>JAPQWN010000004.1:33567217-34820724 GCA_028538565.1 Umbellularia californica
ATTTCGCTGAGCGCAAATGCTTCCGATCACTTGGAGAAATAATCTGTAGCGGCGAAGATGAAGCGATGACCTTTGCTTGATGGAGGAGAAATAGGACCTATGATGTCCATACCCCAGGCTTCGAAAGGCCATGAGATTGTTGTTGGATGTAGCCATTCTGGAGGCATGTGGACATAATCTCCGTGAATCTGGCATTTTTGGCAGCGCTTGGTAAATTGCATCGCATCAGCTACCATGGTAGGCCAATAATAACCTAGCCTTTTTATCTGGTTGTAGAGCTTAGGGCCAGCCTGATGGGCTCCACAAAGACCAGCATGTACTTCTTTGAGAGTTTCCTCAGCCTCTTGTTGTGATAAGCAGCGTAAGAGTACTCCGTTGAAGGATTTTCTGTAAAGTGCTTTTGAAGGTATATCCAAATGAAAGTTTGGGGCTCGTCTTTGGATGCTTACCCGCTCTTTTGGATCTTCAGGTAGTATTCCGAGCATGATATAATCAATGAACGGATCTCTCCAGTCGCCAATCGGAGGTTTGCGGATGGACATCCGACTTTCAACCACTTGGTGGCATTCAACAACTGCTTGGTGTGTGTTGAGAGGAGGGAAAATCCTTCTTTGACACACTGTGACTTGCATGTTTTCCCCTTCTTGGATTGCCATGGATGCGGCAAGTCCAGCCAGGGCATCTGCATGGATGTTTTCACCTCTGAGGATGTGGGTGATGTGACAGATGTTGAATTTTTGTCGAAGCGACTGCGCCTTATTGTAGTAAGGTAGCAAATCAGGCTTCCTGACTTCATATTTCTGATTCATCTGGTTGACGACCAGTTGAGAGTCTCCAAAAACTTCCAGCATGGTGATGCCGGTTTCGAGGGCGAGTTCCAATCCAACAATCAGGGCTTGGTACTCAGCTGCATTGTTTGAACATGGTTCCAGTAGCGAGAAGGCGTGTGGAATCATGTATTTGTCGGGGCTGACAAAGAGGATGCCGATTCCTGATATTTGCTTTCCTTTTTCATTTGTCTTGGTTGCACCGTCAAAGTACATGTCCCAGGAAGCGTTTGATAAGGAAGTTTCTACATTGTAGACAAATTCGTCCGGGAGATCATCCCTGAGTGGAGAATCTTTAGGCAATGGATGCTCTGCGAGGAAGTCAGCTAGAGCTTGGCCTTTGATTGCTTTTTGTGGTACATAACTAATATCAAATTGTGATAGAAGAATGGACCATTTTGCCAGTCGGGCATTGAGAGAACCTGCTTTTGTGACAAGGACCTTTAGGAGGTTAATCCTCGAAATCAGGTAGACTGCGTTTGACAGCAGATAGTGACGCAGCTTTTGTACAGCGAACATTACTGTAAGGCATTCTTTTTGACTGGGGAGTAGCGATGCTCTGCACCTACCATCATGCGGCTAAGGTGATATAGAGCAGCTTCTTTTCCGTCGTCATTTTCTTGTGCGAGCAAAGCACCCAAAGAGTGGTCGAGAGCTCTTGTGTACAAGATAAAGGGTTTTCCAGTTGTGGGGGCAGCCAGCACTGGAGGTTTGATGAGGTATGCTTTGATGTCTTGAAATGTACTTTCATATTCAGCATCCCAGACAAAGTCCACGCCTTTCTTCATCAGGCGAGAGAATGGACGGCATTTCCTTGATAGATTGGAGATGAACCGTCGAATGTAGGCCAGCCTTCCTTGAAGCCCTTTTAATTCTCTTAGGGTTCTGGGAGATGGCATCTCCAGGATAGCCTTGACTTTGGTTGGGTCAAGTTCTATTCCAGCTTTCCGTACTATGAATCCGAGAAACTTACCCGATGAGACACCGAAGAAGCACTTTAGTGGATTCATCCGCAATTTGTGTTTGCGAAGTCGGAGGAAGACTTCTCGAAGATCATCGAGATGGTCTTCTTTTCTTCTGCTTTTTATGGCGAGGTCGTCAACATAGCATTCGACCGTCTTATGCTGCATATCTTGGAATATTTTCATCATAGCCCTCTGATATGTCGCACCTGCATTTTTCAGGCCAAACGGCATAACAGTGTAGCAATACACGCCGAATGGTGTCCGAAATGATGTATGCCTTTCATCTTCAGGATGCATCTTTATCTGGTTGTAGCCAGAGAATCCATCCATGAATGTCATTCGCTCGAACCCATAGGTGTTGTCAATCATCACCTCTGGTATGGGGAGCGGGAATTTGTCTTTAGGACATGCATTATTCAGGTCTCTGTAGTCGATACAGACCCTTATCTGCCCATTTTTCTTTGTCACGGGGACAATGTTGGCCAACCATTCAGGATGCTGTTCTCGCGGATGAAGCCAACGTTTTTGAGTTTCTGAACTTCTTGTTCAATTTTGTCCATCACGTCGGGACGGAATCTTCTTTGGCCTTGTTTGATAGGCTTGATTTCTTTTTGTAAGTTGAGCTTGTGGACTGCTACTTTGGGATCCAAGCCAGGCATTTCGGCATAAGACCAGGCAAAGCAATCAACGAACTCACGAAGAAAAGAGATATACTCGGGTAACTCATCATCCTTTATATTCTTGCTTATGAATACAGGACGTGGGTTATCAGGTGTTCCCAAGTCTATCTTTTGAACAGGGTCTTCTGTCGGAAGGTTTGAAGGTGGTTCCTCCACAATGTTTCCGGAGGCTTCCAACTCAACAAGACCTTCTGGAGTGCCAGAGGCATTTTCAGACTGTGGCTCTGTTTCTGTCCATGAATCTTCTTGATCAGTATCCTTCTCAAGGCTTGCAATAAGATGGTCCCAATCATTTGCTGGAATTGGGTTGAAGTAGGGTACTTCTTTTGGAGACGATGATTCTTCTGGGACAGAGAACCGCTCGTCTGTGTCATCGGGTAATTCCTCTTTATTATCAGAGAAATTATGCCAATTGGAGGAGCTTTCAGGATTTTTGACGAGTAACTCCTCAAAGAGATATCCAGGGATATCGATGTCTTCATGAGATGTTGAGGCTTGGTCGGTAAAGCGACTTTGCAGCCATGGTGTCAACGGTCTCATAGGAGCGGTAGGATCATACCCCAACCCATATGAAGACTTGCCTTTTGGAAGGTGGATTTTCCAATCTTCTGGTTGACTTTTGGTCAGGGTGGGTTCCAACAGTATGAGAATACCACGGCCACCTCCCAAACCAGTCGGATTTTGAGCGTCGTAGCCCATTTTCTTCATGATAGCTTGTGCCATTGGACTATACAGGGATAGCTGAGGCATACCTTCGTTTTGGAAAGATTTAAGCAGAGAGTCCAGTGGAGATGCCCCCGATCTGTGGAAGTAAGTCACTTTTTCTTCTGGCGAAGTTGCTGGAATAACAAAGGAAGCAGACGTAGGGTCTTCTATGTCTGCAGGTGTCTCCAATGGAGTGAGAGCGGGCTAATCTTGCTGAGTATCAGCTTGGCTCGATGCTGTGTCATCTTCTGACTCTGACTCTGAGTCTGTGTCATGCATAATAGACACAAAGGAGACAGTGAACTTGCCTCCAGCCTTTTGTTTTGTCTTCTTTGCTTTGGTAGTGATTACCAAAGGCTTTGGAGATTTGAAGGAGATGACGAAGGGAGCTTGGCCGCTTACTTCGAGTTTGGTGGAGGGTTTGTTTTCCTCCGATGATTGCTGAGGAGCCTCGCCTTTATCTTTCTGGAGACTGTCGGCAAAGCGAATTGTTTTTTCCTCCTGTTCTTCTTTTCCATCTTTATACATTTGAGCATCTATAAAATGGACATCTCTGCCTTTGAAGGGCTTTTTGTCTGCAAACACTCGATGTATCACGCCATCGTTGCCAACGAACTTGATGCACTGATGTAGAGTTGAAGGGACGACACCATTCTCATGTATCCAGGGGCGTCCTAGGAGTATATTGTAGCATGAAGGGGTCCTTATTGCATACACAGTGACTTCAGAAATAAGATCACCGATTTACAATTTGAACCTGATTTTTCCGATAGGCCTTTGAGCGCTACCATCATATCCGAAGATGGATACGGACGTGTGACTCAATTTGCTAGGTGGGATGCCCAGCTCTTCGAGTGCCGAAGTAGAAATGAGGTTAAGTGCAGAACCTGGATCAATCTGAACTCTGTGTACTGGCATTTCTTTTACGTACCCCGTAAAGTACAAGGGTCGGTTGTACTTTGTTTCGCCTAGGAGGAGGTCATCCTTGTCGAAGGCAATTGTTGCACTTGCTGCTTTTTGTACCGAGAGGCATTCATTGCTTGATCCCTCAGTTTTCTTCTTTTCTCCCTTTGAGGGAGTATTTGATTTTTTGACCCTATAGTCCATTTCAATTTGTAGGACTTGTGGGGCATGTTTGTCGACATCCGCATTCAGCCTTTGTAATTCTGAAATAAGACTATCACGAGTCTGTGGAGACATTCGCAATAAGTCAAGGATGTGCAGACGTGCAGGTATGTGTTTGAAGTGCTCAATCAAGTCGTACTTGAAAGCCTCCTTCGAGCCTGCATTTTCATTATTATTGCCACTTGGGGCGCTTACAACTTGCTTTCCCGAAGGATTTACATAAGAAGAAGAGGGTTGATTGTAATTTTTGTGGTAATCCCGGCCAGAACAGGTACCTCTACCAACTTCAAGAGCCTCTAGAGAAGGGTCTTCTTTTGGAAGATCGTTCTCAGGATCAAGGGGTTGATCCTTTGCTGAGGACGTCTCTGTAACAGCATTGGCGTCTTCAGTGATTGTGTTGCACGGAGCAATTTCCGGGAACAAGTCATGAATAGCAGCCGGCAACTTTTCTTTATTAGCCCAGACATTGCCCGTGAGATCGGGTATCTGGGACCAATTGACTGAGTTTTCATTGAAGAAGATTTCATTGGCAGAGGTTTCTTCAAGATGATCAATCGGGAGTGGCTTGAGTTCCGATGTCACAGCTTCAGGAGACGAAGGTTGAGAGGATGTTATCTCAGTGGAAGTCACCTGAGAGGATGTAGCTCCGGAAGATACGCTACCGGTTGGGGAGTACGTGTCTTCGGAAGTTTCAGAGGCACTGTCATCCTGAGCTATTGCATTGCAGGTTATCCTGACAGGAGATGCCCCCAGTGTAGACTGTTGGGAATCGGACTCATCCTCAGATGTGAGAGGATCATCGATCCAACTGTTTTCTCCATTTTCAGGAGTTAAGGGAGAAAGTTCCCACTGATTTTCAGGGACTTCTGGTTCTGGGTCATGACAAAGATTGATGCGATCCTGCTCCTGCTCTATGGCAAGAAGTTGCAAGATTCTTGCATATTCTTCAAGATCAGGCATGGGAGCCAGATTTTCTTCGTCATTTGCTCCTTGTGGTTCGCCCATGTTGGGTTCCACTGAAGCATTTGCTGGTACTGGATCAACAGCATTTTCTTGAACAAGGTCCTGGTCTTCTTCATCATCAGACCAAAATCCTTGTAGCTGCAATGGGTTATACCAGATTACTAGCATAAGATGAGACTCGGGAATCCATTCCTCGTCGGAGAGGTATTCTTCTGTTTCAAAGGATTCTTCCCACTCATCTATATCACTAGCAGTATCACTGGACTCGTATCCATTCATGGAGAATCCAACTACCGAGTTGCAAGAGTATGATGCCCCCTGCACATTTTCATTTTCGTATAGAGGTGGCATGAAATCATTAAGAGTGAATTTTCTTACCGCCTTGGAGGTTTTGGGAAGAGATTCTTCCGTCGTCCTTAGTGAAGCAGTGGAAGAAGTTTCTGCTTTTTCAAGGACTTCTTGTTTTGGTTGAGATTTCTGCTGTCGTTTGAGCTTGCGGAGCTGTCTCTTGGCTTGCCTTCGCTGCTGAGCGGTCGGCTTTGTTTTGATGATCTCCCAATTTTCATCATCTAGGAGATCGGGATGCACCCATATAGGTTGTCCATCTGGTGTTGGATAGGGAACCAATTCTTGGGACGCTTGAGCCATTTTTATCACCTTGAATGAAGTAGTGATTTTCTCCTTCGGTGACTTTGAAGTTTGCCGACATGACACCATGTTGACAGAGGCGGGGCCATAGTTTTTATCAAAGGTTATGACTCCGTTTTTCCACATCTCATTGATCTTCTCTTTCACAACGAAGCATTGATTGAGAGGATGTGAGATCATCTGATGGTATGGACAGTATCAGGGATCATTGGTTTTGCCAACATCTCCCGGTCTTTTGGGCTCTGGCAAAATGAGTTTGCCATTTGCTAGGAGAGCCTCGAACATTTCTTTAACGTCTTCATCGAACGGATATTTCTTTTCTACACGTTCTTTGAAGGCATCAGAGAGTTCAGGCCTTTTACCTGCAGTTTTGTTTTCAGGTTTCTTTGGCTGCTGAGGAGCTGACTTAGTCTGCACATTGAGAACCTCCTTTTTCTTTGGTTTTGAGGTTGTAACAGCAGTCGGCTCTTTCTTTGATGATTTCTGACTGTTGAGGTCTTTTATCACCATTTCAGCTTCCATGGAAGCTTCGGGGAGTTCCCCCAGGTTCTTTGATTTGTTGCCGATGATCATGGAGCGGATTTTTGCTCTCATATTGTTACGGCAAATGTCAACTAGCGACGCTTGTGGCAGCACATCTGAGCATTTGTACGCCATTGCCTTCCATTTGTGAATGAAGTCGTATGTTGACTCATTCTCTCCCTGTTTTAGGCTGCAGAGTTGAGCCATAGTAACAGGATGATCCTCACCTTGGAAGTGGGTCAGGAAGCGTGTCTCCAGCATAGCCCAGTTCTGAATGGAGTTCTCCGGCAGAGTGGAGTACCAATCAAAGGCTGTACCTTTTAGGGTACTTGCGAAGAGGCGAATCTTGAGGGCATCTTGATCCGCAATAGCTCCCGTCAGGATCTTGAAATGGATGACATGCTGTCTGGCTGAACCTTTCCCAGTATATGTCTGGAGAGTAGGTTGTTTGAATTTTGCCGGGAACGGAACCGAGTCCATCCATAGAGGGTAGGGTGGCTTGATCCCATGTTCCTTCAATGTATCCTCTTCTTTTGCTCTTACGAGGATATCGTCCATGACCTTTCTGGTAAGGGCGCGAGACTCATTGTTTTCTGCATTGCCCTCGTCATCTTCATGATTCGGAGGGGTTTCATTGTTAGGTGGTGGACGCTGTAGAGTGAGAATCAAATTTTCCATCAGAGTCTCAATTCTTTGTTGTCCTTGCTCCAATTGCTGGATGCGTGCGGTTACGTCATCATGCGGTGGAGGCGGCTCAGAACTTGTAGCCAAGATGTTCATCCCTCGGGATTCGAACGAAGAAATCGTCCTAGTGACTGAGCTGGGGCTCATTCTTCTGGATGAAGAATTTGAGTGGTTACTCCGATGTCCTTGGCTTGGAGGAGTGGAAGACTCTTCCAGATGTGTTCTTGTCCGAGAGACGCTGCGAGTCACTGGACGTCTAACACTGATTTTGGTTGCTGACTTCTGGCGTTTTCTGGTTTTACCAACCATATGAACAGCAACAAATTGGTCGAGTCTTTCTGTTTCGACCCATTTGTTTGAGACGTGGAGAGTAGAACGCTGGGCTCTTTGTTTCTCGAGTCTCTTTTGTCAATATGTAGTGCGGCGACGCATACAACGAGCAATTTGAGCTTCAGTCAGCTCTGGCTGGGCTCTGGCGATGAAGGATGTAGTCCCTCGTGCACAGCAGCCGAGTTTGTCTTCTTTGAAGCTTGGCAAGGACAGAATCTGGATGCGGTCCTTTGTCTGTCGTAGTGAAGATTTGAATTTTGCGAGCTCGGCCCCTGTTGAGATGAAGGGTCGACTCGCGGGAGTGCAGGCTTCATGATGGTTTTGTTTGTTTTTTGGGTGGAGGGTAGGTTTCTCCTCTTTCATGTAAGAGAGAGGGTAGAACTGATTCTCCTTGAGAGGGGCCAGGTATGCTGGCTTTGCAGATGTTTGGGATCTCCGTTGCTTTGGCGAAGATCTCGGGAACCAAGTTTTGGTGTAAACCTGGTTTCTTGTGGGTTGAGGCTTCGTGGGAACGCCACGGGCTTCAGGCTTCTTGGTGTTCGCCCTTGGTGCCATTTTAGTGACACGTTGCGGGGCGGTTTTCTACTTCTTGGCAGGTACAGTGTCTTCTGCGGGAAGTGGGAATGGTCCCAGCAATCCGAAGACGATGGTCCGGGGAGTTGAAGTTGACCCGGTGTTTGGAGAGTTGTCGAGGGAGATGACGCTTCGGCAACTGGCAGGGCGCTTATGCTTGTTTTGCTTATCTTGAAGCATAAACTGGTACTTGTTCTCATCGAAAGTGATGGTCAATGAAGCTGCCATTGTTAGTTTTGGAAAACTTCTGAAACAAGACCAAATCCATTAGTAATCACAAGAATATGGTGATCGTAAATGAGGAACAACTATGGTTTTGTCTTTTCAAATCACTTGAGGGGACATGGCCCAACCCAAGGATGATGAAGAAGGCAAAAAGCCATAGAGGATACAATTGTTCTAAAATGCAAGTATGGTAGGCTCAGAGTGAGCGTTCCAGTGACTGCTAGAAGCAATTGTAGACCTTAATTCAAATTACCGAGAAGCAAGGCTCACTCGAGGTAAAATGATATAAGGTTGGAGATACAAATGTGTCGGTCGCGAATACAGTAGACCCGAAAGGGCGTACTAGCACCGCTAGGCACAAATGTTGCAAATCGCATCCTTGGGAAGGACACGAGATGGGATCTTTTTTTAAAGGTCAAATTTGGATTCACAAAGGAGAGCAAATAGTATTCCAATCCGAACAAAGGCTCAACATTTCTGCGAGCGCTAAATTCAGAAGGGAAGGAACCATAATTTCTCGGATGTGAATCCAAACGTGACGGAAGTTTTTTTTTGAAAGGTCAAGATTGAATTCATCGAAGAGAGCAAATGGTGTTCCATTCCGAACAAGGCTCAACATTTCTGCGAGCGCTAAATCCGAAAGGGAAACAACCAAGATTTCTCAACTCTGAATTCAAAAGTGACAAAAGTTTTTTTTTTTGAAAGGTCAAGATTGAATTCATCGAAGAGAGCAAATGGTGTTCCATTCCGAGCAAGGCTCAACATTTCTGCGAGCGCTAAATCCGAAAGGGAAAGAACCAAGATTTCTCAACTCTGAATTCAAAGTGACAGAAGTTTTTTTTTTTGAAAGGTCAAGATTGAATTCATCGAAGAGAGCAAATGGTGTTCCGTTTCGAACAAAGGCTCAACATTTCTGCGAGCGCTAAATCCGAAAGGGAAAGAACCAAGATTTCTCAACTCTGAATTCAAAGTGACAGAAGTTTTTTTTTTTAGGATTTTTTTTTTTAGAGAATTTTTTTTTTTTGAAAGGTGCACATAGATTTCTAATTCGATCTTATGAAACCTTAGTAGATAGATCAGCCCCCAGGTAAGGGTAGGATTACTTAATGAACCCGTTTGGAGGACCCTTGCCTCGAACAGTCTAGCTGTCTCCACACTCTGGACAAGGTTTTTCTTAAATCCACTTTGGTCAAAAAACGCAACTGGTGGAATCTTAGTGTTTTTTGTTGAAATCCTTTTTTTTTTTTGAAAGGTTTTTTTTTTTTAATGAACTCGTCAAAGAGAGCGAATGGTGTTCCAATCCGAACAAAGGCTCAACATTTCTGCGAGCGCTAAATCCGAAAAGGAAGGGACCAAGGTTTCTCAACTTTGAATGCAAAAGAGAGAAAACTAATCTTTTTTTGAAATTATAGTTTTTTTTTTTTTGAAATCCAAATTGGACTCATCAAAGAGAAAAGATGGCCCAATCCCCGATATGAACGATAGCTGCGAACATTTCTGTGAGCTATCGAGTTCAAGGAGGAGAGGATCAAAATTTCTCGAAGTTGAATCTTGAGAAAAAGAGATCATTTTTTTTTAAGAGTTTGAAATGAAGGTGTTTTTTTTTTTTTTTTGAAATCCCAATTGGACTCATCAAAGAGAAAAGGTGGCCCAATCCCCGATATGAACGATAGCTGCGAACATTTCTGTGAGCTATCAAGTTCGAAGAGGGAAGGATCAAAATTTCTCAAAGTTGAATCTAAGAAAAGAGATCAGATTTGTTTTTTTTTTTTTTTTTGAAGTGAGAAAGAACAATTGAAATCCCATCTCATATTTTTTTTTTAGATGCAAAATGCAACATAGGCCACCAACTAGAAAGGAGCCAAGTGATCAAAGCATCACGTTCTCAAGTCAACGGGTCCCACCGGGTGTGCCAGCTTGATGGACCTGAAAAAAGGGGAAATCTTCCGTCCTCTCCCTCCGCACCCCGGGGGCTGACCTGGGTTTCGGCGGAGGAGGGAAGATCTCGGGCATCAACATTTTTTGTACGGGTATGCCAGATTTACTTTCTACTTGGAATTTGGAATAGTGATAATCCAGAGATTCACCTTCACAAGTGGAAAGGAAATCAATCCTTTTTTCTAACTTTTCAAATTGCATAAATATTAAGAAAATAGACAAGTTTTTAGAATGCGGTAAGAGGCGTTTTTGTTTGTTTGCCGTGAAAGGCGATTTTGCCGTGAAAGGCGATTTTACAAAACTCATCAAATGTGAAAGACAAGAATTGTGATTTCTTTTTGTCTCTTTAGGAAATACAAACTACAATAGAAAAGGAAGAAAAGGGATCTAACTTCTCAGGAGATTGTGGGGACACGTTGAGATCGACGGTCGCAAGTCATGTATGGGCTTCGCCATCGTCCTTCAAATGAGAACATGTGATGCTTTGATTCTTTGGCTTGGCTCCTAGCCTCAGTTTTTTAAAAGACAAGGACCTATATCCAATGAAAAATCGAGTAAACGGGCTGAAAAGCCGCGTTTAGGCCATGTTGGAAAAGGAGGTGACCTTGGGGGGGTGGCCCCCCAAGGGACGTTGATCACCTTGTGGTGCTTCCGGGAGCAAAGCAGCAGGACTTCATCTCTCTCTTGGATTTTCTGGATTTTCAGAGCTTGCACTTGGGATCTATTTTCTTTTCCTCCTTTCTTTCTTGGAATGGACCTCCTTTTATAGGCTTTTGGTAGCCATGAGGTGTTTATTGGCATTGATGGCCATGATGAAAGAATTGATGAGGAGTTACAAGTTGATTTTGTAACTCCTTTTTCAAGGCTTGTGATTGGCCGATGAAGGTAGTGGGCATTTAATCACTTTTATGCTTCATGATGATGGGAGTTTCATGGGTTTAATGCCATAATTGCTTGGATTTGTAACTCCCAAATGCTTGGTTCTGATTGGGCCGTCCAAAATAATGAGTTAATGACTGCTTTAATGGGTCAATTAACGACATTAAGTGGTTGCCAAGGCATGTGAAGAGTCGCGGGCCGCGCTGCGCCTTTTGAGATTCTTCTTGCGATCATCACGGGTGGATCCACGCATTATTTGATGTCGGATTGCGATGCAATTTCAGACATTGATTGATGTTGGCGGGCCGGTGACATCTGTCTTGTCGATTTCACGATCGGTCGGACAGAAAGTGCACTTTCTTAGTCAGCCGGTTGGCGATCTTGAGGCGATCGGTGATGATTTCATGCTTTTGACGGCGGATCCGAGATGTCGACGAAGATCAGTAGTTTTGAAGCACCAAACATTGGATTTTCAGAAAATCACAGAGGCCAGAACACCCGAAACGCGAAAAGAATCGAAAACGAACACTTCGGCGCAAAATCCGGCGACCTGATTTCCAGGGTCGCCGGGCGACCATGCACCCAGGGTCACCGGCGACCTTGGCCCAAGGTCGCCGGCGACCATGGGGCTTCGGCCCGTTTGGTCGCCGAGCGTCGTTTCGGCCGTTTTTTCGTCTTTTTCGTCCCTTTTTTCTTCTGTATTTTTCTTGACATTTTTCCTCAATTATTGACTTGATTTTCTTGAAGAAATCTTGAGAAGAACCCTCGCGAAATCGGAGCACAAAGTTTCCTATTTTTCAGGAAAGCCGAAGACTTTGTAGCCGATTTTCCGTCAAGCGTCGAAACTAGATCAAACGATGTCGAAATGACCTGAAAATTGAGGTGAAGCTTCTTGAGCAGTGGATAGGACCAACCATGGGCTTTTATTTGAGTTTTGAAGCCGTTTGGGGTCCCATCGATGCTTCACTTGATTTTGCTGCAGGGAAAATGCCGAGCTTTGATATGTGGTCAAACGATGTCCGATTGACCTGAAATTTGACGGGGAGCCTATTGGAGTCATTTTGAGACGTCCCATGGGCTCCGTTTTGGATGTCATGGTCCCGGGTTGCTCCGCCGCCGATAGGCTTGATTTTCTCTCGAAGCATCGAAACCTGGTCAAACGTTGTCGGAATGACCTGAAATTTGACGTGCAGCCTTTTGGAAGTATGTTGAAGCCACTCATGTATTTTGTTTGATGAGTGATGGCTTCGGTGGTTGCCGCTGCCGGGAGCGCCTGTTTAGCTGTCGGAGCGGTGAAGTTGGGCCAAACGATGTCGGAATGACCCGAAACCTCAGGTGTACCCCTCTTTTAGCTGTCTTGAAGGATCTCTCAGTTTCTGTCTGATTCTGACAAAATCTGATGCTTGAAGTAGCCTTACCTATTTTTAGCAGGATGCAGCTTCAGGAGGCTTCTTAATGTTGAGGAGACATATTGACTTTTTTGGTGTCAACAATAGTTTAGGCTCAAGAGGGGCAGCGCTCGAGCGGGCCCAAGAGCGCTCGAGCGGACCTGGGCTGCATAAGTGGACGGGCAGACAGTAAGTCTGCCCATTCGAGCGGACAGTCATGCTGCCGCCCGAGTCTACAGTCAGATTGACTACGCGCTTGAGCGGCCTGGAACGCGTTCGAGAAGGCAGTCAATCCATGCTGCACGGGAATGGGTTTCTTGACCTTCTTCCCCCTTTTCTCCTAAACATTTTGCCTGCAACAAAAAGGGCCTCCATGCCTCCAACAATCACTCCTCAACCCTTCTCAAACACCTCTCAAAACTCCCATCAAACTTCCCTTAGCATTCCACCCAAAACTCCTTTTTCCACAATCAATCATTCAAGGAAAGAAGAAGTCCACAATCACAAGGATTCATTGAAATCAAAACAAGAAGTAAAATAAAGAGATATAAACCACATTTCCAAGACAATAAACAAGCTAACAAAAACCCCTTTTTATGAGCATTTATTTCACATGAATGCAAGATAGATAAACATTAAGGGAGATGGCAAAATGAATCACATTTGTCATAAAAACTATTTAATGCTCGATACCCATTCATCCACTCGCCTTAGGTTCTCTAATCAAGGAAACAAGCCTCTAATCACCTCTTCCAAGCCAAGAACACAATCTACACAAAAGGCCCCAAAATACAAACCCTAAAATGGGTCAAACAAGGAATGAAGAAGAATAAACTCTCAATAAAGGAGATGGAGCTTCTCTATAGCTAGGAGAATACAACATCAAAGGATTAGAAGGGAAAACTTACTTGGAGACTCTTCAAAAGACAAGATGAGCTTCAAGAAGACTCTAAGATGGGTGGCTTCCTTCTAAAAATGGTATCCCAAGCAAGCTCTCAAAGAGAGGAAGAAAAAGACAACCTCCACTAGCCTATTGGTGCAAGATTTGGTGGTGATTTGGTGGTGGATAAGCTTGAGGAAAAAGGAAGAGAGAAAAAAAGAAGCCCTAGTTTTTGTTAGGTTGAGCTGGAAAAGGGAAGAAGAAGAAGATGGGTTCTCTTTTATATAAGTTGAGTGTGGGCTCCACCATTAGAGATCTTGGGAGGCTGAAATCACTACTTTCGGGACCTCGCACGAAATCGACAAAGAAGAGAAAAATTATCACCGAAATATCTAGTTTTCAAAAAATATATTTTTCGCGGGTTTTTGGATATCAAGTTTTGGGTACATATTTAGTGTAAAAAGACTGTTTTGCCCTCAGTACTGGGAAAATCAGGTTTCAGGGTCTCGAACAAGTACAGGATCAACATGAAAGTTGTAGGGATTGACGAGATGAGTAAAACGAGGTACGAACAAAAATTATAAGAATCTCGAATAATCCTCCAAATAAACGCAAGACTATAAAAAAGGAACCCTCAAGGGTCCCACTAAACACAAGACACATAAAATTCCCCAAAGCTATAGCAAAAGCTATTCTAATCCAAGCTTAGTCAAATTCTAATCATCGCGCTTAGCACTAACACGCGACTTAGTTAGCACTAATCGTGGACACTCGGGTCGGGGTCTTACAATAGGGAAGTTTAGTATTCTTTGTAATTTATTCCTAAGACTGGAGTGCAATTGCATTTATATAGTGGTGTCATTTGCAATTAACTATGGGCCCGGATTGCACATGAGATATGGGTTCGCGGTGTCTCAGTTGGAGCCAACTTTCTATGGAATCCCTAGTGGTCCCCACGCTAACCCAAGTTATTAGAAAGTTACTAATGCTACTTGAACTCTAAAAGAAAGGAATCAGAAGGTTACCATTTCTATTTGAATTGGGACTTCTAATAGTGTTAGTAGTAGGAAGAGGAAGTTACTAATTATTGTGGAAATGAGACTTCTATTTCAATTAGTAAAAGAGGAGGTTGCTAAGCTATGAATAGGGAGCAAGGGGCTGGACGTCCCACATCATTACAGTGCACACCCAGCCCCCTAGTGCAAGTTGTTGCACACACCATCTCTTTCTCTTTCTCTTCTAGTTTCTTTTTCTAGTGCCTTAAGAGCTTCTAGTTGGTTTTCTCTTGAAGATCCCTCCATTCTTCTTGAGAAAAGATATTTGAAAGCGGGTCATAGAGTGGAAGACAACAAGGTCTTAAAGATCCTAATTTGTTACAACAAGAGTTCTTGTTCAAGCTAATTGTCTTTTTATCCATTAGAGCAGTACTGGGCTCCAAAGGTATAATCTACTTCCTTGCATATTGTTGACTTTTCGTTGCTTGATTGTTGTTAGTTTCTATCTTCTAGATAGAGTTTATTGCTGTACATGGTTGATGAAATTGAGGGATTGCATCCTGGATGTGGTTTATGGCCTTATGGGTACTTAATCCCTGAATCAAGTGGGTCAAAAGTTTTGAAAACCTATCCACGAGGTCCACCTACTTCCAACACCGAGACCAATGACCAGGAATCTCAAGCCTGGCGTACCGACTGGGGATATGGATTGATGTTCTAATTATCAGATCATAAGTATGTTTTCTCGTATTTTGCAAGTATATGGTTTTTTTTTTTTTTTGCAAGACAAGTCTGTATTTTGTTACGAACTGATATATGTACATGAGGACACATTGATTGGCATCACTTAGACCGGTCCTTCTGAAAATAGATGTAGTAAAGTTGGACTACATTGTTCCGATACTAACTGCAGCTTGTTTTTGTTCTATGTGGAGTAATTTTACTCCAGGTACCTCTGTGTTCTGTTGACCACTTCCTGACATCCATGGTACCCACTATTTCATACATTGTATTCAAGAATTATTGGCTAAGGTGGTATTGCCTTCCTGTTTCAAATCAGTATTTAGCAATTGTCAATATCAGTATCAATATTAGTTTTAGTGTTTTGATCAGTATTTGACTTTATTCGGTATTTTGGTTGTATCAGTGTTAATGGCTTAATCAGTATTTAGTTCTTAGATATGTATTCTGTTTTACTCAGTATTTGTTATTTTGATATTTGGATCTCAAACACATGTTTATTAGAGATTGATCCGATTTATTGATATTCTGATATTTCTGTTATTATCAGGTTTTGACTTCTATTTTATCATGTTTTTATCAGTTGTCCTGTCATTTTGTCAGTATCAACTGTTATTTTGTATTTAATTTGTATTACTCAGATTTTAAGACAAATTCACTATTGTTTAGCATACCGGCTTCTTGTCAGTTTATCTGATCCATTCTTTGTCGTTTCAGGTGTTTGACCGAAAACCATAGGATTTCTATTCTGATCTATAGATGTCATATAGACATCGGGTTCTGTGAGCTACGTTATCACATGGGATGGTCTTATTTCTTGTTATATGTACTGACCTTTGTTGGTTCTTCTGTCTGGGTTGTAAATTAAAATACATTTGTTTCCTGTTATAACTTTAATATTGTAAATAAATAGTTCTGTTTATACTATGTTTCTGCTCTTTAACTGGGAATTTTATCTTGTGGGAATCTCACGTCTCTAACTTTGGATTTAGAGGCCTAATCAGAAATTAGGACGTGACAAAAGGTGAGGAACGATGGTTTCCTTCCCTTCTTCTTCCTGGCAGAGAGAAGTGAGGAACTATGGAAGGATAACTTTTTTTTATATATATTTTTTTCGGTCTGGGCAGGAAAAAAAAAATGGGCCCTTATTTCCTGCACTCGATCTTTCCATACATTTCAGATGACCGTAGGATCTCTCCATGGAATGGACAGCTATAAGATTAGCCTTCTCGTGATAGTATGAGAGCTACTCTCATTGGAGCATTTTCCATATAGAGTTAATCTCTCACCATCTTACATGAACATATCATCAATTCGGACCATCCACACACGAGGGACCCCCATGATGAATTAGATTGGAGCCCAAAGATTTGTTGCCATTTGAATAGACTGGACCGTTGGATCGAGGGTCAAATTTATTTTCTTAAATATAAGTCATTAAACTTATGTGCAATGGATCAAGGGGTTAGAGCCATGGGATTGAACAAAAACTCGATAATTGGACCCATCAAAGATGGCTCTTTTTATTGCCCTGGTCCCGTGATTAGTGGGACCCTGGGTGGGGGCCATCACGGTATCTCTCACCATAAGTGATGAGAGTTACACATGTACCGGAAATTGTGCAAGAAGAGATTTTAAGATACTAGTATATGTTTTAATAGAACAATGATTCAAGACTTTTTACCAATGATTGTAATGATCTGGAGGCAAGATTATGTGACCCTAAATTACATGTAAGATACTGTTTTCCTTCTTTTAGAAGGCAAGGGCCAAGCTCAAACCCAAATCTAAGAGTTCGCCGCCTTAGGTTATCTACTCTACTATGTTCAGGGTCACATCAAAATATGTAACCAAATCTATCTACATAAGTGGTGTGGAAGAAACAAAAGCCCACATAAAAAGATTGAATTTCTTGGTTACCTCAACACTTACAGAACAAAATGCAATCATTCCAAAGTGCTTTATCAATTGAGTGTTACATATGAGTTAGAGAGTCTCGACTTCCTTTAATTACAGTAACATTGATATGTTCGGATTAATAAAAAGATGAGGAGCCTAGAAACATATACCAATAGTTTAAAAACAACCTCTCCAAGAGCATGCTTGGCAACAAGGTCTGTAACACCCCGTCCCTTAATCCCTATTAATTATAATTAATTTCTTGTTAGGTAGTTAAGTGTGTTTAGAGTCTTAGAGAATCAGATTTAACGAGTGGGTCATCTGTGTGAAGTCTGGCACGAGTGCGTTTGGGTATAGTAGGGGGTTGGTTTGCAATTGCGGGAAGTTTTTAGGGGTTTTAATGAGATTATGAGTTTTTGTGAGTTTGGGTGCATCGGTTAGGTCTCGGCATTTTCCAAACTTTAGCCTTCTGTCGTGTTTTGATTCGACGTGTCGAAGGGGCCCAAATATAGTCATTAGTGGACCAAGGACTAAACTAGAATTATCAACTAAGTCTAACCTAATATAACCCACACCCATCTCTTATCCCTCCCTCTCTCTCATTTCAATCTATCTCTCTCAAACTCTTCTCCCTCACTGCCTCCCTTCCATTTCCAGCCACCGGAGTTCCGGAGATGACGTTCTAACTCCACTTCATCTTCTCCAAGCTCCTAGGATCTCACCATCTACTTTTCTAAGCTTTTCATCCACTACCCTTGGCTAGGTAAGCTCCTAAAGCTTTTAAACTTAGACCTTCTTCCTTTGGTTTAGAAATGGATTACGATAGCTCATTGGGACCAATTGCATTTAATTTGTAGATTGATTTTGGGTGGAGAGTTGTTTTCCTTTACTTTGAGCTCAAAAAAGGTTTTCCCCAAATTCTCTTGAGTTTTGCTTAAGCTCCTCATCAAAGGCAAGTTTTTATGTATAAGTATGCTAGGATATGTTTGTTTTCCTTGATTTGGGGATTGATGATGTTAGATTGCCTATTTGCTCAATTTAGTTTGTTTTGCTCAGAACATGATAATTATGCTTGTAATGGATTGAATGGTTTAATTAGATGTTTGAATGGACTTGATGAGAGGTGCATGTTTTATGTGAAGAGGGAAAGGCCCTATATGTTTTTGTTTGCAGGTGTGGACGAAGAGGGAGATGGATTTCTCCCCGAAACTGAACTGAAACAAAATTCGGATCAGAATTCTATATCTTCACAGCAAGCCGTGGATTGTTCTACTGCTAGCTGTGGAAGCTAACCGTAGAAGCTTGGGAGCCTACGCTCAAGGCTTTTTAATTGTTCTACGGCGAGCCTACGGCTAGCCGTGAATCTTGGGTTAGGTTCTGTCTAGGAACCTAACTGACGAAACACTGAATGGGTTTTCAACCCAGTGCTTACGACAAGCTTACGGCTAACCATAGAAAGTTCCACGGCTAGTCGTAAGGTAACCGTGGAGTGTTCTGATTTCCATTTTGAAAGGGATTTCCTTCCCTAGTTTGATGACCTAGGAGGGACCTTTGGTAATGCCATTGATGCCTACTTTGGACTCAATACAAGAAATGTTTTGAGCAAACAATTTCTCATAGTTATTCCGGTTTTCTCGGGTTTCAACTTATCTCAATCTTGAATGGTACCGGACAACGGGATACCCTCCTTTATATCTATGCACGAAGATGTTTCGTTCGGGTGTCACGAACCTTAATTTCTTTCGTGGACTAAGTGGGGTTCTACGAGACTTCGGGAATAACATTATACTTAGGATTGGATTGTCTATCGCTTTTGATTTTGAATTGTACCGTCTGGTGCCTTGTCTACATGTAACGAACATGTTCATTAGCTTCGTTTATTTTGCTTTGGTTGGGATCACATGAAGAACTTTGATGATGGACTTAGGATCCCATTTGATGTTTTAATCGTTCTGAATTTTGTTTGAGGTGTTGAGGCTAGGTGGCTTTGATTATAAGGCTTGAAGAGAACTACTAATGAAGTTTGAAGTTTTGTCCATACTTTTGATTTGATTTGAAGCAAAGTAGTTTATCTATTGTTTTGTTGAATCTTGTTCACATGAGAAAGCCTAACGCTTCACTGATGTTTGTTTAAGATTCTTTGTGTCAGGCACCAATCAGCTGCTAACGTTCAACATAGCCGGGGCACCACCTGTGTTGGGGCTTTGAATTAAGGACTGTTTGCAGTTCGGATGGGTGTACTGGACACCGCTAGATACCAATGGGGTATTGTTTTGAACAAATGGGTGTAATGGACACTGCTAGATACAAATGGGGCATCATTTTGAACACCGGATTTTATCCCAAATGATTTATATCTCCACCACAACTCAATGTGAGTAAGGAAGGGCAATGACACTATCTCGTAGTAATTAGCACATGTGGATCACCTATTTTGATAGATGTTTATGTTAGCTTGTTCTCGATTCCGATGCTTTGCATTCTTATGATCTTGTCTATTGTATACTTTCTTTAGTACTGTATATCTTTGATGATTTTTATATATATTGCTTACTGACCTTCGTGTCTGATGATGCTACTCTTTATGTATAGGTACCGAGCTCTTAAACCCCGAGGAGGAGGAGACGACAAAGATGATTGTTGACACCAAAAATGTCACTTTGTCTCTTTAACATCAAGAAATTACATGAAGCCGCATCCTACCACAAACAGGCATTGCTACTTCAAGCGTCCAATCTTGTCAAAATCAAACAAAAACTGCAAGATTCTTCAAAACAGCCAAAAGAAGAGTACACATGAAGTTTCGGGCCACTTTGATATTATTTGGCCTAACTTCACTCTTCCAGTGGCAAAATAGGAGCTCCCAGCGGCGGTGAAGCTGAAGACCTCAGTTCACAAATAGAGTACACAGTTGGCCTCAAAATGCTACTAAAAAGCTCTACATCAAATTCCAGGTCATTCCAACACCGTATGGCCCAAAAAGGAAACAGCCGCAGCAAAGGCAGCTCTCCCAGCGGCGGCAGCGTCAAAGACAACAGATCTTTGATCTGAGCCTATGGATGGTCTCAAAATACCTCCCCTCCATGTCTAGTTTCAGGTCGAACCGACGACGTTTGACCCCACATCAACCCTCGAACAGCAAAACCAAGCCTCTCTGCAGCAAGAACCATAGAGGCCATCACTCATCAAACAAAGCACATGGGTGACTTCAAAATGCTTCCAAAGGGCTACACATCAAATTTCAAGTCATTTCGACAACATTTGACCTGACTTTGACTCTCAGAATCCAAATTAGGCTTCTCGGTGGAGCTCCTCGGGACCATTATTTCCAAATCGAAGCTAATGGATTTCTCAACATAAATCCAATAAGCTCCCTGTCAAATTTCAGGACAATCGGACATCGGTTGACCGTACATCAAAGCACTGCATCTTCCTCTCGACAAAGTGAAGTCTACTAGCGACAAGACACCACACGGCTTCAAAACTCAAACAAAAGCCTACGGTTTGTCTTATTTATTGTTCAGAAGGCTTCACCTCAAATTTCAGGTCATTCCGACATCGTTTGACCCAATTTTGGCTTCTGACGGCATATCGGCAACTCTGCGCGACAAAATCTTCGGCTATCCCAGAAAATCAGAAACTTTACTCTCCAATATGCAAGGCTGCTCGTCAAGTTTTCTACAATGAAATTAGGCCAAAATATGTACAAAAATATTAGGGAGAATACTGAAGAAAAAGGAATCGGAAAAACAGGAAAGACGGCCGAAAATCGGCAACCAAAAGGGATAAAAATACCCATGCTTGAAGCGACCTTGGCACATGGTCCCAGCGATCATGGCTCATGTGGTCGCCGGCGACCCTAAAAATCCAAGTCTCCGAATTTTCATCAAAAGACTTTTTTTCGGTCCTTTTTCGCGTTTCGAGATGTCTGGCCTCTGTGGTTTTTTAAAAATTTAACTTTCGAGGCACGGAATCCATCGATCTTCGCCAATATCATGGATCCGCCGTCAAAAGCATGAAATCATCATTTTCCGCTTCGAAATCGCCAACCGACTGACCAAGAAAGCACAATTTTTGCCCGATCGATCGAGAAATCGACAGGACAGATGGTACCAGCCCACTAGTAGCAATCAATGTTTGAAATTGCATGGTCATCCAACATCGATCGGCATTGGCGGCCATCACAAGAAGAATTCCAAAAGACGCTGTAGGCCCGCGACTCTTCATGCGCCTTAATGACCACTTAATGCAGTTAAATGACCCATTTTATGACAAGTTAATGCGGTCATTAACTCATTATTTTGGACGGTCAAATTAGAAGTGAGCAAAAGGGAGTTACAAGCCAGCCATAATCATGGCATTAAACCTTATAACTCCTTCCATCATGGAGCTTAAAGGCAATTAAAAGCCTTTAATTCTGCACCGACCAATCAAAAGCCAAGAAAAGGAGTTACAAAATAATGAATTAAAAACTTATAACTCCTCCCATTATGTGGCTTTAATGCATTAAAGGCCGATAAACCCTCCTTATGGCCACCAAAGGCCTGTAAAAGGGAGGTCATGTTAGTGCCACATTCCAATAAGCACTTGTTTTGTATTGTCAATCCCGTGTCAAAGAGTCCAAGACCTTGCCTCTCAGAGTTTCACAAGGAAGATCAAGTTTGAAGGCAGAAGATCAAGTCTTGGAAAGCCTGGATTCATCGAGGAAGAACTCCATGTGTGTGCCAACCTATTCAGGTAAAATGGGACCCAAACCAACCAAGTAGTGGACCCTAAAAACCCTTAGTTTTATGGCTTATTTAATGGGGTTTTAGAAATTGTTTTTGAGCCTTTTCAAGACTCAAAACTGGTCCCAGAGGTCGGCTAACCGCCATGGTTTTCGGTCAGCCCCGCGGTCACCTCGCGGTTAACCGCTGAGACCCTTCACGGCTAACCGCCAGGTAACCGAAGTCCTGCGGTCACTTTTCCAGAGGCTTAATGTACAAGTTTCTGTGAAAATTCGGTTACCTTGGGGTTACCTCGCGGTTACCTCGCGGTCACCTCGCGGTTACCTTACGGTTACCTCGCGGCTAGCCCCCTACTCAGCACAACTTTATAAAAACTAGCCGTTTATGACCGTTGGAGTGGCGGCTAACCGCGGATTTGAAGGGGGCTAGCCGCCAAAAGACGTTAGAGAGCCGTTGGAGGGTGTTTTATAAATAGAAAAGGCCCCAAATCATCCAAAGCGGCTTGAAGATCATGAGAGCTCATGTCCTAACCATGGTCCATCATATTTGACCTCTCATAGATCATTCCACACACACTTTGAGCTTGTATTGGCAAATCTAAGAGCTTCATTAGCTTAAGGAAAGTGTGATGTGTGAAAACAATATTGCCCACACACACTATGAGCTTGTATTGGCAAATCTAAGAGCTTCATTAGCTTAAGGAAAGTGTGATGTATGGAAACAATATTACCTAGGGAAGAACTTGAGCCATCATAGGTTAAAATCCAAATCCCTAGACCAAAGACCTCTTCCCTTGATTGAGCACAACATTGGAGCATCATCATCAACATCAAGGAAGCATTGCAAGAGGCATCAAAGCTTGGAGCTGTGGTGACAAGCTTGGAAGAGCATCCTCCGGACTTCGTCAAAGAGGCAAGTGGCAACCTCCAGACTTTGTCAAACGAGGCAAGTGTTCTTCCCCCTCACTTCATTAAATTCAGAGCATTGTAAGAGTGGCTTATTTCTTTGTGATTTAACCACTATAAAAATGTAGAGGGGAGTAGATCTTTGTGATCGAACCTCGTAAACAAAATTGATGTAGAATCAGTACTTGTGTAGTTTGATTCTTCATAGTGGAACCAGGGGATTGTGTGACCCTTGAGAGTGGATGTAGGTCTGTGTGACTGAACCACTATAAATCCCTTGTGTCAATTCCTCTTTCTCTATCTCTTGTACTTGATTTACATATTTATTAGTTGTGGAGATTGATATGAATGATATTTCTTCTTTGAGTTTAAATTGACACACATCCACTTGTGCGAAAACAACATTGAACATATTGGTAAATCTTGTCTTGTTTAGCACACACTCTTTAAACAGATATTCAATTGAGCACATTGATATAAATCATAAGTGGATTTGTGAAGAGTGGTGTACACACACTTGTGCTTATTATTATAAAATTAATTGTCATATCTTTGATTGATTAAGCACTCACACATTGAACACATATTCCGTATAAGTTGTATTCTTATTTGTGTTCATTGTGTTCTTTGTCCTAGTTGAGATTAAAATTGGACTAAGTAATTTTTATTGGGAAAAGAATTTCATTAGTCCTATTCACCCCCCCCCCCCCCCCCCCCCCCTCTAGGACACTTTCATTGGCCATAGCTGCACTTTCAATTGGTATCAGAGCGAGGTTACTCCATAAAGGCTTAACAACCCGGAGTTGATCTTCTATCTTAGCTAGTGCCAATTCCTTAGAGAGACCTCATTTATTGGAGGGACCTCAAGGACAAACCCACCAAGACCTTAGGATGATTTCAAAGGAAGATCGTTAGAGAGATCTTAGGTCTTGTACCCCTTTGGACCAACCTAATTATTTTCAGGTATTTCATATTGTTGGCCCTTGTACTTTTGCAAAAGTATTTGCTGTCAATTGATTTTGTTTTCATAAACTTTTATAGTTATATCTTTTGGTTCACAAAATCACTTGATTGCATCACATTGATGTGCATTTTGTTCTCATATTGTTATTTCTATGAAAATGCATTTCAATGCTCTTTTAATGTGCTTCAATGAATTATGGACTTAAAGGATCTTTTATCCATAATCAATTGATGTTACATCCCCTGTTTTTCAAAAATTAATGAATTTCATAAGTTATATCTTTTTAAAGAAAAATTAGATATTTTTGAAAAACGAATTTTCCATAGTTTTTGTTTTCAAATGGGAAATTATTCTCAACTTTTTTTTGTTTCAAATAATTATTTTGTTTTAAAAAAAAATGCAAGTTGAAAGTTATGAGAATTGAATTTGTTTCTCTCTTTATGTTTCAAATCTGGTATAAGAAATTCAATTCTTGTAATATACTTGAAACTCAATTGGTTATCTATCTCTAGTTATATTTGTCAAAATAAATGTGTTTTTGAATAAACACATTTTCCAATTGATATCAAGTCATGTTTTAAATCAATTTGTATAAGTCCTTGTACTTGTTTTCTTTAAAATACAAATTGAAAAATGATTATGTGTTATCTTCTAAATCATTCTCTTTATGCTCATTGTTGGATTTTGTGTATTGAAATGATTTGAAGATTGTATGAATGGAAATGCTCTAAAACATCATTAGTTATAATCATCAAAGCATGTTCCATGTTCTCATTTCCTTGTGCATATGGTTTTATCATCTTAGAAATGGAAATGAATTTGTTACAAGCAATTTGCATCTTTACTCATTTGGTTACATTCTTTTTATATGCAAATTGAATTGTATGTTTGGTGGATCATGAAATAGATTTACATTCTTCGCATAGTCTTGTGCATCTTTTCAATGCATAGTGATAATGTTTCATGATTCTCTTAGTACATTTGCTAGAGTGGAATTTTTGTATGGACCATGTTAGAAGAATTGATGTTAAACTCTTTTTGCATGTTGCATGCTCTTTATAGTTAAACTCACATATATGTAAGAGAGTTATTTTAATTCCTATGTAATTCATGGCTCCTTTCTAACTTCATATCTACATGTGCACACATAGTTGTATTCTTCATTAATGATATGGTATAAGTTAGATCTTGATTTTAATTGATACTCTCTATGCAAATGTCAAATCGTTCCTTGTATGGTTGCATTATTAGTTACATTTGAAGACACCATGTAAGGTCCGTGACCTTACTGGGTCAGTTGGGCCCAATAACCGGCCCGTTGACCCATTTATTTGAAATTATTATTATTATTGTTTTGGTTAGATATTTAGGTGGGTTTAGATGGTGAGCGAGTTTCTTTTAACGTTAGAATAGTGTCTGCGGAGTTTCGTTGGATTCTGAGTTCGTTTGACCCTAGTAGGGAGGTAGTTTGCAATTTAGGGAAAATTAAGTGTTTTTCCGGAAAAATTCCTATCGCCGTGATTTTGGGTTCGTTGGAAAGGTCTTATCGCGCTGATCATTTTTGTCTTCTGGCTCGTTGCGATCCGACGACCAGAAACCCTTCTAATAATTCATTCTTTCACCGGACCCACTTAAAGGGTAAACTTGTCTTTTCCTCCTCCCTTTCTTCTTAATCAAGAGATAAGCCCTAATCTCCTTTCATTCTCTGCAACGAACAGTTTCTCTACCGCAGCCATCTTTTTCTTCCTCATTTTTCCAAGGCTCCGGAACTCTTCCCCAGAAAGGCCATCTCGAAGATCCGAACCGCTCATCCTCTTCCTCGCGATCTCCCCTTTTCATTGACATCAGTTTGGTAAGATTTCCCTCACTCTCATCTTTTCAATCCATTCTCTTTGGTTTAGATTTAGGCTTGATCCCAATCTTTTCCTTTGCGTGTTAGGTTGCGTTTGGTCGGGTTAGATTTGTGGGTTTTGTGATAGAGAGCTTCTCTTCGAATACCCCGATTCCAATCTTCTTCTTGGTTGAGGCAAGTAGATCTGCACTTTATAATTAAGTATGTGTGTATGTTTTTCATTGATTGGATGTATTTTTCTGTAGATTTCCCTAATTCCAAGCTTGTTCCTGTTATCAATTTGGGTTGAGTTAATATGCTAGAATAGATTTTGGGTGAAAAGAATTAAAAAGAATAAAATAGCAAATAAATGTCCTCTGTTAGAATCGTTCAGAACGTTCAGGACGTTCTGAACGATTCAGACGAACAGAATGTCCGTCCGGCACTGATGCAGTATGATTACAAAAAGGTAAAATAAAATAAAATAAAAAAAAAAGAAAAGAAGAAACATACGTGCACTGTAACATTCAGAACGACAGAACGTTCTGAACGTTCAGTCGTTCTGAACGTCGTCCAGCACTGGTATATTATATTAATATTTATATATTTATATATAATTGCATTTATATACATGTGAAATGACAGATTTCTAATGGCCATATCTTTTAATCTGTCCGTTGGAATTCTACATATAATATACCGTTGGAAAGATCTCGAGATGTAGAATCCAATGGTTCTAGTTTCATCATGATCGGAGGTCGGAAAGTGATGTAAATATTTAGATTACTATTTCAGCTCTTGTTTTAGTGTAAATGAGATTAAAAACTTAGGTTTGGGCCTTAGATACTAGAAACCATGAACCTAATCTCTCACGTGACCATTAATGGA
Source organism: Umbellularia californica (assembly GCA_028538565.1). Lineage (NCBI taxonomy): Eukaryota > Viridiplantae > Streptophyta > Magnoliopsida > Laurales > Lauraceae > Umbellularia > Umbellularia californica. The sequence goes on from JAPQWN010000004.1 coordinate 33,593,500, forward strand.
GTATTAAAATCGTAGCACGTGGCTTGGTGTGCTTCGATGGGTTGTCTAGGTATTCGTGTATTGTGTATGGTTTAACCGAATGCGTATGGAGTTGAATCAATCAATGTTTAACATGATTGTACACCCAGGAATTCTTTTTAAACATTGTTGATTCGAATTCCCCACGCACTCCGTTAAAACAGATATGATACATGGATGACAACACTTGCTTAGGATTGGATTGTAATCTCTCATTGACTTGTTAATCGTATCCGTTGATTTCGTATCCTTGTACACTCTCTTGGCATAAAACATCTAATTAATTATGGAACCTAAACTCTTGCAAAATCAGGTCAAGGACCTGACTTAGAGTGTACCTTAGGAACCGTGTATCGTGTATTGATAAACATGACTGGCTAGCATGTAAGGGATTATCGTGTGGTTGGTTGGTTTTGTATTGTCTTGAATGAAATAATCCCTAAGAACATGTTTTGTTTGTTGAGCTAGCCAGACTTGCTTGTCTTGTTTTCCCCGTGTGTCAGCACCACTTTATTATTATTTGCATATCATGGCCAGCTGCAGTTTGGGGTTTTATTGATGGGCCGGTTACTCGGACATCGGGGTGGGCAGTCGGCTTTGGACGGCGTCCATGGCGTTGAATAGTTGGGAGCGGGCTTGGACCGTGCTACTATTCCCAGGACCGGGAGCTTGGATCCCCCTGGAGCCGGACTTTGGTATCAGTAGTCCGGATAGGATTGTTACTGGTACCCCGTGAGGTGGCTTGGACATCCACGGAGTCTCCCTCTTGTGCATTGCATTACATTGATAGTGGTGATTGTTAGTATTACTAGGATTCCTGATATTGATTCTGTGGTTATTTACTCATGCTTTATGCCTAGTTTTGTTCCTTGTATTCACTTGATTATGTTCTGTCATTACTCTTTCACTTGATGCATGTTATGTTTTAATTATATCTTGCTTATCTATTGCTCAACATGTCGTTGACTCTGTTCCTTGGTGTACAGACTCCTCAGGTGAGTACTACTACGAGGAGCAGGCCGGTGAGGAGATCCCAGAGGATCTCCAACCAGCAGAGGAGGCACGAGAGTGGAGTGCCGATGACGTAGAGTAACGTCATCACTATCAGGCACATGAGTGACTCACAGGGGCACTTCATTAGATTTTATTAATTCATTATCATTATCGTTGGAACTTTCTTTCATTGACTTCGTTGATTTAATGATCTTAGTTTTGGGATGTTCGTTGTAATTAATTTAACTTCTGTATAGGTTTAATTATTCTTCTTGCAACTTTAAATTTAATTGAGATTTATTATCCATTGTTGATATCAATGTATGAATTCCGTTATTTGTTTATGATTTGAGGTTCAAATACATTATCCTCACAGCGGACTTACGATCCTTGGGCCTAAAGGACAAAATTTTTAAATTAGTCCTAAATTTCACTCCTCGGATCCGGTTATTTCTCTAATCGGGTTCGAGGGACGTGACACACCATACTAGAACTCACAAATCCATCCTATATGCTTTCTAGTCATTGTTTTAAATGGATGGTTATGATGTTGATTCATGTATATTCTTTAAATGATGTCTTCCTTACATGCTTCAACTTCATATTAGTGATCTTGATCATATGAACCTCTTTGAAATTCATTTCTTGTATTTCATAGTTATATGTATTGTTTGATAAATTTCTTAGACGTTGAATTCATATGGTTTTGACACTTTGAAAAATTGCATGCTTTACAAAGCTATATCCTTTCATGCAATTTAGATTGTTCATCACTATACTCAATTGTTATATCATTAAAAGTGATGAATATTGATTTATGATGCTTAATGAAATTTTGTGTTTATCACATCCTTGCTCTTAAATCATGTTTCAAATTCAATTAGTTTTAATTAGTATCATTTTCAATTGATGTCATATCTTGAGAATGCGATAGACCTTGTGTACATTGGATTGAACTTGATAGTAAATATATTTTTATTCCATGTCACATTCAATTAGCATCATAATTTTCATGTTTGCCACCTCTCTTGCACCTATAGGTAAATCTCATGACTACCATGTTTATATATTCATAATCTTGGTTGGTTAATAGTTAAGGTAGGCTTCATGTTTGAACTTTATTTCTTTCATCTTGCACATGATAGTCATATTTAATGATTGAATGAAATGATTTCAAAATATTCATAGCATATGATTTTCTTAGTTATATTGATTAATGCTATGTTTGGCAAACCCCATAACCTCATGGATAGCTCTAATTTGGATTAATCCTAGTAGCTATATTCTTTTTAACTCCATTTTAGAGTGATTTAGTTAATTGTCTTATCCTTGAATCTCAATTGGTTTTCTTTATTCCAATTGGTATCCATGATTGCTTTTCTACATGGGCTTGAACACTTAGAGACTACTACCACAAATGATATCCTGTTATGTATTTCATTTTTTTTTGTTGTTAACAGGTGCTTCTAAAAAGGCATTTTTCTTATTTCATGTGTACGTACATTTGCAAGGGTAAATGACCCTCTATATGCAAATGCTAAATTGTTCTATGTATGGTTGTGTTGTTTCATTTGTTGACACCATAGTAGAACTTTAAAATCCATCCTTATGCTTGATAGTCTTTATTTATGGTGGATGGTTATGTTAATTGACCCATGTATATGATTTCATTCTTATACATGTTTCAATTTTCATAAGTATGTTCTTGCTCATGTGAATCTCTTCAAATCCATTCCTTGTACACTATGGTCATAACTATTGTTTAATGGATGTTATATTTGTTGAGTTCATATGTTTTTACACCTTGAAAAATTGCACACACCACACAATCATATTTTTATACAATTTCCTATATTCATCGTTATGCTTTCTAGTTATATTTTTTTTAAATGATGAATATTCATGGTGCTTAGTGAATTTTGTGTTTGTCACATCCATGTTCTATTCATGGTTTCCTATTTTTTTGGTATACCTTAAAATGTGACAAATCTTGTGAACATTGATTTGAAATGTCACTTTAGCATCATATCTCTCATGTTTGCCTCCTCTAATACGTGATTATGGTTGTTTTCTTGAAGAGGTTCGCTTCATGATAGTTGAACTTCATTTCATAATACCTGTTCTCGATAGTTATATTTTATGAAATGATGATAATTCACATAGCATAAGATTTTCAAGTTTTAAACATGCTTATGCTATGATTAATATCACTATTCTCATGGATTTCTCTGTTTTGGAACATATCTATTAGTCACATGATTTCAAAACCAGTTCAGAGTTTTTGTATTTAAAAATATATATATATATATATGTATATATATATTTTACAATCCATGATTTTAAAATGATTGATTGTATCCTTAACATGCTCATATTTCCGGAATTGATTTAATGCTTTGGATACTCCACCTTGATTCATTCCAAGTTGCACTCATATTGGTATATCTATTTGAATCATTCAAACATTAATGTTTAAGGTAGGATGGCTAGGAGAGTGGGAGGGGACCCCTCTCGTGTTGGGTTCGCCAAGCGTAAATCCTTAGGGGGTAGCTTTTGGACAGACCTGTAATTTTGTGTGATCACGTAAAACACTACTCTGATGCTTTTTTCATCACCTCATGAAGCATGATTCATATACTTGGTTGAATCACAAGTTGTTGTCCTCCATTACACTTAAATCTCTTTCGATCTTGTCTATGTTTTGGAATCAACAATTCATTTATTTCAAAAGAATTTGTTGTAAATTTTTTTTCTAGAAACCCACATTGACCATCCTTGTTCTCTTTATTGGTATATTAGTATGATAGTCAAGTTGTGTGGAAATTCATTTTGCATATGTTCTTGATAGGTATATATTTTGAAATGCAAAATTGAATGAGATGTGATGAGCTAAAAAGGTTTTTCAATTAATGTTCCATCTCATATTTTTCAAATTAAGTGCTCTGTCATTTTGAAAATAAATATGATTTGAAAAATGAATTTTCCATGGATTTTAAGTTTTTACTTCATTGGAAAATTATGCAATTGATTTTCATTTTGGGCTTTGTTAGTTAAATGCTTTTAAAATGAAATTCTCAATTGGTACTCATCTATTCATCATCATGTCTTTCCATGATTAGCAACATCTTGATAACTTTGATCAATGTGAACTTTAATAGCTATTTTAGAGAACTCCCTAGTTTCATGCCTTACATCTTCTTCATGCATTACATAGGTATATTCATTGTCATCATCATATTGACAAAAGAAGAGAATAATGTTGAGAGGGAGTGTAGACATCTCTAAAATGATCAAATGTGAGTTTATATTTGAGGATCATGGAGATACATATATGGATAGGATGAATATTTGTTTTTAAGTATTTTGAAAACAAAACAATTTTTACTTGAGAATACATTAACTTTTATAGGTGCATCTTTATGTATTTCTCATATTGCCACATCCATGTGCTTTTAGTTCTTGTATTTTTTCTAAGATATGGATGTTTTTACTTTTGATCATCACTATGCTTTTTAATGCGATTTTTTTTTGTGATGATTTTGCAAGTCATATGCTTTTTCTATTTGTAAAATTCCTATCTTGATGACTTGTTTGGAATGCAATGTACTCAATTCATCATTTTGGATTATAATCACTTTGTTTGATGATTGAATACATTTGGTGATTGCATTCATTCTCATAACATTCATTATGCCTTTGTAAGTTAATTTTTTTCTAAAGATTGATTGTTATGGCTTTGGATTTTATTTCCATTGGTATCATTTTGAGTTTTAAACCCGAGCTTTAAAAGTCTAAAATATTTTGTTCTTAATGCATGTTCCTATCATATGCTTTTGAATGGATTGATTTTTCATTTGGAACTTCATGCATTTCTCATAATCATTGTCTGTGCTTCATAGTTATATCAGTATGTTAAACTAATGATTATGCAGGTTCATCACTATGCTTAAGTGGTGAAAATGATCAATGAAATAAAATTTCATGTGATCTTTATTGAGTCCATGCTCTTCAATCAGTTTGTATCTTTGGAAGGACTTAGAGAATCCTAATTAAATGGATTCATCGAATTGATATGAACTTACTTAGTTGATTTATATAGTTCAATTCCAACTTAGCATGATTGCATCTCTTTATAGTCAAATCCTTTGATATCATGCTTGCTAACTTCCCTTCATGCATATAGGTAAATCTTTTTATGTCCTTGGTATCATAATGTGTTGAATATTGATATCTCTCTAACATTTCTTTGTCAACTTGTGACAAAAAGGGGGAGAATAAATGGATTGAATCCAGAAAAATGGAGAGATTAAATTAAGGGGGAGAGTGTAGAACAAAAGTGAGAACACTCTATCTATGATATTTTGTGACTAACAATTAAGGGGGAGTAGCAATCCCACCAAAGAATGTATTTCTCAATGTTCTATGCAGGTGCATCTTTAAGAGACAAAGCACATTCTCTGGGGGAGCTTCTAGAGTCATGAGATCCCACCAAAGAATGTATTTCTCAATGTTCTATGCAGGTGCATCTTTAAGAGACAAAGCACATTCTCTGGGGGAGCTTCTAGAGTCATGAGTCTTTGAGTTGCAATTGTTGTATCTTGTGTAAAGATCATGTACTCCTATAATCTTGGTTATATTTGAGTCCATTTGTTGAAATTCAATCTAGAATAGGTGTTTTGCCACGAAATTGACAAAGGGGGAGATTGTTAGTGCCACATTCCAATAAGCACTTGTTTTGTATTGTCAATCCCGTGTCAAAGAGTCCAAGACCTTGCCTCTCAGAGTTTCACAAGGAAGATCAAGTTTGAAGGCAGAAGATCAAGTCTTGGAAAGCCTGGATTCATCGAGGAAGAACTCCATGTGTGTGCCAACCTATTCAGGTAAAATGGGACCCAAACCAACCAAGTAGTGGACCCTAAAAACCCTTAGTTTTATGGCTTATTTAATGGGGTTTTAGAAATTGTTTTTGAGCCTTTTCAAGACTCAAAACTGGTCCCAGAGGTCGGCTAACCGCCATGGTTTTCGGTCAGCCCCGCGGTCACCTCGCGGTTAACCGCTGAGACCCTTCACGGCTAACCGCCAGGTAACCGAAGTCCTGCGGTCACTTTTCCAGAGGCTTAATGTACAAGTTTCTGTGAAAATTCGGTTACCTTGGGGTTACCTCGCGGTTACCTCGCGGTCACCTCGCGGTTACCTTACGGTTACCTCGCGGCTAGCCCCCTACTCAGCACAACTTTATAAAAACTAGCCGTTTATGACCGTTGGAGTGGCGGCTAACCGCGGATTTGAAGGGGGCTAGCCGCCAAAAGACGTTAGAGAGCCGTTGGAGGGTGTTTTATAAATAGAAAAGGCCCCAAATCATCCAAAGCGGCTTGAAGATCATGAGAGCTCATGTCCTAACCATGGTCCATCATATTTGACCTCTCATAGATCATTCCACACACACTTTGAGCTTGTATTGGCAAATCTAAGAGCTTCATTAGCTTAAGGAAAGTGTGATGTGTGAAAACAATATTGCCCACACACACTATGAGCTTGTATTGGCAAATCTAAGAGCTTCATTAGCTTAAGGAAAGTGTGATGTATGGAAACAATATTACCTAGGGAAGAACTTGAGCCATCATAGGTTAAAATCCAAATCCCTAGACCAAAGACCTCTTCCCTTGATTGAGCACAACATTGGAGCATCATCATCAACATCAAGGAAGCATTGCAAGAGGCATCAAAGCTTGGAGCTGTGGTGACAAGCTTGGAAGAGCATCCTCCGGACTTCGTCAAAGAGGCAAGTGGCAACCTCCAGACTTTGTCAAACGAGGCAAGTGTTCTTCCCCCTCACTTCATTAAATTCAGAGCATTGTAAGAGTGGCTTATTTCTTTGTGATTTAACCACTATAAAAATGTAGAGGGGAGTAGATCTTTGTGATCGAACCTCGTAAACAAAATTGATGTAGAATCAGTACTTGTGTAGTTTGATTCTTCATAGTGGAACCAGGGGATTGTGTGACCCTTGAGAGTGGATGTAGGTCTGTGTGACTGAACCACTATAAATCCCTTGTGTCAATTCCTCTTTCTCTATCTCTTGTGCTTGATTTACATATTTATTAGTTGTAGAGATTGATATGAATGATATTTCTTCTTTGAGTTTAAATTGACACACATCCACTTGTGCGAAAACAACATTGAACATATTGGTAAATCTTGTCTTGTTTAGCACACACTCTTTAAACATATATTCAATTGAGCACATTGATATAAATCATAAGTGGATTTGTGAAGAGTGGTGTACACACACTTGTGCTTATTATTATAAAATTAATTGTCATATCTTTGATTGATTAAGCACTCACACATTGAACACATATTCCGTATAAGTTGTATTCTTATTTGTGTTCATTGTGTTCTTTGTCCTAGTTGAGATTAAAATTGGACTAAGTAATTTTTATTGGGAAAAGAATTTCATTAGTCCTATTCACCCCCCCTCTAGGACACTTTCATTGGCCATAGCTGCACTTTCAGGTCATTCTAAGAGAAAGGGATCGAATCAATGGAATCTGGAAAATACACAAGAGAAAACTCTTCCAATATTACTACAGCGACATCTCCTCCGTTAAAGAACTCCGGCACCGACCACCACTACAAGGTGACCAAAAGTCCAACCCCCCCCCCCCCCCCCCCCCCTCCAAAGGCCTTCTGCTTCTGTCTCCATGGCTTAGACGTGGCTTTTTAGCCCGTCTACTTAGTTTTTTTATTGGATATAGGACCTCCTATTGGTCCTTATCCTCTAAAAATCCGAGGTTTAAGCCGAGCCGAGTGAATCAAGAGCATCCTCTGTTCTCAGCTAAAAGATGATGGCAAAGTTCACACACGGCTTGCGACCGTCAATCTGAACGAGTCCCCACAATCTCCTAAGAAGTTAGATTTCTTTTTCTTGCTTTTCATTGTAGTTTGTATATTTTTGAAAGAGACATAAAAAAAAAGTCACTACTCTTGTCTTATTTATTGATAAGAATTGTACATCGCCTTTCACAGTAAAAAATCGCCTTTTATGGCAAAAATCGTCTTTTACGGCAAACAAACAAAAATCTCTTTTCACAGTATTCAAAACAAACCATATCTCTTCTCTTAAATATATGTACAATGGAAAACTAGAAAAAAGTTGATTTCCTTTTCTACTTGTGAAGGTGGATCTACGGACCACAACTAATCAATTCCAAGTAGAGTAGAAAATCTGGCATACCAGTACAAAAAATGTTGATACTCGCATTCGCCTCCAGTACCAAAAGGGTTGGACCCCACGGACTCTCACGTCCGCTGAACCTAGTAGCGCCACGCGCAAAAGGCGAGTCCATCAATGAGTCAGACAAATCAGTCTGATGACCTCCTAGACTATAGTACGGATGGCGTTGTATAGCCGTATTGACCCCGTACTCGAAAGCCTTCATCTTTTGGACTAACTTCATCTTTTGGTTTCTTTTACCTTTTGATTAGGCCCAAGTTTTAGCATGGCCTTCTTTTGTAAATAATACTTTTGTTAAATGTCTTAAACTTGAACTTAGTTAATATATTTCAGTATTGCTCTTAACTATACATTTTAAGATACCATTTGTATTATAATGCTTCCGCCAATTGTTATTGTATCTGAGGAAATGTTTATACCTCACAACGGTCTTTGATCCATATGTGGGACATGATTGGGGTCAAGTGATATTTGATTAAAGTTGGAAAGTTTTTAATTGGCCCTAATCTCACGCATAACCCCGGTTTCATGTTTCGGGGCGTGACAAGGTCAACCATGGAAAGGTTAATCCAAAAGCAAGTATACAAGGATGGCACAGATACAATCACACTTTTACCATTAAAACCCAAGTATCAAACCAGAAGAAACATATAATGGACAGTGATCAAAAGTAATGACATGTTGGAGCCACATCTCGAAGCCAAATGCACAATAAAAATTACATAAGTTTACAATCTAGTTATCAAATATTTGGCCACATCAGGTAATGATTTTAAAAAATTCAACTCAAAAAATTAATTAAAACATTCTACCCAAAAAAGTAATACTTTATATTATTTACGTCAATCTCTCATAAAATCAGCCTATATACCACATCGGGAGGTAATATAGTCATAATGTTAGAGTTAAGAAAAAGAAAAAACTAAGAAAATTTACGGCTTGAAGAATTAAAAAATAATAAGTTATTTGAAATTACAAAAATATTTATAAAAAAAATTACTTTAAATGATGTCCTATCAATTAGGATGGATTCACTTAGCCATTGAACTTCTTGTGTGTGAAAATAGGGAACTGCAAAAGCTTTTCCCTCCTTTCAATTCTTCTTATTACAAGAGATATATACATCTGTGAGCTTGAACGTAACTGTAATGAGCATCTTCAAACAAAGACATTCACAGTAAAATCATTCACCGGTGTTTGCATAAAATCATTTACATATAAATTGTTATTTACTAAATGAGTAATAAAAAAAGAAAAAAAAGATGAGATAAGATTAAACTAAGATATTATTTTTTAAACAAAAAAACTAGACATACCTTTTTTCGTATACCATCCATTCCAGATAAAGATTTTATACCTGCAATTTAGAAAAATAAATATATAAATATTCCATAATTTATTTCAAAAATGAGATCATCTTAGATATGGAGGATGTTTGAAGGCATAAGGTAAAATCTCAAAGTAGCATGACTGCAAATCGAAAAAAAATAAAATAGAGTAATTCTTCATATTTAAAAGGTCCTTTCAACTAGTTCCATTGATTTTCAAAAATATATTCCATGAACAAGCCAGACTCAAGCCTCCTTTCAATTCTTCTTATTACAAGAGATATATACATCTGTGAGCTTGAACGTAACTGTAATGAGCATCTTCAAACAAAGACATTCACAGTAAAATCATTCACCGGTGTTTGCATAAAATCATTTACATATAAATTGTTATTTACTAAATGAGTAATAAAAAAAGAAAAAAAAGATGAGATAAGATTAAACTAAGATATTATTTTTTAAACAAAAAAACTAGACATACCTTTTTTCGTATACCATCCATTCCAGATAAAGATTTTATACCTGCAATTTAGAAAAATAAATATATAAATATTCCATAATTTATTTCAAAAATGAGATCATCTTAGATATGGAGGATGTTTGAAGGCATAAGGTAAAATCTCAAAGTAGCATGACTGCAAATCGAAAAAAAATAAAATAGAGTAATTCTTCATATTTAAAAGGTCCTTTCAACTAGTTCCATTGATTTTCAAAAATATATTCCATGAACAAGCCAGACTCAAGCCACCTTTGTATCCATATTCAACTTTTAGTCTATCTGATTGAAGAATAGAGAGATCAAGTCTCTCCTATTTTGGTATACTTTGACTTGGTCCTAAGTTATAAAATCGAGACTGAATTGATTACTGAGAATAAAAAAAAAAAACATAACTTTTTTATTATATATATATTTATATTATACAATACGTTATTTTATTTGTATATATTCATAATATGATACATACATAATATATAAAAAGTATAAGTAAAACCTCTGCACTTGGGGCTCAAGTAGCACATGTCCCCAGTAAGCTCAATTCACGATCGACCATACAATAATACTAACTTTCTAAGAAAAGAAAAGAAAATGTGGGTGAGAGTGATAGACCATGTTGAATTGACTGCTTTGATCATCACTCCTTCACACTTTAGATGAATGAGTGTTTTGATGAGCATGTTCTATTTATAGGATAAAGGAGTCATACGTGATTGACAAGTGTTATCTATTCAGTTGCTATAAAAAAGTTGTAACCCCGAATGTCACTCATCTAAAATATCATAGAAAAAAAGATGATAACGAGTGCTATAAAAAATGATAGTTTAAAGATAGGGAGTCGGATGAATGACATGTGTCATCTACCTGATTGCTATAAAAAGGGGAAATTTTCAAAAAAGTCCTTAACTTTTGGGTGATTTTCAAAAAAGAGTCAAAAGAATTTGATATTTCAAAAGCATATGAAAATTTTTAAGATTTATTTCAATCAGGTCCAATCCAGCAATCTATACCCACCATCGGCAACTTTGTAAAAACAACTCAAAATGACAAAAGTGCCCTTAGTGAGTAGTAAGTAGGTAAAAAGAAAATTTTCAGAACAGTCCTAAACTTTTTAGGTGGTTTTCAAAAAAGGAACAAAGAATTGAATATTTCAAAAAGGTATGAAAGTTTTCAAAACTTCTTTCAATTAGGTCTTGTTGGGAGATCTCCATCCACTATTGGCAGTTTTTTTTTAATTCAAAATGAAAAAAATCCATTTGATTTCATTCCTTCTCTAAAATGTCGGATCAACTATGAGATCACTTTTGGTTGTTCCAAGTCACTTATATAACACAATGCGCATTGATTGCAGAAATTTATGCTAATAATTAGAGTGCCCAACTATTGGATTGATCATGATGTGAAAACTGAAATTAATTATTGACTAGGTTAATAATTAATAGAGTGCCCACGTAAAAAGTTTAAGACTGTTTTGAAAATTTCCTTTTTACCTACTTACTACTTAGTAAGGGCACTTTTGTCTTTTTGAGTTTTTGTTCATACAAAATTACTAGCAGTGGGCATGGATTGCCAGATTGGACTTGAGTGAAATAAGTCTTGCAAACTTTTATACGTTTTTGAAATATTGAATTATTTTGATCCTTTTTTGAAAATCACCCAAAAGTTAAAAGGAATTTTTTGAAAATTTCCCGTAATTTTAAATTATCATTAAAAAAAAGTAATAATGAGTGCTATAAAAAATGATAGTTTAAAGATAGGGAGTCGGATGAATGACATGTGTCATCTACCGAATTGCTATAAAAAAAAAAACTTGCAATTCTAAATATCACTCATCTAAAGTTCTAAACTGTAAGGTCAAAGGATGATATTGTTGATAGAGATGAAAATAGTGGTTGAACAGTGCACACTCAACCTAAACTTTGCCTATTTATTCATCAAGTTAAACAAATTAATATAAACTCACCTCAAAGTATAAAAAATAGCCTATACTTAATTAATAGGTCATGATCAAATTGAGTTAGAGAGTCACGGAATGAGGCAAATTAAATTGGGTTAGGAGGTCAAAAAAACATTATTGACTTAACTCCAACCAAATCCATTAATTGAGTTAGAAATATTAACTCAAGCCTACCAAAAATAAGAATGACGAACTCTAACCTTGATTTATCTAGTGGAATTAGAGTTAGGTTGGTGGGTGGTCAGAATTGCTACTCGTTCTAATCTGGTTCAAAACTTTCTCCAATTAAGGGATTATAGTTGCTTTTCAATGACAAACAAAAAAAAAAAAAGATCTTATTAGTTATCATAACTTAAAGGGAAATTTTCAAAAAGATTAAGACTTTTGGCTCATTTTCCAAAAAGTATATGAAGATTTTAATATTTAAGCAGGTATAGAAGTTCTCCACAATTCTTTCAATCTAGTCATCTCCATAATTTGTTTTTTAAGAAATGAGAAGAATACCCTTATGATATTTTCCAATCTTTCCTTAATTATAAATCATATAAGAGAAATGATCAAATCACTTCAACCACCTTTATGCATGGATGGTCAAAAAAATTGAGGATTCTTAATAACTAAAAAACTATCTTCATTAAATGGTTATGATCATCAAAACCAAAATGATAAGTTTTAGGGAGAAAAGAGGTTAAAAAAAGAAAAAAAAAAACTGTCATATGTAAGGGTATTTGTGTCATCTCTCAAAAGAATTTGCTAGGTTGGCCTACCAACCAAGGGTGATACCGTCGACCTAAAGACCTAGGGATCAATCCCTTGTTATGTGTGTTACACTGTTACCAAGGTTCCAACACCACTAAACCATCAATGTGTTAGCTTTCTCAGAAATATTTTATGGAGAGGAGTACTTGATTGAAAGAATAGTGGAAAACGATTATATTTCTTTGAGATATTCAAATCGATCTTCATGTTGTTTTGTGAAAATGAGTCGAAAGTTTTATACCTATTTAAAACTATCCCTAACCTAAATGAGTGTGCAAAATTGTCATTGGAAGCTGACTCATACCTGACCCAAACCTAAGTTGTTGCTATAAACCCAATTATAAAATATTAAGCTGTAAAGTTTTGGATCTTGTTTTGTAACGCAGACTCAATTTTTATGGAAAGTTATCCCCTTTTTTTTAAATACCCCACATTTCTCTCTCCACTACCTATTTTATGCAACTACCTATTCTTTATCTCATAAAACCTCACGTCCACTCTCTCCTTTTGAAGGTTCCACTTCTTCTTTTCTAATAACTATCTTTCTACCTCACCTCTTATCTTACTTCCTCAATTCTCATTCTATACCATTCAGCTCTTGGAGTATGCAAACATTTAGTTTTAGCCTTTTCATTTCTTTTGTTTCCTTCATAAGATTTAAGAATATGATTAGCGGGTGATGATTATTTGGAGGTTTTTCTTGGATGGTAAGGAATCTATGAGTTAATTTTATCTTTTTTTCATTTCCCCTTTTATTTCAATTTGATTTTGTTTGCAATTGTTTAGTCTTTTTATAAATGAATATTTAGTTTATAATATTTGGACCTACCTGTGCTCAGCACGGGTTATTGTGCTAGTTTTATATTATATTTATAAGTTTACAATGGTAGTTTATCGAATCTCTCTTATTCAAACCCAATTCATTGTAGTTGACACAATTGTATTTAAACTTTATTTTTTGTTCAATGCATTTAGTACAATTGAATTTACTACTCATTAATAACATCCCAAATTATTTAATCTTGGCCTTCTATGAATGTCAAGAATTGTGATAACTTATGTTTCAACCATTCTCATATATTATATATTAAAAGTGTTGATTTTGAGTAAACTAGTGTCAATCTTGACCCTCCCAATTTCAATCTTGACCTCTAATTACAATTTTTATATTAATGCCCTAAAAGTTTTCAGTTGCTCAATCACTTAAGATAATTTTATTTATTTATGCATTTCAAATACGATTATGATAATCAACCAACGAATGGTAGCTTAGTTGGCCAAGGACTTTGCGTCTCAGGAAGCGGAGAGGTCTTGTGCTAGTCACCTACCTTCGTTGGCCTACGTGTCCCTCAGGCTCAGGGCCAAAGGCTCCAGGGTTGGGTGGGTGGTAGATACCATGGGTTATTAAAAAAAGAAAAAAGATTATGATAGTTGTGCGTGCCTAAAAATTACGGACTTGGTTTAAGTGATGATGAGGGTCTACAGAGAGGCTGTTTAGTTGAATAAGAACGTCTCTGGTGATCTGAAATCTGAAAGGGAAGAGAAAACAGCGGTCAGGGCCCGAGGCTGCTGTCAGCCAAAGGCACTCCGACGCCTGAGTTAGTGCAGTCACTGAACTAGGGTGAAGTGAGGAAGAAGATATGGGCGAAATAAACAGAATGTAGACTGTATATTGCGTACCTCTTATGGGGCTCCCATGCAGGTATATGTAGGAGAGAGTAGAAGGTTCCATAGTGGAGGTAGGTGAGGATACTTGTCCCATCAGCCCACTCCTAGGATGGTAGGTGAGGATACTTGTCCCATTGGACGTCCCCTCAAGCCCCTCACATAAATGTGGACGTGATAGGGAAGGTCCCTTATCAGTATTTGGCGGCCACCTTCTGTCAGGGAGGCTCTGCCATGTAGCCGTCCCATCTCATAATGGAGATCTAGACGGACAACACCCATCTCGGTCAAGTAGACCGAGATGGAAATTACCGAGATCAGGGGATGCAGGAGGTCGGGCATTGGTATCGAGGCGCTCGGGGCAGAGCCCGTAATGAACGAGGCCGGTAAGCAGACCGAATCCAACTCCAACTTGGTGACAGGCGGCACTTTTGCCGAACTGGAATAAATCAGGCCGGAGTAACCCCTAATTGGTATTTCAGTGCCGAGGCAGGAGATTACCTCGGTATTTCGTAAGCACTCCACACAATTGCCCCCCAGCTGTCGAACTCGTCAGCTCGGGGCTGGACTGAGGTCGGGAGCTGGAGACGTGGAAGCTTATATGAATACCGAGCTAGCACACTTTTTATAACCGGCCGCGGATGTCGCGGTCTTCATTATAACTTCATTTAAGAGTTCCATCAATCCGTCGCCAGCCTGTCTGCTGGGAAGCGCCAAAATCGCTGCGCCTGCCCGAGACAATTAATTACTCTGACGTCGTTTACTGCGGAAACCGCCCTGATCTTGACACGTGGCGTTATCTGGTTTATAGTACCGTATACCGAAGCGACGTGTGCGCCTTTTGAGGCGGTGTAATGAGGGCATGCCTTAGGTTTTCGAGGAGTCGTCTTGCTGCCCTATAAAAGCAGCATTCCTTCTTCCCTCGTCCACCTTTCTGCTCTGAATCTGGGGGAGACTCTGCTTGCGTGATTCTCAGACCATCTCTGTATCTTCCCCACCTTTTTGTCCTTCTGCGTCTAGTTTGCTGTAAGTCTTCTTCTCCCTGATCTTTCCCTTTGAGCACCTCTCTTCCAGTTTCTTTCTTCAGTTAGGGCTTTTCTTTCGTCACCCATCTTAGTCTTCAAAACATGGGAAAAGGGGTTTACCGTTGTCTAGCCGATACCCCCGAGGCTTTATTTAGGTTTAGGGAGACCTACGACATTCCGGACGACGTCCGGATTAGGCTGGACGATCCAGAGGATCTCTGGGACGGTGACGTCTACCGAGAGGGGGTGATGCCCTTCCCATTGGTCTCGGTAGTGGAAGGGGGAGTGAGGTTCCCCGTCCACCCATTGCTCAGGCGATGTTTGGCAGCGTGGCATCTTGCCCCCTGCCAATTAATGCCGAACAGCTACAAGATCATAATGGGGACGGTAGCATTGAATAGGATTTTAGGCATCCAGCTCGGTGTCCACGACATCGAGGAAGCATATGACATTAGCAAGTCCACCGGGGAGGTCGACCACCGTTATTACCTCCGGAGTAAGCCGAAGATGGTCTCGTTCGTTAATGCCCTGGAGGACTCAATGCGCCACGCCGGGACCGATAGGTTGTTTGTTACCGGCAACTGGGAGATCGGTGCGAACGAAACCGAGGCAGAGAAGAGGTACCGGGTACCTCGTCACTTTGGGCACCTCCCAAGTAAAGCACCGAGCTCAAATAGCTTGACTTTTCATCCTGTTATCTTCCTGCCGAACTGACACACGCTGATCTGTTCTTTGTGCAGGCCTTGCTGAGAGGAGACAAGCGGCTATTCGTGACGGCTGGAAGAAGAACGGAGGTTGGTTCGACAAAGTCCAACGCTACCAGGGGCATCAAGGCAGGGCTGCCTAGTGTCTCATAGGCTACCTGCCGAGATACAAACATTACAGCAAAAAGCAGGGGTCAGAGATCCTTGAGGTTGGGCCTAGCTACGCGCTAGAGGCGGTTGGGCAAGAGCGGACGATCTCACCCCTTACCGACCCGGAGGAAGTGTCTGAGGAGAATCGGCCTGGCACCGAGATGGGGAGGGGTCAAGATCCTCCTATCACCAACCTCCGGGAGAAGCTCCTGGGAAAGCGGCCCTCTTCGTCGTCGAGGTCTGCTGATTCTTCTTCCAGGGACGCCCATCCGGCTCCTCCCGGGATGATTCAACTGCGGCTAGGGAGGAAAGGCAGATGAAGAAGGCAAAGGGCGAGGAGCCGCGCCAAACCAGGCCCCGGAAGGAGAGGGCTACTCGGAAAAATCCGACGGAAGAGGTGGAGGAAGAGCCGCGAGAGGAGGAACAACCTCTGGTCCGCCGAGGGAGGCAGGAGGAGAGGATGTCGATGATGCTCGGAGGAGAGGGCTCATCCCGGCAAGACCCTGTCCAGCCCTTGGCGCCTCGCGCCCCCTTGGATGAGCCTTGGAGGCCATCCTTCCTTCTGGCGCCAGGGACGCCGCTGACCTCGGGACACCATTTACAAGTTTGTCCGGCAGTGGCGGCCGTGCTGGCTGGGGCGTGTGCGCTTCCCTTGGATGTCGAACGCTTCAGGAGAATGGAGGAGGCTACGCTGCATCAGGCCAACCTTTCATCGGCCCTGATGGTGAGCATTACTTTTTATATATATAGATTCGGAGACATGCTGCGTGTTGCTAACTTTTGTTCCTGCTGTCCAGGTTGTGCAGAGATCTGTAGTGGCTCTGGAAAAATCCCGCTAGAGCCGCGCCGAGATCCAATCTTTGCAGGCTGACAGACAGAAGCTCGCTGCAGCTCTAGAAGGGAGTTCGGAGGAGCTGAGGAGGTCTGAGGAAACGTGTGCCAAGTTGAACGCGGAAAACGAGGTTGCCATGGAAGCGATTACCAAGAAAAGCGCCGAAAACTATGGGCTCCAGGCAGCCGCGTATGAGATGGAGAAGAGGGCCAAAGAGGCGGAGACCGAAATGGAGGCCCTGAAGAAGGAGAAACCCAAGACCGAAGCTCTGCTGAAAGCCAAGCAGGAAGCCTCAGCCAAACTGAGGGCTGACCTCGATGCTTCTCGGGAAGCAGAGCTCGAGGCCTCCTTCCAGAAGGGGGTGGCACAGGCGACAAAGATTTATGAAGAGCAACTCGTTCCGCTGGGAGAGGAGCTTTTCGAAATAGGATGTCTGGCCGTGCTGAAAGAAATGGGGGTCCCCGAGGATCACCCCATCCGTCAAGACCTGCCCAAGATCCCTCGTGCCGAACCCGAGTCGCCAGCCCCTCCGTTCTCCAAGGCCCCTCCAGACCACCTAGCTGACGAGCCACAGGCCTCAGAAACTCTCCAAGCTCCAGCCACCGAGACCACCACTGCCGATCTCGGGCCTGTTGTCACCGAGGCCTCTCTCGCTCCGACTGGTGATGGTGAAGTCGAAGATGTGTCCATTATTGACATGGATCGGCTGCCATGATATTTCTCTCTTCTTTTCTTGTGCCCGTTTGGGGAGATGTATGTAATTTTTTTGATGATAATGAAACCTTCGTTCGTACATGATATTTCAGTGAATGGAATTCTGATTATGCTCCAATCTTTATTCAATGTGATGAATGTTCCTTCCTCTCCCCTTTTTCTGCTCTTTTTATTCGGTTGGCTCCGTAATCAAAGTAAATAACAGGACGCGAGAGAGAGTAAGACCGGTAAATGAGCTCGGCCCTTCTTCCGGACTTAACGTTTTAAGTATGTAGTCCGTCTAGACTGTAATCGTAATTTAAAGCTGCTCGGTTCTACCACCGAAGCGGAGTCCGGCTTTGTAGTCAGAATTCGATTGATCCATAGACCGGGCCCAAGCAGCTGACCTTGGTGCCCAAAATGCAGGCTGGTTCAGTAACCGAGCTGCGAGCCAGTGCCGAGTTCCATAACTTGGATATTTTCAAGTTTGGGAGATAGTATCAGGAAGTAAAAACATATCCTATAAAAAGAACCAGTTTATTGACTTCCATAACCAGATTACATCTTAAAAATAAAATTTCTTGAGGTGCATAGCATTCCATGGACGTGGCAGCTCTCTACCTTCCATGTCCTCAAGCCCGTATGCAGACCGCCCAGCTACCGAAGTCACCTTGAATGGCCCATGCCAGTTCGGTGCAAGTTTTCCTTCGCTAGGATTTTTATCTGCTGGAAGTGTCTTTTTCAAGACCAATTCTCCAGGGGAGAACTTTTGCTCTTTGACCCTTTGATTGTACCCTCTAGCCAACTGTCGTTGGTAGGAAGCGAGGCAGATGGCTGCGGCATCCCTTCGTTCCTCAGCCAAGTCGAGCTCTGTGGCGAGGTTTGTATCATTTTGGCCTTGGTCGAACAGTTCCGACCTGAGGGGGGGGAGACCGACCTCAAGTGGAATTACAGCTTCCATCCCGTAGGCTAGGGAGAAGGGAGTTGCCGAGGTCGAGCGCCTCGGGGTAGTCCTGTACGCCCAGAGGACACTTGGAAGTTCCTCTGCCCATCTGCCTTTGGCTCGATCTAGTCTCTTTTTGAGTCCGTCAAGCACCACTTTGTTCGAAATTTCAGCCTGCCCATTGCTCTGGGGGTATGCTGGGGTAGAATAGTAGTTCCTGATGCCAAGGTCTTGACAGAAGCTTTTGAAGAAGTTGGAGTCAAACTGGGTCCCGTTATCCGTGACCAAGGCTTGAGGCACTCCGAATCTGGTTACGATGTTTCTCCACACGAAGTTTTTGGTATCCTTCTCAGTGATGGAAGACAACGCTTCAGCTTCTATCCATTTGGTAAAATAGTCAGTAGCTACCACCAACCATCTTTTGTTCCCAGGAGCTCGGTGGAGTGGTCCCACGAGGTCCAGTCCCCATTGGGCAAAGGGCCAGGGGCTGGAAGGAGGACTTAGGTCATGTGCTGGCTGATGGAGAGAGTGGGAGAACTTCTGGCACTTCTCACATTTCCTGGCATAGACCTGTGCGTCCTTTTGCATATAGGGCCACCAGTACCCCTGACTGATAGCTCGGTAAGCCAGTGACCGACCTCCGATGTGGCTGCCGCAGATCCCTTCGTGGATTTCATAAAGGAAGTCCTCGACTCTGCTCGGGTGTACGCACTGGAGGTAAGGGCCATTGTAAGACTTTTTATAGAGTTTGCCATCCGGAGAGAGCCAGAATCGGGCTGCCTTTAGCCTGATTTTGTGGGCCTGGTTCTTGTCCTCGGGCAGCTGGTCATTCTTGAGATAGGAGATAAGTTCATCCATCCAGCTCGGGCCGAGATCAATACACATGAGCTGCCGAGGCGGTTGAAGTTGTATACTCGGTCTGTCTAGTGCTTCCACTTCGACAGTTCTTTTTCTTCCTGCCTCGACAGCAGAGGCCAGGTTTGCAAGGGCATCGGCGTGAGAGTTGGAGTCTCTGCCTATCTGCCTGACTTCAGCCTTTTGGAACTGAGATAGGAGTTGCTTGGTGTGGGCTAGGTAGGCTGCCATCCTGTCATCACGGGCCTGGTAATCCCCATTGAGTTGGCTTGTGACCAGCTGTGAGTCGCTGAAGATCACCAGTTGTTGTGCCCCCAGGATTTTTGCGTTGCCCAGCCCTGCAATTAGTGCTTCATACTGTTAGACCCCGACCCAGACCAACTCGATTAGTACTAATTAAGTAAACGTTTAGTCTTAAGTGAGTCTTAGTACTAGTTGGGTTAGAATGTGATTAGGCTTAGTCTGGATTATAGCTTTGGGGATTTTGAGGACGTTTAGTATGAGTCAGACACGCTCAGGGACGCCCTGAGTGCACGTGTAAGAATGGGTTTTTGTGCTAGATCTTTGTTGTGGATGTGATTTTTAGTTCTCTTGAATGGTTTTATGATTTATGGCAACTTTCGTTTTTAACCGGCATGCATTTGAGGCCCAGAAACCCAAGTTTTGGCCCAATAGGGTAAATCTGTCTTTGCATGTAAATCTGGGCACACTTTTCGAAGTCGCGAAACTATGTCAAAATAATACTTTTCCGAAACTAGATTTTTCGACGATCGTTTTGTTCTTCTTCGTCGATTCCATCCGGGGTCCACAAGACCATGTTCCAGGCGTCCCAAGTTTCACTGCTAAAGGGACCCACCTCCAGACACTATATATACTCTCTTTCTCCTTCATTTGCCCTTTTCCCAAATCCTGCAACGTTTTGCCCTAGAGTGGAGAGGTGAAGCAAGCTTCTTCTTGATCTTCTTCCTTTGAAATCATCTAGCTAGAAGGCTCCATTTTTCGATCCAAGACCACCATTCTCTTCCTCTCTTCTCAAGCTACAGCTGGACGTTTTTGGGAGCCAAACCTCCCCACTATTCATCATCTTCAAGCCTTATTCTTCTTGTTTGGCTAGCTCAAGGTTGGTGTCCTTCTTCATTCTTTCCATTTGATGTTCTTTAGCTCACCTAGAGCTTGTTTTCATGGTTTTCAAACCCATTTTCGAAATGGGGATTTGTGGTGGCCAAAATGTTGATTTTTGCATGCTCCATTTTGGGGGTTTTGTGTAGATCTCGTGGAGCACCCCTTTCTTGTTGAGTTGTGAAGCTTTGGCTTGGCTTGGGTTAGAGGCAAGTAAACCTTTTAGTTTTCCCTAGTGCATGTTGAGTTTTTGGGCATTTTTACTTTTGGAAATGTTGTTTATTATCAAGCTATCTTTCTTGCATGTCATTAATCTCTTTTAGCTTGTTTTAATCTTGTTAAGCAAGAGCCCTAATTTCTCTATCTAATGTAGAGGTTTCATCTTCAATGGAAGTATGTTTTCAATGGAATGGTTTGCAAGTTATTAGATTTATGTTTTGAATGTAAATGGGTTTATGATTTTGATGTTTTGAATGAAATGTGAATGGATTTGGTGTGAAAATCATCCCTTGGAAGCATGTAGGCTTGGGGAGTGCAGGTGGTGAAAATGTGGAAGTGAAGAAGTGAATGAAGTGTGGAAAAAAAAATTTGAAATTCCGAAGTTCTACCGGTAGGGGTATTTCAACCGGAAGTTCTACCGGTAGAAAGGGCTCAAATTTTGACAGAGAGTTGAGGAAATTAAAAACCCCAAGTTCTACCGGAAGTTCTACCGGTAGAAATGGCCCAGATTTCGGCAGAGAGTGAGAAAAAAACTGTGAACCGCAGTTCTACCGGAAGTTCTACCGGTAGAAACGGCCCAAATTGTGGCAGAGAGTTGAGAAAAACTGTGAACCGCAGTTCTACCGGAAGTTCTACCGGTAGAAGTGCTTCAACCGGAAGTTCTACCGGTAGAAGCACTTCAACCGGAAGTTCTACCGGTAGAACATCTTCTACCGGAATTTCTACCGGTAGAG
This sequence comes from Umbellularia californica, assembly GCA_028538565.1. Classification (NCBI taxonomy): domain Eukaryota; kingdom Viridiplantae; phylum Streptophyta; class Magnoliopsida; order Laurales; family Lauraceae; genus Umbellularia; species Umbellularia californica. The sequence continues at coordinate 33,615,227 of JAPQWN010000004.1, forward strand.
AGGCATGAACCACACCAAAAAGTACTGTTTTGAAGGATTTTGCAGGAATGAAAACTAGACTTGGTCTTAGACCCTTTTTATTGACCTTGTGCACTTGAAATTTCTAAAATGTAATATACCTTCGGGGACACCAAGTTTTATTGAATTTCGACATTTGGTTTTCAATTCCACAAGGGTCAAAGATGTGGTCTTAGCCTATGCTTGATAAAGTTATGTTTGAACCTTTGTTTATGATGCTTTATGCACCATCGTGTTCTCGTCTGATTTCCAAGTGCAAGTCGTTTTCAAGAATAAAAAGGGAATCATTTATTAAGTTTGTAAGCATTAATACTATGCTATTTTGCTAGTCTTGTCACGTCGTGCTCGTTAAATGATTTCCCTCTTGTTTTGTCGTGTTTTCGATCGCGTATTGCCGTGTTTTGTGCATTCATGATATAAGTGAATTTCACTGAGCTTGGACCGCCCTTTTAGCTTGATCCACTACCTGGGGGTCCTTAAACTCGTGGACTGTCTGCAGACTAGTCGTGTCTTGAATGACACATCGTGCGTGTTCGTGGTCCGGTTCCGCGGCTGGATACCCCGTCTACCTTGTGTGGCGTGGGATCGTGTTTCTTGTCGTGCTTGTCGTGCGTGCTTGCTCTTGTCATCATGTATGACGGAGAAAGGATGAGCTCATGTGGATTTATCTTTTCATGATATTATATGTATTCGTGCTAGTTTCGTAAGCATTGAAACGTGTATTTAAACTTTGAACTGTTTTAGCATTATTCCAATTATTCATGTCTAAATTGTTTATTTGCCAAACCGTCGTGTTTGATGCTTGTATCTTGGTGTCCAGGTGCCGGTGGTTTCGCGCGTGACGAGGAGTGCCCGGAGGAGGCTGTTGAGCCACCCCCAGCACTCGAGTGGCAGCCCAACGACGTCATCTAGACGCCGGTCGGGATCGTGATTCTCGTTTCACCTAGCTTGGGTTTTGTCGGGTTGTTCTTTTTGGGATTCCATATGTTGTATTGGCCTTTGTTGGCCTCTTGGGGGTTGTGTAACTTGGAAGTAAAACACTTTGTCTAAATGTTAAACTTTATTCATGCTAGGAATGCTTTGATGACATTCTCTTTTGATACCTTGTCTCGATGTTAATTATTGATCTTGTATGGTGATTGTTTAAGAATGGTGTGATGAGTTTTGCTACACGCTTCCGCATATCAATTCGTGTGAGCTCGACCCGTGTCATGGGATCCTCACCGCGGAAACCTGTGGGAAAATAAATGAAATTAAATCAAAACAGCGGCGGTGTGTCTTGTGTTGGTTAACCATGCCGCCGCCGCAGTCGCGGGCCCGGGTCCCGGTCCGGGGTCGCGACACATACTCAACTTCATTGTTAGATGCTTTGAAGTCAAGAGTCATGGCTTGCTCAATGACGAGGCCCTCCGGAGATTGAAGGACTACGCCAGCGCCAGCCCTTTTGGAGGTGGAGGACCCATCGACGAAAACCTTCCAATATGAGTCGAGGAACTGTTTCTAAGACCGCTCCTGTTCGGTCTCGGCCGAAGTCCTCGCCTCCTTGCCCCCCAGTTCGGTGTCGAGATGGCTCGGTGCCGAACTAGGAGAGGTGAATTCCACAATGAAGTCTGCCAGTACTTAGGCTTTAATGGCCGTCATGGGCTGATAGTTGATATCATATTGCCCGAGTTCGACAGCCCATTTAGACACTCTGCCTGAGAAGTCTGCTCTCCTAAAGAGGGACTTGAGCGGGTGTTCTGGCACAACCACTATGGACTATGTCAGGAAGTAGTGGGAGAGCTTGCGGGACGCACTGACAAGTGCAAATGCAAGCTTCTCCAATGGCAGGTATCTCGTTTCGGCATCCAGCAGGATTTTGCTTATGTAATAGATGGGCTTTTGCTGCTTGTCATCTTCTCTCACGAGTACAGAGCTTACTGCATGGTCCGAAACTGCCAGATATAGGTATAAGACCTCACCCCGTACCGGGGTGGAAAGCAGGGGAGGGGAAGAAAGGTATACTTTGAGTTCCTGGAGAGCACTTTCGCATTCCGGGGTCCATTGGAACCCGGAGCTCTTTTTCAAGAGCTGGAAGAAGGGATGGCATTTATCTGAGGCTCGATTGATGAAGCGGTTCAGTGCTGCCGCCATCCCGGTAAGTCTCTGAACCTGTTTTGTCGAGGTCGGACTATGTAGGGCTCTGATTGCCGAGATCTGATCGGGATTGGCCTCGATTCCTCGCCTAGTAACCAGGCTGCCCAGGAACTTGCCCGAGCCGACGCCAAATGCACATTTGGAGGCGTTCAGCTTGAGCTTGTACTGTTTGAGGATGGAGAAGGTTTGATGTAAGTCAGTCAAGTGGTCCTGTGACCGTTTAGACTTAACGACCATGTCATCGATATATACCTCGACCGTCCTGCCGAGCTGGTCCTGAAACATCTTGGTCACCAGCCTCTGGTAAGTTGCACCCGCGTTTTTTAACCTGAAGGGCATTACTTTGTAACAGTAGGTGCCCCTGGGTGTTATGAACGCGGTTTTTTCTTGATCAGGCTCATGCATTGGAATTTGATGGTAACCTCGGTAGGCATCGAGGAAACTCATCCTCTCATGCCCGGCGTGGCGTCGATCAGCTGGTCTATTTTTGGTAGAGGAAAGCTGTCTTTGGGACAGGCTTTGTTAAGATCGGTGAAGTCTACGCAGACCCTCCAGCTCCCATCCTTCTTTTTCACCACAACCGTGTTGGCTAACCACACAGGGTAGTGGACTTCTCTGATAGCTTCAGCTTCCAATAATTTGTTGACCTCCTTGGTCACAGCCTCTACCTGTTGGGTACCCGACCTTCGAATCTTTTGGGCAACAGGTTTATGCTGGGGATCTACATTCAGCTTGTGGCTTATGACCTCCTGGCTGATGCCAGACATTTCATATGGGGTCCAAGCGAAGACCTCTCTATTTTGCAACAGGAAGTCGAGCATCCTGGCCCTTTCCTTGTCAGCAAGTTGACTACCGAGCAGGAAGAACCTCTCTGGATCGCTGGGGTTGATCCCGACCTGGGTGAGGTCCTCAACGCTCTTCTGCTCGGGAGCTCTGCCCACAGCGTCGAGCTCAGCTTCGAGCTCGGTCATGTGGACTCGTTGTGGCTCTGTATCTCCGGGGACCACGGCCATGAGACATTCCTTGGACATATCTTGGTCGCCGCGGACTATGATAACTTCGAAGCTCCCATTCTCGTTCTGTAACTTGAACTTGAGCTTCTGGTGATGGGTCGAGGGTACAGCCTCCATGTTATGAAGCCAGGTTCTTCCCATGATGGCATTGTATGGAGATTGTGCATCCACCACCAGGAAGTCTGCCGTCATGGGGGCTCCTCCGACCTCGACCTTGAGGGAGATCTTCCCTTTTGGATATACTGTCTTGGAGCTGAAACCCACCAACGGGGTGCGAGCTTCCTGCAGGTCCTCCTCTTTCAGGCCCATCCTTTTGAAGCAATCAAAATAGAGGATTTCTGAGGAGCTCCCGGGGTCCACTAGGATCCTTTTGACATTGAAGTTCTGTAACCTCATAGTCAGAAGAAGAGGATCATTGTGGGGTAGCTGGACCCTGGCCAAGTCTTTGTCAGAGAACCAAATTTTTGGCCTCTCTAGACGTGCCTTCTTTGCTGATGGACCGAGCTCGGCCGTCATCACATGTTTGTCGTGCTGGGCCCTCCTGGCTTCGGCGTGGGCCCGGTCACTGCCTTTAGGGGCAGGAGCCTGGTGAATGACGTCGATGGTCCCCATAGGCTCATTGCTATCTTGGTCGTCGGGGTGGTGCTGCTGAGCATGGTTCACTCTGCCTTCTTCCCTGACGTGGTCTCTGAGGTGCCCGTCTTTGACGAGCCTTTCGAGGTGCGCCTTGAAGGCATGGCAATCCTCGGTTCTGTGTCCTCTATCTTTGTGGTAGGCACAGAACTTGCTCTGATCTCGGGAGGCGGAGTCACCTTTCATAGGCTGGGGCCATTTGAAGAAGGGCTGGGCTTGGATTTTGCCGAGGAGCTTGTAGATAGGCTCCTTGAAGATGGTATTGTCGGCTCTGTAAGAAGCGCCACTTGGTTTCGGCCTCATGCTGTCTCCCGGGGTGGGAGCAGGACGCACTGCCGAGCTGGATCGCTCTCTATTTTGATCCGCCTCTTTCTTAGCAAGCCTCCTTTCTTTCCTCGAGGGTCGGCCCTCCGGTCGGCTTTCCGGCCAAACATTATGGCTCTCCCGAGCTCGGACGTCACCCTCTTCCTGCTCAACATACTGGTTTACCCGGGCCATCAGAGCCTTCACCGAAGCCGCGGGGCGACGCACCAACTTCCTCCAAAGCTCATTGCCCGGCAGCAAAGCTTGTTGGAAGGCAGTAATGGCTACCTCATCGTTGGAATTTTCAATCACGCTGTAGATGGTCCAGAACCTTTTGGCGAATTGAGTGATATTCTCGGTCGGCCTCATCTTGATTGAGATCAGGTCGGCGTCAGTTTTCGGGATGACCCGATGCGCTTGAAACTTCTCAACGAAGGAGTTTCGGAGCTGTGGCCAGCTCGAAATCGATCCCTCGGGAAGTGCACAGAACCACCGAAGCGGGAGGTCACCCAAGCTGGAGGAGAAAACCTTGCAATCAAGATCGCCGTCGCCGCTGAAAACCGTTATCTTTTGGGTGAAGTGCCGGCGATGTGCCTCGGGGTCCGACGTCCCGTCATAGAGATTGAAACGTGGGACGCTGAACTTATCAGGGAGGGGATGATCTCTGATTTTCAGAGAAAATGGAGACGTGCCGTGGATGTCACCATGTTTGGCAGCCAACCGACCTCGAGTGAGGCCGACTTGCTCCAGGCTCTGCTGCACGGCCGGCTTAATTTGCTGATCAATATAGTCAGCCATGTGGGGGTCAGCCCCGACCTCCCGCCTTTGTCTCTGGCGCTGCTGCAGGTCAGCGCTGGTGTGGGTGTTACTTGAGCCTTCTTCGCGTGCTCGGGCACGCCTCTTGTTTAGTTGCTCCCTTAGATCTGGCTGACTCTTGGGACCCCGCCGAGCCTGCTGCCGAGGTGGAGGCGTGTGAGAGGCCTCGGGCAGGGTTCCGTCCTTTATCTCAAGCTGCCGCTGAAGCTGGAGGATCTGCTCCTTTTGTTCTTCAATGACGAGGTTCTGAGCCTTGATTGCTTCGGCTTGGGCCTCGGCATCCTCCTCCAGGGTCACGTCGTCGCTGCCGCCATCGTCGAGGTGGACATGGTCCTCTTCCACATGGTCTCGACGATGAGACTGGTGAGGGTCAGACTGTTCTGGAGCCTTGCCTCGTTGGGATTGTCCCTGAGGAGGATCATCCCTACGGGGCGGCGTGGTGAAAACAACCTCCAGCCGTGGACGCTCTGTCTGAGAGGCAGCCGGCCTGACCTGGTCTAGGGCGGGACCACGGCGAGGAGATGCCGCCGTCTCCCTGGACGACAAATGTGTCACCGTGACGGGAGATCTTACAGTTTGAATACCGGATTCTCCAACTCTCCTTGGCGGAGGATTGGGCGGTGTCTGCTTGGCTTGTCCTTCCTGGTTTGTAACCAGCGCTCCTGCCTGGTTTATCACCAGTGGAGGCGGCAGGAGAGGCAGGAATGTCTTTGACTACTTGGAGCTGGACGGTCCAGCAACGCTCTTTCCCTTCTTAGCCTTAGGAGGCATGGCTGTCTAGATGAAAATATGGAATTTTCAGATTGCTCCCCACAGACGGCGCCAAATTGTACGTGCCTAAAAATTACGGACTTGGTTTAAGTGATGATGAGGGTCTACAGAGAGGCTGTTTAGCTGAATAAAAACGTCTCTGGTGATCTGAAATCTGAAAGGGAAGAGAAAACAGCGGTCAGGGCCCGAGGCTGCTGTCAGCCAAAGGCACTCCGACGCCTGAGTTAGTGCAGTCACTGAACTAGGGTGAAGTGAGGAAGAAGATATGGGCGAAATAAACAGAATGTAGACTGTATATTGCATACCTCTTATGGGGCTCCCATGCAGGTATATGTAGGAGAGAGTAGAAGGTTCCATAGTGGAGGTAGGTAAGGATACTTGTCCCATCAGCCCACTCCTAGGATGGTAGGTGAGGATACTTGTCCCATCGGACGTCCCCTCAAACCCCTCACATAAATGTGGACGTGATAGGGAAGGTCCCTTATCAGTATTTGGCGGCCACCTTTTGTCAGGGAGGCTCTGCCATGTAGCTGTCCCATCTCATAATGGAGATCTAGACGGACAACACCCATCTCGGTCAAGTAGACCGAGATGGAAATTACCGAGATCAGGGGATGCAGGAGGTCGGGCATTGGTACCGAGGCGCTCGGGGCAGAGCCCGTAATGAACGAGGCCGGTAAGCAGACCGAATCCAACTACAACTTGGTGACAGGCCGCACTTTTGCCGAACTGGAATAAATCAGGCTGGAGTAACCCCTAATTGGTATTTCAGTGCCGAGGCAGGAGATTACCTCGGTATTTCGTAAGCACTCCACACAATAGTCATCCCATTTGTTTTCTAATCCCGTTTATCAAAATCGAACAAAAAGATAATTCATCTTTCTCGATAATAAAGAAACTCGTGTCTCACTAGCTAGTTCATTTAAAATTATTCCAATATATTCTCTGCAATTATGTAACTTTTATTTCGACCAAAGTCGTATTGAGAATTATTCACTTTCTTATATCTTATTTATTAATTTGTTATGGGTTAGATACACTCATGAGTGCCCAACAAATCCTTTGATCTCTCTCCAATTGGAAATGGACCCACCACAGCCTCCCATTATATCACTCCAATTGGAATTGGAACCACCTTAGCCTTCACTTCAAGTGGAGGATGAGGTGTCTCCACGGAAAACGGAGAGCTCTCAGCCCTTCACTCCAATTCACTACAAGAAAAATTACATATAGCGGCGGATAAAAACCGCCACTATATATATGAAAACTGCCGCTAATACCTTTTGCGGCGGAAAAATGTCCGCCGCCACTTTTGTTGTTGATACTCCTGTCGCTGAATGTATTTGCGACGGAAGAGGGGTTGCTACAAAAAATTTATCAATAGTGGCGGTTGTAAACCGCCACTAATTATTGTAACTTATAGCGGCAGACATTACAAACTGCTGCAAACTTATAGCAGCAGAAATCACAATCTGCTGCTGTAATAGAATAACTTCTACCAGCAGACATCAAAACTGCTGCTGTAACTTATAGCAGCAGACATCACAAACTGCTGCTGAAACTTATAACAACACTCTTCACAAACTGCTGCTAAAAACAACAGATATCCATTCACAACAGAATTTACTTCTATCTCAAGCAACCGAACCTAAATCAAAAGTTCAATAATCCATTAAATAAAAAACAAACACCAATCATACAACACATTCAAGTTCACTCCTTGGTTCCTGAATTCTCATCTCATTGCCAAACAAGTCCCTCATGCAGTCTATTGCTACAACTGAATCTTACAACATGAATAAACTTTGCCCCAGATAGATAATATTAGATTACTGTCGCGACCCCGGACCGGGTTCGGGGAACCAAATCCGGGATCGGGACTAATTGTGATGAAGCCAATGATAATAATAATTAAAGGTATGTTTATAATCAAGCGTACACGGGTTAACAAAAGAACACTCATTACCCGTGCACGTGATTTCCCACAGGTGTCCGCGGTGAGGATATTCCAACACACATAACCATATAGTGTAACTGCGGAAGCGTATGGTAAATCATGCATGTATTTCATTTCACAAAATATCAAGGCTGATTACATTTGAATACGAGTATCAGAATGAGCAATGTCCTAAAGCATAACCCAAGAGCACATATTCAAGTTTAATCAGAAGATCAGTTAATTACAATTCCCAAAAATAGAGGCCAACAAAGGCCAATAAACAAAACAATAACCACCAGAAAACTATCCAGACAATTTCCCCAAAATGTTTCGCAACTCTGCAGCCCGATGTTTACATAACATCGTCAGCACGCCACTCAACTAGCGGTTGCGGTTCTCCGACCGCCTCCTCTGGCTCCTCCTCGGGGAAACCAACAACGGGACCTGAGTACCAAAGCAAAGGGGTCAGACACGACGGTCTGGCAGGTGGATAAAGTAAAAACATTTAATGCTAAAACATTTACCTTGGAAACAGTTAAACCTGTCTAAATAATATTTTCATGAGTAAATGCATCATTTAGTTAAAAACATATATGCAAGGTAGAACAAGTTAAGGTAACCAAGGAAATCAGGAAACTAGCAAGATGGCAACCACACAAAGCTAAATCCTCTATCACCGAAGTGATAGAGCAAGCAAGTCAAGGCGTTGACCTCAGTCACCGAAGTGAGGAGGTACAACGAAATACATATACTATATACTATATACTAGACATGACCACGGTAGCGAGCCGGGCATCAGGAACCACAGTAGCAATCTGCGGTATCGGGATCCAAACTGCAGCTGGCGGGACGAGAGGGGGAATCTCCAAGTCAGTGGATCAGACTGACAAGGTTATCCAAGCTTAGTGGTGCCGACGCATGGGTCACAAGCGGGAAAACAAAACAAATACATATAACGAGACGGGGTGCTCATAAGTACAAAAACCTAACTGTATCGGTCGGGCATGTACGGGCTAGCAACTATGCTAAAAACACGAGTTTCAATACTGTCGGCAAGTCTAGTCATAAAACACGGGATTTAAAATGCACAAGTGAAATTCGGTTCGCATTAAAGTATGAATGGATCTTCTCATATTCTCCGGGCTAAGTGTTGAAAGTCCAAGATTTGAATCAATGTAAATAGGGTCCCGTATGTTAGGTTGATATACATTTGGTACTCTTTTAAGAATTGAAAACATTCCGGGGCCTTATACACATTGACAAATTTAAAAGACCTAAACACAAAGTCATAAAGGGACTTCTTCTACCATATGATTCCTCCAAAAGAATTGATTCAGATTGGGGTTTGATCAGTTCGTCAGTTGTCTGTCGGTCGGCCGAGGTGGGTGTGTCGGCTAGCCGACAGATGTATGTCGGTCGACCGACGTTGAGGTCTCGGCCAGCCGACAGATGACTGACACAGATTTTGGCAAAATTGCAGCTTGCTGTTATTTGAGCCGACAGGTTGTCGGTTGTCTTTCGGTCGACCGAACAGGGAGTTCGGTCAGCCGACAGCTGACCGACAGATGTCCTGCTGGAAATCTGATCGAAAACTCGTCTCTGGAATTGAGACCGACAGAACTCGGTTAGCTGTCGGTCGACCGAAGTGGAGACTTCGGTCAGCCGACATCTGACCGACAGCTGACCGACGCACACGGTCAGGTCAGTTTCGAGTCAGATTTCTGCTGCCTTTCTTCCCTTATTCACATACGACCTGGGCACCCTTCCTTGTACATTTTGAGGGTTTCAAAACCTCATTCAAGCCCATTAAATCTACCAATACAATCACCCCAATCAACCCCTTTCCATCCACATGCAATCTCATCCAATCTTCCCTCAAATCCTTCCCTTCCATTCGCAATCAACCAAAGAAATCCATTCCAATCATAAATTAAATTTTCAATCAAAGGCTATGACATTGTTAATATGAACAAGAAAGGAATAGACTAACAATATGCATTTCTAGATCAAGGTGAATCATAAGAAAACATGAATAGTGAAAATGTGAAACATCAATGTATGAAATAGGAAAACCACATTTCTCATAAAACATGTAAATATCAAATCATCCACTTGCCTCAAGGTTTTCTATGCAAGAAAATCAAGCTATAATCTCTTCCTCCAAGCCAAGAATGCTATCTACACCAAAACCCCCAAATCCAAACCCTAAAATGGGTCAAACCAAGAAACAAGAAGAGATAGCTCTCAACAAAGAAGATAGAGCTCTCCTAAGACTAGAAGAACAAGAATCTAAGAGATTAGGGAGGAAGCTTACTTGTAGGTTCTTCAAATAGATGAGGTGAGCTCAATGAGGGTCTAAAATGGGTGGCTTCTTCTCTCAAATGGTATCAAAGAGAAGCTTGCAAGGAGGGGAAGAAGGTTGAGATCTCCATTCCTTGATTGAGTAAGGTGGGGTGGTGCTTGATGATGGAGAAGCAAGAAGAAGAAGAAAAAAAAAAGGGGAAAGAAAACCCTACGTTTCTCTTGTGCTTGGGCTGGAAAAAGGAAATGGAAGAAGGGTTCTCTACTTAAAGCTATTTGGAGTGGGCTCCACCATCTAGAAACTCTTTGGGCTGAAATCACTATTATCGGGACCTCGGACGAAATCGACGAAGAAGAGAAAAGTGATCGTCGAAATATCTAGTTTCCAAAAAGTATATGTTTCGCGGGTTTTGAGGATGTCGACTTTTGGGTACAGATTTCATGTATAATGACTGTTTTGCCCTCAATGCAAGAAAAATCGGGTTTTGGGGTTCCGAACGGGTACGGGATCAACACGAAAGTTGTAGGGATTAACAAGACGAGTAAAACGGAATATAATTGCAAATCACTGGAATACGAACAATCCCCCACACAAAAGTAAAACCAACCAAAAGGGAAACCCCCAAAGGGTCCCACCCACACAAAGCACTAAAACTCTCCCAAAATCATAAAAGAGCTATTCTAGTCCAAGCTTAGTCAAAAATCACTAATCGAGCTTAGCACTAATACGCAACAAATTAGTACTAATCGAGGTCACTCGGGTCGGGGTCTTACATCCTCCACCCCTTAGGGCATTTGGTCCTCCAAATGAAATATAAAACTCACCTCGGGTAGGAGATGTGGGTACTTCTTCTGTACTTGTTCTCGCAATTCCCATGTTGCCTCTTCCGGCCCATGATTCTCCCAAAGTACCTTCACCCACTGAATATTCCGGTTCCTCAACTCCTGTTCTTTCGAGTCTATGATCTGAATGGGCTTCTCAACATAGGTAGCATCTTCTCTAATTTCCAGCGGCTCATGTAGGAGTACATGTGAAGGATCGGGGACGTACTTCTTCAACATCGACACATGGAAGACGTTGTGTACACCAGCTAACTCGGGTGGTAAGGCTAATCTGTAAGCCACATCACCAATCTTGCTCACAATGTCGTACGGTCCGATGTATCTTCGTGACAACTTGCCCTTCTGCCCAAACCTCAAAGTTCCTCTGGTAGGTGACACCTTCAAGAAAACCTTATCCCCTTCTTTGAACTGTAGATCCCTTCGGTGAGCATCTGCATAACTTTTCTGTCTACTCCGGGCGATTTTTAAACATTCTTGTATCTGTCTCACTTTGTCAGTGGTTTCACTCACTATGGACGGTCCATGGAAACTGCGAGTGCCAACTTCTTCCCAACAAACAGGTGTCCTACACCTTCTGCCGTACAAGGCCTCAAAAGGCGCCATCCCAATGCTCGAGTGGTAGCTGTTGTTGTAAGCAAACTCACACAACGGTAGGGTTTCATCCCACTGAGTCTTGAAGTCCAATACACAAGCACGGAGCATATCCTCAAGAGTCTGAATCGTCCTCTCCGACTGGCCATCTGTCTGAGGATGATAAGCTGTACTGAACTGTAGTCTCGTACCCATAGACTCATGTAGGGTCTTCCAAAATCTCGAGACGAATCTACTGTCTCTGTCGGATGTGATGGAAACTGGCTGTCCATGTCTACTGACGATCTCATTAACGAACAACCCTGCCAGGGGTAACATGTGCATCTTCTTTCCTGTCCTCATGGGAATAAAATGGGCTGACTTGGTGAGTCTGTCCACAATCACCCATATCGCATCATTGCCTCTGCTAGTCTTTGGTAGTCCCGAAATAAAGTCCATGGTAATATGCTCCCACTTCCACTCCGGGATCTCTAATGGCTGCAACAAACCTGGAGGCTTCTGATGTTCTGCTTTTATCAACTGACACGTCATGCAACGAGATACAAACGCTGCAATCTCCCTCTTCATGTTGTTCCACCAAAATCTGCCCTTCAAATTCTGATACATCTTTGTGCTGCCTGGGTGCATGGAATACTTTGCACTGTGAGCTTCTGCCATGATGTCATTCCTCAAATCTTCGATGTTAGGCACACACAAACGATCACGGTAGTAAAGAACTCCCTCAACAAAACGAAAATCAGGACGTTCTGCTATGTGATCTACAATCTTGGCTAACTCTGGATCTTGCAGCTGACTGTCCTTAATCTTCCGGATGAATGAAGGCTCTGACACTGACATGTTGGCAACTATAGCACCCTTCCTCAGGGGCTGCAAGTCTACCTTCAACTCTTCGAACTGATCAAAAATACAAGTACCACTCAAGTTTGCCATACCCACTGACTTTCTACTCAAGGCATCGGCAACTACATTCGCTTTACCCGGGTGATACTTGATTGGAAAATCATAGTCTTTGATATACTCCATCCATCTCCTCTGCCTCATGTTCAACTCCTTCTGAGAAAATAGGTACTGTAGGCTACGGTGATCCGAATGAACCTCAAATTTCTCTCCATAGAGGTAATGTCTCCACATCTTCAATGCAAAGACGACCGCTGCCAACTCAAGGTCATGGGTCGCATAATTCTTCTCGTGATCTTTCAACTGCCGGGACCCATATGCTACAACTTTTCCTTCTTGCATCAACACACAACCAAGTCCAATGTTCGAAGCATCGGTAAAGATGGTAAATCCGCCGCTTCCGGATGGCAAGGTAAGGACTGGTGCGGTAGTTAATCTTTTCTTCAGCTCTTGGAAACTAGCTTCACACTGATCTGTCCACACATAGGGTGCATTCTTCCTTGTTAACTTCGTCAACGGTGCTGCAATCGACGAAAACCCTTGCACAAACCTCCTATAATATCCTGCCAACCCAAGAAAACTCCTAATTTCTGACACATTCTTCGGTCTTTCCCACTTCACTACTGCCTCAATCTTAGACGGGTCTACAGACAAACCTTCCTTGGAGATTATGTGTCCCAAAAATGTGACTTGCTCTAGCCAGAATTCACACTTGTTGAGCTTCGCATACAACTGATTCTCCCTCAAAAGCTGTAATGCAATCCTCAGATGCTCTTCATGCTCTTCTCTGGTCTTGGAGTACACCAGAATATCATCTATGAACACCACTATAAACTGATCTAGATATTGCGCAAAGATCTTGTTCATCAAAGCCATGAACACTGCCGGTGCATTAGTCAACCCAAATGGCATCACTAGGAACTCATAGTGGCCATATCTTGTCCGGAAAGCTGTCTTCAACACATCTGATTCTCTAACTCTCAGCTGATGGTAACCGGATCTCAAATCAATCTTCGAAAAGTATGAAGCACCTTGTAACTGATCAAACAGTTCATCTATCCTTGGCAATGGATATTTGTTCTTGATGGTCACTTGGTTCAATCTCCGGTAGTCAATACACATTCTCATCGAACCATCCTTCTTCTTCACAAACAAAACTGGAGCTCCCCACGGTGAGATACTAGGTCTCACAAAACCTTTGTCCAACAACTCTTGCAACTGTATCTTCAACTCTCCTAATTCCGCCGGAGCCATTCTATATGGTGCAATAGATATCGGAGCGGTCCCCGGTAACAACTCAATGGTGAAATCAATCTCTCTCATGGGTGGTAATCCCGGAATCTCCTCCGGAAATACATCCGGGAGCTCCCAAACAATAGGGATCTCCTCCACCCCTTGGGACCGTTTATCCTCCGTGATAAACGCCAAATAGGCTTCACATCCACTTCTCAATAGTCTATCAGCCTTCAACGCTGAGACGAACCCTGCACGAGGATTTCTCCTCTCTCCCTGGAATAACACCCCTGCTGGTGTCTCATCCAACTTGAATGTGAGGGTTTTATGGAAACAATCCATTGTGGCATGGTACCCTGCCAGCCAATCCATCCCTAGGATGACATCAAAATCCTTCATCTCCAACAGAATAAGATCTGCGGGTAACACAACTTCTCCTATCCGGACTGTACAACTAGGGTAATAAACCGTACATACAACTTGTTTTCCTACTGGTGTAGCTACAGTCAAGGTGTACTCAAGATCTCTACCATACACATCAATCAATCTAGAAAATGCATGGGATATAAAAGAATGCGTAGACCCAGGGTCAAATAATATTCTAGCTTCTATCCCACTGACAAGAAGTGTACCTTCCACAACATTGCCTGCTGCCTCTGCATCAGCTCTGTTGATTGCATAAACCTGTCCTCGCTGCTGTGGCCTGATAGGTGCCTGCTGTGGCCTGCCTTGAGGGGCATTTCTGTTCTGTTGCGGGGGACGCTGATTCTGTTGTTGTCCCTGTTGACGGGCCTGTGGCTGCTGTTGCTGCGGTCTATACTGTTGCGGTGGTGCCTGCTGCTGAAGTGGCCTTGCCTGGTTCTGCACCACTAGTGCATTCTGTGGCGGTGCCTGACGCGGTGCTCCTTGCTGCTGATTCTGCCTGTTCTGCCTCGGACAATCCCTCATTTGATGGGTCATGGAACCACATCTGTAGCATGCTCCTGAGACCGTACGACACTGGGCACTGTCGTGGTTCTTGCCACAGTGGATGCAAACGTGCTGCACATTGTCTTGCCTCTGCCTCTTGTTCTGCTGGTTTCTCTGGTGGTGGTACTGCTGTTGAGGCTGTCCTTGTCCCTTGCCTTGGACCTTAAGAATCTTGTGGTGGAAGTTCTCAAACTTGTAAGCTCTCTTGACCGCTTCCTCGAAGGTAAGAGGTGGTACTACACCGGTGGCATCCCTCTCAATGATAGGATGAAGTCCTTCTAGGAACTTGGCAATCTTCTTTTCCACCGTGTCTACCAATTCCGGAGCGTATCTGGACAACCTCTCGAATTTGGTGAGGTACTCTAAGACGGTCATACTCCCTTGGACAAGCTGCTGGAACTCTACTGCCTTCTGTCTCTTGACATGGGCAGGCACATATTTGTCTCTGAATTGCCTCTTGAAGTTTGCCCAAGCTACTGCATTTGCCATAGTTCGGTATTCCTCCCTCACCGTCTTCCACCAATTATCTGCTAAGCTGGTGAAGAGTGATGCTGCAAGCTGTACCTTCTCACCCCCATTACATCTGAAAACCTCAAATATATTCTCCATATGCTCTAGCCAGTCATCTGCAGTCAAGGGGTCCTCCGTCCCCATAAACTCTTTCGGGCCTCTCTTTCTGAACTTCTCAAACAGTGCATTGGGGTCATGTTCCCTCTGATTAATGACAATAGCAGGTTGAGGTTGAACTGGTTCGGGTCTTCTCTGTAATACCTCCAGCAACTGTCTCTGCATTTCTGCCAACTCCCTAGCATGGTCCTCATCTTTCTTGAGCATCTGTTCTTGCAATCTGGTTTGGTTCTCATTAGCCTGACGCTGCTGGTCAAGCATGGCTTGCATCATCTGCTGAAACTGATTTGGAATTGTGTTTTCAGTTCTATCTTCTCCCACTGGTCCTGTACCCTCTACTGGCCCAGTATAATCACTGTTGCTCGTTGTGGGGTTACCGTTCACTGGGCGCTTACGAGGTGGCATGATGCTGCAAAACAAGTTGTTAGCACAACATAATCAAGAGTAGGGTCACACATTGCTCACGCGATTCTAGCTAACGAAAGATCTAACGAATCCTCGCCACGTCCTTAGGATTTCTAGTTTCTTTTAATTGCTTGAAACACGTCTCGCTCTGATACCAGTTCTGTCGCGACCCCGGACCGGGTTCGGGGAACCAAATCCGGGATCGGGACTAATTGTGATGAAGCCAATGATAATAATAATTAAAGGTATGTTTATAATCAAGCGTACACGGGTTAACAAAAGAACACTCATTACCCGTGCACGTGATTTCCCACAGGTGTCCGCGGTGAGGATATTCCAACACACATAACCATATAGTGTAACTGCGGAAGCGTATGGTAAATCATGCATGTATTTCATTTCACAAAATATCAAGGCTGATTACATTTGAATACGAGTATCAGAATGAGCAATGTCCTAAAGCATAACCCAAGAGCACATATTCAAGTTTAATCAGAAGATCAGTTAATTACAATTCCCAAAAATAGAGGCCAACAAAGGCCAATAAACAAAACAATAACCACCAGAAAACTATCCAGACAATTTCCCCAAAATGTTTCGCAACTCTGCAGCCCGATGTTTACATAACATCGTCAGCACGCCACTCAACTAGCGGTTGCGGTTCTCCGACCGCCTCCTCTGGCTCCTCCTCGGGGAAACCAACAACGGGACCTGAGTACCAAAGCAAAGGGGTCAGACACGATGGTCTGGCAGGTGGATAAAGTAAAAACATTTAATGCTAAAACATTTACCTTGGAAACAGTTAAACCTGTCTAAATAATATTTTCATGAGTAAATGCATCATTTAGTTAAAAACATATATGCAAGGTAGAACAAGTTAAGGTAACCAAGGAAATCAGGAAACTAGCAAGATGGCAACCACACAAAGCTAAATCCTCTATCACCGAAGTGATAGAGCAAGCAAGTCAAGGCGTTGACCTCAGTCACCGAAGTGAGGAGGTACAACGAAATACATATACTATATACTATATACTAGACATGACCACGGTAGCGAGCCGGGCATCAGGAACCACAGTAGCAATCTGCGGTATCGGGATCCAAACTGCAGCTGGCGGGACGGGAGGGGGAATCTCCAAGTCAGTGGATCAGACTGACAAGGTTATCCAAGCTTAGTGGTGCCGACGCATGGGTCACAAGCGGGAAAACAAAACAAATACATATAACGAGACGGGGTGCTCATAAGTACAAAAACCTAACTGTATCGGTCGGGCATGTACGGGCTAGCAACTATGCTAAAAACACGAGTTTCAATACTGTCGGCAAGTCTAGTCATAAAACACGGGATTTAAAATGCACAAGTGAAATTCGGTTCGCATTAAAGTATGAATGGATCTTCTCATATTCTCCGGGCTAAGTGTTGAAAGTCCAAGATTTGAATCAATGTAAATAGGGTCCCGTATGTTAGGTTGATATACATTTGGTACTCTTTTAAGAATTGAAAACATTCCGGGGCCTTATACACATTGACAAATTTAAAAGACCTAAACACAAAGTCATAAAGGGACTTCTTCTACCATATGATTCCTCCAAAAGAATTGATTCAGATTGGGGTTTGATCAGTTCGTCAGTTGTCTGTCGGTCGGCCGAGGTGGGTGTGTCGGCTAGCCGACAGATGTATGTCGGTCGACCGACGTTGAGGTCTCGGCCAGCCGACAGATGACTGACACAGATTTTGGCAAAATTGCAGCTTGCTGTTATTTGAGCCGACAGGTTGTCGGTTGTCTTTCGGTCGACCGAACAGGGAGTTCGGTCAGCCGACAGCTGACCGACAGATGTCCTGCTGGAAATCTGATCGAAAACTCGTCTCTGGAATTGAGACCGACAGAACTCGGTTAGCTGTCGGTCGACCGAAGTGGAGACTTCGGTCAGCCGACATCTGACCGACAGCTGACCGACGCACACGGTCAGGTCAGTTTCGAGTCAGATTTCTGCTGCCTTTCTTCCCTTATTCACATACGACCTGGGCACCCTTCCTTGTACATTTTGAGGGTTTCAAAACCTCATTCAAGCCCATTAAATCTACCAATACAATCACCCCAATCAACCCCTTTCCATCCACATGCAATCTCATCCAATCTTCCCTCAAATCCTTCCCTTCCATTCGCAATCAACCAAAGAAATCCATTCCAATCATAAATTAAATTTTCAATCAAAGGCTATGACATTGTTAATATGAACAAGAAAGGAATAGACTAACAATATGCATTTCTAGATCAAGGTGAATCATAAGAAAACATGAATAGTGAAAATGTGAAACATCAATGTATGAAATAGGAAAACCACATTTCTCATAAAACATGTAAATATCAAATCATCCACTTGCCTCAAGGTTTTCTATGCAAGAAAATCAAGCTATAATCTCTTCCTCCAAGCCAAGAATGCTATCTACACCAAAACCCCCAAATCCAAACCCTAAAATGGGTCAAACCAAGAAACAAGAAGAGATAGCTCTCAACAAAGAAGATAGAGCTCTCCTAAGACTAGAAGAACAAGAATCTAAGAGATTAGGGAGGAAGCTTACTTGTAGGTTCTTCAAATAGATGAGGTGAGCTCAATGAGGGTCTAAAATGGGTGGCTTCTTCTCTCAAATGGTATCAAAGAGAAGCTTGCAAGGAGGGGAAGAAGGTTGAGATCTCCATTCCTTGATTGAGTAAGGTGGGGTGGTGCTTGATGATGGAGAAGCAAGAAGAAGAAGAAAAAAAAAAGGGGAAAGAAAACCCTAGGTTTCTCTTGTGCTTGGGCTGGAAAAAGGAAATGGAAGAAGGGTTCTCTACTTAAAGCTATTTGGAGTGGGCTCCACCATCTAGAAACTCTTTGGGCTAAAATCACTATTATCGGGACCTCGGACGAAATCGACAAAGAAGAGAAAAGTGATCGTCGAAATATCTAGTTTCCAAAAAGTATATGTTTCGCGGGTTTTGAGGATGTCGACTTTTGGGTACAGATTTCATGTATAATGACTGTTTTGCCCTCAATGCAAGAAAAATCGGGTTTTGGGGTTCCGAACGGGTACGGGATCAACACGAAAGTTGTAGGGATTAACAAGACGAGTAAAACGGAATATAATTGCAAATCACTGGAATACGAACAATCCCCCACACAAAAGTAAAACCAACCAAAAGGGAAACCCCCAAAGGGTCCCACCCACACAAAGCACTAAAACTCTCCCAAAATCATAAAAGAGCTATTCTAGTCCAAGCTTAGTCAAAAATCACTAATCGAGCTTAGCACTAATACGCAACAAATTAGTACTAATCGAGGTCACTCGGGTCGGGGTCTTACAATTACAACGACAAATGTATATCTCTTGTAACTAGAGTTCTTTTAATTCCCACTATCCCAATCCAAGGAAGAAGAAATGATCTTGGAAAGAAATCTAGACCACCTAACTGATCCCCCTTGTGTCTTTGAAACCCATCCAGTTGGCTCCGTCTAAGGCTATGATATTCAGGTGAGGCATTGTTCCATTGACAGTCTCCATTCCATTGACAACCCAAACAAGTCCGGCATTGTTAGACCCCAACCCAGACCAACTCGATTAGTACTAATTAAGTGAGTTTTTAGTCTTAAGCGAGTCTTAATACTCGCTGGGTTAGAATGTGATTAGACTTAGTCTGGATTATAGCTTTGGGAATTTTGAGGACGTTTAGTATGAGTCAGACACGCTCAGGGACGCCCTGAGTACACGTGTAAGAGTGGGTTTTCGTTCTAGATATTTTTTTTAATCGTGATTTCTAATTCTCTTAAATGTTTTTATTATTCGTGACAACTTTCATTTTTAGCCTGCATGTATTTGAGGCCCAGAAACCCAAGTTTTAGCCCATCGATTAGTACTAATTAAGTGAGTGTTTAGTCTTAAGCGAGTCTTAATACTAGCTGGGTTAGAATGTGATTAGACTTAGTCTGGATTATAGCTTTGGGAATTTTGAGGACGTTTAGTATGAGTCAGACACGCTCAGGGACGCCCTTAGTATACGTGTAAGAGTGGGTTTTCGTTCTAGATATTTTGTTTGATCGTGATTTCTAATTCTCTTGAATGGTTTTATTATTCGTGAAAACTTTCATTTTTAGCCTGCATGTATTTGAGGCCCAGAAACCCAAGTTTTGGCCCAAGAGGGTAAAATTTGACTATTCATACTAAATCTGGGCACAATTTTCGAAGTCGTGAAACTATGTCAAAATTATACTTTTCCGAAACTAGATTTTTCGACGATAGTTTTGTTCTTCTTCGTCGTTTCCATCCAGGGTCCACAAGACCATGTTTTGATCGTTTCAAGTTCAACTGCATTTGGGACCCACTTCCAGACACTATACATACCTTCTTATTCTCTCTCCTCCATTCTTCTTCCCAAATCCCTGCAACGTTCTTGACCTAGAGTGAAGAAGAGAATAAGGTTTTTTCTCTTGGTCTTTTTCCCTTGAATCATCCACCAAGAAGGCTCCAATCCCTGATCCGACTCCGCCATTCTCTTCCTCTCTTCTCAAGCTCCTTTTGGGACGTTTTTGGGGCCAAACCCTTTCACTATTCATTATCTTCAAGCTCTCTTCTTCTTGTTCAGCTAGCACAAGGTTAGAGCTCCTTTTCATTCTTTCATTTGATGTTCATTTAGCTCATTTATAGCTTGTTTTATCTGTTTTCAAACCCATTTTCGAAATGGGGGTTTGTAATGACCAAATGGTGATTTTGTGTGCCCTATTTTTGGGGGTTTTGTGTAGATTTCGTGGAACTCCCCTTTTTGTTGAGTTTTGTGGAGTTCTTCCTTGACATTGGACCAAGGCAAGTAAACATTTTAGTCATTCTTAGTGCATTGTAAGTTTTGGGTATTTTACCTTGAGAAAGGTTGTTTTATTATCAAGCTTATCATTTCTTTCATGTTACTAATCTCTTTTAGTTTGTTTAATCTTCACAAGCATGGTTACTAATCACTCTATCTAATCTAGAAGTTTTGTCTTGAATAGAAGCATGTTTTTCAATTGAATGCTTTACAACTTATTAAATACATGATTTGAATGTGAATGGTTTAGTGATTTTGAAGTTTTGATTGAAATGTGAGTGGATATTTGTGAGGAAATCATCCTTTGGAAAGCATGTAGGCTTGGGGAGTGCATGTGGTTCAAGTGTGGAAGTGGGAAAGGAAAGGAAATGCAATTTCTGACTTGAAATTCGCCCAACCCGAGCCTGGCGGTCAGCGGGCGGTCAGCCAGCGGCTAACCGCATTTTCCATGACGGCTAGCCGCCAGCCAACCGCATTGGGCGGTTACTTTTCCAGTAGCTTGCAAAAATTTGCCCAGGTCTACGGTGACTTCACGGCCAGCTCACAGCTAGCCGTAGCGGCTAGCCGCCAGCTAACCATGAGCCATTCGGCTACTTTTCCCAAGAGATGTGTTTCCCCTGTTTTGACCTAGTGGTCAACTAGCGGCTAGCCGAATTTTGATGAAAACTAGACTATGCCTTCGACCTTCGTTTGACGTTGTGCACTTGAAATTCCAAATGTGTCTTACCTTCGGGGGCACCAAGCTATATAGAATTCCGACATTTGGGTTTCAATTCCACAAGGGTCAAAGATTGGTCTTAGCCTATGCATGATAGATTTATGTTTGAACTCTTGTTTTGATGCTTCATGCATCATCGTATTCTCGTTTGATTTCCAAGTACAAGTTCGTTTCAAGATGTGTTTCAAGAATAAAAAAGGGAATCATTTCTTAAGTTCATTAAGCACTTATACTGTGCTATTTTGCTAGTCTTGTCGTGTCGTGTTTGATAATGATTTCCCTATTGTTTTGTCGTGTTTTCGAACGTGTATCGCCGTGTTTTGTGCATTCATGATATAAGTGAATACCACTGAGCTTGGAGTGCCCGTTTAGCTTGATCCACTACTTGGGGCTCCTTAAACTTGTGGACTGTCTGCAGACTAGTCGTGTATTATATTACACATCGTGCGTGTCTTTCCGGTTCCGCGGCCGGCCTCCCCGTTACCTTGTGTAGCGTGGGATCGTGTCTTGCGTGTTGTGTGTCGTGCGTGCTTGCTCGTGTCACTTTACGTGATAGAGAAAGGATGAGCTCAATGTGGATTTATCTTTTCATGATATTATAAGTATTCATGCTAGTTCTGTAAACTTGAAACGTGTACTTTAACCTCGAACTGTTTTAGCATTATTTTTCATATTCATGCCTAAATTGTTTATTGGCCAAACCGTCGTGTTTGATGCTTTTTATTTTGGTGTCCACGTGCAGGAGGTGTCGCGTTTGACGAGGAGTGCCCGGAGGAGGCTATTGAGCCACCCCCAGCACATGAGTGGCTACCCAACGACATCATCTAGACGCCGGGCGGGATCTTGACTTCTCGTTCATCTAGTTTTGGGTTGTCTTTTGGGATTTTATTTTGTTGTATTGGCCTTTGTTGGCCTCTCCTGGATATGTAACTTGAACTAATATACTTTTGCTAAACGGTGAAACCTAATCATGATAGGAATGCTTTGTTGACATTTCTCTTTTTATACCAAGTCTAGATATTATAATTTCTTTTGCATCTTATTGTTTAAGATTATTGTGATACGTTTTACTACACGCTTCCGCATATCTATTCGTGTAAGCTCGATCCGTGTCTTGGGATCCTCACCGCGGAAACATGTGGGAAGACAGGCGGTATATTTTATTAATGGCAATGGCACTATGGCGTCGCGGGCCCGGGTCTCGGTCCGGGGTCGCGACAGGACTGGTATCAGAGCGAGACTTGTTTCAGGACTTAAAAGAAACTAGGAATCTTAGGAACGTGGCGAGGATTCGTGAGTTCATTAGAACGTTTGTTTACACCAAGTTGACCAACCCAATTATGCTTAATTATGTGCTAACAAATTGTGTTGCAGCATCATGCCTCCAAAAAAAGCTCCAAATCACAATGCTTCGGGTAGTAATCAGAATGACAAAAAACCGGCCAGTGAACCTACTGCATCATAGTTCCAAGAACTTATGCAGGCCATGTTAGAACAACAGAGACAAGCTAATGAAACTCAAACCAAATTCCAAGAAAAGATGGCAAAGAAAGATGAGGAGATGGCACAAGTTCAGAGACAACTTCTGGAAGTCCTCCAAAACAGACCTCAACATCAAGCTGCACAAAATGTTGTGTACCACAATAGGGTTGATGACATCAATGTTCTCTTCGAGAGATTTCGAAAGAGGGGACCCAAGGAGTTTTCAGGTCAAGAGGACCCTTTAACTGCAGATGATTAGCTCACGAACACCGCGAAGATCTTTAATGTTTTCACTTGCACAGGTAGGGAAAGGGTGAACCTCACAGCTTCTCTATTCTATGGGCTTGCTGACTCTTGGTGGCAGACAGTTAAAGAACCATACCAGGCCATGGCAGATGAAGCAGCTTGGACAACCTTCAAGACACATTCTACCGACAAGTATGTCCCTTCACATGTCAAGAGGCAGAAGGCAGTGGAGTTTCAACAGCTGAAACAAGGGAGCATGACAGTTCTGGAGTATGTTACCAAATTTGAGAGGCTTTCTCGCTATGCTACCGAGTTGATTGATACGGAGCATAAGAAGATCACCAAGTTTTTGGAAGGGTTAAATCCCATTCTTAAGAGGGATGTTACGGGAGTGATTCCACCAGCCACATTTGATGAAGCGGAAGCGGGCGTATAAATTTGAAGAATTCAACAATGAGATCATTCAGGATAGGAAGCAGCAACACCAGCAGCATAACCAAAGGCAACAAAGTGGCAAGAAGCCAAGACAGGAACAGAACCAAGTTAGGCAAAGTAGTTGCAATCATTGTGGCAAGAATCACCCTACCCACGAATGCCGCAAGGCAATGGGTGCTTGCTTCAAATGTGGAGGAATGGACCATGCAATCAAGGATTGCCCACAGCTTCAGAATCAGGGCAATAGATATCAGGAGCAAAGGCAGGCAGCACCACAGAATCAGGCACCAGTTCAGAACCAAGTGAGGCCACCACAGCAACAGCAGCAGCAAGGTAGACAAGTACAGAATTAGAATGCTCGTCCACCTTAGAACAAGAACAATCAGGGCAGGCAGAATCAGCAACAGAATAGGCCAAATCAGCAGGGATGCGCGTATAATATCAACCGTGCCGACGCTGAAGCAGCAGGTGACGTCATAGAAGGTAAACTTCTTGTTTGTGGAGTAGAAGCACAGATCTTATTTGATCCAGGATCCACACACTCCTTTCTATCTCCTTTATTTGCAAAGAAGATTGATGTACAGCATGCAGAATTGGATTATATTTTGACTGTCACTACACCAGTAGGTAAACATGTTGTTTGTAGGACCTATTACCCTAGTTGTTCGATTTATTAGGAGATATCAGTTTACCAACCAACCTCATCATTCTAGACATGCATGATTTTGATATTATCTTAGGCATGGATTGGTTAGAGACCTACCATGCTACCATGGATTGTTTTGGTAAGACCATCACATTTAGATTGCAAGGGCCACAGACAGAGTTGATGTTTCAGGGTGACAGGAAGAAATCTTCCAAGAGTTTCATTTCAGCTTTGAAAGCTAATGGATTGGTGGGCAGTGGTTGTGAGGCATTTATAGCGTTTATCACGGAGGATAAACAATCCCAAGGGGTGGAGGATATCCCCGTAGTGTGTGAATTTCAAGATGTTTTTCCAGAAGAAATCCTGGGTTTACCACCAGTTAGAGAAGTTGAGTTTACTATTGAACTCCTTCCAGGGACTGCACCGATCTCAATTGCACCTTATAGGATGGCTCCTGCAGAGTTAGGTGAATTGAAACTTCAGTTGCAAGAATTGTTGAGCAAGGGCTTCATTAGGCCAAGTGTTTCACCTTGGGGAGCGCCAGTTCTTTTTGTGAAGAAGAATGATGGAAGTCTTAGAATGTGCATCGACTATAAAAGATTGAATCATGTGACCGTCAAGAACAAATATCCCTTGTCAAGGATAAATGAATTATTTGACCAATTATAAGGAGCAGCACACTTTTCCAAGATAGACTTGACGTCAGGGTATCATCAGTTACGGGATAGAGAGTCTGATGTGTCGAAGACAGCTTTCCGAACGAGATATGGGCATTATGAATTCTTAGTGATGCCCTTTGGCTTGAAAAATGCACCCGCAGTTTTCATGGCTCTCATTGTGAGAACCCGACCCCTAATTTCCTGGTTTAGTGTGATTTTAATCGTGATTTAGTTTTCTCAGTGGTTTTAGTGGTTGTTTGTTTAACTTTCTTAGTTTAACTACCCTTTTCCTTGGTTTTGAAAAGTTTTGGGAACCTTCTTAGCTTGTGGGACCCTTTGGGGGTTCTTATTGAGATTTTGTGTGAACTTGGGATTTATTTTTATTTTCAAAAAAATTTGTATTTTCATCCCATTTAACTTATATTGTTAATCCCTACAACTTTCATGTTGGACCCGTCCTCGTTTGAAACTCCTAAACCCGACTTTTCTCAATTTGAGGGCAAAACAGTCTTTTCACCCAAAATCTGGACACGATTTTCAATGTCACCAAAACCCGCAAAATATATACTTTTTAGAAACTAGAAATTTTGTTGATCAACTTTCTCTTCTTCGTCAAATCCATTTGAGGTCCCGAAATGCATGTTTTTAGCCCGACAAATGTTTTAAGTTGTGGGACCCATCTCCCCTTTGTTATAAAAGGAATCCTTCTTCTCTTCTCTACTTCCTTGACCTAATTTCTAAGAGATGAGCAGCCCCATCAGCCATGGTTTTTCTCCATTTCTTTCTTGCTTTCTCCATCTCATAGCACCACCAAACCATTGCTAAACCTAGATTGGACTCTACCATTTTAATCCTCATCTCAAGAGCTATCCATTGATGTTATTTTTGAAAAAAACCAAGCTTTTCAAGATTTCCTTTGAGCAACCTCTTGCTTTTTGAAGAGCTTCTAAGTAAGGGATCCTTATAATCTTTTGGATTTGTATTCTCCTACCCTTTGAGAATCTTTGTTTTGATTATTAGAAGTTTTCCTTTTCATTTGGTTTGGTTTTGCCATTTTAGGGTTTTATTTTTGGGGGTTTTGCTTGTAGCTTGGATCTTGGCTTGGAAAGTTGGTTTAGAGCTTGGATTGCTTGTTAGAAGACCTAAGGCAAGTGGATGATTTGATATTTGCATGTTTTATTGAAAATGTGGTTTTCTACTTCATACATTGATGTTTCACATTCTCACTATTCATGTTTTCCTTATGATTCACATTGATTTAGAAATGCATAATGTTAGCCTATTCCTTTCTTGTTGATATTGAAAATGTCCTAGCCCTTTTGATTGAAATTTTAAGTGATGATTGGAATGGATTTCTTTGGTTGATTGTGAATGGAATGGAAGGATTTGATGGAAGAGTGGATGAGATTGCATGTGGATGGAAAGGGGTTGATTGGGGTGATTACATTGGTAGATTTAATGGGCTTGAATGAGGTTTTGAAACCCTCAAAATGTACAAGGAAGGGTGCCCAGATCGTATGTGATTAAGGGAAGAAGACAGCAGAAACCTGACTCGAAACTGACCTGACCGTGTGCGTCGGTCAGCTGTCGGCTGACCGAAGTCCCCATTTCGGTCGACCGACAGCTAACCGAGTTCTGTCGGTCTCAATTCTAGAGACCAGTTTCGATCAGATTTCCAGCAGGACATCTGTTGGTCAGCTATCGGCTGACCGAACTCCCTAGTTCGGTCGACCGAAAGCCAACAGACAACCTGTCGGCTGAAATAACAGCAAGCTGCAGTTTTGCCAAAATCTCTGTCAGGCATCTGTCGGCTGACCGAGACCTCAATGTCGGTCGACCGACATACATCTGTCGGCCAGCCGACACACCCACCTCGGCCGACCGACAGACAACTGACGAGCTGATCAAACCCCAATCTGAATCAATTCTTTTGGAGGAATCATATGGTAGAAGAAGCCCTTTTATGACTTTGTGTTTAGGTCTTTTAAATTTGTCAATGTGTATAAGGCCCCGGAATGTTTTCAATCCTTAAAAGAGTACCAAATGTATATCAACCTAACATACGGGACCCTATTTACATTGATTCAAATCTTGGACTTGCAACACTTAGCCCGGAGATTATGAGAAAATCCATTCATGCTTTATTTTGACCAAATTTCACTTGTACAGTTGAAATCTCGTGTTTTATGACTAGACTTACCCGACAGTACTGAAATTCATGTTTTTAGCATTGTTGCTAGCCCGTACATGCCCGACCGATATAGATATGTTTTTCTGCTTATGAGCACCCCGTCCAGTCATATGTATTTATCTGATTTGATTTCTTGTATATGACCCATGAGCCAAAACCTTGAGGTAAGATGGGGCCAGAGCTTTGTAGTGCGAGCCCATGAACCAAAATGATTATTATTTTGAGAATAAAACCTTGAGGCAATATGGGGCCAGAGCTTTGTAGTGCGAGCCCATGAGCCAAAAGAGAACATGCATACATGTATTTGTTTGTTTACTTGCATATAACCTATGAGTCGGCACCACTAAGCTTGGATGACCTTGTCGGTCTGATCTACCGACTTGGAGATCCCTTCTTGTCCCGCCAGCTGCAGCTTGGATCCCGCTACCCGGTTTATTGACCGTGGTCTTGTCCTGATACCGCAGATTGCTACTGTGGTTCCTGATGCCCGGCTCGCTACCGTGGTCATGTCTTGTATATAGTATATGTATATGTAAATTTCGTTGTTCCTCCTCACTTCGGTGACTGAGGTCAACGCCTTGATATGCTTGCTCTATCACTTCGGTGATTGAGGATTTAGCCTTGTGTGGTTGCCATCTTGATAGTTCCTGATCCTTGACACCCGTCCTACTTTATATTGATCACGTCTTTTCTTAATAAATGTGCACTATTTATACATGCTTTAAAATGTTCATGCTTTAAATGAGTTTCCAAATTGTAAACTGTTCATGTTTTATACATGCTTTAAAGGAATACATGCTTTGTCAAATATATATGTTCATACCCGTTTGATACGAATACAGGATTTTGTCAGATATTCATGATTTTCGATACATTTTTATTATGTACAGTTTTAATCAGACAGTATGATTTATTACAAGTTATATTGTTTATATCTTTTCACCCGCCTGCCAGACCGTCGTGTCTGACCGACTACTTTGGTACTCAGGTCCAGACTTCTTCACCCGAGACGAGTGCACGTGTTGGCTGCGGAGCCATGAGCTTACAGGTTGTTTGTCGGCTATGTCATGTAGACAATGAGCTTGACATCGGAATTACGTCACATATGGGTAGTGATCATTAGCTTGTTTTCTTGTATGGCTTCTATTAGCCTTTTTCTTGGGATTTGTAATTAATACACATTGTTATTTGTAACTTGAACATATATGGGAATGTAATACCTTGTTACTGTCAGCTCTGTACTTTATTGTGATGGTTCATTCCAGTCTGAATTGGATCATTGATAAGATGACTTATGCTTGGGTTAAGTGCGGTGCGGAATCCAATGGCCACGGACTTCGAGTCGCAACACCACGAAAGCTTCCGCTAAATATTCAGAGTGTGTTGGAATGTATTTGTAATCCTCACACACGCGGATCTTGGGAGAAACATAATTATTACTTCACGGACCCCGGGTTTGGGGTCGTGACAGACTGGTATCAGAGTGGGCAAGTTTCTAGGAAATAAAACACTCTAGGAACTTTAAGACGTGTGGTGAGGAAACCGTTAGATTTGTCGTCTTGTTTTGGCTAGATGCCATTCTGTTTTGGTTCGGATTTGTTTTCTTTCTAGTGGGGGAGACTCTTCTTGTCTCTTCCCTTTTGTTCTTGCTAGGGAATTTGGGGGACCAAATTCTTTTCTAGTGGGGGAGGATTTAATGTCTCCGCACCCACATTCAGTGCCTTTTTCTTGTTTTTGCGCCAGAGAGTTAGAGTTTTGTGGTTTTAGCATGTGGATCTTGGAGGACTTTGGCAGAATTTTCAGCTTTTCGATGTCACAGATGGAGCTAGCGAAGGAGTTTGCGAGCAGTTGTTAGTCAGCAAGGAATGTGAACAGCATATTGAGACCCAATTTCAGTTGATCGTGTATCGTCAGATGGTGCGTCAGGCATGTAAGTGTGGATTTTGGATAAATCTGGAATATTTTCCTTAACCAAAAGACTACAAAAACTAGACAAATGGTGGATTTCAGGAAGTTTGAGGTGATTTTCAGTTGATAGAGATTCAAGTGGGTACCAAAAGCAAGAAATTTCTCGAATTTGATGAACTCTTGGCGGAGAAGTGCTCGAAGATTTTTTATAATTCCAGAATGATGGTGAAGTCGACTCAGCAGGATGCATCAGTGTGTGGTTAAATGATAGGAAGAAGACTTTCAGCTCTGGTGTAAAGAGCTGTGTACAGAATGGATTGTTACCTGGTTTTATGATAGAGGAGATCTTGCAAACTTTACGGACTTTTGGAATATCAGTTTGGGCAGAGTACAGATACAACAGGAGAATCACAGCCTACGGACAAGACCGGTTGGAAGACCTGGAGAAGAATGACACTAGGTGTAGTGTTTTACGACAAAGATAGAGTTACGGTACATCGGAGTGAGTCAGAATCTTCATTCTCTTGGACCGACATTGGCAGTTGTACAGGAACAGTACAGATGTTTAGAGACAAGTTTTCAATTAGTAGAGCTCCAAGGAGATGTCCAGAATTAGAGATTCCTAAAATTTGAGGAGGTTTGTCAGAGAATTATTTTAGGATTTTCAACAAGTTCAGTCATGTGGAGGAGTAGACCCAGCAGGATGTGTCATTGTGTGGTTAGAAGCTTTTGGAGTTGGATTTCAGCAACTAATGAAGGAGTTGACTACAAGAAGAATCTCTACTTGATCGCCCGACAACAAAGATCTTTGCAGATTTTATCGACACGAGGAGCATCGGATTTCAATGTACAGATATTCGGAGCAGGAAATCAGTTATTTTGGATTTTATTAGGAAAGGTAGACTTGGCAGAGCAGTTGCAAGAATGAGCACGAAGCTCCAAATACTAAAGAATAGTGAAGGGACAAGCATGTTAGTGTCAGAGACCGAATATTGTACTGAGGATCAAGAGCAACGAGCAGAAAGAATTAAGGCTAGCAAGAGTTAACCTTGAAGATTGTGCAGTGGATGTGAGACCCTAGCTTCGACGGTTGTGATGAAGTCGACAAAATGGTTCCAAGAATTTACAGTATCAAGGTGTTTAGAAACAAGAGACTTGGTTGAACTTAGAAGGAGTTAGAGTTGGCGAATTCATTGAGCAGTCAGATTGAGGACAGTGACGGATTCGAGCCAGTGGAAGAATGTTTGACGACCGTCAACGAAGATGACCCAGTGAGTTCAGATGTTTTCGAGAGGACCGTTTTGGAGTTTTGATTCGTAGTTTTGTTTTCGAAGTGTGGATTAATGTCCTCACTTGTTTTTGAATTTGTTTAGTTCATTTGGAGGACCAAATGTTCTAAGGGGGGGAGGATGTGAGAACCCGACCCCTAATTTCCTGGTTTAGTGTGATTTTAATCGTGATTTAGTTTTCTCAGTGGTTTTAGTGGTTGTTTGTTTAACTTTCTTAGTTTAACTACCCTTTTCCTTGGTTTTGAAAAGTTTTGGGAACCTTCTTAACTTGTGAGACCCTTTGGGGGTTCTTATTGAGATTTTGTATGAACTTGGGATTTATTTTTATTTCCAAAAAATTTTTTATTTTCATCCCATTTAACTTATATTGTTAATCCCTACAACTTTCATGTTGGACCCGTCCTCGTTTGAAACTCCTAAACCCGACTTTTCTTAATTTGAGGGCAAAACAGTCTTTTCACCCAAAATCTGGACACGATTTTCAATGTCACCAAAACCCGCAAAATATATACTTTTTAGAAACTAGAAATTTTGTTGATCAACTTTGTCTTCTTCGTCGAATCCATTTGAGGTCCCGAAATGCATGTTTTTAGCCCGACAAATGTTTTAAGTTGTGGGACCCATCTCCCCTTTGTTATAAAAGGAACCCTTCTTCTCTTCTCTTCTTCCTTGACCTAATTTCTAAGAGATGAGCAGCCCCATCAGCCATGGTTTTTCTCCATTTCTTTCTTGCTTTCTCCATCTCATAGCACCACCAAACCATTGCTAAACCTAGATTGGACTCTACCATTTTAATCCTCATCTCAAGAGCTATCCATTGATGTTATTTTTGAAAAAAACCAAGCCTTTCAAGATTTCCTTTGAGCAACCTCTTGCTTTTTGAAGAGCTTCCAAGTAAGGGATCCTTATAATCTTTTGGATTTGTATTCTCCTACCCTTTGAGAATCTTTGTTTTGATTATTAGAAGTTTTCCTTTTCATTTGGTTTGGTTTTGCCATTTTAGGGTTTTATTTTTGGGGGTTTTGCTTGTAGCTTGGATCTTGGCTTGGAAAGTTGGTTTAGAGCTTGGATTGCTTGTTAGAAGACCTAAGGCAAGTGGATGATTTGATATTTGCATGTTTTATTAAAAATGTGGTTTTCTACTTCATACATTGATGTTTCACATTCTCACTATTCATGTTTTTCTTATGATTTACATTGATTTAGAAATGCATAATGTTAGCCTATTCCTTTCTTGTTGATATTGAAAATGTCCTAGCCCTTTTGATTGAAATTTTAAGTGATGATTGGAATGGATTTCTTTGGTTGATTGTGAATGGAATGGAAGGATTTGATGGAAGAGTGGATGAGATTGCATGTGGATGGAAAGGAGTTGATTGGGGTGATTACATTGGTAGATTTAATGGGCTTGAATGAGGTTTTGAAACCCTCAAAATGTACAAGGAAGGGTGCCCAGGTCGTATGTGATTAAGGGAAGAAAGACAGCAGAAACCTGACTCGAAACTGACCTGACCGTGTGCGTCGGTCAGCTGTCGGTCAGTTGTCAGCTGACCGAAGTCCCCATTTCGGTCGACCGACAGCTAACCGAGTTCTGTCGGTCTCAATTCCAGAGACCAGTTTCGATCAGATTTCTAGCAGGACATCTGTTGGTCAGCTGTCGGCTGACCGAACTCCCTAGTTCGGTCGACCGAAAGCCAACAGACAACCTGTCGGCTGGAATAACAGCAAGCTGCAGTTTTGCCAAAATCTCTGTCAGGCATCTGTCGGCTGACCGAGACCTCAATGTCGGTCGACCGACATACATCTGTCGGCCAGCCGACACACCCACCTCGGCCGACCGACAGACAACTGACGAGCTGATCAAATCCCAATCTGAATCAATTCTTTTGGAGGAATCATATGGTAGAAGAAGTCCCTTTATGACTTTGTGTTTAGGTCTTTTAAATTTGTCAATGTGTATAAGGCCCCGGAATGTTTTCAATCCTTAAAAGAGTACCAAATGTATATCAACCTAACATACGGGACCCTATTTACATTGATTCAAATCTTGGACTTGCAACACTTAGCCCGGAGATTATGAGAAAATCCATTCATGCTTTATTTTGACCGAATTTCACTTGTACACTTGAAATCTCGGTTTTTATGACTAGACTTACCCGACAGTACTGAAATTCATGTTTTTAGCATTGTTGCTAGCCCGTACATGCCCGACCGATATAGATATGTTTTTCTGCTTATGAGTACCCCGTCCAGTCATATGTATTTATCTGATTTGATTTCTTGTATATGACCCATGAGCCAAAACCTTGAGGTAAGATGGGGCCAGAGCTTTGTAGTGCGAGCCCATGAACCAAAAGGATTATTATTTTGAGAATAAAACCTTGAGGCAATATGGGGCCAGAGCTTTGTAGTGCGAGCCCATGAGCCAAAAGAGAACATGCATACATGTATTGGTTTGTTTACTTGCATACAACCTATCAGTCGGCACCACTAAGCTTGGATGACCTTGTCGGTCTGATCTACCGACTTGGAGATCCCTTCTTGTCCCGCCAGCTGCAGCTTGGATCCCGCTACCCGGTTTATTAACCGTGGTCTTGTCCTGATACCGCAGATTGCTATTGTGGTTCCTGATGCCCGGCTCGCTACCGTGGTCATGTCTTGTATATAGTATATGTATATGTAAATTTCGTTGTTCCTCCTCACTTCGGTGACTGAGGTCAACGCCTTGATATGCTTTCTCTATCACTTCGGTGATTGAGGATTTAGCCTTGTGTGGTTGCCATCTTGATAGTTCCTGATCCTTGACACCCGTCCTACTTTATATTGATCACGTCTTTTCTTAATAAATGTGCACTATTTATACATGCTTTAGATGAGTACCCGATTTGTAAAATGTTTACTGTTCATACATGCTTTAAATGAGTTCCAGATTTGTGAAATGTTTATTGTTTATACATGTTTTAAATGAGTCCCCGATTTGGGAAATGTTTATTGTTTATACATGTTTTAAATGAGTCTCCGATTTGTGAAATGTTTGTCGTTTATACACGTTCTAAATGAGTTCCAGATTTGTGAAATGTTATTGTTTATACCCGCTTTAAATGAGTTTCCGAATTGTAAAATGTTCATGTTTTATACATGCTTTAAAGGAATACATGTTTTGTCAAATATATATGTTCATACCCGTTTGATACGAATACAGGATTTTGTCAGATATTCATGATTTTCGATACATTTTTATTATGTACAGTTTTAATCAGACAGTATGATTTATTACATGTTATATTGTTTATATCTTTTCACCCGCCTGCCAGACCGTCGTGTCTGACCGACTACTTTGGTACTCAGGTCCAGACTTCTTCACCCGAGACGAGTGCACGTGTTGGCTGCGGAGCCATGAGCTTACAGGTTGTTTGTCGGCTATGTCATGTAGACAATGAGCTTGACATCGGAATTACGTCACATATGGGTAGTGATCATTA
Source organism: Umbellularia californica (assembly GCA_028538565.1). Lineage (NCBI taxonomy): Eukaryota > Viridiplantae > Streptophyta > Magnoliopsida > Laurales > Lauraceae > Umbellularia > Umbellularia californica. The sequence goes on from JAPQWN010000004.1 coordinate 33,648,613, forward strand.
GCTTGTTTTCTTGTATGGCTTCTATTAGCCTTTTTCTTGGGATTTGTAATTAATACACATTGTTATTTGTAACTTGAACATATATGGGAATGTAATACCCTGTTACTGTCAGCTCTGTACTTTATTGTGATGGTTCATTCCAGTCTGAATTGGATCATTGATAAGATGACTTATGCTTGGGTTAAGTGCAGTGCGGAATCCAATGGCCACGGACTTCGAGTTGCAACACCACGAAAGCTTCCGCTAAATATTCAGAGTGTGTTGGAATGTATTTGTAATCCTCACACACGCGGATCTTGGGAGAAACATAATTATTACTTCACGGACCCCGGGTTTGGGGTCGTGACACTCATGAACAAGGTTTTTGCAGAGTTCTTAGATCACTCTACAGTGGTGTTTATTGATGATGTCCTTGTGTATTCTAAGAGTAAGGAGGAGCATGAAGAATACTTGAGGACGTCGTTACAGCTTTTGAGAGACCACCAACTCTATGCGAAGTTGAACAAATGTGAATTCTGGCTAGAGCAAGTTGCCTTTTTAGGTCACATCATTTCAAGAGAAGGATTAGCAGTTGATCCAGCCAAGATACAAGCATTTATTGAGTGGAAGAGGCCTAGCAGTGTGACAGAAATCAGAAGTTTTTTGGGGTTAGCAGGATACTATCGGAGATTTGTCCAAGGTTTTTTGTCTATTGCAGCACAATTGACGAAGTTGACCCGGAAGAATGTACCTCTTGTTTGGACCGATCAGTGTGAAAGTAGTTTTTAAGAGTTGAAAAAAAGGTTAACCACAGCCCCAATCCTCACATTACTATCGGTCAGCGGTGGATTTGTTGTTTTTACGGATGCTTCGAACTTGGGATTAGGCTGTGTATTGATGCAAGATGGCAAAGTGATTGCCTATGGCTCAAGACAGTTGAAGAATCATGAGAAAAATTATGCAACTCATGACTTAGAATTGGCAGCAGTAGTTTTTGCTTTGAAGATGTGGAGGCACTATCTTTACGGAGAGAAGTTCGAAGTTCATTCCAACCATCGAAGTTTGCAGTATTTGTTTTCACAGAAGGAATTGAATATGAGGCAGAGATGGTGGATGGAGTATATAAAAGATCATGACTTCCCGATCAAGTATCATCCGGGCAAAGTGAATGTTGTAGCAAATGCATTGAGCAGAAAATCAGCAGTTATGGCTAGTTTGAGAGGAGTTAGTGTTTTCCAACAGTTCGAAGAACTTGGAGTGGAAGTACAACACTTGAGGAGAGGTGTTTTATTGGCAAATATGAGAGTGTCTGAGCCTACCTTCATCCAGAGGATCAAAGATAGTCAGTTGCAAGACCCGGAATTGGCTAAGATTGTATATCAGATTTCAGAACGTCCAGATTTCAAGATTTCAGATGGAGTGTTGTATTTTCGTGACCCGTTGTGTGTACCAAATGTAGATGATTGGAAGAATGAAATTATGACTGAAGCTCACCATACTAGATACTCTATACATCCGAGTAGCACGAAGATCTACCATAACTTGAAGAACAGATTTTGGTGGAATAACATGAAGCGAGAGATAGCAGCTTTTGTATCTCGTTGCTTGACTTGTCAGATGATCAAAGCAGAACATCAGAAGCCTCCTGGTTTGTTAGAGCCCTTAGAGATTCCGGAGTGGAAATGGGAGCACATTACTATGGATTCTGTCTCCAGGTTGCCCAACACCAAGAGAGGAAACAATGTGATTTGGGTTATAGTAGACCGTCTTACGAAGTCTGCTCACTTCATTCCGATGAAGACTAGGAACATGATGCATATGGCACCACTTGCAAGATTATTCATCGATGAGATCGTTAGTAAACATGGCCAACCCGTCTCCATCACTTCCGACAGAGACAGCAGATTTGTTTCGAGATTTTGGAAATCTCTTCTTGAATCCATGGGTACCAAACTTCAGTTTAGCACAGCGTATCATCCTTAGACAGATGGTCAGTCAGAGCGGACGATACAGACCCTTGAAGATATGCTACGTGCTTGTGTGTTGGACTTCAAAGTTCAGTGGGATGAGAACCTACCTCTTTGTTAGTTCGGGAACAACAATAGCTACCATTATAGCATTGGGATGGCACCTTTCGAGGCACTCTATGGCAGGAGATGCAGAACTCCGGTTTGTTGGGAAGAAGTCGGTGTGTGTAGCTTTCATGGACCGACGATAGTTGGAGAGACAAGCGACAAGGTTAAACAGATTCTGGATAGATTGAAGATTACTCGAAGCAGACAGAAGAGTTATGCTGACACTCACCGGAGAGAATTACAGTTTGAAGTGGGTGACAAGGTATTCTTGAAGGTCTCATCGGACAAAGGCACTCTAAGATTTGGAAAGAAAGGAAAATTGTCTAGCAGATACATTGGTCCGTATGAGATTTTGAGCAAGATTGGAAATGTTGCATACAGACTTGCATTACCACCGGAACTCTCCGGGTACATAATGTTTTTCACGTCTCCATACTCAAGAAGTATGTTCACAGTCCTTCTCACATTATTCCACACGAGCCTTTAGAGATTCGAGAAGACGCTTCATATGTGGAGAAACCGGTTAGAATCATCGACACTAAAGAACATGAATTGAGAAATCGGACTATCCATTGGGTCAAGGTACTTTGGGAGAATCACGAGCCAGAAGAAGCCACATATGAATTGAGGGATCAAGTCCAGAAGAAGTATCCACACCTGTTACCAGAGGTATAATTATTTATATTTGGTGGACCAAATATCCTAAGGGGTGGAGGATGTTAGACCCTAACCCAGACCAACTCGATTAGTACTAATTAAGTGAGTGTTTAGTCTTAAGTGAGTCTTAATACTAGCTGGGTTAGAATGTGATTAGACTTAGTCTGAATTATAGCTTTGAGAATTTTGAGGACGTTTAGTATGAGTCAGACACGCTCAGGGACACCCTGAGTACACGTGTAAGAGTGGGTTTTCGTTCTAGATATTTTGTTTGATCGTGATTTCTAATTCTCTTGAATGGTTTTATTATTCGTGAAAACTTTCATTTTTAGCCTGCATGTATTTGAGGCCCAGAAACCCAAGTTTTGGCCCAAGAGGGTAAAATCTGACTATTCATACTAAATCTGGGCCCAATTTTCAAAGTCGTGAAACTATGTCAAAATTATACTTTTCCGAAACTAGATTTTTCAACGATAGTTTTGTTCTTCTTCGTCGTTTCCATCTTGGGTCCACAAGACCATGTTTTGATCGTTTCAAGTTCAATTGCATTTGGGACCCACTTCTAGACAATTTATATACCTTCTTATTCTCTTTCCTCCATTCTTCTTCCCAAATCCCTGCATCGTTCTTGACCTAGAGTGAAGAAGAGAAGAAGGTTTTTTCTCTTGGTCTTTTTCCCTTGAATCATCCACCAAGAAGGCTCCAATCCCCGATCCGACTCCGCCATTCTCTTCCTCTCTTCTCAAGCTCCTTTTGGGACGTTTTTGGGGCCAAACCCTTTCACTATTCATCATCTTCAAGCTCTCTTCTTCTTGTTCAGCTAGCACAAGGTTAGAGCTCCTTTTCATTCTTTCATTTGATGTTCATTTAGCTCATTTATAGCTTGTTTTACCTGTTTTCAAACCCATTTTCGAAATGGGGGTTTGTAATGACCAAATGGTGATTTTGTGTGCCCTATTTTTGGGGGTTTTGTGTAGATTTCGTAGATCTCCCCTTCTTGTTGAGTTTTGTGGAGTTCTTGCTTGACATTGGACCAAGGCAAGTAAACAGTTTAGTCCTTCTTAGTGCATTGTAAGTTTTGGGTATTTTACCTTGAGAAAGGTTGTTTTGTTATCAAGCTTATCATTTCTTTCATGTTACTAATCTCTTTTAGTTTGTTTAATCTTCACAAGCGTGGTTACTAATCACTCTATCTAATCTAGAAGTTTTGTCTTGAATGGAAGCATGTTTTTCAATTGAATGCTTTACAAGTTATTAAATACATGATTTGAATGTGAATGGTTTAGTGATTTTGAAGTTTTGATTGAAATGTGAGTGGATATTTGTGCGGAAATCATCCCTTGGAAAGCATGTAGGCTTGGGGAGTGCAGTGGTTCAAGTGTGGAAGTGGGAAAGGAAAGGAAATGCAATTTCTGACTTGAAATTCGCCCAGCCTGAGCCTGGCGGTCAGCTGGCGGCTAACCGCATTTTCCACGGCGGCCAGCCGCCAGCCAACCGCATTGGCGGTTACTTTTCCAGTAGCTTGCAAAAATCTGCCCAGGTCTACGGTGATCTCACGGCCAGCTCACGGCTAGCGGTAGCCGCTAGCCGCTAGCTAACCGTGAGCCATTCGGCTACTTTTCCCGAGAGATGTGTTTCCCTATTTTGACCTAGCGGTCAGCTAGCGGCTAGCCTCCAGGTGACCGCCAGCTAGCCAAATTTTGATGAAAACTAGACTATGCCTTCGACCTTCGTTTGACGTTGTGCACTTGAAATTCCAAATGTGTCTTACCTTCGGGGGCACCAAGCTATATAGAATTCCGACATTTGGGTTTCAATTCCATAAGGGTCAAAGATTGGTCTTAGCCTATGCTTGATAGATCTATGTTTGAACTCTTGTTTTGATGCTTCATGCATCATCGTATTCTCGTTTGATTTCCAAGTACAAGTTCGTTTCAAGATGTGTTTCAAGAATAAAAAAGGGAATCATTTATCAAGTTCGTTAAGCACTTATACTGTGCTATTTTGCTAGTCTTGTCGTGTCGTGTTTGATAATGATTTCTCTCTTGTTTTGTCGTGTTTTTGAACGTGTATCGCCGTGTTTTGTGAATTCATGATATAAGTGAATACCACTGAGCTTGGACTGCCCTTTTAGCTCGATCCACTACCTGGGGGTCCTGAAACTTGTGGACTGTCTGCAGACTAGTCGTGTATTATATTACACAACGTGCGTGTCTTTCCAGTTCCTCGGCCGTCCTCCCCGTTACCTTGTGTAGCGTGGGATCGTGTCTTGCGTGTCGTGTTTCGTGCGTGCTTGCTCGTGTCACTTTACGTGATAGAAAAAGGATGAGCTCAATGTGGATTTATCTTTTCATGATATTATAAGTATTCATGCTAGTTCTGTAAACTTGAAACGTGTACTTTAACCTCGAACTGTTTTAGCATTATTTTTCATATTCATGCCTAAATTGTTTTTTGGCCAAACCGTCGTGTTTGATGCCTTTTATTTTGGTGTCCAGGTGCAGGAGGTGTCGCGTTTGACGAGGAGTGCCCAGAGGAGGCTATTGAGCCACCCCCAGCACATGAGTTGCTACCCGACGACGTCATCTAGACACCGGGCGGAATCTTGACTTCTCGTTCATCTAGTTTTGGGTTGTCTTTTGGGATTTTATTTTGTTGTATTGGCCTTTGTTGGCCTCTCTTGGATATGTAACTTGAACTAATATACTTTTGCTAAACGGTGAAACCTAATCATGATAGGAAAGCTTTGTTGACATTTCTCTTTTGATACCAAGTCTCGATACGTTTTGCTACACACTTCCGCATATCTATTCGTGTGAGCTCGATCCGTGTCTTGGGATCCTCACCGCGGAAACCTGTGGGAAGACAGGCGGTATATTTTATTAATGGCAATGGCACTATGGCGTCGCGGGCCCGGGTCTCAGTCCGGGGTCGTGACAGGCATGCTGCGTGGAGGTAGAACCATGCAGGATCAGCTGACTTGAACACCTTCATGTATCTGGCTATGATGACACCAAGAGGCATTAAGACACCCCAGCCGACTGCACTCAACACTCCATGAACCTGAAACCCAATTCAAGCATTGTATAATGAGAAAAGAGGTTTCAACATTCATAGACCAACAAACATGTTTGCAAAGAAGGAACTGAGCTATGGGTATAGGTTTAGTGATTGACTGAGGACTTGAATTTAATCAAGAAGAATTCAAATGAATTAAATAAGTCTTTCAACTTATCAAGAAGACCCTTTGAAAATTCTTAAGAGATGAATTAAATAGTTTTCCCATAAATTCCCAAATATATATACATAAAACAGATGCATGCTGCAAAATCCAAAATCCAAAATCCTTCAAAGAACAATGCAGTCTTATTGCTTTTCTTCTTAAGCTTTGGATTCACTATAACCTACCAAGAGGAAAACAAAATGAAAATGACAAAGAAATTTAAGATGTAAATCAACCAAAACACCTTAAGTGGATCATTGGATGTCTTCCTTGTCTCGACATCAACTTACCAAAAGATCAAAGAGGGGGGGGGGGGGGGGGGGGGGCACCTGTCTTGTGCTTCAATTTCCTCCTTCTGAGCGTAACTTATATATTCCTTTGTATCTTCCAAAACAATGATCTGCAGGAAAAGCAAATGCAATAATTAGTCAAATGAAAGATAAATCACAATGTTTATCAATAGAGGGAAGGGGCATGCCATTTGTATAAAGTCAAAGATCTCAGCAGTTCCACAGTTTTTGCCAGTCCACCATAAAGATCTTACTTGTATTATATAATTTCACATGAAGAAGACAAGCAAAGAGGTGGAGGGAGATGAACAGCACATTAAAATTATCTGAATATTATCTGAATCTCACTTGTAATGCATGATATTTATACTTCGTTCCGTTTCATGATGGAAAATTTGAGAAAATTATAGCAATTAGTAGAAGCCATTTTCGAGAATGACTGCACATCAACTAACATTGCAACACATCTACATAAATTATAAATCGCAAACATACTATCACATTGCATCAACTAAGACTTTAACACACATCAAAACTTCATACATGATCAGCAGAACTCATTTTCAAGAATGTGTACAATCCAAGCTTCATCAAAGTTCCATTCTAACATACAGCAATCAGGACCATGAATCTGGTATTGCATATAGATTGCTTGCTTTGAAGTTCAGACACTTTAGATACTAAAATAGCAAATGGGTCTTTCCTATTTGTCATCACCTGTTGCTGTTGTTTTCTGAGCTACCAATATCTTCCTCATTCTCAGACCTCCTGGCCTTCACCGACTTCACGGTACTCAGTCGACTCCTGGCCGACAACCCGTCTGACTCAGTGGGCAGTGAAGCTGGTCCTTTTTACACCAATGCCATGGTCAACAGCAGCAGCAGCTACTTGCATCAAAAGCTACCCCAGCAAGAGTTATCTGCTCTTTCTTCAGAGAACCAGCTCAAACGCCAGAGACCCATGGCATTGAGCTCAGATGAAGGGGTTCTGCACCACACATCAAAGAAATTCAACAACAATTCATGCAACTTCACCAACATAACTAATCAGTTAGACACTCCACAATACAACTTACTAAATCAGTCATTCTTCAACCAGCAGATACTGTTGAATTCTCATCTTGAATTCTAATGAATTACACATCCACTTTGCTGGGAGCATTATGACAGCAAGGAACCAAGAAAAGTTCCATTGGCATTGTTTAATGATCTGGGTGTAGTATGTACAGATAGAACAAGAATCAGTGTGTTTGTAGAATGTTGGAAGGATACATAAGAGTTTAAAAGCTTGAATGGTGTCAAAAAACAGAGACATCATTCAGAGCAGGTGAGAGAACACAGAAAGGTAGAATATGATAGGAGAAGAGTTTTAACACACTTCTTTTTTAAAGAATGTGAAAGTTGAATTGGAAGATTGGTCATGTAAATATTTCTGGTTTGAAATTTGAATAACATGTGTGAACCTTTTACTTTTTAAATTTCAGCTTCTAAAATCTTAATACAACCTTATTTAGGGTTTCTCATGGGCCTGGCCAGACCTAACCTACTTGGGTGATTCAGTAAGCTAGATTTATAGGCTCTGTTTTAATATCTGTGGGCTGTATAACTAGGCCTAGTTTTTGGCTCAAAAATACTAATGGGCCTGGTGAAGGGGGAGATTGGCTATGTCATGAAACCACCATGTTCATACTTTGTTACTTTTTTTTTTTTGGGTACTTGACTGGCCTTATTGACAAAATGACAATATGACTTTGCTTCTTTCAGATCACCATATACAGGATTCCGACTTGATCACTGAGCAAACTCCACAGTCTATTTGTGCATGCTTAGTCTACAGGCTGACTGAAAGATACCAACACTTACATGCAATCTTTTCAGTAGCTTATTTGGAAAAGTAGTATTGCTAGTGCAGGGAGGAGTGAAGATGCTATAAGGATCAATATTTCCGAGTTCTTCGCTGACAATATCGAGGATCGTTTCACAAAATTGTGAGGTGTGCACAAATGATTGGTAGTCACAAAAGATATTCAAAAGCTTATAGGTTTCATCTGATATCAGGCCAGAGGACCACATAAATTGGAAAATTCCCAAGTGATTATGAAAATCGTCTGTCAGCGCATTCCCCACCTAGAAAACAAGAACACCTCAGTTAGCTGTTCCTTTATACCTTCAAGAGTTTGAAAGCTTGTTGCTACTCTATAAGTACAGTATGCCTAATCAGTCTGGGAGTTATACCATATAGCCCTTCAGATTAATTGACTTTTCTCCTGTCAATTTCCGGGACTGAACAATGGCTTGGGCCAGCTGAGGAACATAGTGTCCTGGAACAAGAATTGTAATACTGGTAAGTATTCATCACAAGAGCTCACTTCACCCCTGGATCTAGTGCCATTGAGCTTAATCACAGGCCAAGCTTGGGCCACCATGCCCCGGGCCCAGGCACATGCCTGGCCCCAGGTTTGGTAACACTTTCCATTCAGACAACCAGGCCTCTTTGTGAAAAAAACTATGGGAAAAAAACTAAGTAGTACCAGTCCTTTCATCTCCATTGGTCAGTAAATCTTGGGAATTGTTTGAATAGGAGAATCCAACACCAACAGGGGAGTCAAGGAACAGCATATTGGCCACTGCCAAATGATACAAGCAATTAGACCCATAAATGGATGAAAATACAACTCACGCCCTCTTCAGATGTCAGGAAGACCCAACCCTATAAAAAATGAAGGAAATGAATATATTTTTCCTTATCAACAAATTAACACACTCACGCCCAAGTCACAAATCCCAGCAAAAAAGGTAACATTTCCATCCTTCTCCCTAAAAGGGCGTGCAATTCCTGACCATAAGAGGGTTAAAAAATGAAGAAAAACAACTACGAAGAATAAAGTGATACCAATTTATTATCAAAAGAAAGGAAAAAGTGGGTGTCTTTTGTACCATTCCATGAGTAAGGATTCAAATATAGACTCTTTCCATCTGCATTAACACGAAAAGGGTCTACTTTCTCTGCCAACCCATAAGCAATGGAAGAACATCCAGGTCCTAGAAACATATGTTGGATCGGAGATTAAAATCGAATTCAAAAGAAAAATAAGTAAATAAAAAAAAAAAAAAACCCCAAACAATCTCATCTAAAGTCAAATATTGCAAGTTTTCTGCCTTCTTCCAACAAATGTATATTTGGAAAAAAAAAAATAAAGTAGCAGCAAGAAACCAGTTCTGAATCATGTAGTGTTTCATGGCCCACCAAAGTGAAAATATTGGTATATTAAAATTCAGTATGTTAAACTTCTCCAGCTACAGCCTTTTCAATTTATTGTGCAAGTTCCCAAGAATAAACAATGTGAGAAGAAACTATCAGCCAAAGCACACTTACATCACATCAGAAAGTACGCCTAAGAAAGTACCAATAAGAAGAGAAGCAGCATATCCCACAGATAGAGATGGCTGCCCAAAACAGTGCAGTTGCAGTGCTCCTCATGCTCTCGGGGGCCTGATCATAGAAGAATTCAAGGTGACCAATGGACGTAAATGCATCTGCAATGCCGTGGAGCGCATACTGCGGCGTGCTTCCTCCTCCCCTCGACGAAGCCAGCAGCTAGGGTGGCGAAGACGGAGACGGCCAGGCCCACGCCAATGCGTTGGAGGAAGGTGATGCCCCGGTCCAGGCCCGTGTAGCGGCGGGCTACAGGGATGAGAATTCGATCGTAGAGGGAGATGGTGGTGAGCATGGAGATATATGCGAAGACAGACATGGACACTGGGGGGATTTGGAAGGAATGGGTCAGGTGCCTGTTCATGGTGCGGGCTTGTTGCTGTGAAAAGGTGTTTTGTTGGGCCGCAGCGGTCATGAGGCGGATAGCTGAGGCCCATATTGGGCCCATCCTTATCACAGACTTCAGCTTTTCCACACGGTGGACAGTGCAGAGGTTCAATGACTGAAGAGTTTACTACACCAATAAGGGTTTTACTACTCCGATTTCCCTTCTTCCAGCATAACCACACTCAAATTCCAAACACTGATCCAAGCCCTTCAATGACTGAAGAAATAAATACATAAAATAGAAAAGTGTCATAAACATCAACATTGGAATTTACCAAAGAAAGTAGGAAAACAGATAAATGAAGTGAAAATTAGTTTCTCAGATAACTAATGAACCAACCGCTCCATCAGATAGATGATGATGAGGTAATAGCTATTCATTATTAAAAGTTTGCACTTTATATAATTTATATTCTTCACTAAGTTGATTGCTATAATAAATAAAACATAAGTGCACAATCTATGTTCTCGAATTCACTTATAGATCCCAGCTTATGTTAAGAAACACCACTTCAATGTTCCCACGCATATACCCACTCCAGCCAACTCTACATTTTGTGCAATGAAATATTCAATCTGTTTACAGCAACATGTTTCACGCAACTTTACTGCCAAAAAATGAAATAAAAGAATTAAATCGAGAAATTGTGTATCAGCTGAAATAAAAGAAAATGACAATAAAAAAGACTAGTGCTCATTACTTGGGGCTTGGGGGTTCTTCGGTAAACATAGCTCTATTCTCATATCAAAATAATCAATGACCCAACTCTGGACATAGTTAAGTGCCACAGTAACAAGGAACCAAAGATACTAATTTATCATAAAAAAAAAAATCCACAAAATGATTAAAAATCATCAATTCCTGATCTTAAAGTTAGAAAAGAAAGAATGCAAGAGAGAATGAAATTTGTAAATAACCATTTTGCAACAATGAGAGGCGATTTCTTTGGAAGCAAGTCCTCCAACATTGGTTCAAGGCCTAGATACTGCAATAAGAGCAGGACTTCTATCAGGTGCATACATGAAACACTTTGATAGTTCCTGGATCAATGTTGAATAAAATAGACACTGTCAATAATGTTGGAAATAGGTGGGCCTCGTGGATAGATTTTCAAAACTTTTGACCCACTTGACTCAAGGATTAATTATCCATAAGGCCAAAAACCCAATCCAGAATGCATAACCCTCAATCTCATGATCATGTACAGTAAGTAAAACTATCTAAAAGATAGAACAGAAACGAACAATCATCCATTACAATCCACAACATACAAGGAAGCAGATTATACCTTAGGAGCTCGGTTGTGCTCTAACGGAGAAGTTGATCACTTTCGTTGATGTAGAACTTTTCTGCAAACTAAGATCAGAATCTCCACCACCTCTTAGCCTTCCACGTTATGACCCGAATTAGATATCTCTTCTCAAGAAGATCGGTGGAATCTTCAAGAGAAAACCCAACTCGAAACCCTAAGGAACTAGAAGAGGAAGAGAGAAGAGAGCAGTGCAACTATTGCACAAAAAGGAGGGACGTTTTTCACTATAATATGATGGACGCCCAAGAGGGATGTGTTCCCTTATATAATCTCTCTCAAGTATCCTCTTCTCTTAATTGAAATAGAAGTCTTACTTCCACATCAATTAGTAAGTATACTATTACCACTATTAGAAGTCCTACTTCAAATATAAATAGTATCTTTCTAATTCCTTCCTTTTAGAGTTCAAATAGGATTAGTATCTTTCTAATAACTTGGGTTAGCGTGGGGACCACTAGGGATTCCATAGAAAGCTGGCTTCAACTGGGACACGCGACCCTACATCTCATGTGCAATCTGGGCCCACAGTTAATTGCAAATAACACCACTATATAAATGCAATTGCACTCCAGCCTTAGGAATAAATTACAATGAAGACCCTAAACTTCCCGATTACCACAAGTAGGCCCCTCTATCAATATCCATAGATCAATTGGAATAAATCTGTCTCTTCCAATATTAGTTCCACATCTTATTATCCTTGAGCCCCAATTAATCACTATGATCATCAGTATCATCCAATTAACTCTAAATCGATATGGGTGCGCACTTACTAATGACAAATCCATTAATTGGCACAAGGGGATAATAGAGATATATTCCATCTTGATCATTCAATGTTCTCATAGTCCTACTACCACATACCCAAGACACCGAGGTGTTGACCTATAGTTGGCCTCACTCATTGGTGACTCAAAGCAAATGAATAGATAGAAACTTGAGTTCATCAATGTCTCAGGATTGAGAGCCCATTGCTAGGGAATTATGAGAGCAGACCTTATTATTGAGACGAAATCCCATAAGGTGCTTCTCATGGTCCTTCAATACATCCAATGTACCAGCACATTGATCCAGAATCTTCCATTCTGATGATCGAGACAAATCACATTATCTCATAGTGATCAAAGTGTTGCAACCTTATCAGATGAGATGCCCAGTCTCATCACTGGTTGTGAAGATATTTTAAGTATAAGATTTGTGACATATATCTCTCGTGTGTGGATCTTATCCATACACATATATCACATCTAATATAGTAATGGGACTCGGTTCAACTCATGAACCATTATGTCATATGTATTGGTCATGTGCATAAAGTAATAAAACAACATTCATCTCATGAAAGAAAAGCATGATTTTATTGATAAATAAAGAAATTAATCAATTTATGACATCAACTGATGGATTGAGTCCATACAATTTAACAAGTAACGCATCGTAAATCAAACCTCATCAGCAATACTTTGTCTAATCTTCCGCTGAACAGATGCCTTCACTTGATTCTGTGCTGATACATCTTCGGAGGAGAACCTGCCAGAAGAACAGTTAAATCTTGTAGAAAGCCAAACCTACTTAAACCGCTTCACATGCAGAGACACAAACTCATTAATCACACTGAGACAGAAATAATAAAACCCAATCACACCCACAGAGCAAACTGCCAGAAAACAAAAACCCACATCACAAAATTAGCAGAGACTCTGATGAAGATAGAAATAACATCAACAAAATCAATGACACCCACACCATGTAAATAACTAAAGTGAGATAAGCAAACTGAAATCGAGAAATTCAGTCAAACCCAGATTACAGAAGCTGCAATAATGCAAGCAACAGTACTGAAATCACCAAACCCAAATCATACTCAACTGTAAAGATAGCAATAATCGGCAAGAAATTGTATAAAAAAAAAACCATAAAAGAGGAGATCAATGATCAAAATCCAGTCCAACCCAATAATTGAAAACAGTAGACAATGAGAAAAAACTGACCTGAAGCAAGAGAATAAACGAGCAAGAAATGCCTCTGAAAGAGCAGAAAAGGCGACCCCAGATCAAAGAATGAATTGGACTTTCCAGAGGTGTTTGCGAAGTAAGGAACAAGGATAATGGAAGAGATACAACAACAGAAATATTAAAAGTACTCAAAACAGATTCCATTAGCTGACGCAACACATTTCTCATCTTCTTGTCTGCACACTATCTTCACTCCTCTTTCATGTCATATCAGCTTATAACACTTTCACTCTCATCCAAAAACTAGAAATTATCCTCACCCTTCTACATAAACAAATCAACTAAAACATATTACTGCAAAATGAGTAGTTGGGTGAGTCCTATACTTTTCCCAAACATCAGTAGGGCAAAGAGGAAACTTTTATTCAAAACCAATTGCAGTTTTGAATTTTGGACAAACCCAGAGCAAGAAACAATCTCAAAAAGAAAGACAAAAAAAAAAAAAAATGAAAACAAGAGAACGCCACAAGAGTGACTGCAGTGCAATTCATAGAAAATGAAGAACAGAATTATGAATCATTGCATTCCAACTAGAATGAATCTTACAAGTCTACAAACCCATATGTCCAAATTGAAGAAAAAACCAAGAACAGTGATGTGAATCTTTGCTTTTCCAATATGAAATGATCCTACAAGTCTACAGCAAACAAACCCATGTCTCCAAATTCAAGAGAAAAGCAAGAACAGTGATATCAGTCCTTACATCCCAACCTGTAAAAATCCTGCAACAAACAAACCCATCTCTCCAATCTAGCAAAATCAAAGCGAAGATCCCATTTCATGGAATTCAATGCAACAGACAATCATGCAAGAAAACCAAGCTCAACCCACATCAAGAAACACAACCAGGATCCGAATTTTAAAAGGAACAAAATCCAAATATAACTTGTTAGACCCCAACCCAGACCAACTCGATTAGTGCTAATTAAGTGAGTGTTTAGTCTTAAGTAAGTCTTAGTACTAGTTGGGTTAGAATGTGATTAGACTTAGTCTGGATTATAGTTTTGGGGATTTTGAGGATGTTTAGTACGAGTCAAACACGCTCAGAGACGCCCTGAGTACACGAGTAAGAATGGGTTCTTGTTCTAGATCTTTGTTATGGTTGTGGTTTTTATTTCTCTTGAATGGTTCTATTACTTGTGACAATTTCTGTTTTTAGTCTGCATGCATTTGAGGCCCAGAAACTCAAGTTTTGGCCCAAAAAGGGTAAATCTGTCTTTTCATGCTAAATCTGGGCACACCTTTCGAAGTCGTGAAACTATGTCAAAAGTATACTTTTTCGAAACTAGATTTTTCGACGATCGTTTTGTCCTTCTTCGTCGATTCTATCCGGGGTCCACAAGATCATGTTTTAAGCGTTTCAAGTTACACTGCTTAGGGGACCCACTTCCAGACACTATTTATACTCTCCTCTCTCTCTCCTCCATTCTTTTCTCATTTCCTGCAACGGTGCTTGCCCTAGAGTGAAGAAGAGAAGAAAGCTTCTCCTTGGTTTTCTCCCTTGGACATCATCTAGCAAGAGAGCTTCAATCCACGATCCGATTCCGCCATTTTCTTCCTCTCTTCGCAAGCTACAGCTAGACGCGTTTTTGGAGCAATCCCTTCACTATTCATCATCTTCAACCTCCTTTCTCCTTGCTTAGCTAGCTTAAGGTTGGTGTTTTCCTCCATTCTTTCCATTTGATGTTCTTTAGCTCACCAAGAGCTTGGTTATCATGATTTCAAACCCATTTTCGAAATGGGAGTTTACAATGGCCAAAATGGTGATTTTTGTGTGCTTTCTTTTGGGGGTTTTGTGTAGATTTCGTGGAGCACCTCTTCTTGTTGATTTTTGTGAAGCTTTCTTTGGCTTTGGTTAGAGGCAAGTAAACCTTTTAGTTATTCCTAGTGCATTTCAAGTTTTAGGGCGTTCTACATTGGAAATGTTATTCATCATGAAGCTTGTCTTTTCTTGCATGTTATTAATCTCTTTTAGCTTGTTTTAATCTTGATAAGCATGGTTGCTAATTACTCCTTTTAATTTAGAAGTTTTGTCTTGAATCGAAGCATGTTTTCAATGGAATGCTTTACAAGTTATTAGATATATGCTTTGAATGTAAGTGGGTTTGTGTTTTTGAAGTTTTGATTGAAATGGGAGTGGATTTTTATGTGGAAATCATCCCTTGGAAAGCATGTAGGCTTGGGGAGTGCAGGTGGTAAAAATGTGGAAGTGAAGAAGGGAGAGAAGTGCGAAAAAAATTGAACTGCCTAAGTTCTACCGGAAGTTCTACCGGTATAGGTGTTTAAACCGGAAGTTCTACCGGTAGAAGTGGCTCGAATTTTGACAGAGAGTTGAGGAAATGCAAACCCCTATTTCTACCGGAAGTTCTACCGGTAGAGGTTGCAAAACCGGAAGTTCTACCGGTAGAAACGGCTCAAATTTTGGCAGAGAGTTGAGGAAATTGAAAAACCTCAGTTCTACCGGAAGTTCTACCGGTAGAAGCGCTTCAACCGGAAGTTCTACCGGTAGAACCTCTTAAACCGGAAGTTCTATCGGTAGAGATGCTGAACCGAAACCCACAGTTACAAAAAGTACTGTTTTTGAAGGATTTTTGCTGGAATGAAAACTAGACTAGGTTTTAGACCTTTTTATTGACCATGTGCACTTGGAATTCCAAAATGTAATATACCTTCGGGGACACCAAGTTTTATTGAATTCCGACATTTGGTTTTCAATTCCACAAGGGTCAAGGATTGGTCTCAGCCTGGGCTTGATAGATTTATGTGTGAACTCTTGTTTTGATGCTTCATGCATCATCGTGTTCTCGTTTGATTTACAAGTGCAAGTTCATTTTTAAGAGATGTTTCAAGAATAAAAAAGGGAATCATTCTTTAAGTTTGTAAGTATTAATACTATGCTATTTTGCTAGTCTTGTAACGTTGTGCTTGTTAAATGATTTTCCTCTTGTTTTGTCGTGTTCTCGGACGTGTATCGTCGTGTTTTGTGCATTCATGATATAAGTGAATACCACTGAGCTTGGACTGCCCTTCTAGCTTGATCCACTACCTGGGGGTCCTTAAACATGTGGACTGTCTGCAGACTAGTCGTGTATTTTATTACACATCGTGCGTGTTCATGGTCCGGTTCCGCGGCCTGATACCCCGTCTACCTTGTGTAGCGTGGGATCGTGTTTTCGTGTCGTGCTTGTCGTTGCGTGCTTGCTATTGTCATCATGTATGAGAGAGAAAGGATGAGCTCAATGTGGATTTATCTTTTCATGATATTATAAGTATTCATGCTAGTTTTGTAAACTTGAAACGTGTATTTAAATATTGAACTGTTTTAGCATTATTCTCTCATATTCTTGCCTAAATTGTTTATTTGCCAAACCGTCGTGTTTGATGCTTGTATTTTGGTGTCCAGGTGCCGGCGGTTTCACGCGTGACGAGGAGTGCTCGGAGGAGGCTGTTGAGCCACCCCCAGCACACGAGTGGCAGCCCAACGACGTCATCTAGACGCCGATCGGGATATTGATTCTCGTTTCGCCTAGCTGGGGTTATCTTTTGGGATTGTAATTGTTGTATTGGCCTTTGTTGGCCTCTCAGGGATTTGTAACTTGAATTAATATACTTTTGTTAAACATTGAAACGTTAATCATGTTAGGAATGCTGTGATGACATTCTCTTTTGATACCATGTCTCGATTTTATAGTGTCCCTTGTATCTCCTTGGTTAAGATTTATGTGACACGTTTTGCAACACGCTTCCGCATATCTAATCGTGTGAGCTCAACCCGTGTCTTGGGATCCTCACCGCGGAAACCTGTGGGAAAAATATAAAAGCGGCGGTGTGTTTTGTGTTGGTTAATCACATCACCGGGCAGTTGCGGGCCCGGATCCCGGTCCGGGGTCGCGACAGGACCGGTATCAGAGTGGGACTTGTTTCAGACACTTAAAAGAAACTAGAAAATCTTAGGAACGTATCGAGGATTCGTGAGTTCGTTAGAACGTTTTTGTCTAGACCAAGTTGACCTACCCAATTATGCTTATATATGTGCTAACAGATTGTCTTACAGCATCATGCCTCCGAGAAGAGCTCCCAACCATCATGCTTCGGGTAGTAATCAGAATGAGACAGAACGTCTGAGAACCCTACTGCTACTCAATTCCAAGCACTGATGCAAGCCATGATAGATCAACAAAAACAGGCCAATGAAACACAAGCAAAGTTCCAAGAACAAATGGCGAAGAAAGACGAGGAAATGGCTCAAGTACAGAGGCAACTTCTGGAAGTCCTCCAAAACAGACCTCAACATCAAGCTCCACCAAATGTTGTGTACCAAAATACAGTTAATGATCCTAATGCTCTCTTTCAGAGATTCAGAAAGAGGGGACCTAAGGAGTTCTCGGGTCAAGAGGACCCTTTGACTGCAGACGATTGGCTCACCAACATAGCAAAGATCTTTGACGTTTTTGTTTGCACAGGCAGGGAGAGGGTTAACCTCACAGCTTCCTTGTTCTATGGGCTTGCTGACTCTTGGTGGCAAACGGTTAGAGAGCCATACCAGGTCATGGCAGACGAGGTAGGTTGGACGACCTTTAAGACACACTTCACGGACAAGTATGTCCCTTCTCATGTTAAGAGACAGAAGGCAATCGAATTCCAACAGTTGAAACAAGGAAGTATGTCGGTTCTAGAGTATGTTACAAAGTTTAAGAGGCTTGCTCGCTATGCTACCGAGCTGATAGATATGGAGCATAAGAAGATCGTCAAGTTTTTGGAAGGGCTGAATCCCATTCTCAAGAGGGATGTCTCCGGAGTAATTCCACCGGTTACCTTTGATGAGGCAGTTAGTCGGGCATATAAGTGTAAGACCCCGACCCGAGTGACCTCGATTAGTACTAATTTGTTGCGTATTAGTGCTAAGCTCAATTAGTGATTTTTGACTAAGCTTGAACTAGAATAGCTCTTTTATGATTTTGGGAGAGTTTTAGTGCTTTGTGTGGGTGGGACCCTTTGGGGGTTCCCTTTTTGGTTGGTTTTACTTTTGTGTGGGGGATTGTTCGTATTCCAGTGATTTGCAATTATATTCCGTTTTACTCGTCTTGTTAATCCCTACAACTTTCGTGTTGATCCCGTACCCGTTCGGAACCCCGAAACCCGATTTTCTTGCATTGAGGGCAAAACAGTCATTATACATGAAATCTGTACCCAAAAGTCGACATCCTCAAAACCCGCGAAACATATACTTTCTAGAAACTAGATATTTCGACGATCACTTTTCTCTTCTTCATCGATTTCGTCCGAGGTCCCGATAATAATGATTTCAGCCCAAAGAGTTTCTAGATGGTGGAGCCCACTCCAAATAGCTTTAAGTAGAGAACCCTTCTTCCATTTCCTTTTTCCAGCCCAAGCACAAGAGAAACCTAGGGTTTTCTTTCCCTCTTTTCTTCTTCTTCTTGCTTCTCCACCATCAAGCACCACCCCACCTTACTCAATCAAGGAATGGAGATCTCAACCTTCTTCCCCACCTTGCAAGCTTCTCTTTAATACCATTTGTGGAAGGATCTACTCAACTCAAGACCCTCATTGAGCTCACCTTGTCCATTTGGAGAACCTACAAGTAAGCTTCCTCCCTAATATCTTAGATCCATGTTCTTCTAGTCTTGGGAGAGCCCTATTTTCATTGTTGTGAGTTCTTCTTCTTGTTTCTTGGTTTGACCCATTTTGGGGTTTGTTTTTGGGGGTTTTTGGTGTAGCTTGGTTTTTGGCTTGGAAGAGTGGATTAGAGCTTGGATTTCTTGATTAGAGAACCTTGAGGCAAGTGGATGATTTGATATTTACATGTTTTATGAGAAATGTGGTTTTTTTTTCCTATTTCATACATTGATGTTTCACATTGTCACTATTCATGTTTCTTTTTTTTATTCACATTGATTTGGAAATGCATAATGTTAGTCCATTCCTTTCTTATTCATATTGAAAGTGTCCTAGCCCTTTTGATTGAAATTTTAAGTGATGATTGGAATGTATTTCTTTTGGTTGAATGTGAATGGAATGGAAGGATTTGATGGAAGAATGGAGGAGATTGCATGTGGATGGAAAGGGGTTGATTGGGGTGATTGTGTTGGTAGATTTAATGGGCTTGAATGAAGTTTTGAAACCCTCAAAATGTACAAGGAAGGGTGCCCAGGTTGTATGTGAAGAAGGGAAGAAAGACAGCAGAAATCTGACTAGAAACTGACTTGACTGTGTGCGTCGGTCAGCTGTTGGCTGACCGAAGTCCCCACTTCGGTCGACCGACAGCCAACCGAGTTCTGTCGGTCTCAATTCCAGAGACCAGTTTTCGATCATATTTCCAGCAGGACATCTGTCGGTCAGCTATCGGCTGACCGAACTCCCTAGTTCGGTCAACCGAAAGCCAACCGACAACCTGTCGGCTCAAATAACAGCAAGCTGCAATTTTGCCAAAAATCTCTGTCAGTCATCTGTCGGCTGATCGAGACCTCAACGTCGATCGACCGACAGACATCTGTCGGCCAGCCGACACACCCACCTCGGCCGACCGACAGACAACTGACGAGCTAATCAAACCCCAATCTGAATCAATTCTTTTGGAGGAATCATATGGTAGAAGAAGTCCCTTTATGACTTTGTGTTTAGGTCTTTTAAATTTGTCAATGTGTATAAGGCCCCGGAATGTTTTCAATTCTTAAAAGAGTACCAAATGTATATCAACCTAACATACGGGACCCTATTTACATTGATTCAAATCTTGGACTTGTAACACTTAGCCCGGAGAATATGAGAAAATCCATTCATACTTTTATGCGAACCGAATTTCACTTGTACATTTTAAATCTCGTGTTTTATGACTAGCCTTGCCCGACAGTATTGAAATTCATGTTTTTAGCATTGTTGCTAGCTTTGATATACATGCCAGACCTGATATGATAGCTGTGCCTTGAGCACCCATGTCTTGCCCGAATATAGCCTTGTACTTGATTTATGTTACACCTGTCCTGATTTCCATGTTTTGACCTATGAGTCGGCACCACTAAGCTTGGATACCTTGTTAGTCTGATCTACTGACTAGGTGATCCCCCTCTTGTCCCGCCAACTGCAGTTTGGATCTTGCTACCCGGTTATTTAACCGTGGTCTTGTCCTGATACCGCAGATTGCTACTGTGGTTCCTGATGCCCGGCTCGCTACCGTGGTCATGTCTTGTATATAGTACATATGTATATGTATTTCGTTGTCCCTCCTCACTTCGGTAACTGAGGTCAACGCCTTGACTTGCTTGCTCTATCACTTCGGTGATAGAGGACTTAGCTTTGTGTGGTTGCCATCTTGATTGTTTTCCAATTTCCTTGGTTACCTTACATGTTTTATTACTGCATATGTGTTTCAATGAAATGATTCATTTACTTTTGAAAGCCATCGTTTAAACAGGTTTACATGTTTTCCAAGGTGAAGGTCTTTATTATTAAATGTTCATATCTTTTCATCTACCTGCCAGACCGTTGTGTCTGACCCCTTTGCTTTGGTACTCAGGTCCCGTTGTCGGTTTCCCCGAGGAGGAGCCAGAGGAGGCGGTTGGAGAATCGCAACCACTAGTTGAGTGGCGTGCTGACGATGTTATGTAAACATCGGGCTGCCGAGTTGCGAAACATTTTGGGGGATTGTTTGGATAGTTTTCTGGTGGTTATTGTCTTGTTCTTTTTATTGGCCTTTATTGGCCTCTATTTTTTGGGACTTGTAATTAACTGATCTTCTGATTAAACTTGAATATGTACTTTTGGGTATGCTTTAGGACATTGCTCATTCTGATACTCATATTCAAATGTAATCAGCCTTGACATTTTGGGAAATGAAATACATGCATGATTTACCATACGCTTCCGCAATTATACTATATGATTATGTGTGTTGGGATATCCTCACCGCGGACACCTGTGGGAAATCACATGCACGGGTAGTGTGTGTTCTTTGGTTAACCCGTGTAAGTCTGATCATAAACATACTTTTAATTATTGTCATCTTTCCCATATGATCACAACTATTGGCTTCATCTCAATCAGTCCCGATCCCGGATTTGGTTCCCGAACCCGGTCCGGGGTCGTGACAATAAGTTTGAAGAGTTCAACAATGAGATAATCCAGGATAGGAAGCAGCACTACCAGCAACAGAACCAAAGGCAGCAAAGTGGCAAGAAGCCAAGGCAAGAACCGAATCAAGTTAGACAAAGTGGTTGCAATCACTGTGGCAAGAATCACCCTACCCATGAATGTCGCAAGGCAACGGGTGCTTGCTTCAAGTGTGGAGGAATGGACCATGCAATCAAGGATTGCCCACACCTTCAGAGTCAAGCCAATAGATACCAGCAGCCAAGGCAGATGGCACCACAGAATCAAGCAGTACCAGTTCAAAACCAAATGAGACCACCACAGCAACAGCAGCAGCAAGGCAGACAAGTGCAGAATCAGAATACTCGTCCACCACAGAACAGGAACAACCAAGGCAGGCAGATTCAGCAGCATAATAGGCCCAACCAGCAGGGACGCGCATACAATATCAACCGTGCTGACGCTGAAGCAGCAGGTGACGTTATAGAAGGTAAACTTCTTGTTTGTGGAGTAGAAGCACAGATCTTATTTGATCCAGGATCCACACACTCTTTTCTATCCCCTTTGTTTGCAAAGAAGATTGATGCACATCATACAGAATTGGATTACATTTTGACTGTCACTACACCCGTAGGTAGACAGGTTGTTTGTACCACATATTACCCTAGTTGTCCGATTTTGTTAGGAGATATCAGTTTACCGGCCAATCTCATCATTCTAGACATGCATGATTTTGACATTATCTTAGGCATGGATTGGTTAGAGACCTACCATGCTACCATGGACTATTTTGGTAAGACCATTACATTCAGATTGCAAGGGCCACAGACAGAGTTGATGTTTCATGGCAATAGGAAGAAGTCTTCCAGCGGTTTCATTTCAGCTTTAAAAGCTAATAGATTGGTGGGCAGTGGTTGTGAGGCATTTATAGCGTTTATCACGGAGGATAAACAGTCCCAAGGGGTGGAGGATATCCCCGTAGTGTGTGAATTTTCGGATGTTTTTCCAGAAGAAATCCCGGGTTTACCACCAGTTAAAGAAGTTGAGTTTACTATTGAAATCCTTCCAGGGACTGCACCGATCTCAATTGCACCTTATAGGATGGTTCCTGCAGAGTTAGGGGAATTGAAACTTCAGTTGCAAGAAATGTTGAGCAAAGGCTTTATTAGGCCAAGTGTTTCACCGTGGGGAGGGCCAGTTCTTTTTGTGAAGAAGAATGATGGAAGTCTTAGAATGTGCATCGACTACAGAAGATTGAATCATGTGACCGTCAAGAACAAATACCCCTTGCCAAGGATAGATGAATTATTTGACCAATTACAAGGAGCATCACACTTTTCCAAGATAGACTTGAGGTCAGGGTATCATCAGTTGCGGGTTAGAGAGTCTGATGTGGCAAAGACAGCTTTCCGAACGAGATATGGGCATTATGAGTTCTTAGTGATGCCTTTTGGTTTGACAAATGCACCCGCAGTCTTCATGGCTCTCATGAACAAGGTCTTTACAGAGTTCCTAGATCACTCTACAGTAGTGTTTATTGATGATGTCCTCGTGTATTCTAAGAGTAAGGAGGAGCATGAAGAGCACTTGAGGACATCATTACAGCTTTTGAAGACCACCAGCTCTATGCGAAGTTGAATAAATGTGAATTCTGGCTAGAGCAAGTTTCCTTTTTAGGTCACATCATTTTGAAAGAAGGGTTAGCAGTTGATCCAACCAAGATAGAAGCAGTCATTGAGTGGAAGAGGCCTAGCAGTGTGATAGAAATCAGAAGCCTTTTGGGGTTAGCAGGATACTATCGGAGATTTGTTCAAGGTTTTTCGTCCATTGCAACTCCATTGACGAAGTTGACCCGGAAAAATGTACCTTTTGTTTGGACCGATCAGTGTGAAGGCAGTTTTCAGGATTTGAAGAAAAGGTTAACCGTACCACAGCCCCAATCCTCACATTACCATCGGGCAGCGGTGGATTTGTTGTTTTTACGGATGCATCCAACGTGGGATTAGGCTGTGTATTGATGCAAGATGGTAAGGTGATTGCCTATGGCTCGAGACATTTGAAGAATCATGAGGTAAATTATGCAACTCACGACTTAGAGTTGGCGGCATTAGTTTTTGCCTTGAAGATGTGGAGGCACTACCTCTATGGAGAGAAGTTCGAAGTCCATTCAGACCACCGAAGTTTACAGTATTTGTTTTCACAGAAGGAGTTGAATATGAGGCAGAGACGGTGGATGGAATATATACAAGATTATGACTTCCCAATCAAGTATCATCTGGGCAAAGTGAACGTTGTAGCAGATGCATTGAGCAGAAAATCAGCAGTTATGGCTAGTTTGAGAGGAGTTAGTGTTTTCCAACAGTTTGAAGAACTTGGAGTAGAGGTACAACACTTGAGGAGAGGTGTTTTGTTGGCAAATATGACCGTGTCTGAGCCTACCTTCATCCAGAGAATCAAAGATAATCAGTTGCAAGACCCGGAATTGGTCAAGATTGTAGATCAGATTGCAGAACGTCCAGATTTCAGGATTTTTGAAGGAGTGTTGTATTTTCGTGACCGGTTGTGTGTACCCAATATAGATGATTTGAAGAGTGAAATTATGACTGAAGCCCACCATACTAGATACTCTATACATCCGGGTAGCACAAAGATGTACCATAACGTGAAGAACAGATTTTGGTGGAATAATATGAAACGAGAGATAAGTAGCTTTTGTGTCTCGTTGCTTGACTTGTTGGATGATCAAGGCAGAACATCAGAAGCCTCCTGGTTTGTTACAGCCTTTGGAGATTCCGGACTGGAAGTGGGAACACATCACTATGGATTTTGTCTCCGGTTTGCCTAATACCAAGAGAGGAAACAATGCAATTTGGGTTATAGTAGACCGTCTTACGAAGTCTGCGCACTTTCTTCCGATGAAGACCGGGAATATGATGCATATGGCACCACTTGCAAGACTATTCATTGACGAGATTGTTAGTAAGCATGACCAACCTGTCTCCATCACCTCCGACAGAGATAGTAGATTTGTTTCGAGATTTTGAAAATCTCTTCTTGAATCCATGGGTTCCAAACTTCAGTTCAGCACAGCGTATCATCCTCAGACAGATGGTCAGTCAGAGCGGACGATACAGACTCTTGAAGATATGCTGCGTGCTTGTGTATTGGATTTCAAGGCTCAGTGGGATGAGAACCTACCTCTTTGTGAGTTCGCCTACAACAATAGCTACCATTCTAACATTGGAATGGCACCTTTCGAGGCACTCTATGGTAGGAGATGCAGAACTCCAGTCTGTTGGGAAGAAGTCGGTGTGCGTAGTTTTCATGGACCGACGATAGTTGGAGAGACAAGCGACAAGGTTAAGCAGATTCAGGACAGATTGAAGATCGCTCGAAGCAGACAGAAGAGTTATGCTGACACTCGCCGGAGAGAATTACATTTTGAAGTGGGTGACAAAGTATTCTTGAAAGTCTCCCCGGTCAGAGGCACTCTAAGATTTGGGAAGAAAGGAAAATTGTCCAGCAGATACATTGGCCCATATGAGATTTTGAGCAAGATTGGAAATGTTGCATACAGACTTGCGTTACCGCCAGAACTCTCCGGGGTACATAATGTTTTTCACATCTCCATGCTAAAGAAATATGTCCACAGTCCTTCTCACATTATTCCACACGAGCCTTTAGAGATTCGAGAAGATGCGTCGTATGTGGAGAAACCGGTTAGAATCATTGACACCAAAGAGCATGAATTGAGAAATCGGACTATCCATTGGGTCAAAGTGCTTTGGGAGAATCACGAACCGGAAGAAGCCACATGGGAATTGAGAGATCAAGTCCAGAAGAAGCATCCACACCTATTACCAGAGGTAAAATTATTTATATTTGGCGGACCAAATATCCTAAGGGTGGAGGATGTTAGACCCCAACCCAGACCAACTCGATTAGTGCTAATTAAGTGAGCGTTTAGTCTTAAGTAAGTCTTAGTACTAGTTGGGTTAGAATGTGATTAGACTTAGTCTGGATTATAGTTTTGGGGATTTTGAGGACATTTAGTATGAGTTAGACACGCTCAGGGACGCCCTGAGTACATGAGTAAGAATGGGTTCTTGTTCTAGATCTTTGTTATGGTTGTGGTTTTTATTTCTCTTGAATGGTTCTATTACTTGTGACAATTTCTGTTTTTAGTCTGCATGCATTTGAGGCCCAGAAACCCAAGTTTTGGCCCAAAAAGGGTAAATCTGTCTTTTCATGCTAAATCTAGACACACCTTTCGAAGTCGTGAAACTATGTCAAAAGTATACTTATCCGAAACTAGATTTTTCGACGATCGTTTTGTCCTTCTTCGTCGATTCCATCCGGGGTCCACAAGATCATGTTTTAAGCGTTTCAAGTTACACTGCTTAGGGGACCCACTTCCAGACACTATTTATACTCTCCTCTCTCTCTCTCCTCCATTCTTTTCTCATTTCCTGCAACGGTGCTTGCCCTAGAGTGAAGAAGAGAAGAAAGCTTCTCCTTGGTTTTCACCCTTGGACATCATCTAGCAAGAGAGCTTCAATCCACGATCCGATTCCGCCATTTTCTTCCTCTCTTCGCAAGCTACAGCTAGACGCGTTTTTGGAGCAATCCCTTCACTATTCATCATCTTCAACCTCCTTTCTCCTTGCTTAGCTAGTTCAAGGTTGGTGTTTTCCTCCATTTTTTCCATTTGATGTTCTTTAGCTCACCTAGAGCTTGGTTATCATGATTTCAAACCCATTTTCGAAATGGGAGTTTGCAATGGCCAAAATGGTGATTTTTGTGTGCTTTCTTTTGGGGGTTTTGTGTAGATTTCGTGGAGCACCTCTTCTTGTTGATTTTTGTGAAGCTTTCTTTGGCTTTGGTTAGAGGCAAGTAAACCTTTTAGTTATTCCTAGTGCATTTCAAGTTTTAGGGCATTTTACATTGGAAATGTTATTCATCATGAAGCTTGTCTTTTCTTGCATGTTATTAATCTCTTTTAGCTTGTTTTAATCTTGATAAGCATGGTTGCTAATTACTCCTTTTAATTTAGAAGTTTTGTCTTGAATCGAAGCATGTTTTCAATGGAATGCTTTACAAGTTATTAGATATATGCTTTGAATGTAAGTGGGTTTATGTTTTTGAAGTTTTGATTGAAATGGGAGTGGATTTTTATGTGGAAATTATCCCTTGGAAAGCATGTAGGCTTGGGGAGTGCAGGTGGTAAAAATGTGGAAGTGAAGAAGGGAGAGAAGTGTGAAAAAAATTGAACTGCCTAAGTTTTACCGGAAGTTCTACCGGTATAGGTGTTTAAACCGGAAGTTCTACCAGTAGAAGTGGCTCGAATTTTGACAGAGAGTTGAGGAAATGCAAACCCCTATTTCTACCGGAAGTTCTACCGGTAGAGGTGGCAAAACCGGAAGTTCTACCGGTAGAAACGGCTCAAATTTTGGCAAAGAGTTGAGGAAATTGAAAAACCTCAGTTCTACCGGTAGAAGCGCTTCAACCGGAAGTTCTACCGGTAGAACCTCTTAAACCGGAAGTTCTACCGATAGAGATGCTGAACCCAAACCCACAGTTACAAAAAGTACTGTTTTTGAAGGATTTTTGCGGGAATGAAAACTAGACTAGGTTTTAGACCTTTTTATTGACCTTGTGTACTTGGAATTCCAAAATGTAATATACCTTCGGGGACACCAAGTTTTATTGAATTCCGACATTTGGTTTTCAATTCCACAAGGGTCAGGGATTGGTCTCAGCCTGGGCTTGATAGATTTATGTGTGAACTCTTGTTTTGATGCTTCATGCATCATCGAGTTCTCGTTTGATTTACAAGTGCAAGTTCGTTTTCAAGAGATGTTTCAAGAATAAAAAAGGGAATCATTCTTTAAGTTTGTAAGCATTAATACTATGCTATTTTGCTAGTCTTGTAACGTTGTGCTTGTTAAATGATTTCCCTCTTGTTTTGTCGTGTTCTCGAACGTGTATCGTCGTGTTTTGTGCATTCATGATATAATTGAATACCACTGAGCTTGGACTGCCCTTCTAGCTTGATCCACTACCTGGGGGTCCTTAAACATGTGGACTGTCTGCAGACTAGTTGTGTATTTTATTACACATCGTGCTTGTTCGTGGTCCGGTTCCGCGGCCGGATACCCCGTCTACCTTGTGTAGCGTGGGATCGTGTTTTCGTGTCGTGCTTGTCGTGCATGCTTGCTATTGTCATCATGTATGACAGAGAAAGGATGAGCTCAATGTGGATTTATCTTTTCATGATATTATAAGTATTCATGCTAGTTTTGTAAACTTGAAATGTGTATTTAAATATTGAACTGTTTTAGCATTATTCTCTCATATTCTTGCCTAAATTGTTTATTTGCCAAACCGTCGTGTTTGATGCTTGTATTTTGGTGTCCAGGTGCCGGCGGTTTCACGCGTGACGAGGAGTGCCCGGAGGAGGCTGTTGAGCCACCCCCAGCACACGAGTGGTCGCCCAACGACGTCATCTAGACGCCGGTCGGGATATTGATTCTCGTTTCACCTAGCTTGGGTTATCTTTTGGGATTGTAATTGTTGTATTGGCCTTTGTTGGCCTCTCAGGGATTTGTAACTTGAATTAATATACTTTTGTTAAACATTGAAACGTTAATCATGTTAGGAATGTTGTGATGACATTCTCTTTTGATGCCATGTCTCGATTTTATAGTGTCCCTTGTATCTCCTTGGTTAAGATTTATGTGACACGTTTTGCTACACGCTTCCGCATATCTAATCGTGTGAGCTCGACCTGTGTCTTGGGATCCTCACCGTGGAAACCTGTGGGAAAAATATAAAAGCGGCGGTGTGTTTTGTGTTGGTTAATCACATCGCCGCACAGTCGCGGGCCCGGATCCCGGTCCGGGGTCGCGACATAATAGATTTTTAAATCTATGGTATGCTAACCCACGGGCACAGACGAAGATGACGACGGGCCACTCCCAGTGAAGCTCTGCATCCATGTCATCAATTGGTTCAATTGATTTCGCATCTGGGCCACTTCCTCTTGCAAGGCTATCCTCTGAGCTCTCTCCATCTCTGCTATCCTTGCTGATTCAACAGCTGCAGCTCGTGCTTCTGCAATGGAAGCTCGTGGGCCATATATATCAGAGGGAGTGACACCTAATCCAAACGTACGAACCCAGCCACGTTTATCTTCTCCCATCACTTGGGAGAAGATGTCATCTCGTGTTGTCCTGCTTTGTAAGCTTTCCGGAAGTTGACTAAGTCTTTCCTTGAGCTGTCTCTGCAATTCAGAATATTGGGCTTAAAAACTCATCAATTCGTGCACACAAATGTATTCAACCAGCAGCTATAGCAATGAACGTTGACAGTTTGATCTATCCAATATGTAGACATGGCACTTGTACACATCTGATATGTAGACAGTGAAACCCAAACTCTTATGTGCAGACAAGAGCTGTTTGTAGCATATAGAAGGTGACAAGATGAGCTGATTGTAGCATATAGAAGATAACAAGACAAGAGCTGATTGTAGTATATCAAAGGTAACAATTTGAGATTTAACCCATAAATTTATATAATAATGGCAATGGAAATTATAAATGCTTAACAATTATAACAAGCAACATTCCTCATTCTTGAAACATCCATTGCAAATTTCAGCTGAGGCAAAGTAGGAAATGCCGGTCTCATATGCTGAGGGCAAATACTAGATATGTCCCCCCATTCCACCCACCGATTCGGATGGATCAAACTGTCACCGGTCTCAATAACTTGCAAAGCATCAAAGAATATAGAAACTATGGTGGAAGAGGCCAGCAGAACACTAGAATTACCTTTTCTTTTATTTTGGAAAAAAGAGAGATTGGTTTTTAAACCCAAATAATATTTTAGCATGTTCAACAAGGATTAAACATACCATCACGTCCTCTGATGCTTGATCCACGAGATGCCCATCTCGGCGTGTATGAGTCACTCGGAACACTACCATCCGGTCCGGCACCTGCCCATCTCGTGCCCGCTATAACCATTTAAAATAGTTAGATTAAAAACAATGAGATGGATATCCAAAGTATTATATTAACAAAAATGATTTAATTAAATAGAAATTACCGCTTCATCGCATATTCGGGCGAAACTTTTTGTTTCGGCCGTATGACTCATCGTCTGTGACTCGCGATTTATTGAATTTCTCTTGCTTCGCGCCTATTTATAATAATGCAAACATTAGTTTTTCGAAGAAGATAAACATTATACACCAGCTCCCTTTTAATGGGGGAGAAAACCAAATTTAACAATACTCCAAGCTCCTCTTGTATTACAAGAGAATATATAAAAATTCATGGTCAAATGAGCTCAATTATAAATTATTAAAGAGGTAATAGGTGAAGGTATAAAGTAACAATTTAGGCATGTAGAATGGAAAGAGCAATGCATCTATCAAAAACCAAGTATGCAAGAATAACAATCCAAACAGTTGAAACTTGGCATGCTGCTATAGATGGATAGACCAATGCATCTATAAAAAAAAAAAACAAATCAATTGGACAATCTTATCCATCAGACATATGGCCTGAATTTTCTTTAAGTTTGAACCATATTCGAACTCATTTTCATTGCTCATTTGATGGGTAATGAATTGGACTGACATGCCCCTTTAATTTTGTTGGTTGCAGGGTTATTGCCCCATCAAAGAGAGGGGCCATGATTTGGATGATCCAGCTTTGCATCAGCTCTTATAATAAAAGGTCTCCTTGGAGAAAATGCATTAGCCGAAAGGCTCTTTTCAATACTGACATGAAATAAGTATCTTTGTACAGTTTTATATCTACTCAACAATCTCAAACGAAGGAATCAAATAGGAAGCTCGGAATGCCTAGTTAATGCCAAGGATAACCAAAAACAGCAGACGGTCATTGAACTGATGCTACAAAATAATTGTCGCGACCCCGGACCGAGACCCGGGCCCGCGACTGCGGCGATATGATTAACTAACACAAAACATACCGCCGCTTTTTCCCACAGGTTTCCGCAGTGAGGATCCCAAGACACGTGTCAAGCTCACACAAACAGATATGCCGAAGCGTGTAGCAAAACGTGTCACACAAATCTTAAACAATAAGATACAAGAGAATTATATAATATCGATACTTGGCATCAAAAGGGAATGTCATCAAAGCATTCCTATCATAATTTAAGTTTCAACATTTAACAAAAGTATATTAGTTCAAGTTATATAACCAAGAGAGGCCAACAAAGGCCAATACAACAAAAGATCCTGAAAAGAATATCCCAACTAGGTGAATGAGCAATCAAGTTCCCGACAGGCGTCTAGATGACGTCGTTGGGCTGCCACTCAGGTGCTGGGGGTGGCTCAAAAGCCTCCTCCGGGCACTCCTCGTCAAGCGTGAAACCTTCAGCACCTGGACACCAAAATAACAAGCATCAAACACGACGGTTTGGCAAATAAACAATTTAGGCATGAATATGAGAAATAATGCTAAAATAGTTCAAGATTTAAATACACGTTTCAAGTTTACGAAACTAGCATGAATACTTATAATATCATGAAAAGATAAATCCACATTGAGCTCATCCTTTCTCCGTCATACATGATGACAAGAGCAAGCACGCACGACAAGCACGACACGAAAGAACACGATCCCACCCCACACAAGGTAGAAGGGGTATCCGGCCGCGGAACCGGATCACGAACACGCACGATGTGTAATATAATACACGACTAGTCTGTAAACAGTCCACATGTTTAAGGACCCCCATGTAGTGGATCAAGCTAAAAGGGCAGTCCAAGCTCAGTGGTATTCACTTATATCATGAATACACAAAACACGGCGATACACGTTCGAGAACACGACAAAACAAGAGGGAAATCATTTATCAAGCACAACTCGACAAGACTAGCAAAATAGCATAATATTAATGCTTAACAAACTTACGAAATGATTCCCTTTTTTATTCTTGAAACACGTCTTAAAACAAGCTTAAACTTTGAAACCCAAACGAGAACATGATAATGCGTGAAGCATCAAACCAAGAGCGTAAACAAAATCCATCAAGCATAGGCTAAGACTGTTCATTGACCTTTGTGAAGTTGAAACCCAAATGTCAGAATTTACATAGCTTGATGTCCCTGAAGGTAAGGTACACATTTGGAATTTCCAATTTACACAACGTCAATTAAAAGTCTAAAGCATAGTCTAGTTTTCAATTTCCAAGAGATTTAGAAAATGATTGAAAATCCAAAGCTGTGAGAATCAGGTTCGCTCGAGCGGTCTTGCCATCGCTCGAGCGGACCCGAGACAGAAACTTGTTCGCACGAGCCAACCCAAAGTTCGCTCGAGCGGACAAGTTTCTGCTCAAAATCCTTCAAACAGAGGCATGTTCGCTAGAGCGACCATATGGTCCGAGCGGACCATATGGTCGCTCTAGCGAACAGGCTTCTACCCGAACGCGGGTGAGTGCAGAAGCTGCACTTTTCTTCATCCATTCACTTGCATTTTTCTTCCCTCTTCTTCTCACTTCTGAAACAAACAAACCTCTGAGCCACCATGCTCACCAAGGGTCAAAAACAACGTTCGATCCACAAATAAACCGTTCAATCCATAAATAAACATTAAGACATTTCTATGAACAAAATCATAAAACCATAGTGCAATGTACAAGAAGAAACCTAAAGAGTTTACTTGCCTTAGTCCAATGTCAAGCAAAACTTCACAAAAATCAACAAGAAGGGGTGCTCCACGAAATCTACACAAAACCCCCAAAATAGAGCACACAAAAATCACCATTTTGACCATCACAAACCCCCATTTCAAAAAATGGGTTCGAAACCATGAAAAACAAGCTCTTAGTGAGCTAAAGAACATCAAATGGAAAGATGGGTCCAAGCTCTAGCCTTTTGCTAGCCAAACAAGAAGAAGAGAACTAGAAGATGATGAATAGTGAAAATGTTTGGCTCCAAAAACATCCAAACGAAGCTTGAGAAGAGAGGAAGAGATTGGCGGAGTCGGATCGGAGATTAGAGCCTCTTTCTAGATGATTCAAGAGGACAAGGCCAAGAAGAAAACTTCTCCACTCACTTGCTCTAGGTCAAAGAAGTTGCAGAGATTTGGAAATGGGAAAAGAAGAAGAGAAAGAGCTTATATAGTGTCTGGAAGTGGGTCCCAAATGCAGAAGAACTGGAAACGCTTAAAACATGGTCTTGTGGACCCCGGATGAAGTCGACGAAGAGGAACAAAACGATCGTCAAAAAATCTAGTTTCGGAAAAGTATAATTTTGACATAGTTTCACGACTTCGAAAAGTGTGCCCAAATTTAGCATGAAAAGACAGATTTACCCTTATTGGGCCAAAACTTAGGTTTCTGGGCCTCAAATGCATGCAGGTTAAAAATGAAAGTTGTCACAAATAATAAAACCATTCTAGAGAAATAAAAATCACGATCAAACAAGATATTTAGAACGAAAACCCACTCTTCCACGTGTACTCAGGGCATCCCTGAGCGTGTCTGACTCATACTAAACGTCCTCAAAATTCCCAAAACTATAATCCAGACTAAGTCTAATCACATTCTAACCCAACTAGTACTAAGACTCACTTAAGACTAAACACTAACTTAATTAGTACTAATTGAGTTGCTCTGGGTCGGGGTCTAACTTCCTCCACCCCTTAGGATATTTGGTCCACCAAATATAATTAATTTTACCTCTAGCAATAGGTGTGAATACTTTTTCTGGACTTGATCTCTCAATTCCCATGTGGCTTCTTTTGGCTCGTGGTTCTCCCAAAGTACTTTGACCCAATGGATAGTCCGATTTCTCAGTTCATGTTCTTTGGTATCAAGGATTCTAACCGGTTTCTCCACGTATGAAGCGTCTTCTCGAATCTCTAAAGGCTCATGTTGGATAATGTGAGAAGGACTGTGAACATACTTCTTGAGCATGGAGACGTGAAAAATATTATGTACCCCGGAGAGTTCCAGCAGTAACGCAAGTCTATATGCAACATTTCCAATCTTGCTCAAAATCTCATATGGACCAATGTATCTGCTAGACAATTTTCCTTTCTTCCCAAATCTTAGAGTGCCTATGACCGGTGAGACTTTTAAGAATACTTTGTCACCCACTTCAAACTGTAATTCTCTCCGGCGAGTGTCAGCATAACTCTTCTGTCTGCTTCAAGCGATCTTCAATCTGTCCTGAATCTATTTAACATTGTTGCTTGTCTCTCCAACTATCGTCGGTTCATGAAAACTACGCACACTGACTTCTTCCCAACAAACTGGAGTTCTGTATCTCCTACAATAGAGTGCCTCGAAAGGTGCCATTCCAATGCTAGAATGGTAGCTATTGTTGTACGCAAACTCACAAAGAGGTAGGTTCTCATCCCACTGAACCTTGAAATCCAATACACAAGCACGCAGCATATCTTCAAGAGTCTGTATCGTCCGCTCTGATTAACCATCTGTCCGAGGATGATACGCTGTGCTGAACTGAAGTTTGGTACCCATGGATTCAAGAAGAGATTTCCAAAATCTCGAAACAAATCTACTATCTCTGTCGAAAGTGATGGAGACGGGCTGGCCATGCTTACTAACGATCTCATCGATGAATAGTCTTGCAAGTGGTGCCATGTGCATCATATTCCCAGTCTTCATCGGAAGGAAGTGAGCAGACTTCGTAAGACGGTCTACTATAACCCAAATTGCATTGTTTCCTTTCTTGGTATTGGGCAACTCGGAGACAAAATACATAGTGATATGCTCCCATTTCCACTCCGGAATCTCTAAGGACTGTAACAAACCAGGAGGCTTCTGGTGTTCTGCCTTGATCATCTGATAAGTCAAGCAACAAGACACAAAAGCTGCTATCTCTCGCTTCATATTATTCCACCAAAATCTGTTCTTCAAGTTATGGTACATCTTCGTGCTACCCGGATGTATAGAGTATCTAGTATGGTGGGCTTCAGTCATAATTTCATTCTTCAAATCATCAACATTTGGTACACACAACCGGTCACAAAAATACAACACACCATCAAAAATTCTGAAATCTGGACGTTCTGAGATCTGATCTACAATCTTGGCCAATTCCGGGTCTTGCAACTGACTATCTTTGATTCTGTGGATGAAGGTAGGCTTTGACACGGTCATATTTACCAATAAAACACCTCTCCTCAAGTGTTGTACTTCCACTCCAAGTTCTTCAAAATGTTGGAAAATACTAACTCCTCTCAAACTAGCCATAACTGTTGATTTTCTGCTCAACGCATCTGCAACTACATTCACTTTGCTCGGATGATACTTGATTAGGAAGTCATAATCTTTTATATACTCCATCCACCGTCTCTGCCTCATATTCAATTCCTTCTGTGAAAACAAATATTGGAAACTTCGGTGGTCGGAATGAACTTCAAATTTTTCTCCATAGAGGTAGTGCCTCCACATCTTCAAGGCAAAAACCACTGCTGCCAACTCCAAGTCATGGGTGTCAGACCCCATCCCAGTCTAACCCGATTAGTGTTAATTAAGTGAGTGTTTAGTTTTAAGAGATTTAGTATTCATGGTATTAGAATAGTGTTTAGTCTTGGTGTTAGTTTTAGGAATTTTGAGAGTGTTTGTTAAGTCAGACACACTCAGGGAGGCCCTGAGTGTACGTGTAAGCATGGGAGGATAATCATAGATTTCTGTTTTGATGGCGATTTTGATTTATCTTGAGCGGTTTTATTGTTTAATTCGATTTTCGTATTAAAACTCGTCAGTGTACGAGGCCAGAAGTCTGTGTTTTTAATCAAAAGGGTAGGATTTGTCTTTTCTCCCAAATCTGGACACGATTTTCGAAACGTCAAAACCATGTCAAAAATATGCTTTTTGGAAACTAGATCTTTCAAGGATCATTTTATCCTTCTTCGTCGACTTTGTCTGGGGCCCGCAAGATCATGTTTTAGCCGTTTGAAGTTCCAAACTCTAGGGGCCCCACACCCAAGCCATATTAATCTCTTTTTCTCTCTTCACTCTCACTCACTGTGCATTCCCGTGGACTCTTCATCGTGCCAGAGCTGAGGACTTTTCCCTTCTCTTTTTCTCTCCATCCTCTCCTCCTTGAAGCTCGACCATTTGAACTTGGATAGAAGCTCAGTTCTCCCCATCGTCTTCCTCATCTTCCAAGCTCTCCGTTGGACCTACTTTGTTGGACATTTCGACTTGGCTAGCTATCTTACTTCTCCATTTCTTCTTGTTTTGCCTTTGCTAGGTAAGAGCTTCATTTATCTTTTCAATGGAGTTCCTCTTATTCTCCAAAAACCTTGTTTTTCATGTTTACAAACCCTGTCTCTAAATGGGTTCCTTTGTTTGCAAATGCTAGGGTTTTGAAGTTCTTTTTGGAATTTTTGTAGATTTGACTTCAATCTTGAATAGAGCATTTGAAGAAGGTTTCCTTCTCTAAGGCAAGTTATCCTTTTAGTTTTCTTTAATGAATGCGTGAGTATGGATTTCATTTTTAGCCCAAATGTGATTTTAGGATTGTTTTGTATTCATAGAAAAGTAATGTTTTGACTTGGAAATCCATCTTTCTGTTGGCATTTATGCGTTTTAGCATGATTTGAATGTCTTTGTTTAGTTCAGTATTATTTTTGTTGGATTTGTAGTGTTTTGGAGACGGCAGTGCCAAAGTTCTGTAACTGTGATGGCCTGTCCCGAGCTGGCGGTTACCTCGGCGGCTAGCCAGATGGTGATCGGCGGCTAACCGACCCAGTTACGGTTAGATATCCAGAGAGCAGCAAATTCTGAATAGCCCTGGTGGCTAGCCGAAGATTTGACCACGGCTAACCGCCAAGGCAACCGTCAGGTCACCGAAATCTCGCGGTTAGAATTACAGAATTCTGTAACTAAATGGGTTCTGACGGTCAGCTAACGGTCAGTTGGTGGCTAACCGCCTTGCACCTCCGCGGCTAGCCGACAGGTGACCGAACATTTTCGGTTACATTTTCAGAATGCTGTTATTTTCTGTTTGGGACCCAGTGGTCAGCTGGCGGCTAGCGACTTGCATTTCTGTGGCTAGCAGACAGGTGACCACAAGTCAACCGAAATTTCAGTTCTGCCTAATTTTGTTGGATTTTCCTTGGGAATGAAAACCAGAATATGATTAAGGGCTTTTAGCTTGACATTATGCATTGGAACTTAAAGTGTCCCCTAACTTCGGAAGCGCCAAATATATTTTTATACGACATTTGAGTATCAAATGCATAAGGGTCAAATAGAGGGGCTTAATACATATGCTTGAGGATTTTGTTTAGACTCTCAGTTTGGACACGATGACTATCGTTTTGCACCTATTTTGATTTACAAGTTTCTGTCATGTTTTGAGCGGTTTTAAGAACCATTAAGGGAATCACTTCACAAGTTCAGTTTTGTTATGACTTATGCCATTCCCGACCAGTTTTGCTTTAGCTTGTTTTGATAAGTGATTTCCCTATTTTCGATATGTTTTGTACATGTTAGCTTTGCTTTATGCATTCATGACTTATGATGAACACCACTGAGCTTAGACTGCCCTTTCAATCTGATCCACTGTCTGGGGGTCTTTAAACACTTGGACTTTCTGCAGATTAGTGGTATATTTTTATATACATCCTGTTCTGACCGGTAACGCGGCCGGTACCCGTCTACCTTTTATGGTACGGGATCATGTTTTGTTCTGTTCTGCTTCTATTTCTGTTCTGCTTTCTCTCTTCATTTCTATATGACAGAGGAAGGATGGGCTCATTGTTGGATTATCTATTCATGATATTATAAGTACTCATGTTAGTTTTGCTAATTGAAATGCATCTTAGTTCTACAAATTGTTTCAAGTTCAGTACATGTTTTCAGAATTATTCCTCCTCTTTCAACAGTTTTATACATTTGTATCTAAATTGATTTCTTGCCAAACCGTTGTGTTTGATCATTGTATTTTTGGTGCTTAGGTGAGGACGCCTTTGCCCCTGAGGAGTGTCAGG
Source organism: Umbellularia californica (assembly GCA_028538565.1). Classification (NCBI taxonomy): domain Eukaryota; kingdom Viridiplantae; phylum Streptophyta; class Magnoliopsida; order Laurales; family Lauraceae; genus Umbellularia; species Umbellularia californica. Next base: position 33,686,106 of record JAPQWN010000004.1, read on the forward strand.
AGGAGGCTGTTGAGCCACCCCCAGCTCGTGAGTGACAGCCCGATGATGTCATCTAGGCGTCGGGAGGGTCCTTGAGACGTGCACCTTTTTGGGAAGGGTTTACATCTTGATTCTTTGGGATTGTATTGGCTGTATTGGCCTCTTATTGGGTTGTACTTAACAGTATACTTTTGTTAACTTTAAACTTGAACGTAACTGGAAATCATCCTGTTTATATTTCCCTCTCTGGAATACATGCTTTGAATGACTTTAATTTCGTAAATGTGGTTCCTATATCTTATGTTTTATCTTGACGTGATTTGCTACACGCTTCCGCTATCCATTGTTTGTGTGGGTCTGTCCCGTGTATCCGGGATCCTCACCGCGGAAACCTGTGGGAAGTCGACGTCATCATTTCACCCGTCGCTGGCCCGGGTTCCCGGTCCGGGGTCGTGATAGAGCTGGTATCAGAGTGGGACATGTTTCTGGCACTTAAAAAGAACTAGAAAATGTTAGGGTCGTGGCGAGGATCCGTGAGCTCGTTAGATCTTTTCGTATGGATTTAGAAACCAACCCGACCATATTATCTTGTACTAACGTTTTTTTTTACAGCATCATGCCTCCAAGAAAAGCTCCAAATCATAATGCTTCGGGTAGTAATCAGAATAACACAGACCCAGCCAGTGAACCTACCGCGTCGCAGTTTCAAGAACTCATGCAGGCCATGCTAGAGCAACAGAAACAAGCTAATGAAACTCAGGAAAAATTTCAAGAACAAATGGCAAAGAAGGACGAAGAAATGGCACAAGTTTAGAGACAGCTATTAGAGGTCTTGCAGAATAGGCAACAAGTTCCCCCCCATACAACCTCCTGGTCCGAATTTTGTTATCAACCACAGGGATCATGACCCTAATTTACTGTTTGAGAGATTTAGGAAGAGAGCACCCAAGGAATTCTCAGGGCAGGAGGACCCGTTAGTTGTAGATGACTGGTTGGCGAACACCGAGAAGATCTTTGATGTATTTACATGCACAGGAAGGCAGAAGGTCAACCTTACAGCTTCTTTATTCTATGGGCTTGCAGATCGGTGGTGGCAGACGGTCAAAGAACCGTATATGACAATGGCTAATGAAGGTGCATGGGTAGCATTCAAGATACAATTTCAGGACAAGTACATTCCTTCACACGTCAAGAGGCAGAAAGCCGTGAAGTTCCAGCAGCTCAAACAAGGCAGCATGACAGTCCTAGAGTATGTCACAAAGTTTGAGCGGCTTGCCAAATATGCCACCGAGCTTATTGGCACGGAACAAAAGAAGATAACGAAATTTTTGGAAGGGCTGAATCCGATCATCATGAGAGATGCTATAGGAGTTGTTCCACCAGTCACCTATGATGAAGCTGTCAAACGGGCATATCAATTTGAGAATATCAACAACCTGATTATTCAGGATAGGAAACAGCAGTACCAGCAGCAGAATCAGAGGCAACAACAAAACAAGAAGCCAAGGCAAGATCAGAATCCTCCAAGGCAAGTGGCATGTGGGCATTGTGGAAAGAATCATGAGACTAGTCGGTGTCGCAGAGCCGCTGGAGCTTGTTTCAGATGTGGAGCATTGGATCATGCAATCAAGGATTGTCCAGTTGTACGGGATCAAGCCAATAGGAACCAGCAGCAATGACCAGTAGCACCCCAGAATCAACCACCGGTTCAGAATCGGGCTAGGCAGCCTCAGCAACAGCAGCAACAAGTCAGGCCACAGGGTCAGAATCAATTTACTCGTCCTCCCCAACAGAACAGGAATATGCAAGGCAGACAGAATCAGGCACTGATCAGGCCACAGCAGCAAGGGTATATCACCTTAACCGTGTGGATACAGAAGTTGCAGGGGACGTGGTGGAAGGTACACTTCTTGTTTGTGGAGTAAAAGCACAGATTTTATTTGATCCCGGATCTACCCATTCCTTTTTGTCTCCTCTTTTTGCAAGGAAGATAGATAATATGTCTAGAGAACTAGATTTTGTTTTGATTGTCACCACACCAGTAGGTAAACCGGTTACTTGTAGAACCTATTATCCCAATTGTCCGATCCTCCTAGGCCAAGCTGTTTTACCAGCAAACCTCATTGTCCTGGACATGCATGATTTCGATATCATCTTAGGTATGGATTGGTTAGAGACGTATCATGCGACGATGGATTGTTTTGCCAAGACAATTACATTTCAGTTGAGAGGAGCGCAGGCAAATCTGATAATTCAAGGGGAGAAAAAGAAAACACAAGCAGGATTCATCTCAGCTTTGAAAGCCAATCGATTAGTGCAGAGTGGTTGTGAAGCCTATATTGCATTTATCACGGAGGATAAACAGTCCCAAGGGGTGGAGGATATCCCCGTGGTATGTGATTTCCCAGACGTTTTTCCAGAAGAAATCCCGGGATTACCGCCGATTAGAGAGGTTGAATTCACAATTGAGCTTCTACCAGGACCAACTCCAATCTCCATAGCGCCTTATAGAATGGCTCTAGCAGAATTGGGAGAGTTAAAACTCCAATTGCAAGAATTGTTGAGCAAGGGCTTCATTAGGCCAAGTGTTTCACCTTGGGGAGCACCGGTGTTATTTGTGAAAAAGAGAGATGGAAGCCTGAGGATGTGCATTGACTATAGGAGATTGAACCACGTGACTGTCAAGAACAAGTATCCGTTGCCAAGAATAGATGAATTGTTTGATCAATTGCAAGGAGCAGCGTACTTTTCCAAGATAGACTTGAGATCCGGATACCATCAGTTGAGGGTTAGAGACTCAGATATTCCAAAAACAGCTTTTCGAACAAGTATGGGCACTACGAATTCTTGGTGATGCCATTTGGGTTGACTAATGCGCCCGCAATATTCATGGCCCTCATGAACAAGGTCTTTTCACAACACTTGGATCACTCCACAGTGGTTTTCATCGATGATGTTCTCGTGTATTCCAAGAGTCAGACAGAGCATGAAGAACACTTGAGGACTTCACTACAACTTTTAAGGGACAATCAGTTGTATGCGAAGCTCAGTAAATGTGAATTTTGGCTCGAGCAGGTTGCTTTTCTAGGCCACATCATCTCCAACGAAGGTTCATCAGTGGACCCATCCAAGATAGAAGCAGTTGTCAGTTGGAAGAAGCCAAGTAATGTGACAGAAATCAGAAGCTTTTTGGGATTAGCAGGCTATTACCGGAGATTTGTCCAAGGTTTTTCATCTATTGCAGCACCCTTGACAAAGTTGACTCGGAAAGGTGTGCTGTTTGTGTGGACAAATCAGTGTGAGGCCAGTTTTCAAGAATTGAAGAAGAGACTTGATGGACAGCGACATTCGGCGCCGGGATGCTACCGGGGTCGGCGGGCGAGGGAGCCCGTTGGGTACGACCCTTTCGCGCCCGCGGGGGGCCAAAGGTGTGTATCAACATTTTTTTTGGGTGGGTGTGCCAGATTTTCTATTTTATTTGGAATTGCAAGTGGTGATCCGGAGATCGACCTTCGCAAGTAAAAAGGAAATCAACTTCTTTCAAGTTTTCCATTGCACATATATTTAAGAAAAGAGACATTTTTTTTTGATTTGCCGTGAAAGGCGATGTTTTGGTATTTATAGCCGATTTTGTGGCGTTTATAGCCGATTTTGGCGTTTATAGCCGATTTACAATTCTTATCAATAATGAAAGACAAGAGTTGTGATTTTTTTGTCTTTTTAGAAAAATACAAACTACAATGAAAAGCAAGAAAAGGAGGATCTACCTTCTCGGGAGATTGTGGGGGACTCGTTCAAATTGACGGTCGCAAGCCATGTGTGGGCTTCGCCATCATCCATGCAGATGAGAACAGTGGATGCTCTTGATTCGCTTGGCTTGGCTATAACCTCAGATTTTTAGAGGACAAAGACCAAGAGGAGGTCCTATGTCCAATAAAAAGCTAAGTAGACGGGCTGAAAAGCCACGTCTAAGCCATTTGGAAGCAGGAGGAGAAGGCGAAGGACCTTGGGGGGGAGGTACCCCCCAAGGGACTTTTGTCACCTTGTAGTGGTGGCCGGTGCAGAACTTCAGCAGAGTTTTTCTCTCTTTTTCTTTCTCTGGATTTTCTGTGTTTGATCTGTCTGGATTCGATTCTCTTCTGGATACGAGCTCTGGATTCTTTCCGATCTGGATTTCAATGGAATGCTCTCCTATTTATAGGCTTTTGGTAGCCATTTAGGAGAGCTTTTATGGGCTTTAATTGCACTTAAGCCGCATAAATGGAGGAGTTACAGGGTTTAATTCCTTTATTTCGTAACTCCTGGATCTTAGCTTCTGATTCGCCTGTGGAGATTGAGGGCATTTAATCGCCTTTGATCGCCATGATGGGAGGAGTTTCATGGGTTAAATGCCATGAATCAATTGACTTGTAACTCCCAAATGCTTGCTTCTGATTGGGCCGTCCAATAGAATGAGTTAATGACTGCCATAAAGCTAGCCAATTAACCACATTAATTGGTCGCCGAGCAGTCGAAGAATCGCGGGCCATGCCGTGTCTTCTGGAATTCTTCTGGCGATGATCATCGATGGATCTTCATGCTGATCAACATCGGATGAACATGTAACTTCAGACATTGATAGCTAAGAGCGGGGCGGTGACATCTGTCCTGTCGATTTTTCGATCGATTGGGCGGAAAGCACACTTTTTTGGTCGACCGGTTGGCGATCAATGTTGATTTTGATACTTTTGGAGGTTGACCCGTGATTTTGACGGATGTCGGAGGATTTGGCGCCTCAAAAGTATGAATTTTGGAAAGTCCCAGGGGTTGGAAGCTTCGAATCGCAAAAAACGACGGAAAACGGAGCTCCCGGGGTGAAACCGGAGATTCCGGGCTTCAAGGGTCGCGGGGGTCTGCGACCCTGGGGGAATTTTCCCCTTCGGAGCCCGTTTTGCGGTCGTTTTGAGGTCTTTTACCTTCGTTTTTTCTTCTGTATTTTTTTTGTGACATTTTTGCTCATTTGTTGGCCTTATTCCCTTGTAGAAAAATTGATGAGAATCCTTGCAATTTGGGTTGCAAAGTTTCCAATTTTCCAGGAAAGCCGAAGACTTTGTCGTGCAGGGTTGCCGATTTTCCGTCAGAAGCTGAAACTGGGTCAAACGATGTCCGAATGACCTGAAATTTGAGGTGGAGCCTCCTGAGCAATAAATAAGACCAACCATAGGCTTTTGCTTGAGTTTTGAAGCCGTATGGGGTCCCGTCGCCAGTAGGCTTGATTCTGCCGCGAGGTAGATGTCGCGCTTTGATGTGCGGTCAACCGATGTCCGATTGACTTGAAATTTGACAGGGAACCTATTGGAGTCATTTTGAGATGATCCACAGGCTCTGTCTTGGAAACCATGGTCCCGGGCAGCTCTACCGCCGAGAGGCCTGATTTGGCTTCCGAGAGTCAAAGTCTGGTCAAATGTTGTCGAAATGACCTGAAACTTGACGTGTAGCCCTTTGTAAGCATTTTGAAGCTGCCCATGTGCTCTGTTTGATGAGTAATGGTTTCGGTGGTTTTCGCTGCCGAGAGGCTTGATCTAGCTGCTTGAGGGTTGATGTAGGGTCAAACGTTGTCGGGTTGACTTGGAACTTGACGTGGAGCCTTTTGGATGCATTTTGAGATCATCCACAGGCTCTGATCGGGAATTTGATGTCTCCGATGCTGTCGCCGCCGAGAGCTCCTGTTTAGCTGTCGGAGAAGTGAAGTTAGGCCAAATGTTGTCGAAATGGCCCGAAACTTCATGTGTACTCTTCTCTTGGCTATCTTGAAGGATCTTGCAGTTTTTGTTTGATTCTGACAAGATTTGGTTTTTTGGAGGCAGCATTGCCTATTTTGGTAGGCTGCGGCTTCATGTGGCTTGAAGAGGCAAAGTGACATTTTTAGTGCCAACAAATGCCCCCTCGAGGTACAACGACGAGTTGCTTAACCTTTGTAGTCGATGTGCCTCGAAGAGAATCTTGAAGGAGAGTCTCTGTCTTGACCTTGAGCATTTTGTTTTTTTTTTTTTTTTTTGTAGAGTGGCCTTTTGAGCTTCCGGGGGAATTTTATGGTAGTGAAAGGAATCACGCACCATCTCGAGGCAAAGTTTTGAAGATGACATCAGGGATGTGGATTTGGGTTTTTGTTTTTGACCTTGTGACCTAACAAGCTGTATGTGGCAGGTTAGGGGGTCGGGTTTTGGTTTTGACCTTGTGACCCAACAAGCTGTATGTGGCAAGTTGGGGGATCATGATTTGGTTTTTGGTTTTGGTCTTGTGACCTAACAAGCTGTATGTGGCAGGTTAGGGGACCAGGATTTGATTTTTGGTTTTGGTCTTGTGACCTAACAAGCTGTATGTGGCAGGTTAGGGGACCAGGATTTGATTTTTGGTGAAATGTCAATTTCAAGATTTTTGCTCAATTTGGTATATGAGGCTGGATAGTTTGATTTTTGGAAGCTCATGGGGCTCGCAATTCTTCTTTTTTTTTTTTTTGTTTTTTGGTGCCGAGGTGGCCAAACCTGGCTCATATGGGCTAACCCGTGGGACCTTAAGCTTTTGAAATGGCTTAGATCTCATATGGTGTCATTTTTGTAAAGAATATCTAAAAATATCTCTTTTGGATAGAGAATATCTAAGAATATCTTTAATTGGAGAGAATCTCTCATCTTCCCTTTATTTTGGGAGAGAATATCTCAAGGAATATCTCTTTGGGAGAGAATATCTCAAATCCCCTCCTTTTTGGGTGAAAATCTCTCTAATTGCTTTCTTTTTTGGAGAGAATATCTCAAGGCATCTTTCTTTTAGGAAAGAACCTTTCTAATTCTTTTCTTTTGGTAAGGTTACTAATTAGTAACACTTACCTCTTTCTTTTCTCCTTGTTTCCTTCTTTGGTTTGCTCTCTTCTATAAAAGCAAAGGAAGGTAGGATCTCTTGCTCTTATTGCTTTCTTTTTGCATCAATCTCAAGAGTGCTTCAAGACCAAGAGTTCTTCTTCTTCAAAGATCTTCAAGCTTTTCTTCTTCTTCTTCTCCATCAATGGCTTCAAGTAAGTTTCTTTTTCAAGAAAACTCCTTTCTAGAAAGTAGGATGGTAAAAAAAAAGAAGGTCTTTTCTTTTCTTTCTTTGTTTTTTTTTTTCACGTGTTTCTCTTTTCTCTCTCTTTTTTTTTTTTTTTTTTTGTGGGCCGTACGGACAGCTCCGTACGGATCTGGTCCGTACGGCCACGTGGTCTGTGGGCCACGGCCTGATGGGCCAGCCCCTCTCCTCTTTTTTTTTTCTTCTTTTTTTTTTGCTGTTTTCTTTCTTCTTTTTTTTTTTCTTTCTCCCCCTTCTTTTTTTTAGAAAGTTTCTTTTTTTTTTTGCTCATCATGATAATGCATTTTTATACAAATCTAGATGTTCATGCATGTACTTTTTGTAGATTGAATTTGAGAGCATGATAGCATACCTGAAAATCTTTGCAAATTTGGGAATTTGGAGCTCGCAGCGATGTTGAGCCCTTCTTGATTTTGCGGAGATTTTGAGGTTTCGAAAGTTTGGAGTTTCGGAGCTCGCAGCGATGTTGAGCCCATCTTCAAACTTTCTATTTCTTTCGGGGTATTTCCCTTTTCTTCAGAATTGCCCCGGAACCATGCCAAAATTTTGCCAGATTTTCTTTTAGCGAAATCCTGTCATTTTGATGATGATCTTTTTTTTCTTTTCCAACCTTTGCAGGTGGTTCCTCCAGAACGAACAAGGGTAAAGAGCCTGCTACAAGCGTACCTCGTCGATCCGCCAGATCTTCTAATGTGGCCGTTCAGCAGGCCTGGGAGAAGGTCCAGTATGTTGAGAGAAACTTGGAAGAGTGCGACTCTCTCAACAGAGATGAGATGAGGCAACAACTGATCGCTCTCAAGAGTGAGGAATATTATAAGATCATGGTAAGCAACCGTCCTTGGGTTATGGACGATCTGAGGGTTTTGCCCAAGCCTACCTTCTTCTTTAGAGATGCAGTCCCTGACGACGTGACATACCAGAGGAGGTGTTTTTAGTTTTCTTACACAGCTGATGGTGAGAAGAGAACAGTGGTTACCCGGTCAACGTTTGATCGTATTATCTCGATCATGAGCCTTTCTCCCACGTGCTCTAAGAGGGAAGATCCTCTAAGCTGGGTGAAAAGGACCAACGTGATCAAGACCGGGGTTTTTGTTGGCGGTCCCTCCGGATATGCGGAGAAGTCGCCTGCCCAAATGGACATGTTGATGCCAGCCAGCGGCTATCAGGGCTCTGATTATCCGTCGGTCGATTTGGGACCGGTGGGCCTTGGCGTTTTTAGCGGTGACGGCAGCAATTGGGTGAAGCCTTTTCGACTTCGTGGCCGTTTCAGTGTTGACTACGATTGGAAGTCGTGGACTGATCGCGTCCTGCTGATTGGTGGCACCATTTTGAAGGAAGCCGGGATATTTGATGCAGTCCGCGCTTTTAGGGAGACCGTGACTTTTTCCGATGATGCCTTCATGGCTATGTTGGAGTCTTTCCTCCCTCAGACCAATACCTTCGTTGTCACGAACGGTGAGATTGGTTTTTCTCTGAAGGAGCTGAGCGCCATTACTGGATTGCCCATCCTTGGCAAACTCTATGAGGAGTTCATGCCTATTGACAGCGTCCTTGAGGAGCAGTCAGAGGAGTTCAGGCTTCTGTATTTTCAGCTCGTCGCCTTCTATGACCTTTTGAAGGAGAAGGAGGGCTCAAAAGTCAGGTCCAGCAGTTGGAAGAGTTGTGGCTCTTCGTTTCCTAACTTCTTTGATGGTGGAGAACCTTCTGATAGCATGACCCGGGAAGACAGGAAGAAGACTTCGGCCATGCAGGAAGAGTTGAAGGGTTTCTTCGCGAGCACAGATGCCATTTGTTCTGACATTGCACTGCGGAGAGATCTTGCTGTTTACCTCACTTTTTGGCTAGGTGAGGCTATTTTTGCTGGAGGAGATGGAACACACATCAGGCCGCATTGTATTTTTCCGGCTTGTCAGATGGCGTTTGGAGAGCGGCTTGCTTTGGTGCCTGCTCTTTACTCCTACTTGTGTACCGAACTGCAGGCTGCTGCTTTTTTGGTTCGGCTTGGGCTCCCTATGAATAGGGTATTTTCAGCCCATATCTTTTATTCGTGGTTTGTATACCACTGTCCTGGCTTCCACCAGCTGGGTGCTGCACAGGATGACGATCCTCTGATGATTTGATTGGCTAAGGGAAAAGCCGTATCCGAATCACTTTTGTTTGCCCGCATGAGGATCCGACGGTTCAGGGACATCGAGATGGGGCAGTCTTCAGTTAAGCTTTCTCCGGAGTTGCGGAAGAAGGCTTTTGATTTTGGTGCCTCCCGAGACTCTACCAGAGCAGGGTCGGGAAGGCATTACTCTTTGACCAATGCAGAGAAGGAGTGGCTTTTCAGCATACGAGTCGGCACGATGGTGTACCGTAGACATCTTTTCGTCGACATCCAGCCATATGTACCTTCTCGCTTTGCACTTCAGTTGGGCTTCTCTCAAGGCGTTGTTGGAGCGCCTTCGAGTATGGTGAAGCGTTTTGGAGGTTTGCAGGATGGTAGAAATGCATGGGCTTTTTATAGTGTTAAAGACACTACTGCCACGATTTCTTATCCTGACCTGTCGACTTTCCGAACTGCCGGCTTCACGAAGTGGTTCGCGGAGAACTTTTTGGCATATCGGGGGCTTTCCAAGAAGGAGCTTGATGTAAAGCTGTCTTCGGGGAAAGGTACTGGAAAGTCGGATGGCGTCCGGCGAGAGGAAGTTTGGGCCTTCCTTTCTGGAGAGAAGCACAAGATAGGCTTTCTCGGTGACCAGGGCGTCATTGGTTCTGAAGCTGTTCGGGAAGTACCTGATGAGGCTTTGGAGCAGCTAGAACAGGAGGAAGCTGAGCTCGACACTTGGATGCAAGTGGCACAGAGGCGAGCTTCCGTGGAGTCTACTGGCAAGAGCAGACCATCCAGTGAGGAGTCAAGTGGGAGACCTGACTCTGACAGTGGGGCAGGATCTTTTAGGAAGCGAGCCCACAGAAGTAAGAGGAAGAGGAGTCAGCGTCACACGGGGCGGGACGAAGACTCTCCTGATGTGGAAGTCCCTCTCACTGTCAATGAGGAGGTGCCAGGGGAAGCTGACGAACCTCCGGAGAAGAGGATTCGGGAAGAAGAGACCATCGGTGAAGGTATGATTCTTCCTTTTTCTTTTTCTCCTTCTTTCATGGGGCTTTCCATGTTCTGATTTGTTTTCTCACCCTGCTGCTGCTTTTTTTTTAGCAGAGGATGAAGACTTGGCGATGCCTGAGGTTCCGACCGATGAGGCGGTGATGGAGCCGGTTATGGCATCTGAAGAAGAACCGAGGGACTCTGGAATGATTCCAGAATCTCCAATTGGTATAACTTCTTTCGCTTTCTCTTTTTTTTTTTTTTTTTGCCTGCGACTTGATTTGCTAACATTTTTCTTGTCAGCTGACTTGCCACAGGATTCCGATGACTTTGAACCATCAATGGACGCAAATGTTGATGATGCTTCCGATGAGTTCATGGAGGAAGAGAGTGTTCCGCCAGTCGTCGAAGAAGGTACTTTGTAGTGATGACCCTGATGATTTTTTTTTAACAGGATCATATTCATACCTTTTTGTGTTTCATTTGCAGGTTTTGAAGTGACAGAAGAGAGTCCATCGCTTTCTTTAGAACCAGAGCAAGGGATGCCAGAGGTCGATCCGGAGGTAGAGACTCCTACAACCAGTTCTGACGCGATAGAGGAGATACCTCGTGCTGAGATTCCTTCTCCAGTGGCTCCAAGTGGAAAGAGTTCTTTTGTTACTCTTCCAATGGGACATGACATGAGTAGCCGATCAACGGAGAAGGGTGAATCTTCATCTAGTTCGTCTCTTCAATTTGCGAAGAAGGTGCTGGCTCGGGTTTTGAGTTCTTGGATCGAGACTCTCTTTTCTGGACACCTGGATGCCGGATTTGGCATGATCCCACATGTACAGGAGATTCTCACTGATACCGAAGAGGTTGGTCTGGATGTCACAGGTGCCAGGGCGATCGTTGATAGGATCATTGCACTGGGTGACAAGTGGTTTGAGACCATGGATTTCCCTGACGACCAATTCTTCAAGGAGATGTTCTTGGACCCTGCTGATAAGGCTAAGTCTGACCTGAATGAGGCTACACAAAGCAAGAAGCAGCTACTTCGGGAGAAGAACTTGGAAGAGCTAGCCATCATCGGATTGAGGCATGACCTTAACGTCCTTGATAGGGAAGTTGAGGAGGCCAGGAAATGTCTTGAGCATTTGAAGGCGCAAGTCACTGCCAAGTGGGTTGCTATAACAGAGGCTCGTGACAGGGAGAGTGCTCTGATTCACAGGGTTGCAGATGCCGGTCAAGTTCTCGAGAGGAGGACTCTAGAAAATGAACAATGGCAAACTGCTGGGGAAAAGCTTCCCGGTGTAAAAGAAGGGTTACGGCATTCGCCAGCATCTCATGGCAAGTTCCTGAAGAAGCGTGCCTTGGAAACTCTGACGGCTGAGGCCAAAAGTTTGCTTGAGGAGCTGAAGCTTTGGCTAGAGACCATTTTTGGCTGAGCTCCTGATTTTTTTTTTTGTAGCAGAGACTACTCTTCTTTTTTTTGGTACCACATGTATATATATTTTTTTTGGTACTTTTTTTTTTTTTGCAGTGCTTGTGAACACTTTTTTTCTGGTACCACATGTATTTTTGGTACTCTTTGCAAGTACTCATTCTACAAAAGTTACTTTTTTTTTCCCTACGCTCACTTAAATCTTTTTGTGATGAAAGTAATTGCTAAATGGGATTTGATCAAAAGCTTTGTCATTTTGTGAAAATCTTTTGTCAAATGATTGTTTTGGTAGGGGAAACGAATTTGGCATGAAAGCCGGATTTTTGTGGCATTTACAGCCAGTTTGGTGGCATTGATAGCCAATTTGTGGCATTTATAGCCGGTTTGGTGGCATTGATAGCTGGGTTTTTTGAAAGCCAAGTTTTGGTTTGTCGGCGTGAAAGCCAATTTTTTGTGGCATTGATAGCCGGTTTGTGGCATTTATAGCCGGTTTTGACATGAGAGTCAGGTTTTTTTTTGTGTGGCATTTATAGCCGATTTCGTGGCATTGATAGCCGGTTTTGGCAAAAGAGCCAGGTTTTTTGTTTTCAAAAATGCAAGTATCGACTAAGAGTTGCCTCCCTGCTGAATGGTCTTGCAAGTATCGATGGAATGTCGCATCCTTGCTCATTCGGTTGCGAGTATCGATGGAATTTCGCCTCCTCGCGGATTTGGGTGCAAGTATCGATGGAATGCCGCATCCTTGCTTTTCAAAAATTTTGTTTTGCGGGCACTGACTTGATGTCATTTTCCCTTGATTTTTGAAATTTGCGGTTTTCTCGAACCTTTGGGTTGTGGATATCAACTGATATGTTGCGTCTCCACGGTTTTAGGTTTTTTCGAACCCCTTTTTTTTGAAATTTGGGTTGTGGATATCAACCGATATGTTGCGTCTCCACAGTTTTTTTTTTGTTTGGGTTTGCAAGTATTGACGAAATGTCGCTTCCCTGCGAGTTTGGAAGTGTTGAACGTGGTTCGTATTCTTCCGATGGGTGCGAGTATCGACTAAGCGTCGCTTCCCCATGGTTTTTTTTTTTTGAAAAACCATTTTTTTTTGTTTAAAGACACGAGGGTCGTAAATTTTGACCTAAAACCATTTGGTGGTAAAAGGCAGGGTGGACTAGGGTGGAAATCCCTGAATGCGGATTTTCATTTCAAACCATGAATTTTGGGTTCAAGGATCGAAAATTTTGGTCAAGTCAGGGAGGGGCTCCTAAACTTGGATTTCTTTTTTATTGAACAATGAAACGATGAAAGTAAGCATTGTTTTTTGAGTTTCTTTAGAAATTTCGACATTTTGATATGAAAATTCTAAAGGAGTGGGTTTGATGAGCAAGTACCTGAAAATAGGCTTTTGTCGTGCATGCATTGCTCTTACCCAGTTGGGTAAGTCTTCAAGGGTAGTGCCGCTTTAAGAACTTGCCATTGATGGGCAGCATACACCTGTCGCCTTCCATGTTTAGGAGGGCATATGCGCCGTTGGAGAAGACCTTGTCAATGACGTAGGGTCCCTCCCATTTTGGCTCAAACTTGCCTTTGGACTTGTGAGCAAAGACCATTGGTCTTTTTACCGCAGGAACCAAGTCACCCTTTTTGTAGGCGCGTTGCCTGACCTTTTTGTCAAAAGATCCTGCCATGCGTGCTTGGTAAAGTTCAATGCTTTGTCGAGCTTCGAGCCGTCTCTCGTCGAAATTGTCCAGCTCCTGGAGTCGCAATTTGATATTGCTTTCTTGAGTCATGTCATTTTGTAGAGATACCCTCAGAAAAGGAATTTGTACCTCTAGGGGCACGACAGCTTCGCATCCATAGACCAAGGAGAATGGTGTGCTATGGGTTGGTCCTCGAACGGTGGTTCGATAGGCCCACAAGGCTTCAGACATCTTGTCGCTCCAGTCTCTTTTGTGACTAGAGACCATTTTCTTGAGGATTTTGCAGAGTGTCTTGTTGAAGGCTTCTGCTAATCCGTTTGCTGCCGGATTGTATGGAGTTGAAGGACAGCTTTGAATTTTGTATTTGTCGCAGAACCTGTAGAATCGATGATCCCGGAATTGTGGTCCGTTATCATGGACGAATCTTTTAGGTATGCCGAAACGACAAATGATGTTGGTGCGTAGGAATTGAAGGACTGATGAGGTCTTCATTTCGTTGAACGCAAATGCTTCTGACCACTTGGAAAAATAATCCGTTGCGGCGAAAATGAAGCGATGACCTTTGCTTGAAGGGGGAGAAATAGGACCTATGATGTCCATACCCCAGGCTTCGAAAGGCCACGAGATTGCTGTAGGGTGTAGCCATTCCGGAGGCATGTGAATGTAATCTCCGTGAACTTGGCATAGCTGGCAGCGTTTGGCAAATTGCATTGCATCAGCTACCATGGTAGGCCAATAGTAACCTAACCTTTTTATCTGATCATAGAGCTTAGGACCTGCCTGATGGGCTCCACAAAGACCAGCATGAACTTCTTTAAGTGTTTCTTCGGCCTCTTGTTGTGACAAGCAGCGTAGAAGTACTCCGTTGAAGGATTTCCTGTAGAGGATTTTTGAAGGAATATCCAAATGAAAGTTTGGGGCTCGCCTTTGGATGCTTACCCGTTCTTTTGGATCTTCAGGTAGGATTCCGAACATAGTGTAATCAATGAACGGATCCCTCCAGTCGCCGATTAAAGGTCGAAGGATAGAGATCCGACTTCCAACCACTCGGTGGCATTCAGCAACTGCTTGGTGTGTGTTAAGAGGAGGGAGGATCCTTCTCTCGCACACTGTGATTTGCATCCTGGATCGCCATTGATGCGGCAAGTCCGGCCAGGGTATCTGCACGGATGTTTTCACCTCTACGAAAGTGGGTGATGTGACAGATGTCAAACTTTTGCAGAAGCGATTGTGCCTTGTTGTAATAAGGCAGCAGATCGGGCTTCCTGACTTCATATATCTGATTCATCTGGTTGACGATCAGTTGAGAGTCTCCAAAGACTTCCAGCATAGTGATACCGGATTCGATGGCGAGTTCCAATCCTAGGATCAGAGCTTGGTATTCAGCTGCATTGTTTGTGCATGGTTCCAGTAGCGAGAAAGCGTGTGGAATCATGTATTTGTCGGGGCTAACAAAGAGGATGCCAACTCCCGAGATCAGCTTTCTTTTTTCATTTGTCCTGGTTGCACCGTCAAAGTACATGTCCCAGGAGGCATTTGGTGAGGAAGTCTTCACGTTGTAGACAGGTTCGTCTGGGAGATCATCTCTGAGTGGAGAATCTTTAGGCAATGGATGCTCTGCGAGAAAGTCTGCTAGAGCTTGGCCTTTTATTGCTTTTTGTGGTACATACCTAATATCAAATTGTGACAAGAGGATGGACCATTTTGCCAGTCGGGCATTGAGAGAACTGGCCTTTGTGACAAGGACTTCAAGAGGTTGATCCTCGAGACCAGGTAGACTGTGTTGGAAAGCAGATAGTGACGTAGCTTTTGTACAGCGAACATTACTGCAAGGCATTCCTTTTCGACTGGAGAGTAGCGATGCTCTGCACCTACTAGCATGCGGCTGAGGTAGTATAGAGCAGCTTCTTTTCTTTCATCATTTTCTTGTGCAAGCAGAGCACCCAGAGAATGATCAAGGGCTCTTGTGTACAAGATGAATGGTTTCCCAGTGGTAGGAGTAGCTAACACTAGAGGTTTGGTTAGGTATGACTTGATATCTTGAAATGCGGCTTCACAGTCAGCATCCCAGACAAAGTTTACACCCTTTTTCATCAATCGAGAGAATGGACGACACTTCCCCGAAAGGTTGGAGATGAACCGTCTGATGTAGGCCAATCTCCCTTGAAGCCCTTTTAGTTCCCTTAAGGTTCTTGGAGGGGGCATTTCTAGAATAGCCTCGACTTTGATGGGGTCAAGTTCTATTCCGGCTTTCCGAACTAGGAATCCAAGGAACTTACCCGACGAGACGCCGAAGAAGCATTTCAGAGGATTCATCCGCAGTTTATGTTTGCGAAGTCGGAGGAAGACTTCTCGAAGATCTTTGAGATGGTCTTCTTTTCTTTTGCTTTTGACGGCGAGGTTATCAACGTAACATTCGACCGTCTTGTGTTGCATATCTTGGGATATTTTCATCATAGCCCTCTGATATGTGGCACCAGCATTTTTCAGACCAAATGGCATGACAGTATAGCAATATACGCCAAATGGAGTCCGAAATGATGTGTGTTTTTCATCCTCGGGATGCATCTTTATCTGATTGTAACCAGAGAAGCCATCCATGAATGTCATTCGCTCGAATCCGCAGGTATTGTCAATCATCACCTCCCGTGTGGGGAGCGGGAATTCATCTTTAGGGCAAGCGCCATTCAGGTCTCTATAGTCAATACAGACCCTGATCTGCCCAGTTTTCTTTGTCACAGGGACAATGTTGGCCAACCATTCTGGATGTTGTTCCTCACGGATGAAGCCTACGCTTTTGAGCTTTTGAACTTCTTGTTCAATTTTATCCATCACATCTGGACGGAATCTTCTTTGGCCTTGTTTGAAAGGCTTGATTTCTTCTTGAAGATTGAGTTTGTGGACTGCTACTTTGGGGTCTAAACCAGGCATTTCAGCGTAGGACCATGCAAAGCAATCAACGAACTCACGAAGAAAAGCGATATACTCGGGTAACTCATCATCCTTTATATTCTTGCTTATGAATACAGGACGTGGGTTATCTGGTGTTCCCAAGTCTATCTTTTCAACAGGATCTTCTGTTAGAAGGTTCGAAGGTGGTTCCTCCACAATATTTCCGGAGGCTTCCAGCTCAACAAAACCTTCTGGGATTCCAAGGGCATTTGTAGACCGAGGGTTTGTTCTTTTCCACTGGTCTTCTTGATTGGTGATCTTCTCAAGTCTTGCTATGAGATGGTCCCAATCGCCTGTTGAAACTGGGTCGAAGTAAGGTACTTCTTTTGGAGACGAGGGCTCTTCTGGGTCAGAATAGCACAAGTCTGTATTATCGGACGATTCCTCTTTATCATCAGAGAAATCGTATCAATTGGATGAGCTTCCTGGATCTTTGTCAGGCAACTCTTTAAAGAGATATCCAGGGAGATCGATGTCTTCATGGACTTGAGATGTTGAGGCTTGGTCGGTAAAACGACTTTTAAGCTTTTGTGTCAACTGTCTCAGAGGAGTGTCGGGATCATACCCTAACCCAAATGAAGATTTTTCTACATGACCGTAGAGTCTCCAATCTTCCAGCTGGCTTTTGGTCAAGGCGGGCCCCAATGGCATGAGAATACCGCGTCTTTCTCCCAAACCGACTGGGTTTTGAGCGTCATAGCCCATTTTCTTCATAATTGCTTGTGCTACAGGACTATATAGAGATAGCTGAGGCATACCTTCATTTTGGAAAGGTTCCAGCATGGAGTTTGATGAAGAAGCGTCCGATCTATGGAAGAAGATCGGCCTTTTCTTTGGTGATGTTGCCGGAACAACAAAGGAAGCATACGTAGGATCTTCTACGTCAGCAGGTGTCTTCATCGGAGTGAGAGCAGGCTGAACTTTGTTGAGTGTCAGCTTGGCTTGACGAGGTGTTGTCTTCTGGCTCTGAGTCCGAATCAGTGTCCTGCTTGATAGACACGAAAGAGACAACAAATTTGCCTCCAGGCTTTTGCTTTGCCTTCTTCACTCTGGTTGTGATGACCAAAGGTTTTGAAGATTTGAGGGAGATGAGGAAGGGAGGTTGACTGCTCTCTTCGGATTTACCGGAGTGTTTGTTTTCTTCCGGTGATTTTTGAGGAGCCTTGCCTTTATCTTTCTGGAGATTTTCAGCAAAGGGTGCTATTTCCTCTTTTTCTTCTTTTTCGCCTTCATACATTTGGGAGTCTGCGAAGTGGACTTCTTTACCTTTGAAGGGTCTTCTGTCCGCAAACACTCGATGTACCATGCCGTCGTCGCCGACGAACTTGATGCATTGATGTAGAGTTGAAGGGACAACACCATTCTCGTGTATCCAGGGGCGTCCGAGAAGGATGTTGTAGCATGAAGGGGTTTTTATTGCATACACAGTGACTTCAGAGATAAGATCACCGATCTGCAATTTAAACCTAATTTTGCCGATAGGCCTTTGAGTACTCCCATCGTATCCAAAGATAGATATAGATGTGTGGCTTAGCTTGCTGGGTGGGATGCCCAACTCTTCGAGAGCCGAAGTGGAGATGAGGTTGAGTGCAGAACCTGGTTCAACCTGAACTCTGTGTATAGGCATTTCCTTGATGTACCCTGTGAAGTACAGGGGTCGGTTGTGCCTTGCTTCGCCAAGTAGGAGGTCGTCCTTTGTGAAGGCAATGGTTGCACTGGCTGCTTTTTGCACCGAGAGGCATCCAATGCATGATCCCTCAGTTTTCTTTTCTCCCTTTGAGGAAGTTTCAGAGTTTTTGACCCGGTAGTCCATTTCAATTTGGAGGACTTGCGGGGCATGTTTGTCGACATCCTCATTCAGTTTTTGTAATTCTGAGATGAGATTATCACGAGTGCGCGGAGACATTCGTAATAAATTCAGGATGTGCAGTCGTGCAGGTATGTGTTTGAAGTGCTCGATCAAATCATACTTGAAAGCCTCCTTAGGGCCTGCATGTTCATCATTGTTGCCACTGGGGGCGCTTACAACATCTTTTCCCGAAGGATTTACATAAGTAAAGGAAGATTGGTTGTAATTTTTGTGGTAGTCCCGGCCCGAGCGGGTGCCTCTACCAACTTCGAGAGCTTCTTGAGAAGGGTCTTCGCTTGGAAGATTGTCCTCAGGATCAAGAGGCTGTCGTTTCTCATTTACTGAGGATGCGTCTGCAGCAGAATTGCCATCCTCAGTGATTGTGTTGCATGGAGCATTTTCCGGGAGCGAGTCCTGAACAGCATCCAGCAGCTTTTCTTCTTCGTTGACCCATCCATCATCCCAAGTTGGGTTTTCTTCATGATGATGAGTCGGAAAGAGCGTGAGTTCTGAAGTCACAGTCTCAGGGGACGAAGCCTGAGAGGGTGTCATCTCTGTGAAAGTCACGCGAGACGAGGTAGCCCCAGAAGATATGGTGCTAGGTGTCGCCGGTGTGTAAATGATCTCATCAGATGATGCATCGGAAGAGCTATAATCCCGAATTATCACATTACAGGCAGCTCTTAAAGGAGACGTTGTCTGCTCGGAGTCAGACTCATCCTCAGATGTAAGAGGATCGTCTACCCAGCAATTTTCTCCATTTTCAGGAGTTGAGGGAGGAGGTACCTGGTGGGCTTCAGGGACTTCCGGCTCTGGATTGTGAGGAATCTCGTTGACGCGGTCTTGCTCTTGTTCTAGAGCGAGATGCTGCAAGATCCTCGCATATTCTTCAAGATCAGGCATGGGAGCCAAATCTTCTTCTTCGTCTGCTCTTTGTGGCTCAACATGGTTGATTTCCACTAGAGCAACGACGGGTGCTGGCTCAACAGCATTTTCTTGGACAGCCTCTTGGTCTTCCTCATCATCAGACCAGGATCCTTGTGGCTGTAAGGGGTTATACCAGATTACTGGCATAAGGTGAGTTTCAGGAACCCATTCTTCGTCGGAGAGATACTCTCCTGTTTCAAGAGATTCCTCCCACTCGCCGGTGTAGTTGGGCTCGAATCCATCGTCGGTGTCGCTGGACTCGTATCCATCAATGGAGAATCCAACTACCGAGTTGCAAGAGTATGATGCCCCCTGCATAGCTTCTTTTTTGAATCGAGGTGGCATGAAATCACTGAGAGTGAAGTTTCTTACCGCCTTTGAAGTCTCTGGAAGGGACGTTTCTGTTGCCCCGAGTGAAGTGGTAGAGGAGGCCTCTGCCTTTTCATTGACTTCTTGTTTTGGCTGGGTCTTCTCTTGCCGTTTGAGCCTGAGGAGATGTTTCCTAGCCTGCCTTCGCTGTTGAGCTGTCGGCTTTGTTTTTACGATCTCCCAGTTTTCATCTTCCAGGAGATCGGGATGTACCCATATGGGTGTTTTTGGTGTTTGTCCACGTGACACCATGTTGACGGAGGCAGACCCATAGTTTTTGTCAAAGGTGATGACTCCATTTTTCCACATCTTGTTTATCTTCTCTCTCACAACAAAGCATTGATTGAGAGGATGCGAGACCATCTGGTGGTATGGACAGTACCGAGGATCATTGGTTTTGCCAACATCGCCCGGTCTTTTGGGTTCAGGGAAGGTGAGCTTGCCGTTTGCCACGAGAGCCCCGAAGATTTCGTCAACATCTTCATCGAATGGGTATTTCTTTTCTACTCGCTCTTTGAAGGCATTAGAGAGTTCAGGTCTCTTACCTGCAGCTCTGTTTTCAGCTTTCTTTGGTTGCTGAGGAGCTGACTTGGTTTGCACATTGAGGACCTCTTTTTTCTTTGGTTTAGAGGTTACAATGGCGGTTGGCTCTTTTCTTGATAACTTCTGACTGTTGAGGTCTTTAATCACCGTTTCAGCTTCCATAGAAGCTTCCAGGAGTTCTCCCAGGTTTTTTGATTTGTTGCCGATGATCATGGAGCAGATTCTAGCTCTCATGTTGTTTCGGCAGATGTCGACTAGCGACGCTTGTGGCAGTACATCTGAGCATTTGTACGCCATTACTTTCCACTTGTGAATGAAGTCGTATGTTGACTCATTCTCCCCCTGCTTCAGGCTACAAAGCTGAGCCATAGTAGCGGGATGATCCTCACCTTTGAAGTGAGTCAGGAAGCGTGTCTCTAGCATGGCCCAATTTTGGATGGAGTCCTCCGGAAGAGTGGAGTACCAATCGAAGGCCGTACCTTTTAGAGTACTTGCAAAGAGGCGAATCTTGAGTGCATCTTGATCCGCGATAGCTCCCGTCAAAATCTTGAAGTGGATGACGTGCTGTCTGGCTAATCCTTTCCCCGTATATGTTTGGAGAGTAGGATGTTTGAATTTTGTGGGGAACGGGACCGAGTCCATCCATAAAGGATATGGTGGCTTGATCCCATGCTCCTTGAGTATATCCTCTTCTTTTGCTTTGGCGAGGATACTGTCTACGTCCTTTTTGGTAAGGGCGCGTGACTCATTTTCTTCTCCATTTACCTCCTCATCTTGAGGATTCAGAGGAAGTTCATTGTTCGCCTGATTTTGAAAGGCGAGGAGAAGATTTTCCATCAGAGTTTCAATCCTTTGCTGGCCTCGTTCCAACTGCTGGATGTGTGTGATCGCATCATCATGAGGTGGATTGCGAGGTGGTGGCTCAGAATTTGTGGCCAGGACGTTCATCCCTCGTGATTCAAACGAAGAAACTGTCCTGGTGACTGAGCTGGGGCTCATTCTTTTTGATGAAGTGCTTGAGGAAGGATCGCTCTGCCGTCCTTGGCTTGAAGAAGCAGGGGATTCTTCGTGATGTCTTCGTGTCCTGGAGACGCTACGAGTCACCGGACGTCGGACATGGATTCTGGATGCTGACTTTTGGCGTCTTCTGGTTTTTCCAACCATATGGATAGCAGCAACTTGGTCGGGTCTTTCTTTTTCGACCCATTTTTGAGAGACTTGAAGTGTAGGAGGCTGAGTCCTTTGCTTCTCTAGTCTCTTTTGTCGATACGACACACGACGGCGTACACGACGAGCAGCTTGAGCTTCGGTCAGCTCTGGCTGGGCTCTGACGATGAAGGATGTGCTCCCTCGGGCTTAGCAGCCGAGCCTGTCTTCTTTGTAGCTAGGCAAGGACAGGATCCGGACCCGGTCCTTTGCCTGTTGCAGCGAAGCTTTGAATTTTTCAAGTTCGGCCCCTGTAGAGATAAAGGGTCGAACCGAAGGAGTGTAGGCCTAAGCAGGTGCTTGTAGAGGCCTGGTGATGCATGATCTGATTTTGGGCCTGTAGGAACAAGCCGGCTCATGCTGGGTTGACTTGGGAGTCAGGTTGGAGATAGGTCTCTCCTCTTTCATGTAGGCAAGAGGGTAGAACTGGTTCTCCTTGAGTGGGGCCAGGTATGCTGGCTTGGTGGATGTTTGAGACCTTCTTTTTTTTGGTGAAGGTCTTGGAGACCAAGTCTTGGGATAGGTCTGGTTGTTTGTGGGTCGAGGCTTCGCGGGGGTGCCGCGGGCTTCGGGCTTTTGGGCGCTCGCCTTTGGTGTCACGGGAGTGACACGTTGATAGGCGATCTTCTGCTTTTTAGCAGGCGCAGCTTGTTCTTCGGGAAGTGGGAATGGTCCCAGCGTCCCAAAGAAGATAGTCCGGGGAGTCGAGGTCGACCCGGAGTTCGGAGAGTTGCCAAGGGAGTTGATGCTTCGGCAGCTGACAAGGCGCTTATGAGTGCGCGCGCTTTGCTTCTGTTGAAGCATGAGTTGGTGCTTGTTCTCATCGAAGATAATGGTTAAGGCTGCCATTGTTAGCTTCGAAAAAGTTTTCTCAAACAAGACCACATCCATTAGTAATACAAGAATATAATGATCATAAATGGGAATTTCTATGGTTGTCTTTTCAAATCGCTCAAGGGATATGACCCAAGCGATATGAAGAAGGCAAAAAGCCATAGATGGTACAATTGTTCTGACAGCAAGTATGGTGAGCCCAGAATGAGCGTTCTAGTACTGCTAGAAGCAATTGTAAACCTAAATTCGACTTATCGAGAAGCAGGGCTTGCTCGAGGTAAGACAAATATAAGGTTGGAGTTACAAATGTACCGGTCGCAAATACAGTAGACCCTGAAAGGGCGTACCAGTATTGCTAGGCACAAATGTTGGAAATCGCATCCATGAGATGGGATTCTCTTTTTTTTTTTTTTTGAAATGTCAAGATTGGATTCATCAAAGAGAGCAGATGGTATTCCGATCCGAATACGGGCTCAACGATTTTCGCGAGCACCAGTACCCAGAAGGGAAGGAACCACGATTTCTCAGATCTGAATCTAAAATGACGAGAGTTTTTTTTTTTTTTGAAGATTTTTTATTTTAAGATTTTTTTATTTTTTAAATCTTTTTTTTTATTTTTTTATTTTTATTTTATTTATATATTTTTTTAAAGATTTTTTGAAAATCTTTTTTTTATTTTTTATTGTTTTTTTATTTTGATTTTGAATTTTTTTTTGTTTAAGATTTTTTTTTGAAAATCTTTTTTTTATTTATTTTTTTTTTATTTTTAATTTTGATTTTTTTTTGTTTAAGATTTTTTTTTGAAAATATTTTTTTTTATTTTATTTTTCTTTATTTTTAATTTTGATTTTTTTTTGTTTAAGATTTTTTTTTGAATATCTTTTTTTTATTTTTTTTATTTTTGATTTTTTTAATTTTTTAAGATTTAAAGACGAGAGAGTACACATAGGCCTCCTAACCCGATCTTATGAAACCTCAATTGATAGAATTGCCCCCAGGTAAGGGTAGGATTACTTAATGAACCCGTTTGGAGGACCCTTGCCTAGAACAGTCAAGCTGTCTCCATACTCTGGACAAGGCTTTTCTTGAATCAATCGTGATCAAAGAACGCAATTGGTTTAACCTTAGTGGTCTATGTCTTTTTATTTATTTATTTAATTTTTTTTTAGATCCCTGACAGACTCATCGAAGAGAAACGATGGCCCAATCCCCGATCCGAACACGGGCTCAACGATTTCCGCGAGCACACATGCCCAGAAGAGAAAGGATCAAAGTTTCTCAATTTTGAATCCAAAACGAGAATTTTGATTTTTTTTTATTTTTTATTTATCCCTGACAGATTCATCGAAGAGAAACGATGGCCCAAATCCCATTTCGAACAGGCTCAACGATTTCCGCGAGCACACGAACCATAGGAAAGGATCAAAGTTTCTCAATTTTGAATCCAAAACAAGAAATTTGATTTATTTTTATTTTATTTTTTTTTGAAAAGAGAAAGAGTGGAAATAAATTCGAAGAATTAGAAATTTCCAAAAAATCCCATCTCGTTTTTTTTTAGATGCGAAATCCAACATAGGCCACCAACTAGAAAGTAGCCAAGGAATCTGGAGAAGAAGTATAAGCAAAGAGCAAAAATATGGTATGCAAATATTTCATTTCCAAAGCATCGTGTTCTCAAATGAACGAGTCCCACCGGGTGGGCCAGCTTGATGGACAGCGACATTCGGCACCGGGATGCTACCGGGGTCGGCGGGCGTGGGAGCCCGTTGGGTACGGCCCTTTCGCGCCCGCGAGGGGCCGAAGGCGTGTATCAACATTTTTTTTGGGTGGGTGTGCCAGATTTTCTATTTTACTTGGAATTGCAAGTGGTGATCCGGAGATCGACCTTCGCAAGTAAAAAGGAAATCAACTTCTTTCAAGTTTTCCATTGCACATATATTTAAGAAAAGAGACATTTTTTTTTTATTTGCTGTGAAAGGCGATGTTTTGGCATTTATAGCCGATTTTGTGGCGTTTATAGCCGATTTTGGCATTTATAGCCGATTTTGGCGTTTATAGCCGATTTACAATTCTTATCAATAATGAAAGACAAGAGTTGTGATTTTTTTATCTCTTTAGAAAAATACAAACTACAATGAAAAGTAAGAAAAGGAGGATCTAACTTCTCAGGAGATTGTGGGGGACTCGTTCAGATTGACGGTCGCAAGCCATGTGTGGGCTTCGCCATCATCCATGCAGATGAGAACAGTGGATGCTCTTGATTCGCTTGGCTTGGCTATAACCTCAGATTTTTAGAGGACAAAGACCAAGAGGAGGTCCTATGTCCAATAAAAAGCTAAGTAGACGGGCTGAAAAGCCACGTCTAAGCCATTTGGAAGCAGGAGGAGAAGGCGAAGGACCTTGGGGGGGAGGTACCCCCCAAAGGACTTTTGTCACCTTGTAGTGGTGGCCGGTGCAGAACTTCAGCAGAGTTTTTCTCTCTTTTTCTTTCTCTGGATTTTCTGTGTTTGATCTGTCTGGATTCGATTCTCTTCTGGATACGAGCTCTGGATTCTTTCCGATTTGGATTTCAATGGAATGCTCTCCTATTTATAGGCTTTTGGTAGCCATTTAGGAGAGCTTTTATGGGCTTTAATTGCACTTAAGCCGCATAAATGGAGGAGTTACAGGGTTTAAGTCCTTTATTTCGTAACTCTTGGATCTTGGCTTCTGATTCGCCGGTGGAGATTGAGGGCATTTAATCGCCTTTGATCGCCATGATGGGAGGAGTTTCATGGGTTAAATGCCATGAATCAATTGACTTGTAACTCCCAAATGCTTGCTTCTGATTGGGCCGTCCAATAGAATGAGTAAATGACTGCCATAAAGCTAGCCAATTAACCACATTAATTGGTCGCCGAGCAGTCGAAGAGTCGGGGGCCGTGCCGTGTCTTCTGGAATTCTTCTAGCGATGATCATCGATGGATCTTCATGCTGATCGACATCGGATGAACATGTAACTTCAGACATTGATAGCTAAGAGCGGGCCAGTGACATCTGTCCTGTCGATTTTTCGATCGATCGGGCGGAAAGCACACTTTTTTGGTCGACCGGTTGGCAATCAATGTTGATTTTGATACTTTTGGAGGTTGACCCGTGATTTTGATGGATGTCGGAGGATTTGGCGCCTCAAAAGTATGAATTTTGGAAAGTCCCAGGGGTTGGAAGCTTCGAATCGCGAAAAACGACGGAAAACGGAGCTCCCGGGGCGAAACCGGAGATTCCGGGCTTCCAGGGTCGCGGGGGTCTGCGACCCTGGGGGAATTTTCCCCTTCGGAGCCTGTTTTGCGGTTGTTTTGAGGTCTTTTTCCTTCGTTTTTTCTTCTGTATTTTTTTTTTGACATTTTTGCTCATTTGTTGGCCTTATTCCCTTGTAGAAAAATTGATGAGAATCCTTGCAATTTGGGTTGCAAAGTTTCCAATTTTCCAGGAAAGCCGAAGACTTTGTCGCGCAGGGTTGCCGATTTTCCGTCAGAAGCTGAAACTGGGTCAAACGATGTCCGAATGACCTGAAATTTGAGGTGGAGCCTCCTGAGCAATAAATAAGACCAACCATAGGCTTTTGTTTGAGTTTTGAAGCCGTATGGGGTCCCGTCTCCAGTAGGCTTGATTCTGCCGCGAGGTAGATGTCGCGCTTTGATGTGCGGTCAACCGATGTCCGATTGACTTGAAATTTGACAGGGAACCTATTGGAGTCATTTTGAGATGATCCACAGGCTCTGTCTTGGAAACCATGGTCCCGGGGAGCTCCGCCGCCGAGAGGCCTGATTTGGCTTCCGAGAGTCAAAGTCTGGTTAAATGTTGTCGAAATGACCTGAAATTTGACGTGTAGCCCTTTGTAAGCATTTTAAAGCTGCCCATGTGCTCTGTTTGATGAGTAATGGTTTCGGTGGTTTTCGCCGCCGAGAGGCTTGATCTAGCTGCTTGAGGGTTGATGTAGGGTCAAACGTTGTCAGTTTGACTTGGAACTTGACGTGGAGCCTTTTGGATGCATTTTGAGATCATCCACAGGCTCTGATCGGGAATTTGATGTCTCCGATGCTGTCGCCGCCGAGAGCTCCTGTTTAGCTGTCGGAGAAGTGAAGTTAGGCCAAATGTTGTCGAAATGGCCCGAAACTTCATGTGTACTCTTCTCTTGGCTATCTTGAAGGATCTTGCAGTTTTTGTTTGATTCTGACAAGATTTGGTTTTTTGGAAGCAGCATTGCCTATTTTGGTAGGCTGCGGCTTCATGTGGCTTGAAGAGGCAAAGTGACATTTTTAGTGCCAACAAGACTAACTACAGCCCCAATCCTTACATTACCGTCCGGCAGTGGCGGATTTGTTGTTTTTACGGATGCTTCGAATGTGGGACTAGGCTGTGTATTAATGCAGGATGGTAAAGTAATCGCCTATGGCTCGAGGCAGTTGAAAGATCACGAGAGAAACTATGCAACTCATGACTTGGAATTAGCAGCAGTCGTTTTTGCCTTGAAGATGTGGAGACACTATCTCTACGGAGAGAAATTTGAAGTTCATTCAGACCACCGGAGTTTACAATATTTGTTTTCACAGAAGGAACTGAACATGAGGCAGAGACGGTGGATGGAGTACATTAAAGACTATGATTTTCTAATTAAATATCATCCGGGGAAAGCGAACGTAGTAGCTGACGCTTTAAGCAGAAAATCGTGGTCATGGCCAGTCTAAGAGGACTCAGTGTTCTCCAGCAGTTTGAAGGACTTGGAGTGGAAGTACAACTGCTAAAAAGTGGCGTAATGTTAGCAAATATGACAGTATCGGAGCCCATTTTTATCCAGAATATCAAGAATAGTCAATTGCAGGACCTGGACTTAGCAAAGATTATGGAGCATATTGCAGAGCGTCCAGATTTCAGGATGGTGAGCGAAGTATTATACTTTCGCGACCGGTTGTGTGTGCCAAATGTGGATGAATTGAAAGATGAGTTGATGACCGAAGCCCACAGCACAAAGTACTCTATGCATCCAGGTAGCACAAAGATGTACCAGAACTTGAAGAATCGTTTTTGGTGGAATAATATGAAACGAGAAATAGCAGCTTTTGTGTCTCGTTGCCTAACTTGTCAGCTGATTAAAGCAGAGCATCAAAAACCCCCTGGCTTGCTACAACCATTAGAGATTCCAGAGTGGAATGGGAGCACATCACCATGGACTTTGTTTCCGGTGTGCCAACTACTAAGAAAGGGAATAATGCGATTTGGATCATTGTAGATCGCCTCACGAAGACTACTCACTTCATTCCAATGAAGACAGGGACTAAGATGCACATGGCTCCACTTGCAGAACTATTTGTTAATGAGATTGTCAGCAGACATGGTCAGCCAGTATCCATCACCTCCGACCGAGATAGCAGATTTATTTTAAGGTTTTGGAAGACTCTACAATAATCCATGGGCACCAAGCTACAGTTCAGCACAGCGTACCACCCACAGACAGATGGACAATCTGAGCGCACTATACAGACTCTAGAAGACATGTTGCGTGCTTGTGTACTAGATTTCAAGGTTCAGTGGGATGAGTACTTACCCCTTTGTGAGTTCGCGTATAACAATAGTTATCATTCTAGCATCGGCATGGCACCTTTCGAAGCACTCTATGGTAGAAGATGCAGAACCCCAGTTTGTTGGGAAGAAGTCGGTGTGCGTAGTTTTCATGGACCGACGATAGTTGGAGAAACAAGTGACAAGGTCAAATTGATACAAGATCGTTTAAGGATCACCCGAAGTAGACAGAAAAGTTTTGCTGACACTCGTCGAAGGGACTTACAGTTTCAGGAGGGAGACAAAGTATTCTTGAAAGTGTCACCAGTTAGGGGGACTCTGAGATTCGGTCAGAAGGGCAAGCTAGCAAGAAGTTATATCGGGCCGTATGAATTCTGAGCAAGATTGGGGGAGTTGCGTATAGACTCGCTCTACCGCCGGAATTGTCCGGGGTACACAATGTATTTCATGTCTCCATGCTAAAGAAGTATGTTCCAAACCCAGCTCACGTACTACAGCATGAACCATTAGAGATTTTGGAAGATGCATCATATGTTGAGAGGCCGAGCAGAATCGTAGATACCAAGGAACAAGAATTGAGAAATCGAACGATTCGCTGGGTGAAAGTACTTTGGGAAAATCATGAACCAGAAGAAGCAACATGGGAATTGAGAGATCAAGTTCAGCGGAAGTATCCACATTTGTTGCCTGAGGTAAGACTGTTTTATTTGGTGGACCAAATATCCTAAGGGGTGGAGGATGTCGGACCCCATCCCAGTCTAGACCGATTAGTGTTAATTAAGTGAGTGTTTAGTTTTAAGAGATTTAGTATTCGTGGGATTAGAATAGTGTTTAGTCTTGGTGTTAGTTTTGGGAATTTTGAGAGCGTTTGTTAAGTCAAACACACTCAGGGAGACCCTGAGTGTACGTGTAAGCATGGGAGGATAATCATAGATTTTTGTTTTGATGGCGATTTTGATTTATCTTGAGTGGTTTTATTGTTTACTTCGATTTTCGTATTTAAACTCGTCAGTGTACGAGGCCAGAAGTCTGTGTTTTTAATCAAAAGGGTAGGATTTGTCTTTTCTCCCAAATCTGGACACGATTTTCGAAACGTCAAAATCATGTCAAAAATATACTTTTTGGAAACTAGGTTTTTCAAGGATCGTTTTATCCTTCTTCGTCGACTTTGTCCGGGGCCCGCAAGATCATGTTTTAGCCGTTTGAAGTTCCAGACTCTGGGGGCCCCACACCCAAGCCATATTAATCTCTTTTTCTCTCTTCACTCTCACTCACTGTGCATTCCCATGGACTCTTCATCGTGCCAGAGCTGAGGACTTTTCCCTTCTCTTTTTCTCTCCATCCTCTCCTCCTTAAAGCTCGACCATTTGAACTTGGATAGAAGCTCGGTTCTCCCCATCGTCTTCCTCATCTTCCAAGCTCTCCGTTGGACCCACTTTATTGGACATTTCGACTTGGCTAGCTATCTTTCTTCTCCATTTCTTCTTGTTTTGCCTTTGCTAGGTAAGAGCTTCATTTATATTTTCAATGGAGTTCCACTTATTCTCTAAAAACCTTGTTTTTCATGTTTACAAACCCTGTTTCTAAATGGGTTCCTTTGTTTGCAAATGCTAGGGTTTTGAAGTTCTTTTTGGGATTTTTTAGATTTGACTTCAATCTTGTATAGAGCATTTGAAGAAGGTTTCCTTCTTTAAGGCAAGTTATCCTTTTAGTTTTCTTTAATGAATGTGTGAGTATGGATTTCATTTTTAGCCCAAATGTGATTTTAGGATTTTTTTTTTGTATTCATAGAAAAGTAATGGTTTGACTTGGAAATCCATCTTTCAGTTGGCATTTATGCGTTTTAGAATGATTTGAATGTCTTTGTTTAGTTCAGTATTATTTTTGTTGGATTTGTAGTGTTTTGGAGAAGGCAGTACCAAAGTTCTGTAACTGTGATGGCCTGTCCCGAGCTGGCGGTTACCTCGGCGGCTAGCCGGATGGTGATCGGCGGCTAACCGACCCAGTTACGGTTAGATATCCAGAAAGCAGCAAATTCTGAATAGCCCTGGCTGTTAGCCGAAGATTTGACCACGGCTGACCGCCAAGGCAACCGTCAGGTCGCTGAAATCTCGCGGTTAGAATTATAGAATTCTGTAACTAAATGGGTTTTGACGGTCAGGTAACGGTCAGTTGGCGGCTAACCGCCTTGCACCTCCGCGGCTAGCCGACAGGTGACCGAACATTTTCGGTTACATTTCCAGAATGCTGTTATTTTCTGTTTGGGACCCAGCGGTCAGCTGGCGGCTAGCCGACTTGCATTTCTGCGGCTAGCCGACAGGTGACCGCGAGTCAACCGAAATTTCAGTTCTGCCTAATTTTGTTGGATTTTCCTTGTGAATGAAAACCAGAATATGATTAAGGGCTTTTACTTGACATTATACATTGGAACTCAAAGTGTCCCCTGACTTTGAAGCACCAAATATATTTTTATACGACATTTGAGTATCAAATGCATAAGGGTCAAATAGAGGGGCTTAATACATATGCTTGAGGATTTTGTTTAGACTCTCAGTTTGGACACGATGACTATCGTTTTGCACCTATTTTGATTTACAAGTTTCTGTCATGTTTTGAACGGTTTTAAGAACCATTAAGGGAATCACTTCACAAGTTCAGTTTTGTTATGACTTATGCCATTCCTGACCAGTTTTGCTTTAGCTTGTTTTGATAAGTGATTTCCCTATTTTCGATATGTTTTGTACATGTTAGCTTCGTTTTATGCATTCATGACTTATGATGAACACCACTGAGCTTAGACTACCCTTTCAGTTTGATCCACTGTCTAGGGGTCTTTAAACACTTGGACTTTGTGCAGATTAGTCGTATATTTATATATATACATCTTGTTCTGACAGGTAACGCAGCCAGTACCCGTCTACCTTTTATGGTACGGGATCCTGTTTTGTTTTGTTCTGCTTCTATTTCTGTTCTGCTTTCTCTCTTCATTTCTATATGACAGAAGAAGGATGGGCTCATTGTGGGATGATTATCTATTCATGATATTATAAGTACTCATGTTAGTTTTGCTAATTGAAATGCATCTTAGTTCTACAAATTGTTTCAAGTTCAGTACATGTTTTCAGAATTATTCCTCCTCTTTCAACAGTTTTATACATTTGTATCTAAATTGATTTCTTGCCAAACCGTTGTGTTTGATCCTTGTATTTTTGGTGCTTAGGTGAGGACGCCTTTGCCCCTGAGGAAGAGTGTAAAGAGGAGGCTATTAAGCCACCCCTGCTCGTGAGTGGCAGCCCGATGACGTCATCTAGGCGTCGGGAGGGTCCTTGAGACGTGCACCTTTTTGGGAAGGGTTTACATCTTGATTCTTTTAGGATTGTATTGGCTCTATTGGCCTCTTATTGGGTTGTACTTAACAGTATACTTTTGTTAACTTTAAACTTGAACGTAACTGGAAATCATCCTGTTTATATTTCCCTCTCTGGAATACATGCTTTGAATGACTTTAATCTCGTAAATGTGGTTTCTATATCTTATGTTTTATCTTGACGTGATTTGCTACACGATTCCGCTATCCATTATTTGTGTGAGTTTGTCCTGTGTATCCGGGATCCTCACCGCGGAAACCTGTGGGAAGTCGATGTCATCATTTCACCCGTCGCGGGCCCGGGCTCCCGGTCCGGGGTTGTGACAATGGGTTGCATAATTAACCTCATGATTCTTCAACTGTCTTGAGCCATAGGCAATCGCTTTGCCATCTTGCGTTAGTACACAGCCTAATCCCACGTTGGACGCATCCGTAAAAACAACGAATCCACCGCTCCCCGATGGTAATGTGAGGATTGGGGCTGTGGTTAACCTTTTCTTCAACTCCTGAAAACTACCTTCACACTGATCGGTCCATACAAAAGGTACATTCTTCCGGGTCAACTTCGTCAATAGTGCTGCAATGGACGAAAAACCTTGGATAAATCTCCGATAGTATCCTGCTAACCCCAAAAAGCTTCTGATTTCTGTCACACTGCCAGGTCTCTTCCACTCAATGACTACTTCTATCTTGGCTGGATCAACTGCTAACCCTTCTCTTGAAATGATGTGACCCAAAAAGGCAACTTGTTCTAGCCAGAATTCACATTTGTTCAACTTAGCATAGAGCTGGTGGTCTCTCAAAAGCTGTAATGACGTTCTCAAGTGCTCTTCATGCTCCTCCTTACTTTTAGAATACACGAGGACATCATCAATAAACACCACTGTAGAGTGATCTAGGAACTCTGCAAAGACCTTGTTCATGAGAGCCATGAAGATTGCGGGTGCATTTGTCAAGCCAAAGGGCATCACTAAGAACTCATAATGCCCATATCTTGTTCGGAAAGTTGTCTTCGTCACATCAGACTCTCTAACCCGTAACTGATGATACCCTGACCTCAAGTCTATCTTGGAAAAGTGTGCTGCTCCTTGTAATTGGTCAAATAATTCATCTATCCTTGGCAAGGGGTAGTTGTTCTTGACAGTCACATAATTCAATCTTCTATAGTCGATGCACATTCTAAGACTTCCATCCTTCTTCTTCACAAAAAGAACTGGTGCTCCCCACGGTGAAACACTTGGCCTAATAAAGCATTTGCTCAACAATTCTTGCAACTGAAGTTTCAATTCACCTAACTCTGCAGGAGCCATACTATAAGGTGCAATTGAGATCGGTGCAGTCCCTGGAAGGAGCTCGATAGTAAACTCAACTTCTCTAACCGGTGGTAAACCCGGGATTTCTTCTGGAAAAAAATCCGGAAATTCACACACTACGGGGATATCCTCCACCCCTTGGGACTGTTTATCATCCGTGATAAACGCTATAAATGCCTCATAACCACTGCCCACCAATCTATTAGCTTTCAAAGCTGAAATGAAACCACTGGAAGACTTTTTCCTGTCACCCTGAAACATCAACTCTGTCTGTGGGCCTTACAATCTGAAGGTGATGGTCTTACCAAAACAATCCATGGTAGCATGATAGGTCTCCAACCAATCCATGCCTAAGATAATATCAAAATCATGCATGTCTAGAATTATGAGGTTAGCGGGTAAACTGATATCTCCTAATAAAATCGGACAACTACGGTAATAGGTGGTACACACAACCTGTCTACCTACTGGTGTAGTGACAGTCAAAATATAATCCAATTCTGCATGATGTGCATCAATCTTCTTTGCAAACAAAGGGGATAGAAAAGAGTGTGTGGATCTTGGATCAAATAAGATCTGTGCTTGTACTCCACAAACAAGAAGTTTACCTTCTATGACGTCACCTGCTGCTTCAGCGTCAGCACGGTTGATATTGTACGCGCGTCCTTGCTGGTTTGGCCTATTCTGTTACTGAATATGCCTGCCCTGATTGTTCATATTCTGAGGTGGACGAGCATTCTGATTTTGCACTTGCCTGCCTTGCTGCTGCTGTTGCGGTGGTGGCCTCACTTGATTCTGAACTGGTACTGCCTGATTCTTTGGTGGTGCTTGCCTTTGCTGCTGATATCTGTTGCCCTGACTCTGAAGCTGTGGGCAATCCTTGATTGCATGGTCCATCCCTCCACACTTGAAGCAAGCACCCGTTGCCTTGCGGCATTCATGGGTAGGGTGATTCTTGCCACAGTGATTGCAACACTCTGTTTAACTTGATTCGGTTCCTGTCTTGACTTCTTGCCACTTTGTTGCCTTTGGTTCTGCTGCTGGTAGTGTTGTTTTCTATCATGGATTATCTCATTGTTGAACTCTTCAAATTTATATGCCCGACTAACTGCTTCATCAAAGGTAACTGGTGGAATCACTCCCGTGACATCCCTCTTGAGAATGGGATTCAGCCCTTCCAAAAACTTGACGATCTTCTTATGCTCCGTATCTATCAACTCGGTAGCATAGCGAGCAAGCCTCTCAAACTTCGTAACTTATTCCAGAACTGACATGTTTCCTTGTTTCAACTGTTGAGATTCGATTGCCTTCTGTCTCTTGACATGAGAAGGGACATACTTGTCGGTGAAGTGAGTCTTGAAGGTCGTCCAAGCTACCTCCTCTGCCATGACTTGGTATGGCTCTTTAACTGTTTGCCACTAAGAGTCGGCAAGCCCATAGAACAAAGAAGCTGTGAGGTTCACCCTCTCCCTGCCCGTGCAAGTGAATACATCAAAGATCTTTGCAGTGTTCGTGAGCAAATCATCTGCAGTCAAAGGGTCCTCTTGGCCTGAGAACTCCTTGGGTCCCCTCTTCTGGAATATCTCAAAGAGAGCATTAGGGTCATCAACTCTATTGTGGTACACCACATTTGGTGCAACATGATGTTGAGGTCTGTTTTGGAGGACTTCCAGAAGTTGCCTCTGAACTTGTGCCATCTCCTCATCTTTCTTTTCCATTTGCTCTTGGAATTTTGCTTGAGTTTCATTGGCTTGTTTCTGTTGATCTATCATAGCTTGCATTAATGCTTGGAATTGGGTAGCGGTAGAATTCTCAGACAGATCCGTGTCGTTGTTATTACTACCCGAAGCATGATGGTTTGGAGCTTTTCTTGGAGGCATGATGCTGCAAGACAATTTGTTAGCACATATATAAGTACGATTGGGTTGGTCAACTTGGTCTAGACAAAAACGTTCTAGCGAACTCACGAATCCTCGCCACATTCCTAAGATTTCTAGTTTCTTTTAAGTGCCTGAAACAAGTCCCGCTCTGATACCAGTCCTGTCGCGACCCCGGACCGAGACCCGGGCCCGCGACTGCGGTGATATGATTAACTAACACAAAACATACCGCCGCTTTTTCCCACAGGTTTCCGCGGTGAGGATCCCAAGACACGGGTCGAGCTCAAATGAATAGACATGCGGAAGCGTGTAGCAAAACGTGTCACACAAATCTTAAACAATAAGATACAAGAGAATTATATAATATCGATACTTGGCATCAAAGGGAATGTCATCAAAGCATTCCTATCATAATTTAAGTTTCAACATTTAACAAAAGTATATTGGTTCAAGTTACATAACCAAGAGAGGCCAACAAAGGCCAATACAACAAAAGATCCTGAAAAGAATATCCCAACTAGGTGAAGGAGCAATCAAGTTCCCGACAGGCGTCTAGATGACGTTGTTGGGCTGCCACTTAGGTGCTGGCGGTGGCTCAAAAGCCTCCTCCGGGCACTCCTCATCAAGCGTGAAACCTCCGGCACCTGGACACCAAAATAACAAGCATCAAACACTACGGTTTGGCAAATAAACAATTTAGGCATAAATATGAGAAATAATGCTAAAACAATTCAAGATTTAAATACACGTTTCAAGTTTACGAAACTAGCATGAATACTTATAATATCATGAAAAGATAAATCCACATTGAGCTCATCCTTTCTCCGTCATACATGATGACAAGAGCAAGCACGCACGACAAGCACGACACGAAGGAACATAATCCCACGCTACACAAGGTAGACGGGGTATCCGGCCGCGGAACCGGATCACGAACACGCACGATGTGTAATATAATACACGACTAGTCTGCAGACAGTCCACATGTTTAAGGACCCCCAGGTAGTGGATCAAGCTAAAAGGGCAGTCCAAGCTCAGTGGTATTCACTTATATCATGAATGCACAAAACACTGCGATACACGTTCGAGAACACGACAAAACAAGAGGGAAATCATTTATCAAGCACAACTCGACAAGACTAGCAAAATAGCATAATATTAATGCTTAACAAACTTACGAAATGATTCCTTTTTTTATTCTTGAAACACGTCTTAAAACAAGCTTAAACTTTGAAATCCAAACGAGAACATGATAATGCGTGAAGCATCAAACCGAGAGCGTAAACGAAATCCATAAAGCATAGGCTAAGACTGTTCATTGACCTTTGTAAAGTTGAAACCCAAATGTCAGAATTTACATAGCTTGATGTCCCCGAAGGTAAGGTACACATTTGGAAATTCCAATTTACACAACGTCAATTAAAAGTCTAAAGCATAGTCTAGTTTTCAATTTCCAAGAGATTTAGAAAAGGATTGAAAATCCAAAGCTGTGAGCATCAGGTTCGCTCGAGCGGTCTTACCATCGCTTGAGCGGACCCCAGACAGAAACTTGTTCGCACGAGCCAACCCAAAGTTCACTCGAGCGGACAGGTTTCTGCTCGAAACCCTTCAAATAGAGGCATGTTCGCTCGAGCTGACCATATGGTCGCTCGAGCGAACAGGCTTCTGCCTGAACGCGGGTGAGTGCAGAAACTGCACTTTTCTTCATCCATTCACTTGTATTTTTCTTCCCTCTTCTTCTCACTTCTGAACCAAACAAACCCCTGAGCCACCATGCTCACCAAGGGTCAAAAACAACATTCAATCCACAAATAAACCATTCAATCCATTAATAATCATCAAGACATTTCTATGAACAAAATCATAAAACCATAGTGCAATGTACAAGAAGAAACCTAAAGAGTTTAGTTGCCTTAGTCCAATGTCAAGCAAAACTTCACAAAACCAACAAGAAGGAGTGCTCCACGAAATCTACACAAAACCCCCAAAATAGAGCACACAAAAATCACCATTTTGACCATCACAAACCCCCATTTCGAAAAATGGGTTTGAAACCATGAAAAACAAGCTCTTAGTGAGCTAAAGAACATCAAATGGAAAGATGGGTCCAAGCTCTAACCTTTTGCTAGCCAAACAAGAAGAAGAGAGCTAGAAGATGATGAATAGTGAAATGGTTTGGCTCCAAAAACACTCCAAATGAAGCTTGAGAAGAGATGAAGAGATTGGCGGAGTCGGATCGGAGATTAGAGCCTCTTTCTAGATGATTCAAGAGGAAAAGGCCAAGAAGAAAACTTCTCCACTCACTTGCTCTAGGTCAAAGAAGTTGCAGAGATTTGGAAATGGGAAAAGAAGAAGAGAAAGAGCTTATATAGTGTCTGGAAGTGGATCCCAAATGCAGAGGAACTTGAAACGCTTAAAACATGGTCTTGTGGACCCCAGATGAAGTCGACGAAGAAGAACAAAACGATCGTCGAAAAATCTAGTTTCGGAAAAGTATAATTTTGACATAGTTTCACGACTTTGAAAAGTGTGCCCAGATTTAGCATGAAAAGACAGATTTGCCCTTATTGGGCCAAAACTTGGGTTTCTGGGCCTCAAATGCATGCAGGTTAAAATGAAAGTTGTCACAAATAATAAAACCATTCTAGAGAAATAAAAATCACGATCAAACAAGATATCTAGAACGAAAACCCACTCTTCACGTGTACTCAGGGCGTTCCTGAGCGTGTCTGACTCATACTAAACGTCCTCAAAATTCCCAAAACTATAATCCAGACTAAGTCTAATCACATTCTAACCCAACTAGTACTAAGACTCACTTAAAACTAAACACTCACTTAATTAATACTAATTGAGTTGGTCTGGGTCGGGGTCTAACAATAATGACAACCATAAGAAATATTTTTAAATCATGAAAACATGTGAGTTTGGAACTAAGAGAAGCCTCAGTGCTTTCTATAAACGGCACATATGTCTTAGGTATCAAAATACAGACAAATGAGAGTAAAGTCTACCACCTTCAAGGAGGAGAACACCCCACCATATAACATCTTCTATGGCTCATCTAGCTGTTCACAGAAAAAGTAACATGACCCTTCACAGCTGTTGATTTGATTGTAGTACCGGTGGAGTTTTTTAATATCAGGGTCAGGTATTCATTACCAAGTACAGAGATTTTTTTAAAAATTATGAGGGAAGCAAAGTTATGACCCCACAAAAACAAAGAAAACTTGCAAAAATGAAAAAATGAAGTGATATCAATAGAAAGTCCAAGTGAACAAGACAATCAAGTGGTGCCAACAAATCACCAAGGCAATGCCATCTCTAGGAAACAATCCAGTAATCAGCCCCACAATCCCTAACTACCGTGGTAGAGCACATCTAAAGTTTCATATGCATAAAAAAATGTGATCTTCCCAACACCTAGAAGTGTAATTCTAAAAATCAACACCCTTTTCCATGTATGCATCAACAAGAACAGTCATCCATCCCATCAACTATACAGAACCAGATACACAATTTCTATTAGAATGAAGAATTTATCAGAGATAGGATAAGCAAATCATAAACTTACATTGCTACCATCTCCACCCAGGAAACACCTCAACCTCCTAGTCAAATCCATACCATTCTTGAACAAGAACGCTGATCCATTCTCCACGACAACTTCCATGTCCTTTAGCGAAAGCGAACTACCCAAAATTCTACACACAATCAATTCACCAACGCCAGTGCAATATAAAAATCATCAAAGTTTCAAACTTTCACCAATCCTAATTTCAATATAGAATCAAAGGGCGTCAGATACCTCAACAAATCTGGCCGATCGCGAGCGAAGCACAGGCAAGCGTTCGCGGATCGAACGAACTCTGCCGGCAAATCCTCAAACACCGAGAAGGTATCATCATCCTCTGGTGAAACGACCGCCATCGATCGATCGAAATACCCTGCTGAGCGAAGGCTTCCGACGAGCTTCGACCATTCTGGCCATGGATGAGAAGCCCTAGAATTTGGAGAGAACCCACCGCCATTTGGCTCCGCGTAATCTTCTCTGGCATCGACCTGCGTATGAATCTGCTCCGAAGCTCGGATCGAAAACCCTAACCCTAGCCTAGCGCGAGGCTTGGCGGAGGCCGCGAGTCTCCGGGTCAGAGGAGCAGAGAAGCGGGCGAGAGAAACAGTAGAATGGCAACAGAGGTGGAGAGAGATGAGAGGGAGAGGAGAGCTGATAGACATGAGGAGGAGAGATTTGGATGCGACTCTGAACATTGAGGGAAGAAGAAGAGGGAAGAGGGGATATGGGGTTTATTGTGCACATATGACTTGAGAGTAAGTAAGTACCTATGGATAATTAGAAATAAGGTATTGTGAGAACAGTTTTTACAAAAACACTATCGTTTCTACATTGACATGTTGAAACAAATACAATGACATGAACACACACCTCTCAATGGGGTACATCCATCAGTATTGTACGGGTCCTACGATCTTAGCCTCTCCTGCCAAATGAATTGCCAAATGAACCATGATATCGAAGAAGGCTGGTGGAAAAATCATTTCAAGATGGCACAGTGTTGTTGAGATTCGAGATTCTAATCCATTAAGAACTTTGTCTGTAGCGATTTTCGAGCATATTTCCCTAAAGAAATTGCTTAACTCAATCAAGACTGCACCGACATTCTTTGGCAAGGCCCTTCGCACTGCTAATGGAAGTAATTGCTGCATTAAAATATGGCAGTCATGACTCTTCAATCCAAAGATTTTGCGATCTTTCAAGCGCACACAATGTGATATATTAGCCGCATAACCATCTGGAACCTTCACCTGAGATAATACCTTACAGAAAATATCTTTCTCTTTCTGAGCCATTGAGAAGCATGCAAGAGGCACATATGTTTTATGTCCTTGTGCATATGGATGAAGCGCAGCTCTTATACCCATTTTTTTAGGTCTAGACGCGCCTTTAAGCTGTCCTTTGTTTTTCCATCAATATTCAATAATGTCCCAACTATATTGTCACATATATTCTTTTCAATATGCATAACATCCAAGTTATGCCGTATCAAAAGATGCTCCCAATATGGTAATTTGAAGAATATACTCTTCTTCGTCCAACCAACCTTTCCGTTACCATCCTGTTTTCTCTTCTTACTGGACGTATTGGAGTTATGCTTTCCGAAGGTGATGTTGATGTCACGACACTGATGCAAGAGCTCCGTCCCAGATCTTGATGGAGGAGCGGATCTGAATTCCGTCTTTCCATCAAATTTTGTTTTATCACGACGAAACTTATGATCGACATTCAAGAAACAGCGGTGACTCATATAACATAACTTTTGCCCATGTGACAAGTAGTAATGAGAAGTGTCCTCATTGCAATGAGGACAAGCACATCGACCTTTTGTGCTCCATCCTAACAAGTTTGCATATGCAGGAAAGTCACTAATTGTCCACAACAATGCTGCACGCATCTGAAAGTTTTGATTGGTTGATGCATCCCAAGTATGTAACCCATCCTCCCACAACTCCTTCAACTCATCTACCAAAGGTTGCAAATATACATCTATGTCATTCCCCAGTCCACAAGGACCAGGAATAAGCAACGACATCATAAAAAACGGTTGCTTCATGCACATCTATGGTGGCAAGTTGTATGGCATAAAAACAACAGGCCATGTGTTGTGGGCAATGCTCATGGTACCAAATGGATTGAAGCCATCGCTTGCTAACCCAAGTCTAACATTACGAGGCTCTGCAGCGAAATTTGGGTATCGGTCGTCCAGATTTTGCCACGCTTTGGAGTCAGCAGGATTCCTTAAGACCCCGTCATTGGTGCGCCCCTCTGCATGCCATCTCATTAAGGGAGCTATTTTATCTGACATGAAAAGTCGTTGAAGCCTTGGCTTCAAGGGAAAGTGACGTACAATCTTTGTAGGGATTTTTCTTTCCTTGGAACATGAAGGTGATGCACCATCATCATTGGCTTTCCACCTTGAAGTGCCACATACAGAACATGCAGATTCCTTAGCAGCTTCTTTCCAATACAACATACAATCATTAGGGCAAGAATCAATCTTATTGTAACCAAGTCCCAATTCTCCAATGATCTTTTTGATTTCATAAAAGGACTTGGGCAAGGTTTCGCCTTCAGGAAATGCTTCTTTCAACAACTCAAGCAACGTGGTAAAAGACTTGTCACTCCATCCATTCAGACACTTTATGTGGTATAATCGCATAACAAAAGAAAGCTTGGTGAAATTCTTGCATCCTGGGTACAACTCTTGGTCGGCATCTTCTACCAATTTGTAAAATTTCACTGCTTCTGTGTTAGGTTCTTCTTCAGGTTCTTGTGGACTAGACTCGGGATCCTGAATTGCAAATGCCGACCGTAACATTCCGTGTATATCATCTACTTCATCCAGTACATCTTCATCCAAGGTAGCATTAGGAGACCTTTGATGCGGTGATGCAAAAATTTCCCCATGCAAAACCCAAACACCACGGTTGTAACCCTTTTCAAATCCATCGCATATCAGATGTTCATATA
Organism: Umbellularia californica; assembly: GCA_028538565.1. Classification (NCBI taxonomy): domain Eukaryota; kingdom Viridiplantae; phylum Streptophyta; class Magnoliopsida; order Laurales; family Lauraceae; genus Umbellularia; species Umbellularia californica. The sequence goes on from JAPQWN010000004.1 coordinate 33,726,728, forward strand.
CTTCATCCCGAGATCTATAATATACATTACTGCAATTCATACATGGACAGTTGATCCTTTCCCCTGATATTGCATTAGCAAATGCAAAGTCAAGGAATTGTTTGACCCCTTCTTCATATGCAATGCTCACTCTCGGCTCAAGAGTCCAGCTCTTGTCCATAATGTTTACTCACAACTAATGGACCGTCAATCTGAAATAAAAGAGAGTAAAGTCGAAGTGATTAAATTTAAGTTTTAAGGAAATATCTCTTGTGGCCTAATTGTTAGTCATGTGAATAACTAAAAATGAGATGAGAAATAAATCAATAAGGAAAAGTCTAGAGGGAGAAGCCACTATTGTGACCAACCAGCCAACTATATCATCACTGTATCGTCACTATTGTGACAACTATTTTCTTCTATGCTGTATCAATTCCAGGTGAATTGAGTTTTTTTTTTTTTTTTGGGTAATAGGTGAATAGAGTTTACACGAAACTTGAGTAGAATGCCCTCTTTGGACATGGACATGATCTGGGAAGCACTTCCAGTCTTTGATTCGTAAAATTATTCCATATTCCAATGGTTTTGAAGGAACTTTGTTTTTGCATTTCAATGTGGCCATTGTTTTCATATATATCACTTGTTAGTTTTGAGCATGTTCACCTGGAAACTTGTTTCCAACCAGTTGCATTCTATACTATAACATTAGCAACTATGTGGACAAAATATGAATGCATTCTGCTATAAGGATTTCATTGAATTTACTGGTTTCGCTTCATGAAAAATAGGCTACATTTTAAATTAAAAAATGCAACTTGAAAATAGATATTCAAGATCCATCTCTGTTTATTCAACATTTGTTCCCTTGAAACAGAAAGAAGGTCTACAAGAATACCATATTGATGCAAATAGATATTCTGAACTCTATTTAGTTTAGTGCATAATTTCTTTTGATAGCAGGATTTTAAATTACCATACCAATATTAAATAATCCACATCATAATATTCAGAAAACCTGTTCAACTTCTCATCTCTACATAGAGAATGCCTTAAGAATTAGTGTCATACAAATCATCAACATCATACAAAAAGAGGGCCCAGATGAGATGGGGTCTTAAGCAATTCTTGCTAAGCTAGCAAGTCAGTCACCTCACTTGCTTCACCACAAGGATCATGATGAAAACATCTAAAGAGCAAATCTTTGATTTTAATCCATCTAGGGCAGCTACATGAAATCTGTTTCATATAAAAAAATAATATACGCCAAAGAAATACCCACTTCTTTTCCCCTTTCTCTTAAATAGAAAGGCCCAACCAAGCATAATGCCACATTAATTAGTATTGCTATCTTACACAATGTTTTGATGCATAATTTTTTTTTCTTCTGGAGAACCTTAAACTTTCCATACCAACTTTAAATAATTCACACCCATTGAGATTCACATCTCTAGAATTAGAAAAAAAAATAGATATTAGTGTCACACACCATTATTCCATATATATAAGCTAATACTATACACCAACATCTAAATCTTCAGCCTCTGATGATTCTGATCTCTCAAAAATTATGAAAAAAGTTATAAAAAAAACAAAGAGAGAGAGAGAGACAGAGAGAGAAGGAAAAGTACTAACCAACCCCAGATGAAGGATTCAAAGAGAAGAAAAAAACACCCATCTCCTCTCATCAACATTCTAGAAACTAGATTATCAGCAACATTTGAAGGAATACAGTTGCACATTTTTTTAAAATTTGAAATTTTCAGAAGAATTCTACAGGACCTGTAATTCACAGAGATCTTACTAAACGAATCTCAAAAATAAAATCTTTCAACTGAAATGCAACAAAAGAAATCTTGTTTGTAGAATCAGTACCTAAACAGAATTATAGCTCAACTACAGAGCATGAGATCAATGCATAGTTTCCAAGGATCAATTTAAGGAAATGTCCGTAATGTTTTAGATGTCTTTAAGTACACCAAGGAAGAAGGGGGGGAAATCACATAATGTACTTTGAAACTCCCTGTATCATTAGAAAACTGCTTTTGATTCTGAAACAGAAATCATCATCAATGAAGTCATAGAACACACCATCCAACACTTGTGATAATCTTTAGCTGGATAAAAATGTGAGAGAAGAAAACAGAGAGAGAAACAAGAGGAGAAATGTCGATTTCTCAGCTACCTTAACTTCAAATCATTGCACAAAACGATCAAAATTCACAGAATAGACAAGTTTTCCACAAACGCACAAAACATCCAAATCAAATCAAATTTCAGCAGTCTTAACTTCAAATCATTGTTCAAAACAGCAAAAACGCTCAGATTAGGTGAGTTTTCTAGCATGCAAAAACCTAAGCAGAGATCAGATTTACAAACTCCAAATCATCGTACAAAAACACGAACATGCAAAGAAAAAGCGAATTTTCCAACTCACCGAATCGATATCAGCATATTCCGAGAAGCCCTCACCTATCAGAACCGTCGATCTGCAGCAGTTTCTTCTTCTTTGGTGGAGATCCGAAGAGAGATCTCACAGATCAAAGAGAGAAGAGAGAAGATCGGAAAATGCTCCAAAGTTGCTCACTGCTCTAGCTTCTGCTTCTTCTTCTCCGATGTCGAGCTGCTAGAAGCTCCAAACAAATCAATTGAAATGAAAATCCAAGTGAATGAATTGAAATGAAAAAGAAGGAAAACCATACGATACAGACATTCATAGCTTTTCGTATACCTTCTCTGAAATTAGTCTTGAATCGGCGAGGTAGAGAGGGTAAGAGCGAGAGCGAGAGAGAGAGAGAGACCGAACAGAGGCAGCGGTGATCGGTTTCGGGCAGAGAGAACATAGAGAGAGTGAGAGCGAGAAAGCAGAGAGAACGAGAGTGAGAAAGCAGAGAGAGCGAGAGAGAGAGAGAGAGAGAGAGCAGAGAGAGAGCAGAGAGAGCGAGAGAGAGAGAGAGCAGAGCGAGCGAGAGAGAGAGAGATTAGGGTTTTGGGCTGGACGACGATGGGTTTTGGGACTGGATGTGGGTTTAGGGTGGGAAAACGAAAACAGGTTTTGATTTCGATTTTGTGGAGAAGGGGGGAAGAGACGAGGTTTTGGGGGGAATGGGAAAAGGTTGGGTTTCATGGAGAAGGGGGGAATAGACGAGGATTTTTGGGGGGAAAGAGAAGGCGAATAGCAGCAGAATATACTATCTGCTGCTATAATGTCTATATACTGCCATACTTCATTTTATGCAGAAGGCGTATAACAGCAGAATATACTATCTGCTGCTATAATGTATATATACTGACATACTTCATTTTATACTGCTATATGTATATTTTATACTGCTATATGTATATGTAAATAAAAAAGTACATTGTGAATGTATAGTGACATAATAAAATATCTGCTGCTAAATTTCATATATAGTGGCATACTTCATTTTATGCTGCTATATGTGTATATATAGTGTATATTTTATGCTGTTATATGTATATGTAATTTAAAAGTACCCGTAGTGTATGTATTGTGGCATACTATATTTTATGCTACTATATGTATTATGTATAGTGGCATATTATATTTTCTACTACTATATGTATTATGTATAGTGGCATAGTATATTTTCTGCTGCTATATGTATTATGTATAGTGGCATAGTATATTTTCTGCTGCTATATGTATTATGTATAGTGGCATATTATATTTTCTACTGCTATATGTATTATGTATAGTGGCATATTATATTTTCTGCTGCTATATGTATTTTATAGCAGCAAAATATATTTTCCGCTGCTATATGTGTGCTCATACTTAGATGTAGTGACGAAAAAATAAACCGCCGCTGTAAACCATTGCTAATTGTCACTTTTCTTGTATTGATTTGAAACTACCAACGGCGTGGCCCGTGCTATCATGGGCCAAAAAACTAATAAATTAAATTATTTTATGAAATGTCAAAATTAATTATACACATAAAAATATATTCATGTATATGAAGAAAAATAGATTCAACAATTAGTAATCGCATCTTTAATCATAAATAAAAATGGTCAACATCAACAATAAACCAATACATTTAGTAATCCATTCAACAACAATGTAAAAATAATAATAATAATAACAATAATAACTTAAAAAGATATATAAAAGTGAATTTTGTTAATATATATAGATAATATTAGTCATAACAAATACATTCAAATTTTTGTTACCGTTGCTAATTTCAAGCCCAATGAATTGAAGTCCTTTGATGATTGGATCATTGAGACCTCATAAATAGAGTTCTTGCTGCCATCAAGATTATCTCTGAAATACATGATAAAATTAAAGAAAATAGGAAAAGAAAAAAATAAAAAAAACTTCATGTGATCAAATTAGGGATGCGGGTGGCTATAAATTTTAAATGGAGCAATGTTAGGATTCAAAATCTAGCCCACAGATGGATTTAAAACACAATGTAAAAGAAGTGAAACAACAACATCCACATAAGACGTCAATTCAAGAAAAACTTATTGAATATCTTCAAATACAAAGGAATATTAAGTGTAAGCCAAATTAAAAGAATAGATAGACGTTTGAAAAGGGAGACTACCAAATTTAATGAAAGAAACACAGACACATATATACCAAATTTAATGAAAGAAACACAGACACATATATACTAAGCATTCAAAGGGAAGGTGAGATGCAAAGGAAGAAATAATGGTAGTCAATGTGTAGTAGGTTTCATGTGATGCCAAAAGAACATTTAAGGCGACCATAGCGTGTAAGATCCAGATTCAGACAACTGGTAATAACAATACGAAAAAAAAAAAAAAACAGAGATTTCATCAGCGCATTGATATACACGTGTTATGTTTTTTGGGGTTTCTACATGATACAGTTAACCTCTGCAATTTTAAGAGAGGATAGAATAGAGAACTTATAATTAAACTAGGATTAGGTAAACCCTATAGTAGTATAGTGACCTTAATCTATTATATTCCACCAATGGCCCAACCAATAACATAGACTATTTTCGTCTCTCCCCAGAAGAATCGCCATTAGGATTGCTTCACAAGAGGGACCCGTATTGATTATAGTTTATCTATGCTCATGGTACATGTCCTAGAAAAAGAATAACATGTCAATGATCAAATGGCTATTACGTATCTTTGGATTCTACCTTTGCCAATCCATCACAACCAATATTTAGAAGTAGAGATGCATGGTGAAACAAACTCGTTATGATCAATTGTGGCTAGCTAGCTATCAACTCATCATCCATCCTATAAGTACAAATAGCTAGGTGGTCGGTTATAAACCGAGACCGTTGATCAAGTGATTCCTACTTCACACAGATCGTTTTGTGATCATGGGTGTTGCTGGGCGCATTTAATCGCAAAACCCACACAGATCCGAAACGAAGAGAACTGTATGAGATTTTTGTTAACCTTTGACATTTAGCAGGATCAAGATGTAAGGGGTTTAATTTGAATAACACAACTCAAGAACCTTGAATCAAATATATAAGACATACCTGGATCCATAGCTTTCTTAGGCTTTTCTTCTCTTTGATCTTCTCTTTTAGTGGGGTTTATAACTCTCTGCAACTTCCCTTCCTACAAGTCTCAATGATGGTTGCTTACAAAGACTTCAAGTGCAGAGAGTTACCCAAGGTGTTCTCTTTTATAGGCTTTTCCAAAAGCATCCCTTCCATCAAGGGACACCAGCCATTAGATTTCTTTAATGGCAGTGAATGAGGAAAAATGAAAAGACATGAAAAACAAATCGACATGCATGCATCCTTTCATATGGAAAGAGAGAGAGATTAGGTGGTCATGTGGACCACCTTAAATGGTATTCCAACAGTCTCCCACTTGGTCCACGTGACCACATGCATATATCTCGAAAAAAAGAATTTTAAATAAATATAATTTTAAGGAAACTCAAAAAAAAATGAATTTGACTAGTGCACCACTTTGAAAAATAATTTTCATTCAGCTTTTATGCCATTCTTTAATCTGTGATTAGTCAAAAATACTAATGTGAATTGTGGCGGTCACATATCATTATTGACACATTTCCTTCCACAATCACAACATCAATATTCTTCCCTAATCAAGTCTTTAATAAGGATCAAAATAGGATCTTAACACGGCAATCCTATTTTAAAGGGTACTATAACGCCATAACCTTACATTCTCACTTTATCTACATTAATCACATGTGATGACAAAAATAAAATGAGACTAACGAAATCGTTTCTTTTATTGCAACTGTAATGATCAAAGTACATGGTGTCAAACAAATATATAAATCCTAATAAGGCAGTTCATATAAACCCATATTTAATACATGTCCACTATAGGCCGTCGAAGGTAATGCCTTCGTTAGTGGATTTGCAATCATGAAGTCTGTTGGAGCCCCAATAATTGACACCAAACGATCTCGTACTTTCTCTCTTAAGACAAGATATTTAACGTCCAGGTACATAGATTTACTTGAACATTTGTCATTTTGGGCAAAGCGCCTCGCTGCATCATTATCGCAGTAAATTTTCAGAGGCTCGGAGATTCGATCCATGATCCTAAGTCCATAATCATAAAAATAAAAACAGAATTTTATCATAACCGGGCCACTTTGGTGACTACCAAATTAATCAAAAATTCTACCTTTAAATTAATATATACAACAACATTGTGTGATCTCATAAGTCCTGTTATATCATCATAAGTAATATGGATCATTGAATGTCCCAAATTAGCTAGGCACAAAATGAATCCAAATGATGATCATTTGACTTATTTTATTTTGCTAGATCACATTTTCTTTTATAGGTACCCTTTATATGATTAATGGTCCAAAATAACTTTAATTTGGCCATTAATCAATACCTAATATCTTTAATTGATTTATCAGATATGGGTCCATTCAATCCAACCATTGATTCTCCTCACATTTGGCATAAATTATATAAACATGCATATAAAAAGGAATATTAACTCCGATCATAAGAACTAAGTGCGGAAATATAACTTTAATAAGTTAAAGTAAAGTTTATAAATTATGCGCAAAAATTAGAATCACTTTATGACTGATCCAAACTGTTAATCATGAAGATCTTATTAAAATGAATCTGTAGATGAAAACAGATCAAAATTTGAGCCCAGATAAGTCCATAATCATGAAAATGAAACTTCAGCCATTAAATTCTTTCTTGATCTGGTCAACCTGGGTGTTGGCCAGTCACATCAATAAGTTAGAAATGTTAGTTTGTTAATATTAAAGGTTTAGATCTGTCATATTGGTTATAGAATGGACAGTACAAACACCACCAGCATGTATGTAATTTCTTTCAGGTCTGCTACAGAGAAGAGAAGATGGGTTGTATGGTTTCTCTCTGATTCTTGTTCTGGAGATCTTTTGGGTTTAATCCCATAAACTTTAACACAGAGACCAAGAAGAAGAAATATCTCACAGTTTCTCTCTAATTCTTGTTTTGGAGATGTTTTTGGTTAATACTAGAAATTTTAACGGTAAACCCAGAGATCAAGAAGAAATATCACCAGACAATCACTACCCAAAAGAAACCAACAAGAGTTTATTCAAATTAAAACCCAAAACCAAAACCAATTGCTCTGATACCAATTGTTAACCTTTGACATTTAGCAGGATCAAGATGTAAGGGGTTTAATCTGAATAACACAACTCAAGAACCTTGAATCAAATATTTAAGACATACCTGGATCCATAGCTTTCTTAGGATTTTCTTCTCTTTGATCTTCTCTTTTAGTGGGGTTTATAACTCTCCGCAACTTCCCTTCCTGCAAGTCTCAATGATGGTTGCTTACAAATACTTCAAGGGCAGAGAGTTACCCAAGGTGTTCTCTTTTATAGGCTTTTCCAAAAGCATCCCTTCCATCAAGGGACACTAACCATTAGATTTCCTTAATGGTAGTGAATGAGGAAAAATGAAAAGACACGAAAAACAAATCGACATGCATGCATCCTTTCATATGGAAAGAGAGAGAGAGAGAGATTAGGTGGTCAAGTGGACCACCTTAAATGGTATTCCAACAATTTTCACTCCCCATTCAGCAGAAGAGAATAGTTCGGACAACTAACAGAGATGAGATGGTTTAGATCGACCGAGACGATCGACAACACACACACACACACACACACACACACACACACACACACACACACACACACACACACACACAGAGGGGAAAATCATATGAGGCATCGATGATGATCGAATTGAGATGAAACGGTGACTACGAACATGGCAATAATGGGGACAATTGCACCGCCCTCCTTTTAATCACAAATAGAGGGGCCGTTGTATTATAATTAGCACTACCGCACGTACTTTTGCTTGAAGGCTGCCGGAATATAGTAGTCCGGCAGGCGAGGCGATGATGATCATCTTTGAATGACATTGAAGTTGAGAATTCTGGAAGAAGATAGGCGTGAGATGATGGAGGGAAGAAGATCGTGGTGCATTATGAAGATGTACGTGAGTTGATATGGTGGTACTGGAGGGAAAAAGATTGTGGTGCATTATGAAGATGTACGTGAGATGATATGGTGGTACTCTAAATGAGAGATTTTTTACGGAAGATTGGAGGGGATAGAGAGATTTTAGGAGATTTGAGGATAATTGAGAAGGTCCCACTTAAAAGGCAAAGGCTCTCTCACTAGTTTCTAAGTGATTTTTCTGAAAGGAGAATAATTGGGTGCTAAGGTAACACCCCTCACTACCCACCTCCCCCTCTGCTTTAATATATATAATAACTAGTGTAATAGGCCAGCATGTAAAAAAATAATTAAAATTTCTAATTTAAAAATATTTTTAAATATTTAAATAAATTATAAATAAATATTAATATATAATTCATAATAAAGATGAAAACTCATTAGAGAAATTTGAGGTAGCTGGAAATATTTAGGGAAAGATCAAGTAAATAGTAAAGATCTTAGGACCTTGATTTGATTATATTTGTGCTTAGCCATAAATTGAGTGCCATTTCAGAATTAAATGTGGATTTTGGAAGTAATTGGCTTCCACAATGGGCCCCATAGATTAATTAATCCTACCAAATATCTAAAGAAAAATAAAGAGGAAAATGTCCATAATGGGCCCCTTAGATTAATCTTACTGAATATTGAAAGGAAAATAAGGAGAAAAAAGTAGCAGAATATAGCCTATGAAAGTGGTCCCTGCTCCTATATCAACAAAACTATTCGCATGTTGGTATTAAAAAAAAAAAAAAAAGTGGCCCCTATAAATTGTGAGTTTGGAAATAAAGAAGACTTGAAAACTTATTTGGTTAAATTAGTAAATATAAATGATTATATATTAAGTGTGGATTTTGAAATTAACTAGCTTCCACAATGGTCCTCACGGATTAACAATACCAAATATTGAAAGAAAAAATAAGAAAAAAAGTAGCACAATACTGTCTACGAAAGTGCCCCAAATTTCTACAACTTAGATCTGACATGAAGGTCCCACAAATTGATATGCAACAACGTTTAATACATGGGGCCCTTTGAAGGTAACTAAAGAGAAGCTATTATTGTATGCTATGTTTTAGGGAAGGGAGAAGTATCTTAAGATCTTATTTTGTAGGAAAATTAGATAATAGTGATTTGTTGAGATTAGATCAGCAGGGCAATTCCAGAATGTGGCATTACAAAAGGTTAGAGGATGCACCACATGTCGCTCCCCCGCAAAACTCACATGCTGCTTTAATATATATATATATATATATATGAGGGGGCCTCTCCTCAGGTCAAGTTGAGGAGAGCGTCCACTCACCCACGTGTGACTGAAAGCCCGCCTGCCCATTTTCTCGGTCCAAAATTGAAAGCCTGCCCATTTCTTTCAAACACCTTTCGTGGGCCACCCATTTCAACAAAAGTATTTTCGAGGATATCATCATCTCCTCAATCCTCAACCTCAACGATACCCTCACAGTTTTTCCTCTCTTCTTCCTCAACGAAACCCTCAACGAAACCCAATCTCGTATCATCTCCTCCCAAATCTCATCTCGACTCCTCAGCTCCTCGGCGCCGCCCGGTGTTGACATCGTCGAAGAGACTGTGCTCGGCATGAAAATGAGAAATAATGCTAGAACAATTCCAGATCTAGATACACGTTTCAAGTTTACGAAACTAGCATGAATACTTATAATATCATGAAAAGATAAATCCACATTGAGCTCATCCTTTCTCCGTCATACATGATGACAAGAGCAAGCACGCACGACAAGCACGACACGAAAAACACGATCCCACGCCACACAAGGTAGACGGGGTATCCGGCCGCGGAACCGGACCACGAACACGCACGATGTGTAATATAATACACGACTAGTCTGCAGACAGTCCACATGTTTAAGGACCCCCAGGTAGTGGATCAAGCTAAAAGGGCAGTCCAAGCTCAGTGGTATTCACTTATATCATGAATGCACAAAACACGACGATACACGTTCGAGAACACGACAAAACAAGAGGGAAATCATTTAACAAGCACGACGTGACAAGACTAGCAAAATAGCATAGTATTAATGCTTACAAACTTAAGAAATGATTCCCTTTTTTATTCTTGGAACACATCTTGAAAACGAACTTGCACTTGGAAATCGAACGAGAACACGATGATGCATGAAGCATCAAAACAAGAGTTCACACATAAATCTATCAAGCATAGGTTGAGACCAATCCCTGACCCTTGTGGAATTGAAAACCAAATGTCGGAATTCAATAAAACTTGGTGTCCCCGAAGGTATATTACATTTTGGAATTCCAAGTGTACAAGGTCAATAAAAAGGTCTAAAACCTGGTCTAGTTTTCATTCCCGCAAAAATCCTTCAAAATAGTACTTTTTGTAACTGACGGGCTGGTTCCAGCATCTCTATCGGTAGAACTTCCGGTTGAACCACCTCTACCGGTAGAACTACCGGTTGGAGCACTTCTACCAGTAGAACTTCCGGTAGAACTGAGGTTTTTCAATTTCCTCAACTCTCTGCCAAAATTTGAGTCATTTCTACCGGTAGAACTTCCGGTAGAACTTAGGGTTTTCAATTTCCTCAACTCTCTGTCAAAATTCGAGCCATTTCTAACGGTAGAACTTCCGGTTTAAATGCCTCTACCGGTAGAACTTCTGGTAGAACTTAGGAAGTTCAATTTTTCACACTTCTCTCTGATGGACCCGAAAAAAAAAAGGGCAATCTTCCGTCCTCTCCCTCCGCACCCCGGGGGCTGACCTGGGTCTCGGCAGAGGAGGGAAGATCTCGGGCATCAACATTTTTGTACGGGTATGCCAGATTTACTTTCTACTTGGAATTTGGAATAGTGATAATCCGGAGATTCACCTTCACAATTGGAAAGGAAATCAATCCTTTTTTCTAACTTTTCAAATTGCATAAATATTAAGAAAAGAGACAAGTTTTTAGAATGTCGTATGAGGCGTTTTTGTTTGTTTGCCGTTAAAGGCTATTTTGCCGTGAAAGGCGTTTTTACAAAACTCATCAAATATGAAAGACAAGAATTGTGATTTCTTTTTGTCTCTTTAAGAAATACAAACTACAATAGAAAAGGAAGAAAAGGGATCTAACTTCTCAGGAGATTGTGGGGACACGTTGAGATCGACGGTCGCAAGTCATGTATGGGCTTCGCCATCGTCCTTCAAATGAGAACATGTGATGCTTTGATTCTTTGACTTGGCTCCTAACCTCAGTTTTTTAAAGGACAAGGACCAAGAGAAGGTCCTATATCCAATAAAAAACCACGTAAACGGGCTGAAAAGCCGCGTTTAGGCCATGTTGGAGAAGGAGGTGACCTTGGGCCCCCCCCCCCCCAAGGGACGTTGATCACCTTGTGGTGCTTCCGGGAGCAAAGTAGCAGGACTTCGTCTCTCTCTTGGATTTTCTGGTTTTTCAGAGCTTGCACTTGGGATCTCTTTTCATCATGCTTTTCTTCTTGGAATGGACCTCCTTTTATAGGCTATTGATAGCCATGAGGTGTTTATTGGCATTGATGGCCATGATGAAAGAATTGATGAGGAGTTACAAATCGATTTTGTAACTCCTTTTTCAAGGCTTGTGATTAGCCGATGAAGGTAGTGGGCATTTAATCACCTTTATCCTTCATGATGATGGGAGTTTCATGAGTTTAATGCCATGATTGCTTGGATTTGTAACTCCCAAATGCTTGGTTCTGTTTGGGCCATCCAAAATAATGAGTTAATGACTGCTTTAATGGGTCAATTAATGACATTAAGTGGTTGCCAAGGCATGTGCAGAGTCGCGGGCCGTGCTGCGCCTTTTGAGATTCTTCTTGCGATCATCACGGGTGGATCCACGCATTATTTGATGTCGGATTGCGATGCAATTTCAGACATTAATTGATGTTGGCAGGCCGGTGACATCTATCTTGTCGATTTCACGATCGGTCGGACAGAAAGTGCACTTTCTTGGTCAGCCGGTTGGCGATCTTGGAGCGATCGGTGATGATTTCATGCTTTTGACGGCGGATCCGAGATGTTGACGAAGATCAGTCGTTTTCAAGCATTAAACATTGGATTTTCAGAAAATCACAGAGGCAAGAACACCCGAAACGCGAAAAGAATTGAAAAGCGGACGATTTGGCGCAAAATCCGGCAACCCGGATTTCCAGGGTCGCCGGGCAACCATGCACCCACGGTCGCTGGCGACCTTGGGCCAAGGTCGCCGACGACCATAGGGCTTCGGCCCGTTTGGTCGCCGAGCGTCGTTTTCGGCTGTTTTTTCATCTTTTTTGTTCCTTTTTTCTTCTGTATTTTTCTTGACATTTTCCTCAATTATTGACTTGATTTTCTTGGAGAAATCTTGACGAGAACCCTCGCGAAGTCGGAGCACAAAGTTTCCTATTTTTCGGGAAAGCCGAAGACTTTGTAGCCGATTTTCCGTCAAGCGTCGAAACTAGGTCAAACGATGTCAGAATGACCTAAAAATTGAGGTGAAGATTCTTGAGCAGTGGATAGGACCAACCATGGGCTTTTATTTGAGTTTTGAAGCCGTTTGGGGTCCCATCGATGCTTCACTTGATTTTGCTGCGGGGAAAATGACGAGTTTTGATATGTGGTTAAACGATGTCCGATTGACCTGAAATTTGACGGGGAGCCTATTGGAGTCATTTTGAGACGTTCCATGGGCTTTGTTTTGGATGTCATGGTCCTGGGTTGCTCTGCCGCCGGTAGGCTTGATTTTCTCTCGGAGCATCGAAACCTGGTCAAACGTTGTCGGAATGACCTGAAATTTGACTTGCAGCCTTTTGGAAGCATGTTGAAGCCACTCATGTATTTTGTTTCATGAGTGATGGCTTCGGTAGTTGCCGCCGCCGGGAGGCTTGATTTTGCTGCTCGAGCATTGATGGAGGGTCAAACGTTGTCGGTTTGACTTGAAATTTGGCATGGAGCCCTTTGGAGACATTCTGGAGTCATCCGTAGGCTTTGATCAAAGTTTTGGTGTCTTTGATGATGTTGCCGCCGAGAGCGCTTGTTTAGCTATCGGAGCGGTGAAGTTGGGCCAAACGATGTCGGAATGACCCGAAACCTCAGGTGTACCCCTCTTTTAGCTGTCTTGAAGGATCTCTCAGATTCTGTCTGATTCTGACAAAATCTGATGCTTGAAGTAGCCTTGCCTCTTTTTAGCAGGATGCAGCTTCAGGAGGCTTCTTGATGTTGAGGAGACATATTGACTTTTTTGGTGTCAACAAATGCCCCCTCGAGGTACAGCGATGAGTAGCTTTTTGGAGTCGATGTGCCTCGAAGAGAAACTTGGAGGAGAGATTCCAACTTGACCAAGAGTCTTTAGCATTATTTTTTTTTAATAGCCTTCTGAGTTTCCGGGGGAATTTTATGGTAGTGAGAGGGATTACGTACCATCTCAAGGCAAAGTTTTGAAAATGACATTGGGTATTTGGATTTTGGGTTTTGGATTTTGGTTTTTGACCTTGTGACCTAACAAGCTGTAAGTGGCAGGTTAGGGGACCGGATTTTGGTTTTGTGAAATGTCAATTTCAAGATTTTGGCTCAATTTGGTTCATGAGGTTAGATGGTTTGGTTTTTGGAAACTCATGGGACTTTTTTTTTTCTTTTGAATGATCCCATCAACTCAAAAGAGGCATGGGACTTTTTTTGCTCTTGGTAAGAGGAATACTTTGACTAAAAGCCAATTTTAGTGCCTAGGTGGTCAAACCTGGCTCATATGGGCTAACTCATGGGATCTTAGGCTTTGGAGATGGCCTAGATCTCATATGGTGTCATATTTGTAAAGAATATCTAAAAATATCTCTTTTGTGTAGAGAATATCTAAAAATATCATTACTTGGAGAGAATTTCTCAAGTTTTCTTTTTGTGGAAAGATTCTCTCAAAACATCTTTCTCTTTGGGAAAGTAGCTAAATTTTAGCACTTACCTCCTTTCTTTCTCTTTGTTTCCTCTTTTGGCTTGCTCTCTTCTTATAAAAGCAAAGACGGTTGGTGCTTTTGCTCTATTACTTTCTTTTTGCAAGAAATCTTCAAGAGTGCTCCCCAAGGCAAGAAGTGCTTTCTCTTCTTCAAGGATCTCCAAGCTTTTCTTCTTCTTCTCCATCAATGGCTTCAAGTAAGTTTTCTTTCTCGTCAAGAATCTCCATTGTAGAAGTAGCTTCTTCATCATTTTTTTTTCTTTTTCTTTTCTTCTTCTTTCTTCTTTTCTTTCTTTTTTTTTTCTTTTCTGTTCTTTTCATGCACGTTTTTCCTTTTTTTTTTTTCGTGCTTCTCTTTTTTTCTTTCTTTCTTTTTTTTTTCTCTTTTTTTTTGTTTTTTTTTCCCACGCTGATTTCTCTTTTTTTTTTTCAGCGTCTTTCTTTTCTCTCTTTTTTTTTCTGTTTTTTTTTTCTCTGGCGGTATGGACAGGTCCGTACGGACCTGACCGTACTGCCACGTGGCAGTGGGCCACGGCCTGTGGGCCAAATTTTTTTTTTTTTTTTTTTGTGCTGAGATTTTTTTTTCCTCTCTCTTTCTTTTTCTTTTTCCTTGTTTGCTCACTATGATAATGAGGCTATGCAATTTCAATATGTATGCATTTTTTTGTTTGATGCATCAAGATAGAAGGCTAGAGTCTCTAGGTCAAGCCAACATCATTTTTGACTTGGACAAAGTTTGATTAGTTTCGACCAAATTGGGTTGGAATTGGTCAACATTTGGTCCAGGTTTTCCTAGCATCTAATGCATGATGATATTTTTTTTTTGATGCATGAGTTTTGGTAAATAGATTTGGAAGTATGATGATGCATACCTGAAAATCTTTTGCAAGTGTTGGGATTTTGAGCTCGCAGCGATGTTGAGCTCTTTCTCGGTCTTGCTGGATTTTGAGGAAGTTTTGCAATTTTTGGATTCTGAAGCTCGCAGCAATGTTGAGCACTTTTCCAGATTTTGCTGAAGTTTGATGAGATTGGCTTGTTCTCGCAGCAATGTTGAGTTCAAGCCTTCTTTGAGAATTCTCCACTGACTATGAGCTCGCAGTGATGTTGAGCTCATTTTCAGGCTTCCTGTCTTTTTCGGAGTATTTTCCTTTTCGTTGGAATTGCCCCGGAACCATGTCAAAATTTTGCTAGAATTTTGTAGCAGAATTCTGTCATTTTGATGTTGATTGATCTTTTCTCTTTCATCTTTTGCATGTAGTTCTTCCAGAACAAACAAGGGTAAAGGTCTTATTACTGATGCACCTCGTCGATCTGCTAGATCTTCCAATGCAGCCGTTCAGCAGGCTTGGGAGAAGGAGGGGGCTCTCATTCTCCAGGTTGAGGAACCTGAAGGTAATGTCCGGAGGAAGACTCAAGAGCATGAGCAGTGGCAGGTCCTCTGGGAAGAACTTCCTCGTGCTGCAGATGGGTCGCGGCATTCGGCCGCGTTTTATGGGGACATTTTGAAGGAGGGTGGCCTAAAAACTTTGGAAGTTAAGGCCAAGTGTCTGCTTGAGGAGTTGAACCTTTGGTTGGAGACCATGTAGGATTGAGCTCCTGAGTTGTAACAAACTCTTTTTCCTTTTTCTTTTTTTTTTTTTTTTTGGGTACCTCCATGTATAAACAATCATTTTTTTTTGATGAAAACAATTTTGAGCAAAAGTTTGATGGGAATGTTTGTTTAAGGATTTGATCAAAAGGTTGTCATTTTGTGAAAATCTTTTGTCAAAGGGTTGTTTTGGGCATGAAAGCCAATTTTGTGGCAGAAAGCTTTGTTTTTGAAAACCAAAATTTGGATGGCGAGAAAGCCTAATTTTGTGGCGTAAGAGCCAAAATTTGTTTTGCGGCATGGGAGCCAAAATTTTTGGATGGCGTGAATTTTAGAATGGCATAGAAGCCGAATTTTGTTTTGTTTGTCTTGGCATTTATAGCCGAATTTTGAGATGGCATGAGAGCCAAAATTTTTGTTGGTGGCATGAGAGCTGATTTTGAGATGGCATGAAAGCCGATTTTGGCGTTTATAGCCGAAAATTTTTTGAATTTTGGCATTTATAGCCGGATTTTGGCATTTATAGCCAGATTTTGGCTTTTATAGCCAATTTTTTTTGTTTTGGCATTTATAGCCGAATTTTGGCGTTTATAGCCAGATTTTGGCGTTTATAGCCGATTTTTTTTTTGTTTTGGCATTTATAGCCGATTTTTTTTTTGAAAACCAAGTTTTGTTTTATTGGCATGAAAGCCGATTTTGGCGTTTATAGCCGAAAAAAATTTTGTTTTTGGCATTATAGCCGAATTTTGGCATTTATAGCCGAATTTTGGCGTTTATAGCCGGTTTTTGGCGTTTATAGCCGGATTTGGTTTTCAAAATGCAGGTATCGACTAAATGTCGCCTCCCCGCTGAATGGTCTTGCAAGTATTGATGGAATGTCGCTTCCTTACTCATTCGGTTTTGCGAGTATTGATGGAATGTCACTTCCTCGCGGGCTGGGTTTTGCGAGTATCGATGGAATGTCGCTTCCTCGCGAATTGGGGTGCAAATATCGACTAAGCGTCGCTTCCCTGCTTTTCCCAAAACTTTTGGTTTTGCGGGTTTTGCGGGTACTGACTTGATGTCGTTTCTCTGCGACTTTTGAAATTTGAGGTTTTCTCGAACCATTTGAAATTTGGGTTGTGGATAGCAACTGGTATGTTGCATCTCCACGATTTTTGAAATTTGGGTTGTGGATATCAACTGGTTTGTTGCTTCTCCACGATTTTTGAAATTTGCAAGTATCGAATGGGGTTCGCTTCCTTGCGATTTTTGGGTTTTGGAAGTATCGAATGGGGTTCACATCCTTCCGATTTTTGGGTTTTGCGAGTATCGACTGAATGTCGCTTCCCAGCGGTTTCTAAAGACCAAAATTTTTGTTTAAAGACACGAAGGTCATAAATTTTGACTTAAAACCATTTTGGTTGTAAAAGCCGAGGCGGTCTAGGGTGAAAATTCCTAAGTCCCAATTTTTGTTTCAAGCCGTAAATTTTGGGTTCAAGGATCGAAAATTTTGGTTAAGTCTGGGAAGAGGCTCCTAAACTTGGATTGATTTTTCTTTTGAACAATGAAACGATGAAAGTAAGCATTGTTTTGAGAGATAGTTTTTTTTTTTTTTTCGGAAACTTTAACATAAAGATGAAAATTTCAAAAGGGGTGGGTTTGATGAGCAAGTACCTTGGAAATACGCTTTAGCCATGTAGATATTGCTCTGACCCGTTTGAGGAAGTCTTCAAGGGTAGTACCGCTTCAAGAACTTGCCGTTGATGGGTAGCATACATCTGTCTCCTTCCATGTTTAGAAGAGCGTATGCACCGTTGGAGAAGACTTTGTCGATGACGAAGGGTCCCTCCCATTTTGGTTCGAATTTGCCTTTGGATTTGTGGGTAAAGACTATGGGTCTTTTTACTGCAAGAACCAAGTCACCCCTTTTGTAGGCGCGTTGCCTGAACTTTTTGTCGAAAGATCCTGACATGCGTGCTTGGTACAACTCAATGCTTTGTAGAGCTTCGAGTCGTCTTTCATCGAGATTATCCAGCTCTTGGAGTCTCATTTTGACATTGCTTTCTTGCGTCATGTCATTTTGCAAAGATACCCTTAAGGAAGGAATTTGTACTTCCAAAGGGACAACAGCTTCGCATCCATAGACCAAAGAGAATGGTGTGCTATGGGTTGGTCCTCGAACGGTGGTTCGATAGGCCCACAAAGCTTCTAGTAGTTTGTCGCCCCAGTCTCTTCTGTGACTAGAGACCATTTTCTTGAGAATTTTGCAGAGTGTCTTGTTAAAGGCTTCTGCTAGTCCATTCACTGCTGGATTATATGGAGTCAAAGGAAAACTTTGGATTTTGTACTTATCGCAGAACCTGTAGAATCTGTGATCCCGGAATTGCGGTCCGTTATCATGGACGAATCTTTTAGGTATGCCGAAGCGACAAATAATGTTGGTGCGCAAGAACTGAAGGACTGAAGAAGTCTTCATTTCGCTGAGCGCAAATGCTTCTGACCACTTGGAGAAATAATCCGTAGCGGCGAAGCTGAAGCGATGACCTTTGCTTGATGGGGGAGAAATAGGACCTATGATGTCCATACCACAGGCTTCGAAAGGCAATGAGATTGCTGTTGGATGTAGCCATTCTGGAGGCATGTGGACATAATCTCCGTGAATCTGGCATTTTTGGCAACGCTTGGCAAATTGTATTGCATCAACTACCATGGTAGGCCAATAATAACCTAGCCTTTTTATCTGGTTGTAAAGCTTAGGGCCAGTTTGATGGGCTCCACAAAGACCAGCATGTACTTCTTTGAGAGTTTCCTCAGCCTCTTGTTGTGATAAGCAGCGTAGGAGTACTCCGTTTGAAGGATTTTCTGTAAAGTGCTTTTGAAGGTATATCCAAATGAAAGTTTGGGGCTCGTCTTTGGATGCTTACCCGCTCTTTTGGATCTTCAAGTAGTATTCGGAACATGATATAATCAATGAACGGATCTCTCCAGTCGCCAATCGGAGGTTTGAGGATGGACATCCGACTTCCAACCACTTGGTGGCATTCAGCAACAATTTGGTGTGTGTTGAGAGGACGGAAAATCTTTCTTTGACACACTGTGACTTGCATGTTTTCCCCTTCTTGGATTGCCATGAATGCGGCAAGTCCTGCCAGGGCATCTGGACGGATGTTTTCACCTCTAAGGATGTGGGTGATATGGCAGATGTTGAATTTTTGTTGAAGCGACTGCGCCTTATTGTTTAGTAAGGTAGCAAATCAGGCTTCCTGACTTCATATTTTTTATTCATCTGGTTGACGACCAGTTGAGAGTCTCCAAAAGCTTCCAACGTGGTGTGCCGGATTCGAGGGCGAGTTCTAATCCTACAATCAGGGCTTGGTACTCAGCTGCATTGTTTGAACATGGTTCCAGTAGCGAGAAGGCGTGTGGAATCATGTATTTGTCAAGACCGACAAAGAGGATGCCAATTCCAGATATTTGCTTTCCCTTTTCATTTGTCCTGGTTACACCGTCAAAGTACATGTCCCAGGAAGCATTTGATAAGGAAGTTTCTACATTGTAGACAAATTCGTCTGGGAGATTATCCCTAAGTGGAGAATCTTTGGGCAATGGATGCTCTGCGAGGAAGTCTGCTAGAGCTTGGCCTTTGATTGCTTTTTGTGGTACATACCTAATATCAAATTGTGATAGAAGAATGCACCAGTTTGCCAGTCGGGCATTGAGAGAACTAGCTTTTGTGACAAGGACATTTAGGAGGTTAATCCTCGAAATCAGGTAGACTGTGTTCGACAGCAGATAGTGACGCAGCTTTTGTACAGCGAACATTACTGCAAGGCATTCTTTTTCGACTGGGGAGTAGCGATGCTCTGCACCTACCATCATGCGGCTAAGGTAATATAGAGCAGCTTCTTTTCCGTCGTCGTTTTTTTGTGCGAGCAGAGCACCCAAAGAGTGGTCGAGAGCTCTTGTGTACAAGGTAAATGGTTTTCCAGTTGTGGGGGCAACCAGCACTGGAGGTTTGATGAGGTATGCTTTGATGTCTTGAAATGCATTTTCACAATCAGCATCCCAGACAAAGTCCACGCCTTTCTTCATCAGGCGAGAGAAAGGACGGCATTTCCCTGATAGATTGGAGATGAACCGTCGGATGTAGGCCGGCCTTCCTTAAAGCCCTTTTAATTTTCTTAGGGTTCTGGGAGATGGTATTTCCAGGATAGCCTTGACTTTGGTGGGGTCAAGTTCTATTCCAGTTTTCCGTACTATGAATCCGAGAAACTTACCCGATGAGACACCGAAGAAGCACTTTAGTGGATTCATCCGCAATTTGTGTTTGCGAAGTCGGAGGAAGACTTCTCAAAGATCATTGAGATGGTCTTCTTTTCTTCTGCTTTTTATGGCGAGGTCGTCAACATAGCATTCGACCATCTTGTGCTGCATATCTTGGAATATTTTCATCATAGCCCTCTGATATGTCGCACCTGCATTTTTCAAGGCAAACGGCATAACAGTGTAGCAATACACGCCGAATGGTGTCCGAAATGATGTATGCCTTTCATCTTCAGGATGCATCTTTATCTGGTTATAGCCAGAGAATCCATCCATGAACGTCATTCGCTCGAACCCATAGGTGTTGTCAATCATCACCTCTGGTATGGGGAGCGGGAATTCATCTTTAGAACATGCATTATTCAGGTCTCTGTAGTCGATACAGACCCTTATCTGCCCATTTTTCTTTATCACGGGGACAATGTTGGCCAACCATTCAGGATGCTGTTCCTCGCGGATGAAGCCAACGTTTTTGAGTTTCTGAACTTCTTGTTCAATTTTGTCCATCACGTCGGGAGGGAATCTCCTTTGGCCTTGTTTGATAAGCTTGATTTCTTTTTGTAAGTTGAGCTTGTGGATTGCTACTTTGGGATCCAAGCCAGGCATTTCGGCATAAGACCATGCAAAGCAATCAACGAACTCACGAAGAAAAGAGATATACTCGGGTAACTCATCATCCTTTATATTCTTGCTCATGAATACAGGACGTGGGTTATCAGGTGTTCCCAAGTCTATCTTTTGAACAGGGTCTTCTGTCGGAAGGTTTGAAGGTGGTTCCTCCACAGTATTTTCGGAGGCTTCCAACTCAACAAGACCTTCTGGAGTGCCAGAGAAATTTTCAGACTGAGGCTCTGTTTCTGTCCATGAATCTTCTTGATCAGCATCCTTCTCAATGCTATCCTTCTCAAGGCTTGCAATGAGATGGTCCCAATCATTTGCTGGAATTGGGTTGAAGTAAGGTACTTCTTTTGGAGACGATGATTCTTCTAGGATAGAGAACCGCTCGTCTACGTCATCGGGCAATTCCTCTTTATTATCAGAGAAATTATACCAATTGGAGGAGCTTTCAGGATTTTTGACGAGTAACTCCTTAAAGAGATATCCAGGGATATCGATGTCTTCATGAGATGTTGAGGCTTGGTCGGTAAAGCGACTTTGCAGTCATGGTGTCAACTGTCTCATAGGAGCGGTAGGATCATACCCCAACCCATATGAAGACTTGCCTTTTTGAAGGTGGATTTTCCAATCTTCTGATTGACTTTTGGTCAGGGTGGGTTCCAATGGTGTAAGGATACCACGGCCACCTCCCAAACCAGTCGGGTTTTGAGCATCGTAGCCCATTTTCTTCATGATAACTTGTGCCATTGGACTATACAGGGATAGCTGAGGCATACCTTCGTTTTGGAAAGATTCAAGCAGAGAGTTCAATGGAGATGCTCCCGACCTGTGGAAGAAGATTGTTTTTTCTTCTGGCGAAGTTGCCGGGATAACAAAGGAGGCAGACGTAGGATCTTCTATGCCTGCAAGTGTCTCCAATGGAGTGAGAGTGAGCTGATCTTGCTGAGTATCAGCTTGGCTCGATGTTGTGTCATCTTCTGACTCTGACTCGGAGTCTGTGTCATGCATAATAGGCACAAAGGAGACAGTGAACTTGCCCCCAGTCTTTTGTTTTGTCTTCTTTGCTTTGGTAGTGATTACCAAAGGCTTTGGAGATTTGAAGGAGACGACGAAGGGAGCTTGGCCGCTTACTTCGAGTTTGGTGGAGGGTTTGTTTTCCTCCGATGATTGCTGAGGAGCCTTGCCTTTATCTTTCTGGAGACTGTCGACAAAGCGAATTCTTTTTTTCCTCCTGTTCTTCTTTTCCATCTTTATACATTTGAGCATCTGCAAAATGGACATCTCTGCCTTTGAAGGGCTTTTTGTCTGGAAACACTCGATGTATCAAACCATCGTTGCCAACGAACTTGATGCACTGATGTAGAGTTGAAGGGACGACACCATTCTCATGTATCCAGGGGCGTCCTAGGAGTATATTGTAGCATGAAGGGGTCCTTATTGCATACACAGTGACTTCAGAAATAAGATCACCGATTTGCAATTTGAACCTGATTTTGCCGATAGGCCTTTGAGCGCTGCCGTCATATCCGAAGATGGATACGGACGTGTGACTCAGTTTGCTAGGTGGGATGCCCAGCTCTTCGAGTGCCGAAGTAGAAATGAGGTTGAGTGCAGAACCTGGATCGATCTGAACTCTGTGTACTAGCATTTCTTTGACGTACCCCGTAAAGTACAAGGGTCGGTTGTACTTTGTTTCGCCTAGGAGGAGGTCGTCCTTGTCGAAGGCAATTGTTGCACTTGCTGCTTTTTGTACCAAGAGGCATTCATTGCTTGATCCCTCAGTTTTCTTCTTTTCTCCCTTTGAGGGAGTATTTGATTTTTTGATCCTATAGTCCATTTCAATTTGTAGGACTTGTGGGGCATGTTTGTCAACATCCGCATTCAGCCTTTGTAATTCTGAAATGAGACTATCACGAGTTTGTGGAGACATTCACAATAAGTCAAGGACGTGCAGACGTGCAGGTATGTGTTTGAAGTGCTCAATCAAGTCGTACTTGAAAGCCTCCTTCGGGCCTACATTTTCATTATTATTGCCACTTGGGGCGCTTACATCTTGCTTTCCCGAAGGATTTACATAAGAAGAAGAGGGTTGATTGTAATTTTTGTGGTAATCCCGGCCAGAAAGGGTACCTCTACCAACTTCAAGAGCCTCCAGAGAAGGGTCTTCTTTTGGAAGATCGTTCTCAGGATCAAGAGGTTGATCCTTTGCTGAGGACGTCTCTGTAACAGCATTGGCGTCTTCAGTGATTGTGTTGCACGGAGCAATTTCCGGAAACAAGTCCTGAACAGTAGCCGGCATCTTTTCTTTATTAGCCCAGACATCGCCCGTGAGATAGGGTATCTAGGACCAGTTGACTGAGTTTTCATTGAAGAAGATTTCATTGGCAGAAGTTTCTTCAAGATGATCAATCGGGAGAGGCTTGAATTCCGATGTCACACTTCAGGAGACGAGGGCTGAGAGGATGTTATCTCAGTGGAAGTCACCTGAGAGGATGTAGCTCCGGAAGATACGCTACCGGTTGGGGAGTACGTGTCTTCGGAAGCTTCAGAGGCACTGTCGTCCTGAGCTATTGCATTGCAGGTTATCCTGACAGGAGATGCCCCCAGTGTAGACAGTTGGGAATCGGACTCATCCTCAGATGTAAGAGGATCATCGATCCAATTGTTTTCTCCATTTTCAGGAGTTGAGGGAGAAAGTTCCCGTTGATTTTCAGGGACTTCCGGCTCTGGATCATGACGAAGATTGATGCGATCCTGCTCCTGCTCTATGGCAAGATGTTGCAAGATTCTTGCATATTCTTCAAGATCAGGCATGGGAGCCAAATCTTCTTCGTCATTTGCTCCTTGTGGTTCGCCCATGTTGGGTTGCATTGAAGCATTTGCTGGTGCTGGATCGACAGCGTTTTCTTGAACAGGGCCCTGGTCTTCCTCATCATCAGACCAAGATCCTTGTGGCTGTAATGGGTTATACCAGATTACTGGCATAAGATGAGACTCGGGAATCCATTCCTCGTCGGAGAGGTATTCTCCTGTTTCAAGGGATTCTTCCCACTCATCTATATCACTGGCAGTATCACTGGACTCATATCCATTCATGGAGAATCCAACTACCGAGTTGCAAGAGTATGATGCCCCCTGCACATTTTCATTTTTGTATAGAGGTGGCATGAAATCATCAATAGTGAATTTTGTTACCGCCTTGGAGGTTTTGGGAAGTGGTTCTTCCGTCGTCCCGAGCGAAGCAGTGGAAGAAGTTTCTGCTTTTTCAAGGACTTCTTGTTTTGGTTGAGACTTATGCTGCTGTTTGAGCTTGCGGAGCTGTCTCTTGGCTTGCCTTCGCTGCTGAGCGGTCGGCTTTGTTTTGACGATCTCCCAGTTTTCATCATCTAGGAGATCGGGATGCACCCATATAGGTTGTCCATCTGTTGTTGGATAGGGAACCAATTCTTGGGACGCTTGAGCCATTTTTATCACCTTGAATGAAGTAGTGATCTTCTCCTTTGGTGACTTTGAAGTTTGCCGACATGACACCATGTTGACAGAGGCGGGGCCATAGTTTTTATCAAAGGTTATGACTCCGTTTTTCCACATCTCATTGATATTCTCTCTCACAACGAAGCATTGATTGAGAGGATGTGAGATCATCTGATGGTATGGACAGTATCGGGGATCATTGGTTTTGCCAACATCTCCCGGTCTTTTGGGCTCTGGCAAAATGAGTTTGCCATTTGCTAGGAGAGCCTCAAACATTTCTTCAACATCTTCATCGAACGGATATTTCTTTTCTACACGTTCTTTGAAGGCATCAGAGAGTTCAGGCCTTTTACCTGTAGTTTTTTTTTCAGGTTTCTTTGGCTGTTGAGGAGCTGACTTAGTCTGCACATTGAGAACCTCCTTTTTCTTTGGTTTTGAGGTTGTAACAGCAGTCAGCTCTTTCTTTGATGATTTCTGACTGTTGAGGTCTTTGATCACCATTTCAGCTTCCATGGAGGCTTCGAGGAGTTCCCCCAGGTTCTTTGATTTGTTGCCGATGATCATGGAGCGAATTTTTGCCCTCATATTGTTACGGCAGATGTCGACTAGCGACGCTTGTGGCAGTACATCTGAGCATTTGTACGCCATTGCCTTCCATTGTGAATGAAGTCGTATGTTGACTCATTCTCTCCCTGTTTTAGGCTGCAGAGTTGAGCCATAGTAACAGGATGATCCTCACCTAAGAAGTGGGTCAGGAAGCGTGTCTCCAGCATAGCCTAGTTTTGGATGGAGTTCTCCGGCAGAGTGGAGTACCAATCAAAGGCTGTACCTTTTAGGGTACTTGCGAAGAGGCGAATCTTGAGGGCATCTTGATCCGCAATAGCTCCTGTCAGGATCTTGAAGTGGATGACATGTTGTCTGGCTAAACCTTTCCTAGTATATGTCTGGAGAGTAGGTTGTTTGAATTTTGCAGGGAATGGAACCGAGTCCATCCATAGTGGGTAGGGTGGCTTGATCCCATGTTCCTTTAATGTATCATCTTCTTTTGCTTTTGCGAGGATATCGTCCACGTCTTTTCTGGTAAGGGCGCGAGACTCATTGTTTTCTGCATTGCCCTCGTCATCTTCATGATTCGGAGGGGTTTCATTGTTAGGTGGTGGACGCTGTAGAGTGAGAATCAAATTTTCCATCAGAGTCTCAATTCTCTGTTTTCCTTGCTCCAACTGCTGGATGCGTGCAGTTACGTCCTCATGCGGTGGAGGCTGCTCAGAACTTGTAGCCAAGACGTTCATCCCTCGGGATTCGAACGAAGAAATCGTCCTGGTGACTGAGCTGGGGTTCATTCTCCTGGATGAAGAATCTAAAGAGTGGTTACTCCGATGTTCTTGGCTTGGAGGAGTGGAAGATTCTTCCAGATGTGTTCGTGTCCAAGAGACGCTGCGAGTCACTGGACGTCTAACACTGATTTTTGTTGCTGACTTCTGGCGTTTTCTAGTTTTGCGAACCATATGAACAGCAACGAATTGGTCGGGTCTTTCTTTTTTGACCCATTTGTTTGAGACGTGGAGAGTAGAACGCTGGGTTCTTTGTTTCTCGAGTCTCTTTTGTCGATATGCAGTGCGGCGACGCATACGACGAGCAATTTGAGCTTCAGTCAGCTCTGGCTGGGCTCTGGCGATGAAGGATATAGTCCCTTGTGCGCAGCAGCTGAGTTTGTCTTCTTTGAAGCTTGGCAACGACAGAATCTGGACACAGTCCTTTGTTGCAATGAAGACTTGAATTTTGCGAGCTCGGCCCCTGTTGAGATGAAGGGTCGACTCGCGGGAGTGCAAGCTTCAGCATGTTTTTGCATAGGCCTAACGATGCAGGATTTGATTTTGGGCTTGTAGGAGCAAGCTGACTCATGATGATTTTGTTTGTTTTTTGGGTGGAGGGTAGGTTTCTCCTCTTTCATGTAAGAGAGAGGGTAGAACCGATTCTCCTTGAGAGGGGCCAGGTATGCTGGCTTTGCAGATGTTTGGGACCTCCGTTGCTTTGGCGAAGATCTCAGGGACCAGGTTTTGGTGTAAACTTGGTTTCTTGTGGGTTGAGGCTTCGTGGGAACGCCACGGGCTTCAGGCTTCTTGGTGTTCGCCCTTGGTGCCATTTTAGTGACACGTTGCGGGGCGGTTTTCTGCTTCTTGGCAGGTACAGTGTCTTCTGCGGGAAGTGGGAATGGTCCCAGCGATCCGAAGACGATGGTCCGGGGAGTTGAAGTTGACCCGATGTTTGGGGAGTTGTCGAGAGAGATGACGCTTCGGCAACTAGCAAGGCGCTTATGCTTGTTTTGCTTATCTTGAAGCATAAGCTGGTACTTGTTCTCATCGAAAGTGATGGTCAATGAAGCTGCCATTGTTAGTTTTGGAAAACTTCTAAAACAAGACCAAATCCATTAGTAATCACAAGAATATGGTAATCGTAAATGGAGAACAACTATGGTTTTGTCTTTTCAAATCACTTGAGGGGACATGGCCCAACCCAAGGACGATGAAGAAGGCAAAAAGCCATAGAGGATACAATTGTTCTAAAATGCAAGTATGGTAGGCTCAGAGTGAGCGTTCCAGTGACTGCTAGAAGCAATTGTAGACCTTAATTCAAATTACCGAGAAGCAAGGCTCACTCGAAGTAAAATGATATAAGGTTGGAGATACAAATGTGTTGGTCGCGAATACAGTAGACCCGAAAGGGCGTACTAGCACCGCTAGGCACAAATGTTGCAAATCGTATCCTTGGGAAGGACACGAGATGGGATTTTTTTGAAAGGTCAAATTTGGATTCATAAAGGAGAGCAAATGGTATTCCAATCCGAACAAAGTCTCAACATCTCTGCGAACGCTAAATTCAGAAGGGAAGGAACCATAATTTCTCGGATGTGAATCCAGACGTGACGGAAGTTTTTTTTGAAAGGTCAAGATTGAATTCATCGAAGAGAGCAAACGGTGTTCCATTCCGAACAAGGCTCAACATTTTTGCGAGCGCTAAATCCGAAAGGGAAATAACAAAGATTTCTCAACTCTGAATTCAAAAGTTACAAAAGTTTTTTTGAAAGGTCAAGATTGAATTCATCGAAGAGAGCAAATGGTGTTCCATTCCGAACAAGGCTCAACATTTCTGCAAGCGCTAAATCCAAAAGGGAAAGAACCAAGATTTCTCAACTCTGAATTCAAAGTGACAGAAGTTTTTATTTTTTTAAGGATTTTTTTTTAGAGAATTTTTTTTTGAAAGGTGCACATAGATTTCCAATCCGATCTTATGAAACCTTAGAAGATAGATCAGCCCCCAGGTAAGGGTAGGATTACTTAATGAACCCGTTTGGAGGACCCTTGCCTCGAACAGTCTAGCTGTCTCCACACTCTGGACAAGGCTTTTCTTACATCCACTTTGGTCAAAGAACGCAACTGGTGGAACCTTAGTGTTTTTTTTTTTTTTTTTAAATCCCTTTTTTTTTAAAGGCTTTTTATAAACTCATTAAAGAGAACGAATGGTGTTCCAATCCGAACAAAGGCTCAACATTTCTGTGAGCACTAAATTCGAAGGGAATGAACCAAGGTTTCTCAAATTTAAATGTAAAAGAGAGAAAGCTAAATTCTTTTTTGAATTTATAATTTTTTTTGAAATCCCAATTTGGACTCATCAAAGAGAAAAGATGGCCCAATCCCCGATATGAACGATAGCTGCGAACATTTCTGTGAGCTATCGAGTTCAAGGAGGAGAGGATCAAAATTTCTCAAAGTTGAATCTTGAGAAAGAGAGACAATTTTTTTTTTGAAAGAGTTTGAAACGAAGCTGTTTTTTTTTTTTTTTAAATCCCAATTGGACTCATCAAAGAGAAAAGATGGCCCAATCCCTGATATGAACGATAGCTGCGAACATTTCTGTGAGCTATCAAGTTCGAAGAGGGAAGGATCAAAATTTCTCAAAGTTGAGTTTTTAAGAAAAAGATATCAGATTTGTTTTTTTTTTTTTTGAAGTGAGAAAGAACAATTGAAATCCCATCTCATGTTTTTTAGATGCAGAATGCAACATAGGCCACCAACTAGAAAGGAGCCAAGTGATCAAAGCATCACGTTCTCAAGTCAACGTGTCCCACCGGGTATGCCAACTTGATGGACCCGAAAAAAAAAGGGGGAATCTTCCGTCCTCTCCCTCGGAGACTTGATGGACCCCGGGGGCTGACCTGGGTCTCGACGGAGGAGGGAAGATCTCGGGCATCAACATTTTTGTACGGGTATGCCAGATTTACTTTCTACTTCGAATTTGGAATAGTGATAATCCGGAGATTCACCTTCACAAGTGGAAAGGAAATCAATCCTTTTTTCTAAATTTTCAAATTGCATAAATATTAAGAAAAGAGACAAGTTTTTAGAATTCCGTAAGAGGCGTTTTTGTTTGTTTGCCGTGAAAGGCGTTTTTACAAAACTCATCAAATATGAAAGATAAGAATTGTGATTTCTTTTTGTCTCTTTAAGAAATACAAACTATAATAGAAAAGGAAGAAAATGGATCTAACTTCTCAGGAGATTGTGGGGACACGTTGAGATCGACGGTCGCAAATCATGTATGGGCTTCGCCATCGTCCTTCAAATGAGAACATGTGATGCTTTGATTCTTTGGCTTGGCTCCTAACCTCAGTTTTTTAAAGGACAAGGACCAAGAGAAGGTCCTATATCCAATGAAAAACCAAGTAAACGGGCTGAAAAACCGCGTTTAGGCCATGTTGGAGAAGGAGGTGACCTTGGGGGGGGGGGGGGGGGGGGGCAAGGGACGTTGATCACCTTGTGGTGCTTCCAGGAGCAAAGTAGCAGGACTTAATCTCTCTCTTGGATTTTCTGGTTTTTCAGAGCTTGCACTTGTGATCTCTTTTCATCATGCTTTTCTTCTTGGAATGGACTTCCTTTTATAGGCTTTTGATAGCCATGAGGTGTTTATTGGCATTGATGGCCATGATGAAAGAATTGATGAGGAGTTACAAATCGATTTTGTAACTCCTTTTTCAAGGCTTGTGATTGGCCGATGAAGGTAGTGGGCATTTAATCACCTTTATGCTTTATGATGATGGGAGTTTCATGGGTTTAATGCTATGATTGCTTGGATTTGTAACTCCCAAATGCTTGGTTCTGATTGGGCCGTCCAAAATAATGAGTTAATGACTGCTTTAATGGGTCAATTAATGACATTAAGTGGTTACCAAGGCATGTGAAGAGTCGCGGGCCGTGCTACGCCTTTTGAGATTCTTCTTGCGATCATCACGGGTGGATCCACGCATTATTTGATGTCGGATTGCGATGCAATTTCAGACATTGATTGATGTTGGCGGGCCGGTGACGTCTATCTTGTCGATTTCACGATCGGTCGGACAGAAAGTGCACTTTCTTGGTCAGCCGGTTGGCGATCTTGGAGCGATCGGTGATGATTTCATGCTTTTGACGGCGGATCCGAGATGTTGACGAAGATCAGTCGTTTTCAAGCATCAAACATTGGATTTTCAGAAAATCACAGAGGCAAGAACACCCGAAACGCGAAAAGAATCGGAAAACGGATGATTTAGCGTAAAATCCGGCGACCCGGATTTCCAGGGTCGCCGGGCGACCATGCACCCAGGGTCGCAGGCGACCATAGGGCTTCGGCCCGTTTGGTCGCCGAGCGTTGTTTTCGGCCGTTTTTTCTTCTTTTTCGTTCCTTTTTTCTTCTGTATTTTTCTTGACATTTTTCCTCAATTATTGACTTGATTTTCTTGGAGAAATCTTGACGAGAACCCTCGCGAAGTCGGAGCACAAAGTTTCCTATTTTTCGAGAAAGCCGAAGACTTTGTAGCCGATTTTCCGTCAAGCGTCGAAACTAGGTCAAACGATGTCGGAATGACCTGAAAATTGAGGTGAAGCTTCTTGAGCAGTGGATAGGACCAACCATGGGCTTTTATTTGAGTTTTGAAGCCGTTTGGGGTCCCATCGATGCTTCACTTGATTTTGCTGCGGGGAAAATGCCGAGTTTTGATATGTGGTCAAACGATGTCCGATTGACCTGAAATTTGATGGGGAGCCTATTGGAGTCATTTTGAGACGTTCCATGGGCTCTATTTTGGATATCATGGTCCCGGGTTGCTCCGCCGCCGGTAGGCTTGATTTTCTCTCGGAGCAACGAAACCTGGTCAAACGTTGTCGGAATGACCTGAAATTTGACGTGCAGCCTTTTGGAAGCATGTTGAAGCCACCCATGTATTTTGTTTGATGAGTGATGGCTTCGGTAGTTGCCGCCGCCGGGAGGCTTGATTTTGCTGCTCGAGCATTGATGGAGGGTCAAACGTTGTCGGTTTGACTTGAAATTTGGCATGGAGCCCTTTGGAGACATTCTGGAGTCATCCGTAGGCCTTGATCAAAGTTTTGGTGTCTTTGATGATGTTGGCGCCGGGAGCGCTTGTTTAGCTGTCGGAGCGGTGAAGTTGGGCCAAACGATGTCGGAATGACCCGAAACCTCAGGTGTACCCCTCTTTTAGCTGTCTTGAAGGATCTCTCAGTTTCTGTCTGATTCTGACAAAATCTGATGCTTGAAGTAGCCTTGCCTATTTTTAGCAGGATGCAGCTTCAGGAGGCTTCTTGATGTTGATGAGACATATTGACTTTTTTGGTGTCAACACTCTCCCTTCTTCACTTCCACATTTTTACCACCTGCACTCCCCAAGCCTACATGCTTTTCAAGGGATGATTTCCACACAAAAATCTACTCCCATTTCAATCAAAACTTCAAAAATCACAAACCCATTTACATTCAAATCATGTATTACTACTTGCAAGGTATCCCATTGGAAAACATGCTTATCAAGATTTAAAACAAGCTAAAAGAGATTAATAACATGTAAGAGAAGATAAGCTTGATGATGAAACAACATTACTAAAGATAAGACAGCCAAAACTTGTAATGTACTATAAGGGACTAAAAAGTTTACTTGCCTTGGCCCAACGTCAAGAAAACTTCAAAAAAACCAACTAGAAGGGGTGCTCCACGAAATCTACACAAAACCCCCAAAAGAAAGCACACAAAAATCACCATTTTGGCCAATGCAAACTCCCATTTCGAAAATGGGTTTGAAATCGTGATAAACAAGCTCTAGGTGAGCTAAAGAACATCAAATGGAAAGAATGAAGGAAAACACCAACCTTGAGCTAGCTAAACAAGGAGAAGGGAGGTTAAAGATGATGAATAGTGAAGGGATTGCTCCAAAAACGTGTCTAGTTGTAGCTTGCGAAGAGAGGAAGAAAATGGCGGAGTCGGATCGTGGATTGAAGCTCTCTTGCTAGATGATGTCCAAGGGAGAAAACCCAAGGAGAAACTTTCTTCTCTTCTCCACTCTAGGGCAAGCACAGTTGCAGGAAATGGGAAAATAATGGAGGAGAGAGAGTAAGAGACTATACATAGTGTCTGGAACTGGGTCCCCTAAGCAGTGGAACTTGAAACGCTTAAAACATTGTCTTGTGGATCCTGGATGGAATCGACGAAGAAGGACAAAACGATCGTCGAAAAATCTAGTTTCGGAAAAGTATCATTTTGACATAGTTTCACGACTTCGAAAAGTGTGCCCAGATTTAACATGAATAGACAAATTTACCCTTATTGGGTCAGAACTTAGGTTTCTGGGCTTCAAATGCATGTAGGTTAAAAACGAAAGTTGTCACAATAATAAAACCATTCAAGATAAATCAAAATCACAACCATAGCAAGGATCTAGAACAAGAACCCATTCTTACTCGTGTACTCAGGGCGTCCCTGAGCGTGTCTGACTCATACTAAACGTCCTCAAAATTCCCAAAACTATAATCTAGACTAAGTCTAATCACATTCTAACCCAACTAGTACTAAGACTCACTTAAGACTAAACGCTCACTTAATTAGCACTAATCGAGTTGGTCTGGGTTGGGGTCTAACATCCTCCACCCCTTAGGATATTTGGTCCGCCAAATATAAATAATTTTACCTCTGGTAATAGGTGTGGATACTTCTTCTGGACTTGATCTCTCAATTCCCATGTGGCTTTTTCTGGCTCGTGGTTCTCCCAAAGTACTTTGACCCAATGGATAGTCCGATTTCTCAGTTCACGCTCTTTGGCATCGATGATTCTAACCGGTTCTCCACATTTGAAGTGTCTTCTCGAATCTCTAAGGGCTCGTGTGGAATAATGTGAGAAGGACTGTGAACATATTTCTTGAGCATGGAGATGTGAAAAACATTATGAACCCTGGAGAGTTCCAGCGGTTGCGCAAGCCTGTATGCGACATTTCCAATCTTGCTCAAAATCTCATATGGGCCAATGTATCTGCTGGACAATTTTCCTTTCTTCCCAAATCTTAGAGTGCCTCTGACCGGGGAGACTTTCAAGAATACTTTGTCACCCACTTCAAACTGTAATTCTCTACGGCGAGTGTCAGCATAACTCTTCTGTCTACTTCGAGCGATCTTCAATCTGTCCTGAATCTGTTTAACTTTGTCGCTTGTCTCTCCAACTATCGTCGGTCCATGAAAACTACGCACACCGACTTCTTCCCAACAAACTGGAGTTCTGCATCTCCTACCATAGAGTGCCTCGAAAGGTGCCATTCCAATGCTAGAATGGTAGCTATTGTTGTATGAGAACTCACAAAGAGGTAGGTTCTCATCCCACTGAACCATGAAATCCAATACACAAGCACGCAGCATATCTTCAAGAGTCTGTATCGTCCGCTCTGACTGACCATCTGTCTGAGGATGATACGCTGTGCTGAACTGAAGTTTGGAACTCATGGATTCAAGAAGAGATTTCCAAAGTCTCGAAACAAATCTATTATCTCTGTCGGAGGTGATGGAGACAGGCTGGCCATGCTTACTAACAATCTCGTCAATGAATAGTCTTGCAAGTGGTGCCATATGCATCATATTCCCAGTATTCATCGGAAGGAAGTGCGTAGACTTCGTAAGACGATCAACTATAACCCAAATTGCATTGTTTCCCCTCTTGGTATTAGGCAAACCGGAGAGAAAATCCATAGTGATGTGTTCCCACTTCCACTCCGGAATCTCCAAAGGCTGTAACAAACCAGGAGGCTTCTGATGTTCTGCCTTGATCATCTGAAAAGTTAAGCAACGAGACACAAAAGCTGCTATCTCTCGCTTCATATTGTTCCACCAAAATCTATTCTTCAAGTTATGGTACATCTTCGTGCTACCCGGATGTATAGAGTATCTAGTATGGTGGGCTTTAATCATAATTTCATTCTTCAAATCATCCACATTTGGTACACACAACCGGTCACGAAAATACAACACTCCATTAGAAATCCTGAAATCTGGACGTTCTGCAATCTGATCTACAATCTTGGCCAATTCCGGGTCTTGCAACTGACTATCTTTGATTCTCTGGATGAAGGTAGGCTCAGACACTGTCATGTTTGCTAATAAAACACCTCTCCTCAAGTGTTGTACCTCCACTCCAAGTTCTTCAAACTGTTGGAAAACACTAACTCCTCTCAAACTAGCCATAACTGCTGATTTTCTGCTCAATGCAACTGCTACAACGTTCACTTTGCCCAGATGATACTTGATTGGGAAGTCATAATCTTTTATATATTCCATCCACCGTCTCTGCCTCATATTCAACTCCTTCTGTGAAAACAAATACTGTAAACTTCGGTGGTCTGAATGGACTTCGAACTTCTCTCCATAGAGGTAGTGCCTCCACATCTTCAAGGCAAAAACTAATGCCGCCAACTCCAAGTCGTGAGTTGCATAATTTACCTCATGATTCTTCAACTGTCTCGAGCCATAGGCAATCACCTTGCCATCTTGCATCAATACACAGCCTAATCCCACGTTGGATGCATCCGTAAAAACAACAAATCCACCGCTGCCCGATGGTAATGTGAGGATTGGGGCTGTGGTTAACCTTTTCTTCAACTCCTGAAAACTGCCTTCACACTGATCGGTCCAAACAAAAGGTACATTTCTCCGGGTCAACTTCGTCAATGGAGTTGCAATGGACGAAAAACCTTGAACAAATCTCTGATAGTATCCTGCTAACCCCAAAAGGCTTCTGATTTCTATCACACTGCTAGGCCTCTTCCACTCAATGACTGCTTCTATCTTGGTTGGATCAACTGCTAACCCTTCTTTCGAAATGATGTGACCTAAAAAGGAAACTTGCTCTAGCCAGAATTCACATTTGTTCAACTTCGCATAGAGCTGGTGGTCTCTCAAAAGCTGTAATGATGTCCTCAAGTGCTCTTCATGCTCCTCCTTACTCTTAGAATACACGAGGACATCATCAATAAACACTACTGTAGAGTGATCTAGGAACTCTGCAAAGACCTTGTTCATGAGAGCCATGAAGACTGCGGGTGCATTTGTCAAACCAAAAGGCATCACTAAGAACTCATAATGCCCATATCTCGTTCGGAAAGCTGTCTTTGCCACATCAGACTCTCTAACCCGCAACTGATGATACCCTGACCTCAAGTCTATCTTGGAAAAATGTGATGCTCCTTGTAATTGGTCAAATAATTCATCTATCCTTGGCAAGGGGTATTTGTTCTTGACGGTCACATGATTCAATCTTCTGTAGTCGATGCACATTCTAAGACTTCCATCATTCTTCTTCACAAAAAGAACTGGCGCTCCCCACGGTGAAACACTTGGCCTAATAAAGCCTTTGCTCAACATTTCTTGCAATTGAAGTTTCAATTCCCCTAACTCTGCAGGAACCATCCTATAAGGTGCAATTGAGATCGGTGCAGTCCCTGGAAGGAGTTCAATAGTAAACTCAACTTCTTTAATTGGTGGTAAACCCGGGATTTCTTCTGGAAAAACATCCGGAAATTCACACACTACGGGGATATCCTCCACCCCTTGGGACTGTTTATCCTCCGTGATAAACGCTATAAATGCCTCACAACCACTGCCCACCAATCTATTAGCTTTTAAAGCTGAAATGAAACCGCTGGAAGACTTCTTCCTATTGCCCTGAAACATTAACTCTGTCTGTGGCCCTTGCAATCTGAAGGTGATGGTCTTACCAAAACAATCCATGGTAGCATGGTAGGTCTCTAACCAATCCATGCCTAAAATAATATCAAAATCATGCATGTCTAAAATGATGAGATTGGCCGGTAAACTGATATCTCCTAACAAAATTGGACAACTAGGGTAATAGGTGGTACAAACAACCTGTCTACCTACGGGTGTAGTGACAGTCAAAATGTAATCCAATTCTGTATGATGTGCATCAATCTTCTTTGCAAACAAAGGGGATAGAAAAGAGTGTGTGGATCCTGGATCAAATAAGATCTGTGCTTCTACTCCACAAATAAGAAGTTTACCTTCTATGACGTCACCTGCTGCTTAAGCGTCAGCACGGTTGATATTGTATGCGCGTCCCTGTTGGTTGGGCCTATTATGCTGCTGAATCTGCCTGCCCTGGTTGTTCCTGTTATGCGGTGGACGAGTATTCTGATTCTGCACTTGTCTGCCTTGCTGCTGCTGTTGCTGTGGTGGTCTCATTTGGTTCTGAACTAGTACTGCTTGATTCTGTGGTGCCATCTGCCTTGGCTGCTGGTATCTGTTGGCTTGACTCTGAAGGTGTGGGCAATCCTTGATTGCATGGTCCATTCCTCCACACTTGAAGCAAGCACCCGTTGCCTTGCGGCATTCGTGGGTAGGGTGATTCTTGCCACAGTGATTGCAACCACTCTGTCTGACTTGGTGCTGTTCCTGCCTTGGCTTCTTGCCACTTTGCTGCCTTTGGTTCTGTTGCTGGTAGTGCTGCTTTCTATCCTGGATTATCTCATTGTTGAACTCTTCAAACTTATATGCCCGACTAATTGCCTCATCAAAGGTAACTGGTAGAATCACTCCTGAGACATCCCTCTTGAGAATGGAATTCAGCCCTTCCAAAAACTTGACGATCTTCTTATGCTCCATATCTATTAGCTCGGTAGCATAGTGAGCAAGCCTCTCAAACTTCGTAACATACTCTAGAACTGACATACTTCCTTGTTTCAACTGTTGGAATTCGATTGCCTTCTGTCGCTTAACATGAGATGGGACGTACTTGTCGGTGAAGTGAGTCTTCAAGGTCGTCCAAGCTACCTCATTTGCCATGAGCTGATATGGTTCTTTGACTGTCTGCCACCAATCGTCTGCAAGCCCATGGAACAAGGAAGCTGTGAGGTTCACCCTCTCCCTGCCTGTACAAACAAAAACGTCAAAGATCTTTGCTGTGTTGGTGAGCCAATCGTCTGCAGTCAAAGGGTCCTCTTGACCTGAGAACTCCTTGGGTCCCCTCTTTCTGAATCTCTCAAATAGAGCATTAGGATCATCAAATCTATTTTGGTACACAACATTTGGTGGAGCGTGATGTTGAGGTTTGTTTTGGAGGACTTCCAGAAGTTGCCTCTGTACTTGAGCCATCTCCTCATCTTTCTTTGCCATTTGCTCTTGGAACTTTGCTTGCGTTTCATTAGCCTGTTTTTACTGATCGATCATGGCTTGCATCAGTACTTGGAATTGCGTAGCGGTAGGATTCTCAGACAGATCTGACTCATTGTTATTACTACCCGAAGCTTGGTGGTTGGTAGCTTTTCTTGGAGGCATGATGCTGCAAGACAATTGGTTACCACATATATAAGAACAATTGGGTTGGTGAACTTGGTCTGGACAAAAATGTTCTAACGAACTCACGAATCCTCGCCACGTTCCTAAGAGTTTCTAGTTTCTTTTAAGTGCCTGAAACAAGTCCCGCTCTGATACCAGTCCTGTCGCGACCCCGGACTGAGGCCTGAGCCCGCGACTGCGCGGCGATGCGATTAACCAACACAAAACACACCGCCGCTTATATTTTTCCCACAGATTTCCGCGGTGAGGATCCCAAGACACAGGTCTAGCTCACACGAATGGATATGCGGAAGCGTGTAGCAAAACGTGTCACATAAATCTTAAACAAGAAGATACAAGAGAATTATATAATATCGAGACAAGGTATCGAAAGAGAATGTCGTCAAAGCATTCCTAGCATGATTGACGTTTCAATGTTTAACAAAAGTATATTAATTCAAGTTACAAAACCAAGAGAGGCCAACAAAGGCCAATACGACAATAGATCCAAAAAGAATATCCCAACTAAGTGAACGAGACATCACGATCCCAACCGGCGTCTAGATGACGTCGTTGGGCTGCTACTCGTGTGCTGGGGGTGGCTCAACAGCCTCCTCCGAGCACTCCTCATCAGGCGTGAACTCTCCTGCACCTGGACACCAAAATAATAAGCATCAAACACGACGGTTTGGCAAATAAACAATTTAGGCATGAAAATGAGAAATAATGCTAAAACAGTTCCAGATCTAGATACACGTTTCAAGTTTACGAAACTAGCATGAATACTTATAACATCATGAAAAGATAAATCCACATTGAGCTCATCCTTTCTCCGTCATACATGATGACAGGAGCAAGCACGCACGACAAGCACGACACGAAAAACACGATCCCACGCCACACAAGGTAGACGGGGTATCCGGCCGCGGAACCGGACCACGAACACGCACGATGTGTAATATAATACACGACTAGTCTGCAGACAGTCCACATGTTTAAGGACCCCCAGGTAGTGGATCAAGCTAAAAGGGCAGCCCAAGCTCAGTGGTATTCACTTATATCATGAATGCACAAAACACGACGATACACGTTCGAGAACACGACAAAACAAGACGGAAATCATTTAACAAGCACGACGTGACAAGACTAGCAAAATAGCATAGTATTAATGCTTACAAACTTAAGAAATTATTCCCTTTTTGATTCTTGGAACACATCTTGAAAACGAACTTGCACTTGGAAATCGAACGAGAACACGATGATGCATGAAGCATTAAAACAAGAGTTCACACATAAATCTATCAAGCATAGGTTGAGACCAATCCCTGACCCTTGTGGAATTGAAAACCAAATGTCGGAATTCAATAAAACTTGGTGTCCCCGAAGGTATATTACATTTTGGAATTCCAAGTGCACAAGGTCAATAAAAAGGTCTAAAACCTGGTCTAGTTTTCATTCCCGCAAAAATCCTTCAAAACAGTACTTTTCGTAACTGACGGGCTGGTTCCAGCATCTCTACCGGTAGAACTTCCGGTTGAACCACCTCTACCAGTAGAACTACCGGTTGGAGCACTTCTACCGGTAGAACTTCCGGTAGAACTGAGGTTTTTCAATTTCCTCAACTCTCTGCCAAAATTTGAGTCATTTCTATCGGTAGAACTTCCGGTAGAACTTAGGGTTTTCAATTTCCTCAACTCTCTGTCAAAATTCGAGCCATTTCTACCGGTAGAACTTCCGGTTTAAATGCCTCTACCGGTAGAACTTAGGAAGATCAATTTTTCACACTTCTCTCCCTTCTTCACTTCCACATTTTTACCACCTGCACTCCCCAAGCCTACATGCATTTCAAGGGATGATTTCCACACAAAAATCTACTCCCATTTCAATCAAAACTTCAAAAATCACAAACCCATTTACATTCAAATCATGTATTACTACTTGCAAGGTATCCCATTGAAAAACATGCTTATCAAGATTTAAAACAAGCTAAAAGAGATTAATAACATGTAAGAGAAGATAAGCTTGATGATGAAACAACATTTCTAAAGATAAGACACCCAAAACTTGTAATGTACTATAAGGGACTAAAAAGTCTACTTGCATTGGTTCAACGTCAAGAAAACTTCACAAAAACCAACTAGAAGGGTGATGGACCCGAAAGGAGGGGGAATCTTCCGTCCTCTCCCTCCGCACCCCGGGGGCTGACCTGGGTCTCGGCGGAGGAGGGAAGATCTCGGGCATCAACATTTTTGTACGGGTATGCCAGATTTACTTTCTACTTGGAATTTGGAATGGTGATAATCCGAAGATTCACCTTCACAAGTGGAAAGGAAATCAATCCTTTTTTCTAACTTTTCAAATTGCATTAATATTAAGAAAAGAGACAAGTTTTTAGAATACCGTAAGAGGCGTTTTTGTTTGTTTGCTGTAAAAGGCGATTTTGCCATGAAAAGCGATTTTACAAAACTCATCAAATGTGAAAGACAAGAATTGTGATTTCTTTTTGTCTCTTTAAGAAATACAAACTACAATAGAAAAGGAAGAAAAGGGATCTAACTTCTCAGGAGATTGTGGGGACACGTTGAGATCGACGGTCGCAAGTCATGTATGGACTTCGCCATCGTCCTTCAAATGAGAACATGTGATGCTTTGATTCTTTGACTTGGCTCCTAACTTCAGTTTTTAAAGGACAAGGACCAAGAGAAGGTCCTATATCCAATGAAAAACCGAGTAAACGGGTTGAAAAGCCGCGTTTAGGCCATGTTGGAGAAGGAGGTGACCTTGGCGGGGTGGCCCCCCAAGGGACGTTGATCACCTTGTGGTGTTCTTTGCAGTAGAGCAGCAGGACTTCGTCTGGATTTCTTTGGGAGAAGTGCAGGATTTCAAGTCGATAGATGTCGATCTGATAATCCTTCGATAATCCTTTCTCTCTTGGAAATGGATCTCCTTTTATAGGCTTTTGGTAGCCATGGGATGGTTATGGGCATTGATAGCCATGATGAGAGCATTGATGAGGAGTTACAAGTTGATTTTGTAACTCCTTTTTCATGGCTTGTGATTGGCCGATGAAGGTAGTGGGCTTTTAATTGCCATTATGCTTCATGATGATTGGAGTTTCATGGGTTTAATGCCATGATTACTTGGATTTGTAACTCCCAAATGCTTGAATCTGATTGGGCCGTCCAAAATAATGAGTTAATGACCGCATTAAGTTGTCATAAACGGGTCAATTAACATCATTAAGTGGTCGCCCAGGCATGTGAAGAGTCGCGGGCCGCGCTGCGCCTTTTGAGATTCTTCTTGCGATCATCACAGGTGGATCCACACATTTTTTTATGTCGGATTGCAGTGCAATTTCAGACATTGATTGATGTTGGCGGGCCGGTGACATCTGTCTTGTCGATTTCACGATCGGTCGGACAGAAAGTACACTTTCTTAGTCAGCCGGTTGGCGATCTTGAGGCGATCGGTGATGATTTCATGCTTTTGACAGCGGATCCGAGATGTCGACGAAGATTAGTCGTTTTCAAGCATCAAACATTGTATTTTCCGAAAATCACAGAGGCCGGAACACCCGAAATGCGAAAAGAATCTAAAAATGGACACTTTGGTACAAAATCCGGCGACCCGGATTTCCAGGGTCGCCGGGCGACCATGCACCCAGGGTCGCCGGTGACCATGGGCCAGGGTCGCCGGCGACCTTAGGGTTTTTTATCCCTTTGGTCGCCGAGCTCCGTTTTCGGCCGATTTTCCATCTTTTTCGTTCCCTTTTCCTTCTGTATTTTTCTTGACAATTTTCCTCAATTATTGACTTCATTTTCTTGGAGAAAACTTGACGAGAACCCGCGCGAAATCGGAGCACAAAGTTTCCCATTTTTCGGGAAAGCCGAAGACTTTGTAACCGATTTTCCGTCAAGAGTCGAAACTAGGTCAAACGATGTCGGAATGACCTGAAAATTGAGGTGAAGCTTTTTGAGCAGTGGATAGGACCAACCATGGGCTTTTATTTGAGTTTTGAAGCCGTTTGGGGTCCCATCGATGCTTCACTTGATTTTGCTGGGGGAAAATGCTGAGCTTTGATATGTGGTCAAACGATGTCCGATTGACCTGAAATTCGACGAGGAGCCTATTGGAGTCATTTTGAGACGTTCCATGGGCTCCGTTTTGGATGTCATGGTCCCGGGTTGCTCCGCCGCCGGTAGGCTTGATTTTCTCTCGGAGCAACGAAACCTGGTCAAACTTTGTCGGAATGACCTGAAATTTGACGTGCAGCCCTTTGGAGGTATGTTGAAGCCACCCATGTACTTTGTTTCATGAGTGATGACTTCTGTGGTTCCCGCCGCCGGGAGGCTTGATTTTGCTGCTCGAGCATTGATGGAGGGTCAAACGTTGTCGGATTGACTTGAAATTTGGCATGGAGCCCTTTGGAGACATTCTGGAGTCATTCGTAGGCTTTGATCAAAGTTTTGGTGTCTTTGATGATGTCACCGCCGGGAGCGCTTGTTTAGCTGTCGGAGCAGTGACGTTAGGCCAAACGTTGTTAGAATGGCCCGAAACCTCAGGTGTACCCCTCTTTTAGCTGTCTTGAAGGATCTCTCAGTTTCTATCTGATTCTGAAAAGATCTGATGCTTGAAGTAGCCTTGCCTGTTTTGTAGTAGGATGCAGCTTCACGAGGCTTCTTGATGTGGAGAGACATAGTGACTTTTTTGGTGTCAACAAATGTCCCCTCGAGGTACAGCGACAAGTAGCTTTTTGGAGTCAATGTGCCTCGAAGAGAAACTTGGAGGAGAGATTCCAACTTGAACAAGAGTCTTGAGCATTTTTTTTATTAGCCTTTTGAATTTCCGGGGGAACTTTATGGTAGTGAGAGGGATAACGTACCATCTCAAGGCAAAGTTTTGAAAATGACATGGGGTGTTTGGATTTTGGGTTTTGGATTTTGGTTTTTGACCTTGTGACCTAACAAGCTATATGTGGCAGGTTAGGGGGTCGGGGTTTGATTTTGATTTTGACCTTGTGACCCAACAAGCTGTATACGGCAGGTTGGGGGGTCAGATTTGGGTTTTTGGTTTTGGTTTGGTTTGGATTTTGATTTTGGTTTTGGTCTTGTGTCCTAATAAGCTGTATGTTGCGAGCTAGGGGACCGGAATTTGGTTTTGTGAAATGTCAATTTCAAGATTTTGGCTCAATTTGGTTCATGAGGTTGGATGGTTTGGTTTTTGGAAACTCATGAGACTTTCTTTTCTCTTTTTTTTTTTTTTTTGAATGGTCCCATCAACTCAAAAGAGGCATGGGACTTTTTTTGCTCTTTCGTTTTTTTTTTTTTTTTTGCTTTTGGTAAGAGGAATATTTTGACTAAAAGCCAATTTTAGTGCCTAGGTGGTCAAACCTGGCTTATATGGGCTAACCCATGGGACCTTAGGCTTTGGAGATGGCCTAAATCTCATATGGTGTCATATTTGTAAAGAATATCTAAAAATATCTCTTTTACGTAGAGAA
Source organism: Umbellularia californica (assembly GCA_028538565.1). NCBI lineage: Eukaryota > Viridiplantae > Streptophyta > Magnoliopsida > Laurales > Lauraceae > Umbellularia > Umbellularia californica. The sequence goes on from JAPQWN010000004.1 coordinate 33,769,270, forward strand.
TATCTAAAAATATCCTTACTTGGAGAGAATTTCTCAAGTTTTCTTTTTGTGGAAAGATTCTCTCAAAATATCTTTCTTTTTGGGAAAGTAGCTAAATTTTAGCACTTACCTCCTTTCTTTCTCCTTGTTTCCTCTTTTGGCTTGCTCTCTTCTATAAAAGCAAAGAGGGTTGGTGCTTTTGCTCCATTGCTTTCTTTTTTGCAAGAAATCTTCAAGAGTGCTCTCCAAGACAAGAAGTGCTTTCTCTTCTTCAAGGATCTCCAAGCTTTTCTTCTTCTTCTCCATCAATGGCTTCAAGTAAGTTTTCTTCCTCCTCAAGAATCTCCATTGTAGAAGTAGCTTCTTCATCATTTTTTTTTCTTCTCTTTTTCTTTTTCTCTTCTTTTCTTTCTTCTTCTTTTTTTTTTCTTTCTCTTTTTTTTTCATGCACGTTTTCCTTCTCTTTTTTTTTTCGTGCTTTTTTTTTTTTTTTGCTGTTTGTTTTTTTTTTTTTCTGGCTGTATGGACAGGTCCGTACGGACCTGACCGTACTGCCACGTGGCAGTGGGCCAAAATTTTTTTTTTTTTTTTTTGCTGAGATTTTATTTTTCTCTCTCTCTTTCTTTTTCTTTTTCCTTGTTTGCTCACTATGATAATGAGGCTATGCAATTTCAACATGTATGCATTTTTTTTGTTTGATGCATCAAGATAGAAGGCTAGAGTCTCTAGGTCAAGCCAACATGATTTTTGACTTGGACAAAGTTTGATTGGTTTTGACCGAATTGGGTTGGAATTGGTCAAACTTTGGTCGAGGTTTTCCTAGCATCTAATGCATGATGATATTCTTTGATGCATGATTTTTGTAAATGGATTTGGAAGTATGATGATGCATACCTGAAAATCTTTTGCAAGTATCGGGATTTTGAGCTCGCAGCGATGTTGAGCTCTTTCTCGGTCTTGCTGGATTTTGAGGAAGTTTTGCAATTTTTGGATTCTGAAGCTCGCAGCAATGTTGAGCTCTTTTCCAGATTTTGCAGAAGTTTGATGAGGTTGGCTTGTTCTCGCAGCGATGTTGAGTTCGAGCCTTCTTTGAGAATTCTCCACTGACTATGAGCTCGCAGCAATGTTGAGCTCATCTTCAAGCTTCCTATCTTTTTCGGAGTATTTTCCTTTTCTTCGGAATTGCCCTGGAACCATGTCAAAATTTTGCTAGAATTTTTTTGTAGCAGAATTCTGTCATTTTGATGTTGATTGATCTTTTCTCTTCCACCTTTTGCAGGTAGTTCTTCTAGAACGAACAAAGGTAAAGGTCCTGTTACTGACGCACCTCGTCTGCTAGATCTTCTAATGCGGCCGTTCAGCAGCCTTGGGAGAAGGTCCAGTTTGTGGAGAAGAACTTGGAAGAATGCGATTCGCTCAATCGTGATAAGATGAGACAGCGATTGATCGCTCTCAAAGATGAGGAGTTCTATAAGATCATGGTAAGCAGCCGTCCTTGGGTTACGGACGATCAGAGCGTTGTGCTCAAGCCTACCTTCTTCTTTGGTGATGCAGTCCCCAACGACTTGACATACTAAAGGAGATGTCTGAAGATGCTGACGAGCCTCCGGAGAAGAGGAGCAGAGAAGAGGAGACAGCTGGTATGATTCTTCTTCTTTCTTTTGTTTCTTCTTTTCTCTTGTAAGAGATTTTTTTTTGTTTTGATCCGCTGCTTTCTTTCTTTTAGCAGAGGATGATGACCTGGTGATGCCTGAGGTTCCTGCCGATGAGGCGATAACGGATCTAGTCGTGGCATCTGAGGAAGAGCCCAAGGACTCTGGAGTGATTCCAGAACCTTCACCTGGTATGATTTGCTTTGGCTTTTTTTTTCTTGTTTGTGCTGTCATTTGCTGACATGTAGCTTCTGTTTTCTTGTTAGCTGACTTACCAGAGAATTCCGACGATTTCGAGCCATCCATGGACGCAACCTTTGACGATGCTTCGGATGAGCTCAGAGAGGCAAAGAGTATTCCGCCGGTTGTCGAAGCAGGTATTTTTGAAATAATAATCTTGATATATTTTTTACAAGATTATATTCATACCTTTTTGTCTTTTTTTTTTTTTTTTGACAGATTGTGAAGCAGCAGGAGAGGTTCCTCCGTCTTCCTTGGAGCCAGAGCAGGGGATACCTGTGGTCGATGCAGAAGTAGGGGCTTCTTCTTCTTTCAATGAGTCAGCTTCTTCTGTTGGAAAGAGTTTATTGATTACTCTTCCAATGGAGCATGACGTGGGCAGTCGGGCACCAGAGCATGGCGAATCCTCATCTGCACCACACCTTCAGTATGCAAGGAAGGTGTTGAAGACTGTCTTGAGCTCATGGGTTGAGACTCTCTCTTCAGTTCATTTGGAAGCTGGTTTTGGCATGATCAAGCATGTGCAGGACATCCTCGCTGATAGCAAAGAAGTCGGTCTGGACATCGCAAGCGCCAAAGATTTTGTTGAGGAGGTCATCACCTTGGGGAACAAATGGACTGAGACCAAGAGTTTCCTAGATGGTGACTTCTTTGATGAGATGTTCATAAAACCTTCCAGCAATGTCAAAGATGAGCTGACTGAGGTCACGAAGACTCGAAGGCAGATCGTTGGGGAGAAGAACGTTACCGAGTTATCCATCATGGGGCTGAAGCAAGACTTGGACCGCCTTGATAAGGAGGTCGTCGAGGTTAGGCAGCGTCTTGATCTTTTAGAGGAAGAAGCTGCTGCCAAATGGACCGCCATTGTGGAGGCTCGTGACAAAGAGGGAACTCTCATTCGCCAGGTTGAGGAAGCTGAAGGTAATGTCCGGAGGAAGACTCAGGAGCATGAGCAGTGGCAGGTCCTCTGAGAAGAACTTCCTCGTGCTGCAGATGGGTCACAGCATTCGGCCGCGTTTTATGGGGATATTTTGAAGAAGCGTGGCCTAAAAACTTTGGAAGTTAAGGCCAAGGGTCTGCTTGAGGAGTTGAACCTTTGGTTGAAGACCATGTCGGATTGAGCTCCTGAGTTGTAACAGACTCTTTTTTTTTTTGGTACCTCCATGTATAAACATATTTGGTACTATATTTTGCATCCCCTTCCTTTCACTTAAATCATTTTTTTGATGAAAACAATTTTGAGCAAAAGTTGATGGAATGTTTGTTTAAGAATTTGATCAAAAGGTTGTCATTTTGTGAAAATCTTTTGTCAAAGAGTTGTTTTGGGCATGAAAGCCAATTTTGTGGCGAAAAGCCTGATTTTTTGATGGTTTGAAAATCGAAATTTTGGATGGCATGAACGCCTAATTTTGTGGTGTAAGAGCCAAATTTGTTTGTGGCATAGGAGCCAAAATTTTGAGATGGCATTGGAGCCAAAGTTTTTTGGATGGTGTCAAAGCCGAATTTTGGAATGGCATAGAAGCCGAATTTTGAGATGGCATGAGAGCCAAAAATTTTGTTTGTGGCATGAGAGCCGATTTTGAGATGGCATGAAAGCTGATTTTGGCGTTTATAGCCGAAAAATTTTTGTTTTGGCATTTATAGCCGAATTTTGGCATTTATAGCCGGATTTTGGCGTTAATAGCCGGTTTTTGGCTTTTATAGCCGAGTTTTTTTAAAACCAAGTTTTGTTTTATTGGCATGAAAGCGGATCTTGGCGTTTATAGCCGAAATTTTTTTGTTTTGGCATTTATAGCCGGATTTTGGCGTTTATAGCCGGTTTTTGGCGTTTATAGCCGAGTTTTTTGAAAACCAAGTTTTCTTTTATTGGCATGAAAGCCGATTTTGGGGTTTATAGCTGAATTTTTTTTTTGTTTTGGCATTTATAGCCGAATTTTGGCATTTACAGCCGGATTTTGGCGTTTATAGCCAAGTTTTGGTTTTCAAAATGCAGGTATCGACTAAATATCGCCTCCCCGCTGAATGGTCTTGCAAGTATCGATGGAATGTCGCTTCCTTGCTCATTCGGTTTTGCGAGTATTGATGGAATGTCACTTCCTCGTGGGCTGGGTTTTGCGAGTATCGATGGAATGTCGCTTTCTCGCGAATTGGGGTGCAAATATCGACTAAGCGTCGTTTCCCTGCTTTTCCCAAAACTTTTGGTTTTGCGGGTACTGACTTGGTGTCGTTTCCCCGCGATTTTTGAAATTTGAGGTTTTCTCGAACCATTTGAAATTTGGGTTGTGGATAGCAACTGGTATGTTGCGTCTCCACGATTTTTTGAAATTTGGGTTGTGGATATCAACTGGTTTATTGCTTCTCCACGATTTTTGAAATTTTGCAAGTATCGAATAGGGTTCGCTTCCTTGCGATTTTTTGGGTTTTGGAAGTATCGAATGGGGTTCGCATCCTTCCGGTTTTTTGGGTTTTGCGAGTATCGACTAAGTGTCGCTTCCCCGCGGTTTCTAAAAAAACCATTTTTTTGTTTAAAGACACGAGGGTCATAAATTTTGACTTAAAACCATTTTGGTTGTAAAAGCTGGGGCGAACTAGGGTGAAAGTTCCTGAGTCCTAGTTTTTGTTTCAAACCATGAATTTTGGGTTCAAGGATCGAAAATTTTGGTCAAGTCCGGAAAGAGGCTCCTAAACTTGGATTTTGGATTTGATTTTTCTTTTGAACAATGAAACGATGAAAGTAAGCATTGTTTTGAGAGATTGTTTTTTGAAAACTTCAACATAAAGATGAAAATTTCAAAAGGGGTGGGTTTGACGAGCAAGTACCTTGGAAATAGGCTTTGGCCGTATAGATATCGCTCTTACCCGTTTGAGGAAGTCTTCAAGGGTAGTACCGCTTCAAGAACTTGCCATTGATGGGTAGGATACATCTGTCTCCTTCCATGTTTAGAAGAGCATATGCACCATTGGAGAAGACTTTGTCGATGACGAAGGGTCCCTCCCATTTTGGTTCGAATTTGCCTTTGGATTTGTGGGCAAAGACTATGGGTCTTTTTACTGCAAGAACCAAGTCACCCTTTTTCTAGGTGCGTTGCCTGACCTTGTTGTCGAAAGATCCTGCCATGCGTGCTTGGTACAACTCAATGCTTTGTAGAGCTTCGAGTCGTCTTTCATCGAGATTATCCAGCTCTTGGAGTCTCAATTTAACATTGTTTTCTTGCGTCATGTCATTTTGCAAAGATACCCTTAAGGAAGGAATTTGTACTTCCAAAGGGACAACAGCGTCGCATCCATAGACCAAAGAAAATGGTGTACTATGGGTTTGTCCTCGAACGGTGGTTCGATAGGCCCACAAAGCTTCTAGTAGTTTGTCGCCCCAGTCTCTTTTGTGACTAGAGACCATTTTCTTGAGAATTTTGCTGAGTGTCTTGTTGAAGGCTTCTGCTAGTCCGTTCGGTGCTGGATTATATGGAGTCGAAGGACAACTTTGGATTTTGTACTTGTCGCAAAACCTGTAGAATCTGTGATCCCGGAATTGTGGTCCGTTATCATGGATGAATCTTTTAGGTATGCCGAAGCGACAAATAATGTTGGTGAGCAAGAACTGAAGGACTGATGAAGTCTTCATTTCGCTGAGCGCAAATGCTTCTGACCACTTGGAGAAATAATCCGTAGCGGCGAAGATAAAGCGATGACCTTTGCTTGATGGAGGAGAAATAGGACCTATGATGTCCATACCCCAGGCTTCGAAAGGCCATGAGATTGCTGTTGGATGTAGCCATTCTGGAGGCATGTGGACATAATCTCCGTGAATCTGGCATTTTTGGCAGCGCTTGGCAAATCGCATTGCATCAGCTACCATGGTAGGCCAATAGTAACCTAGCATTTTTATCTGGTTGTAGAGCTTAGGGCCAGCCTGATGGGCTCCACAAAGACCAGCATGTACTTCTTTGAGAGTTTCCTCAGCCTCTTGTTGTGATAAGCAGCGTAGGAGTACTCCGTTGAAGGATTTTCTGTAAAGTGCTTTTGAAGGTATATCCAAATGAAAGTTTGGGGCTCGTCTTTGGATGCTTACCCGCTCTTTTGGATCTTCAGGTAGTATTCCGAACATGATATAATCAATGAACGGATCTCTCCAGTCGCCAATCGGAGGTTTGAAGATGGACATCCGACTTCCAACCACTTGGTGGCATTCAGCAACTGCTTAGTGTGTGTTGAGAGGAGGGAGAATCCTTCTTTGACACACTGTGACTTGCATGTTTTCCCCTTCTTGGATTGCCACAGATACGGCAAGTCCAGCCAGGGCATCTGCACGGATGTTTTCACCTCTGAGGATGTGGGTGATGTGACAGATGTTCAATTTTTGTCGAAGCGACTGCGCCTTATTGTAGTAAGGTAACAAATCAGGCTTCCTGACTTCATATTTCTGATTCATCTGGTTGACGACCAGTTGAGAGTCTCCAAAAGCTTCCAGTGTGGTGATGCCGGATTCGAGGGCGAGTTCCAATCCTACAATCAGAGCTTGGTACTCAGCTGCATTGTTTGAACATGGTTCCAGTAGCGAGAAGGTGTGTGGAATCATGTATTTGTCGGGACTAACAAAGAGGATGCCAATTCCCGATATTTGGTTTCCCTTTTCATTTGTCCTGGTTGCACCGTTAAAGTACATGTCCCAGGAAGCTTTTGATAAGGAAGTTTCCACATTGTAGACAAATTCGTCTGGGAGATCATCCCTAAGTGGAGAATCTTTAGGCAATGGATGCTCTGCGAGGAAGTCTGCCAGAGCTTGGCCTTTGATTGCTTTTTGTGGTACATACCTAATATCAAACTATGATAGAAGAATGGACCATTTTGCCAGTCGGGCATTGAAAGAACCTGCTTTTGTGACAAGGACCTTTAGGAGGTTGATCCTCGAAATCAGGTAGACTGTGTTCAACAGCAGATAGTGACGCAGCTTTTGTACAGCGAACATTACTGTAAGGCATTCTTTTTCGACTGGGGAGTAGCGATGCTCTGCACCTACCATCATGCGGCTAAGGTAATATAGAGCAGCTTCTATTCCCTCGTCGTTTTCTTGTGCGAGAAGAGCACCCAAAGAGTGGTCGAGAGCTCTTGTGTACAAGATAAATGGTTTTCCAGTTGTGGGGGCAGCCAGCACTGGAGGGAAATGCACTTTCACATTCAGCATCCCAGACAAAGTCCACGCCTTTCTTCATCAGGCGAGAGAATGGACGGCATTTCCCTGATAGATTGGAGATGAACCGTCGAATGTAGGCCAGCCTTCCTTGAAGCCCTTTTAACTCTCTTAGGGTTCTGGGAGATGGCATTTCCAGGATAGCCTTGACTTTGGTGGGGTCAAGTTCTATTCCAGCTTTCCGTACTATGAATCCGAGAAACTTACCTGATGAGACACCGAAGAAGCACTTTAGTGGATTCATCCGCAATTTGTGTTTGCGAAGTCGGAGGAAGACTTCTCGAAGATCATCGAGATGGTCTTCTTTTCTTCTGCTTTTTATGGCGAGGTTGTCAACATAGCATTCGACCGTCTTGTGCTGCATATCTTGGAATATTTTCATCATAGCCCTCTGATATGTTGCACCTGCATTTTTCAGACCAAACGGCATAACAGTGTAGCAATACACGCCGAATGGTGTCCGAAATGAAGTATGCCTTTCATCTTCAGGATGCATCTTTATCTGGTTGTAGCAAGAGAATCCATCAATGAACGTCATTCGTTCGAACCCATAGGTGTTGTCAATCATCACCTCTGGTATGGGGAGTGGGAATTCATCTTTAGGACATGCACTATTCAGGTCTCTGTAGTCAATACAGACCCTTATCTGCCCATTTTTCTTTGTCACAGGGACGATGTTGGTCAACCATTCAGGATGCTGTTCCTCATGGATGAAGCCAACGTTTTTGAGTTTCTGAACTTCTTGTTCCATTTTGTCTATCACGTCGGGACAGAATCTTCTTTGGCCTTGTTTAATAGGCTTGATTTCTTTTTGCAAGTTGAGCTTGTGGATTGTTACTTTGGGATCCAAGCCAGGCATTTCGGCATAAGACCATGCAAAGCAATCAATGAATTCGCGAACAAAAAAGATATACTCGGGTAACTCATCATCCTTTATATTCTTGCTTATGAATACAGGACGTAAGTTATCAGGTGTTCCCAAGTCTATCTTTTGGACATGATCTTCTATCGGAAGGTTTGAAGGTGGTTCCTCCACAGTATTTTCGGAGGCTTCCAACTCAACAAGACCTTCTGGAGTGCCAGAGAAATTTTCAAACTGAGGCTCTGTTTTTGTCCACGGATCTTCTTGATCAATGTCCTTCTCAAGGCTCGCGATGAGATGGTCCCAATCATTTGCTGGAATTGGGTTAAAGTAGGGTACTTCTTTTGGAGACGATGATTCTTCTGGATCAGAGAACTGCTCGTCTGTGTCATCGGGTAATTCCTCTTTATCATCAGAGAAATTATACCAATTGGAGGAGCTTTCTGGATTTTTGAAAAAAAAACTCCTCAAAGAGATATCCAGGGATATCGATGTCTTCATGAGATGTTGAGGCTTGGTCGGTAAAGCGACTTTGTAGCCATGGTGTCAACTGTCTCATAGGAGCAGTATGATCATACTCCAACCCATATGAAGACTTGCCCTCTTGAAAGTGGATTCTCCAATCTTCTAGTTGACTTTTGCTCAGGGTGGGTTCTAATGGTGTGAAAATACCACGGCCACCTCCCAAACCAGTCGGATTTTGAGCGTCATAGCCCATTTTCTTCATGATAGCTTGTGCCATTGAACTATACAGGGATAGCTGAGGCATACCTTCATTTTGGAAAGGTTCAAGCAGAGAGTTCAGTGGAGATGCTACTGATCTGTGGAAGTAAATCACTTTTTCTTCTGGCGAAGTTGCCGGAATAACAAAGGAAGCAGACGTAGGGTCTTCTATGTCTGCAGGTGTCTCCAATGGAGTGAGAGTGAGCTGATCTTGCTGAGTATCAACTTGGCTTGATGATGTGTCATCTTTTGACTCTGACTCCGAGTCTGTGTCATGTATAATAGACACAAATGAGAAAATGAACTTGCCCCCAATCTTTTGTTTTGTCTTCTTTACTTTGGTAGTGCTTACCAAAGGTTTTGGAGATTTGAAGGAGACGACGAAGGGAGCTTGGCCGCTTACTTCGAGTTTGGTGGAGGGTTTGTTTACCTCCGATGATTGCTGAGTATCCTTACCTTTATCTTTCTGGAGACTGTTGACAAAGCGAATTGTTTTTTCCTCCTGTTCTTCTTTTCCATCTTTATACATTTGAGCGTCTGCAAAATGGACATCTCTGCCTTTGAAGGGCTTTTTGTCTGCAAATACTCGATGTATCAGGCCATCGTCGCCAACGAACTTGATGCACTGATGTAGAGTTGAAGGGACGACTCCATTCTCATGTATCCAGGGGCGTCCAAGGAGTATATTGTAGCATGAAAGGGTCCTTATTGCATACACAGTGACTTCAGAAGTAAGATCATCGATTTGCAATTTGAACCTGATTTTGCCGATAGGCCTTTGAGCGCTACCGTCATATCCGAAGATGGATACGGACGTGTGACTCAGCTTGCTAGGTGGGATGCCCAGCTCTTCGAGTGCCGAAGTAGAGATGAGGTTGAGTGCAGAACCTGGATCGATCTGAACTCTGTGTACCGGCATTTCTTTGACGTACCCCGTAAAGTACAAGGGACGGTTGTGCTTTGTTTCGCCTAGGAGGAGGTCATCCTTGTCGAAGGCAATTGTTGCACTTGCTGCTTTTTGTACCGAGAGGCATTCATTGCTTGATCCCTTAGTTTTCTTCTTTTCTCCCTTTGAGGGAGTATTTGATTTTTTGACCCTATAGTCCATTTCAATTTGTAGGACTTGTGGGGCATATTTGTTGACATCCGCATTCAGCCTTTATAATTCTGAAATGAGACTATCACGAGTTTGTGGAGACATTCGCAATAAGTCAAGGATGTGCAGACGTGCAGGTATGTGTTTGAAGTGCTCAATCAAGTCATACTTGAAAGCCTCCTTCGGGCCTGCATTTTCATTATTATTGCTACTTGGGGCGCTTACAACTTGCTTTCCCGAAGGATTTACATAAGAAGAAGAGGGTTGATTGTAATTTTTGTGGTAATCCCGGCCAGAACGGGTACCTCTACCAACTTCAAGAGCCTCTAGAGAAGGGTCTTCATTTGGAAGATCTTTCTCAGGATCAAGGGGTTGATCCTTTGCTGAAGACGTCTCTGTAACAGCATTGGTGTCTTTAGTAATTGTGTTGCACGGAGCAATTTCCTGGAACAAGTCCTGAACAGCAGCCGGCAACTTTTCTTTATTAGCCCAAATATCGCCCGTGAGATAGGGTATCTGGGACCAATTGACTGAGTTTTCATTGAAGAAGATTTCATTAGCAGAAGTTTCTTCAAGATAATCAATCGGGAGAGGCTTGAGTTCTGATGTCACAGCTTCAGGAGACGAGGGCTGAGAGGATGTTATCTCAGTGGAAGTCACCTGAGAGGATGTAGCTCCGGAAGATACGCTACCGGTTGGGGAGTACGTGTCTTCGGAAGCTTCAGAGGCACTGTCGTCCTGAGCTATTGCATTGCAGGTTATCCTGACAGGAGATGCCCCCAGTGTAGACTGTTAGGAATCAGACTCATCCCCAGATGTGAGAGGATCATCGATCCAACTGTTTTCACCATTTTCAGGAGTTGAGGGAGGGAGTCCCCGTTGATTTTCAGGGACTTCCAGTTCTGGATCATGACGAAGATTGATGCGATCCTGCTCCTGCTCTATGGCGAGATGTTGCAAGATTCTTGCATATTCTTCAAGATCAGGCATGGGAGCCAAATCTTCTTTGTCATTTGCTCCTTATGGTTCGCCCATGTTGGGTTCCACTGAAGCATTTGCTGGTGCTGGATCGACAGCGTTTTCTTGAACAGGGTCCTGGTCTTCTTCATCATCAGACCAAGATTCTTGTGGCTGCAATGGGTTATACCAGACTGGCATAAGATGAGACTCGGGACTCCATTCCTCGTCGGAGAGGTATTCTCCTGTTTCAAAGGATTCTTCCCACTCATCTACATCACTGGCAGTATCACTGGACTCGTATCCATTCATGGAGAATCCAACTACTGAGTTGCAAGAGTATGATGCCCCCTGCACATTTTCATTTTTGTATAGAGGTGGCATGAAATCATCAAGAATGAATTTTCTTACCGCCTTGGAGGTTTTGGGAAGAGATTCTTCCGTCGTCCCTAGTGAAGCAGTGGAAGAAGCTTCTGCTTTTTCAAGGACTCCTTGTTTTGGTTGAGATTTCTGCTGCTGTTTGAGCTTGCGGAGATGTCTCTTGGCCTGCCTTTGCTGCTGAGCGGTTGACTTTGTTTTGACGATCTCCCATTTTTCATCATCTAGGAGATCGGGATGCACCCATATAGGTTGTCCATCTGGTGTTGGATAGGGAACCAATTCTTGGGACGCTTGAGCCATTTTTATCACCTTGAATAAAGTAGTGATCTTCTCCTTCGGTGACTTTGAAGTTTGCCGACATGACACCATGTTGACAGAGGCGGGGCAATAGTTTTTATCAAAGGTTATGACTCCGTTTTTCCACATCCCATTGATCTTCTCTCTCACAACGAAGCATTGATTGAGAGGATGTGAGATCATCTGATGATATGGACAGTATCGGGGATCATTGGTTTTGCCAACATCTCCCGGTCTTTTGGGCTCTGGCAAAATGAGTTTGCCATTTGCTAGGAGAGCCTCAAACATTTCTTCAACATCTTCATCGAATGGATATTTCTTTTCTACACATTCTTTGAAGGCATCAAAGAGTTCAGGTCTTTTTCCTGCAGTTTTGTTTTCAGGTTTCTTTGGCTGCTGAGGAGCTGACTTAGGCTGCACATTGTGAACCTCTTTTTTCTTTGGTTTTGAGGTTGTAACAGCAGTTGGCTCTTTCTTTGATGATTTCTGACTGTTGAGGTCTTTGATCACCATTTCAGCTTCCATGGAGGCTTCGAGGAGTTCCCCCAGGTTCTTTGATTTGTTGCCGATGATCATGGAGCGAATTTTTGCCCTCATATTGTTACGGCAGATGTCGACTAGCGACGCTTGTAGCAGTACATCTGAGCATTTGTATGCCATTGCCTTCCATTTGTGAATGAAGTCGTATGTTGACTCATTCTCTCCCTGTTTTAGGCTGCAAAGTTGAGCCATAGTAACAGGATGATCCTCACCTTGGAAGTGGGTCAGGAAGCGTGTCTCTAGCATAGCCCAGTTCTGAATGGAGTTCTCCGGCAGAGTGGAGTACCAATCAAAGGCTGTACCTTTTAGGGTACTTGCAAAGAGGCGAATCTTGAGGGCATCTTGATCCGCAATAGCTCCCGTTAGGATCTTGAAATGGATGACATGTTGCCTGGCTGAACCTTTCCCAGTATATGTCTGGAGAGTAGGTTGCTTGAATTTTGCAGGGAACGGAACCGAGTCCATCCATAGAGGGTAGGGTGGCTTGATCCCATGTTCCTTCAATGTATCCTCTTCGTTTGCTTTTGCGAGGATATCGTCCACGTCCTTTCTGGTAAGGGCGCGAGACTCATTGTTTTCTGCATTACCCTCATCATCTTCATGATTCGGAGGGGTTTCATTGTTAGGTGGTGGACGCTGTAGAGTGAGAATCATATTTTCCATCAGAGTCTCAATTCTCTGCTGTCCTTGCTCCAACTGCTGGATGCGTGCAGTTACATCGTCATGCTGTGGAGGCGGCTCAGAACTTGTAGCCAAGACGTTCATCCCTCGGGATTCGAACGAAGAAATCGTCCTGGTGGCTGAGATGGGGCTCATTCTTCTGGATGAAGAATCTGAGGAGTGGTTACTCCGATGTTCTTGGCTTGGAGGAGTGGAAGACTCTTCCAAATGTGTTCTTAACCGAGAGACGCTGTGAGTCACTGGACGTCTAACACTGATTTTGGTTGCTGACTTCCGGCGTTTTCTGGTTTTGCCAACCATATGAACAGCAACGAATTGGTCGGGTCTTTCTTTTTCGACCCATTTGTTTGAGACGTGGAGAGTAGAACGCTGGGTTCTTTGTTTCTCGAGTCTCTTTTGTCGATATGCAGTGCGGCGACGCATACGACGACCAATTTGAGCTTCAGTCAGCTCTGGCTGGGCTCTGGCGATGAAGGATGTAGTCCCTCGTGCGCAGCAGCCGAGTTTGTCTTCTTTGAAGCTGGGCAAGGACAGAATCTGGATGCGGTCCTTTGCCTGTCGCAATGAAGACTTGAATTTTGCAAGCTCGGCCCCTATTGAGATGAAGGGTCGACTCGCGGGAGTGCAGGCTTCAGCATGTTTTTGCAAAGGCCAAACGATGCAGGATTTGATTTTAGGCTTGTAGGAGCAAGCCGGCTCATGATGATTTTGTTTATTTTTTGGGTGGAGGGTAGGTTTCTCCTCTTTCATGTAAGAGAGAGGGTAGAACCGATTCTCCTTGAGAGGGGCCAGGTATGCTGGCTTTGCAGATGTTTGGGACCTTCATTGTTTTGGCGAAGATCTCGGGGACCAAGTTTTGGGGTAAACCTGGTTTCTTGTGGATTGAGGCTTCGTGGGAACGCCACGGGCTTCACGCTTCTTGGTGTTCGCCCTTGGTGCCATTTTAGTGACACGTTGCGGGGCGATTTTCTGCTTCTTGGTAGGTACAGTGTCTTCAGCGGGAAGTGGGAATCGTCCCAGTGATCCGAAGACGATGGTCCGGGGAGTTGAAGTTGACCCGGTGTTTGGAGAGTTGTCGAAGGAGATGATGCTTCGGCAACTGGCAGGGCGCTTATGCTTGTTTTGCTTATCTTGAAGCATAAGCTGGTACTTGTTCTCATCGAAAGTGATGGTCAATGAAGCTGCCATTGTTAGTTTTGGAAAATTTCTGAAACAAGATCAAATCCATTAGTGAGGCCAACTGTAGGTCAACACCTCGGTGTCTTGGGTATCACTACAAGAAAATGCGGATTCAGTGACAACTATTCAGTGAGAGAGGTATATATTGTCACTGAAAGTAACTGATCAGTGACAAAAAATTTTGGCTGTCACATATAAATCGTCGTCACGTCTCACTAGTGACAAGAAAGTATATTGTCACAAAATTGGACTTTTCAGTGACGAGGCATTTTTAGGTCGTCACTAAATGTTGTCACTGCATAGTTCTAAATATTTGGGGCAAAATACATACACTGGACGACTTGGCGCGTTAAGCCCCCCACTTTTTCTTTTTCCTTCCCACGTTTTTTTTCCCTCCCGCGCTGCCCTACCCTTTTCTTTCTTTCCCTCACTCATTTCTTTCTTTCCCTCCTCTCCTCTCATCTCCATCGATCATAGTCCTCTCATCTTCCAGAACCAGAACCCACCTCTCCTCTCATCTCCATCGATCATCGTCCTCTCATCTCCAGAACCAGAACCCATCTCCTCTCATCCCTTTCTATCTCTCCCTCCCTCTCCCAGGCGCACGACCCTCTCATCGCCAGCACTGCCAAGTGCGCGAAAAGGAGCCCCCGGACGCCAGCGAGCCTTCATCTTCCTCCTCACGCCGCCGGACGCCTCCCCTGCACCAGGTACCACTACGTCAAAAGTGGTTAATAACGACACAAACATGGTATGTAAGACCGCTGGTTTGGGCTGTGGTATTTTTAGACGCATGTTTTTTCATAATCCACCTCTACTCTTTGTGGTTGTTTTCATCTAAAAAAAAGACCCAAAATTATACCGCCCTTTTCCTCTCCCCCGCCCTCTATTCCTCTCCAGCCCTTTCCCCTCTTTACCTCCCGTCCTCTGCTCTCTTTTTCCTCTTTCTCTCAAGCACGCCTCTGCAGGTCTGAACTCTCTACTCGCCGATTACCTGCGGCCATCCATCACCACTGCTTTGTCACCACTTCCCATCTTTTCGTTCTTCTCCTCATCCTCATCTATCTCGTTTCTTTCTTCCCTGCATTGGCAGCACTTCCCACCCTTTCTTCTTCTTCTCCTTCATCTCGCCTTCATGATGATTCACAGGTATGTTGATTTCTTCCTTTTCCTCTGCATTTCGTCATTATCTAACCCTTAAAGTTCACCCAACTTGGGAAATCTTCGATGGAGATTCACCTGTAGATCTGACTTTCCGTGTTTTTTTATGCCACAAATCAATGAATGATCGAGAGTTTAAAGATTGTGTTTAAACGGTTGATATTTTCGATTTTGATGAAAATATCAACCGTTCATTATGGACATTGATGGGTTTAAGTGTGAAATCTTTCAAAGATTTTGTTGGATTTTGCTCCGTTCATTATGGACATTGATGGGTTTGTTTGATCCAGTGTCTGAACCCTTTAATCATGTGTTTGTTGGTGGGTGGGTGTTGCTCCATTTACTGGTTTTCTTTCCCTCTTAATTTTGTGTCTTATATTCAAGATTTTCTTGGGATCATGTTCTGCAGTCTTTCCTGTAAAACAGGGTTTTTGTGGTTTTAAGTGTGAAATCTATGAAAGATTTTGATGGGTTTGGTCTATTCACCCCGGACGTTGATGGGTTTGTTTGATTCAATGTCTGAAAACTTTCATGGGTTTTGGTCCAGTTACAGAGATTTCTTTTGCTAAATTTTGTATCTAATCTTGAATATTTTCTTGAGACATGTTTTGGGGTTTTCCCTTTTGAACATACAGGATTTCGATGGGTTTGAGTGTGGAACCTTTTGAGATATTTTGATGGGTTTTGTTCTAATTCACCTCATACATTGATGGGTTTGTTGGTGGGTGGGTTTTTCCTCTATTACAGGGATTTTTTTTAATAAATGTTGTGTCTAATTTTGAAGATTTTCTTGGGGCATTTTTCACCGATGGTTCTATGTCTTAAATTTTTGGTAGGTTCAAAGGGAGTTCAGCAGTGAAGTTGATTCAGCACTAGCTGCAATTCTTGATATTTCAGCTGATTCGTCTTCACATGAGCATCCAGATCTGAAATCTATTCATTCCTTGTTTCATTTCCTGCTATCAGATTTCTTCTTCACTTTTACAATTAGTACAAAAAGTCCCTTCTTTGGTGTTCTTTGCTTCGATTCATTTGAAAAGAATCAACATTTCTTTTTTCGGGTGTTGTTTCTTATCTTGAAATATTTGGTGATTCAGACTGAGAAGGCGTTTTTGAAGCAGCCAAAGGTTTTTTTTATGGTAAGAACGGGTAAAAAAAGGGAGATATTTTAGTCTTTTTGTGCGTTTGTTTTTCTAATATGTTTTGATGTATGAAATCCAGTTCTAAGAAGTCTGAAAAGGGGAAGAGGCCTGGGAAAGGCGGAAACCGATACTGGAAAAGTGTCGGGTTGGGATTCAAGACTCCCAGGGAAGCAATCGATGGTATAATTTAATTACTTTGGTGGAACCCCCTTTTTCGTAATGTCTAATGTGTTGAATTCCTGTAACTTCCTAGCATTGGATGCATGGTTTGTGCTTACTATAGTGAAAGTTTAGTGTCTAAAACCATTTGGGATTTGTGGATTTTTAGTTTGGACGCGGCCCAGGGTCTGCGCTAGATTATTACAGATAAGAGCAGGAGCCAAACACTATCTACAAGAGTTAAAAAGACAAGGAGTGGATGCGTAGGTTCCTCCAACAGGAAGGCGTTTGGTGGGTGGAACATCCACCTCTAAATGTCAGTCCTAGTGACTACGGCAGTCTGTAACAATGAATTGTGGGTTCGACTCCACATGGAGAGGACAATGAGAAACGGAAAAACTGTGCTTATTCTGTGACACCGTGCCTATTTAAAATTTCCAATTTGGATGAATCATTTAGGCGGTTTGAGCATTGAAAACTCTCAAAATTGACTGGAAGGTTGTTTATTATGCCTTGTTGTCCGGTCATCAAATAGGTGATGGGGTTGAGTTGATTGTTTGATTGGCTTGGGCCTGTAATTGTTATTTTGTGATAGAACAAGGAGCTGATTTCTATGCTTCCAATGGATGACTTGTACAATTGAGTTGGTGATTGGAAATTATTACATTCTTACCGAGAGACATGGTTTTCCATCCTTTGTGGGTCTACTAGGTACCCGACAGAGTTCTCAACTGGTCATATATACTGGGTGACTATGTTAGGTGGAACCATGGTTCTAAAAATTGGTTAAGTTTGAGTCGACTTGGCCTAGTATGATTCGGACTTGGTCACTAGTGACTTGAGTCGCCCTTCAATTTACATATATGGTTGAACTTATGTGCATGAGACTTCTTTCCCATTTTATTTAAAGATCAAATTTACTATTCATCCAAACATAAAATATAGCTGCACTGTGTGTTAGATGATTGCAATTGTCATTGTTGTAGTAGTGCTATTAGTTACTCTTTTTTGTTGTAATAAAATTTGATAAAGGGAGGCAATAGGTTGAAACTTCATTCTGATTAGATCATTCCAGTGCTTAGTTTCTCTCAAAGACTGAACTTTTGGAATCCATATTTGGTTTGAGCTGTTACATTCCACATGTGTCTTGGCCTGGACTTGCCTTGTCCCAATTAGCCTGTTTTGAAATGTTAAGTTCTTATTTATGTCTCTTACAATAAGTAATTTATTGCAGAGTGTGGAACCAATTTGATCCATGAAAGTGACTAAACAATCCCAGTCTCCGGTATACAAGCTTGGTAGTGATGATGAATTGCAAGCATAAAATTATGAATCCTCCAAAACTAAATTGAAAACAGAGACAAATCTAGTGAACAACTATGCAAATTAGTCTCTGTTTTGAAAGACAAAGTAGTTTTTTCTTCTGAAATGCAAAACTTATGATGAGTTATTAACTTTTTTGGTTCACTGTGGTTGTAGTCCTTTTTATTACTACGTTTTTTGATTCAATGATAGATGGATGGGATCTGTTTATAAACGTAATTTCAATGTGTGTGTTATCAGGACAACTTGAATACACTAGAAACATCTATGATAGATTTTTCTTCTTAATTGCAGAGTGTTATCCAAGATACAATAGTTATTTTTAGCAATTGACTTTTTGTTAACTGCTGTGTTAGATGGGTTCAAATAAGACTCTTGATTGCATAGTGTTATCCAATATAGGCACCCTAGAGCTTGATTGAATACCATTGTATAAAATACATACGAATTCATGCCCCACAGTGCTACCCCATCTCCTTCACCCCTCCTTGTATTCTTCACCTCTTAAATAATCTTAAAGAGGTTCCTTTAAAAAATAATTCCTATGTATTCTATGAAAACAAACAATTGCCAAAACTCACTTGGCAGGAACGCAGGAATGTTGTCCCAACCTCATGAAAAGCCAAGTTAGCTTTGCTGGTTCCAGCAGATACATTTATCTTGCTTAGATTGGTCTTCTTGATGCTCTGTTTTGGACGATGGGCTCTCCTTTTTAGTGCTGCTTATGGAGCTTGGAGAGTTTTAGCAGGAGCTGCTTCATCAAATTGATGCAATTTGATCAAAAGGTTACCTCATGAAATGAAAGTCATGCCTTGTAATGGGGAGATTGATCAAAGGATTTACTTTGTGAAATGAAAGACATGCCAAATACCTATGACATGAAGTTGCATTAAAGGCTTACCATCAGGTTATTAGTAAATAAAAGTCTAAATGAGTAGAATGAAATGAAAGTCATTAATTTTGTCTTACAAGGTTTAGGCACTTGGACAAGTTTCAAGGAAAAAATGGACATTGCATATGACAATGAATTATCAGTTACTGAGCACAGTTCGGTTTACACCCATTCACTTTAATGCTTCAAATTGGATGGTTATTAATGTTCATTACATCTGATTATTTTGCAAATGAATAGCAAAAACTCACCTTTATTTAGTATAGCCTGTGTAACGAACAAACCTTATCATTTTTGTAATGCAGTGTGTGTTTATGATCTTTGAAGGGGTTCTAAATTTTCGAAGAGAAAGATCTAAACTTAACAAGTACTCTATAGGGTTTGATGATGGCAGTTGGGAGTTTTAGACTCCAAAGTCAAAGCCTGAGTTCGTAGTTTCGTATATAGTTGACTCTTTGTTTGAGTTGATTTGGTTCTGGTTGTGTTTATGGAAGTTGGAGTTTGATTTATGGACTTGAATTTCCGGTTGATGTAGTTGAATTTTGTACCGGAGTGTTTCTTTTGTGTGGATTTATGATTGTTGGGATTAGAAATACTTCAATGAACATGCTTTGTGATTGCTGCAATTAGAAATACTTCATATCTAGAAATTGACTACGTAAATGGTTGTCGAGATCTGGTTTCCCATTGTGAGTTCTAGTGTCCGAATTCATAAAGAGAAAACTTTGATAGTGGATATGATTAACTTGCATTGGTTTGATATTTTAGTCATTGAATTCTTTTTGTTGAATTTATGTTTTGCAATCTTGTAGTTAATGTAGTTTGCTAATGTAACCTCCTCTTTGTATGCCTTTTAAAAAAAAGTAAAAAAAATACATATATATTTATATGGTGAAATCGGTCTGGGTTTCTTTGCTTATAGTCCATTTTTGTATTCTAATTCTCAATGAGCAGAGATCTATAAATGACAAGTACTCTATAAGGGTTAATGAGAGCAATTGGAACTTTGAGACTCCCAAAACTAGAGCTTAAGTTTGGATAGATTTTGGTATGAATTGTTTATTTGTTTGTTTTGATGTGGAATTGGTTTCAGTTGTGTTTATGGAATCTGGGGTTTAAATCTGGTGACTATTGATTGAATTTCCTGTTGTTGTATTATTACTAGAGGGCTGTCAGATTTCATTGAAAATAAAAGCAAGCATCAATGACTACTTTTTGCCTTATGCCCAAGTGATTAGATTTTAGAAACCTCATTGATTAAAGAGCCTCCCTGAAAAGAGACCTCTGAAATGCTTCAATGCTTACTTGATGATCCTTACCTCTGCCTTCTTCAGCAGGATGTTGATGCCAAAGGCACAAAATCTGCCGCTTCAATTATCTTCCTAGTCATCATCATCCTCTGTTTTGTAGGCTTCTCTGGTTTGTTGGTTCCTCTGTTTTGTTGCCAGGTCTTGTTGCATGCTTCCTTCCAAGAACATTGTTCAGAACAGTACTCTGTAGGTGGGGAGAGCTATGTGTCCTTTTCCTTCAGTTGGGCTCTTAAATCAGCAAAGCTGAGTGTCCAGTGGGTTCAGTTTGAGGTTTTTTTCTTGGTTATTATATCCTCATTGTTTTGTTTCTCATTCTGGCTGTATAGTTTGATCCTGGTTTTGTGCTTTGTATTTGACAAATGCAACTTGAGGCACTTGATTTCACAAATAAATCAATATTGCAAGGCAATGCAATTTTCCTAGGATTCAAAAAGGGCTTTAATCTGGCCCATGTAAGAACACAGTAAAGGCTATAGGGTCTGAAATTTGAAGACCAAGTGGAGATTTAGCTGGGATTGGGCAAGGTAAGTTCTGTTTGGAAAAATGGATTAAAAGAATATCATACTTAAGCTAAAACTCTTTTAAAATCTACTTAAAATTAAAATTATATATTTCAAATCCAAACTCTTTTCTAATATTTTAGTGATCTTTTAATTGTGGGAGCTTTCAATACCAATCCAGCTTTATGGGTATGAGTTTTGTTACATTTGATGCAGTCCTTATGATATTGGGATAAAATTCATGTATACTCCCTAAATTAGGAGGCCATTTATTTGGATTTCAATTACTTGGGTTGGGCTATAGTGTTTCACTCTTTTGACCCAGGATTTCACTATGTAAGTCAGAGTCTGGTAGGATCTGGAATCTCATGGAATGCGTGCCAAAATGTGTTGTCAGCTGGGTGTATGTGGGCCAGCAATTCAGTCGCATGGTTGTTGGCTTGCAGAAGCCCACTCTTCAAATAGGAAAAGTGATCTGAAGGCTGGAGATCCTCTTTTATAACATCTAAACAACTTCAAGTAAAGATTCAAATACACCCATCAACTCCAACCTAATAATTTTTGAATCAAATGTTTGTGACTACTTTGAATGTTGATGCTTGCTTCTGTTTGAGATTATGTTACAGCTTACGACGCATCTGCAGAATCTCTTAGTGCCATTTATTTTAGCCATATTGGCCCCGGCAGACCAAGTCACAACAAGAATTCGCACAGTCCAACCAAGTCAGCACACAAAAGCCCCTCTATCCGTTCATCTCCAACAATATGCATAGGACACAGGTGAGTCCTATATAAATGTGTATAAGGGGTGAGAACTAATTAGTGTGGTTGACTGCCCAAATTGACTCCAACTGAGCCAGTATTTAAAACCACAAAAGAATCCTACTAAGTGTTCTTTAGGTATCCAAATTATTATAGAATACAGTAGGATTTTTCTTTAACTGTCAGTTGCTCAAAACCAAAGTTCTAAGTGCTCGGGTTTATCAGGTCTGAGTTTGGGTTGTGAGAACAGTGGTCAGTCAGATTCAAATTATGGCACTCAATTTGAAAGTTCGGTAGAGGGTTGTGGGTACACGCAATTAGGTCAAGTTTGGGCTGGGCCCAACCTGATCCAAGTTATGTCCTATTGTCTTTTATTCCTTCAAAACAATACAAGCAAGGCCATGTCTAGTTCAAGCCAAATTAATCAACTAATCATCGTTTTGCAAACCCAAGTTGGTAATGATGAGGTTCAAGTTTGGTGGCCTACAAGTGAGTATATCATCTAGAATAATGCTTATGTGTGAACTGTGAACCATATGGGTGATCCGTTGTACAGAAGAGGTAAATTTACAGTCTTTTTAATTAAGAAACATACCTCTTTCTCAGTAGCACTTCTTCGGTGTTGTTCAGCATTTCTCTCTGTCATGGTTTCTTCAAATGGATCCATGTAAACCTACAACAGTTTACTAGTGTGCTGATGAGTCAATTTAACAAAACCATTTCGAAAGTACTAGCAAAGAAGGATTTTTGCGATTTAAATGGGCAGAACATTGCAATTCCGATTTGAGCAAGGAAAATATTTCACACAGTTACATGCAAAACAACAAAAGCAGAGTGTTGCGGGAAAATGGATCGGCCTGAACCTTAACAGAATATGCCCATTGAAGAAGATAAAGGTTTCATGCCACATAAATTACAGAAATAAGATAATAGAACTAATGGTCAAGACAACAGTGAACAACATTAAAAAATGGCGAAAAAATATTCAAAGACAAGGATATGTATACTCCCTAAATTAGGAGGCCATTTATTTTGTATCTCAATATTACAAGAATCCTTTAATGTTGAATGTAAAGAATAAAGACTCTTTGTTATTATTTTCTTTTTCTTTTTCTTTTTTATATTTTATATTCACATCTGGAGAGAATATATAGGCTTAGATGGGTTGTTATATAGGACAACAACATCTGGATATGTTTTGATCCTGAAATAGTTTTTCTGATATGACCATTAGTAATGGCCTTATCAACAATTTCCTTTTTTTAGTGATTATGTAGCGGTCTAATATCCATCTAAGCAATCTGAATTTGGATTTACGGGAATCTGAG
Organism: Umbellularia californica; assembly: GCA_028538565.1. NCBI lineage: Eukaryota > Viridiplantae > Streptophyta > Magnoliopsida > Laurales > Lauraceae > Umbellularia > Umbellularia californica. The sequence continues at coordinate 33,791,622 of JAPQWN010000004.1, forward strand.
GGCTGGCCCTTGATCAGTGAAAGACGCTTGATTTTTTTCCGTGTTAACAATGTGGATCTTAAAATGCAGTGTTGATTTAATATGGTCCAAATATGCATATGCATGTATGGTGGATGAGTTGCCATGGACCTTGCCTTTGTGGATGACACTATGTAGGTTTGCAATTTGACCCCTGAACGAGTTGTTATCATATGGTTTACATTGCATGGCTTTATCTAAATCCACAGGCTGCATTTTACAGTTTGGAACTTGACATGTCATTTTGTTAATTTGTCCAAATTTCAGATGGAATTTATTTACACAATATACTACTAAGATCTGAACTGATTTAGCTTCCTGTTCCAGGTAGATGTATTCATGGACGTAATTCATTAATACCTACAGGAACATACATGCATGCAGAGTCATGCAGAGTCATTCATTAATATGTGAAGGTGATACCTACAGGAACATACATGCAGAGTCAACTGGTTATTTCTTTAATATTTATCGTACTGGATGGTAATTCATTAATAAATCTGTGTTTATGACCTACAGAGCAAGAGAGAGACCAATTTGTCAATAAATTTCTTGAGTGCTTGCAACTAGAGCCATCTAAATCTTCAGTTAGATATACACTGACATCTGATGCCCAAAAAGCTTCCACAATTTGTGAGAACTTGTGTAAGTTTCTCTTGTAGATGCTGATGACATTGGCATGGTACTTAAAAGAATTGTTTTGGCTATCCTCTATAATGATAAACATTGATTTGCAAGTTCCCTATGCAATCATGCAGTATCCTTAATGCCAACTTTGTTGAATGAGGAGGATGTTCAACTGTTAAGGTGATCTGACATTAACTGGAAAGAGCTTCTCTGTTTTAAATAGGAGAGAATGTTGGTTTATGTAGTCCAAATGGATCTGCTATCTGCATCTTATCCAAAGACAAAGCTAAGTACCAAAGAAAGAATCTTTAATGAAAAAATGGCCTGACCCTTTATTTATATCTTTAATGAAAAGTTTGGAATACATTATAGAAGTGTAGAGCACATTTTACAACACCAATTTCCACTAGAAATGCAATTTATTTGCTTGCTACATTGCATATAAAAGGGGAGTGCAAGCAATCACACAACTGAATCAAGCAAAGCAACAAACTACCACTGCGCAGCATAAATTACGACCACCTAGTCAACCTGAAAAATGTATAATATGCTAGATAGACTGAAAATATGACCACCTTACTAAATACAATAGAAAAACCAAAGTTGATCATCAAATTTGTCTAAAACGGCATAGACATGGAGAGCTATTGAGTAGAAGAAAATACCCTAGCTGTGAACACAAAATATGCAGTCATTCACCAGTTCAATGGAGACACCTAATCCATAAGTTCTGTAGCATCAGAATGCCCAATAGCATCTCAAAATTAGATTTTAATAGCTTCTTCTAGTTTTCCCTACATGCCCATTAAAATCTCAAAATTAGATTTTAATAGCTTCTTCTAGTTTTCACATCGACAATAGCTTTTAGCGCTCCAAGTATAGATCCCAGGACTTCAGGGTATTCTTCTCCCAAGTACTCATACAAAACAACTCCCAAGTGACCCATCAGCTGTTCTTCTTGGCACTGTTTCATGACAACTGCAATCCTTGAAATAAGATCTGCTGCTTGTTGCCTTACCTTTCCAATTCTTGTTGTTCAGCCGCCACTTAATAGTACCACAAATCTGGGGAAGGTAGGGTTTGACTCTCTGTCCCAGTGCATTAACCACTGCACCAAACCCATTGAGCATCACATTAGCATCATCGCTGGTCTGTTCTTGGAAAGCATACAAGATCCCATCAATCAGAAGCTCTTCCAAACGCGCATCAATATCTGAAGCCCCCAAATTTGCAACCACCCTTTCAATTGTCTCCATCACCATTCGCCTGTATAGCTCACTCTCATCTTTAAGATCTTCAACAATTCTTCCCACTATATCAGCAACACCAACCTTGTTGGCAATTTCTAAAGTTGTGTCCACAAGCTGTCTATAGTTTCTTCTATCCAGTGCCATCCGTCTAACCCAGAAGTTTCGGAAGAACTCTGGCAGAATGTCACTCCGGATATAGTCCGCCTCCACTCCTTCAGTACTCACACACTGCTTTACAACTTTTAGTACAATCTTTTTCATCTCTTCATCTGGTGATTGAAACTCGAGGATCAATATAAACATCACTTCCTTGGTGTAGTAACTTGCATATATAGCATCTATGAGAGGAATAATGAAACCAATTGATTTCAAGAAGGCTGCCAAAACCTTCCCTCTATGTGATCTAATACCCTTCCACAAAGGTTTCAAGACCGAGTCGAAGCTTTCAACGCCATATGGTGCAGCAGCCTCCGCAAGCGCAGCCAGTGACAGTGCTGTGATAGTTCTCACTTTCTGGTTTTCATCACTGAGACCGTGTTCTATGATTTCCACAAGAGACCTCAGATGTGGAAGGACTGCACAACCCATCAGAATAGCAATCTGCTGTACTATCTTAATTCCAGTGTTTATATTTCTCTCAAAGCCTATTGTAGTTGGGGACTCTGATGAAGTGTACGTGCTTGCCATTCTAAAAGCTCTGAGAATTTACTCCGGTTCCATCTCTGAGAAATTGATTGTAAAGAGCGATTCTTCTAATGTCATTGCTTGGGTTTTGCAGAAAGCTACCTTCCCTTGAATTTCACTATATTCTTAATAAGAACAGATCATTGTCCGCATTGATTCAAGTGGGGTTCAATCATATTAATCACTCAGACAATGCCTTCATGGATTCATTAGCCATGGATAGAGGCTCATTTTGTAGGATCTTGGTGTTTCAGTTTTCCTTTTATTTGTTCTTGTTGTGGTTGGTTTTGGTATATGCATTTATACCTAACCTTGTTGTAGTTTGCTGCTTCTATCTTTTTTTTTTTTTTTTTTTTTAAAGTTTTGTTACCAATCATAGTAAAATAAAATTAATGATATGAGATGCCCTATCTGTAAAAAACTTAGATTTCCAGGAAATGTGGAATCAGGTTTGCACTTGTACACATGCCTGTAATATTGGTGATGAATTCCAATAAATATTCTCACAGAACAAAAGCACGGGTGAGATACCGAGATTCATATCCATTTTAGATTTGGGGAAATGTTGAGGTGTGTTTGCCTGCCTATACCCTTATTGACACATGAGCATCATAAATAACAAAACTAGGCCAGATTTTTAAATCATTGACTACAATAACAAGCTTGTGTCCATACTGATATCTGAGCATCATGGACTACTACCAGTAACCTTATTATAGTTTTATTCCCCACATATCATCACTAACAACATAAAATGGACAAACCCAAATATTATATATCGCAAAATAAAAGCAAGTTTATTTTGCCAAATTTAAGATTTAGTATTATATATATGGTCCTCTACTCTCACTAATAAAGATGCCAAATCTTTTGCAGGATGATATCTTATTACTTCAAGGAATGATGGTGATGCTTGTTGCTCAAAGATGCATGGATGCTCTCACTAATGAGGATGCCATTTTGTTATGCCTTGTTGCTCAAAGATGCATTGGATGCTCTCACTAATGAGGATGCCACTTTGTTATGCTTTGGATAATTAAGAACGCAACTCTTATATATCTATTTTTGGATAATTTTCTAGCTATTAGCTAGATAAACTCATATGATGGATTTTGTATGAAATGATGGATAAACTTTTTGCTATTAATGTTGTTGGTGGAAAATATAATATTTAGCAAGTTTTTTGTTCTTAATATCTTGATTTGTATTTTTTGTATCTAGATGAATTAATTACATATGAAGCAGGCAATTAATTATTAAGAGCTATATATACATATATATGCATGTGTAATATATTTTTTTAATAAAGCTTGTAAAGCAGTGACAACAATCAGATCATTTCATTGTCACTGTAATTAGTCATTTGATTAGGAATCATGATTCTGTGACAACACATGTAGTCACTTGAAGGGTTGCAGCAACAACAAATAAAACTTGTCCCTATAATCGTTCAGTGACAATGTTAGTTGTCACTAAATACACACCAATTTTTAAAATTACTATTTATGATAGACTATATAGTGATGAGTATTATCGTAACATAAACTGGGTAGTGACAACAAATGGTCGTCACATATACTAACATATTTAATGACGACCTATGTTGTCACAAAAAAATAACGTGTAGTGACGAGTTAGTTGTCACTGAATACACACCAATTTTTAAAATTATCATTTATGGTAGACTATATAGTGATGAGTATTATCGTAACATAAACTGGGTAGTGACAACAAATGGTCGTCACATATACTAATATATTTAATGACGACCTATGTCGTCACAGAAAAATAACATTTAGTGATGAGTAAACTCGTCACTGTAAAGGAAACATCAGTGACGAGACCATTTTGTTGTCACTTAGATCTTCAGCGACGCCTACATATGCGACGAGTATCAGTCGTCACTAGGTTGGTCACTAAAACTTGCCCGTGACGACTATTGAATGTACAGTGACAAGAATGCTTGTCACAGAATCCCTATTTTCTTGTAGTGTATGTGGTAGTAGGACTATGGGAACATTGAATGATCAAGATGGAATCTATCTCTTTTATCTCCTTGTGCCAATTAATGGGTTTTGTCATTAGTAAGTGCGCACCCATCTCGATTAAGAGTTAATTGGATGGTACTGATGATCATAGTGATTAATTGGGACTCAAGGATAATAAGATGTGGAACTAAGATTGGAAGAGACAGATTTATTCCAATTGATCTATGGATATTGATAGAGGGGCCTACTTGTGGTAATTGGGAAGTTTAGGGTCTTCATTGTAATTTATTCCTAAGACTGGAGTGCAATTGCATTTATATAGTGATGTTATTTGCAATTATCTGTGGGCCCGGATTGCACATGAGATGTGGGGTCGCGTGTCCCAGTTGGAGCCAGCTTTCTATGGAATCCCTAGTGGTCCCCACGCTAGCCCAAGATATTAGAAAGATACTAATCCTATTCGAACTCTAAAAGGAAGGAATTAGGAAGTTACTATTTCTATTTGAAGTAGGACTTCTAATAGTGGTAATAGTATACTTACTAATTGTTGTGGAAGTAAGACTTCTATTTCAATTAAGACAAGAGGAGCTTTGGGAGATTATAAAAGGGAATGCACCCCTCTTGGACATCCATAACATTATATAGTGAAAAACGCCCCTCCTCTTTGTGCAACAGTTGCACTGCTCTCTTCTCTCTTCCTCTTCTAGTTCCTTAGAGTTTCGAGTTGGGTTTTCTCTTGAAGATTCCACCAATCTTCTTGAAAAAAGATATCTAATTCGGGTCATAGCGTGGAAGGCTAAGAGGTGGTGGAGATTCTGATCTCAGTTTGTAGAGAAGTTCTACATCAACGAAAGTTATCAACTTCTCCATTAGAGCGCAACCGAGCTCCCAAGGTAAAATCTGCATCCTTGTATGTTGTGGATTTTAATGGATGCTTGTTCGTTTCTGTTCTATCTTTTAAATAGTTTTACTTACTGTATGTGATCATGAGATTGAGGGTTATGCATCATGGATTGGGTTTTTTGCCTTATGGATACTTGATCCCTGAGTTAAGTGGGTCAAAAGTTTTGAATATCTATCCACGAGACCCACCTACTTCCAACATCTTCCTCTGTCTTCTGCTAATCTCATCTTAGTTTGGCATAAAATTATCAATGAAATAGAAGCAAGCCATGGATTTTCCCGACCAAGTGGTGCGGATTGCTGAGAATAATGGTAAGTTCTCCTTAAAGTCAGCCTATAAGTATGTTCATCGTCGTCACCTATATGTGCAACCTGATTAGGTGAATTGGATTTTGTTCAAGGGATGTATTAAAAAGTTCTCTTTCTGTGCAAGGATGATCTTAAGGGCTATTTAAAAACTAAGGCGTTTCTTATGAGTAGGCATGTTGATTGCGATTCTAGGTGGAACCCTTGAGAATCAGTTAAGCACCTATTTCCTTCATTGCACATTTTCTAGATGGGTTTGGGATGGTCTTCTTCAGAAATTATTCTTGCCCATTGTACCTTGTGACTCTCCTTCGAATGTGATTCTTTCTATCCTTAATAGACTTTATCTAAATCATAAAGATTTACAAATTCTAGGGAGATTGATTTTCCCAGCTTACTCGTGGCATATATGGAGAGAAAGTAATGCTAGAATATTCAGGAACAAGAGTTGTCAGCCTGCTGCTGTATTGCATGTTATCCTTGGTGTTGTTTGAAGTCGGATGTTGTTTTTTAGGGTTCTCTTTACCTAAAAGGTATTGTAGTAAATGGGGCCTCCCTCCTCCTTGTCCAACTTTGTATGCTCAAGTAAAATCTAATTTACCAATGGGATGCTGCCTCTGTATTTCTCATTTGCACCCTATCTCGGTAGGAATATTTTGGAGGGATAAGGAACTACCAGAAGAAGGTCTTTTACAATCTGATATGGATTTTTATTCAGGTATTTATCAGTTACTGCAGATAATCTCTTCACGGTGTACTATGTATATCGATTGAAGGAGATAGTCATTTAATTAATATTTTAAAGAACCCCACTCAATCTTTCTGGATGGAGCGCTTTAAAGCTATGAAGGTGGCACAAGTTCTTAAAAGATTTCAAGAAATTCAATTCCATGAGATTTCTACTGGCTCACTTGGCTTGAGTAGGAAATTGAAGAATTCATTCCAAGTAGTGCATCGAGTTCCAAGCTATTCAATGCTTAGCTTGCTTGTACCTGGGCTGTGGGACCTATATGATTTTGCTTGCACCCGGGTTGTGGGTTCTTTTTTTGATGATTCTGTTCTGATTTGCCCCATAGGATCTCTTCCTTTGTAAGAGACTCCTTTTGTACATTATCCATATTTTTCAGAAAATCGAAAGACTACCTCATCTTTCAAAAAAAAATGTGTACATGAAAAATCTTCCTAATCGAACCATATTAATAATCAGTTTTTCATCTTAATGAGCTACCTAAACAACTTCGCACAGCTCTATCTCAACCTTGTTCTTAGCACAAAATTAAGATCATAAATGATGCCTAATGAACCCTTAAAGTTCGGGATTTTATCTTTTGGGGCTTAGGTGCACATCAATGGGGCAATGGAAGGCCAACCTTGGCCTTAGCCCATCCGGCATTGGGTACAACTTGACGGATGGGTCCACATTGTAAATCCTATGAATATGAGGCCAATGTTCTAATTTTGAAAGCCGGGTACCATTAGCAAAGCACAGAAATGGGAACAATGCCAAAGGGGCCCTAGGTTTCCAAAATCATATTATACAGTAAGGGTTCCTATTTCTAAAAAAATTCTTACAGCTCAAAACAAAGAAACAGAAACGTGAGGTGTGGAACTAGGTTTGCACGTTCCATGGAGATTTATGTTATTAACCTCATGTGATAGATTGATCAATTTCCTCTATATATTTGAGGAAGGCAAAAATCATCTACCTAACTACCTTGTTCTGAAAAGCATGATGTCAATTTTACATTCTGATTTTTCTTTTTTTCCCCCTTTTTTTGGAAAGGTAATGGTAAAATTATATTAAGATTAACATCCTAATAAGTTCACAAAGTAAATATTCCACAGATCTTAACATTCAATTTAAGCATAATCTCATTATATATGTCAAATGAAACATGCCCACCATGAATGTGAATTGTATCAGTTCATTTTTCTTTTCCTCATTTTTTTTCTCAGGACTTTTAGGGCATGATGAGAATTTAGAAAAGAGATACCTAACTCATTTTCCAATGCCCAAATGCAGTTGGAACGCAACACACTTAAAATTGTTGGGACATGAGCGACGATATCGTTGTTCCACTAAAACAAGCGACAATATCATCTCGCTTAGTCAAAAGAGCCAAAAAGAAGAAGTTAAAAATTGGCTGGAGGGCCTTTTTTGCGCAGTTGTAAGTATGAGGTCTCTTTTCTATACGCCAGTCATTTAAGGCTCTCCTTAGCTAAAGCTTAGTTTGAATTTCCATAAGCTCACGCTTGTGGGGCCCACCCTTGGTCCATCCAAATAGACCAAACATACGACCCCCCTAAATTACACATGTCCACCAACTCTCGGTTAAATCTAAATCTACTAGACCGTTGGATCAACTGTTTACCGATCCAAATGGACTGTGACCATAAAACTTTTGGGGCCCAGATAAATGTGATAGAAATTAAAATACATTTAGAGCTGATTTTTTGCTAACAGCCTAAACGTGAAGGCCACCACTCCTTACTCTCATGGTATCATGAGAGTAACTCTAAAGCCCTTCAAATGCCTGCAAGAGTCTCATGTCTCCAATGTATACTAATCTCTCATTCTCTCTCCCCCTCTCGCTTTAGGTGACCCCTTCTCATTCCAAAAAAGAAATTGTCGACTTTACATCTCCTTCTCCTTTTATTTTGTCATTTTTCTCCATTTTGTCTTTGGTTAATCAGCTGCCGGATACTCAGATTCCATCTCTGCATATCTCTTGCACGTTTCGGTGATACGAAAAGCTCATGGGCTTTAGAACTCCATCTGGACAGTGATATGTTTGTTTGTCCCTTTACTGGAATTTTGGGGCTCTGGCCCTTTTCCAAAATAAATGAAAATATACAAAAAAATATGGATAATTATTTTCAAGGTTCAAAATCTCAGCTATTTTATTCACTTTATTCAGATTATAAGACTAAATGGGTGATAGTGCTTATCCTTAACCAAAAAGAATATGTCAACTAGGTCTTATCCTTAACAGAGTGTTTTAGATGCAAATAAAGTAACAAAATTTATTATAGAACTGGTGACGATCATGGTTTCCTAGATTTATACGTGTTTTCATTGATTGATTAATTCTGTCAATGAAGATCCAACTTTACTGTTGGTTCGGCAATTTCATGATATCTGTTGCCTTCGACTATGTGTAGACTGAGGTGTTTGGTTATGAAACATTCCAATTGATTGATGATCGAGTTTAAAAACTAAAGGCCTTGCGATCATGTTGTCTTGCAGTCAAGGGTTTGGACACACCCTTTCAGATGCACCACTAGGGACACATCCCATTTGCAAAAAGAAATTTTATTAAATAAAATTTCTCCAAAAAATAAGAGGGTAGTGGGCTAAGTCAGGCCCAACTCAAGCGTGAAGCCCAAGCCCAAGCCCTGCTTGGGGCGGCGCGCATGGTGGTGACCCCACCTTGATCTAGGTCCTCCCTCATCCACAAAAGAAGTATGCCTCTTGAGGCTCTTTTTATACTAATATTTATACCCAATGAATGTTTTGCTCCCAAGCAATGTGGGAAGCAAGTTCACCACTTCCTTTGTTTCCATGTTTAACATGTTCAAGTAGTGGTGTTTAGAAGGCAATTTCTCATTCACTCCTTAATGGATTAGAGCAATCCAATACATGTCATTAATCTACTAATGGAGTAGAATACATTTCCATGTATTCCCACAAAAAAGGATAAGTGGGTCCCACTTAATTTTTGGCCTAAACTTTGACAAAAGTAGTGGTGCTCTTAGCCATGTTTCCAACAGTTCTCCAAACACATTATTACATGCAAATTATATTACCTGCAATTAGTTTAGAAAGATTCAAACAACCCCAAAGAGAAGAACTGTTTCATCTCATGACCAGGCAATTGATCCAACAAAATACGAGCTTGTATCTTCCAATTCCTATTTCGGACAGAACCCAAGTGACCACTTGTAAGGTCCCGTCCCGAGTTAATCAAGATTAACTCTAGTTAATTGAATTTAGTGCTAGTTAACCATGTTTAACTAGTTTAATAGTAATTGATGACTAAACTCAATGGAGTTAGTCCCAAATTAATGTAATGAACGGACAATGAAGAGATTAAGTGAATTGATTGAGTTTAAGGCTAATTAACCACAGTTAAATGAACTAACGGTGGTCTATGACCAAATGATATGGAATTAGCCGTAAATGAATGAATTGAGCTTAATGGAATGGTAAGGAATGGAATTGCATGGTTTAAATGGAGTTTTAGACTCAAACATGGAAATAAAGGGCTTTTGTGTAAATACGTATTTTCGCGTATTTCGTTGAATACGGAAACTCGTGATACCAACACTTGTATCTCGACGAGTACGTCAACTTTCATAATAGGCTCGAAGTCGTTTGACGAGAATCCGGTCAAATGACCCTTCATTTGACTTAAATTGTAATTTAGTGAGATTAGTGGACTTAAATGCAAAACTAAGCTTATATAAGCTAAAGTGGCCCTAATGAGATCATTCATCTCATTTTCAGGTCATTCCAAACCCTAGGCACCTTTCTTCTTCCTTTTTCCTTTTCTTTCCTTCCAATCTCACTGTATCAAGTAGCAAACAAGGGGTTTGTAAGTGTTTTCAAGGAGCTTACATCCTTCACTTCATCTTCCCCAACTTCGTTTTCAAATTGTGAAAGTGTGAAGCTTGGAATCAAGGTTTTCTCTTGGAATCAAGCTCAAGAAAGAGGTTTTTTATCCATTCAACCTTCACAAGAGGCAAGTACTTATGTATTCTTGTGATTTATAGAGTTTTAGAAATGATGGAGTTCATTTGACTCCAATCCTTGAGTTTTACTTCAGAAAATTTGAAGTTCAGAACTGAACTTCTGGGCATGTGTCGGTCAGCCGACACCTGACCGACAGACTAACCGACGGCTCTGGGAGTTGTCTCGGAGAGTTTCAGCTCTCTGGAATTCTGACCGACATTGTGTCGGTCAGCCTACATGAAAGTGTCGGTCGACCGACAGGTCAACCGACGGACTAACCGACAGATCTGGAATCTGTCTCAGTGAATTCCAACTCTCTGGAATTCGAACCGACAATATGTCGGTCAACCGACATGGTATCTTCGGTTAGCCGACACATGACCGAGGCCTGACTGACGAATGTATCAGAGAGTGGACTGAAAAATCCAGCTTCTGGAACTTGAACCGACAAAGTGTCGGTTAACCGAGAGGTCAACCGACGTTGAGTTGTCGGTCAGCCGACAGGCCAACCGACAGCTGAGTCAAACTCAGAGAAATTATGGGAATGAAGCCTAAGACGCACAGGCTATTCCATGTTAATGTCTAAGCCTACATAGGTGTAGCGAAGGTCGTCTCAATGTACAAATCAAATACATAAAGTGATATTCATCGAAAATAACACATACATTGGATAACTAACGCTTCACTCGTTCGTTTGGCTTAGAAGTGTGAATAGAATTGATTAGAAATGAATAGAATCCATGAAGTGACACAGAGGTGAACTTCATTAGCATAGTGCAGGAACTGACATAATGCACGAAATGACAGAATGCACGAATTGAATTAATGAAATGAAATGAAATGAATAGTCACTAAAGGTGACAGTAAAGTGAATAAATGAATGATTCCTGCTGCAGTAGATGTGAGGGGCGTTCCGGAGCCTCGTGGAATGCCAGTGCTCTTTGATCAAGACACTGGAAAATTTCCACCATTTGTGATAAGTCATGTAATGAAAAGTGAAACAATCTTGAAGCCTCGGCCATGAATGGCTTGCCCTTCCGCCTTGTGCTTAATTAAATTGAATAATCTTGAAGCCTAGGCCATGAATGGTTTGCCCTTCCGCCTTGCGCTTAAACTACTTCCGTTGGAAGATACGGAATCAATGAAATGAAAAGATATGACTTGACATAGATATTTATTATGGAACTGAATTAGGTTATATAGAACTGTTTAAGTTCTTACATTATGACATTCTTGTATAGAATTGCTAAATACCATGAAGAATCATGAAAATGCATGTATCTTATTGAACCTTCGTGTTCACGTGTTATTGATGATGTCACAGAGAACTGTTTAAGTTCTTACATTATGACATTCTTGTATAGAATTGCTAAATACCATGAAGAATCATGAAAATGCATGTATCTTGTTGAACCTTCGTGTTCACGTGTTATTGATGATGTCACAGGCCCAGATGCCCGTGCCGGTCCTGCCGAGGCCGCGCCGCCTGCGGAGGAGGCCCGTCCGTTACCTCCAGGAGGTTTAGCGGAGTGGGCGTAGTCGGAGGGCGAATGCCAACAATTACTTTTGTAATAATGAATTTTGAGATGTAATTAGATACCGACTGCATTGTATTTTAAATGTGCAGTATTGGTTTTAGTAAACTATGATTTTGTGTAAATGAACTTTACGCCTGATGTAAAGTTAAGTGTAGTTAATGTATATATATACTTGTTTTCCGCACATTGTACATTGACAGGTTTTATGTTTTGATATCCCTTGTGAGTCTTGTCTTAACTTCGGTTAATTCAGGATTTACGGGAGTAAGTATGATCATCGCGACTCGGGGTCTGTCCGAAGTAATCAGATCTCGGGCCCGGGTCGTGACATACTTATTGTATGGTATCAGAGCCGAGTTAGAGAACTAGGTTAAGGAACTTTTAAAAGACTTAGTACAACTAAGAACGAAGTGAGGAACGTTATCGATAGGACGAATCCAATCTTGGATTTGTATGAATCCAATCTTGGATTTGTATTTATTGCTTTCACTATATGTGATATAAATGTCATGGAAGTGTAAAGATGTATATCTTACCTTCCATATTGTTTACAGCATGGCTTCTGGATCTGGGAGTGATGACGTCGTAGAAGTTACTGTCAATGACGGTACTACACCTCCTCCCCCAGCATCGGATACTGATGCTCGATTTGCTGCTATTTTGGAGCAGTTAGCCAGAAGCAGCGAGCAGATTGCTAAAAGTCATGAAGCTCAGTTGGGTTTGCAAACCCAAATGGCTTCTATGTTACAAGTCATGCAAGCCCCGCCTATTCCACAGGTCCAACAACCTCATGTTGAGACTCAGTTAGTCTTGCAGCATAAGGATTCTGATCCTCATGCTATTTATGAGAGATTCCGAAAGAGAGGAGCTACAGAGTTCCATGGTACTGAGAATGTCATGCAAGCTGATGAGTGGCTGGAACACATTGAAGATGTGTTTGACACAGTTGTCTGCACTCGTAAGCAAAGAGTGTTGCTCACCTCTACTATGTTTAGAGGGGGAGCGAATACTTGGTGGAAGAGTGTCAAGGCCACATTCAAAGCCATGACCACACCGGACGTTTGGGAGACTTTCAAGAAACAATTCCAAAGAAAGTTTATCCCCGAGCATGTGCAGCAACAAAAGAAATCAGAGTTCCTACACTTGAGGCAAGGTCAAATGACCGTAGCTACCTATGTCCATACCTTCTTGCAGTTGTCCAAGTATGCTACAGACTTGGTGGATACCGAGGAGAAGAAGGTTAAGAGATTCCTCATTGGGTTGAACCCCGATTACAAAGCGATCGTAATGGCTGGACAGAAGCCTACGACGTTTGATGATGCCGCAGACAGGGCATACACCGCTGAGGAAATTCAGAGAGAGAGAGATAGAGAGGCTGTGAACACCAAGAGAAGTGGTGACTCCTGGTTTAAGAAAGGAGGACAGTCTAGAAATAAGAAACAAAAACAGAAATTCATTCCTAAGAATGAGAGAAGAGAGAATCCGCCAGCCTGTGAGACTTGTGGCAAAGGTCACAGGATAGAGCTATGTTGGAGGAATACTGGAGCCTTCGTCTGTGGTTCGTTGGAACACAGAATGGCACAGTGTCCAAGAGCTAGGAGGGATGATAGAGCCCCGTACCAGTATCCTGCGCAGGGTCAAGCAGCACTTCCTGCTCCCCCGCAGAGGTTAGCCTTACCAGCTCCTCCTCCTAGACCACAGCAGCAACAGCAACCACAGCCACAACGTCAAGGCCAGCAGCGTCAGTGGCAGAGACAGCAACCGAGACAGCAGCAGCAGCCAAACAGGTCACAGATGGCTGGGATGGCTTATGCTGTCAACAGAGAACAAGCTGATGTTGCCACGAATGTGGTTGAAGGTACCATATTTGTAGATAATAGACCTGCAATTGCATTGTTTGATCCCGGTTCCACACACTCATTTGTAGCACCCGCATTTGCTGGTAGCATGCAAGACCGGATCATGCAATTGTCTTATGATTTTACTGTATCTACTCCTTTAGGGAGTAAAGTAGTGTGTGAATTATATGTTCCACAATGTACTATTAGAATTGGAGATGTATCAATGCCAGCTAATCTGGTGATACTACCTATGAATGATTTCGATGTGATCTTCGGCATGGATTGGCTTGCGAAGTACAGGGCTTGTTTAGACTGTTTCCGCAAAGTCATCACCTTTAGGGTGGATGAGGCCAGTGCCAGTGTACTCTTTGAGGGAGTTCAGAAGAAGTACGACACCAGGCTCGTTTCAGCACTTAAGGCTGAACGTATGATGCGTAGTGGTTGTGAAGGCTACATCGCATTTGTTTTAGAGAAGAAGCCTGTACAGGAATTTCGAAACATTCCTGTAGTCTGTGAATTTCCAGACGTGTTCCCGGATGAAGTGCCCGGTCTACCTCCAGTTAGGGAAGTGGACTTTACCATTGAACTTGTGCCCGGTACTGCACCAATATCGAAGGCACCTTATCGGATGGCACCATCAGAGTTGTATGAGTTGAAGAAGCAGATACAGGATTTACTTGACAAGGGTTTTATCAGACCTAGTGTCACGCCATGGGGCGCGCCTGTATTATTTGTGAAGAAGAAAGATGGTACCCTGCGGATGTGTATCGATTATAGGCAGATAAATCAAATGACAATCTAGAACAAGTATCCACTGCCTAGGATTGACGAGTTGTTTGATCAACTCGTGGGTGCATCATATTTCTCCAAGATTGATCTCCGATCTGGTTATCATCAGATTCGAGTTAAGGATCGGGATGTGCAGAAGACTGCATTCAGGACTCGTTACGGTCACTACGAGTTTTTAGTTATGCCTTTTGGTCTAACCAATGCACCTGCAGTGTTTATGGCTTTAATGAATAGGGTGTTTGCTCCCTTCCTGGACCAGTTTGTGGTAATCTTCATTGATGACATCCTGGTCTATTCAGAGTCAGAGGTTGAGCATTCATGTCATTTGAGGACAGCCTTGAAGATACTAAGAGAGAATCAGTTATATGCAAAACTCGAGAAGTGCGACTTTTGGTTGCAGCAGGTTGCATTTCTGGGTCATATCATTTCCGGAGATGGATTAGCCGTCGACCCAGCTAAAATTGAAGCAGTTACCAATTGGCAGAGCCCGAAGAATGTGCCAGAAGTAAGAAGTTTCTTGGGATTGGCGGGCTATTATAGGAGGTTCGTCAAGGACTTCGCAAGGATAGCATCGCCATTAACGAAACTGACTCGTAAGAGCTCTTCCTTTGAATGGAAGGATGCATGTGAGTCTAGCTTTCGAACCTTGAAACAAAAGTTGATTTTAGCCCCAATCTTGTCTTTACCCGACGGAAGAAAAGGATTTGAGATTTACTCAGATGCCTCGGGTATTGGCTTGGGATGTGTATTGATGCAGAATGGTAGGGTGATTGCCTACGGTTCGCATCAATTGAAGGAACATGAAAAGAATTATGCCACACATGATTTAGAGCTCGCGGCGGTAGTATTCGCATTGAAGCAATTGAGGCATTATCTGTATGGAGAGACTTTTGAAGTCCATTGTGATCATAGAAGCCTTCAGTATCTATGCACTCAGAAAGATATTAATTTGAGGCAACGTCATTGGTTAGAGCTAATCAAGGACTACGACTTTCCATTCAAATATGTACCTGGAAAGGGTATGTCGTGGCTGATGCTTTGAGTCGGAAATCAGCTGACTTGGCATCGTTAGTTGGTGAGTGGGACATGATCGAAGAATTCAGAGATCTGGATGTGGCTATTGAAATGATATACAGTAAAGTGATGCTTGCAGCAATGTCTGTCTTTGAACCAATGCTTATCACGGAGATCAAGGCTAGGCAATTTCAAGACCTTGATTTGGTAAGGATTAAAGATAACCTTGCCACTAAGCCAGATTTCGTGTTAGTAGAAGGAATTCTGTATTTTAGAGACAGATTATGTGTCCCAGCTCAAGAAGATCTTAAGCAAGCTATAATGTTTGAAGCTCATCACACCAGATATTCTATGCATCCTGGAAGTACAAAGATGTATAGGAATCTGAAGGATAGATTCTGGTGGAATAACATGAAGCGAGAGATAGCAGGTTATGTATCTTCCTGCTTGACTTGCCAGCGTGTAAAAGTTGAGCACCGGAAACCACCGGGATTGCTTCATCCACTGAAAATCCCTAAATGGAAATGGGAACACATTACGATGGACTTTGTATCGGGTTTACCGAGGACGAGGAAGCAGCACGATGCCGTATGGGTGATCGTTGATCGTCTTACAAAGTCTGCACACTTCATTCCAATCAGAAAGGATATAGGATTTAGTGAGATGTCTAAACTGTTTGTCAAAGAAGTGACTCGATTGCATGGAACACCGGTCTCGATTGTCTCCGATCGGGATAGCAGGTTTGTGTCCACATTCTGGAAGTCATTTCAAGATTCCTTTGGCACTAAACTTCAGTTTAGTACTGCCTACCATCCACAGACAGATGGGCAGTCAGAAAGGACTATACAGACTCTGGAAGATTTGCTTCGTGCCAGTGTGATTGATTTTGGGAGTGATTGGGATGACCATTTAGCTTTGTGCGAATTTGCGTACAACAACAGCTATCACTCCAGCATTGAGATGGCACCATTTGAGGCATTGTATGGTCGGAAGTGTAGGACCCCAGTTAGCTGGGAAGAAGTTGGAACTCGGAGTTTCCATGGTCCTACGATTATTGCTGAAACAGCAGAGAAAGTCCAGAGAATACAGGAAAGGCTAAATGTTGCTAGATCACAGCAGAAGAGCTATGCTGACAATCGTCGGCGTGATCTAGAGTTTTCAGTTGATGATTTCGTCCTTTTGAAGACTTCTCCAATGAAAGGCACTGTTCGATTCGGGCAGAAAGGGAAGCTTTCCCCGAGATTTATTGGGCCTTTCAAGGTCGCGAGTCGAATTGGAAATGTGGCTTATCGCCTAGACCTCCCATCAGAACTCTCCGGTATTCACAATGTATTTCATGTTTCTATGCTTCGGAGGTATGTGCATGATCCTTCACATGTCATTCGTCATGAAGAGATCGAAGTGTTGCCTAACACCACATATGTTGAGAAGCCAATTCAGATCATAGATACAAAGGAGGCAGTTCTGCGTACTAAAACGATCAAATGGGTCAAGGTCCTTTGGGATCACCATGAACCTAATGAAGCCACATGGGAACTTGAGGAGCAAATGGCTCAGAAGTATCCCGAGCTATTCATTCAGGTAATTTTGAATTGAATTGTTTAATTACCTTACATTGATTTGAATTGCATTCGGAGGACCGAATGGTTCAAAAAGTTGGGATAGTTGTAAGGTCCCGTCCCGAGTTAATCAAGATTAACTCTAGTTAATTGAATTTAGTGCTAGTTAACCATGTTTAACTAGTTTAATAGTAATTGATGACTAAACTCAATGGAGTTAGTCCCAAATTAATGTAATGAACGGACAATGAAGAGATTAAGTGAATTGATTGAGTTTAAGGCTAATTAACCACAGTTAATTGAACTAATGGTGGTCTATGACCAAATGATATGGAATTAGCCGTAAATGAATGAATTGGGCTTAATGGAATGGTAAGGAATGGAATTGCATGGTTTAAATGGAGTTTTAGACTCAAACATGGAAATAAAGGACTTTTGTGTAAATACGTATTTTCGCGTATTTCGTTGAATACTGAAACTCGTGATACCAACACGTGTATCTCGACGAGTACGTCAACTTTCATAATAGGCTCGAAGTCGTTTGACGAGAATCCGGTCAAATGACCCTTCATTTGACTTAAATTGTAATTTAGTGAGATTAGTGGACTTAAATGCAAAACTAAGCTTATATAAGCTAAAGTGGCCCTAATGAGATCATTCATCTCATTTTCAGGTCATTCCAAACCCTAGGCACCTTTCTTCTTCCTTTTTCCTTTTCTTTCCTTCCAATCTCACTGTATCAAGTAGCAAACAAGGGGTTTGTAAGTGTTTTCAAGGAGCTTACATCCTTCACTTCATCTTCCCCAACTTCGTTTTCAAATTGTGAAAGTGTGAAGCTTGGAATCAAGGTTTTCTCTTGGAATTAAGCTCAAGAAAGAGGTTTTTTATCCATTCAACCTTCACAAGAGGCAAGTACTTATGTATTCTTGTGATTTATAGAGTTTTAGAAAGGATGGAGTTCATTTGACTCCAATCCTTGAGTTTTACTTCAGAAAATTTGAAGTTCAGAACTGAACTTCTGGGCATGTGTCGGTCAGCCGACACCTGACCGACAGACTAACCGACAGCTCTGGGAGTTGTCTCGGAGAGTTTCAGCTCTCTGGAATTCTGACCGACATTATGTCGGTCAGCCTACATGGAAGTGTCGGTCGACCGACAGGTCAACCGACAGACTAACCGACAGACCTGGAATCTGTCTCAGTGAATTCCAGCTCTCTGGAATTCGAACCGACATGGTATCTTCGGTCAGCCGACACATGACCGAGGCCTGACCGACGAATGTATCAGAGAGTGGACTGAAAAATCCAGCTTCTGGAACTTGAACCGACAAAGTGTCGGTTAACCGAGAGGTCAACCGACGTTGAGTTGTCGGTCAGCCGACGGCCAACCGACTGTAAGACCCCGACCCTCAATTTTTGGGTTTAGCATTGTTTTAACCATGATTTAGCTTTTTAAACAAGATTAGAGATGATTTGACTTTGTTTTTGAGTTTGAATAGATTTTTCATAACTTTGGAGAGTTTTAAAAGACCATTGACTTTGTTTTGACCCGACCCTTGTAAATTGTATTTTGTGAGAATTTATTCTTGGTTTCTAAAAATTCCAATTTCTATTCCTTTTGACTCATTTTATTGTTATAAACAACTTTCATGTTTTGACCATCTTGATTTAATACTCAGAAATCGCGTTTTTCGAGAAAAAGGGCAAAAATGACAATTTTCACTAAATCTGTCCATGAATTTCGAAAATTTCAGAAATTGGGGAAAATATACTTTTTGGAAACTAGATTTTTCGACGATCATTTTGTTCTTCTTCGTCGATTTCACCCGGGGTCCACAAGACCAAGTTTTAAGCGTTTCAAGTTCTACTGCATTGGGACCCACCCTCCAGACACTATAAATACCCTTCTTCTCTCTCTCCTCCATTCTTCTTCTTCCCATTTTCCTGCAACCGGTTTGCCCTAGAGTGGAGAGGAGAGAAAGCTTTTTCCTCTTGGTCTTTTCCCTTGGATCTTCCATCAAGAGAGCTCCAATCTCAAATCCGACTCCGCCATTTTCTTCCTCTCTTCTCAAGCTTCGATTGGATCCGTTTTTGAGCCAAATCCCCGACACTATTCATCATCTTCAACCTCCTTTCTTCTTGTTCAGCTAGCTAAAGGTTAGGGCTCTTGTTCCTCTTTTCATTTGATGTTCTTTTAGTTCATTTAGAACTTGTTTTCTATGCTTTCAAACCCATTTTCGAAATGGGGGTTTGTAGTGGCCAAAATGTGATTTTTGTGTGTTCTATTTTGGGGCTTTTGTGTAGATTTCGTGGATCAACTCTTTGATTTGGATTTGTGAAAGATTTGCTTGGCATTTGGACAAAGGCAAGTGATCTTTATAGGACTTCTTATGTTTATTGTCTTATGCTTTCATTTTGGTTTTAACATTTCATTAAGACATGTTTTCCATGTTTAATTAATGCAAGTCATGTTCATGCTCTTTCAAGTCATGAGTTTTGGGCTTCTTCATTTGTCTTGTTAGCATTGATTTTTCAAGCTCTTGAATCATGTTTAGTCTTGTAAGTTTTGTGATTTTGTACATGAAAATGCTTTGATGTCTTTGTTATAGAATGAATGGGTTTAATTGTGGATGGAATGATGCCAAATGTTGTAAATGTATCCCTTGGAAAGCATGAAGGCTTGGGGAGTGCATGTGGTTCAAATGTGGAAGTGAAGAAGGGAGAGAAGTGTGAAAGAAATGAGCTTCAGAACCCTACCGGAAGTTCTACCGGTAGAAATGGTTCAAAATTTGACAAAGAGTTGAGAAAACCGTGAACCCTGAGTTCTACCGGAATTTCTACCGGTAGAGGTATTTCAACCGGAAGTTCTACCGGTAGAAAGGGCCCAAAATCTGACAGAGAGTGAGGAAATTGAAAAACCCCAAGTTCTACCGGAAGTTCTACCGGTAGAAATAGCCCAGATTTCGGCAGAGAGTGAGAATAGTTGAGGAGCATGAGTTCTACCGGAAGTTCTACCGGTAGAAGTGCTCCAACCGGAAGTTCTACCGGTAGAGGTGGTTCTACCGGTAGTACTACCGGTAGAGACGCTTCAACCGGTATTTCTACCGGTAGAGAGGCGTGAACCACAACCAGAAGTACTGTTTTTGAAGATTTTTGCGGGAATGAAAACTAGACTAGGTTTTAGACCTTTTTATTGACTTTGTGCACTTGAAATTCCAAAATGTACTATAACTTCTGGGGCACCAAATCTTGTTAAAAACTCCGACATTTGGGTTTCAACTCCACAAGGGTCAATGATTGGTCTTAGCCTAAACTTGATAGATTTCGTGTTTGAATTCTCGTTTTGATGCTTCATGCATCATCGTGTCCTCGTTTGATTTCTAAGTATAAGTTTGTTTGAAGATTTGTTTCAAGAACCAAGACCATTGTTTTGATGCTTTGTGCATCATCGTGCATTCGTTTGAATTTCAAGTATAAGCTTGTTTTAAGACGTGTTTCAAGAATCGTGTTTCAAGAAAGAAAAAGGGGATCATTTCTTCAGTTGTTAAGCATTTATATTATGCTATCGTGCTAGCCTTGTCGTGACGTGTTTGACAAATGATTTCCCTCTTGTTTTGTCGTGTTTTCGATCGCGTATTGCCGTGTTTTGTGCATTCATGATATAAGTGAATTTCACTGAGCTTGGACCGCCCTTTTAGCTTGATCCACTACCTGGGGGTCCTTAAACTCGTGGACTGTCTGCAGACTAGTCGTGTCTTGAATGGCACATCGTGCGTGTTCGTGGTCCGGTTCCGCGGCCGGATACCCCGTCTACCTTGTGTGGCGTGGGATCGTGTTTCTTGTCGTGCTTGTCTTGCGTGCTTGCTCTTGTCATCATGTATGACGGAGAAAGGATGAGCTCATGTGGATTTATCTTTTCATGATATTATATGTATTCATACCTTGTTTCGTATATCGTGCATGCACTAGTGATTTCTCGATAAGTATCTTGTACATGCATTGTTTTTAAATCTTGTAAACTTGTTTCAAGTTCAATGAAGTGTTTTTAGTTCTTGTTTCCTTTAAACTTCGGTTTTGTTTATGCTCTTGCCTATATTGATTACCTGCCAGACCGTCGTGTCTGATATACTTCTGCTTTGGTGCTCTAGATAGCAGGTCCTTGTTTTGAGCTAGTTCGCGTGCGGAGGGCTGTTGAGCCACGAGTTTTGCAGTCTTGTAGTGTCAGCGATGTCATGTTGACGTCATGCTTGACTCCGGAGTTACGTTACACCATTGGGTAGTATTTGTTCTAGCTTGTTTTTGTGTACGGCTTTTGTTAGCCTGTTTCTTGGGAATTATAATCAATGCACTTGTTAATTTGAAACTTGAATATGTTGGGTAATGATAAGCCTGTTACTGTCAGCTTTGTATATCTTGATATTATGAATTGTTCCAGTCTGAATTTAAATATGTCTATGACAATTTTGTGCTGACAGATTGAGTACGACACGGAACCCGATGGATACGGATTCCGGGTCGTAACGTCTTGTATAGCTTCCGCGAAATATTTTGATGTGTTGTGAATTTGTTATCCTCACACACGCGGATCCTGGGAGGGGAAATACTACAAATTCTCCCCATGCTCGCGTCCCCGAGATCGGATCCCGGTTTTGGGGGCGCGACACCGACAGCTGAGTCAAACTCAGAGAAATTATGGGAATGAAGCCTAAGACGCACAGGCTATTCCATGTTAATGTCTAAGCCTACATAGGTATAGCGAAGGTCGTCTCAATGTACAAATCAAATACATAAAGTGATATTCATCGAAAATAACACGTACATTGGATAACTAACGCTTCACTCGTTTGTTTGGCTTAGAAGTGTGAATAGAATTGATTAGAAATGAATAGAATCCATGAAGTGACACAGAGGTGAACTTCATTAGCATAGTGCAGGAACTGACATAATGCACGAAATGACAGAATGCACGAATTGAATTAATGAAATGAAATGAAATGAATAGTCACTAAAGGTGACAGTAAAGTGAATAAATGAATAATTCCTGCTGCAGTAGATGTGAGGGGCGTTCCGGAGCCTCGTGGAATGCCAGTGCTCTCTGATCAAGACACTGGAAAATGTCCACCATTTGTGATAAGTAATGTAATGAAAAGTGAAACAATCTTGAAGCCTCGGCCATGAATGGTTTGCCCTTCCGCCTTGTGCTTAATTAAATTGAATAATCTTGAAGCCAAGGCCATGAATGGTTTGCCCTTCCACCTTGCGCTTAAACTACTTCCGTTGGAAGATTCGGAATCAATGAAATGAAAAGATATGACTTGACATAGATATGTATTATGGAACTGAATTAGGTTATATAGAACTGTTTAAGTTCTTACATTATGACATTCTTGTATAGAATTGCTAAATACCATGAAGAATCATGAAAATGCATGTATCTTGTTAAACCGTCGTGTTCACGTGTTATTGATGATGTCACAGAGAACTGTTTAAGTTCTTACATTATGACATTCTTGTATAGAATTGCTAAATACCATGAAGAATCATGAAAATGCATGTATCTTGTTGAACCTTCGTGTTCACGTGTTATTGATGATGTCACAGGCCCAGATGCCCGTGCCGGTCCTGCCGAGGCCGCGCCGCTTGCGGAGGAGGCCCGTCCGTTACCTCCAGGAGGTTTAGCGGAGTGGGCGTAGTCGGAGGGCGAATGCCAACAATTACTTTTGTAATAATGAATTTTGAGATGTAATTAGATACCGACTGCATTGTATTTTAAATGTGCAGTATTGGTTTTAGTAAACTATGATTTTGTGTAAATGAACTTTACGCCTGATGTAAAGTTAAGTGTAGTCAATGTATATATATACATGTTTTCCGCACATTGTACATTGACAGGTTTTATGTTTTGATATCTCTTGTGAGTCTTGTCTTAACTTCGGTTAATTCAGGATTTACGGGAGTAAGTATGATCATCGCGACTCGGGGTCTGTCCGAAGTAATCAGATCTCGGGCCCGGGTCGTGACATCACTACAATATCAAACTGAGTATCTTCAACAGTATTTGTAAGCACTTCTCAGAACTGCGGCAAGCAGCGGTGTTTCTCTTCTCTTGACCAGCTCTGAAAAAACCATATGTAGATAGTTTAGCAATAAAGCTATTAAAATAATTGATTGTTGTTTTTTTTTTTTTGCAGAAAATACATCTGAGAAACACTAGCATGGGGAAATAATGATAGGTAAACGAAGATTACTTGCCAAACTCTTAGCTTTTCTTACACTATGCAACACTTGGGAAATGTCTCCATCCCATGTGTCAGTAATCACAATGCCGTAATACAATTGACACTAAGAAGAGATTGTTCAAATAATAAAATCAATTCAAAAGTTTCTCAGAGGTAGAAATTTAACTATCAAGTAATACCATTAAAGGCATTTGATGAACAGTTAAGATTAAAAGATGCAAGCCAGACATAATTTACATGGTAACCGGTAAGCATTCCCTTCCAATGGTTGACCTACACAAAAATCAACAATGTTTCTTTTATCTTTTTTATCCTTTTTTTTTTTTTTTTTTGGGATGAGAGGTGGTATCCTGGAGCGAGAGAGTTTTATTATATATAATGGAGATGCGAGAGACTCTCTTGCAGACATTTGGAGGGATTTGGGAATTTGGTTGAAGAAAAAGGAGAGAGAGAGAGAGAGAGAGAGAGAGAGAGAGAGAGAGAGAGAGTTTGAAAGAAAAGAGTGAGGCAAAGGCAGAGTCGTAGAGGATGGCAGGTTGAAGAGAGAGAAAGGCGAAGAGGGTGGGGGTTTAGAGAGAGACGAAACGAAAGGGAAGAGGGTGGGGGGTTTGAGCGAAATATCCTCTGAGATAGAGACAGCCGGAGAGAAAGATGGGTTTAGAGCAAAGAGGAAAAGCGAGAGAGAAGAAGGGTCCGCCTCAATTTTTTAGAATGAAAAAGGAGCGGAAAATGGGTCATCGCACCGATAAGGAGAGCCCCTCCATATATATATATAGGATAATATTCATATGCATCCATCTCTCACCACTTTTGGTGAGGGACCACCCATTTTGGGAAAGTTTCATATACAAAAAAGAGGTACAAAAGAGAAGTACAAATTTCCCCAAAAGGGGTGTCCCTCACCACAAATGGTGAGGAATGGATGCACTTGAATATTATCCTATATATATATATGGGATTTATTCACGTGAGAACTGTTCTCACCATTTTGGTGAGAAGTCTCATCTTGTCCGTCCATTTGTTTAAAATGATCCAACGGCTGGCAGCTTAGGCTATAAGATTAGAAAAAAAAATCATAGGCATGCCCAGATTTCTCATTTCCCCCAAATCCCCTCCTTCCTCTCTCCCATTTCCTCCATCTCTCTCCCTCCCCCAAATGGTTTTCTCCTTCTCTCTCCCGGCCTCTGTGTATCTCTCTCATCCCTCTTGGCCAGCGCATCCCTCTCCCGGCCAGCACTAAACGACAGATCTCCATCGGCAGCGCCCAGATCAGCAGCATCCCCCCAAATCCCTTCCTTCCTCTCTCCCGTTTCCTCCATCTCTCCCCCTCCCCCTCCCCCAAACGGTTTTCTCTTTCTCTCTCCCGGCCCATGCATCTCTCTCATCCCTCTCCCGGCAAGCACCAACGGTAAATCTCCATCGGCAGCGCCCAGATTAGCAGCATATTTGCAGCAACAGCAACGCATCTCTCTCCCGAAGTCGCACATCCCTATCACGGCCAGCGACCGACAATCTCCAATTTCAGCCCTTGGCGGACCTGCATCTCCATTCCGCCCATGAAGAAGAAAAGCATTCTCTTTGTTTCTTCTTGAGCTTGAGCTCTCTTGTATTTTGTTTCTTGTTCTCTCCCTGTCGTCGAGCATCTCTCTCCCATGTCGCAACGCCGGTGTCCCAGATGGATTGCGAAGACCCATTTGACGGTATACAACTTGATTTGCAGCTCTCGCTTTCAGACCATTCATAGCTTCCGACAGTCTCGCAGACAAGTGACACAGACATTGGTTTTTTGGATAGGGCTTTCAATTGGTGATGAAAAACTGATTTTATTTGGATTGGTCCCAATTTTGTTTGATGTAAATGGGCAAGAATGTTATCTTCATTTTGTGTATATGGACTCCAACTTTATTTGGTGTATTTGGATTCCAACTTTATCTGGTGTTGAATGTGATCTTCATTTTGTGTATTTGGTTATTTTGTTATCTTGTAGGCTTCAAGAATATTACAAGGCTGTATTTATGTTAAATTCAAGATTGATATGGGTTGGCAGTTGGTTTAAATTTTTTTGTTTTAATCAGTTTTTATGGTTTGGCAATGGGGAACCATTGTTGCTGGGTGAAGATTGGATTGGTTTCAATTGTTTTGTTTCAATCAGTTTTTAGGATTCCATGTTGTATTTGCTAAAAAAAAAAAAAAAAAGGAAAAGCTGATAGAATAGGATTAGTTTTCATCACATTACCAAGAATTTATCCATTGTGTACTCTTTCATCACCCACGGGGAGCTTGTCCCCCATAGAATTCCTTTGTAGTTACCCTGCCCATGGTAGGGGACTGTGTCCATGTCCTGCTAAACCAGTATCCCCCTTCTGTAGCTTTCAGTCCTTTTTCTCCGTTAAGGGATATATCATGGTCTGAGTTGATGAAGTATAGCATGTTTGTTGCACAGGTAATGTAATTTACGTTTGTCATCTCATTTAAGAATAGTTCAAGGCTGTGAGTATTCATGAGCCGGAAAAAAAAAAAAAAAAAAAAAACGCCAACTACTTTTGTGCAAAACAGAATTGGCTTGTATTCAAACATTGTGGCATTGATACACTTCCAGGAATCAGTAGTCAATGAAATTTAGTAGGATTTGGTTCAGGCATTACTCAGATTTGGCCAATTCACGTCAGCAACTAGTGTATCCTTTACTTTGGTCCTCTGTGTTGAGTTACTCAAATCAGATTTACACTGAATGGATGGCATACAAATCATGTGAATTGTCGTCCCTGAAGATGCCAAGGCACCCTAGTTGGTTGTTCGTTAATAGAGTTCCATTGATCTGCTATATACATGAAAGAAGCACTTATGACAAATGCAATTTTTTTTTTCTCAAAAAAGATCTAATGCTAAAACAATTAAGAACCTCTTCGCTGAAAGCCTGAAAGTATAATTCTAGGATCTGGTTCGCTGAAAGCCTAAAAGTATAATTCCCTAATCAAAACTAGAGCAAATACATCAAAACTAACACACCATCCATGCACCTGTTTTAAACCAATATCCACTCATCCATGCACTTGTTTTAAACCTGTAAAATTCATTCATTCAGCAAGACACCCAAGTTGAATTCATCCATTCATTCATTCCTTTTCAATTCAATAACTTATACATCATTCATTCATTCCTTTTCAAAAGTGCAATCTCCACATGATACATTTGAAATCACATTAATTCTTTTTTTTTTTTTTTTGCTAATTGGTTACAAAACAAAGATGAAACAGCCAGAGACTCTGGTTACAAAACAAAGATGAAATAGCCAAAGACTCTGCTCACAAAACAAAGATGAAATAGCCAGAACTCTAAAGCATTGAACCGAACATCCCAACACTCCCACAAACCAGCACTTCATAGCAAGGAGGAAGAAACCACCCCAGTTGAGGCATGGCACAGCAGACCTGAACAGAACAAAAGGGCTTTGTAGCTGGGCTACTTAACTGGCTGCAAGGCCCCAGCACACCTCAACAACATCACCAAAATACTCCTAAAAACAGAGCACATCCCAAGGGTGGAAGCCTGTACAGGAGCTAATAAAAAACAAAGTGAAGGCTCTGCAGGACACCTCCAGGCACAGAAGCACTGCACACAACCAAAAAGAAACTGCTTTAACAAAAAAGGATGAAACTACAACACGCCAAAAGCACAGCACCACACCACCCTCACACAGCACAGCCTTCCACAACTATACAAAAGAGCTCTGCAGCAGGGCTGGCCCCAGCACACCAAAACCACGAGAATACATTACTCAAGGAAAACTAGCTCTGCTGAGAGAAGAAATAGAAAAACTCCACAAAAAGGACAATCCAGAGAACTCCATACTCCACAAACAGTTGAGAGAGAAGGGGAAAATTAATCCTGCCATGAGCTTCAATTAATATGATAATCCAATTAATCCTAAGAGAGAGGGAAAGACTCCACATGAGCATCAATTAATCCTGCCACCAAACATGGACTGATTAGTAGGATAATAGTAATGTAAAGAATCCATTGCTCTAAGAATAAAATTTTTAAATAAAAATGGACTGATTAATTAGAAGGGAAAAATGTATACCTTCTAATTGTTTAAATGTCTCGTCCTCAAAGGATCTCTCTGATGCCTCATTTTCATTTAATGGCTCAGAGTTGTCATGTGCAATACTACAAAAAAAAAAAAAAAAAAAAGGCAGGCAAAATTAAAAAAAGCTTGTCAATGTATATTAAATTAAAAAAATGCATTGGTAGGAAAAATTCATAGCTGAATGGTACCTCTTGTCAAGCCCAGGGCAATTGCGTCTGTCATGTGCAACCCCACGCTTGCCACATCCCCGACAAAGTCGATTTTTCTTCCTTGCTTTTTCCTTAGAGGACTTCAGTCTCTTTGGACGACCCTTTATAATTGCATGCTTCGATGGAAGATATCTCTCTGCAGGCCTTGCACTTTTATTTTTTCTCTTAGGATCATCTTCAGCCATCACTGCCTTTTCATTTATCTCGCGAATCCATTTTTTAAGGTTTTGTAGAACTGATTTTGCATGGTGATATGCTTCCTTGGACAATGACGCTTCATCAATGATATTTGATGCATCATATGATAAATCTCCATGTCGTGCTAGCAATGACCCGTCAAACACAGAGCACGTACTTTTGTCAGAATCATCATCTACCCTCGCATACCTTGTCCATCTTTTCAAAATGTATTGTTTAGGCAGTGTGTATATTTTCTCTTGTTTCAAAACGCAGATGATGTGTCCACATGGAATGCCTTGGAACTCAAATAGTTGACAAGAACATTTTGCTTCTTTTTCATCCTTTTTGAAAATGACGACCCTTTCAATTTCATTGTTATCTTTGAATGATGAAACATTATAAAGTCTTTGTTCCACATCATCGTTTACAATCTCAGCAATGCCCGATGTTATGTACATGAACTGATCTTGGAACTTATAAAACATCTTCTTTGTATATATTTGTGACATTTGCCTCTCCATCGGCAAGTCTGTCATCAATTTTGGCCTTCCATTAGAAGTGTCATGAATTGCCTTCAATTGACGGTATTTTTGAGTTGCACTCCCTTGCTTAAATCGAAACATAAAACCACACAGACCATTCTTTTGTGTTACATATTGCTTTAAAAAGGCATTGATACTTTCACTCCTTCCAGTTGTAGACATCCCTCCAAAAAAAATGTGTCTCATATATATAGGCAACCACATATGACGGATATCGTACATCCCATTTAGCCAATCATTTTTTGCAACGTCCTCTTTTATCAACATTTTTTTCCATCCCAATTCAAATTCTTCAGTTGTCAAAGAGTTGAATGCGATTTTTTTAATAGTTGGGATCAAGTCATTCTTATGTATCGCAACTCCACCTAAATTCTTTTGTAAATTTTCCATGATGTGCCACAAATAGTAACAGTGGCTCGTAGTTGGAAGAACTAACCTAATGGCTTTTGTCATTGCGGGGTCCTAATCTCTCAAGATGGACTTTAGTGGGTCTCCCGGCATTGCTTCAAGCCATTTATTGAAAACCCAAGCAAATGTATCAAATGTCTCATTTGAGATTAGGCAGCATCCAAATAGTATAGACTGATCATGATGATTGATTCCAATGAATGCGCCAAAAATGAGACCATATCTGTTTGTATCGTACGTTGTATCAAATGAGACAACATCACCGAACTACTCATATGACTTCTGAAAATAATAATCAGCCCAAAACACATGTTTTATGTGGTCCTCATCATCTTTCTCAATAGAAAAAGCATTCCTTGGATCTCTCTCCTTCCATTGTCTAAAGTGTTCGTAAAACATATCACCATCATTGTCCTTTGTTTCCTCTTTTTCGTCTCTAATATGATTTTGAAAGTCTGTTTCTGTGAAACTAACTTTATCTCTCTCACCTGACTGCAACACTAAAATCCCCATTTGTTTATTTGGTCTGATATTAGCAGCCCCATAAGTTTCTATTAATTTTTTTTTTTGGGGCGTCAATCTGACGGCGTGACCGTAGCATGTGGGTTTTTCTAGGGGTACTTAATAGGTGAGAATGTTCCACAACAATTTTAAAATACAATCCAGTGTCCTTTCATTTTTTTTAACTGAAGATATGCACCACAATTCTCCTGTGTATCTGAGGTCCGTCTTTCCCCACCAGGTCCTTTTTTCTTACAACCTTCTTTAGAGCATACAAATTTTTTTCTCACTACTTGGTTATTAACCCTCATCTCCGAGCTTCGTCTAATGCTAAAACCCGCCGCTTTCGCATAAGTGTTGTAAGCATTATAAGCATCCTCTATATTTTCAAAAAACTTTTGGTAATTTCTCCTCATCAACTTGTGGCACAAATGTTTTAATTGAAAAAGATGCTACATCGTCAATCTTTTGTACATTTTAAGCACACCATGACAATACATGCAAAACAGAATAAAAAAAAGGAAAGTAATTAATCGCAAGTTTTATCATAATATTATTTTTCTATGGATAAAGATGTTGAGACGAGAGAGATTTAGTGAAATAGAGATGGTAACCTACATGGCTGCCAGCGACTTCAGATGCTATCGGAGACTGTGAATGGATAGGAGATTGTGGATGGATCGGAAGCCAAAGTTGCAAATCAAGATCAGGATCATGAGATGGATCTGTGTCATCCATCATGAGATGGATCTGTGCCAAAGCTTTAAAAAATGTGATGCTTCTTCAGATCAGTATAGACAAAATGGTAGATTATTTACTAGAGGCCCTGCTTGTTTCATGCGTTTGAATTTCAAGGATTTTAAACACTTGTATTTTAAGAAGAGATAAAAATGAAGATATAAAGTGAGTATCCAAAAGAAGTAGAAGCTATTGTTGTAGAGATGTAGACATCCTGCATCAGGCCATGTATTTTTGTAATCATGATTAATTTGTGAAAATGTTCTCTGTTCTTTTCATTTTCTTCTTTGTTACAAGTTGGATGCTAGGTTCTCTCTCGCAATCAATCATGAATCCCGTAATCGCGTTTAGCCAAAGATAGAAACCCTAGAAAATTAATCTTTCAAAAAAAAGAAGAAACTCGGGCAAGTGAAGCACGTCTACCAATGAGTTATTAGTGGTTCAGCACATTTCCTTTCTATTTAGCAACCAGTGGCCTGCAATCTACTAACATTTCATTTCCCTAAACCTATAAAACAAAGTTTTCATCAAAAAAAAACAAAAAAATCAATGTTTCCAAACACTATAATTAGATACATAATCTTTGAACAGAGGATTCCTACAATGGTACTGGATCCAAATAATATCATGCAGTCTTTGGCCTAAAAAAAAACCCTAGAAAAAAGGAAATAATAGGAAGAAGATGTAACATACCTCTCGATGCGGTTAGGATCGCGATTTGAGATTTAGCACCACAACTGTGCATGGATTTACGGCGGTGCCGTGTGGAAAACGAGAGAGATTGTGAGATCGTGAGAGGAAGAGATTTGGGGTGGAAGAGGTTTCGATGGGAAGAAGGGAAAGAGATGGTGGAGAGAGATTAGGGGCGGGAGAAAGAGTGAGATGGGAGATATGCGTCCATGGGAAACGAGAGGGGGAAGAGAGGGACAAAACGGGAGAGGGGAAAATGAAAAGTAGTCGGGCTTTTCTTTTTTCGTCTCTTAATATGTCCTTTCTTCTGGCTGTTGGATGATGTGCAGAAATTTACAGTCCCGATAAGACTTTGCACAGTTGTGGTGGGAACAGGTCTCACCTGAATAAATCCCTATATATAGAGGGAGATGCTCCTATGAGAGATGCTCTCACCTTACTATGAGAGATAAGGTGGGGGCCCTCGCATACATATCCAATGCCAACAACTTAAATGTGAGGGGCCCCACCCCTATCTCTCATATAAGGTGAGAGATATCTCTCATAGCAGCATCTCCCATAAATATATATATATGGGGTCAGTTCTCCTAAGCTGAAGCTTAGGATAAAGTAAGTTGAAGTAAGCTCAATTGCGTGGTGGAGCCCACTTGGGGACCCATATGGGGATGGGGGTTGGGGGGATTTCAAGGACTCCCTAGGACCCTCCTTTCTGTAAAAAATCGGCCACGACCATGGTTTTTATCATCTCCATCTAAGCACCAAAAGTTTAATGGTCAATGGTCCATTCGGATCGATGCATAGTCGATCCAACGGTCTAATAAATTTGGATCTGACCAAAAGTTGGTGGGCATGTGTAATTTAGGGTGGTCGTGTATTTGGTCCATTTGGATGGACCAAGGATGGGCCCCAGAAGCGTTAGCTTACGGAATCTTATTCTAAGCTTAAGCTTAGGAGCGCCTTGCTCTCTCTCTCTCTCTCTCTCTCTATATATATATATATATATATATGAATGGGCTCCCATGAGCTGCAGCTTAGGAGAGCATAAGCTAGGGCATGTGGGAACCACGTGTGACAGAAATGGCTGGAAAATTTTCCAAGGCCCGCCCATTTTTCACATTTCCCCTTTTCTAACCTAATAGAGACCTCTCTCCCTCTACTTCTCCTCTCTCACCTCTCTCCCTTCCGTTCCAAGCCCCAGCCCTCTCAGCGCTTTTCCTCTCCAACCTTCCCTCCGTCTCTCTCTATCATCGCTCCCTGATCTCCATCATCTTCTTTCTTTGTCGAGGTGGAAAAGGTGATTAGACCAAGGCCCCTCTTCCACATCTTCCCCAAGGATCGCACAAATCCCCGCCATCTCTTAGCTACTTTCTTTCTTTCCCACTCTCATGCTCTCTTCTATCTTCTCCTATGTCAATCTAGGGTTTTCGTTTTTCTTCTCTTAATGCTTGTTTTTTTTTTTTTTTCTATGCTTCTTTCAGGTGAACCATTTGAGGGAGCCAAAAAGAATCTAGGTTCTTGTGTTTCTCTCTTTCATCTTTCTTTCCCATTCTTAGCTTCTTTTCCATCCTTCATTAAAAGCCCTCTTTGCAGGTATTTCTCTAAAAAGAAGAATGAAACCTTTTTTTTTTCTTAATGTCGCTATCTCATTGAGATCCTTTTTGCTGGAAGTTTTCCTAGTTATTTCTTTTCAAGAGGACAAAATTTTCTGTTTTATTTTTTTTTCTATATTTTGTTTTGCAGGCTTAGACAATAAGGAATATTCAGAGTTAGATGACGAAAATAATATTGGAGAGCATCTGTGGTGATGGAATTCACTCCGGGCATTGGGAACACTTCTTATACACTACACCATTTCAGGGCTTTTACAGCTTCTCATTTACGGCGTGCATTGAATGCAAGCCGTAAATGATATAATAGTACGGCACGCATGGAATGCGAGCCAGAAAAGGGCCTTTTATTTTCTTTATTAAGGCGTGCATTTTGCGCGCCGTGAAATCTTATCAATTACAGCGTTCATTTAGGACACCGTAAATTATTGAGCATTTGCGGCCCACATTCGCAAGCCGTAAAAATATTAGGGTATCACAGCCCGCATGTTGCACGCTGTAAAAGGCCAAGCCATTCAAATTAAGTTCACGGCCTGCTTTGAGAAGCTGTAAGATTAATCAGCTTTCACATCCCACATTTCGCATGCCGTAAAAAAAGAAACCCGCCAAATTAATATTCCAAAAATATTTCGCACCCTTTTTTTGACACCCAAAATTTAACCCCAAATTAGGGATAGACGATACTTTTTTTGACACTGAGAACCCAAATCTTGACACCAAAAAGATTTCGCAGCCCTTCTTCTTCCCACGAATTTTCAATTAATATTCCAATTTTCGATTTAACTTCATTGTTAGGAAAAGTAAAAATCAGAGATTATTACCAACGAATTATAAAACGTCGGTAAAATTGACTTTTAGCAACGTTTCCTTGAAAACAGTCGGCAAAGTTCAATTTTATTATTAACTTTATTTTTAGGGAAAATAAATATCAAAGACTATTATTGACGAATTTAATGAAGTCGGTAAAATGAACTTTTAGCGACGTTTTTTTTGTAAAACGTCGGTAAAGTTTAATTTTTTTAGGAAAATTAAAAATAGAGACCTTTACCGACGAATTTTTCTTTTACCGACGAAAATTAGGTAAAAGTTCAGCTTTGCACGGCAAACTCATTTTTTCGTCGGCAAAGGTTATGTTTTACTGGTAAAATATTTGTGTCGGCGGCAAATGATATATTTTTTGTCAGCGAAATACCTATATCGCCGACAAATGTCAATTTGACAAATTTTGACATTTATTTAACTACTTCGCTGGGAAAAATTAAATTTTCATTATTTTTGTTTTGGAGGAATAAAAGTTAATTAGGGCTTCAAAATCACTTCAGCCATAAAAATCATTCCAGTGTTGCCCGCGCCATTTTCCATTTCCCGCGCCCACTAAAGTAAAAACCATTTCAGCGCCTCTTCTCTCTTACCCTCTCTCGCCCAGCAATCCCTCATCTCTCCCTCATTTCAGCGCCTCTTCTCTCTTACCCTCTCTCGCCCAGCAATCCCTCATCTCTCCCTCATCTCGCATCCCTCCATTTCCTTCCCTCACGACCTCAGCCCTCTCCTCCATCTCCCAGGCACGCGGACCGTCGCCCCTTCTTCCTCCATGCGCAGACCGCACCACCACCACCAGCAGCGCAGAGCCCCATCGTCTCTCCCTCTTCTCCCTCCATTCAGGCCTTTCTCACTCCTCTCTGCATCACCATCACATCCCTCAGCACCTCCCCTGCACACCAGCGCACCCTCTCCTTCTTTTTCTTCTTTCTTTCCTTTTCTTCCTCCCCTCCCTCTCTTCTTCATCTTCCTCTTCCCATCGCCCACTGCAAGCCCACGAACCCACCTATTTTTTCCCAGAGTCCTCCACGCCTTCTACTCTCCCCACGCCGAACTCCTCCCCTTTTCTCTCTCCTTGTCATTTCTCTCAGCGAGTTTTCACTGCAAAGGATTTCTTTTTCTTCAGATATCAAAATCCGAGAGGTAATCAACTTCTTTTCAGTTGATTTGATTTCTTCTTCTTCTTCAGATCTCAAAATCACACACCTGTTTTAGAAAGCACACATTTCAGTAACTAGTCTTTACTTTTCACCCCCCTCTGCTTAAGCTATCAGATTAGATACTGGAGATCCAGATATTTAATTATATATTTATGATTTGTTGGCAAACACGATCTGGGTTCTTTGCTCTTGCATTGGAATTTAGAATACTTTCTTTTAATACCTGTTAGACCCCAACCCAGACCAACTCGATTAGTACTAATTAAGTGAGCGTTTAGTCTTAAGTGAGTCTTAGTACTAGTTGGGTTAGAATGTGATTAGACTTAGTCTGGATTATAGCTTTGGGGATTTTGAGGACGTTTAGTATGAGTCAGACACGCTCAGGGACGCCCTGAGTGCACGTGTAAGAATGGGTTTTTGTGCTAGATCTTTGTTGTGGATGTGATTTTTAGTTCTCTTGAATGGTTTTATTATTTATGGCAACTTTCGTTTTTAAGCTGCTTGCATTTGAGGCCCAGAAACCCAAGTTTTGGCCCAATAAGGGTAAATCTGTCTTTGCATGTAAATCTGGGCACACTTTTTGAAGTCGTGAAACTATGTCAAAATAATACTTTTCCGAAACTAGATTTTTCGGCGATCGTTTTGTTCTTCTTCGTCGATTCCATCCGGGGTCCACAAGACCATGTTCCAAGCGTTCCAAGTTTCACTGCTAAAGGGACCCACCTCCAGACACTATATAAGCCCTTTCCTTCTTCATTTTCCCTTTTTCCATTTCCTGCAACGATTCTGCCCTAGGGTGAAGTTGAGGAGGAAGCTCTCTTCTTGATCCTTTTCCCTTGAAATCATCTAGCTAGAAGGCTCCATTTTTCGATCCAAGACCACCATCCTCTTCCTCTCTTCTCAAGCTACAGCTGGACGTTTTTGGGAGCCAAACCTCCCCACTATTCATCATCTTCAAGCCCTATTCTTCTTGTTTGGCTAGCTCAAGGTTGGTGTCTTTCTTCATTCTTCCCATTTGATGTTCTTTATCTCGCCTAGAGCTTGTTTTCATGGTTTGCAAACCCATTTTCGAAATGGGGATTTGTGATGGCCAAAATGTTGATTTTTGTATGCTCCATTTTGGGGGTTTTGTGTAGATCTCGTGGAGCACCCCTTTCTTGTTGAGTTTGTGAAGCTTTGGCTTGGCTTGGGTTAGAGGCAAGTAAACCTTTTAGTTCTCCTTAGTGCATTTCAAGTTTTTGGGCATTGTTACTTTTGGAAATGTTGTTTATCATCAAGCTTATCTTTCTTGCATATTATTAATCTCTTTTAGTTTGTTTTAAGCTTGATAAGCAAGAGTACTAATTTCTCCATTTTATTTAGAAGTTTGTCTTGAATGGAAGTATATTTTCTATGGAAAGCCTTACAAGTTAGTGATTCATGACTTGAATGTATAAGGGTTAATGATTTTGATGTTTTGAATGAAATGTGAATGGATTTGGTGTGGAAATCATCCCTTGGAAAGCATGTAGGCTTGGGGAGTGCAGGTGGTAAGAATGTGGAAATGAAGAAGTGAATGAAGTGTGAAAAAAATTGAAATTCCGAAGTTCTACCGGTAGGGGTATTTCAACCGGAAGTTCTACCGGTAGAAAGGGCTCAAATTTTGACAGAGAGTTGAGGAAATTAAAAACCCCAAGTTCTACCGGAAGTTCTACCGGTAGAAATGGCCCAGATTTCGGCAGAGAGTGAGAAAAAAACTGTGAACCGCAGTTCTACCGGAAGTTCTACCGGTAGAAGTGCTTCAACCGGAAGTTCTACCGGTAGAATCACTTCAACCGGAAGTTCTACCGGTAGAACATCTTCTACCGGAATTTCTACCGGTAGAGAGGCATGAACCACACCAAAAAGTACTGTTTTGAAGGATTTTGCAGGAATGAAAACTAGACTTGGTCTTAGACCCTTTTATTGACCTTGTGCACTTGAAAATTTCCAAAATGTAATATACCTTCGGGGACACCAAGCCTTATTGAAATCCGACATTTAGTTTTCAATTCCACAAGGGTCAAAGATGTGGTCTTAGCCTATGCTTGATAGATTTACGTTTGAACTCTCGTTTTGATGCTTCATGCATCCTCGTGTTCTCTTTTGATTTCCAAGTGCAAGTTTGTTTCAAGATGTGTTTCAAGAATCAAAAAGGGAATCATTTCTTAAGTTTGTAAGCATTAATACTATGCTATTTTGCTAGTCTTGTCACTTCGTGCTCGTTAAATGATTTCCCTCTTGTTTTGACGTGTTTTCGAACGTGTATTGTCATGTTTTGTGCATTCATGATATAAGTAAATTTCACTGAGCTTGGACCGCCCTTTTAGCTTGATCCACTACCTGGGGGTCCTTAAACTCGTGGACTGTCTGCAGACTAGTCGTGTATTTTATTACACATCGTGCGTGTTCGTGGTCCGGTTCCGCGGTCGGATACCCCGTCTACCTTGTGTGGCGTGGGATCGTGTTTCGTGTCGTGCTTGTCGTGCGTGCTTGCTCTTGTCATCATGTATGGCAGAGAAAGGATGAGCTCTATGTGGATTTATCTTATCATGATATTATATGTATTCGTGCTAGTTTCGCAAGCATTGAAACGTGTATTTAAACTTTGAACTGTTTTAGCATTATTTCTTATATTCAAGCTAAATTGTTTATTTGCCAAACCGTCGTGTTTGATGCTTGTTATTTTGGTGTCCAGGTGCAGGAGTCTTCGCGCGTGACGAGGAGTGCCCGGAGGAGGCTGTTGAGCCACCCCCAGCACTCGAGTGGCAGCCCAACGACGTCATCTAGACGCCGTTCGGGATTTTGATTCTCGTTCACCTAGCTGGTTATGTTGGGTTATTCTTTTGGGTTCCAAATTGTGGTATTGGCCTTTGTTGGCCTCTCAGGGTTTTGTAATTGGAAGTAAAATACTTTGTCTAAATGTTGAAACTTAATCATGATAGGAATGCTATTTTGACATTCCCTTTTGATACCTTGTCTTGATGTTAAATATTTCTCTTGTATCTTACAAGTTAAGAGTGTATGAATTGTTTTGCTACACGTTTCCGCATATCCATTCGTGTGAGCTCGACCCGTGTCGTGGGATCCTCACCGCGGAAACCTGTGGGAAAAAGATCAAAACAGCGGCGGTGTGTCTTATGTTGGTTAATCATGCAGCCGCCGCGCAGTCGCGGGCCCGGGTCCCGGTCCGGGGTCGCGACAATACCAAACCCCCATTTCCCAATACAAACAATCTGGGATCCAAATTGTCAAAATCGCATGAGCAATAGAGATTTCCCATTATTTGACTTTTTTTCCTTTCTGGGTTTTCTATAGTGATACTTTCTTATTGGGTTTATCACTATATGTTTCAGTTTTATCTTGTTTTAGAAAAAAAGATGGAAGTGGTGAATTGTAGCAGCTGATGGTCTTTGTTTTCTTATAATCTTTGACATGGTTTTCTTGCAGCAGGAAGTATCACCACTTACTTCAGGAAGGCTTTCACACAGCAGCGGCCCTTTGAACAGAGGACAGAGCTGTGGGTCCTTAACAGACAGCCCTCCTGTCTCTCCCTCGGAAATCGACGAAGCTAAGGTCTCTGTATCTACCACTTTCTCCCCCATCTCTTACTTTATTCACCTGTTCTCTTCATTCTTTAAATGAAAGAGAGAAAGACAAGAGAGAAGAAACATATACACAGAGAGAGGCCTCAAGTTTTAAAAAAGACCATGAAAGAAAGCTTTTGGATTCTTACTGTTATAATAAACCAAAGCCTAGAGATAGATACTTTCACTCCTTCCAACAATTAGTAAATGGGAAGAAAACATGACTTCTTTTAGACGCAAAGACATTTTATCAGTTCTTAACTTGTATTCCAGCCTTTTCCATATTCAGCTTCTTTGTTTGCAACTTTTTCTGATATCTTCATCTTAACCTTATATAAAACACCCATCTTTCTTAAAAGACCGAGCTCCATCCCTCTCTCTTTCTCTCTTTTGCAAAGCAGAGCAATTGCCTCTGTGCAAATGACCCCCTCTATTCAAATTAGGAACTGCTCCTGATAGGGAAAGCAGTAACTGCATAAAGACAATTGCAGTCTTTGTCTCTTTAATCAGAATCCCATCTTTTTCTTTATTACCAAATCAACCGAGACTTGATCCAATCTGTCCCATGGCCCCACAAGTGGGCCATCTGTATGATCATATTCTGACCTGGGGATAGACAAAGGGATTTTTCTCCAAATTGAGGGACTTTGAGAAATCTCAGGCACCCACCCAAATATTTCTGGACTTCCCTCTTCTCAATCCCACCCCATCTGTAGATGTCTGAGAGAGAGAGAGAGAGAGAGAGGGAGGCAAAGAGGTCCATCCACTCCAACGGTGGAGATTCTTGGCTTTGTAAGGTATCAGTAATGGATTTTGGATTTTGTTTTACCTAGTTAACAAAAACTGAAAAGTGTCTGAATGCCACTGCTAGAAACTGAAAAGTGTCTGAATGCCAATGCTAAAAATTGAAGTGGTGTGCTGCTGTTGTGGATTTCTAAATGTTGAGTATACCTTGGTTTACATGGCTTTTGGCAAGTTCAATTTGATTATTCAGCCCTTATCAAGTTTAGTGGTTGATTTTTCATCATAATTACTTATCTGTGTATATTTGCTATCCGAGTTGTAGTCAGGTGGGGAGCTTACAATTTAGTTGGGTATATTAAGATTTCAATCTTGGTTGGTATGAGTTTGGGTTTACCTGCATATGGCATATAGCATGTCCTTTGATTGAGCCAATAGACGTCGGCCCAACCTATTCGCATTAACCAACTCAACTCAAAATTGCATTTGTTAATGGAACTCTTACAATTTTTGCTAACTTTCATGTACAGTGCCTTATTTGTGCTTGTTGTGTTTTCCCCAGATTGGAGATTGAGGATTTCTAGTTGCAGGAAAGGATTTCTTGTATTCTCATTTGCATTCTCCTACTCCTTCTGGTTGCTTTTTTTTTAGGGAGGGGGTGTTAGAAAATTAATCATCTGGTAAGACTTCCATCACTAACAGGTGGTAATTTTTCTTATGAAAGATTCACTTTGTTTTCATTTATTAATTTTTAAATATGTTACTGTTTGTGATTTGGACTTTGGAGTGCATCATGATATGCCTTTAATTCTTGGTTTTCTGCTAGGTAGATTGACATGATCCATGGTTTTTCCCTACCAAATACTTACTGCATTCTGCTTCTTATATAGTTGTTCATGTGGTTGGGTAGGAATAAATGTTGTTGGAGATTAATCTATAGAATTTGGCATTTCAAGGGGCACTTTGTTGATGGATAAAGAATGGACTCATTTATCAAGGTGAATTCCAAAGCCCTAAACTATAAATTTGATGATATCCCACACCTATTCATCAATTTCTAGTTAATGAAAAACTTGAGTTCCTTTTATATTTGAGACCATCAAAAGCATATCGGGAGGGAGCACGAAAGTTTGTAGATAAGGTTCAAGAAAAGAAGGGGTATCCAGAGAAGATCCAATGTCCTTGCATCCAATGCTTAAACTTAAAACATCATCATTATGATATAGTATACGATCATCTAGTTATTGCTGGAATTGATCCTACTTACACCACATGGATTTTTCATGGAGAAAAACCAACTATGGTAGGACAAATTGAAGATGATGAAATTCAAGCATCATATAAAATGTTTAGAGATGCATGTTTCCAAGATGATAATGTGGATCATATAGATGAAAAAAGATACCAAGATTTTGAAAAACTCATCGAGGACGCAAAACTGCCTTTATATTTAGGATCTACACACACTAAGATGTCTGCAACACTTATTTTATGCAAGGCCAAGGCTCGACACAGTTGATGGACCCGAAAAAAAAGGGGAATCTTCCGTCCTCTCCCTCCGCACCCCGGGGGCTGACCTGGGTCTCGGCGGAGGAGGGAAGATCTCGGGCATCGACATTTTTGTACGGGTATGCCAGATTTACTTTCTACTTGGAATTTGGAATAGTGATAATCCGGAGATTCACCTTCACAAGTGGAAAGGAAATCAATCCTTTTTTCTAACTTTTCAAATTGCATAAATATTAAGAAAAGAGACAAGTTTTTAGAATGCCGTAAGAGGCATTTTTGTTTGTTTGCCGTGAAAGGCGATTCTGTCGTGAAAGGCGTTTTTACAAAACTTGTGAGAACATGTGATGCTTTGATTCTTTGGCTTGGCTCCTAACCTCAGTTTTTTAAAGGACAAGGACCAAGAGAAGGTCCTATATCCAATGAAAAACCAAGTAAACGGGCTGAAAAGCCGCGTTTAGGCCATGTTGGAGAAGGAGGTGACCTTGGGGGGGGGGGGGGGGGGGGGGGGTGTTGGCCCCCCAAGGGTTGTTGATCACCTTGTGGTGCTTCCGAGAGTAAAGTAGCAGGACTTCGTCTCTCTCTTGGATTTTCTGGATTTTCAGAGCTTGCACTTGGGATCTATTTTCATCATGCTTTCTTCTTGGAATGGACCTCCTTTTATAGGCTTTTGATAGCCATGAGGTGTTTATTGGCATTGATGGCCATGATGAAAGAATTGATGAGGATTTACAAATCGATTTTGTAACTCCTTTTTCAAGGCTTGTGATTGGCCGATGAAGGTAGTGGGCATTTAATCACCTTTATGCTTCATGATGATGGGAGTTTCATGGGTTTAATGCCATGATTACTTGGATTTGTAACTCCCAAATGCTTGGTTCTGATTG
Source organism: Umbellularia californica (assembly GCA_028538565.1). NCBI lineage: Eukaryota > Viridiplantae > Streptophyta > Magnoliopsida > Laurales > Lauraceae > Umbellularia > Umbellularia californica. The sequence goes on from JAPQWN010000004.1 coordinate 33,832,792, forward strand.
GGCCGTCCAAAATAATGAGTTAATGACTGCTTTAATGGGTCAATTAACGACATTAAGTGGTTGCCAAGGCATGTGAAGAGTCGCGGGCCGTGCTGCGCCTTTTGAGATTCTTCTTGCGATCATCACAGGTGGATCCACGCATTGTTTGATGTCGGATTGCGATGCAATTTCAGACATTAGTTGATGTTGGTGGGCCGGTGACATCTGTCTTGTCGATTTCACGATCGGTCGGACAAAAAGTGCACTTTCTTGGTCAGCCGTTTGGCGATCTTGAGGCGATCGGTGATGATTTCATGCTTTTGACGGCGGATCCGAGATGTCGACGAAGATCAGTCGTTTTCAAGCATCAAACATTGAATTTTCCGATAATCACAGAGGCCGGAACACCCGAAACGCGAAAACCATCGAAAACGGACACTTTGGTACAAAATCCGGCGACCCGGATTTCCAGGGTCACCGGGCGACCTTGGGCCAAGGTCGCCGGCGACCTTGGGCCAGGGTCGCCGGCGACCATAGGGCTTCGGCCCGTTAGGTCGCCGAGCTTCATTTTCGGCCGTTTTTTCGTCTTTTTCTTTCCTTTTTTCTTCTGTATTTTTCTTGACATTTTTCCTCAATTATTGACTTGATTTTCTTAGAGAAATCTTGACGAGAACCCTCACGAAATCGGAGCACAAAGTTTCCTATTTTTCGGGAAAGCCGAAGACTTTGTAGCCGATTTTCCATCAAGAGTCGAAACTAGGTCAAACGATGTCAGAATGACCTGAAAATTGAGGTGAAGCTTCTTGAGCAGTGGATAGGACCAACAATGGGCTTTTATTTGAGTTTTGAATCCGTTTGGGGTCCCATCGATGCTTCACTTGATTTTGCTGCGGGGAAAATGCCGAGCTTTGATATGTGGTCAAACGATGTCCGATTGACCCGAAGTTTGATGGGGAGCCTATTGGAGTCATTTTGAGACGTTCCATGGGCTCTGTTTTGGATGTCATGGTCCCGGGTTTCTCCGCCGCCGGTAGGCTTGATTTTCTCTCGGAGCATCGAAACCTGGTCAAACGTTGTCGGAATGACCTGAAATTTGACGTACAGCCTTTTGGAAGCATGTTGAAGCCACTCATGTATTTTGTTTGATGAGTGATGGCTTCGGTGGTTGCCGCCGTCGGGAGGCTTGATTTTGCTGCTCAAGCATTGATGGAGGGTCAAACGTTGTCAGTTTGACTTGAAATTTGGCATGGAGCCCTTCAGAGACATTCTGGAGTCATCCGTAGGCTTTGATCAAAGTTTTGGTGTCTTTGATAATGTTGCCGCCGGGAGCGCCTGTTTAGCTGTCGGAGCGGTGAAGTTGGGCCAAACGATGTCGGAATGACCCGAAACCTCAGATGTACCCCTCTTTTAGCTGTCTTGAAGGATCTCTCAGTTTCTGTCTGATTCTAACAAAATCTGATGCTTGAAGTAGCCTTGCCTATTTTTAGCAGGATACAGCTTCAGGAGGCTTCTTGATGTTGAGGAGATATATTGACTTTTTTGCTGTCAACAAATGCCCCCTCGAGGTACAGCGACGAGTAGCTTTTTGGAGTCGATGTGCCTCAAAGAGAAACTTGGAGGAAAGATTCCAACTTGACCAAGAGTCTTGAGCAAAAATTTTTTTGTTTTTTTTTTTTGAATAGCCTTCTGAGTTTCCGGGGGAATTTTATGGTAGTGAGAGGGATCACGTACCATCTCAAGACAAAGTTTTGAAAATGACATGGGGTATTTGGATTTTGGGTTTTGGATTTTTGTTTTTGACCTTGTGACCTAACAAGCTGTATGTGGCGGGTTAGGGGGTCGGGGTTTGATTTTGATTTTGACCTTGTGACCCAACAAGCTGTATGTGGCAGGTTGGGGGTCAGATTTGGTTTGTTGGTTTTGGATTTTGGTTTTGGTTTTGGTCATGTGACCTAACAACCTGTATGTGGCGAGCTAGGGGACCGGAATTTGGTTTTGTGAAATGTCAATTTCAAGATTTTGGCTCAATTTGGTTTATGAGGTTGGATGGTTTGGTTTTTGGAAACTCATGAGACTTTCTTTTCTCTTTTTTTTGAATGGTCCCATCAACTCAAAAGAGGCATGAGACTTTTTTTTTTTGTTTTTTTGCTCTTGGTAAGAGGAATATTTTGACTAAAAGTCACTTTTAGTGCCTAGGTGGTCAAACCTGGCTCATATGGGCTAACCCATGGGACCTTAGGCTTTGGAGATGGCCTAGATCTCATATAGTGTCATGTTCGTAAAGAATATCCAAAAATATCTCTTTTGTGTAGAGAATATCTAAAAATATCTTTACTTGGAGAGAATTTCTCAAGTTTTCTTTTTGTGGAAAGATTCTCTCAAAATATCTTTCTCTTTGGGAAAGTAGCTAAATTCTAGCACTTACCTCCTTTCTTTCTCTTTGTTTCCTCTTTTGGCTTGCTCTCTTCTATAAAAGCAAAGAGGATTGGTGCTTTTGCTCCATTACTTTCTTTTTGCAAGAAATCTTCAAGAGTGCTCCCCAAGGCAAGAAGTGCTTTCTCTTCTTCAAGGATCTCCAAGCTTTTCTTCTTCTTCTCCATCAATGGCTTCAAGTAAGTTTTCTTCCTCGTCAAGAATCTCCATTGTAGAAGTAGCTTCTTCATCATTTTTTTTTCTTTTTCTTTTCTTCTTCTTTCTTCTTCTCTTTTTTTTTTCTTTTCTTTTCTTTTCTTTTCATGCATGTTTTTCTCTTTTTTTTTCGTGCTTCTCTTTTTTTTTTCTTTCTTTTTTTTTCTCTCTGTTTTTTTTTCTTTTCACGGTTTTCTCTTCTGTTTTTTTTTTTTTTGGCTGTACGGACAGATCCGTACGGACCTGACCGTGCCACGTGGCAGTGGGCCACGGCCTGTGGGCAAAAATTTTTTTTTTTCTTGTTTGCTCACTATGATAATGAGGCTATGCAATTTCAATATGTATGCATTTTTTTGTTTGATGCATCAAAATAGAAGGCTAGAGTCTCTAGGTTAAGCCAACATGATTTTTGACTTCGACAAAGTTTGATTGGTTTTGACCAAATTGGGTTGGAATTGGTCAAACTTTGGTCAAGGTTTTCCTAGCATCTAATGCATGATGATATATTTTTGATGCATGAGTTTTGGTAAATAGATTTGGAAGTATGATGATGCATACCTAAAAATCTTTTGCAAGTGTTGGGATTTTGAGCTCGCAGCGATGTTGAGCTCTTTCTCGGTCTTGCTGGATTTTGAGGAAGTTTTGCAATTTTTGGATTCTGAAGCTCGCAGCAATGTTGAGCTCTTTTCCAGATTTTGCGGAAGTTTGATGAGATTCGCAGCAATGTTGAGTTCAAGCCTTCTTTGAGAATTCTCCACTGACTATGAGCTCGTAGCGATGTTGAGCTCATCTTTAGGCTTCCTGTCTTTTTTGGAGTATTTTCTTTTTCGTTGGAATTGCCCCGGAACCATGTCAAAATTTTGCTAGAATTTTTTGTAGCAGAATTCTGTCATTTTGATGTTGATTGATCTTTTCTCTTCCATCTTTTGCAGGCAGTTCTTCTAGAAAGAACAAAGGTAAAGGTCTTGTTACTGACGCACCTCGTCGGTCTGCTAAATCTTCCAATGCGGCTATTCAGCAGGCTTGGGAGAAGGTCCAGTTTGTTGAGAAGAACTTGGAAGAGTGCAATTCCCTCAATCGTGATGAGATGAGACAGCGATTGATCGCTCTCAAAGATGAGGAGTTCTATAAGATCATGGTAAGCAGCCGTCCCTGGGTTACGGACGATCAGAGCGTTGTGCTCAAGCCTACCTTCTTCTTCGGTGATGCAGTCCCCGACGACTTGACATACCAAAGGAGATGTTTTCAGTTCTCTTACACAGCAGATGGTGAGGAGAGAACTATTTCTACCCGATCATCTTTTGATCGGACTATCTCGATCCTGAGCCTTTCTCCCACGTGCCCTAAGAGGGAAGATCCTCCGAGCTGGGTGAAGAGGACCAGTGTGATCAAGACCGGGGTTTTTGTTGGTGGACCTTCCGGTTTTGCAGAGAAGCCACCTGTCCGTATGGACATGTTGATGGTAGCCGGTGGCTACCAAGGTTCTGATCATCCATCGATCGATTTGAGACCGGTGGGCCTTGGCATTTTTCGGGGTGACGGCAGCAATTGGGTGAAGCCTTTTCGACTTCGTGGCCGTTTCAGTGCTGACTCGAGCTGGGAGTCATGGACTGATCACACCTTGAGGATTGGTGAGGCCGTTCTTCGGGAGGCCGAGATTTTTGACGCGGTTCGCGCTTTTCGGCAAACCGTCGTTTTCTCCGATGAGGCTTTCATGGCCATGCTGGAGTCATTCCTTCCACAAACCAACACCTTCATTGTGACGAATGGTGAGATTGGTTTTTCTTTGAAGGAGCTGAGTGCCATCACCGGATTGCCTATCCTCGGCAAACTCTATGAGGAGTTTATGCCTATTGACAGCGTCCTTGAGGAGCAGTCTGAGGAGTTTAGGCTTGTGTACTTTCAGCTCGTTGCCTTCTATGATTTTTTGAAGGAGAAGGAGGGCTCAAAAGTTAGATCCAGTAGTTGGAGAAGTTGCAGCTCCAACTTTTTTGACAGCGGGGATTCTTCTGATGGCATGGCCCAGGATGTCAGGGCTAAAGCATCAAGTTTGAAGAAGATCGCTGCTATGCGAGAAGATTTGAAGAAGTTCTTCGCAAGCACGGATGCCGTTTGTCCTGACATTGCGTTGCGGAGAGATCTCGCTGTTTACCTCACTTACTGGCTGGGTGAGGCTATTTTGCTGGAGGAGATGGAACGCACATCAGACCGCACTGTATTTTTCCGGCTTGTCAGATGGCGTCTGGAGAGCGGCTGGCTTTGGTACCTGCTCTTTACTCCTATTTATGTACCGAATTGCAGGCTGCTGCTTTCCTGGTTCGGCTTGGGCTTCCCATGAACAGGGTATTTTCTGCCCACATCTTCTATTCGTGGTATGTATACCATTGTCCTAGCTTCCATCATTTGGGAGTTGCACAGGACGAAGATCCCTTTATGATTCGTTTGGCTAGAGGGACAGCCGTTCACGAATCACTTTTATCTGCCCGTTTAAGGATCCGACGATTTAGGGACGTCGAGATTGGGCAGTCTTCAGTGAAGCTTTCTCCGGGCTTGCGAAAGAAGGCTTTTGACTTTGGTGTCCCCCGTGATTCGATTAGGGCAGGGTCGGGAAGACACTATGCTTTGACGGACGCGGAGAAGAGGTGGCTCTTCAACATACGGGTTGGTACAATGGTGTACCGCAGACATCTTTTCATCGATATCCAACCGTATGTCCCTTCGCGTTTTGCATTGCAACTTGGCTTCTCTCAAGGCGTTGTTGGAGCGCCTTCGAGCATGGTGAAGCGTTTTGGAGGTTTGCAGGATAGGAGAAATGCATGGGCTTTTTACAATGCAGAGGACACTACCGCCATGATTTCCTATCCTGAGCTGCCCACTTTCCGGACTGCTGGCTTCACGAAGTGGTTCGTGGAGAGCTTTTCAGTGTACCGGGGGCTTTCTAAGAAAGAGCTCGATATTAAGCAATCTCCTGGGAAGAGTCTTGGCAAATCGGATGGTGTCCTTCGGGAGGAAGTTTTGGCCTCCCTTTCTGGAGAGAAGCACAAGATAGGCTTTCTCAACGGGCAGGACATCATTAGATCAGGAGCTGCACAAGGGATTCCTGGTGAGGTCCTGAGACAACTGGAGGAGGAGGAGGCCGAGATCGATGCTATGATACAGGCAGAGCATACGAAGGCTTCCATGGAGTCTACTGAGAAAAGTAGACCATCCAGTGAGGACTCTTGTGAGAGGCCTGATGTTGATAGTGTGGCAGGATCGTCGAGCAGATTGACCCGCCGAGGCAAGAGGAGGAGAGGACAACGCCGTAACATGAGACGGCACGATAGTCCTTCTGATCTTGAAGTTCCTCTCACCATTGCTGAGGAGGTGTCTGAGGATGCTGACGAGCCTCCGGAGAAGAGAAGCAGAGAAGAGGAGATAGCTGGTATGATCCCCTTTCTTTCCTTTTGTTTCTTCCATCCTTTTTTTTGTGAAAGATTTTGTTTTGATCCGCTACTTCTTTGTTTAGCAGAGGATGATGACCTGGTGACACCTGAGGTTCCTGCCGATGAGGCGATGACGGATCCAGTCGTGGCATCTGAGGAAGAGCCCAGGGACTCTGGAGTGGTTCCAGAACCTTCACCTGGTATGATTTGCTTTGGCTTTTGCTTTGTTTTTTTTTTTTCTTCTTTTGCTGTCATTTGCTGACTTGACAGAGGATTCCGACGATTTTGAGCCATCTATGGACGCAACTTTTGACGATGCTTCGGATGAGCTCAAAGAGGCAGAAAGTACTCCGCCGGTCGTCGAAACAGGTATATTTGCAATAATAATCTTGATATATTTTTGATAAGATTATATTCATACCTTTTTGTCTTTTTCTTTTTTTTTTTTTTTTTTTTTTTTACAGATTGTGAAGCAGCAGGAGAGATTCCTCCGTCTTCCTCAGAGCCTGAACAGGGGATACCTGCGGCTGATGCAGAAGTAGGGGCTTCTTCCACTTTCAATGAGTCAGCTTGTTCCGTTGGAAAGAGTTTATTGATTACTCTTCCAATGGAGCATGACGTGGGCAGTCGGGCACCAGAGCATGGCGAATCCTCATCTGCACCGCACCTTCAGTATGCTAGGAAGGTGTTGAAGACTGTCTTGAGCTCATGGGTTGAGACTCTTTCTTCAGGTCATTTGGAAGCTGCTTTTGGCATGATCAAGCATGTGCAGGACATCCTCGCAGATAGCAAAGAAGTCGGTCTGGACATCGCAAGTGCCGAGGATTTTGTTGAGGAGATCATCACCTTGGGGAACAAATGGATTGAGACTAAGAGTTTCCCAGATGGTGACTTCTTTGATGAGATGTTCATAAAACCTTCCAGCAAAGTCAAAGCTGAGCTGACTGAGGTCACGAAGACTCGGAGGCAGATCGTTCAAGAGAAGAACGTTACCGAGTTATCCATCATGGGGCTGAAGCAAGACTTGATCCGTCTTGATAAGGAGGTCGTTGAGGCTAGGCAACGTCTTGATCTTTTAGAGGAAGAGGCTGCTGCCAAATGGACCGCCATTGTGGAGGCTCGTGACAAGGAGGGGACTCTCATTCGCCAGGTTGAGGAAGCTGAAGGTAATGTCCGGAGGAAGACTCAGGAGCATGAGCAGTGGCAGGTCCTCTGGGAAGAACTTCCTCGTGCTGCAGATGGGTCACGGCATTCGGCCGCGTCTTATGGGGACATTTTGAAGGAGCGTGGCCTAAAAACTTTGGAAGTTAAGGCCAAGGGTCTGCTTAAGGAGTTGAACCTTTGGTTGAAGACCATGTAGGATTGAGCTCCTGAGTTGTAACAAACTCTTTTTCCTTTTTCTTTTTTTTGGTACCTCCATGTATAAACAATTTTGGTACTATATTTTGTATCCCCTTCCTTTCACTTAAATCATTTTTTGATGAAAACAATTTTGAGCAAAAGTTTGATGGGAATGTTTGTTTAAGCATTTGATCAAAAGGTTGTCATTTTATGAAAATCTTTTTTCAAAGGGTTGTTTTGGGCATGAAAGCCAATTTTGTGGCGGAAAGCCTTGTTTTTTATGGTTTGAAAACCAAAATTTGGATGGCGAGAAAGCCTATTTTTGTGGCGTAAGAGCCAAAATTTGTTTTGCGGCATGGGAGCCAGAATTTTTGGATGGCGTGAAAGCCGAATTTTAGAATGGCATAGAAGCCGAATTTTGTTTTGTTTGTCTTGGCATTTATAGCCGAATTTTGGCATTTATAGCCAGATTTTGGCGTTTATAGCTAATTTTTTTTTTTATTTTGGCATTTATAGCCGAATTTTGAGATGGCATGAGAGCCAAAAATTTTGTTTGTGGCATGAGAGCCGATTTTGAGATGGCATGAAAGCCGATTTTGGCGTTTATAGCCGAAAAATTTTGTTTTTGGCATTTATAGCCGAATTTTGGCATTTATAGCCGGATTTTGGCATTTAGAGCCGGATTTGGCGTTTATAGCCGAGTTTTGGCGTTTATAGCTAGATTTTGGCATTTATAGCCGGATTTGGCATTTATAGCCGAGTTTTGGCGTTTATAGCCAGATTTTGGCATTTATAACCGGATTTGGCGTTTATAGCCGAGTTTTGGCGTTTATAGCCAGATTTTGGCATTTATAGCCGAGTTTTTTGAAAACCAAGTTTTGTTTTATTGGCATGAAAGCCGATTTTGGCGTTTATAGCCAAAATTTTTTTTGTTTTTGGCATTTATAGCCGAGTTTTGGCATTTATAGCTGGATTTTGGCGTTTATAGCCGAGTTTTGGTTTTCAAAATGCAGGTATCGATTAAATGTCGCCTCCCCGCTGAATGGTCTTGCAAGTATCGATGGAATGTCGCTTCCTTGCTCATTCGGTTTTACGAGTATTGATGGATTGTCACTTCCTCGCGGGTTAGGTTTTGCGAGTATCGATGGAATGTCGCTTCCTCGCGAATTGGGGTGCAAATATCGACTAAGCGTCGCTTCCCTGCTTTTCCCAAAACTTTTGGTTTTGCGGGTACTGACTTGATGTCGTTTCTCCGCGATTTTTGAAATTTGAGGTTTTCTCGAACCATTTGAAATTTGGGTTGTGGATAGCAACTGGTATGTTGCATCTCCACGATTTTTGAAATTTGGGTTGTGGATATCAACTGGTTTGTTGCTTCTCCACGATTTTTGAAATTTGAGTTGTGGATATCAACTGGTTTGTTGCTTCTCCACGATTTTTGAAATTTGGGTTGTGGATATCAACTGGTTTGTTGCTTCTCCACGATTTTTGAAATTTGCAAGTATCGAATGGGGTTCGCTTCCTTGCGATTTTTGGGTTTTGGAAGTATCGAATGGGGTTCGTATCCTTCCGATTTTTGGGTTTTGCGAGTATCGACTGAATGTCGCTTCCCCGCGGCTTCTAAAAACCAAAATTTTTGTTTAAAGACACGACGGTCATAAATTTTGACTTAAAACCATTTTGGTTGTAAAAGCCGAGGCGGTCTATGGTGAAAATTCCTAAGTCCCGATTTTTGTTTCAAACCATGAATTTTGGGTTCAAGGATCAAAAATCTTAGTCAAGTATGGGAAGAGGCTCCTAAACTTGGATTTTTGGATTTGATGGTTTTTTTTGAACAATGAAACGGTGAAAGTAAGCATTGTTTTGAGAGATTGTTTTTTTTTTTTGGAAATTTCAACATAAAGATGAAAACTTCAAAAGGGGTGGGTTTGACGAGCAAGTACCTTGGAAATACGCTTTAGCCGTGTAGATATTGCTCTGACCCGTTTGAGGAAGTCTTCAAGGGTAGTACCGCTTCAAGAACTTGTCGTTGATGGGTAGCATACATCTGTCTCCATTATTTAGAAGAGCGTATGCACCGTTGGAGAAGACTTTGTCGATGACGAAGGGTCCCTCCCATTTTGGTTCGAATTTGCCTTTGGATTTGTGGGCAAAGACTATGAGTCTTTTTACTGCAAGAACCAAGTCACCCTTTTTGTAGGCGCGTTACCTGACCTTTTTGTCGAAAGATCCCGCCATGCGTGCTTGGTACAACTCAATGCTTTGTAAAGCTTCGAGTCGTCTTTCATCGAGATTATCCAGCTCTTGCAGTCTCAATTTGACATTGCTTTCTTGCGTCATGTCATTTTGCAAAGATACCCTTAAGGAAGGAATTTGTACTTCCAAAGGGACAACACAAAGAGAATGGTGTGCTATGGGTTGGTCCTCGAACGGTGGTTCGATAGGCCCACAAAACTTCTGGTAGTTTGTCACCCCAGTCTCTTTTGTGACTAGAGACCATTTTCTTGAGAATTTTGCAGAGTGTCTTGTTGAAGGCTTCTGCTAGTCCATTCGCTGCTGGATTATATGGAGTCGAAGGACAACTTTGGATTTTGTACTTGTCGCAGAACCTATAGAATCTGTGATCCCGGAATTGTGGTCCATTATCATGGACGAATCTTTTAGGTATGCCGAAGCGACAAATAATGTTGGTGCGCAAGAACTGAAGGACTGATGAAGTCTTCATTTCGCTGAGCGCAAATGCTTCTGACCACTTGGAGAAATAATCCGTAGCGGCGAAGATGAAGCGATGACCTTTGCTTGATGGGGGAGAAATAGGACCTATGATGTCCATTCCCCAGGCTTCGAAAGGCCATGAGATTGCTATTGGATGTAGCCATTCTGAAGGCATGTGGACATAATCTCCTTGAATCTGGCATTTTTGGCAGCGCTTGGCAAATTGCATTGCATCAGCTACCATGGTAGGCCAATAGTAACCTAGCCTTTTTATCTAGTTGTAGAGCTTAGGGCCAGCCTGATGGGCTCCACAAAGACCAGCATGTACTTCTTTGAGAGTTTCATCAGCCTCTTGTTGTGATAAGCAGCGTAGGAGTACTCCGTTGAAGGATTTTCTGTAAAGTGCTTTTGAAGGTATATCTAAATGAAACTTTGGGGCTCGTCTTTGGATGCTTACCCGCTCTTTTGGATCTTCAGGTAGTATTCCGAACATGATATAATCAATGAACGGACCTCTCCAATCGCCAATCGGAGGTTTGAGGATGGACATCCGACTTCCAACCACTTGGTGGCATTCAACAACTGCTTGGTGTGTGTTGAGAGGAGGGAGAATCCTTCTTTGACACACTGTGACTTGCATATTTTCCCCTTCTTGGATTGCCATGGATGCGGCGAGTCCGGCCAGGGCATCTGCACGGATGTTTTCACCTCTGAGGATGTGGGTGATATGGCAGATGTTGAATTTTTTTCGAAGCGACTACACGTTATTGTAGTAAGGTAGCAAATCAGGCTTCCAGACTTCATATTTCTTATTCATCTGGTTGACGATCAGTTGAGAGTCTCCAAAAGCTTCCAGCATGGTGATGCCGGATTCGAGGGCGAGTTCCAATCCTATAATCAGGGCTTGGTACTCAGCTGCATTGTTTGAACATGGTTTTAGTAGCGAGAAGGCGTGTGGAATCATGTATTTGTTGGGACTGACAAAGAGGATGCCGATTCCCGATATTTGCTTTCCTTTTTCATTTGTCCTGGTTGCACCGTCAAAGTACATGTCCCAGGAAGCTTTTGATAGGGAAGTTTCCACATTGTAGACAAATTCGTCTAGGAGATCATCCCTGAGTGGAGAATCTTTAGGCAATGGATGCTCTGCGAGGAAGTCTGCTAGAGCTTGGCCTTTGATTGCTTTTTGTGGTACATACTTAATATCAAACTGTGATAGAAGAATGGACCATTTTGACAGTCGGGCATTGAGAGAACCTGCTTTTGTGACAAGGACTTTTAGGAAGTTGATCCTCGAAATCAGGTAGACTGTGTTCGACAATAGATAGTGATGCTTTTTTTGTACGGCGAACATTACTGCAAGGCATTCTTTTTCGATTAGGGAGTAGCGATGCTCTACACCTACCATCATGCGGCTAAGGTAATATAGAGTAGCTTCTTTTCCATCGTCGTTTTCTTGTGCGAGCAGAGCACCCAAAGAGTGGTCAAGAGCTCTTGTGTACAAGATAAATGGTTTTCCAGTTGTGGGGGCAGCTAGCACTGGAGGTTTGGTGAGGTATGCTTTGATGTCTTGAAATGCATTTTGACATTTAGCATCCCAGACAAAGTCGATGCCATTCTTCATCAGGCGAGAGAATGGACGGCATTTCCCTAATAGATTGGAGATGAACCGTCGAACGTAGGCCAGCCTTCCTTAGAGCCCTTTTAATTCTCTTAGGGTTCTTGGAGATGGCATTTCCAGGATAGCCTTGAGTTTAGTGGGGTCAAGTTCTATTCCATCTTTCCGTACTATGAATCCGAGAAACTTACCCGATGAGACACCGAAGAAGCACTTTAGTGGATTCATCTGCAATTTGTGTTTGCGAAGTCGGAGGAAGACTTCTCGAAGATCATTGAAATGGTCTTCTTTTCTTCTGCTTTTTATGGCGAGGTCGTCAACATAGCATTCGACCGTCTTGTGCTGCATATCTTGGAATATTTTCATCATAGCCCTCTGATATGTTGCACCTGCATTTTTCAGACCAAACGGCATAATAGTGTAGCAATATACGCCGAATGGTGTCCGAAATGATGTATGCCTTTCATCTTCAGGATGCATCTTTATCTGATTATAGCCAGAGAATCCATCCATGAATGTCATTCGCTCGAACCCATAGGTGTTGTCAATCATCACCTCTGGTATGGGGAGTGGGAATTCATCTTTAGGGCATGCTTTATTCAGGTCTCTGTAGTCGATACAGACCCTTATCTGCCCATTTTTCTTTGTCACGGGGACGATGTTGGCCAACCATTCAGGATGTTGTTCCTCGCGGATGAAGCCAACGTTTTTGAGTTTCTGAGCTTCTTGTTCGATTTTGTCCATCACGTCGGGACGGAATCTCCTTTGGCCTTGTTTGATAGGCTTGATTTCTTTTTGCAAGTTGAGCTTGTGGACTGCTACTTTGGGATCCAAGCCAGGCATTTCGGCATAAGACCATGCAAAGCAATCAACGAACTCACGAAGAAAAGAGATATACTCGGGTAACTCATCATCCTTTATATTCTTGCTTATGAATACAGGACGTGGGTTATCAGGTGTTCCTAAGTCTATCTTTTGAACAGGGTCTTCTGTCGGAAGGTTTGAAGGGGGTTCCTCCACAGTATTTTCCGAGGCTTCCAACTCAACAAGACCTTCTGGAGTGCTAGAGGAATTTTCAGACCGAGGCTCTGTTTCTGTCCATGAATCTTCTTGATCAGTATCCTTTTCAAGGCTATCCTTCCCAAGGCTTGCAATGAGATGGTCCCAATCATTTGCTGGAATTGGGTTGAAGTAAGGTACTTCTTTTGGAGACGATGATTCTTCTTGGACAGAGAACCGCTCGTCTATGTCATCGGGCAATTCCTCTTTATTATCAGAGAAATTATACCAATTAGAGGAGCTTTCAGGATTTTTGACGAGTAACTCCTCAAAGAGATATCCAGGGATATCGATGTCTTCATGAGATGTTGAGGCTTAGTCGGTAAAGCGACTTTGCAGCCATGGTGTCAACTGTCTCATAGGAGCGGTAGGATCATACCCCAACCCATATGAAGACTTGCCTTTTTTAAGGTGGATTTTCCAATCTTCTGATTGACTTTTGGTCAGGGTGGGTTCCAATGGTGTAAGAATACCACGGCCACCTCCCAAACCAGTCGGGTTTTGAGCATCGTAGCCCATTTTCTTCAAGATAGCTTGTGCCATTAGACTATACAGGGATAGCTGAGGCATACCTTCGTTTTGGAAAGGTTCAAGCAGAGAGTTCAGTGGAGATGCTCCCGACCTGTGGAAGAAGATTGTTTTTTCTTCTGGCGAAGTTGCCGGGATAACAAACGAGGCAGACGTAGAATCTTCTATGTCTGCAAGTGTCTCCAATGGAGTGAGAGTGAGCTGATCTTGCTGAGTATCAGCTTGGCTCGATGCTGTGTCATCTTCTGACTCTGACTCTGAGTCTGTGTCATGCATAATAGGCACAAAGGAGACAGTGAACTTGCCCCCAGTCTTTTGTTTTGTCTTCTTTGCTTTGGTAGTGATTACCAAAGGCTTTGGAGATTTGAAGGAGACGACGAAGGGAGCTTGGCCGCTTACTTCGAGTTTGGTGGAGGGTTTGTTTTCCTCCGATGATTGCTGAGGAGCCTTGCCTTTATCTTTCTAGAGACTGTCGACAAAGCGAATTGTTTTTTCCTCCTATTCTTCTTTTCCATCTTTATACATTTGAGCATCTGCAAAATGGACATCTCTACCTTTGAAGGGCTTTTTGTCTGCAAACACTCGATGTATCAAGCCATCGTTGCCAACGAACTTGATGCACTGATGTAGAGTTGAAGGGACGACACCATTCTCATGTATCCAGGGACGTCCTAGGAGTATATTGTAGCATGAAGGGGTCCTTATTGCATACACAGTGACTTCAGAAATAAGATCACCGATTTGCAATTTGAACCTGATTTTGCCGATAGGCCTTTGAGCGCTGCCGTCATATCCGAAGATGGATACAGACGAGTGACTCAGTTTGTTAGGTGGGATGCCCAGCTCTTCGAGTGCCGAAGTAGAAATGAGGTTGAGTGCAGAACCTGGATCGATCTGAACTCTGTGTACTGGCATTTCTTTGACGGCAACTTTTCTTTATTAGCCTAGACATCACCCGTGTGATAGGGTATCTGGGACCAATTGACTGAGTTTTCATTGAAGAAGATTTCATTGGCAGAAGTTTCTTCTAGATGATCAATCGGGAGAGGCTTGAGTTCTGATGTCACAACTTCAGGAGATGAGGGTTGAGAGGATGTTATCTCAGTGGAAGTCACCTGAGAGGATGTAGCTCCGGAAGATACGCTACCGGTTGGGGAGTAAGTGTCTTCGAAAGCTTCAGAGGCACTGTCGTCCTGAGCTACTGCATTGCAGGTTATCCTGACAGGAGATGCCCCCAGTGTAGACTGTTGGGAATCAGATTCATCCTCGAATGTGAGAGGATCATTGATCCAACAGTTTTCTCCATTTTCAGGAGTTAAGGGAGAAAGTTCCCGCTGATTTTCAGGGACTTCCGGTTCTGGGTCATGACAAAGATTGATGCGATCTTGCTCCTGCTCTATGGCAAGATGTTGCAAGATTCTTGCATATTCTTCAAGATCAGGCATGGGAGCCAAATCTTCTTCGTCATTTGCTCCTTGTGGTTCACCAATGTTGGGTTCCACCGGAGCATTGTTTGGTGCTGGATCAACAGCGTTTTCTTGAACAAGGTCCTGGTCTTCTTCATCATCAGACCAAGATCCTTGTGGCTATAATGAGTTATACCAGATTACTGGCATAAGATGAGACTCGGGAATCCATTCCTCGTTGGATAGGTATTCTCCTGTTTCAAAGGATTCTTTTCACTCATCTATATCACTGGCAGTATCACTGGACTCGTATCCATTCATGGAGAATCCAACTACCGAGTTGCAAGAGTATGATGCCCCCTACAAATTTTCAATTTTGTATAGAGGTGGCATGAAATCATCAAGAGTGAATTTTCTTACCGCCTTGGAGGTTTTGGGAAGAGATTCTTTCGTCGTCCCTAGTAAAGCAGTGGAAGAAGTTTTTGCTTTTTCAAGGACTTCTTGTTTTGGTTGAGACTTCTGCTGCCGTTTGAGCTTGCGGAGCTGTCTCTTGGCTTGCCTTCGCTGCTGAGCGGTCGGCTTTATTTTGACGATCTCCCAATTTTCATCATCTAGGAGATCGGGATGCACCCATATAGGTTGTCCATCTGGTGTTGTATAGGGAACCAATTCTTGGGACGCTTGAGCCATTTTTATCACCTTGAATGAAGTAGTGATCTTCTCCTTCGGTGACTTTGAAGTTTGCTGACATGACACCATGTTGACATAGGCGGGGCCATAGTTTTTATCAAAGGTTATGACTCCGTTTTTCCACATCTCATTGATCTTCTCTCTCACAACGAAGCTTTGATTGAGAGGATGTGAGATCATCTGATGGTATGGACAGTATCGGGGATCATTGGTTTTGCCAACATCTCCCGGTCTTTTGGGCTCTGGCAAAATGAGTTTGCCATTTGCTAGGAGAGCCTCAAAGATTTCTTCAACATCTTCATCGAACGGATATTTCTTTTCTACACGTTCTTTGAAGGCATCTGAGAGTTCAGGCCTTTTACCTGCAGTTTTGTTTTCAGGTTTCTTTGGCTGCTGAGGAGCTGACTTAGTCTGCACATTGAGAACCTCCTTTTTCTTTGGTTTTGAGGTTGTAACAGCAGTCGGCTCTTTCTTTGATGATTTCTGACTGTTGAGGTCTTTGATCACCATTTCAGCTTCCATAGAAGCTTCGAGGAGTTCCCCCAGGTTCTTTGATTTGTTGCCGATGATCATGGAGCGGATTTTTGCTCTCATATTGTTACGGCGGATGTCGACCAGCGACGCTTGTGGCAGCACATCTGAGCATTTGTACGCCATTGCCTTCCATTTGTGAATGAAGTCATATGTTGACTCATTCTCTCCTTGTTTTAGGCTGCAGAGTTGAACCATAGTAACAGGATGATCCTCACCTTAGAAGTGGGTCAGGAAGCGTGTCTCTAGCATAGCCCAGTTCTGGACGGAGTTCTCCGGCAGAGTGGAGTACCAATCAAAGGCTGTACCTTTTAGGGTACTTGCAAAGAAGCGAATCTTGAGGGCATCTTGATCCGCAATAGCTCCCGTTAGGATCTTGAAATGGATGACATGTTGTCTGGCTGAACCTTTCCCAATATATGTCTGGAGAGTAGGTTGTTTGAATTTTCCCGGGAACGGAACCGAGTCCATCCATAGAGGGTAGGGTGGCTTGATCCCATGTTCTTTCAATGTATCCTCTTCTTTTGCTTTTGCGAGGATATCGTCCACGTCCTTTCTGGTAAGGGCGCGAGACTCATTGTTTTCTGCATTGCCCTCGTCATCTTCATGATTTGGAGGGGTTTCATTGTTAGGTGGTGGACGTTGTAGAGTGAGAATCAAATTTTCCATCAAAGTCTCAATTCTCTGTTGTCCTCGCTCCAACTGCTGGATACGTGCAGTTACGTCATCATGCGGTGGAGGCTGCTCATAACTTGTAGCCAAGACGTTCATCCCTCGAGATTCGAACGAAGAAATCGTCCTAGTGACTGAGCTGGGGCTCATTCTTCTGGATGAAGAATCTGAGGGGTGGTTACTCCGATGTCCTTGGCTCGGAGGAGTGGAAGATTCCTCCAGATGTGTTCGTGTCCGAGAGATGCTGCGAGTCACTGGACGTCTAACACTGATTTTGGTTGCTGACTTCTGGCATTTTCTGGTTTTGCCAACCATATGAACAGCAACGAATTAGTCAGTTCTTTCTTTTTCGACCCATTTGTTTGAGACGTGGAGAGTAGAATGCTGGGTTCTTTGTTTCTCGAGTCTCTTTTGTCGATATGCAGTGCGGCGACGCATACGACGAGCAATTTGAGCTTCAGTCAACTCTGGCTGGGCTCTGGCGATGAAGGATGTAGTCCCTTGTGCGCAGCAGCCGAGTTTGTCTTCTTTGAAGTTTGGCAAGGACAGAATCTAGACGCGGTCCTTTGTCTGTCGCAATGAAGACTTAAATTTTGCGAGCTCGGCCCCTGTTGAGATGAAGGGTCGACTCACGGGAGTGCAGGCTTCAGCATGTTTTTGCATAGGCCTAACGATGCAGGATTTGATTTTGGGCTTATAGGAGCAAGCCGGCTCATGATGATTTTGTTTGTTTTTTGGGTGGAGGGTAGGTTTCTCCTCTTTCATGTAAGAGAGAGGGTAGAACCGATTCTCCTTGAGAGGGGCCAGGTATGCTGGCTTTGCAGATGTTCGGGACCTCCGTTGCTTTGGCGAAGATCTCGGGGACCAAGTTTTGGGGTAAACCTGGTTTCTTGTGGGTTGAGGCTTCATGGGAATGCCACGGGCTTCAAGCTTCTTGGTGTTCGCCCTTGGTGCCATTTTAGTGACACGTTGTGGGGCGGTTTTCTGCTTCTTGGCAGGTACAGTGTCTTCTGCGGGAAGTGGGAATGGTCCCAGCGATCCGAAGACGATGGTCCGGGGAGTTGAAGTTGACCCGGTGTTTGGAGAGTTGTCGAGGGAGATGACGCTTCGGCAACTAGCAAGGCGCTTATGCTTGTTTTGCTTATCTTGAAGCATAAGTTGGTACTTGTTCTCATCGAAAGTGATGGTCAATGAAGCTGCCATTGTTAGTTTTGGAAAACTTCTGAAACAAGACCAAATCCATTAGTAATCACAAGAATATGGTGATCGTAAATGGAGAACAACTATGGTTTTGTCTTTTCAAATCACTTGAGGGGACATGGCCCAACCCAAGGACGATGAAGAAGGCAAAAAGCCATAGAGGATACAATTGTTCTAAAATGCAAGTATGGTAGGCTCAGAGTGAGCGTTCCAGTAACTGCTAGAAGCAATTGTAGACCTTAATTCAAATTACCGAGAAGCAAGGCTCACTCGAGGTAAAATGATATAAGGTTGGAGATACAAATGTGTCGGTCGCGAATACAGTAGACCCGAAAGGGCGTACTAGCACCGCTAGGCAGAAATGTTGCAAATCGCATCCTTGGGAAGGACACGAGATGGGATTTTTTTTTGAAAAGTCAAATTTGGATTCATAAAGGAGAGCAAATGGTATTCCAATCCGAACAAAGGCTCAAAATTTCTACGAGCGCTAAATTCAGAAGGGAAGGAACTATAATTTCTCGGATGTGAATCCAGACGTGACGGAAGTTTTTTTTTTTTTTGAAAGGTCAAGATTGAATTCATCGAAGAGAGCAAATGGTGTTCCATTCCGAACAAGGCTCAACATTTCTGCGAGCGCTAAATCCGAAAGGGAAAGAACCAAGATTTCTCAACTCTGAATTCAAAAGTGACAAAAGTTTTTTTTTGAAAGGTCAAGATTGAATTCATCGAAGAGAGCAAATGGTGTTCCATTCCGAACAAGGCTCAACATTTCTGCGAGCGCTAAATCCGAAGGGAAAGAACCAAGATTTCTCAACTCTGAATTCAAAGTGACAGAAGTTTTTTTTTTTTTTTAAGGATTTTGTTTTTTAGAGAATTTTTTTGAAAGGTGCACATAGATTTCCAATTCGATCTTATGAAACCTTAGTAGATAGATCAGCCCCCAGGTAAGGGTAGGATTACTTAATGAACCCGTTTGGAGGACCCTTGCCTCGAACAGTCTAACTGTCTCCACACTCTGGACAAGGCTTTTCTTACATCCACTTTGGTCAAAGAACGCAACTGGTGAAACCTTAGTGTTTTTTTTTTTTGAAATCTTTTTTTTTTGAAAGGTTTTTTTTTAAATGAACTCATCAAAGAGAGCGAATGGTGTTCCAATCCGAACAAAGGCTCAACATTTCTGCGAGCGCTAAATCCGAAAAGGAAGGAACCATGGTTTCTCAACTTTCAATGCAAAAGAGAGAAAACTAATTTTCTTTTGAAATTATAATGTTTTTTGAAATCCAAATTGGACTCATCAAAGAGAAAAGATGGCCCAATCCCCGATATGAACGATAGCTGCGAACATTTCTGTGAGCTATCAAGTTCAAAGAGGAGAGGATCAAAATTTCTCAAAGTTGAATCTTGAGAAAGAGAGAGATCACTTTTTCTTTAAAGCATTTGAAATGAAGGTGTTTTTTTTTTTAAATCCCAATTGAACTCATCAAAGAGAAAAGATGGCCCAATCCCTGATATGAGCGATAGCTGCGAACATTTCTGTGAGCTATCAAGTTCGAAGAGGGAAGGATCAAAGTTTCTCAAAATTGAGCTTTTAAGAAAAAGAGATCAGATTTGTTTTTTTTTTTTTTGAAGTGAGAAAGAACAATTGAAATCCCATCTCATGTTTTTTTTTTAGATGCAAAATGAAACATAGGCCACCAACTAGAAAGGAGCCAAGTGATCAAAGCATCACGTTCTCAAGTCAACGTGTCCCACCGGGTGTGCCAACTTGATGGACCCGAAAAAAAAGGGGAATCTTCCGTCCTCTCCCTCCGCACCCCGGGGGCTGACCTGGGTCTCGGCGGAGGAGGGAAGATCTCGGGCATCAACATTTTTGTACGGGTATGCCAGATTTATTTTCTACTTGGAATTTGGAATAGTGATAATCCGGAGATTCACCTTCACAAGTGGAAAGGAAATCAATCCTTTTTTCTAACTTTTCAAATTGCATAAATATTAAGAAAAGAGACAAGTTTTTAGAATGCCGTAAGAGGCGTTTTTGTTTGTTTGCCGTGAAAGGCGATTTTGTCGTGAAAGGCGTTTTTACAAAACTCATCAAATATGAAAGACAAGAATTGTGATTTCTTTTTGTCTCTTTAAGAAATAAAAACTACAATAGAAAAGGAAGAAAAGGGATCTAACTTCTCAGGAGATCGTGGGGACACGTTGAGATCGACGGTCGCAAGTCATGTATGGGCTTCGCCATCGTCCTTCAAATGAGAACATGTGATGCTTTGATTCTTTGGCTTGGCTCCTAACCTCAGTTTTTTAAAGGACAAGGACCAAGAGAAGGTCCTATATCCAATGAAAAACCAAGTAAACGGGCTGAAAAGCCGCGTTTAGGCCATGTTGGAGAAGGAGGTGACCTTGGGGGGGTGGCCCCCCAAGGGTTGTTGATCACCTTGTGGTGCTTCCGAGAGTAAAGTAGCAGGACTTCGTCTCTCTCTTGGATTTTCTGGATTTTCAGAGCTTGCACTTGGGATCTATTTTCATCATGCTTTCTTCTTGGAATTGACCTCCTTTTATAGGCTTTTGATAGCCATGAGGTGTTTATTGGCATTGATGGCCATGATGAAAGAATTGATGAGGAGTTACAAATCGATTTTGTAACTCCTTTTTCAAGGCTTGTGATTGGCCGATGACGGTAGTGGGCATTTAATCACCTTTATGCTTCATGATGATGGGAGTTTCATGGGTTTAATGCCATGATTGCTTGGATTTGTAACTCCCAAATGCTTGGTTCTGATTGGGCCGTCCAAAATAATGAGTTAATGACTCCTTTAATGGGTCAATTAACGACATTAAGTGGTTGCCAAGGCATGTGAAGAGTCACGGGCCGTGCTGCGCCTTTTGAGATTCTTCTTACGATCATCACAGGTGGATCCATGCATTGTTTGATGTCGGATTACGATGCAATTTCAGACATTAGTTGATGTTGGTGGGCCGGTGACATCTGTCTAGTGGATTTCACGATCGGTCGGACAGAAAGTGCACTTTCTTGGTCAGCCGTTTGGCGATCTTGAGGCGATCGGTGATGATTTCATGCTTTTGACGGCGGATCCAAGATGTCGCCGAAGATCAGTCCTTTTCAAGCATCAAACATTGAATTTTCCGAAAATCACAGAGGCCGGAACACCCGAAACGCGAAAACCATCGAAAACGGACACTTTGGTACAAAATCCGGCGACCCGGATTTCCAGGGTCGCCGGCGACCTTGCTTTTGACGGCGGATCCGAGATGTCGACGAAGATCAGTCGTTTTCAAGCATCAAACATTGCATTTTCCGAAAATCACAGAGGCCGAAACACCCGAAACGCGGAAACCATCGAAAACGGACACTTTGGTACAAAATCCGGCGACCCGAATTTCCAGGGTCGCCGGCGACCTTGGGCCAAGGTCGCCGGCGACCATAGGGCTTCGGTCCGTTTGGTCGCCGAGCGTCGTTTTCGGCCGTTTTTTCGTCTTTTTCATTCCTTTTTTCTTCTGTATCTTTCTTGACATTTTTCCTCAATTATTGACTTGATTTTCTTGGAGAAATCTTGACGATAACCCTCGCAAAATCGGAGCACAAAGTTTCCTATTTTTCGGGAAAGCCGAAGACTTCGTAGCCGATTTTCCATCAAGCGTCAAAACTAGGTCAAACGATGTCGAAATGACCTGGAAATTGAGGTGAAGCTTCTTGAGAAGTGGATAGGACCAACCATTGGCTTTTATTTGAGTTTTGAAGCCGTTTGGGATCCCATCGATGCTTCACTTGATTTTGCTGCGGGGAAAATGCCGAGCTTTGATATGTGGTCAAACGATGTCCGATTGACCTGAAATTTGATGGGGAGCCTATTGGAGTCATTTTGAGACGCTCCATGGGCTCTGTTTTGGATGTCATGGTCCCGGATTGCTCCACCGCCGGTAGGCTTGATTTTCTCTCGGAGTATCGAAACCTGGTCAAACGTTGTCGGAATGACCTGAAATTTGACGTGCAGCCTTTTGGAAGCATGTTGAAGCCACTCATGTATTTTTTTTATGAGTGATGGCTTTGGTGGTTGACGCCGCCGGGAGGCTTGATTTTGCTGCTCGAGCATTGATGGAGGGTCAAACGTTGTCGGTTTGACTTGAAATTTGGCATGGAGCCCTTCGGAGACATTCTGGAGTCATCCGTAGGCTTTGATCAAAGTCTTGGTGTCTTTGATGATGTTGCCGCCGGGAGCACCTGTTTAGCTGTCGGATCGGTGAAGTTGGGCCAAACGATGTCGGAATGACCCGAAACCTCAGGTGTACCCCTCTTTTAGCTGTCTTGAAGGATCTCTCAGTTTCTGTCTGATTCTGACAAAATCTGATGCTTGAAGTAACCTTGCCTATTTTTAGCAGGATGCAGCTTTAGGAGGCTTCTTGATGTTGAGGAGACATATTGACTTTTTGGTGTCAACAATAGTTTGTCTGACAAAGCATTTGATGATGTTCTCAAGATTGTTCATGATTTGCTACCGATTAATAACATACTTCCGGATAGCTTCTACTCGGCCAAAAAGTTATTTAATGCTTTTGATCTAGGTTATGAGAAAATACATACATGTGAGAACGATTGTTGCTTGTTCCGAAAAGATCTGGAGCATAGTAAGATATGTCCGAAGTGTGGTTCTTCACGGTGGAAACTCAATGAACGGACCAAAAAGATAAGTAAGGGAGTTCTGGCAAAAGTTTTGAGGTATTTTCCTATTATTCCAAGATTTAGGAGATTGTTTAAGTCAGCTAAAAGGAGTGAACAATTAACATGGCACTACACAAACAAAAGTCAGGATGGCATTATGCGGCATCCAGTTGACTCAATGGCATGGAATAGAATAGATGATAAGTGGCCTTCTTTTGCATCTGATCCTCGTAATCTCATACTCGGCCTTTCTTCAGATGGATTTAATCCTTTTGGTGATCTTAGCTCTCGAAATAGTTGTTGGCCTGTAATTCTGGTCACATATAATCTTTCTCCCTAGTTATGCATGTCAAAAGAAAATTTGATTTTGACATTACTCATTCCTGGGCCAAAGCAACCTGGAAATGATATAGATGTGTACTTAGCACCTCTTATAGATGATTTGAAAGAGCTTTGGGTGAATGGAGTGAGTGTTTATGATGCATTTACTCAATCCACATTCAACTTGAGAGATGTTTTGATGTGGACAATAAACGATTTCCCAGCTTATGGAAATTTGTCCGGGTATGCTGTTAAATCTGAGAAAGGATGTCCGGCACGTGGACTTGAGACATGCTCAAAATGGTTGAAAAACAGCCACAAGAACGTATTCATGGGTCATCGGAGATTTCTAGCATACAATCATCCATTTCACTTACAAAAATCTTGGTTTGATGGGACTGAAGAACATGGAAGAAAGCCTCGCATTTTAACCGGTTCAGAAGTATTTGAAGTGATCAGAAACATCGAAGATGATTGGGGGAAGGCTAAGAAAAATAAGACAAAGAAAAGGAAGAGAGATGATGAAAATGAAGAGCAAATTGTCGTATAACCTCAATCGGTATGGAAAAAGAAATCAATCTTTTTCAAGCTACCATATTGGGAGGTGGGTCTTCTTTTTTTTTTTTGTTATTATTTTTTGGTAGGAATAATATGATTTTTTCCTTTTCAATTTGAGAATGGAATTTAACATGCTTCTATTTGGTTATTTTGTAGTCATTATTGTTGCGGCACAATTTGGATGTGATGCATGTTGAGAAAAATATTTGCGAGAGTATAATAGGCACTCTATTGAATATTAAAGGCAAAACAAAGGATGACTTAAAGTCTCGTGAAGATTTAAAACATATGGGAATTAGAAAGTCATTGCATCCTAACAAAGATGTTGCCAACTCCGGTTATAAAAAAGCACCATATATGTTGTCAAAGAGTGAGAAAAAGTTTTTCTGTAAAAGGCTATCCGAGTTGAGATTGCCAGATGGCTATAGTTCAAACATTGCAAGTCATGTGTCACTAAAAGACTGCAAAATTTATGGCCTCAAGTCCCATGATTGTCATGTGCTAATGCAACAAGTTTTATCAGTAGCATTAAGGGGACTATTAGACAAGGGGCCTAGGGTTGCAAATTTCAAATTATGTTCTTTTTTTAATTGCCTATGTCAAAGAGAGGTTGAGAAAAATAAATTAGAATTACTTGAAGTCCACATTGCCGAGACTCTGTGTATGCTTGAAAGGTTTTTTCCCCCATCATTTTTTGACATTATGGTTCACCTTACTGTTCACTTGGTTCGAGAAGCATTGATAGGTGGTCCAGTGCAATTTCGTTGGATGTACCCATTTGAAAGATGACTCCAATATTTTACTCTTCTATATAGACAATTCTTTGGTTTAGTTATTGCTTGATTTAGCTATTATTAATTTGTTAAACTTACATTTTGAGTTAGGTATATGAAAGTACTTAAAGGCTTTGTGAAAAACCGTTCAAATCCTGAAGGTTGTATAGGTGAAAAGTATAATGCAGAAGAGTGCACAAGTTTTTGTGCTCCTTACATAAAGCAAGCAGCTCAAGAAGGTGCTCAACAGAGCCGATATGAAGAGTATGAAGATGAGAATATATTAGAAGGGAGACCAATTGGTGAGGCTAAATTGAAGGAATTGTCTCCTAACATTCTTAAACTTGCTCATTTATATGTCCTAGAGAATACAGCAAAAGTAGAACCGTATAGAGAGTAAGTTTCTCATTTATATGTGCTGGAATAAGATAGGCATTTCTTTGGTGGTTTTAGTCTTTTTTTATTTGCACTTTTTAACTTTATTCTATATATATCTTAAATTTTTTTTCAGAATGCACTTAGAGGAACTTCGACAATCTGATATACATCTTCGTGGGAATGAAAGCCTTTTAAGAAAGAGGCATAGGGACATGTTTAGTGCGTGGTTAGCAAATAAAGTCAAGGTTGGAAATTCTAGTAACATGTCAGACCTTGTAAAATGGATAGGGTGTCGACCTAAACCTTATGTTGAATCATATTCAGGTTTTATTATCAATGGTAATCGATTCCATACTAGAGATGTTAAAAATCGCACACAAAATTCTGGTGTTTCTCTTGAAGCAGAGACATTATGTCGATCAAGTGCTAGAGATACATCACATGTCAGTGGAAAGATTGTGTTCTATGTTGTTATAAGAGATATAATTTTGCTGGACTATCACAAGTTTAAACTCCCTATCTTTCATTGTGATTGGGCAAACATGGGAAGTGGTGTCAAAGTTGAAGAGTGTTTTACATTAGTTAACCTTCATCAAGGCCAATATCAATTTGAGAATGATCCATTTGTATTTACCTCACAAGCAAACCAAGTCTTTTATTCCAGACAAGACGATACTTCAAATTGGTATGTTGTACTAAAAGCACCACGAAGAGGCGTTTATGAGTCTGACACTAATCGGAATGATTGCATACCATATGCTCCATTAGATGTATCCACTCTTAATCTTGATGATGTAGATTATGAAAGAAATGACTATGTGGTCATGGATGAGTCGGTAATTGTTGCAATGATGATGTTGTTTACTATTTTAATGTTGTCTGAGATAGATTTAAACACTAATACTAATTATTAATTTCCTTTGCAGATTCAGCCATCATAGATCATGAGTGGTGTCGAGGTAAGCATCATTACTTACTTTTATTCTCTTAGATACACTTCATATTACTGTTTGGTCAATTTAAGAGGATATCTTCTGGCCCATCTGTTTCTCTTTGATGTTCTTTTGTCATATTATGTTAGCATAACCGTTGCTCACTTTTTTCTACGTGAAGTCTTCAAAAAAGAGATCAAAGTTTGCAAAAAAACAAAAAATAAATGCAGCAGCTGCAACCATTCAAGATGATAGTCAACATTTACGTATATCGGATGGAGATTCTAATTCTCCAACTACTGAAGGTCCTAATGTCCCGGATGTTCAAGTTGAAAATAATCAACTTGCTACGAAACCAAAACCTAGAGGGAAGGAAAAAGTTTCATGTTTTACCAAAGGAAAAGGAAAGGGGACTCGCCTTGAAGTTGAGTTCAATGAAAAAGGGCAGCCGTTTAGAGCGAATGCAGCAAAATTTGCTTCTTTCCTTGGGATCACAGCGAGAGAGTTAATTCCGGTGACACTTGACAAATGGAGTGATCTTACAAATGACTTTATGACGCAAATATGGGATTACATAATGGTAGTATTTTTTGTAAGTATTTATATACATTTGGTTTAGCTGTATTTCTAATACAATTGTTCATTTTATTTTATAGCAAAAGTTTAGTTTCTCTAAGTGTTATAAAACGTTTATGATTGGAAAGCTAAGAAAACATTGGAAGATGACCGGAGTTTGCTGCTAAAGAAAGTGATGGAACAAGCCAAGTTGGTAGGTCTGAAACGTGCTACTACCCTCTTGAAGCCTGATAGTGTAGAATCCATGGAAGTTTGGCAAGCTTTTATAAAAAAAAAAAAAAAAAAGACCAATCCACAACAATTGGTGAGCACTTAACTTGTATCATTATGATTTATAGTACATAGTTGACTATTTGAGCGTCTCTCCCTTAATTGTGAATGTTTCTAGGCGATAAATGGAAAGTATAAAGAGATACGAGCAAAACAAACTCTGATGCATAGAACGAGTCGTAAAGGATTTACACGGCTAGAGGATGAAATGGTAAGGAAAATTATTGAATTTGTATTGGTGACACTTAATTTGTTGATATGACAAATATAGTTTCTTGTGTAGAGACAAGAAAGTGAGACACCAGATGCAATATCAAGGGCTGATGTTTGGATTCGTGAGTATGAAGCAAGAAAGAAGAAGAACAATGAGGATGAAGAAGTTGAGCATGCGGAGATAGTGGTAAGTAGACTTGAATTATGTGGCTATTTATTTGTAAATACTATTTTTTAGTATAAACATGAGCATCTTATTATTCATATTGATACTCTGCTTGCTGATAGATAAACATTAGCATCTTATTGCTGACATTTTCTTGCTCTATTGTAATACAACAACAAGTCAAAAAATACAAAGCACAAGAAAATGGTTCTTATGTTAGAGATGACGCTGTTGCAAAGGTACTCGGTCCTGATCCACGAGGACGAGTAAGAGGGCTTGGGTATGGAGCAACTCCTTCAAAGTTGGAGGGTCAAGCACAAATGAGGGACAAATTTAATAAATTAGAAAAAGAACTTCAGGTCTTCAAAAACCAAATGAACAATTTTATTGCAATGGTTGGAAAAGGAGGAAGTACTATGGTAAGTACCTCAATAGATTTCTTTTAATTATTGTGATTCTTTGTATTTATATGCGAAGTTTAACATATATTAATTACAGCTCAAAGATAATGCAAGTGTTCAAGATTCTGCCAATCACATGACACAAAGCAAGAGAAATGAAACTTCAAGTCCAATACAAAATTCTGTTCATGAGACAACACAAAGCAAGGAAAAGGAACATGCAGTTGTTCACAATTCCATCTAACTGAGCTCAAGATGCAAGTTGCTAAGTTGGCTAGACACAAATACAGTTGTTGCTACTGGTGAAATACTATCAAGGGATCCCAAATCACTAGTACATCATGTGCCGCTTGGTGCTGAATGTTGGAAAGTTTTCGTGCAACATGTAGTAGAGGGTAATGAGAGAGTGACTCTCTATCGACCAACTCGTGAAGCCTTTCTTTTGAATGAAGCACTGGGAAGCACAGTAGCATGGCCGATCAAGTACATCACAACCTGTTAGAAGCAAGATGAGAGGTAAAATTTATTTCTCTATGGCATCAATACAGTTTGGGTAATCTTCCACTATGGCATCAACAACATTACTTTCCATCTCACTCAAACTGTATAATTTCGGACCTGACAGTTTGGGGTGTTTTTTTTTTTAATATTTCTCTATTTCAGACTGGTTGAGCATATATCTAATATTTATTTCATCTCATTTGAGTTTCTAAAGTTATGATTTTCTTGTGAACTTTTTTTACCATTTCTTATTTCAGGTTTGTTGAGCAGAGATGATGCGAAGTGGAAGTGGAGGTCCAGCATATTTATCTTGTCCTTGTTGCTATGAGAAATATGGCATCACCACTCTTTTTTCATGTTGAAGTTAGTAGTGAGTGTTGAGAAAATTAATTGTTTTTCTTCTTTGGCTCTTGAAAGAACCAATATTTTCTATCTGAATCTCTTATTTTGTTCTTTTAGAAAAGGAATGTTACTGATATCTCAACTTTTCATTAGTTCATTTACACACACACAAGAAAAAGAAAAGAAACTTCTCATTAATTCAAGGTAAGTTTGAATCTCAAATTTCATGCTACTCTCTTTATTCTAGTGTTTGTTGGATGGTGGCCAGTGGGTTGAAAGTGAGAATCTAGATTTTTCTGGGATTGGATTTAGCTTCTGTTCTATTGTGTGTATTTATTATGGAGAGAGAATGAGATTGGAGTGGATATGAGCCTTGTTGTTTCTATGGGTGATTGGAATCTGCTGATGATGACGGGTTTGGGGAGGAACCCAATTTCGACTATCATGGGTGGAATTGGAATCTCTCGCCGGCCGTCGAGTTCTTGTAAAGGTAGTTCTCTTTCTTGGGTGTTTGGTTGTAGAAGGAATCTGCTGATGTTGGTTGCTGCTTGCCTTGTTGGTTCTTTGTGTTTGGGCTGGGGATTTTCTTGCTGCAGTTCTGAGTTTCCCTACAGGAGCTTTTATTGCGGAGCCTTCTGGAGGATTTAGTTTGTGTGGAGTTTGTTGCCCTCCCTTGTTTCCAGCTCTGTTTTTTGCTGCAGCTCTCTTTGTTAAAGCTGAGCCTCCCCTGTTTCGCATCACTCTCGGCTCTGGAGTATTCATTTCTGTTTCTGTTGTTGGGGTATTGAGAGTGTAGGAGCTCCTCTGTTTCTTGTTTCAGCATCAGCCACTCAGTGCCCTTTCTGCTGTTGCTTGTGCTTTGGTTTTCAGCTGGGTTTCTGTTGTGTTTTCCTCCTCCCCGTGTTTTCAGCTGGGGTGTTTTGGGCTTCTGCTGTGCTCTCTATTAGTGCTGGGGATTGCCGTTCTGAGTTTCTTCCTGCAGATGCTACTTTGTGTTCTGGAGGATGCTGTTTTGTGCTTGAGTTTGCTGGCCTCTTCCTCTCCTCTTTGCTGCTGTGCTCTTCATCTCCTCTTTGCTGCTGTGCTCTCCCCTCCTCTGTTGTTTGCTGTTTGAGGTGGCTGTGTTGTGGTGTTTGCTGTTCAGCAGCAGCAGCTTTGTGCTTCTCTGCTGCTTTTGCATTCAGCCTTGTTTCTTGGTAGTGCCTGGTTTCTCTCTTTGTTTCTGCTGTGCTCTCTCTTCCCCCTTGTGCTGCTTTTTTGGTTTGGTGCTGTTTTGGTTTGGTGCTGCGTTCTGCTGAGTTGCTGGTCAGTCCTCAATTTCGTCCTTTGCTGGTGCTGGTTTTCTCTTCTGCTTTGGTTTAGCTTCTGATTGTTTTTCTTCTTTCTTTCCTCCTCTTTCTCTGGTTGTAATTTTTCTTTCTTTTCTCCTCTTTCTCTGTATTTTTTTCTTTGTCTCTTGGTACTGCTGGGGTGGTTCTGTTTGCCACCTCTTGTGGCTCTCTCTCTCTCTGTTTCTTTGGGGGCCTTTGGCCTTGTTCCTCTTTTTAATTCAAATTGCCATTTAGCAAAAAAAAAAAAAAAAAAAGGACCTGTGATTTGGAGCATTTCAATTATTTCAATATATGGGCCTGCTTTGGATAGTTGAATGGTAGATTTCTTTTTGAAAAAAAATAAATATTTGATTTTGATAGGACTTGGTTTTTTTATTTTGAGTTGTGGTGGACTATAAGGTTGTGAGTTTTGCCTCAATTTACTGCTCTAGTATGTTGATGAAAGTTGCAACCTTTTTCAATTGATTGATGTTTTTTAATCTTCTCAGTGTTTAATGTCTAATACTGTTCAGTGAGGGTTAAAAGGACTTGTGGTTTGGATTGATTGTTGTTCTGAATGTATGAAGTGTTCAATGTTTAATATTGTTCATGGGGAGTGGAAAGGATAATGATCTATCATTGGTGTGGGATTTGTATTGCCTAATTCAATTTCCTGTTCAGTGTGATATTCAGGTCTTTCTACCTTTTTAAGGATCAGTTTTTTGTTCATCTTTAATTTTTCTGTCATATGAATCAAGACATCGATATTTTATTTCTACCCTTTCTTTTCTTTTTGATTTTTTGTGTATTGGGGGTGGTTGTGTCTACGGGGTGGGGTGGGGGCCCCTCTGCTCTCTCTACTTAACAGTTGGGATTGCACGGGTCGGATAGGAAAGGGCTCACATCGTTGGTTCAGTGCTTTTATACCTCATCCAATTCAGTCCCTCCTAAAAATGTTTCATAGAAGGTGGGCCATCATAGTCAGTAATGAATGAAAGAGGATCGGGACAAAAGTCGAATTAATCGAACCACATGATTCTATAGGACCGGCTCTAATAAATCAGTGTTTCCTTTTGATGTAATTTTTTTCCCATGGCCTATCTAGATTGTATAGACTGCAAGTCTAGTGTTTTCGTTTTTAACTGCAGGTCCAGTGTTTATTTACAAGTTTTGTTTACATTTTTTATTTTAGTTTATTAATTTGTATTTGTAGCAATAAAAAAATGTGGATTTAATTTTTTTTAATTAAAAAACAATTAATTTTTTTTTATAAAGAAAAAACAATTAATGCGCGTCTTGCGAGCCGTAAATTGAAACTCTCCAATTCTTTAATGGCCTGCATTTGCAAGTCGTAAAAACGTATACTTAATTACGGCTTGCATTTGGAGTCGTTAATCAGATTGTACACAACTCATTTACAGCCCACAAATGCAAGCTGTGTAAAACATTTTTCGTTTTAAATATTTACGGCGTACTACGTGTGCCATAAACTTAAGCACACCAATGCTTTAACGGCACTCAGTTTGCGTCGTAAAAGTTTAGTATTTACGGCCTGCTTAGTAGGCCATAAATTTGGTCCAAAAAGTCCTAACAGCATCATTTTCGGCGTGCTTGATCCTACTTACGGCCTGTATATGCAGGCTGTAATTACATCGAACCTTTTACGGCAGGAGCTTTTACGGCACGACACCGTGAGCCGTAAACTTACATTTACGGCGCGCATGGCGCACTGTAAAAGCCCTTATCTGTTGTAGTGTTATTGCCCCTTTTATTTCAAATGATGTAATGTTCAAAGAAATGTAATCATCCTAATGATGTAATGGATTTCATGGTAATGTAATTTTAATGATGGAATGAATTCTAGATTTAAATGTGAATGGAGATGTTGTGAAATGATGAGAGTTTATATTGGTTGAGATGTTTTAAATTTGGAAAATTTTGTGAATTTCGTGACAATGGTTATCTTCTATTGAGACATTTGTGAATTCCCACTTGGTGACCATTGAATCTTGGAACATCAACATCAACCATTCTCATTCCAAATCAAACCTGGTTTTGGCAATCATCAGTCACGTTCAACATCAACTATTTAACCTTATTCATCTAACATCCAAGCTGCATTAAACAAAAAGATTTTTATCATTCATTGCTGATGTGATCAATATCAATCATAAAATATCGCAAGTGCACGGGTGTCTAGATGAAACAGTGGCAAGAACGGGTCGAACCCACAGGGAGCTACTTAAAGAAAATTTTAAATTAAGAAAACTAATTAACTAAAAATTAAGAAAAGTCTTGAGTTCTTAGATAAAAAAAAATAAGCAACTAATTTAGAAATTCGAAATCTACCAATTAATGAAGATGATTAGAGCATAGGAATCCAATAAGCATCCACCAATTATTTATTAAGTAACCCTAACTTGTTCCAATTTTTACTTCGAATCAAAGACAAATCAATGTTTTTAATTTGGAAAATCTAACTTTTAAAATCCCTTTTTAATTATAAAAATTGAAAACTCAAGACTTCCTTCATCTCATAAAAGAATAAAAATAATTTAAGCACCACCCATCAAAAGTAAGCATAAACCATCAAAAGATCTAAATCCTAAGCATGGCCTATCAAACCTAAGCATGAGTAGTCAAAAAATAATTGTTATTTTTAGAAATAAAAATAAAGATTTACTTAGGGCACGAAGACAACCCTATTAATCATTAAGCACATAATCATGGAACACAAATTAAAATTACTAAACAAATAAAAGGACAATTACTTACCTTCATCCATAACTCTAATCAAGAAAATTAGCCCGCCATTGCAAAGAATGCTTCTTGATTTATTGTTAAAAATTGCATCTTTACAACTTCTCCTTCACAAATTTTCTCCTTCAAAATAAATCATTGGACATGGCCCAAGGCTACCAAAAATAAAAATAAACTAATGGAAAAAGAAGAAAGGAACAGGAGAGAGGGAGAGCCTTAGACGTATGGAATGTCTCCCTTTGAAGCTATGGGATGTCCAATATATGCTTTTTGTAAACCCCTTTTAGTAAAGAAGTACCATCATTTTAGGTCTCCTTTTTCCTTATTTGTAGGATTCTTTCTTGTTCTCTAAGCTAACTTCTTTCTTTATAAAGACTTCTAAATTTGAGAGATCTCCTTGCCTTATTAGGTTTCTTGATGCATACACTTTCCTTGTACAATTCCAAGAATATCTCTAAAAATTGCATGATGATGTCAAGGGAATAAACTTTTCAAATATTGAGATTTCTTGCAATTCCCGCCTAAAACTGTAGCAGACAACTTCCAGAGGTCATATCTCCCTCAATATAGCTCTGATTTTGGCAATCTTGGGCTCCATGGATATCTACTCGAAAAGAGCTTTCCAACGGTGGCTAGATTGCGCCGATCCCACACTCGGTTTGAGAGTTATGGCCATTTTAAGTTGCTGCCCCTGAAAAATCCAGGAATAATTGTGCAAAAATGGAAGCTTCTATGTTGGCATGCAATGGGGTGTGTGGGGCCCATGTTGGACGTCCAAGCATGCTTGGACTCTCTCTTTGCTTGCTTATTTGACTTTTCTTTGACCTCTCTTCTCAAATTTCATCAATGTAGGTCCCATGTTGATTTCTCCTACAAATTGAAAGAGGCAATTTTAACATTAATCATATGTAAGAAAATAATTATGAACCATGTATGGGACCCTACATTCCTAGTGATGCACCAAAATGACTAACTTTCCAAAAATAGCACATGGTGCCAAATATAGCAAGATATGCATTGATGAAACCAAAAGCCTAATTTTGGGGTGATAAATGAGATGAGAAAAACTTAATTTCAAAAAGTCATGCAATTTAATGAATTTTGACCAATTTTGACCATTTCTCCAAAAATATCCTCAAATGCATGTAATCATGAAATTAAATGTAATTATATACAATTAAACCTAATTAAGTCCACAAATGCTAATGAAATGATGACTTAATGACCTAGTTTTGTGGACTTATCAATTGCCATCTTCAAGCTCTAAAAGACTTTTCCATTCTTTTTTTTAAGTTCAAACCCTTTATTGGCATATTGAAGCAACCTATAGTCATTCACAACACATCAAATGAAGCGCACATTAAGTTTTATTAGCAATTTGATAAAGAAGAGTGTCAAATACAATGGCAAGTCAACCAATAATGGGCAATGACCCAAGATTAAACAAAAAATCGTCAATTCATCATCCAAAGTGTCTTCTTCTTTTAAGTTGGACTCTCCACTGAATCAACTCAAAAAGCTCCAAGGCACACTTCAAGTTGGCATCCAAACCCTCCTTCTCAAAATGCTCCAAGGTACCCTGCAAGTTGAATTCCTCTTTGAGCTCTCAGAGGTGGAAGAAGACTTTTTTACTCTGCATAACATAGAAAAAGGAAAAACAGAGAGGAAAGAAAAACCAACACAAACAATTAGAAAATAAAAATCCATTCTTATTACATGAAAATCACATCACAAAATATGAGATTAAGATGGGAGATCTTAACATCAACCCACATTCAAATGATAGTACATGACACTATCAGTTGCAAATTGTTTATGTGTTGTTATTAGAAGTTGTTAGAAGTAGGTGGGCCTCGTGGATAGGTTTTCAAAACTTTTGACCCACTTGACTCATGAATCGAGTACCCATAAGGCCATAAACCACATCCGGGATGCAATCCCTTTATCCCATCAACCATATACAGCGTAAACTCTATCTAGAAAATAGAAACTAACAACAATCAAGCAACCAAAACAATCCACAATATACGAAGAAGTAGATTATACATTTGGAGCTCGATTGTGCTCTAATGGAGAAGAAGACTTGCTAGATGAAGAAACTCTTTCTTTGTAAGCAATGTAAGGTCTCCAAGACTTTTTAGCCTTTCACGCTATATCCCATATCAGATCTCTTCTCTAAAGGAAATGGGTGGAATCTCCTAAACAAAACTACTAGAAGCTCTAAATGAACTAGAACAGAACTAGAAGAGAGAGAGGATAGAATACTTTGCAACACTTGCACTAGAGGGACTGGCCGTCAATTCCTAGAGGGTGGACGTCCCAGCCCCTTTGCTCCCCTTTTTATAGCTTGCCAAACCTCCTCTTACTAATAATTAATTAGAAGTCCTACTTCCATTAAGAATTAATAACTTTCTCCTTTCTAATTATTATAGAAGTCTCACTTCCACAACAATTAGTAACCTACTATTACCACTATTAGAAATCTCACTTCAAATAGAAATGGAAACTTTCTAATTCCTTCCTTTTTAGAGTTCAAGTAGGATTAGTATCTTTCTAATAACTTGGGCTAGCGTGGGGACCATTAGGGATCCATAGAAAGCTGACTCCAACTAGGACACCGCGACCCCACATCTCATGTGCAATCCGGGCCCACAATTAATTGTAAATAACACTACTATATAAATGCAACTGCACTCCAATCTTAGGAATAAATTACAAAAAAGACCATAAACTTCTCAATTACCACAAGTAGGCCCCTCTATCAATATCCATGGATCAATTGAATTAAACATGTCCCTTCCAATCTTAGATTCACATCTTATTATCCTTGAGCCCCAATTAATCACAGTGATCATCAGTACCATCCAATTAACTCTTAATCGAAATGGGTGCGCACTTACTAATGACAAATCCATTAATTGGCACAAGGGGATAATATAGATAGATTCCATCTTGGCCATTCAATGTTCCCACAGTCTTACTACTACGTACCCAAGACACCGAGGTATTGACTTACAGTTGGCCTCACTCATTGGTGACTCAAAGCAAATGAATAGACAGAAACTTGAGTTCATCAATATCTCAGAATTAGGAGCTTATTGCTAAGGAATTATGAGAGCATACCTTAAAATCGAGACAGTATTTCATAAGGTGCTTCTCATGGTCCTTCAGTACATCCAATGTACCAGCACCATGATCCAGAATCTTACATTCTGATGATCGAGACAAATCACACTATCTCATAGTGGTCAAAATACTGCAACTTTATCAGATGAGATACCCAGACTCATCACTGGTTGTGAAGATATTTTAAGTATAAGATTTGTGACACATGTCTCCCGTATGTGGATCTCATCCATACACATATATCACATCTAATATACTAATAGGACTCAGTTCATCTCATGAACCATCATGTCATATGTATTAGTTATGTGCATTAAGTAATAAAACACCATTTATCTCATGAAAGGAAAGCATGATTTTATTGATGAATAAAGAAATTAATCAATTTATTACATCATCTGATGGTTTGAGTGCATACAATCTAACAGAAGCATCATGTATGAAAGAGTTACTTCAAAACAAAAGGTAAAAAAGTGTATGGCAGTGAAGTTGCAAGTTCTCAAAATAAAAGATGGCAATGAATGATAAAAAAAAAGAGCATGTGTGCTCGTTTTCATCCACGTGCTCGTTTTCATTCACACCTTCCCCTGTATTTGAACGCTAACAACAGAGACAATGTATCCAAGAAGGTTGAATGTAGCACAAGGAGGCATGAATCTACTAAGCAACAACATGAGGTGAAGGGCGAAGGACAACAACAACATGAGGAGAATCACCCATTAAAAAATAAATCTTAGAAGATAACTAAACAAATCAACCCCAAAAAATCAAAGGCAACACAACAAATTTAAGATAATAAAATTAAGAAACACAAATTGAAGACCATAGCAAACCCCATTAAAACTCAAATCCAGATCTCCAAAATGAATGAAAACAAAATAGAAAACAGAGGAAGCCCAGATCATAAAAGATAAAAAGAACACCTAAAAACAAAATTACAAAAGGAAATGTAGAATCACACAAAAATAGAAAATTTCCATGTGTGCGACAGAGAGTTGATTTCTTTACAATGGGGAAAACACCAAATCCATGGGAGGTGTGTGTATATTTAAAATAAAGGAAAATAATTCAGATAAAAACTGAGAAACTCCAAAACTCCATTAACATTTCACATGAAAAGAGAAGTCAGTTCTCCTTTGATTATTTGCCAATGAGACAATGAAGATGGAGGGCATGGAATGATTGCCAAGGCGATGATTTGGGCTTTCCCTTTCGATTGATCTTTCCTTTTCGGCGAAGGGGAAAGATGAAGAGGAACAGGGCTAAGAAGGCTAGGCCCTGGGATGAAAGGAGAGAGAGGCAAGAGACAGAGAGAGGAGCAGTCGATAGAGGGAGAGAGGTCTCCATTAGGTTTTTGGTATAAGGTCTCCATTAGGTTTTTGGTATAAGGTCTCCATTAGGTTAGAAAGGGAAAAATGTGAAAAATGGGCGGGCCTTGAAAACTTTCCAGCCATTTCTATCACACGTGGTTCCCACACCCCCCAGCTTACGCTCCCCTAAGCTACAGCTCAAGGGAGCCCCTCCCATATATATATATATATATTTATATATATATTTATATATGTATGAGGGGGCCTCTCCTCGGCTCATGTTCAAGATACCATTAGCTCAAACATGTCAAATGCACATGTCACGGGGAAGAAATTCATCGTTTCATCACCCGCCCAATTTTTTATTTGCCACCCTCTATCTCAAACACTTCAAATCGATCCCTATCCTCTCTCTCTCTCTCTCTCTCTCCTGTCCGTCGCATTAGAGCTCTCAAGCGCCCATTTTTATCGTCTTCCCTAGCAGTGGCCATTTTTTTCTTCCCTCTCATAAGGAAATCGAAAGAGGGGAAAACCCCCAAATCGCTAGGAGATTGCAAACCCTCCTCTCCCGGTCCATTCGTCCCTCCGTCGTCGGAATCCTTTCCTTTCCCACTCTTCTCGCCCCCCTCTGACCGGATTCCTCCCTCTCATCGCTCAATCCCTGTGCTGCAATGCCGCTACGCCCAGCAACTTCCTCCTCTCCTATGCGACCGGATTCCTCCCTCTCCTCTCTGGAACCCCCTCTCCCAAAGCTCCTCTCTAAAACCCTCTCTGATCTCTCTCCTCTCTGGAACCCCCTCTCTCAACTTAGACCGATGTTGTCAAGGAACATCTACAACTAGGGAAATCAGAGGAACAAAACATAGAGGAAGGTGACGACTCCAAACTTGAGACTCGTTTTATGAAAATAACTTTATTTTCTTGTATTATCTGCAAGGCCATGGTTTTTTTTTTTATCACGGCTTAGCATCCATTGGATTGAGAAATAGGCCAACTGCAGCCTACATTTTATCTAATGATAAAATTGACGGTCACAATTGAGTTTTTTTTAAAATGACACAAAAATAATTTCCTTCCTTATTTTGTAGGGGACTGAATCGATTGCCATGGACATGATTGAGTTTGGGTTCGTAGTGTTTTGGGCCACATCTTTGGAAAGTTGATGGGTGGATTTCTATTTTGTAGTGGTCAATTGTGATGAAAATACTTAGATAATGTAATAATATTTCTTAAATGTTTAACTATTTCTGGTAGGAATTGTAACATGTATTTTGGCAATGAAGATGTATTTTGCACCCCTTCTTATTTTGAATCCTCTTTAATTCTTCTTAACAGTGAAAACTTGTTGATGCTGGAATCTCTTTTACTGGATGTGTGTTTGGTGCGGTGTCTAGACTGAATTGTAATGAACTAAAACAGGAAATCTCTGATTAGGTGCAATACCCATTTATGAAAGGGTAGCTGAGGTGTTCTTGAATAGGCTAATGATGATAATGTAAACAGAAACTTGTTTGCCTATTAACTTATAATCTTGCCACACTATATTGTTAATTTCTGTTGCAACAGTTTATTTAAACTTGACAAACTCAAAAGACAGTTTTGATATGAACAATTTTCGCAGTAAGCCTATATGATTGTTTCGTGTAAAAGGGTTTTGAAATATACTTAAAGATGGTTGTTTTGTGTGAATACTACAGCAAGTCCAAAAAATGGTGTTGGATAATTTGCCAATGATAGTATGATACACAAAGGGCTTATATGAATTATTATTGGAGTTCTCCTCGGCCAAGACTCTGGTACAATGTGATTTTTAAGAATATTTTTTACTATGCTAGCACAGAATCACCCAACAATCCAATAGGAGATTTTTTGTGGAAGGCCTTGAACAATTCAAAAGTTTTGGCTTTTAAGTTTCTTGTATTTTACATGTGATTCATCTCATATCTTATCCAGACCATTGATGGAACGCGCTCCGAGGCGCCGTGGGGGCGGCTACCGGGGTCGGCGGAACGTGGGAGTCCGTCGGGTCCGGCCCTTTCGCGCCCTGGCGGGCCCTGAAGCGTGCATCAACATTTCTTTGTGTGGGTGTGCCAGATTTTCTATTTTACTTGGAATTGCAAGTGGTAATCCGGAGATCAACCTTCGCAAGTAAAAAGGAAATCAACTTCTTTCAAGTTTTCCATTGCACAAATATTTAAGAAAAGAGACATTTTCTTGGTTTGCCGTGAAAGGCGATTTTGTTTGGCATTTATAGCCGATTTTGGCGTTTATAGCCGATTTACAATTCTTATCAATAATGAAAGACAAGATTTGTGATTTTTGTCTCTTTTAGAAAAATACAAACTACAATGAAAAGCAAGAAAAGGAAGATCTAACTTTTCAGGAGATTGTGGGGGACTCGTTCAGATTGACGGTCGCAAGCCATGTATGGGCTTCGCCATCATCCATGCAGATGAGAACAGAAGATGCTCTTGATTCGCTTGGCTTGGCTATAACCTCAGGTTTTTAGAGGACAAAGACCAAGAGAAGGTCCTATGCCCAATAAAAAGCTAAGTAGACGGGCTGAAAAGCCACGTCTAAGCCATTGGAGGCAGCAGGAGAAGGCAAGGACCTTGGGGGGGGGGGGGGGGGTGCCCCCCAAGGGACTTTTGTCACCTTGTAGTGGTGGCCGGTGCAGAACTTCAGCAGAGTTTTTTCTCTCTTTTTTCTTTCTCTCAGATCTCTTTCTGATCTTTTTTTTTCTGATCTTTTCTCTGATCCTGATTTTCTCCTCTTTTTTCTGATCCCGATTTCAATGGAATGCTCTCCTATTTATAGGCTTTTGGTAGCCATTTAGGAGGGTTTATGAGCCTTAATGGCTTTAATGGGAGGAGTTACAAGATTTATTTCTTGATTTTGTAACTCCTTTT
Source organism: Umbellularia californica (assembly GCA_028538565.1). Lineage (NCBI taxonomy): Eukaryota > Viridiplantae > Streptophyta > Magnoliopsida > Laurales > Lauraceae > Umbellularia > Umbellularia californica. The sequence continues at coordinate 33,872,111 of JAPQWN010000004.1, forward strand.
TCCTTGAATCTGATTGGCCGATGGAGATTAAGGGCTTTTAATCAACTTAATTACCATAATGGGAGGAGTTTCATGGTTTAAATGCCATGAATCAATTGACTTGTAACTCCCAAATGCTTGCCTCTGATTGGGCCGTCCTAAGAAATGAATTAATGACCATAATAAAGTTAGTCAATTAACCACATTAATTGGTCGCCGAGCAGTCGAAGAGTCGCGGGCCGTGCCGTGTCTTCTGGAATTCTTCTGGCGATGATCATCGATGGATCTACATGCTGATCGACATCGGCTGAACATGTAACTTCAGACATTGATAGCTAAGAGTGGGCCGGTGACATCTGTCTTGTCGATTTCACGATCGGTCGAACAGAAAGTGCACTTTCTTGGTCGACCGGTTGGCGATCTTGGAGCGATCAATGATGATTTTATGCTTTTGGAGGTTGACCCGTGATTTTGACGGATGTCGGAGGATATGAGTCAATTTCAAGCACTAAAAATCACATTTTCAGGAAACCACAGGGGCCAAAGTGCGCGAAACGCGAAGAAAGACGGAAAAACGGGTCACCGGCGGAAAATCCGGTGACCCGGACCTCCATGGTCGCCGGCGACCATGGACCGGCGACCATGGGCCATGGTCGCAGGGGCCTGCGACCATGGGCCATGGTCGCAGGGGTCTGCGACCCTGGGGGATTTTTCCCCTTCGGAGCCCGTTTTGCGGTCGTTTTGAGGTCTTTTTCGTCGCCGTTTTCTTCTGTATTTTTCTTGACATTTCTTCTCATTTATTTGTCGCGTAAAGCTGCTGATTTTCCGCCAGAAGCTGAAAACTTGGTCAAACGATGTCGGAATGACCTGAAATTTGAGGTGAAGCCTCCTGAGCAATAAATAAGACCAACCATAGGCTTTTGTTTGAGTTTTGAAGCCGTTTGGGGTCCCGTCAATGCTTCACTTGATTTTGCTGCGGGGAAAATGCCGAGCTTTGATATGTGGCCAAACGATGTCCGATTGACCTGAAATTTGACGGGGAGCCTATTGCAGTCATTTTGAGACGTTCCATGGGCTCCGTTTTGGATGTCATGGTCCCGGGTTGCTCCGCCGTCGGTAGGCTTGATTTTCTCTCGGAGCATCGAAACCTGGTCAAACGTTGTCGGAATGACCTGAAATTCGACGTGCAGCCTTTTGGAAGCATGTGGAAGCCACTCATGCACTTGGTTTGATGAGCGAAGGCTTCGGTGGTTCCCGCCGCCGGGAGGCTTGATTTTGCTGCTCGAGCATTGATGGAGGGTCAAACGTTGTCGGTTTGACTTGAAATTTGGCATGGAGCCCTTTTGAGACATGCTGGAGTCATCTGTAGGTTCTGATCGAAGTTTTGACGTCTCCGATGATGTCGCCGCCGGGAGCGCCATTTTAGCTGTCGGAGAAGTGAAGTTAGGCCAAATGATTCTGAAATGGCCCGAAACTTCATGTGAACTCTTCTCTTGGCTATCTTGAAGGATCTTGCAGTTTTTGTTTGATTCTGACAAGATTTGATTTTTTGGAGAAATTGCATTGCCTATTTATGACAGGTTGCGACTTCATGCAGCTTTCTTGATTTGAAGAGGCAAAGTGACATTTTTGGTGTCAACAAATGCCCCCTCGAGGTACAGCGACGAGTTGCTTGACTTTTGTAGTCGATGTGCCTCGAAGAGATTTTTGAAGGAGAGCTTGTGTCTTGACCAAGAGTCTTTGAGCAATCTTTCCTTTGGTAGAGTAGCCTTTGAGCTTCCAGGGGAATTTTATGGTAGTGAAAGGAATCACACACCATCTCGAGGCAAAGTTTTGAAGATGACATCAGGGATGTGGATTTGGGTTTCTGTTTTTGATCTTGTGACCTAACCAGCTATATATGGCAGGTTAGGGGATCGGGTTTTGGTTTTGACCTTGTGACCCAACAAGCTGTATGCGGCAAGTTGGGGGATCATGATTTGGTTTTTGGTTTTGGTCTTGTGACCTAACAAGATGTATGTGGCAAGTTAGGGGACCAGGATTTGGTTTTTGGTCACTTTTTGGGACTGTGTGGGTCCATTGGAGTGGTTTGGATTTTTTTTTTGTGGAATGTCAATTTCAAGATTTTGGCTCAATTTGGTATATGAGGCTGGATGGTTTGATTTTTGGAAGCTCATGGGGCTTGGGATTTTTTTGTATGGTTCAATCAACTCAAAAGAGGCATGGAACCATTTTTGTATGCTCTTGGTAAGAGGGATTTTTTTTTTCTGACTAAAAGCCCTTTTTTTTTTTTTTTTTTTTTTTAGTGCCTAGGTGGTCAAACCTGGCTCATATGGGCTAGCCCATGGGACCTTAAGCTTTTTAGGATGGCTTAGATCTCATGTGGGGTCATTTTTGTAAAGAATATCTAAAGATATCTCATTTGGATAGAGAATATCTAAAAATATCTTTATGGGAGAGAATCTCTCATATTCCCTTAATTTGGGAGAGAATATCTCAAGGTATCTTTCTTTTTTGGGAAAGAATCTTCAATATCCTATTTTGTTGGAGAGAATCTCTCATTTGATTGATTTTGGGAGGAAATCTCTCAAAGACATCTTTCTTTTTGGGAAAGAATCTTTCTAATTCCTTCTCTTTTGGTAAGGTTACTAATTAGTAACACTTAACTTTCTTCTTTGTTTCCTTCTTTGATTTGCTCTCTCCTATAAAAGCAAAGGAAGGTAGGATCTCTTGCTCTTATTGCTTTCTTTTGCAACAATCTCAAGAGAGCTCCAAGGCCAAGAGTTTTTCTTCTTCAAGGATCTTCAAGCTTTTTCCTTCTTCTTCTCCATCAATGGCTTCAAGTAAGTTTTCTCTCTTTTTCTTTCAAGAAAACTTTATGTAGAGAATAGGATGGAAAAAAAAAGTTTCTCTTCTTTTTTTTTTTCTTTCTTTCTTTTCTTTCTATTCTTCTTCTTTTTTTTTTTCTCTTTTCCACGTGATTTCTTCTTTTGTTTTTTTTTCACACGTTTTTTTCTTCTTTTTTTTTGTGGGCCGTACGGACAGATCCGTACGGATCTGGTCCGTACGGCCACGTGGCCTGATTTTTTTTTTTTTTTTTTTTTTTTTGAGAAAGTTTCTTTTTTTTTTCTTTTCTTTCTCCCTCCTTTTTTTGAGAAAGTTTCTTTTTTTTTTTTGCTCATCATGATAATGCGTTTTTATGCAAATCTAGATGTTCATGCATGTACTTTTTGTAAATTGAATTGAGTAGCATGATGTGATAGCATACATGAAAATCTTTGCAATTTTGGGAATTTGGAGCTCGCAGCGATGTTGAGCCCTTCTTGATTTTGCGGAGATTTTGAGGTTTCGAAAGTTTGGAGTTTCGGAGCCCGCAGCAATGTTGAGCCCATCTTCAAACTTTCTATTTCCGTCGGGGTATTTCCTTTTTCTTTGGAATTGCCCCGGAGTCATGCCAAAATTTCGCCAGATTTTTGGTGGGACAAAGTGACCCCTTTTTTTTTGCGAAATCCTGTCATTTTGATGACGATCCTTTTCTTTTCCAACCTTTGCAGGTGGTTCCTCCAGAGCGAACAAGGGTAAAGAGCCTGCTACAAGCGTACCTCGTCGATCTGCTAGATCTTCCAATGTGGCCGTTCAGCAGGCCTGGGAGAAGGTCCAGTTTGTTGAGAAGAACTTGGAAGAGTGCGATTCCCTCAATCGCGATGAGATGAGACAGCGATTGATCGCTCTCAAGAATGAGGAATTCTATAAGATCATGGTAAGCAACCGTCCTTGGGTTATGGACGATCTGAGGGTTTTACCCAAGCCTACCTTCTTCTTTGGAGATGCAGTCCCTGACGACTTGACATACCAAAGGAGATGTTTTCAGTTCTCTTACACAGCAGATGGTGAAGAGAAGACTGTTTCTACCCGGTCGTCTTTTGATCGTACCATCTCGATCATGAGCCTTGCTCCCACGTGCTCTAAGAGGGAAGATCCTCCGAGCTGGGTGAAGAGGACCAGTGTGATCAAGACCGGGGTTTTTGTTGGTGGACCCTCCGGATATGCGGAGAAGCCACCTGTCCGTATGGACATGTTGATGCCAGCCAGCGGCTACCAGGGCTCTGATTATCCGTCGGTCGATTTGAGACCGGTGGGCCTTGGCGTTTTCAGCGGTGACGGCAGTACTTGGGTGAAGCCTTTTCGACTTCGTGGCCGTTTCAATGTTGACTCCGATTGGAAGTCATGGACTGACCACACCTTGCTGATTGGGGGCGCCGTTTTGAAGGAAGCCGGGATTTTTGACGCGGTCCGCGCTTTTAGGGAGACCGTGACTTTTTTCGATGATGCCTTCATGGCTATGTTGGAGTCTTTCCTCCCTCAGACCAATACCTTCGTTGTCACGAATGGTGAGATTGGTTTTTCTCTGAAGGAGTTGAGTGCTATTACTGGATTACCCATCCTTGGCAAACTCTACGAGGAGTTCATGCCGATTGACAGCGTCCTTGAGGAGCAGTCAGAGGAGTTCAGGCTCCTATACTTTCAGCTCGTCGCCTTCTATGATTTTTTGAAGGAGGGCTCGAAAGTGAGATCCAGCAGTTGGAAGAGTTATGGCTCTTCATTCTTCAACTTCTTTGACAGCAAAGAGTCTTCTGATAGCATGACCCGGGAAGACAGGAAGAAGACTTCGGTCATGCAGGAAGAGTTGAAGGGTTTCTTCGCGAGCACAGATGCCATTTGTTCTGACATTGCATTGCGGAGAGATCTTGCTTTTTACCTCACTTTTTGGCTAGGTGAGGCTATTTTTGCAGGTGGAGATGGGACGCACATCAGGCCGCATTGTATTTTTCCGGCTTGTCAGATGGCGTTTGGAGAGCGGCTTGCTTCGGTGCCCGCTCTTTACTCCTACCTGTGTACCGAACTGCAGGCTGCTGCTTTCTTGGTTCGGCTTGGGCTCCCTATGAATAGGGTATTTTCAGCCCATATCTTTTATTCGTGGTTTGTATACCACTGTCCTGGCTTCCACCAGCTGGGTGCTGCACAGGATGATGATCCTCTGATGATTCGATTGGCTAAGGGAAAAGCCGTATCTGAATCACTTTTGTTTGCCCGCATGAGGATCCGACGGTTCAGGGACGTCGAGATGGGGCAGTCTTCAGTTAAGCTTTCTCCGGAGTTGCGGAAGAAGGCTTTTGATTTTGGTGCCTCCCGAGACTCTACCAGAGCAGGGTCGGGAAGGCATTACTCTTTGACCAATGCAGAGAAGGAGTGGCTTTTCAGCATACGGGTCGGCACGATGGTGTACCGCAGACATCTTTTCGTCGACATCCAGCCGTATGTACCTTCTCGCTTTGCGCTTTAGTTGGGCTTCTCTCAAGGCGTTGTTGGGGCGCCTTCGAGTATGGTGAAGCGTTTTGGAGGTTTGCAGGATGGCAGAAATGCATGGGCTTTCTATAGTGCTGAAGACACTACTGCCACGATTTCTTATCCTGAGCTGTCGACTTTCCGAACTGCCGGCTTCACGAAGTGGTTCGCGGAGAGCTTTTTGGCATATCGGGGGCTTTCCAAGAAGGAGCTTGATGTAAAGCTGTCTTCTGGAAAAGGCATTGGGAAGTCGGATGGCGTCCGGCGAGAGGAAGTTTGGGCCTTCCTTTCTGGAGAGAAGCACAAGATAGGCTTTCTCGGTGACCAGGGCATCATTGGTTCTGAAGCTGTTCGGGAAGTACCTGATGAGGCTTTGGAGCAGCTAGAACAGGAGGAAGCTGAGCTCGACGCTTGGATGCAGGCGGCACAGAGGCGAGCTTCCGCGGAGTCTACTGGCGAGAGCAGACCATCCAGTGAGGAGTCAAGTGAGAAACCTGACTCTGATAGTGGGGCGGGTTCTTCTAGGAAGCGAACCCGTAGAGGTAGGAAGAGGAGGAGGAGTCAGCGTCACACGGGGCGGGACGAAGACTCTCCTAATGTGGAAGTCCCTCTCACTGTCAATGAGGAGGTGCCAGGGGAAGCTGACGACCCTCCGGAGAAGAGGATTCGGGAAGAAGAGACCATCGGTGAAGGTATGATTCTTCCTTTTCCTTTTCTACTTCTTTCATGGGGCTTTCCATGTTCTGATTTGTTTTCTCACCCTGCTGCTGCTTCTTTTTTTTTTTAGCAGAGGATGAAGACTTGGCGATGCCTGAGGTTCCGACCGATGAGGCGGTGATGGAGCCGGTTATGGCATCTGAAGAAGAACCTAGGGACTCTGGAATGATTCCGGAATCTCCAATTGGTATAACTTCTTTCGCTTTCTCTTTTTTTTTTGTGCCTGCGACTTGATTTGCTAACATTTTTCTTGTTAGCTGGATTGCCACAGGATTCCGATGACTTTGAACCATCAATGGACGCAAATGTCGATGATGCTTCTGATGAGTTCATGGAGGAAGAGAGTGTTCCGCCAGTCGTCGAAGAAGGTACTTTGTAGTGATGACCCTGATGGTTTTTTTTTAACAGGATCATATTCATACCTTTTTGTGTTTCATTTGCAGGTTTTGAAGTGACAGAAGAGAGTCCATCGCCTCCTTCAGAACCAGAGCAAGGGATGCCAGAGGTCGATCCGGAGGTAGAGACCAGTTCAGACATGATTGAGGAGATGCCTCGTGTTGAGATTCCCTCTCCAGTGGCTCCAAGTGAAAAGAGTTCTTTTGTTACTCTTCCAATGGGACATGACATGAGCAGCCGATCAGCGGAGAAGGGTGAATCTTCATCCAGTTCGTCCCTTCAATTTGCGAAGAAGGTGCTGGCTCGGGTTTTGAGTTCTTGGATCAAGACTCTCCTTTCTGGACACTTGGAGGCAGGATTTGGCATGATCCCACATGTACAGGAGATTCTGACCGACACCGAAGAGGTTGGTCTGGATGTCACAGGTGCCAGGGCGATCGTTGATAGGATCATTGCACTGGGTGACAAGTGGTTTGAGACCATGGGTTTCCCTGATGACCAATTCTTCAAGGAGATGTTCTTGGACCCTGCTGATAAGGCTAAGTCTGACCTGAATGAGGCTACACAAAGCAAGAAGCAGCTAGTTCGGGAGAAGAACAAGGAAGAGCTAGCCATCATCGGATTGAGGCATGACCTTAACGTCCTTGATAGGGAAGTTGAGGAGGCCAGGAAACGTCTTGAGCATTTGAAGGCACAAGTCGATGCTAAGTGGGCTGCTATAACAGAGGCTCGTGACAGGGAGAGTACTCTGATTCGCAGGGTTGCAGATGCCGGTCAAGTTCTCGAGAGGAGGACTCTAGAAAACGAACGATGGCAAACTGCTGGGGAAGAGCTTCCCGGTGTAAAAGAAGGGTTACGGCATTCGCCAGCATCTCATGGCAAGTTCCTGAAGAAGCGTGCCTTGGAAACTCTGACGGCTGAGGCCAAAGGTTTGCTTGAGGAGCTGAAGCTTTGGCTGGAGACCATTTTTGGCTGAGCTCCTGATTTTTTATAGCAGAAACCATTCTTCTTTTTTTTTGGTACCACATGTATTTTTTTGGTACTCTTTTTTGTAGTGCTTGTGAACACTTTCTTTTTTTTGGTACCACATGTATTTTTTTTGGTACTTTTCTTTTTTTTTTTTTTTTTTGTTTTTTTTTTTTAGTGCTTGTGAACACTTTCTCTTTTTTTCTTTTTGCTAAATGGGATTTGATTAAAAGCTTTGTCATTTTGTGAAAATCTTTTGTCAAATAATTGTTTTGGCATGGGAGCCTGATTTTGGTTGTGGCGTGAAAGCCGCTTTTGAGATGGCATGGAAGCCGAAATTTTATGGCGTAAAAGCCAAAATTTGGGTTGGCATGGAAGCCGGTGTTTTTGTGGCATTTACAGCCAGTTTGGTGGCATTGATAGCCAATTTGTGGCATTTATAGCGGTTTTGTGGCATTGATAGCCAATTTGTGGCATTTATAGCCGGTTTTGACATGAGAGTCAGGTCTTTTTTTTTGTGTGGCATTTGTAGCCGAGTTTTTTGAAAACCGAGTTTTGTTTTATTGGCATGAAAGCCGATTTTGGCGTTTATAGCCGGAAATTTTTGTTTTGGCATTTATAGCCGGATTTTGGCATTTATAGCCGAGTTTTGGTTTTCAAAATGCAGGTATCGACTAAATGTCGCCTCCCCGCTGAATGGTCTTGCAAGTATCGATGGAATGTCGCTTCCTTGCTCATTCGGTTTTGCGAGTATTGATGGAATGTCACTTCCTCGCGGGTTAGGTTTTGCAAGTATCGATGGAATGTCGCTTCCTCGCGAATTGGGGTGCAAATATCGACTAAGCGTCGCTTCCCTGCTTTTCCCAAGACTTTTGGTTTTGCGGGTACTGACTTGATGTCGTTTCTCCGCGATTTTTGAAATTTGAGGTTTTCTCGAACCATTTGTAATTTTGGGTTGTGGAAAGCAACTGGTATGTTGCATCTCCATGATTTTTGAAATTGGGTTGTGGATATCAACTGGTTTGTTGCTTCTCCACGGTTTTTGGATTTTGCAAGTATCGACGAAATGTCGCTTCCTTGCGATTTTAGGTGCAAGTATCGATGGAATGTCGCATCCTTGCTTTTTTTCAAAATTTTTGTTTTGCGGGTACTGACTTTGATGTCGTTTCCCCACGATTTTTGAAAAACCATTTTTTTTTTTTTTTTTTGTTTAAAGACACGAGGGTCGTAAATTTTGACCTAGAACCATTTGGCGGTAAAAGGTAAGGTGGACTAGGGTAGAAATCCCTGAATCCGGATTTTTGTTTCAAACCATGAATTTTGGTTCAAGGATCGAAAGTTTTGGTCAAGTCAGGGAGAGGCTCCTAAACTTGGATTTTTTTTTTTTTTGTTTTTGAACAATGAAACAATGAAAGTAAGCATTGTTTTTGAATCTCTAGAAATTTTGACATTTGATATGAAAATTCTAAAGAGAGTGGGTTTGACGAGCGAGTACCTGAGAACAGGTTTTGGCCATACAGGCATTGCTCTTACCCAGTTGGGTAAGTCTTCAAGGTTAGTACCGCTTCAAGAACTTGCCGTTGATAGGCAGCATACATCTGTCGCCTTCCATGTTTAGGAGGGCATATGTGCCGTTGGAGAAGACTTTGTCGATGACGTAGGGTTCCTCCCATTTTGGTTCAAACTTGCCTTTGGACTTGTGAGCGAAGACCATTGGTCTTTTTACTGCAAGAACCAAGTCACCCTTTTTGTAGGCGCGTTGCCTGACCTTTTTGTCAAAAGATCCTGCCATGCGTGCTTGGTAAAGTTCAATGCTTTGTCGAGCTTCGAGCCGTCTCTCATCGAGATTGTCCAGCTCATGGAGTCGCAATTTCGCATTGCTTTCTTGAGTCATGTCATTTTGTAGAGATACCCTCAGAGAAGGAATTTGTACCTCTAGGGGCACGACAGCTTCGCATCCATAGACCAAGGAGAATGGTGTGCTATGGGTTGGTCCTCGAACGGTGGTTCGATAGGCCCACAAAGCTTCAGACAGTTTGTCGCTCCAGTCTCTTTTGTGACTAGAGACCATTTTCTTGAGGATTTTGCAGAGTGTCTTGTTGAAGGCTTCTGCTAATCCGTTTGCTGCCGGATTGTATGGAGTCGAAGGACAGCTTTGAATTTTGTATTTGTCGCAAAACCTGTAGAATCGATGATCCCGGAATTGTGGTCCGTTATCATGGACGAATCTCTTGGGTATGCCGAAACGACAAATGATGTTGGTGCGCAGGAACTGAAGAACTGATGAGGTCTTCATTTTGTTGAACGCAAATGCTTCTGACCACTTGGAGAAATAATCCGTAGCGGCGAAGATGAAGCGATGACCTTTGCTTGAAGGGGGAGAGATAGGACCTATGATGTCCATGCCCCATGCTTCAAAAGGCCATGAGATTGCTGTAGGATGCAGCCATTCCGGAGGCATGTGAATGTAATCTCCGTGAACTTGGCATAGCTGGCAGCGTTTGGCAAATTGCATTGCATCAGCAACCATGGTAGGCCAATAGTAACCTAACCTTTTTATCTGATCATAGAGCTTAGGACCTGCCTGATGGGCTCCACAAAGACCAGCATGAACTTCTTTAAGTGTTTCTTCGGCCTCTTGTTGTGACAAGCAGCGTAGAAGTACTCCGTTGAAGGATTTCCTGTAAAGGATCTTTGAAGGGATATCCAAATGAAAGTTTGGGGTTCGCCTTTGAATGCTTACCCGTTCTTTTGGATCTTCAGGTAGGATTCCGAACATAGTGTAATCAATGAACGGATCCCTCCAGTCGCCGATTGAAGGTTGAAGGATAGAGATCCGACTTCCAACCACTCGGTGGCATTCAGCAACTGCTTGGTGTGTGTTAAGAGGAGGGAGGATCCTTCTCTCATTCACTGTAATTTGCATGTTTTTTCCTTCCTGGATCGCCATTGATGCGGCAAGTCCAGCCAGGGCATCTGCACGGATGTTTTCACCTCTACGAATGTGGGTGATGTAACAGATGTCAAACTTTTGCAGAAGCGATTGTGCCTTGTTGTAAAAAGGCAGCAGATCAGGCTTCCTGACTTCATATTTCTGATTCATCTGGTTGACGATCAGTTGAGAGTCTCCAAAGACTTCCAGCATAGTGATACCGGATTCGATGTAGAGTTCCAATCCTAGGATCAGAGCTTGGTATTCAGCTGCATTGTTTGTGCATGGTTCCAGTAGCGAGAAAGCGTGTGGAATCATGCATTTGTCGGGGCTAACAAAGAGGATGCCAACTCCCGAGATCAGCTTTCTGTTTTCATTTGTCCTGGTTGCACCGTCAAAGTACATGTCCCAGGAGGCATTTGGTGAGGAAGTCTCCACGTTGTAGACAGGTTCGTCTGGGAGATCATCTCTGAGTGGTGAATCTTTAGGCAATGGATGCTCTGCGAGGAAATCTGCTAGAGCTTGGCCTTTGATTGCTTTTTGTGGCACATACCTAATATCAAATTGTGACAAGAGGATGGACCATTTTGCCAGTCGGGCATTGAGAGAACCGGCCTTCGTGACAAGGACCTTCAAGAGGTTGATCCTCGAGACCAGGTAGACTGTGTTGGAAAGCAAGTAGTGACGTAGCTTTTGTACGGCGAACATCACTGCAAGGCATTCTTTTTCGACTGGAGAGTAGCGATGCTCTGCACCTACTAGCATGCGGCTGAGGTAGTATAGAGCAGCTTCTTTTCCCTCACCATTCTCTTGTGCAAGCAGAGCGCCTACAGAATGATCAAGAGCTCTTGTGTACAAGATGAATGGTTTTCCAGTGGCAGGAGCAGCTAACACTGGAGGTTTGGTCAGGTATGACTTGATATCTTGAAATGCGGCTTCACAGTCGGCATCCCAGACAAAGTCTACACCCTTTTTCATCAATCGAGAGAATGGACGGCATTTCCCCGAAAGATTGGAGATGAACCGTCTGATGTAAGCCAATCTCCCTTGGAGCCCTTTTAGTTCTCTCAAGGTTCTTGGAGAGGGCATTTCTAGAATAGCCTTGACTTTTATGGGGTCAAGTTCTATTCCAGCTTTCCGAACAAGGAATCCGAGAAACTTACCCGACGAGACGCCGAAGAAGCATTTTAGAGGATTCATCCGCAGTTTGTGTTTGCGGAGTCGGAGGAAGACTTCCCGAAGATCTTTGAGATGGTCTTCTTTTCTTCTGCTTTTGACGGCGAGGTCATCAACAAAACATTCGACCGTCTTGTGCTGCATATCTTGGAATATTTTCATCATAGCCCTCTGATATGTGGCACCAGCATTTTTCAGACCAAATGGCATGACAGTGTAGCAATACATGCCAAACGGAGTCCGAAATGAAGTGTGTTTTTCATCCTCGGGATGCATCTTTATCTGATTGTAACCAGAGAAGCCATCCATGAATGTCATTCGCTCGAATCCGCAGGTATTGTCAATCATCACCTCCGGTATGGGGAGCGGGAATTCATCTTTAGGGCAAGCGCCATTCAAGTCTCTATAGTCAATACAGACTCTGATCTGCCCATTTTTCTTTGTCACGGGGACAATGTTGGCCAACCATTCTGGATGTTGTTCCTCACGGATGAAGCCGACACTTTTGAGCTTTTGAACTTCTTGTTCAATTTTATCCATCACATCTGGACGGAATCTTCTTTGGCCTTGTTTGACAGGCTTGACTTCTTCTTGAAGATTGAGTTTGTGGACTGCTACTTTGGGGTCTAAACCAGGCATTTCAGCACAGGACCATGCAAAGCAATCAACGAACTCACGAAGAAAAGCGATATACTCGGGTAACTCATCATCCTTTATATTCTTGCTTATGAATACAGGACGTGGGTTATCAGGTGTTCCCAAGTATATCTTTTCAACAGGATCTTCTGTCGGAAGGTTCGAAGGTGGTTCCTCCACAATATTTTCGGAGGCTTCCAACTCAACGAAACCTTCTGGAGTTTCAACTGCATTACCAGACCAAGGCTCTGTTCCTTTCCATGGATTTTCTTGATTGGTGATCTCCTCAAGGCTTGCTATGAGATAGTCCCAATCGCCTGTTGAGTCTGGTATTTCTTTTGGAGACAAGGGTTCTTCTGGGTCAGGATGCCACAAGTCTGTATTATCGGACGATTCCTCTTTATCATCAGAGAAATCATACCAATTGGATGAGCTTCCTGGATCTTTGTCAGGTAACTCTTTAAAGAGATTTCCAGGGAGATCGATGTCTTCGTGGACTTTAGATGTTGAGGCTTGGTCGGTAAAACGACTTTTAAGCCTTTGTGTCAACTGTCTCAGAGGAGTGTCGGGATCATACCCTAACCCATATGAAGACTTTTCTACATGACCGTAGAGTCTCCAATCTTCCAGCTGGCTTTTGGTCAAGGCGGGCTCTAATGGCGTGAGAATACCGCGTCTTTCTCCCAAACCGACTGGGTTTTGAGCGTCATAGCCCATTTTCTTCATAATTGCTTGTGCCACATGACTATATAGAGATAGCTGAGGCATACCTTCATTTTGGAAAGGTTCCAGCATGGAATTTGATGAAGAACCGTCCGATCTATGGAAGAAGATCGGCCTTTGCTTTGGTGATGTTGCCGGAACAACAAAGGTCGCAGACGTAGGATCTTCTACATCAGCAGGTGTCTCCATCGGAGTGAGAGCAGGCTGAACTTGCTGAGTGTCAGCTTGGCTTGACGATGCATCGTCTTCTGGCTCTGAGTCCGAGTCTGTGTCTTGCATGATAGACACGAGAGAGACAACAAATTTGCCCCCAGGCTTTTGTTTCGCCTTCTTCACTTTAGTCGTGATGACCAAAGGTTTTGAATTCTTGAGGGAGATAACGAAGGGAGATTGACTACTCTCTTCTAATTTGCCGGAGGGTTTGTTTTCTTCCGGTGATTTTTGAGGAGCCTTGCCTTTATCTTTCTGGAGATTTTCAGCAGGGGGTGCTATTTCCTCTTCTTCTTCTTTTTCGCCTTCATACATTTGGGAGTCTGCGAAGTGGACTTCTTTACCTTTGAAGGGTTTCCTGTCCGCAAAGACTCGATGTACCATGCCGTCGTCGTCGACGAACTTGATGCATTGATGTAGAGTTGAAGGAACAACACCATTCTCGTGTATCCAAGGACGTCCGAGAAGGATGTTGTAGCATGAGGGGGTTTTTATTGCATACACAGTGACCTCAGAGATAAGATCACCGATTTGCAATTTGAACCTGATTTTGCCGATAGGCCTTTGAGTGCTCCCATCGTATCCAAAGATAGATACAGATGTGTGGCTTAGCTTGCTGGGTGGGATGCCCAACTCTTCAAGAGCCGAAGTGGAGATAAGGTTGAGTGCAGAACCTGGGTCGATCTGAACTCTATGTATCGGCATTTCTTTGATGTACCCTGTGAAGTACAGGGGTCGGTTGTGCCTTGCTTCGCCAAGTAGGAGGTCTTCCTTAGTGAAGGCGATGGTTGCACTGGCTGCCTTTTGAACCGAGAGGCATTGGATGCATGATCCCTCAGTTTTCTCTTTTTCTCCTTTTAAGGAGGTTTCTGAGTTTTTGACCCGGTAGTCCATTTCAATTTGGAGGACTTGTGGGGCATGTTTGTCGACATCCTCATTCAGTTTTTGTAATTCTGAGATGAGATTATCACGAGTGCGTGGAGACATTCGTAATAAATCCAGGATGTGAAGACGTGCAGGTATGTGTTTGAAGTGCTCAACCAAGTCATACTTGAAAGCCTCCTTAGGGCCTGCATGTTCATCATTGTTGCCACTGGGGGCGTTTACAACATCTTTTCCCGAAGGATTTACATAAGTAAAGGAAGATTGGTTGTAATTCTTGTGGTAGTCCCGGCCCGAACGGGTGCCTCTACCAACTTCGAGAGCTTCTTGAGAAGGATCTTCGTTTGGAAGATTGTCTTCAGGATCAAGAGGCTGTCGTTTTTCATCTACTGGGGATGTATCTGCAGCAGAGTTGCCATCCTCAGTGATTGTGTTGCACGGAGCATTTTCCGGGAGCAAGTCCTGAACAGCATCCAGCAGCTTTTCTTCTTCGTTGACCCATCCATCACCCCAAGTTGGGTTTTCTTCATGGTGATGAGTCGGGAAGAATGTGTATCCTGAAGTCACAGTCTCAGGAGAAGAAACCTGAGAGGGTGCCATCTCTGTGAAAGTCACGTGAGACGAGGTAGCTCCAGAAGATACATTGCTAGGCGTCGTCGGAGTATAGGTAATCTCATCAGACGACGCTTCAGAAGAGCTATAGTCCTGATATATTACATTACAGGAAGCTCTGATAGGAGATGTTGCCTGCTCGGAGTCAGACTCATCCTCGGATGTAAGAGGATCGTCAATCCAGCAATGTTCTCCATTTTCAGGAGTTGAGGGAGGAGGTACCTGATGGGCTTCAGGGACTTCCGGCTCTGGATTGTGAGGAATCTCGTTGACGCGGTCTTGCTCTTGTTCTAGAGCGAGACGCTGCAAGATCCTTGCATATTCTTCAAGATCAGGCATGGGAGCCAGATCCTCTTCTTCGTCTTCTCCGTGTGGCTCAACATAGTTGATTTCCACTGGAGCAATGACAGGTGCTGGGTTAACAGCATCTTCTTGTGCAGCCTCTTGGTCTTCTTCATCATCAGACCAGGATCCTTGTGGTTGCAAGGGGTTATACCAGATTACTGGCATAAGGTGAGTTTCAGGAACCCATTCTTCATCGGAGAGATATTCTCCTGTTTCAAGAGATTCCTCCCACTCATCGGTGTAGTTGGGCTCGAATCCATCGTCGGTGTCGCTAGACTCGTATCCATCAATGGAGAATCCAACTACCGAGTTGCAAGAGTATAATGCCCCCTGCATGGCTTCTTTTTTGAATTGAGGTGGCATGAAATCACTGAGAGTGAAGTTTCTTACCGCCTTTGAAGTCTCTGGAAGGGACGTTTTTATTGCCCCGAGTGAAGTGGTAGAGGAGGCCTCTGCCTTTTCATGGACTTCTTGTTTTGGCTGGGTCTTCTCTTGCCGTTTGAGCCTGAGGAGATGTTTCCTAGCCTGCCTTCGCTGTTGAGCTGTCGGCTTTATTTTTATGATCTCCCAGTTTTCATCTTCCAAGAGATCGGGATGTACCCATATGGGTTGTCCGTCTGGTGTCGGGTAAGGAACCAACACTTCGGACGTTTGAATTCTTTTTATCACCTTGAAGGAAGTAGTGATCTTCTTCTTCGGTGATTTTGGTGTTTGTCCACATGACACCATGTTGACGGAGGCAGTCCCATAGTTTTTGTCAAAGGTGATGACTCCGTTTTTCCACATCTCGTTTATCTTCTCTCTCACAACAAAGCATTGATTGAGAGGATGCGAGACCATCTGGTGGTATGGACAGTACCGAGGATCATTGGTTTTGCCAACGTCTCCAGGTCTTTTGGGCTCTGGCAAAATGAGTTTGCCATTTGCTAGGAGAGCCTCAAAGATTTCTTCGACGTCTTCATCGAACGGATATTTCTTTTCTACTCGCTCTTTGAAGGCATCAGAGAGTTCAGGTCTCTTACCTGCAGCTCTATTTTCAGCTTTCTTTGGTTGCTGAGGAGCTGACTTAGTCTGCACATTGAGAACCTCCTTCTTCTTTGGTTTAGAGGTTGCAACAGCAGTCGGCTCTTTCTTTGATGATTTCTGACTGTTGAGGTCTTTGATCACCGTTTCAGCTTCCATGGAAGCTTCCAGGAGTTCCCCCAGGTTCTTTGATTTATTGCCGATGATCATGGAGCGGATTTTAGCTCTCATGTTGTTTCGGCAGATGTCGACTAGCGACGCTTGTGGCAGTACATCTGAGCATTTGTACGCCATTGCTTTCCACTTGTGAATGAAGTCATAAGTTGACTCATTCTCTCCCTGTTTTAGGCTGCAGAGCTGAGCCATAGTAACAGGATGATCCTCACCTTGGAAGTGGGTCAGGAAGCGTGTCTCCAGCATAGCCCAGTTCTGAATGGAGTTCTCCGGCAGAGTGGAGTACCAATCGAAGGCCGTACCTTTTAGGGTACTTGCAAAGAGGCGGATCTTGAGTGCATCTTGATCCGCGATAGCTCCCGTCAAGATCTTGAAGTGGATGACGTGCTGTCTGGCTGATCCTTTCCCCGTATATGTTTGGAGAGTAGGATGCTTGAATTTTGTGGGGAACGGGACCGAGTCCATCCATAAAGGATATGGTGGCTTGATCCCATGCTCTTTGAGTATATCCTCTTCTTTAGCTTTGGCGAGGATACTGTCTACGTCCTTTTTGGTAAGGGCGCGTGACTCATTTTCTTCTCCATTTTCCTCGTTATTGCCATGATTCGGAGGAGGCTCATTGTTCACCTGATTTTGGACGACAAGGAGAAGGTTTTCCATCAGAGTTTCAATCCTCTGCTGGCCTTGTTCCAACTGCTGGATGCGTGTGAGCGCATCATCTCGAGGTGGATTCTGAGGTGGCGGCTCAGAACTTGTAGCCAAGACGTTCATCCCTCGGGATTCGAACGAAGAAATCGTCCTGGTGACCGAGCTGGGGCTCATTCTTTTTGATGAAGAGCTTGATGAAGGATTACTCTCCCGTCCTTGGCTGGAAGGGGCAGGAGATTCTTCGGGATGTCTTTGTGTCCTGGTGACGCTACGGGTCACCGGACGTCGGACATGGATTTTTGATGCTGACCTTTGGCGTCTTCTGGTTTTTCCAACCATATGGACGGCAGCAACTTGGTCGGGTCTTTCTTTTTCGACCCATTTGCGGGAGACTTGAAGTGTAGGAGGCTGGGTCCTTTGCTTCTCTAGTCTCTTTTGTCGATGTGACGCACAGCGGCGTGCTCGACGAGCGATTTGAGCTTTGGTCAGCTCTGGCTGGGCTCTGACGATGAAGGATGTGCTCCCTCGGGCGCAGCAGCCGAGCTTGTATTCTTTGTGGTTGGGCAAGGACAGGATGCGGACCCGGTCCTTTGCCTGTTGCAGCGAAGCTTTGAACCTTTCGAGTTCGGCCCCTGTAGAGATGAAGGGTCGAACTGAAGGAGTGTAGGCCTTAGCAGGTGCTTGGAGAGGCCTGGTGATGCATGATCTGATTTTGGGCCTGTAGGAACAAGCCGGCTCATGCTGGGTTGACTTGGGAGTCAGGTTGGAGATGGGTCTCTCCTCTTTCATGTAGGCAAGAGGGTAGAACTGGTTTTCTTTGAGTGGGGCCAGGTATGCTGGCTTGGTGGAAATTTGAGACCTTCTTTGTTTTGGGGAAGGTCTTGGAGACCAAGTCTTGGGATAGACCTGGTTGTTTGTGGGTCGAGGCTTCGCGGGGGTGCCGCGGGCTTCGGGCTTTTGGGCGCTCGCCTTTGGTGTCACGGGAGTGACACGTTGAGAGGCGATCTTCTGCCTTTTGGCAGGCGCAGTTTGTTCTTCGGGAAGTGGGAATGGTCCCAGTGTCCCGAAGACGATGGTCCGGGGAGTCGAGGTCGACCCTGAGTTCAGAGAGTTGCCGAGGGAGTTGACGCTTCGGCAGCTGGCGGGGCGCTTGTAAGTGCGCTCGGTTTGCTTCTGTTGAAGCATGAGTTGGTGCTTGTTCTCATCGAAGATAATAGTTAAGGCTGCCATTGTTAGTTTCGAAAAAGTTCTGAAACAAGACCACATCCATTAGTAATCACAAGAATATAATGATCATAAATGGGAATTTCTATGGTTGTCTTTTCAAATCGCTCAAGGGATATGACCCAAGCGACATGAAGAAGGCAAAAAGCCATAGATGGTACAATTGTTCTGACAGCAAGTATGGTGAGCCCAGAATGAGCGTTCCAGTGACTGCTAGAAGCAATTGTAAACCTAAATTCGACTTATCGAGAAGCAGGGCTTGCTCGAGATAAGAAGAATATAAGGTAGGAGTTACAAATGTGCAGGTCACAAATACAGTAGACCCTGAAAGGGCGTACCAGTATTGCTATGCACAAATGTTGGAGATCGCATCCATGAGATGGGATTCTTTGTTTTGAAATGTCAGAAATGGATTCGTCAAAGAGAGCAGGTGGCATTCCGATTCAAATACGGGCTCAACGATTTCCGCGAGCGCCAGTACTCAGAAGGGAAGAGACCACAATTTCTCGAATCTGAATCCAAAAAGTGACGAGTTTTTGGAGATTTTTTTTTTTTGAAATGATTTTTTTTTATTTTATTTTTATTTTATTTTTTTTTATTTTTTATTTTTTTTTTAAATATTTTTTTTATTTATTTTTTTATTTTATTTTTTTTTGAAAATTTTTGTTTTTTTTTTTTTTTAAGATTTTTTTTTTTGAAAATCTTTTTTTTTTTTTTTTAATTTTTTAAGATTTAAAGACGAGAGAGTACACATAGGCCTCCTAACCCGGTCTTATGAAACCTCAATTGATAGAATTGCCCCCAGGTAAGGGTAGGATTACTTAATGAACCCGTTTGGAGGACCCTTGCCTAGAACAGTCAAGCTGTCTCCACACTCTGGACAAGGCTTTTCTTGAATCAATCGTGATCAAAGAACGCAATTGGTTTAACCTTAGTGGTCTATGTCTTTTTTTTCATAAAAATCCCAAATAGACTCATCGAAGAGAAACGATGGCCCAAAACCTTAGTCGAACGGGCTCAACATTTCTGCAAGCACCAAAGAACGATAGGATAGGATCAAAGTTTCTCAATTTTGAATCCAAACTAAGAAAACAATTTTTTTTTTTTTTTATTTTTTTTAATATTTTTTTTTTTGAAATCTCTAATGAACTCATCGAAGAGAAACGATGGTCCAAAACCTTAGTCGAACGGGCTCAACATTTCTGCAAGCACCAAAGAACGATAGGATAGGATCAAAGTTTCTCAATTTTGAATCCAAACTAAGAAAACTAATTTTTTTTTATTTTTTATTTTTTTTTAATATTTTTTTTTTTGAAATCTCTAATGAACTCATCGAAGAGAAACGATGGTCCAAAACCTTAGTCGAACGGGCTCAACATTTCTGCAAGCACCAAAGAACGATAGGATAGGATCAAGGTTTCTCAATTTTGAATTCAAACTAAGAAAACTGATTTTTTTTATTTATTTTTTTTTTTTTTTAAATCTCTAATGAACTCATCGAAGAGAAACGATGGCCCAAAACCTTAGTCGAACGGGCTCAACATTTCTGCAAGCACCAAAGAACGATAGGATAGGATCAAAGTTTCTCAATTTTAAATTCAAACTAAGAAAACTGATTTTTTTTTTGAAATCTCTAATGAACTCATCGAAGAGAAACGATGGCCCAAAACCTTAGTCGAACGGGCTCAACATTTCTGCAAGCACCAAAGAACGATAGGATAGGATCAAAGTTTCTCAATTTTGAATTCAAACTAAGAAAACTGATTTTTTTTTTTTTGATTTTTTTTTTTGCAAAGAGAAAGAGTGGAAACAAACTTAAAGAAGTAGAAATTTCCAAAAAATCCCATCTCATGTTTTTTGGGTGCAAAATCCAACATAGGCCACCAGCTAGAAAGTAGCCAAGGAATCTGGAGAAGAAGTATAAGCATAGAGCAAAAATATGGTATGCAAATATTTCATTTCCAAGCACCATGTTCTCAAATGAACGAGTCCCACCGGGTGTGCCAGCTTGATGGAACGCGCTCCGAGGCGCCGTGGGGGCGGCTACCGGGGTCGGCGGAACGTGGGAGTCCGTCGGGTCCGGCCCTTTCGCGCCCTGGCGGGCCCTGAAGCGTGCATCAACATTTCTTTGTGTGGGTGTGCCAGATTTTCTATTTTACTTGGAATTGCAAGTGGTAATCCGGAGATCAACCTTCGCAAGTAAAAAGGAAATCAACTTCTTTCAAGTTTTCCATTGCACAAATATTTAAGAAAAGAGACATTTTCTTGGTTTGCCGTGAAAGGCGATTTTGTTTGGCATTTATAGCCGATTTTGGCGTTTATAGCCGATTTACAATTCTTATCAATAATGAAAGACAAGATTTGTGATTTTTGTCTCTTTTAGAAAAATACAAACTACAATGAAAAGCAAGAAAAGGAAGATCTAACTTTTCAGGAGATTGTGGGGGACTCGTTCAGATTGGCGGTCGCAAGCCATGTATGGGCTTCGCCATCATCCATGCAGATGAGAACAGAAGATGCTCTTAATTCGCTTGGCTTGGCTATAACCTCAGGTTTTTAGAGGACAAAGACCAAGAGAAGGTCCTATGCCCAATAAAAAGCTAAGTAGACGGGCTGAAAAGCCACGTCTAAGCCATTGGAGGCGGCAGGAGAAGGCAAGGACCTTGGGGGGGGTGCCCCCCAAGGGACTTTTGTCACCTTGTAGTGGTGGCCGGTGCAGAACTTCAGCAGAGTTTTTTCTCTCTTTTTTCTTTCTCTCAGATCTCTTTCTGATCTTTTTTTTTCTGATCTTTTCTCTGATCCTGATTTTCTCCTCTTTTTTCTGATCCCGATTTCAATGGAATGCTCTCCTATTTATAGGCTTTTGGTAGCCATTTAGGAGGGTTTATGAGCCTTAATGGCTTTAATGGGAGGAGTTACAAGATTTATTTCTTGATTTTGTAACTCCTTTTTCCTTGAATCTGATTGGCCGATGGAGATTAAGGGCTTTTAATCACCTTAATTACCATAATGGGAGGAGTTTCATGGTTTAAATGCCATGAATCAATTGACTTGTAACTCCCAAATGCTTGCCTCTGATTGGGCCGTCCAAAGAAATGAATTAATGACCATAATAAAGTTAGTCAATTAACCACATTAATTGGTCGCCGAGCAGTCGAAGAGTCGCGGGCCGTGCCGTGTCTTCTGGAATTCTTCTGGCGATGATCATCGATGGATCTACATGCTGATCGACATCGGATGAACATGTAACTTCAGACATTGATAGCTAAGAGTGGGCCGGTGACATCTGTCTTGTCGATTTCACGATCGGTCGGACAGAAAGTGCACTTTCTTGGTCGACCGGTTGGCGATCTTGGAGCGATCAATGATGATTTTATGCTTTTGGAGGTTGACCAGTGATTTTGACGGATGTTGGAGGATATGAGTCAATTTCAAGCACTAAAAATCACATTTTCAGGAAACCACAGGGGCCAAAGTGCGCGAAACGCGAAGAAAGACGGAAAAACGGGTCACCGGCGGAAAATCCGGTGACCCGGACCTCCATGGTCGCCGGCAACAATGGGCCATGGTCGCCGGCGACCATGGACCGGCGACCATGGGCCATGGTCGCAGGGGCCTGCGACCATGGGCCATGGTCGCAGGGGTCTGCGACCCTGGGGGATTTTTCCCCTTCGGAGCCAGTTTTGCGGTCATTTTGAGGTCTTTTTCGTCGCCGTTTTCTTCTGTATTTTTCTTGACATTTCTTCTCATTTATTGGCTTGATTTCCCTGTAGAAAACTTGATGAGAATCCTTGCATTTTTAGAGTGCAAAGTTTCCAATTTTCCGGGAAAGCCGAAGACTTTGTCGCGTAAAGCTGCTGATTTTCCGCCAGAAGCTGAAAACTTGGTCAAACGATGTCGGAATGACCTGAAATTTGAGGTGAAGCCTCCTGAGCAATAAATAAGACCAACCATAGGCTTTTGTTTGAGTTTTGAAGCCGTTTGGGGTCCCGTCAATGCTTCACTTGATTTTGCTGCGGGGAAAATGCCGAGCTTTGATATGTGGCCAAACGATGTCCGATTGACCTGAAATTTGACGGGGAGCCTATTGGAGTCATTTTGAGACGTTCCATGGGCTCCGTTTTGGATGTCATGGTCCCGGGTTGCTCCGCCGTCGGTAGGCTTGATTTTCTCTCGGAGCATTGAAACCTGGTCAAACGTTGTCGGAATGACCTGAAATTCGACGTGCAGCCTTTTGGAAGCATGTGGAAGCCACTCATGCACTTGGTTTGATGAGAGAAGGCTTCGGTGGTTCCCGCCGCCGGGAGGCTTGATTTTGCTGCTCGAGCATTGATGGAGGGTCAAACGTTGTCGGTTTGACTTGAAATTTGGCATGGAGCCCTTTTGAGACATGCTGGAGTCATCTGTAGGTTCTGATCGAAGTTTTGACGTCTCCGATGATGTCGCCGCCGGGAGCGCCATATTAGCTGTCGGAGAAGTGAAGTTAGGCCAAATGATTCTGAAATGGCCCGAAACTTCATGTGTACTCTTCTCTTGGCTATCTTGAAGGATCTTGCAGTTTTTGTTTGATTCTGACAAGATTTGATTTTTTGGAGAAATTGCATTGCCTATTTATGACAGGTTGCGACTTCATGCAGCTTTCTTGATTTGAAGAGGCAAAGTGACATTTTTGGTGTCAACAACCATTACAATAGACTTGACTCCATGCTTATTGATGCGACAATTGTGAACACTCTTTTCATCACTAATCATAGAATAGAAAAATATATATATATATAACAAATAAAAGGAATAAAACATAATGAATAGAATTGATTTCTTTTATCCCAAGAAGACAACTCAACTGAAGAAGATTTTAGAGACAATGAAGTGATATATAATTCTCTTATTCCTCATATTACAGAATATGAACCCCTAATTTACAAAAATTTCATTTTTACATCCAACAATTCTTGAGCCTTTTGCCAATCAGTAGCCTCTGGATCTTAAATCAATTCTCATCTTCTCTATCCTTTTGCCTAGTGCCTTTCTCTGCTGCAATGGACAGAACAATTGCCAATACCCCAAATCATGGGTTCCAGTATCACACCCTTCTTCTCCTCCCTGCCATATGGATCAACACCTATAAAAATCAATAAATTCCAACCACAAAGAACCCATTTTTGAAGAAATAAAGCGGACCAAGATCATAAAAATATAAAAGAGTAACCAAAAAAGCCAAAAAAATGAAATAAAAAGCCCAAATTGCAAAATAAAATGCAGAATCACACAAAACAGAGCAAACCCATCAAAATCCATAGCCAGATCTCCAAAACGAACAAAAACACAGCCCCCAAATTACATACATGAATTACATTGACAGAGAATATTAACAAAGAAAGACAAGTCGTAGCCATTGCCGGGTAGTGACAGGGCCGAGATTGGCAGCTACCGTGGCTGAGAGAGACTAAGATCTGCTCCTGCCATGGCCATGAGAGAGGTCTTTCTTTTTCCTTTTGATTCTATCATTGCAAGACAGCTTGCTGCAGACGTTCCTCGGAAACATCAATCTAAGCGGTGACGAAAACAGGTGAAGACAGGTCGCAAGTCTGGGATCTGCTAGAGAGAGAATAGGGTTCTTAAGTTTAGGAGAGGAGGTTCCATAGAATAGAGACTGGATTTCAGATAGGAGAGGGAAGAATCCGGTTGCCGTGGAGAGGGGGAAGTCGCTGGGCGTCGCGGCACAAGGATCGAGCGACGAGAGGGAGGAATCCGGTCACAGAGGGGGCGAGACTGATGGACCCAAAAAAGGAGGAATCTTCCGTCCTCTCCCTCCGCACCCCGGGGGCTGACCTGGGTCTCGGCAGAGGAGGGAAGATCTCAGGCATCAACATTTTTGTACGGGTATGCCAGATTTACTTTCTACTTGGAATTTGGAATGGTGATAATCCGGAGATTCACCTTCACAAGTGGAAAGGAAATCAATCCTTTTTTCTAACTTTTCAAATTGCATTAATATTAAGAAAAGAGACAAGTTTGTTTTTTTAGAATGCCGTAGGAGGCGTTTTTGTTTGTTTGCCATAAAAGGCGATTTTGCCGTGAAAGGCGATTTAACAAAACTCATCAAATATGAAAGACAAGAATTGCGATTTCTTTTTGTTTCTTTAGAAATACAAACTACAATAGAAAAGTAAGAAAAGGGATCTAACTTCTCAGGAGATTGTGGGGACACGTTGAGATCGACGGTCGCAAGTCATGTATGGGCTTCACCATCGTCCTTCAAATGAGAACATGTGATGCTTTGATTCTTTGGCTTGGCTCCTAACCTCGGTTTTTTAAAGGACAAGGACCAAGAGGAGGTCCTATATCCAATGAAAAACCAAGTAAACAGGCTGAAAAACCGCGTTTAGGCCATGTTGGAGAAGGAGGAAACCTTGGGGGGGTGGCCCCCCAAGGGACGTTGATCACCTTGTGGTGCTTCCGGGAGCAAAGTAGCAAGAGTTCGTCTCTTTCTTGGATTTTCTGGACTTTCAGAGCTTGCACTTGGGATCTATTTTCATCATGCTTTCTTCTTGGAATGGACCTCCTTTTATAGGCTTTTGGTAGCCATGAGGTGTTTATTGGCATTGATGGCCATGATGAAAGAATTGATCAGGAGTTACAAGTTGACTTTGTAACTCCTTTTTCAAGGCTTGTGATTGGCTGATGAAGGTAGTGGGCATTTAATCACCTTTATGCTTCATGATGATGGGAGTTTCATGGGTTTAATGCCATGATTGTTTGGATTTGTAACTCCCAAATGCTTGAATCTGATTGGGCCGTCCAAAATAATGAGTTAATGACCGCATTAAGTTGTCATAAACGGGTCAATTAACGTCATTAAGTGGTCGCCAAGGCATGTGAAGAGTTGCAGGCCGCGCTGCGCCTCTTGAGATTCTTCTTGCGATCATCACAGGTGGATCCACGCATTGTTTGATGTCGGATTGCGATGCAATTTCAGACATTAGTTGATGTTGGTGGGCCGGTGACATCTGTCTTGTCGATTTCACGATCGGTCGGACAGAAAATGCACTTTCTTGGTCAGCCGGTTGGCGATCTTGAGGCGATCGGTGATGATTTCATGCTTTTGACGGCGGATCCGAGATGTCGACGAAGATCAGTGGTTTTCAAGCACCAAACATTGGATTTTCAGAAAATCACAGAGGCCGGAACACCCGAAACGCGAAAACCATCGAAAAACGGATGTTTTGGTGCAAAATCCGGTGACTGGATTTGCAGGGTCGCCGGGCGACCATGCACCCAGGGTTGCCGGCAACCTTAGGGTTTTTTGCCCTTTGGTCGCCGAGCTTCGTTTTCGGCCGATTTTTCGTCTTTTTCGTTCCTTTTTTCTTTTGTATTTCTCTTGACATTTTTCCTCAATTATTGACTATATTTTCTTGGAGAAAACTTGACGAGAACCCGCACGAAATCGGAGCACAAAGTTTCCCATTTTTCGGGAAAGCCAAAGACTTTGTAGCTGATTTTCCGTCAAGCGTCGAAACTGGGTCAAACGATGTCGGAATGACCTAAAAATTGAGGTGAAGCTTCTTGAGCAGTGGATAGGACCAACCATGGGCTTTTATTTGAGTTTTGAAGCCGTTTGGGGTCCCATCGATGCTTCACTTGATTTTGCTGCGGGGAAAATGCCGAGCTTTGATATGTGGTCAAACGATGTCCGATTGACCTGAAATTTGACAGGGAGCCTATTGGAGTCATTTTGAGACGTTCCATCAGCTCCGTTTTGGATGTCATGGTCCCGGGATGCTCCGCCGCCGGTAGGCTTGATTTTCTGTCGGAGCATCGAAACCTGGTCAAACATTGTCGGAATGACCTGAAATTCGACGTGCAACATTTTGGAAGCATGTTGAAGCCACTCATGTACTTTGTTTGATGAGTGATGGCTTCTGTGGTTCCCGCCGCCGGGAGGCTTGATTTTGCTGCTCGAGCGTTGATGGAAGGTCAAACATTGTCGGTTCGACTTGGAATTTGGCATGGAGCCCTTTGGAGACATTCTGGAGTCATCCGTAGGCTCTGATCAAAGTTTTGGTGTCTTTGATGATGTCCCCGCCGGGAGCGCTTATTTAGCTATCGGAGCAGTGAACTTAGGCCAAACGATGTCGGAATGGCCCGAAACCTTAGGTGTACTCCTCTTTTGGCTGCCTTGAAGGATCCTTCAGTTTCTGTCTGATTCTGACAAAATCTGATGCTTGAAGTAGCCTTGCCTGTTTTGTAGCGGGATACAGCTTCACGAGGCTTCTTGATGTTGAGGAGACATAGTGACTTTTTTTGTGTCAAAAAATACCCCCTCGAGGTATAGCGACGAGTAGCTTTTTGGAGTCAATGTTCCTCGAAGAGAAACTTGGAGGAGAGATTCCAAGTTGACCAAGAGTCTTGAGCAATTTTTTTTTTTTTAATAGCCTTCCGAGTTCCAGGGGAATTTTATGGTAGTGAGAGGGATCACGTACCATCTCAAGGCAAAGTTTTGAAAATGACATGGGGTATTTGGATATTGGGTTTTGGATTTTGGTTTTTTTTTTTTTTTTAACCTTGTGACCTAACAAGCTGTATGTGGCAAGTTAGGGGGTCGGGGTTTGATTTTTGATTTTGACCTTGTGGCCCAACAAGCTGTATGTGGCAGGTTGGGGGGTCAGATTTGGGGTTTTTGGTTTTGGGTTTGGTTTGGATTTTGGATTTTGGTTTTGGTCTTGTGACTTAACAAGCTGTATGTGGAGAGCTAGGGGACCGGAATTTGGTTTTGTGAAATGTCAATTTCAAGATTTTGGCTCAATTTGGTTCATGAGGTTGGATGGTTTGGTTTTTGGAAACTCATGAGACTTTCTTTTCTTTTTTTTGAATGGTCCCATCAACTCAAAAGAGGCATGGGACCTTTTTTGCTCTTTTTCTCTTTTGTTTTTTGCTCTTGGTAAGAGGAATATTTTGACTAAAAGCCACTTTTAGTGCCTAGGTGGTCAAACCTGGCTCATATGGGCTAACCCATGGGACCTTAGGCTTTGGAGATGGCCTAGATCTCATATGGTGTCATTTTTTTAAAGAATATCTAAAAATATCTCTTTTGTGTAGAGAATATCTAAAAATATATTTACTTGGAGAGAATTTCTCAAGTTTTCTTTTTGTGGAAAGATTCTCTCAAAATATCTTTCTTTTTGGGAAAGTAGCTAAATTTTATCTCTTACCTCCTTTCTTTCTCCTTGTTTCCTCTTTTGGCTTACTCCCTTCTATAAATGCAAGAGTGTTGGTGCTTTTGCTCCATTGCTTTCTTTTTGTAAGAAATCTTCAAGAGTGCTCTCCAAGATTAGAAGTGCTTTTGCTCCAAGGATCTCCAAGCTTTTCTTCTTCTTCTCCATCAATGGCTTCAAGTAAGTTTTCTTCCTCGTCAAAAATCTCCATTGTAGAAGTAGCCTCTTTATTTATTTTTTTTCTTTTCTTCTTCTTTTTCTTTTCTTTTCTTTTCTTTCTTCTTCTTTTTTTTCTCATGCACGTTTTCCTTCTCTTTTTTTTTTCGTGCTTCTCTTTTTTTTTTTCTTTCTAGTTTTTTCTCTTTCCACGATTTTCCCTTTTTTTTAACCGTGTACTCTCTTTTTTTTTCTGTTTTTTTTTTCACGCTGATTTCTGTTTTTTTTTCTTTTTTCAGCGTGTTTTTTTTTTTTTTCTTTTTGCATGCTGAGATTTTTTTTCTTTGCATGCTGAGATTTTTTTTCTTTGTTTGCTCACCATGATAATGAGGCTATGCAATTTCAATATGTATGCAATTTTTTTTTTTGATGCATCAAGATAGAAGGCTAGAGTTTCTAGGTCAAGCCAACATGATTTTTGACTTGGATAAAGTTTGATTGGTTTTGACCAAATTGGGTTGGAATTGGTCAAACTTTGGTCAAGGTTTTCCTAGCATCTAATGCATGATGATATTTTTTTTTTTATACATGATTTTGGAAATGGATTTGGAAGTATGATGATGCATACCTGAAAATCTTTTGCAAGTATTGGGATTTTGAGCTCGCAGCGATGTTGAGCTCTTTCTCGGTCTTGCTGGATTTTGAGGAAGTTTGCAATTTTTGGATTTTGAAGCTTGCAGCAATGTTGAGCTCTTTTCCAGATTTTGCGGAAGTTTGATGAGATTGGCTCGTTCTCGCAGCGATGTTGAGTTCAAGCCTTCTTTGAGAATTCTCCACTGACTATGAGCTCGCAGCGATGTTGAGTTCATCTTCAGGCTTCCTATCTTTTTTGGAGTATTTTCCTTTTCGTTGGAATTGCCCCGGAACCATGTCAAAATTTTGCTAGAATTTTTGTAGCAGAATTCTGTCATTTTGATGTTGATTGATCTTTTCTCTTCCATCTTTTACAGGCAATTCTTCTTGAACGAACAAAGGTAAAGGTCCTATTACTGACGCACCTCGTCGGTCTGCTAGATCTTCCAATGCGGTTGTTCAGCAGGCTTGGGAGAAAGAGGGGACTCTCATTCGCCAGGTTGAGGAAGCTGAAGGTAATGTCCGGAGGAAGACTCAGGAGCATGAGCAGTGGCAGGTCCTCTGGGAAGAACTTCCTCGTGTTGTAGATGGGTCGCGGCATTCGGCCGCGTTTTATGGGGACATTCTGAAGAAGCGTGGCCTAAAAACTTTGGAGGTTAAGGCCAAGGGTCTGCTTGAGGAGTTGAATCTTTGGATTGAAGACCATGTTGGATTGAGCTCCTGAGTTGTAACAAACTCTTTTCTTCTTCTTTTTTTTTTTTTTTGGTACCTCCATGTATAAACAATTTTGGTACTATATTTTTGTATCCCCTCCCTTTCACTTAAATCATTTTTTTGATGAAAACAATTTTGAGCAAAAGTTGATGGGAATGTTTGTTTAAGGATTTGATCAAAAGGTTGTCATTTTGTGAAAATCTTTTGTCAAAGAGCTGTTTTGGGCATGAAAGCCAATTTTGTGGCGAAAAGCCTGGTTTTTTGATGGTTTGAAAACCAAATTTTGGATGGCGTGAAAGCCTAATTTTGTGGCGTAAGAGCCAAAATTTGTTTTGCGGCATGGGAGCCAAAAATTTGAGATGGCATTAGAGCCAAAGTTTTTGAGATGGCATGAAAGCCGAATTTTGGAATGGCATAGAAGCCGAATTTCATTTTGTGGCATGGGAACAAAATTTGTTTGTGGCATGAAAGCCAAAATTTTGTTTGTGGCATGAGAGCCAAAGCTTTTTGTTTGTGGCATGAGAGCCAAAGTTTTTTGTTTGAGGCATGAGTGCCAAAGTTTTTTAGATGGCGTGAAAGCCGATTTTTGGAATGGCATAGGAGCCGAATTTTAAGATGGCATGAAAGCCGAAGATTTTTTTTGATGGCGTGAAAGCCGAATTTTTTGTTTGTTTTGGCATTTATAGCCGAATTTGGCGTTTATAGCCGGATTTTGGCGTTTTATAGCTGCTTTTTGGCGTTTATAGCCGGATTTTGGCGTTTATAGCCGGATTTGGCGTTTATAGCCGATTTTTTGGCGTTTATAGCCGGATTTTTTTTTCTTTGTTGTTTTTTTTGTTTTGGCATGGAAGCCAGATTTTTGAAAACCAAGTTTTTGTTTTGTTGGCATGAAAGCCGATTTTGGCGTTTATAGCCGAGTTTTGGCGTTTATAGCCTGATTTTTTTTTTTGTTTTGGCATTTATGGCCTAATTTGGCGTTTATAGCCGTTTTTGGTGTTTATAGCCGCTTTTTGGTTTTCAAAATGCAGGTATCGACAAAATGTCGCCTCCCCGCTGAATGGTTTTGCAAGTATCGATGAAATGTCGCTTCCTTGCTCATTCGGTTTTGCGAGTATTGATGGACTGTCACTTCCTCGCAGGCTGGGCTTTGCGAGTATCGACAGGATGTCGCTTTTTCGCGAATTGGGGTGCAAATATCGACTAAGCGTCGCTTCCCTGCTTTTCCCAAAACTTTTGGTTTTGCGAGTACTGACTTGGTGTCGTTTCCCCGCGATTTTTGAAATTTGAGGTTTTCTCGAACCATTTGAAATTTGGGTTGTGGATAGCAACTGGTATGTTGCGTCTCCACGATTTTTTGAAATTTGGGTTGTGGATATCAACTAGTATGTTGCTTCTCCACGATTTTTGAAATTTGGGTTGTGGATATCAACTGGTGTGTTGCTTCTCCACGATTTTTGAAATTTTGCAAGTATTGAATGAGGTTCGCTTCCTTGCGATTTTTTGGGTTTTGGAAGTATCGAATGGGGTTCGCATCCTTCCGGTTTTTGGGTTTTGCGAGTATCGACTAAGTGTCGCTTCCCCACGGTTTCTAAAAACTAATTCTTTTTGTTTAGAGACACGAGGGTCATAAATTTTGGCTTAAAACGATTTCGGTTGTAAAAGCTAAGGTAGACTAGGGTGAAAATTCCTGAGTCCTGGTTTTTGTTTCAAACCATGAATTTTGGGTTCAAGGATCGAAAATTTTGGTCAAGTCTGGGAAGAGGCTCCTAAACTTGGATTTTGGATTTGATTTTTTTTTTTTTTTTTGAACAATGAAACGATGAAAGTAAGCATCGTTTGAAAGTTTTTTTTTTTTTTTTGGAAACTTCAACATAAAGATGAAAATTTCAAAAGGGGTGGGTTTGACGAGCAAGTACCTTGGAAATAGGCTTTGGCCGTGTAGATATCGCTCTGACCCGTTTGAGGAAGTCTTCAAGGGTAGTACCGCTTCAAGAACTTACCGTTGATGGGTAGCATACATCTGTCTCCTTCCATGTTTAGAAGAGCGTATGCACCGTTGGAGAAGACTTTGTCGATAACGAAGGGTCCCTCCCACTTTGGTTCAAATTTGCCTTTGGATTTGTGGGCAAAGACTATAGGTCTTTTTACTGCAAGAACCAAGTCACCCTTTTTGTAGGCGCGTTGCCTGACCTTTTTGTCGAAAGATCCTGCCATGCGTGCTTGGTACAACTCAATGCTTTGTAGAGCTTCGAGTCGTCTTTCATCGAGATTATCCAGCTCTTGGAGTCTCAATTTGACATTGCTTTCTTGCGTCATGTCATTTTGCAAAGATACCCTTAAGGAAGGAATTTGTACTTCCAAAGGGACAACTGCTTCGCATCCATAGACCAAAGAGAATGGTGTACTATGGGTTGGTCCTCGAACGGTGGTTCGATAGGCCCACAAAGCTTCTAGAAGTTTGTCGCCCCAGTCTCTTTTGTGACTAGAGACCATTTTCTTAAGAATTTTGCAGAGTGTCTTGTTGAAGGCTTCTGCTAGTCCGTTCGCTGCTGGATTATATGGAGTCGAAGGACAACTTTGGATTTTATACTTGTCGCAGAACCTGTAGAATCTGTGATCCCGGAATTGTGGTCCGTTATCATGGACGAATCTTTTAGGTATGCCGAAGCGACAAATAATGTTGGTGAGTAAGAACTGAAGGACTGATGAAGTCTTCATTTCGCTGAGCGCAAATGCTTCTGACCACTTGGAGAAATAATCCGTAGCGGCGAAGATGAAGCGATGGCCTTTGCTTGATGGGGGAGAAATAGGACCTACGATGTCCATACCCCAGGCTTCGAAAGGCATTGAGATTGCTGTTGGATGTAGCCATTCTGGAGGCATGTGGACATAATCTCTGTGAATCTGGCATTTGTGGCAGTGCTTGGCAAATTGCATTGCATCAGCTAGCATGGTAGGCCAATAATAACCTAGCCTTTTTATCTGGTTGTAGAGCTTAGGGCCAGCCTGATGGGCTCCACAAAGACCAGCATGAACTTCTTTGAGAGTTTCCTCAACCTCTTGTTGTGACAAGCAGCGTAGGAGTACCCCGTTGAAGGATTTTCTGTAAAGTGCTTTTGAAGGTATATCCAAATGAAAGTTTGGGGCTCGTCTTTGGGTACTTACCCGCTCTTTTAGATCTTCAGGTAGGATTCCGAACATGATGTAATCAATGAACGGATCTCTCCAGTCGCCAATCGGAGGTTTGAGGATAGACATCCGACTTTCAACCACTTGGTGGCATTCAGCAACCGCTTGGTGTGTGTTAATAGGAGGGAGAATCCTTCCTTGACACACTGTGACTTGCATGTTTTCCCCTTCTTAGATTGCCATGGATACGGCGAGTCCAGCCAGGGCATCTGCACGGATATTTTCACCTCTGAGGATGTGGGTGATATGGCAGATGTTGAATTTTTGTCGAAGCGACTACGCCTTATTGTAGTAAGGTAGCAAATCAGGCTTCCTGACTTCATATTTCTGATTCATCTGGTTGACGATCAGTTGAGAGTCTCCAAAAGCTTCCAACATGGTGATGCCGGATTCGAGGGCGAGTTCCAATCTTACAATCAGGGCTTGGTACTCAGCTGCATTGTTTGAACATGGTTCTAGTAGCGAGAAGGCGTGTGGAATCATGTATTTGTCGGGATTGACAAAGAGGATGCCGATTCCCGATATTTGCTTTCCTTTTTCATTTGTCCTGGTTGCACCGTCAAAGTACATGTCCCAGGAAGCGTTTGACAAGGAAGTTTCCACATTGTAGACAAATTCGTCTGGGAGATCATCCCTGAGTGGAGAATCTTTAGGCAATGGATGCTCTGCGAGGAAGTCTGCTAGAGCTTGGCCTTTGATTGCTTTTTGTGGTACATGCCTAATATCAAACTGTGATAGAAGGATGGACCATTTTGCCAGTCGGGCATTGAGAGAACCTGCTTTTGTGACAAGGACCTTTAGGAGGTTGATCCTCGAAATCAGGTAGACTGTGTTCGACAGCAGATAGTGACACAGCTTTTGTACGGCGAACATTACTGCAAGGCATTCTTTTTCAACTGGGGAGTAGCGATGCTCTGCACCTACCATCATGCGGCTAAGTTAATATAGAGCAGCTTCTTTTCCGTCGTCGTTTTCTTATGCGAGCAGAGCACCCAAAGAGTGGTCGAGAGCTCTTGTGTACAAGATAAATGGTTTTCCAGCTGTGGGGGCAGCCAGCACTGGAGGTTTGGTGAGGTATGCTTTGATGTCTTGAAATGCATTTTGACATTCAGCATCCCAGTGTAGACTGTTGGGAATCAGACTCATCTTCAGATGTAAGAGGATCATCGATCCAACTGTTTTCTCCATTTTCAGGAGTTAAGGGAGAAAGTTCCCGCTGATTTTCAGGGACTTCCGGTTCTGGATCATGACGAAGATTGATGCGATCCTGCTCCAGCTCTATGGCAAGATTTTGCAAGATTCTTGCATATTCTTTAAGATCAGGCATGGGAGCCAAATCTTCTTCGTCATTTGCTCCTTCTGGTTCTCCCATGTTGGGTTCCACTGAAGCATTTGCTGGTGCTGGATCGACAGCGTTTTCTTGAAATTGAACAGGGCCCTGATCTTCTTCATCATCAGACCAAGATCCTTGTGGCTGTAATGGGTTATACCAGATTACTGGCATAAGATGAGACTCGGGAATCCATTCCTCGTCGGAGAGGTATTCTCCTGTTTCAAAGGGTTCTTCCCACTCATCTATATCACTGGCAGTGTCACAGGACTCGTATCCATTCATTGAGAATCCAACTACCGAGTTGCAAGAGTATGATGCCCCCTGTACATTTTCATTTTTGTATAGAGGTGGCATGAAATCATCAAGAGTGAATTTTCTTACCGCCTTGGAGGTTTTGGGAAGAGATTCTTCCGTCGTCCCGAGTGAAGCAGTGGAAGAAGTTTCTGCTTTTTCAAGGACTTCTTGTTTTGGTTGAGACTTCTGTTGCTATTTGAGCTTACGGAGTTGTCTCTTGGCTTGCCTTCGCTGCTGAGCGGTCTGCTTTGTTTTGACGATCTCCCAATTTTCATCATCTAGGATATTGGGATGCACCCATATAGGCTGTCCATCTGATGTTGGATATGGAACCAATTCTTGGGACGCTTGAGCCATTTTTATCACCTTGAATGAGGTAATGGTCTTCTCCTTCTGTGACTTTGAAGTTTGCTGACATGACACCATGTTGACAGAGGCGGGGTCATAGTTTTTATCAAAAGTTATGACTCCGTTTTCCACATCTCATTAATCTTCTCTCTCACAACGAAGCATTGACTGAGAGGATGTGAGATCATTTGATGGTATGGACAGTATCGGGGATCATTGGTTTTGCCAACATCTCCCGGTCTTTTGGGCTCTGGTAAAATGAGTTTGCCATTTGCTAGGAAAGCCTCAAAGATTTCTTCAACATCTTCATCGAACGGATATTTCTTTTCTACACGTTCTTTGAAGGCATCAGAGAGTTCAGGCCTTTTACCTGCAGTTTTGTTTTCAGGTTTCTTTGGCTGCTGAGGAGCTGACTTAGTCTGCACATTGAGAACCTCCTTTTTCTTTGGTTTTGAGGTTGTAACAGCAGTCGGCTCTTTCTTTGATGATTTCTGACTGTTGAGGTCTTTGATCACCATTTCAGCTTCCATGGAAGCTTCGAGGAGTTCCCCCAGGTTCTTTGATTTGTTGCCGATGATCATGGAGCGAATTTTTGCTCTCATATTGTTACGGCAGATGTCGACTAGCGACGCTTGTGGCAGTACATCTGAGCATTTGTATGTCATTGCCTTCCACCTGTGAATGAAGTCATAAGTTGACTCATTCTCTCCCTGTTTTAGGCTGCAGAGCTGAGCCATAGTAACAAGATGATCCTCACCTTGGAAGTGGGTCAGGAAGCGTGTCTCCAGCATAGCCCAGTTTTGGATGGAGTTCTCCGGCAGAGTGGAGTACCAATCAAAGGCTGTACCTTTTAGGGTACTTGCAAAGAGGCGAATCTTGAGGGCATCTTGATCCGCAATAGCTCCCGTTAGGATCTTGAAGTGGATGATGTACTGTCTGGCTGAACCTTTCCCAGTATATGTCTGGAGAGTAGGTTGTTTGAATTTTGCAGGGAATGGAACCGAGTCCATCCATAAAGGGTAGGGTGGCTTGATCCCACGTTCTTTCAATGCATCCTCTTCTTTTGCTTTTGCGAGGATATCGTCCACGTCCTTTTTGGTAAGGGCGCGTGACTCATTGTTTTCTGCATTGCCCTCATCATCTTCATGATTCGGAGGGGTTTCGTTGTTAGGTGGCGGACGCTGTAAAGTGAGAATGAGGTTTTCCATCAAAGCCTCAATTCTCTGTTGTCCTTGCTCCAACTGCTGGATGCGTGTGGTTACATCGTCATGCTGTGGAGGCGGCTCAGAACTTGTAGCCAAGACGTTCATCCCTCGGGATTCGAACGAAGAAATCGTCCTGGTGACTGAGCTGGGGCTCATTCTTCTGGATGAAGAATCTGAGGAGTGGTTACTCCAGTGTTCTTGGCTTGGAGGAGTGGAAGATTCCTCCAGATGTGTTCTTGTCCGAGAGACGCTGCGAGTCACTGGACGTCTAACACTGATTTTGGTTGCTGACTTCTGGCGTTTTCTGGTTTTACCAACCATATGAACAGCAACGAATTGGTCGGGTCTTTCTTTTTCGACCCATTTGTTTGAGACTTGGAGAGTAGAACACTGGGTTCTTTGTTTCTCGATTCTCTTTTGTCGATATGCAATGCGGCGACGCATACGATGAGCAATTTGAGCCTCAGTCAGCTCTGGCTGGGCTCTCGTGATGAAGGATGTAGTCCCTCGTGCACAGCAACCGATTTTGTCTTCTTTGAAGCTTGGCAAGGACAGAATCTGGATGCGGTCCTTTGCCTGTCGCAATGAAGACTTGAATTTTACGAGCTTGGCCCCTGTTGAGATGAAGGGTCGACTCGCAAGAGTGCAGGCTTCAGCATGTTTTTGCGTAGGTCTAACAATGCAGGATTTGATTTTGGGCTTGTAGGAGCAAGCCGGCTCATGATGATTTTTTTTTATTTTTTGGGTGGAGGGTAGGTTTCTCCTCTTTCATGTAAGAGAGAGGGTAGAACTGATTCTCCTTGAGAGGGGCCAGGTATGCAGGCTTTGTAGATGTTTGGGACCTTTGTTGCTTTGGTGAAAATCTCGGGGACCAAGTTTTGGGGTAAACCTGGTTTCTTGTGGGTTGAGGCTTCATGGGAACGCCACGGGCTTCAGGTTTCTTGGTGTTCGCCCTTGGTGCCATTTTAGTGACACGTTGCGGGGCGGTTTTCTGCTTCTTGGCAGGTACAGTGTCTTCTGCGGGAAGTGGGAATGGTCCCAACGATCCGAAGATGATGCTCCGAGGAGTTGAAGTTGACCCGGTGTTTGGAGAGTTATCGAGGGAGATGACGCTTCGGCAACTGGTAGGGCGCTTATGCTTGTTTTGCTTGTCTTACAGCATAAGCTGGTACTTGTTCTCATCGAAAGTGATGGTCAATGAAGCTGCCATTGTTAGTTTTGGAAAACTTCTGAAACAAGACCAAATCCATTAGTAATGACAAGAATATGGTGATTGTAAATGGAGAATAACTATGGTTTTGTCTTTTCAAATCACTTGAGGGGACATGGCCCAACCCAAGGACGATGAAGAAGGCAAAAAGCCATAGAGGACACAATTGTTCTAAAATGCAAGTATGGTAGGCTCAGAGTGAGCGTTCCAGTGACTGCTAGAAGCAATTGTAGACCTTAATTCAAATTACCGAGAAGCAAGGCTCATTCGAGGTTAAATGATATAAGGTTGGAGATACAAATGTGTCGGTCGCGAATACAGTAGACCCGAAAGGGCGTACTAGCACCGCTAGGCACAAATGTTGCAAATCGCATCCTTCGGAAGGACACGAGATGGGATTTTTTTTTTTTTTGAAAGGTCAAAATTTGGATTCATAAAGGAGAGCAAATGGTGTTTCAATCCGAACAAAGGCTCAACATTTCTGCGAGCGCTAAATTCAGAAGGGAAGGAACCAGAATTTCCCGGATGTGAATCCAGTAATGACGGAAGTTTTTTTTTGAAAGGTCAAGATTGAATTCTTCGAAGAGAGCAAATGGTGTTCCATTCCGAACAAGGCTCAACATTTCTGCGAGCGCTAAATTCGAAAGGGAAAGAACCAAGATTTCTCAACTCTGAATTCAAAAGTGACAGAAGTTTTTTTTTTTTTTTTTTTTGAAGGGTCAAGATTGAATTCATCAAAGAGAGCAAATGGTGTTCCATTCCGAACAAGGC
This sequence comes from Umbellularia californica, assembly GCA_028538565.1. Classification (NCBI taxonomy): domain Eukaryota; kingdom Viridiplantae; phylum Streptophyta; class Magnoliopsida; order Laurales; family Lauraceae; genus Umbellularia; species Umbellularia californica. The sequence continues at coordinate 33,909,168 of JAPQWN010000004.1, forward strand.
TCAACATTTCTGCGAGCGCTAAATCCGAAGGGAAAGAACCAAGATTTCTCAACTCTGAATTCAAAAGTGACAGAAGTTTTTTTTTCTTTAAAAGATTTTTTTTTAGAGGATTTTTTTTGAAAGATGCACATAGATTTCCAATTTGATCTTATGAAACCTTAGTAGATAGATCAGCCCCCGGGTAATGGTAGGATTACTTAATGAACCCGTTTAGAGGACCCTTGCCTCGAACAGTCTAGCTGTCTCCACACTCTGGACAATGCTTTTCTTAAATCCACTTTGGTCAAAGAACGCAACTGGTGGAACCTTAGTGTTTTTTTTTTTTTAGCTCTTTTTTGAAAGGTTTTTAATAAACTCATAAAAGAGAGCGAATGGTGTTCCAATCCGAACAAAGGCTCAACATTTCTACGAGCGCTAAATCCGAAAGGGAAGGAGCCAAGGTTTCTCAAATTTGAATGCAAAAGAGAGAATTCTATTTTTTTTTTTTTTTTGAAATTATAATTTTTTTTTTTGAAATCCCAGTTGGACTCATCAAAGAGAAAAGATGGCCCAAACCCCGATATGAACGATAGCTGCGAACATTTCTGTTAGCTATCAAGTTCAAAGAGGAGAGGATCAAAATTTCTCAAAGTTGAATCTTGAGAAAGAGAGATCATTTTTTTTTAAAGAATTTGAAATGAAGTTTTTTTTTGAAATCCCAATTGGACTCATCAAAGAGAAAAGATGGCCCAATCCCCGATATGAACGATAGCTGCGAACATTTCTGTGAGCTATCAAGTTCGAAGAGGGAAGGATCAAAATTTCTCAAAGTTGAGTTTAAGAAAAGAAATCAGATTTGTTTTTTTTTTAATTGAGAAAGAACAGTTGAAATGCAATATAGGCCACCAACTAGAAAGGAGCCAAGTGATCAAAGCATCACGTTCTCAAGTAAACGGGTCCCACCGGGTATGCCAACTTGATGGACCCGAAAAAGGGGGAATCTTCCGTCTGTTGGGATTGGTGTATGCCCTAAAGCCCACTAGCTGCATTTTTCTCTCTGTTACTGGATATTTATTGGTTATATATATTGAAATGATTCTTTCTCTATAAACATGTGTATATGTATGGTTGTGTGTAAGGCCCATTGTTTTCTAATAATTGAATCAAGTGTGAAGTGGCTTCACACAGATAGGTCTGATTCATGGATATTGGAAACAACAGATTAGTTCATAACTGAAAGATGGAGTTGGGCACTTCATCTTGGTATAAGTTATAATGAGATACTCTCCTATATAGGGTGACATACCTAAGTCACGGGAGGGCTTTCCCGGATCTATCTCATTAGTGCATGTGTCATGCATTGAACAGGACCATTGTAGGTGTGATCTCTAAAATAGTACTATCACAGAGAGAGATCAAATCACCTCATGCTACTAAGTGACCGGTGCTCTTAATCTTGAGCATTTGTGGATGAACTGACGAATTCAAGTTCTTGTGCTTTAATTCACTATGGGTGAGATTCTTTTCTTGGGTCAACAGCTCTGTGAGTTAGGTACTCGGGCTTGATCAGTTGGGACATGCAAATGCAATATAGAATCTATGCCATCTACTGATGGATTGATCGTCCCCTTAGAATTATCCGATTGATCATCAAAATCTAAGATCTTAGTATATGGATATTCCATATTGATATTGAACTTGTGGGTCGCTCCCTGGATCAAGAGAATAATATCAGGATGATGATTAAGTCAAGGATATGAAGTTCTAAGGTTTGAGATTTAATCGAGAAGGTTGATAGTACATCGGATAACCTGACTCGATTAAGGATGTTACATAGAGGGGCATTTAGGTCATTGCACTTGGTAGGTTGGAGACAACAGTCATTTTATGACAAGCTTATTTCATACTTAATATTTGTCCCTGGAGTGCAACCATAACTCTCTAGTGGAATGAGTTAAGGTTAAATGGTCTTAATGTTGCTATGGGTTTAGCATGGACATTTTGGTCATTTTGGGAGCCAAGGGCAAATATGTCTTTTGGTCCCTTCTCTAGTCACTTTCCTATATTGGCATGGTTTCCTAATATGATTAGGAGATGAGGTTGAATTATTTTATGGAAAAATAATTTTGAATTTAAATTCAAATAGGCCTTGATGGCATACATGAATTTAATTCTAGACAAATTATGGACATGTGGACCATAGTGTGGGCCATAGCATGTGGGACGTCCAACATAGGGATTTCTTAGTGTGGGGTCTCCAACTTTGAGTAGGTCTCTCTACTTGGAAGGTTGGACTCCTCCTTGGATAAGTATTCCTATAATAGAGTTTCCCTTAGAAACTTAAATTAGTAATTGTTGCACAACTAGGATTACTAATTGCTAAGTTTAAGGGATATTCATCATAGTTTCCTTTTCTAATTTGGATTGTTTCTAAGAGGAAATTAATCTTAGGATTGAGATTTCCTTTTAGGACTTCTAAGAGAATTAGTAGGAGAGACTTAATGGGAAAGGATTCCTTGCAATCTTCATAAAAGGAGGAAGCTTCCCTTGGGCGTGAATGACCTTAAAACACAAGAACAAAGCCCAAAACGTGGAGCCCTTGTTTCTCTTCTTTCTTGAGGAGATTTCCATCTCATATGATTCTAGAAACTCATCTCAAAAACCTAGATTAAGGTTCCACCACCTTAGCCAATCAGATTTGGAAGTGAGATAGAGGAGAAGATTAGAAGAAGAATAATTCCTGCAGAAATTCCTGCAGCATAGTAGCTGATTGCAGACCTGATCTTGTCCCTTTTGCATCAGATTTTCAGAGGTTTAAAGCTTGCAAATCTTTGAGGTAATAGTCTTCTATAATCTCCTTTTAATTAGACACATGTTGATTATGATTTCATGGAGTTTCTACGCGATTCTTCATGGCTGATTTCCGCTGCATAGTGCAGAAATCAGATTTTTTAAAATCTGTCATGCTTTGTATCAGCCATAGTTGTCTCTATATGAGAAGTTTCAGATCTGAATCGCGGTTTCCTTCAGTGGTATCAGAGCCACTCCATGCGAAATCATGATCCCATGATGTGATTTATTAATCCTAGATTAGAAGGGGCATGGTGGCACCCTGCTGAAATTTATTTCAGATTTGTATTAGTGCTGTATTTTTGTATGCTGGTTATGTTTGGATGGCTGGAATTAATTTTTCCAGATCTGAATCATGTTGTACATTATGCACTAACCTATTTGGTTGCAGCCATAATTAGCATCCTTGATGGTTCGCATGTACGTTATGTGGATTTGGATGTTTGTTTTATTAGTTGGAAAGTGTACGATTGCGCGGTTAGCGATCATAGGAAGTTGTAAAGTTTTCTTAATTTTATTCCAACTAGTCTTGATGTATGCTTTTTTGAAAAGCATAGGAATCTCCAATGTAATTTTTGTTTTGTTTTTCTAGGGTTTGCTTGTATAAATTTATTTATGGACACAAGCATGAAAAGGAAAGTTTCAAGATAAGAAGGTTGCAAGAAATTGGAATCCTTGGAGATGAAGGAGTCAAGACTTCTAGATGCATGAGGAGTCCTAATTCGATTAGGATTTGAAATCCTAAGGACAGGGAGCCATCAAGGATTGCATACTTTTATTTGCTTTTATATATGGAATGCATGGTTGAATGCTTTATATAATTGCTATAATTGTCACCTAGAAACATGGCCACCATTAGGATCTAAAAATGACATCTTTCTAAAATTAGTATGTTTTTGTTTGGTCAATTGGTTTTAAATGGAACTTAGACCAGCACCTTCTAATTGTCTAAGGTTTAAAATTGGATAGGGTTGGCACCCTTTGTTTCCAAAATAGACTAAACTCAAAATCTAATTAGATGCTACCTAAGGGTTCCCCAAAACCCTAATTAGGTTTTTGATTCTATTAAGGGTTTTTCTCAAATGTTTTAATGCAAAGGTTATTTACTTTCAAGATGACTTGAGTCATTGAGTCATGAATTTAATTAACCAAGTTTGCTAGTTTTAAAAAGAGCTTTTGAGAAAACAAAGTAAAGATCAAAGGAAAGTTTATAAACCCTAGTGATAAATTATCAAGTGGGAGAGGGGTTTAGGAAAAACCCCACGACTTTCCATTCTCGGTTCATATTAATCTCATTAGAAGTGTTAGTGGGAGCGGCCATCCCTTCGGTGGAGTTCTTTACTAAAGACCACTTCGATGGGTTAGTGAGTGAACTAAAGTGAATATTCGTAATGAGGTGTTAGTAGGAGCGGCCATCCCTTCGGTGGAGTTCTTTACTAAAGATCACTTCTATAGAATGTCAATGAAGTATTGGTGGGAGCGGCCATCCCTTCGGTGGAGTTCTTTACCAAAGCTCTCTTCTAGATTTGGACATTCTGGGAATTTTTCATAAGAGATGGTAATACACTTGACATAAGGCGGTAATAATCTCTTCAAGGAGATAGAGTTATTTGTCTTATGAGGTCAAACCAATCAGTGATTGGACTGTCACTGGATATGTATCCAGATAGTGATAATCCAAATAAGAAGAGCTTAATTCAACGTTACTGTAGGCTCGGCCATCCTTTCGATGGAGGGTTTATGAGGAGGTTGAAACACTGATACATTATGTTTAGGGTTGAAATAATGTAAAAAGTTTTGTGCATGTTTTTCCTTTTATAACAAGCACCATATGCATGTTACATATATACTGCCTGTCTAATTATAAACCATTTTATATCCAGAGAGAGATGGGTAAAGATTCTTTTAGCCCGTTGATGAGTATTCTTCGTGAGAACAAGTTGACCGGCCCTAATTACGTAGATTGGAAGAGAAATCTTGACATAGTACTCACTGCTGAGGAGTACAAGTATGTCTTGGTAGAAAATTGTCCTGATATTGATCCCAATTCTACTGAAGACCAGTTAGAGGCTGAAAGGAAGTGGAAGAAAGCGAACAACATGGCTAAATGCTACATGCTCGCTTCCATGTCCAACGTGTTGCAAACACAGCACGAGAATATGGACACAGCCTACGAAATCATGATGTCCTTGTCAGAAATGTTCGCAGACAAGAGCAGGCCAGCTAGGCAAGCTGCTATAAGGACCATCATGAATACTAGAATGGCTGAAGGAACACCTGTCAGAGATCATATGCTCAAGATGATGGATTGTTTCAATGTAGCTGAGATTCTAGGGGCTGAGATTGATGGAGAGAGTCAAACCGATATGATTCTAGAAACTCTGCCGGATTCCTTCAATCAGTTCAAGCTCAATTTCAGTATGAGCAAGATGGACATGACCCTTGCGGAGTTAATGAAGGAACTCCAGGCGGCAGAGGCCATCATGAAGCCCAAGGCCCAAGCCCATTTTTTCCAGTCTTCCTCTTATCTAAACCCGAAAGGGAAGAAGATGAAGAAGAAGAAGATCAAGGGAAAGGGACAGAAAAAGGGCAATGCTGGTAATAGAAAGGACAAGGGTACAGATGATAAGCCCAAAGGGAAATGCTTCAAATGTGGCCTCAAAGGTCATTGGAAGAAAGATTGTCCCAAGCTCAAAGGCTCGGTTAATAAAGGTACATCTTTTTCTTATTTCATTGAAACTTGTTTAGTGGTTGATTCTACTGACTCGTGGATAGTAGACTCTGGAGCCACTAATCATATCTGCAATTCGTTGCAGGGGTTTCAGATAATGCAGAAAATTGAGAAAGGGGAGTTTGCCTTTAGAGTTGGAACTGGAGCTAAAGTTTGGGCGGTTGCAGTGGGAAATGTTTCTCTACATTTTTCTAATGATAGGATTTTGATTTTAAATAATGTTTTCTATGTTCCGGACATGAGGAAGAATTTAATTTCTGTTTCCAGACTTATTGAATTTAATTATTCAGTTTCTTTCCATTCTGGTGTTGATATCAGTAGAGATGGAAATATTATATGTTCCGGTAGAATACATGATAACTTATTTTATATAAATCCTATTGCTCCCACACTGCATAATGTACAACTAGAAAGTTCTACTTCCCTTAAGAGGAAGGTATCTTCAACCAATGACACCTATCTTTGGCACTTACGTTTGGGTCACATTAACCTAAAACGGATTCAGAGGTTGGTAGAAGATGGGCCCTTGAGCTCATTAGATTTCGAACCTTTTCCTCAGTGCGAATCATGTCTCAAGGGAAAGATGACCAAAAGGTCATTCTCTGGAAAGGGAATAAGATCAAATGAGTTGTTAGAATTGGTTCACACTGATGTGTGTGGTCCTATGAACAAACTAGCAAGAGGAGGATATGAGTATTACATCACCTTCACCGATGATTACTCTAGGTATGGATATGTCTATTTGATGCGACGCAAGTCTGAGGCGTTTGATAAGTTCAAACAATTCAAGGCTGAAGCGGAGTTACAACTAGGGAAACATATCAAAGCCCTTCGATCTGATCGAGGTGGCGAATACCTCCTAGGTGAGTTCAAGGAGTACCTCACACAACTAGGGATTGTGTCTCAGTTGTCTGCACCGGGTACACCCCAGCAAAATGGTGTGGCAGAGAGAAGAAACCGTACTCTTCTTGATATGGTAAGGTCCATGATGAGTCATGCAACCCTACCTATATCTTTTTGGGGATATGCCTTAGAAGCAGCAGCATACATTTTAAATCTGGTACCATCTAAGTCAGTACCTAGGACACCGCAAGAAATGTGGACAGGTCGAAAACCTAGTTTGAGACATATCCACATTTGGGGTTGTCCAGCTTATGTACTGAATGATAAAGCTACCAAGCTAGAACCCAGATCGAAAATGTGCTACTTCATTGGGTATCCTAAGGGAACAAGAGGTGGCATCTTTTATCATCCAAAGGAGCAAAAAGTGCTCATCAGCACTCATGCTAGATACTTAGAGGATGATTGTATGATGCATCAAGAGCTTAGTAGTACAGAAACTCTTGAGGAGATTCTTCCTGAATCCCCTATAACATCTGTACCAGATCCAGCAACAGTAGATGGACCGGATATTCCTTTAAATACTCCGGAGCCTCGTCGTAGTGGGAGAATTCCTAGACAACCAGATAGATATCTAGGAGTGTCTTTAAAGACAGACTCTGAGGATATGGTTGAGGATCCTACTAGTTACGATGAAGCAGTAACGGATATAGATGCTGACATGTGGCAGCAAGCAATGAAATCTGAATTGGATTCCATGTATTCCAATCAAGTCTGGGAACTTGTAAATGCACCTGAAGGGATCAAACCCATAGGATGCAAGTGGATTTACAAGAGGAAGAGAGGAGTGGACGGGAAGGTGGAAACCTTCAAAGCAAGACTGGTGGCGAAAGGATATACTCAGAAAGAGGGTATCGATTATGAGGAAACCTTTTCACCAGTGGCTATGCTCAAGTCCATAAGGATTCTCTTAGCCATCGCATGTCATTATGACTACGAGATATGGCAAATGGATGTCAAGACAGCTTTTCTTAATGGAAGTCTTGACGAATGCATCTATATGATGCAACCAGAAGGTTTCATTGCTAGTAGCCAAGAGAACATGGTCTGTAAACTTAAGAAGTCCATTTATGGACTTAAGCAAGCATCTAGAGCATGGAAATCAAGTTTGATCAGGCAGTCAAATCTTTTGGCTTTAATCAAAACATTGATGAACCATGTGTGTATAAGAAAGGAAGTGGTAATGCAGTCATATTTTTGGTCCTATATGTAGATGACATATTGCTCATTGGAAACGATGTAGGTGCACTATCATCCACAAAGGTTTGGTTATCATCTCAATTTCAGATGAAGGATTTGGGTGAGGCAAGCTACATCTTAGGGATCAAGCTCCTGCGAGATCGCAAGAATAAGATGTTAGCCTTATCGCAATCTTCATATATTGAGAAGCTATTGGTCAAGTTTAACATGCATGACTCCAAGAAGGGCTTGCTACCTTCTAGACATGGACTACCACTATCTCGAGATCAATGTCCTAAGACACCTGATGAGATAGAGAACATGAAGAGAGTTCCATATGCATCAGCTGTTGGAAGTCTCATGTATGCTATGTTATGTACTAGACCAGATATTTGCTTTGCCGTCGGCATGGTTAGCAGATATCAGTCAAACCCTGGACCTATGCATTGGACAGCTGTGAAACATATATTCAAGTATCTTCGGAGAACAAAAGATTATATGTTGACTTATCGAGCAGATGATTTAACGCCTTTGGCGTATACAGACTCAGATTTCCAATCAGATACGGATGCCAGAAAGTCAACCTCAGGATATGTTTTTACTCTATCGGGAGGGGCTATTTCATGGAGGAGTGTTAAGCAAGATTGTATTGCTGACTCTACCATGGAAGCAGAGTATGTGGCGGCAGTGGAAGCTGCAAAGGAAGCAGTATGGCTCAGGAAATTCCTTTTGGAATTAGGAGTTGTTTCCGCAGCAGAAAAACCGATTGTCATGCACTGCGACAACACAGGTGCGATAGCACAGTGTAAAGAGCCCCGGAATCACAAGAAAGGCAAGCACATTCAGAGAAAGTACCACTTGATCCGGGAATTCGTTCAGAATGGAGAAATAGTTGTGGAGCAAATTGCCTCAGCTAATAACTTAGCAGACCCATTTACTAAGACTCTTACTGAGAAAGTCTTTACTTCTCATGTTGAGTCTATGGGAGTTAGGTTAGGAAGTAGTGATCTTTAGTGCAAGTGGGAGTTTGTTGGGATTGGTGTATGCCCTAAAGCCCACTAGCTGCATTTTTCTCTCTGTTACTGGATATTTATTGGTTATATATATTGAAATGATTCTTTCTCTATAAACATGTGTATATGTATGGTTGTGTGTAAGGCCCATTGTTTTCTAATAATTGAATCAGGTGTGAAGTGGCTTCACACAGATAGGTCTGATTCATGGATATTGGAAACAACAGATTAGTTCATAACTGAAAGATGGAGTTGGGCACTTCATCTTGGTATAAGTTATAATGAGATACTCTCCTATATAGGGTGACATACCTAAGTCACGGGAGGGCTTTCCCGGATCTATCTCATTAGTGCATGTGTCATGCATTGAACAGGACCATTGTAGGTGTGATCTCTAAAATAGTACTATCACAGAGAGAGATCAAATCACCTCATGCTACTAAGTGACCGGTGCTCTTAATCTTGAGCATTTGTGGATAAACTGACGAATTCAAGTTCTTGTGCTTTAATTCACTATGGGTGAGATTCTTTTCTTGGGTCAACAGCTCTGTGAGTTAGGTACTCGGGCTTGATCAGTTGGGACATGCAAATGCAATATAGAATCTATGCCATCTACTGATGGATTGATCGTCCCCTTAGAATTATCCGATTGATCATCAAAATCTAAGATCTTAGTATATGGATATTCCATATTGATATTGAACTTGTGAGTCGCTCCCTGGATCAAGAGAATAATATCAGGATGATGATTAAGTCAAGGATATGAAGTTCTAAGGTTTGAGATTTAATCAAGAAGGTTGATAGTACATCGGATAACCTGACTCGATTAAGGATGTTACATAGAGGGGCATTTAGGTCATTGCACTTGGTAGGTCGGAGACAACAGTCATTTTATGACAAGCTTATTTCATACTTAATATTTGTCCCTGGAGTGCAACCATAACTCTCTAGTGGAATGAGTTAAGGTTAAAATGGTCTTAATGTTGCTATGGGTTTAGCATGGACATTTTGGTCATTTTGGGAGCCAAGGGCAAATATGTCTTTTGGTCCCTTCTCTAGTCACTTTCCTATATTGGCATGGTTTCCTAATATGATTAGGAGATGAGGTTGAATTATTTTATGGAAAAATAATTTTGAATTTAAATTCAAATAGGCCTTGATGGCATACATGAATTTAATTCTAGACAAATTATGGACATATGGGCCATAGTGTGGGCCATAGCATGTGGGACGTCCAACATAGGGATTTCTTAGTGTGGGGTCTCCAACTTTGAGTAGGTCTCTCTACTTGGAAGGTTGGACTCCTCCTTGGATAAGTATTCCTATAATAGAGTTTCCCTTAGAAACTTAAATTAGTAATTGTTGCACAACTAGGATTACTAATTGCTAAGTTTAAGGGATATTCATCATAGTTTCCTTTTCTAATTTGGATTGTTTCTAAGAGGAAATTAATCTTAGGATTGAGATTTCCTTTTAGGACTTCTAAGAGAATTAGTAGGAGAGACTTAATGGGAAAGGATTCCTTGCAATCTTCATAAAAGGAGGAAGCTTCCCTTGGGCGTGAATGACCTTAAAACACAAGAACAAAGCCCAAAACGTGGAGCCCTTGTTTCTCTTCTTTCTTGAGGAGATTTCCATCTCATATGATTCTAGAAACTCATCTCAAAAACCTAGATTAAGGTTCCACCACCTTAGCCAATCAGATTTGGAAGTGAGATAGAGGAGAAGATTAGAAGAAGAATAATTCCTGCAGAAATTCCTGCAGCATAGTAGCTGATTGCAGACCTAATCTTGTCCCTTTTGCATCAGATTTTCAGAGGTTTAAAGCTTGCAAATCTTTGAGGTAATAGTCTTCTATAATCTCCTTTTAATTAGACACATGTTGATTATGATTTCATGGAGTTTCTACGCGATTCTTCATGGCTGATTTCCGCTGCATAGTGCAGAAATCAGATTTTTTAAAATCTGTCATGCTTTGTATCAGCCATAGTTGTCTCTATATGAGAAGTTTCAGATCTGAATCGCGGTTTCCTTCACCGTCCTCTCCCTCCGCACCCCGGGGGCTGACCTGGGTCTCAGCGGAGGAGGGAAGATCTCGAGCATCAACATTTTTGTACGGGTATGCCAGATTTACTTTCTACTTGGAATTTGGAATGGTGATAATCCGGAGATTCACCTTCACAAGTGGAAAGGAAATCAATCCTTTTTTCTAACTTTTCAAATTGCATTAATATTAAGGAAAGAGACAAGTTTGATTTTTTAGAATGCCTAGGAGGCGTTTTTGTTTGTTTGCCGTAAAAGGCGATTTTGCCGTGAAAGGCGATTTTACAAAACTCATCAAATATGAAAGACAAGAATTGCGATTTCTTTTTGTCTCTTTAAGAAATACAAACTACAATAGAAAAGTAAGAAAAGAGATCTAACTACTCAGGAGATTGTGGGGACACGTTGAGATCGACGGTCGCAAGTCATGTATGGGCTTCGCGATCGTCCTTCAAATGAGAACATGTGATGCTTTGATTCTTTGGCTTGGCTCATAACCTCAGTTTTTTAAAGGACAAGGACCAAGAGGAGGTCCTATATCCAATGAAAAACCAAGTAAACAAGCTGAAAAGCAGCGTTTAGGCCATGTTGGAGAAGGAGGAGACCTTGGGGGGGTGGCCCCCCAAGGGACGTTGATCACCTTGTGGTGCTTCCGGGAGCAAAGTAGCAAGACTTCGTCTCTCTCTTGGATTTTCTGGATTTTCAGAGCTTGCACTTGGGATCTATTTTCATCATGCTTTCTTCTTGGAATGGACCTCCTTTTATAGGCTTTTGGTAGCCATGAGGTGTTTATTGGCATTGATGGCCATGATGAAAGAATTGATCAGGAGTTACAAGTTGACTTTGTAACTCCTTTTTCAAGGCTTGACATTGGCCGATGAAGGTAGTGGGCATTTAATCACCTTTATGCTTCATGATGATGGGAGTTTCATGGGTTTAATGCCATGATTGCTTGGATTTGTAACTCCCAAATGCTTGAATCTGATTGGGCTGTCCAAAATAATGAGTTAATGACCGCATTAAGTTGTCATAAACGGGTCAATTAACGTCATTAAGTGGTCGCCAAGGTATGTGAAGAGTTGCGGGCCACACTGCGCCTTTTGAGATTCTTCTTGCGATCATCACAGGTGGATCCACGCATTGTTTGATGTCGGATTGCGATGCAATTTCAAACATTAGTTGATGTTGGTGGGCCGGTGACATCTGTCTTGTCGATTTCACGATCGGTCGGACAGAAAGTGCACTTTCTTGGTCAGCCGGTTGGCGATCTTGAGGCGATCGGTGATGATTTCATGCTTTTGACGGCGGATCCGAGATGTCGACGAAGATCAGTGGTTTTCAAGCACCAAACATTGGATTTTCAGAAAATCACAGAGGCTGGAACACCCGAAACGCGAAAACCATCGAAAAACGGACGTTTTGGTGCAAAATCCGGCGACCGGATTTGCAGGGTCGCCGGCGACCTTAGGGTTTTTTGCCCTTTGGTCGCCGAGCTTCGTTTTCGGCCGATTTTCCGTCTTTTTTGTTCCTTTTTTCTTCTGTATTTCTCTTGACATTTTTCCTCAATTATTGACTATATTTTCTTAGAGAAAACTTGACGAGAACCCGCACGAAATCGGAGCACAAAGTTTCCCATTTTTCGGGAAAGCCGAAGACTTTGTAGCCGATTTTCCGTCAAGCGTCGAAACTAGGTCAAACGATGTCGGAATGACCTGAAAATTGAGGTGAAGCTTCTTGAGCAGTGGATAGGACCAACCATGGGCTTTTATTTGAGTTTTGAAGCCGTTTGGGGTCCCATCGATGCTTCACTTGATTTTGTTACAGGAAAAATGCCGAGCTTTGATATGTGGTCAAACGATGTCTGATTGACCTGAAATTTGACATGGAGCCTATTGGAGTCATTTTGAGACGTTCCATCAACTCCGTTTTGGATGTCATGGTCCCGGGATGCTCCGCCGCCGGTAGGCTTGATTTTCTGTCGGAGCATCGAAACTTGGTCAAACATTGTCGAAATGACCTGAAATTCGATGTGCAACCTTTTGGAAACATGTTGAAGCCACTCATGTACTTTGTTTGATGAGTGATGGCTTCTGTGGTTCCCGCCGCAGAGAGGCTTGATTTTGTTGCTCGAGCGTTGATGGAAGGTCAAACATTGTCGGTTTGACTTGAAATTTGGCATGGAGCCCTTTGGAGACATTCTGGAGTCATCCGTAGGCTCTGATCAAAGTTTTGGTGTCTTTGATGATGTCGCCGCCGGGAGCGCTTGTTTAGCTATCGGAGTAGTGAAGTTAGGCCAAACGATGTCGGAATGGCCCGAAACCTTAGGTGTACCCCTCTTTTGGCTGCCTTGAAGGATCCTTCAGTTTCTGTCTGATTCTGACAAAATCTGATGCTTGAAGTAGCCTTGCCTGTTTTGTAGCGGGATGCAGCTTCACGAGGCTTCTTGATGTTGAGGAGACATAGTGACTTTTTTGGTGTCAACAGAGACAAGCGGGAGAAGAGAGGAATCCGGCGATGGAGGGACGAGAGGAGCGGGAGAGGAGGGTTTGCAATCTCTCAGCGATTTGAGGGTTTTCCCCTCTTTCGATTTCCTTATGAGAGGGAAGACCAAAAAATGGCCACTTCTAGGGAAGACGAAAGAAATGGGCGCTTGATGTGTGACGGAGAGGGGAGAGAATGGGGATCGATTTGAAGTGTTTGAGATAAAGGGCGCCAAATGAAAATTGGGCGGGTGATGAAACGATGAATTTTTTCCCATGACACACTGCATTTGACATGTTTGAGCTGATGGTATCCTGTACATGAGTGGAGGAGAGGCCCACTCTACATATATATATATATATATATATATATATATATATATATATAGCTTATATTATCCTAAGCTGAAATCATCCGCAAAATCATCACCATTGTAAACTGCATCAAATCATCGTCTCCAAAATCAAGATAAATCCAGTCAAAATTGTATTTTCCAGTTCCATCATGCCAAAAGCAGAGATATTACACTTTGATTTTTGGGACCAGCACCATTCTAGCTTGTGGGCCCCAAAAGTTTAATGGTCAAAAAGTCCATTCGAATCGGTACACAGTCATCCAACCAGTGGCATACCCAGAATTTTTTTTTTTTTTTTTTTGGTGGGTGGGGGGGGGGGGGAGGGGGTAACGATAGTCAACTAAAAATGTCAATCATTATTTTATTATACCTTCTTCACATTATCAATTGAAAAAAAGAAAGCCAGTCAATTGTATTTGTGTTCATTCCTATGGTATGGGAGTTATTTTGAGGGAATCTAAAACTCGTTTAGTAGCAAAAAAAGGGAGAAGTGGAAAATCCCTTCTAATTAAAAGCAAGACAAGCTTAGAGGTTGAAAGTTCCTAGATGATGAAACCTCATTTGTTAATTAACTCATGTTGAGCATCTGCCACAGGATAAAAAGATAATTAATACTTTTTTCCTTCTAAGTCAAATTATATGTGTAGCAATTCTATTATAAAATGTGCCAAAGTACAACTTACTTCTATTCTCTTCATTTTTTTTAATCAAGTGTCTAATTTGTCATGTAGAAAAATTGGAGATTTTGCACTTCAGAAAGTCCTTTCTTTTATAGAACTTTAAAAAGTTTGTTAAAACAAATCCGTCTGTTAAAAAGAATAACTAACAAAGCATTTCATGGATTTGGCCTATTGCCTTTTAGGCACTTTGATTGGAAACATCCTTTCAAAAACATCCTTCGATCACCATTCATTTGTTTGTTCAAATCAAAACTAAAACTAGTTCCTAAAACCTAATCTAAAACTCCTCCCTAAAACCGACACAAATCACAACTACAAATAACCAAATATTGCATCAAAATTAAATAAAATTAGCCAACAATCAATGACATGCATCATTATCTAAAAAACATTAATGACAAATTGGATGCATTTCTCATCCCATCTCTAATCTGAATATTTTCTTAATTTGTTCTTGAAATCAAATCCAACTTCATCAAGAGAACCCATTTCAATAATGGGGATTTTTCTCCACTTGTCAAAAACTTTATATATCAAGAAAATCCATTTCAAAATTGGGGATTTTCATAAGATGGGACATTTTTAGAAATTCCCCATTTCTAATGTCATCATTTCTAAAAATATTTTTGAGACAAAGAACCTAACAAAATAGCCACCCTACAACACTTAAAAATTGTTTAGAACCAATACGTGGAGGAGGAAAGAAAGACCGCGATGAGTATCAGAGCCAGAGGTGATTATCTGTCACTAATTTGAGAGAGAGAGAGAGAGAGAGAGAGATTTTTTATGGGGGCCAATGGGTCTTGTTCCATTGGGTGGCTAGCCCTATGGGTTTTTTTAAAGTTTGTGGGGGGCTTAGACAACATACATAGGTCCGTCCTTGGATCCAACGGTCCAATACATTCAGATCTGCCCGAAAGTTGGTGGACATGTGCACTTCAAGGAGGTTGTGTGTTTGGTCCATTGGGATGGACCAATGGTGGGCCCACAAGCACAAGCTTACGGAATTTAATCCTAAGCTCAAGCGCAAGCTTATAAATTTAATTCTAAGCTTGAGCTTAGGAGAGCCTTGCCCTATATATATAGGGGCCCTTACTTTTAAGTTGTTAGCATTGAATATGGATGTGAAGGCCCACACACTAGCTCTCATAGGAAGGTAAGAGATGCTCTCATAGGAGCATCTCCCTATATATATATATATATATATATATATATATATATATATATGAGCATCTCCCATGGAAAGTTCTAAAAAATGCTCCTACTTTAAAAACGCCCATTTTTTCGACCCTCTTATTTTTAGTCATGGGGCCCATGTTAAACCCAATGAATAGTAACGAGTCCAAGTTTGACACTCATCCAACTTTTCCTCACCGTTAGATTGAAATCATGATAAAATTATGCCTCTAAACCATTAAATTTTAGGGCCATGGATCAAAAGGTTAGGATAATGGTATGGACTCAATATTTTGCATATAGGTAGGACTCATATGGATCTTTCCATCCAATGGACTTCCATGATCATCATGTATCCCAGTAGGCCCAACTTAGAGGCGCATTTTCTTCTAAAAAATGCTCAACGTTGTATATTGCTCCGTGTATATGGGAGATGCTCTTGTGGGAGTTACTCTCATTCTCATAGTACTACAAGAGTAAGGGATGGGCCCCTCACAACCCTCACATCCATTATCATATATATAATATACACATGCGGAAATATCCCAAGAATATCGGACGTTTTGTTTCTATGATCTCTCTTGCCTTCCATCCTAAACGTCTCATCGTTCTCTATTCTCCATCACCTCTGTTAACCCAGCTCTCATCTCTCATTGCTAAAGGAACCAATTACCACCCTTGAATCAAGCGCGATCCTTAATCAAACAATCACAAGGTGAGACCAGATGCAACACAAATCATTTTGTTTGGTTTATGATCTATAACCAAGTCCAGTAGGAAGAGATTAAAACCCTTAATTTCATCATAAGAAAATCATTTTTATATTTACTGTGAATGGTAAAAGTGGATAACAGATCAACTTCGTAAAGATAGGACCAGATGCCACACAAATCTATGCCCAATCTGAAACACATATAGATGGAGTGGGGATTTTTTGTTTATTTATTTGGATTGTAGTTTGATTGAGTTGAATGAGAGAGATGATGGTTGAGAGATAGAGGAAATGGAGAGACAGAGGAGTGGCTTATCAAGGAAGAGAAGCTAACAGTGAGAGAGAGAGAGAGAAACGAAATCTTCTGATTTTATTTATGGAACCGTGTTTTAAATCTTGACCGCATATTTTAAGGAGAGGGATTGTCTAGTGCACCTAAAAGAAAGCGCACGAGCACACGTAAACGTTTATATATATATATATACATTCATGTGCATCCATCCCCCACCATAGGGTGAGGCCACTTTTTCTTTTTGCACATGAAGACAAGGAAGTGTACCTCATCTTATGTACTTGAAAATTCACTTTTATACTTGAAAATTCCCAGTGAGGGATGTATGCACTTGAATATTTCTCTATATATATATATATATATATATATGGGCCAGCTCTCGTAAGATGCAACTTAGCTTATCCTAAACTGAAATAGGGATGGTCCTACAAAATCAAAGTCGATTATGTTGTTTTTTACATAATGATCGTTTCCAAAATCAAGATAAATCCAAGCAGAACTAGATTTTTCAGTTCCATCACGCAAAAAACAAATATAATCAACTTTGATTTGTGGGACCGGCACTATTCCAGTTTAGGATAAGCTTAGCTGCAGCTTAGGAGAGCCCTGCTCTCTCTCTATATATATATATATATATTAAGGAGAGGGATTGTCTGATGCTTCTATGAGATGCTCTCACCTTGTTATTATGAGAAGATAAAGTGAGGGTCCTCACATCCCCATTCAACACCTCCATATATATATATATATATATATATATATATATCGAAAACTCCCCATTTAGAAAAGGGGATTTTTTGCCCCATTTGACTTGTTCAATGAGATTTTGCCACCTCACATGGGAAACATAGGAAAAAATAAGATTTTTGAAATTTTAAATTTCTTATCTACATTTAACTTGATGATGACATGTGTCATCGTTTTATACGCTTAAAAAATGGGCGTCCTTTTTGTGAAAAGCGCCGGAGGAATTTTGTAGCACTCATATATAAAAAAAAAAAAAAATATATATATATATATATATATATATATATATATATATATATATATACAGGAAAGTGATCTCTCACGATGGTGCAGTGAGACTAGTTACATGCGATGATCCGTCTCATGGTTTTTGAAGAAGTTGAACGGTTGAGATGAAAGATCTATCATCATCCTTAAAAAGGAATCTAAAGACATTGGAAATTATTCAAGAATATCGGACGTTTTGTTTCTATGATCACATGTAACTAGTGTCACGGCAGCTTCGTGAGAAAGCACTACACAGTACCCAAACGTTTTTTTAGAGAAAACGCCCCTCCTAGTTGGGCCCACTGGGATGCATGATGATCATGGAAATCCATTGGATAAAAAGATCTATATGATGCATACCTATATACGAAATTTTGAGTCCATAAGATCATCCTAATCTTTTTATCCATGGCGCTAAAACTTAATAGTCTAGATACATCATTTTATTATGATTTCAATCCAATGTGGTGAGAAAAATTCGGATAGATGTTAAATTTAAACTCATGACTATTCATGGGGGGTAGCATGTGTGAAAAACTAGACAAAAAAAATGAAGGAAAAAAAAAAGGAGGCATTTTTAAAGTGGGGCGTTTTTTAGAATCTTGCGCACCGGACGCACTGGATAACCAGTGTATATGAGTAGTCATCCAATGCATGACTCGCGCACCGCATGACTGCACACACCTCCACATGGGACCCCATTAGAACTGGAACCAGGCGATCGAAAGATCTCCATCCATGCCCCCCACAAGTTTAATGGTGTACAATCCATTCAAATAGGTGTGCACTGTGCAATTAATCTCACGGTGTACAGTACAACAGATGGGTGCAAAGGTAGGCCCCATGTGATATTCGGGGTGTGTGTGGTCCATTCAGATGGACCAGCAGGAGGGCACCACCCCAGCGCGCATCCTGCTCCTGCGTAAACAAATTGAACATCTGACAGACTCCATCTCTGTCTCCGTAACTGTAAACCGACCATTCAAACGGCTTGATAATTAAACGTGGTCGATCCAAACTAAAAGTGAACAAATGCAATTGAAGCAGCCAAAAATTCCAGGATGTCCTGAGGCACGACTTTTGGCCCCATGCTTTGGATACATGCCTAATATTAAGCCTGCTAGCTAAATAAATGGCTTTGCTTGGATTGAAGACTTTGGACCAACACCACAGAAACAAAATGCTGATGCAGAAATGGTGAATCAACTTAGACTGAAATCATTTATCTAAAAAAACTAGAACGACATCTTTTGGTGACTCCAATCATTATATGGTCAGCACAGATATTATTATTTTATTTTTTTATTTCTGATAACCCAGTGTATCTCTTGGCCAACCGAGGTAACCGAGGGCAGAGTCCTTGGCCAACTGACCTACCACTCATTGGACCATATCAGGGTGGGGGGATGAAAATGTTGAAGGAAGAAGAACGAAGCAAAGCAACAGAGACAAGTCCTCACAAATAACATACAAAGAGTTCTTACTAAAGGATCACCTTCCTAGATAATGGTTTTTTGCAATATCACACAAAGCAAACCCAAATTGTCAAGCCGGGATGACTATAACTCAGTTCTGGCATATGAAGTAAAGAAAAACAGCAGTATTAATTGTATGAATAATGAAGGTTTAAGGTGACCCTTTGGCCTTGATTTCCAGATGATTGATACAGTTGCCATAACAGCAACACATGCAAATCTATATGTTTAAGCTAGTTTCCATTTTGGAACTAGAAGTAGGTACCCTCTGGTGGTTGGACCAGCTTCCGATTGTGGGGTGCTGCCATTTCCTTCTTCAGTTGTGTCAGTATGTCTTCCATGGTGTACTCCCGCTGCCAGTTCGCCAACATGCTAAACTTCTTTGGTTCAACCTGAAACAAGCAATGAAAGCATCGTGATTAGAAACTATGATCATTTTTGCACAATGCCTCCATGATTTTTTAATATTTTACCTATCAAAACCTATTGATCAGTCAGTGCTGTGGCATGGGTTGCAGTATTTGCATTCAAATATAGAGAAATACTATTACACTGATGACAGCACAGGAGTTACCGTGGGTCAACTTCTGCAAATCCACATAGCCATGGGGCCAACCTTTGTGTAATCCAAACCATTGATATGATACATCCTCTAATGAATATGCACTCACCCAAATTTCACTCCAATCCAAGTGAAGATACACTATTGAATTCATAGTCGAGTGAAAAATGAGAGCAGAACTCAACATATGACCACATGGATCAAGAGAAGTTGATGCATAGGGGTTTCCAATGGACTATCAGCACAGGATTAGTTAGAACAAAACTTCAAGCAGAAATATAAAATTACATATTCTGTAAGGCCCAAGCATGTAGATCCAGACCATGGGTAGAGACTATGCACATCCATATGTGCAGTACAGCATATGTGCAAGATCCTATCTCTCCATCAGGTCAGTTCCATCTTTGTGCTGGTACCCAAAAAAAAATAAAAGATGACCGATCATGAGGTGGGTTACACGATTATGCCAGAAGGATGGTTACAAGAACTACAGTGGCCCGCATCACATGGGTCACCACTTACTGAGTGGCCAGAATGTTCTTTGGTCTACAGAATACCTGCATCGCCCTGAGCACATGAGCAGCTGCATGCAGGAACTGCATGAGCAGTTCTCAACCCAACAGACCCATCACTAATCCATCTCCTCATGATAGTCTCTAAAATATACAAAACCCATTTCCATAGATCTGGGTAAATATGCAGAAAAGCCAACCACGGGATCCAGTAGAGATTGTGTTGACCCTTCAACAAGAGCAATACGGACCAGAGGATCCACACAGCAGTCGGCAAAACTCCTCGGCTTCAATGCACATAAAGGTGAAACCTCCAGCACTATCAATCACAATCTTATTATATGAAGCACTGCACCAATGATATGGCTGTTGGCAGTCCATTTGCTGAAGCTGGACCGCACTGGATATCTGTGCTATGTCTCAAAAATAGCACATTGAGCGAATCATCCTACCAGCCAGTTGGAGCATTCTTACACACATAACGACAACAAACAATTGCTTTTTCTTTTTTTCAAGTAAATGAAAAGACCCCTAATCTGAATCCAGAGTCATCCAACCTGTCTTTTGGGCTGCATCCCATTTATGGTAGAACCAGTCAGATGGGCAGACTGAATATGCAAAAGACAGAGAGTGCTTGATAACTTCAAATATATTTGTAATATACTGAAGTCTTTCCATTTAGCTTGGACGATGAGAATGCTGAAGAGAAATGCCTTTCTCTAGCAAAAAGGTGTATCTCCTTTTTGGGAGAAAATTGGGCCAACTTCTCACCTCACAGAAGGGATTTATGTTTTCTTCTCAAAACCAAAGGTGCCCCTTCTCCGCCTTTTCTCCATTTTATGAAGTTAATACCTCTATAAATTCTACAGCTACATCAAATAGGAAAAAATGAGGGTTCTCCATTTTGATGATTCTCAGAGAGCAGGGTCAGAAACAGATATTGAGTGATGTGAAAAAAGAATGCATGAAATGAAAAGGAGAAATTGGAAAGAAACATAGAGAGTTTTTTTGGGAAATTAATTTCATAATGACTATATGGGCACTCCATCTCCAGATTTCTTCTTACTTTCTCCACCTAATGGGGAATCAAAACACATCAGTTTCTCCTCTCCAAGCAGCCCCCTAGTTTATATCATTCATATACTAAATAAAAAATAAAAAGTACTAACCATCAGGTTAATTCTGTCCAAAGTTGCACAAGTGCACCAGTTAAGCCACCCTGTGCATCCCACTCAAAATAGACAAAAGACTTCGTGGTCTGTGTGATCCAGAGAGGATTGTGCACCAGCTAGATCCCACAACAGATAAAAAACTGATCACAGTATGTAAGGGTTTGGACATCCTGCCCATCCAATTGATGAACTTTTTCTCTTTCTGTGGTTGGCATATCGTTCTTCCTTAAATTAAAATCCATTTGCAGGTCACTGATCAGACAATCATGATCATTTGACCTCAGAATTTTCTCCACTGGTGATCCATAGTGAGAGTGAGACCTAACCATGAATGGTCAAGGCATGACTCCGGTTCACAAAAAAGCAGCTGCAATCAAGATCTGTGACATGTTTGGCTCCAGTATAGAAATGTAGAGAATCTTTTGATATTCAACAAAAATCCTTAAATATGGAAAATTTATCTGCTCCAAAATGACAAGTACCTAAATGCAGCCTTAATAATAAAATAATTCATGAACAATTTGTCGACTCTGAATAAATTGAGAATATTTTTTGCAATTATTCTTTAGGATTTAAATGCAAATAAAGTACATGCATACACCATCGGTCATCAAAATATAGGGATAAGATGTTACCACTCCTGTCTCGTGGTTCACACAGGTCATATTGATCCGGGAATGGAAACGAACACTTGGAGGCTTCTCTGGATAATCTTTGTCACAGAAGAGCTTCAACTGATAAATGCGGCCTTCATGCACAGACTGTGATTGAGTAATGAAGCCAGTGAGACATATGAATCAGAAAGTATAAAGAAGAGCAAGATACAAAATACCCAACGTAATATCTCCTTTTCAAATTAGATGTTGACAATTAACAATAACATTGACAATTGCCTTGTAAGGATCTTGCTAATGTTGATCACATATATGGCTAGAGAACCTTTTAAAAACCAATGAATGGCGAGAAGGATCACATTTTACACTTCTATCGCTCAAGGTATCCGCTAATCTGTTGTGCTTAAACATGGATCCAACCTGCTCATGTTGTGGGGCATGCTATTGGCACAACCTCGGATCCTCGATCGAAAATAGATCAACCTCCAATGGGATTGATCGAATCCAAGGATGGATTACAGCATTAGGGCACACTCAAATTCATGAAACACTCCATAACTGAAGAAAAACTCAGAATTCTTTGATTAATTTATAATAGCATGAAATATGAATCACAATGAGGATGATCATCCTCATATAGAAGTAGGATCAACCTTCTGTAACTTGAACACGAAGGCTTTCCTAAACAATAAAGGAAACTAAATCACTAAACTTGCCTAATACCAAATTAAATAAAACTCCTCATTTTAAATACTTCTAAATAAGTCAACTCTCTAAATAATATTCCTAATTAAATGGACATCCTGTTGGGCCTATGGACTGGGCCGGATGGGTTGGCTGACCCATGGTCTGGCCTGCATCAGCTATAGCTAAACAACATTCCAAAAGCTCAAGTTGATTGGACAATCTTAACACTTCAACTATAAGACCTTTTTTCAGGAAAAATAAAAATGGCAACCAACATTTTGTTCCTTTTATTATTGGGAGAGGGGGAGCAAGGGGTGGGCTGGTTAAGATTGGTTACTTTCAGGCTCAGCTTACATCTAAGCAAGTAACTCCCTGATTGGTTGGCTCTGCCATCATGCTGGCCACATATGCAGAACACAATTACTGATAAATAAAATAAAATTTAAAAAAACTTAAAATAATTACATGTTATCATATTAACATGTTTTCCATATCATTATTTATCTGACTTCAGACATGGCCGTATGTCAGGTATTAAAAAGAGTCATCATATTGGTCATAACGCATCCATTCCTAGGACATGCAAATATTAGGGCCCAGATTACATAAGTAAACAAAGTTGGTTTGAAAAAAACTAATCACGGAGCGCTTCAACAGCAATATAACAAGTGAACTTTAGGGGTCTCTGCCATAATAAAATGGACATGTGCCCAACACTTCATACATGGAGTTTCTTTTAGTGGTAGCAAAGTGCTAACAATTTAATTTAAATAATTCAAACTAGAAACAATTCAAAGAATGCAATGAAGGCAAAGGAATGAAGACATACATTGTGAGGACCAATTATGGTACCCGTCCATGAACGCATGTAAATGTCATCTCCATCATCCATTCCATAGCTAACTGTACCATCTCCTATGCCTTTCTCTCCCCGCTCAAGCTCTTCCAGCAATCTAAAGTTCCGAGGGACTGTACAGCCAAGATTTGAACACTAAGAACTCAATCTTGAAATCATGGAATTGAAGTTCTCCATTAATTTTTGTTCATGTCAAAGATTAAAGAGACATCTCCAAGATGTAATCTACAGCGCCAATTAGCGGACCTTGATTTCCAAATCATCAGGATACCATAGGAGTTGTTTACTGAATTCTTGAATATACATCAAAGAAAACCTCCTAACAAATATTGAGAAGGGAAATATTTGTCTCCACAAGATTATTTCACTCAAATGCTTCTGAGCAAAACAGAGTAGCAAAATTTTAACATGATTAAATAAAAAAAAAATGTCAGCTCAAAATCCTTTTCCTTCAACACCGAGATGCATAATAAATTGAATAAAAGTGTAAGACATTTCAGATGGTTAGACAATTAGATAAAAGATGTGTCAGTCCTCTTATGTTGTTATTGTGTGCAATTATGAACAAGTTACAATAATACCAAAGACTTTGAGAAATTGGCTTTCATGTCTCAGTGCAGAAAATGAGCAATCCTTTCCCACATGGTAATTTCCATTAGATTCATTAATACAATGCAACTTTTGGTGAGAAATATAGGTGTAACAATACACATTCCAAACAATTGATAAACATTCATGTAGTCAACAAAAACATGTTTCCTCATAAACAACGAGGAAAACCACATTGGCATTAAGCTTCACAATAAGCCCCATCAAAACAATCACAAGAACACATGAAATGTTAGTTGTTAACACCTTTAATATTTAAGATATATAAATAAAACATTAAAAAAACTAAGAGCAATTTATCAATGAATGTGATGTGCATTTGTCCATTTTCTTAGTACAATTGTTACTTACAAAACAATAGAATATTGTATTTGTCCATGTTGTTAACTCCAGGTGACCATGACAGACCAATAATGAAACAAAGGTTTTATCAATTAAAGGTAATGAAACTTAAGGGGAAAAACATTAAAAGAAATGTTAGTCACTTATACAACTGCTCAAAGAAACTTTATTGACCAAAGGAGGTAGGAACTAGGAACTGGCATATGGATCCTAATGAACTGTAGGGTCAAGTGGCAGGTTGTATCAAATAGGTGCCAAATATGTACTTAGAGAATCTAGGCAAAAGAGTAGTAAACACAGAATACAAGCATTGTAATGCAGAGGTTCAAATGACTGCTGATTAAAAGAAAAACCATTCAAAGAGTGGCAGAAATTTAACAGCAGGAAAGACAGAAAGATATGAGTTGAAAAAAGAGACGTGGTGAAAGCCACAAGGCAAAGTAGATCCTATGACAAGGATATAGAAATTGAGATTTGGTAAGAAAGTGAAAACAGTAAATAGAAGTTTGTCAAAATAATATTAAGAAAAACTAGAGACTTTAATTTGTATATTAGATTGACTTTCCATTTTTGGTTGTCTTGATATATGTTCGTTATGGCTGCTGTTTCTGGATCCTAACTTTCAGTTCACGGTCCAAAACTGCCCTCATGGTATTCATTAGACTATGTAAGAATGAATAAGACATAAGAGTCCTGAGGTGGGTGCTGCCGGGAGAATTCACTGCCAAGCCCAGGCTTTAGCTCCTCCTTCGTTCTGACTAGCTTGGCACTGTGTAGGGTGGAAGGTTCTGTTGGAAAGACATCGTTGGGAAGGTGCTCATGAAGGACAATCTCAATCGTAAAGTAATTGACCCTCCAAATGCTTTCTTGTGCAGTATATGTGGTGTTAAAAATGAATCAATTGAGCATTTATTCCTGCATGGAAGATATGCCAGAGAAATCTTGAACAAGATATTATCCATATTTAGGGTGCTTCAGGTGTCTTTGCAAAATGGCATTTTGTTCAAAAAGATCTATGCCATTTCCAGAAGGGCACGTGGTTTTGGTGGTGACTGCTGGTGGTGGGTGGGTGGGGGGGGGGGGGGGGGGGGGGGGGGGCAATGAGAGAGGAAGAAAAAATAACTTTTAGGTTTTAGGTCAAATATTTAAGAACAATTTATAGGATGTGTACGTGAATGCATGGAGAGAGAGAGAGAGAGAGAGAGAGAGAGAGAGAGAGAACCAAGCATGATGCAAGACAAGCCCATGGTCCCCCATGGGTCGACCCTCCAACGGGCCCAACCCAATTATCCTGTCCAACCCTTTAGGCCCAGCCCATTCATTCTATGTTAATTAGGCCTTTAATTATGTTTTAGGTTACTTATTAGGATGTTTTAATCTTGGCCATCAGTGTGTTTAGATGGTCCAGATTAGTCATAGGGTTATTTATTTTCCTATATAATGATGTAACGCCTCTTTGGCTAGAAGGGATTTATTGATGATTAATGAAAATGAGTTTTCTTCAAGTTCGCCTCCAAGAAATTCCTAATACATCCTGGATTGGAGTTTATTGAGAGCCCAATTTCTAAGTCTCTTGAGCCCTACCTTGCTCATCTGACGTAACGCCTCCAGATTGGAGTTTGGTGAGAGCCCAATCAAAGGTATCCTCTTCTCTTTCTCTATTTCTTTTCCGACAAGCTATCTCCCTGCACTAACCCTAAATCTCCATTTAAAATCCTAATCATCAAATCTGCAACCCTTGTCGCTGGATCTCAACCCCAGGTTTTTTCCATTAATCCATCTCACCCAGCCCATGCCCAGATAATCACAAGAAATACAAGAAATACGAGTTTTGTACAATTGGGCCTTCCCTAAGTATTTTGGGAGTTCTACCTCATCCCTATTTTTTCTATCTTCATCGCCCTCCCGCATCTCTACCTCCGCCATCCGCACCAATTGGTATCGGAGCCGAAGATTGATCCAAACCCTGGATTCTATTCTTGGCATTCATTCAACATTGTATCATCAAAATCCAAGCCAGCATCTCTACCCCCGTCGGATCCATCCAGTGCCCATCGCCGTCACAAGCCCCTTTCAACCAAACCACATGTAACCTATCCCAGAACTCTAATCTGAAATCCTCAATTCTGCAAACTTCTAACCCTAATCCAAGTCCCCAACATTTTCCCCAAATTCCCGAAACCCAACTTTGAACCAAAATCAGCCCTTCAAACCCTATCATATATCCTGCCAACTGGGCCCCATCCAAACAAAGTCACCAAACCAAACCAAACCAAACCAAACCAAGCCTTTTCCCACTAGGTGGGGTCGGCTATATGGATTTGACGACGCCAATCAAATCTGTTTAGGGCCATGTCCTCCGTTAGATCCATGTAGGCAAGGTCATGTTTAATAGTTTCTTTCCAACTTCTCTTGGGTCTCCCTCTCCCTCTCCCTCTCCTACTCCTGGCAATCTCTATGCCTTCACACCTTTTAACAGGTGCTTCCATTGGACGCCTTCTAACATGGCCAAACCATCTTAGTCGATTTTCTCTCATTTTATCTCCAATCGGTGCTATTCCTACTTTGCCCCTAATCTCCTCATTCCTAATCCTATCTCTCCTTGTGATCCCGCACATCCATCTTAGCATTCTCATCTCCGCAACTTCCATCCAAACAAAGTCACCCATTCCCCAAAAAAAAAAATCCAGCAAAGCTTAGACAGCAGCCAGATCTTAGGCCCATTTTGATCCAATTGGACAGTTAGCATTTGATTTGCTAATATTGAAGTCATCAGGATTCCAATTGTTGACTTGTCTTCAACTGCAAATTCCTGGACATTCGATCTCCAAAAAAGGTCAGTTCATTTCTTTTACATCCAAGTCAATATGAAGTTGGACCGCATTGAAGCTTTCAATAAAATTCGAAGAGTATAGTACAGGCGTAAGTATGGAAATTGGTATCGTGAAAACATGGTATGTTCTGCAATTCTTGAGTTTGCAACAAGGAGAACTGACAGTTGATGAATATTATGATCAATTTTCATGGCTGCGAAAAGTATGTCCATTAGTTGAAGATGATACAAATTATTGCCTCAACTTTCTCAAAGGTTTGAGACCAAGCATATTGGAAAACATGAGAGGTTGCATGACCCTGTATGAAGCACGTAGAGAAGCAATTCGTGTTGAGCGCAAGCTTAATCAGTACTACATAGAAATTTCTAGGCCTCTAGCAAGAGAATCTCAACAATCCACAAGAACACATATTGTGGAGACTATTGCAAATGAGATCAATACTAATGTTGAGAAGCCATTTCATGTTTCCTCCCAAGTTGATGCCCAAGCTCTTGCTGCTACCTTCGATCAACTTGCCAAACAAATACAAGACTTGTTTGCAGAAATGATTGCTTTATAGGAGCAACCTGAGGCTATCGCTACACCCGTAGAGAAAATTGAGAGGTCTTGTCAAGATGATATGGGAGATCACCATGATGCCAATACGAACATTGAGGTACAAGAACATCCAGAAACTTCCATCAATACAGTTGTCTACGAAATGTCTTCTTTGGACAGTGTTTATCAACAAGTGCGAGCAACTCAAGAAGGGGACTGACACATTGAAGAATTGGAAGTAGTAAGCTTCTGATAGAAGAATCTATAGCAAGTACACTTCCAAAACAGCCAGCTAAAGCATCAGAAGAGCAAGCTATTGATCAAAAGGTTGCGAATGAAAATTAAGTGATTGAAGTTCCACATATTGATTTTGTCTTCAGAGATCAATCATTAATGCATGGAGATTATGTGCAGCCAGTTGAAATTCAGAATGCATCAAATGGTTAGATCTCACTCAAAAGCAAGTTCCCCATTTCAGAAGCAATGGATTCCCCATTCTACAACTCTGTGGAAGACATGCCTGAAGTTGAAAGTATTGATTCTAGCCTTCAAGTCATGCCAAGAGGTTGAAGACCAAGAAGCACATCGAGGATTTGTATGCTTGATATTTGATCCTGGAGGACTTCTATAAAAATCGAGGTCGAGTTTTTTGGGAGTTCTATCTCATCCCTATCTTTTCTATCTTCATTGCCCTCCCGCATCTCTGCCTCGGCTGTCCACACCAAAGCTCTTCTTATTCAAGATTACAAAGGTTCAATGATTATATTGAGCTGAAACCTAGATTGTATAGGAGTAGTAAAAAAATGTGCTTGCCTTTCAAAGCATGTTAGGGTGAAGGAATCTAGTGATTGCAGATTCTTGCATTGAGCAACTGTTGGAGATTTTCAAAGGCAATTAGCAAATCTAGCAATCAAGGGAGATTTAAAAATGCAAAAGAGCAGGAAAGAAGGGAGGACGTGATCGAGGATGGCCATCTTCTTATGGGCAATGGGGGGACTATGCTCAATGATGACAATGTGAATTTTTGCACATTTATAGAGACAAATGAGGTAGTTGATCATTGATGACTTGGGAAAGCAGGTGCTAGAAAAGGAATCGATTATTATTTGTTTAGACTCTTTTCAATCTATTTTGAGGACCATTAGTTGTTTTGGGAGAGCTTTACTTTTCATTTTGTATTGGGGTTTGCAAATTTGGAATGGCAAAACAGAATTCATGTAGTTGATCCAACATAGTTGGCAGTTGGGACAACTTTGATGATGATTGGGGGTCGCATATTTTGTGAGTACAATATGCCTGTCTTACATTGTAGTTTCTTCTACAATACATTAACATTTTCATTTAATTAAAACATCGTTACTAATAGTAAAAAAATAACACTCCTCATTGTAATCTGAGTTCTGGAACAGGTTAAATCAGGTGGCTAGCAGATGGTCCCTTGGTGCATGGAGGTTCATTTTAATATTACCTGATATCCATTGGAGAAGAAATGATGCCTCCGGTTACTCTGCTGCTTTGTCATATGGAGCTAAACGGTGGGTAACAAAGAAATGAGAAGCTGAATTACAAGCAGCTCAGATGCGCATGCTAAGATGGATGTGTAGAATGATAATGATAGAATTATGTAATAGTACATAAGATAATGAAATGTCATTTGAGATGGTTTGTGCTGCGTGCATGTTTGTGGAGAGACAAAAACAGCTCTTGTAAAAGGATTACAAGATCAAGAAACTAGACGGTGGAGACTAATGAAGACCTCTGATGAAGTAGTGGGGAAAGATATGTTAGAATGTGGAGTTCTAATGATCATATGTTCACATAGAAGTGGAAAATAAAACTCAAATGGCAACTCTACATAGATGGAATTATGATGACCGTAGTGTTGATGACCACTCAATGGAAATTGACTAGGTTAGAGGTAACATAACCAATACTTAAAGTTGTAATTACAATGGATACCTCATACCTTGAATCTTGATGTACTTTTCAAGGGACCCGTATATTTAAAGTTCTGTATGGAGTACTATCTTTATGTCTTTCCCTTGCACTGGAAGTGCCACACGGACACACGCACGTGAGCATGCACACACGCATACAAGATATTGATGTAACTTACTTTATAGTTTAATGGGAACTCATTAAGCTGACCCCTTTTGATGGGATAAGTAGGCCTATCAATGGGACAGGCCGGGCCTGTGCTTAGGCTGTCCAATCCTGTCCCGTATATTGGGCAGGCATGCCCGGAGTTGTCCAATCTCGACCCTATATTGAACGGGCCTACGTCAAATCTCGTCCCATATGGGCAAGATCTTGAATATAAGATAAACATTCTCTAATTATTCCTATACCGCCACCGGACACCAGGTGTGGACTAGACTTTAAACCCTCCTCTTTTTTTCTAGGCTTGGGACCGGCAATTGCAAGCGCGATACAACAAGCAACATGGCGGGTTTTTTTTTTTTTTTTTTTTTTTTTTTTTTTTGTCCATGACAAAGTAGAAAATCAGAAAAATAGCAGAAATTAACAGAAATCAGCTAAGTATTTTATGTGGGTCAAGTACTCTCTAAAAGAACTCAGCAGAAATTGATAAGTGCTTAATTATTTATAATTAGAGCCATAATATTTGATTTATCTTATGCTAGTCATAGTTATTTTATTTGATTTTACATATTCTTTGTTGATTTTTATGCAAAGGTAAAAAGGAGCAAAAAGAGAAGAATTAATGAAGAGAGTGATGGGCGTGAATCATCAAGTAAGCCCAAGGGGGGTCAACATCCATTGCTAAAGGTAGAATTTCAGAATTTAGGAAGTCCTATTCAAGTTAAAAGAGGAATTCAAGAATGGAGAAAAACAAGGAGAAAAAGAAGGAAAGTTAAAGGAAGATTTCAAGCCAAGATAGAAGTCCAAAATGGGGGGCCCCACACTCATGTTGCACGCACCATATGGGCCCACTTTTATTCTCAAGTTTCAGATTTAATTCCTTGCAATTAAAATTCAGATAGGTGGGCCAAATGTGAGGAACTTTCTACAAAATGCAAGTAAGATCAGATTTAGAAAGTGTTGCTCATTAAGAAAAGAAGACTCCTATTCTAATCTAATTAGGAAGCATACTTATAAAGAAAGATGGAGATCTAATCATACAAGGAAAAAAGCCTAAAAAGGAGGAGATTCTTCATAAAAGAGGGCTGTTGCAAGACTTATAAAAGGGATATGAACAGTGCACGTCCAGCATTAAGGGAGCCATCATCCAGCCACAAAAAAGCATAAAAACCAGTAAACCCTATTTCCCATACAGCCACCTTTGGAGCATTCTTTGGAGCATCTTGGAGAGCTTTTGGAGCGAGGAAAAGGGGAAAAAGCTGCTGGCAGAATTCTTCTTCTTCTTCAATATTCAGAGTTCTTCTTATGGCTCTATTTTCTATTTTGTTTT
Source organism: Umbellularia californica (assembly GCA_028538565.1). Classification (NCBI taxonomy): domain Eukaryota; kingdom Viridiplantae; phylum Streptophyta; class Magnoliopsida; order Laurales; family Lauraceae; genus Umbellularia; species Umbellularia californica. Next base: position 33,940,203 of record JAPQWN010000004.1, read on the forward strand.
CAATTCCATACATGAGTAGCTAATTTTTTAGGGCTAGGTTGTAGTTGAAACCCTAGCCTAGTCTATGTAGTCTCTTTTGGCATCTTTTAATTCAGATTTCAGTTTTATTAGTTGAAATTCTAAACCATGTTTTTAATTGATGAGTTGTATATATGCCATGCCAACCATGTGATGTTCAATTAGTTTTAAGAGTAGATAACTTAATTTTGATTGATCTTGATGTTAAGCATCTAGGGTTTAGAACCATGAATAATCTAATTATATGCCATGCTTAGACTCGTGCATTTATCATTCCCATTGTTTTTATGCATTATGTGTGTTTTGACTAGGACATATGCCATGCCTAGTTTTTGCATCATAATGAATAATTCATATAGTATGCCACTCATGAATTGGGTTTAGGGGAATAGTAATCTAGACGCATATGCCATGGTCTAGGTTGATAGATGTCACTAATAAAATCTGATTTTTGATTAAAAGATAATAAAGGACATGCATAGGATTGGTTAGGGGAGTAGATGAAACCCTAGTTCATTCATTATCATTGTTTTCAATTCTAATATTAGTTTGTGTGTTTTAGATTAATTTCCATTTAGCTTTTGATAGTTTAATTTACTGATTTTAGTAGTTTAATTCAACCTTTCATCATTCAATTGTTTCTTTTAATATTCTGATTTTTAGTTGCTTTTGACATTGTTTTATCACAAGTCTTCGTAGGATCGACCTCGTACTTACAATTCACTATACTACATAGTGATCTTGTGCGCTTGCGAGTTTTAATTGTGTGCATACTAGTAGCTTATTTCTAGGTTACTTGGTGCATACCAAATTTTTGGCGCCGTTGCCGGGGACTTGTTTGCATAGAATAGTGTCAGATATTGAGTTTAGTATAGTGTCATAGTCTAGTTTAGTCCTTAGCTCAATTGCTTGAAGTTTTAAAGTGCTGTTATTTATTGTTTTATCATAGTATTCTTTTAGTTCAACTATTTTATTTTCAGTTTTCTATCTTTTCTTACTTTTAGCACATTGCTCATTTAGTAGGTGTTTTCTTGCAACCATAAAGCCTGTATATGCAAGGTAGGCGATCTCAGGACTTACCGACCATTGTCTACGATCCAGAAATCGAACGAACCTTTAGACGACAGCGAAGGCAAGCTCAGAGGGCAAGATCCAATACTCAGCCCTCATCTGACTCCGAACTTGAAGAAATAAGTGTTAACGGAGATCAAAGTCCTGAAAGCAAAATGGCTGATGGAGAAGACAATCAAAAGAGACAAATGAAAGAGTCTTTCATTCCCTTACACACCGAACAGCCGTCCACCATTCTTTATCCACCTAATACGACTGCCAATTTCACCCTTACTGCACAACTGCTGAATATGGTGCCACACTATCATGGATTACCTAATGAAGATCCTTATCTTCATATTAAGGAATTTTTTGAGCTGTGTGCGACACAACAAATATAGGGAGTTACCCCAGAGGGCATCGGGCTACGTCTATTTCCTTTTTCTCTTAAGGATAAAGCTAAAATATGGTTAAATTCCTTGGATGCTGGTTCTATCACCTCATGGCAGCAACTAGCTAGTAAGTTCTTAAAGAAATTTTTTCCTGCTCAAAAGACAAGGCAGTTGAGAAGAGAGATCCAAACATTTCAGCAGAAAGATGGGGATCAGTTCTGGGAAGCATGGGAGCATTTTAAAGATTTATTATTGAAGTACCCGCATCACAACCTTTCCAAAGATGATCAGGTTCAAGCTTTCTATGAAGGACTTAATGAGCTGAATAAGGGAATAGTAGACTTTGCATGTGGAGGAGCCCTGATGGAGAAAAATAGTGAAGAAGCTTATGAACTTTTTGAGACTCTTAGTGAAAACTCACAACAATTCTCTTGTAGGACCAGACAGATGGGTAAGAAGCAAGGAGTATATGAGGTCCAGTCTCAAGGAAACGTAACTGCCCAGATGGCGGCCATGGATAAAAAGATAGACATGATCATCAAAGCAATGGCTTCCAATAGCATGCTCGGACAACCATCAAAAGAAGTATGTGCTATATGTTCACACACTAACCATACCACTGAATGTTGTCCCATGTCATCTTTTACAGATCAAGAGCATGCCAATTATGTTGGTAACACATTCCCTAAGCAAAACAATCCCTACAGCAAAACTTACAATCCTGGATGGAGGAATCATCCAAACTTTTCTTGGGGAGGCAATCAAAACAATCAAGGTAATCAGTAGCAGTATCAAGGACAGCAGAGAAGCTACCAACACCCCCAGAATAATTTTTCTCAGAACAGTGCACAAAAGCCACCAAAAGATGAGTTCAAAAGTTTGGTGACTCAATTTATTCAGTCATCTCAAGCTAATTTCCAGCAGCATAGTCAAGCAATTACAAACACTCAACAGAGTTTGGCAAAGCTGGAATTACAGGTGGGTCAGATAGCTAATGCCTTGAGCAAGAGGGAGGACGGTAAGTTTCCAAGTCAGACTGAAATAAACCCTAAAAATCATAAGCATTTGAAGGCCATAACTACCCTCACCAAGGAGCCAAAAAAGATCTACAAGAGAATGAGGCAGCATGGTACAGTCATAGATACCAGCATGAATGGGCCGTATGAAAATCCTAAAACTGTAGACATTGAGCCACAGGACAGTGCAGAGCAAAATGAGATTGATGTGAACCAGAAGAGTGACAAGAAGAGCACAGACACTGCGGGCACTCCTGTTCAGGTCACAACTTCTAAAGAGCTAGAGAGAGAGTATAAACCAGTTCCACCTTACCCTCAGAGGCTGAGACAAGAAAAGAAGAGTCAATTCACACGGGACATCTTTGAGACACTGAGAAAAGTAGAAATTAACATCCCACTGATTGATGCTATCAAGCAGATACCCTCTTATGCAAAGTGTATCAAGGAATTATGTACAAACAAGATGAGATTCAGAGATCATGAAGAGGTTAAGTTAACCGAGGACGTCAGTGCCGTTCTGTCAAGAAAGCTTCCTCCCAAACTTTAGGATCCTAAGAGCTTTACTATACCTTGCAAGATAGGAGATCATATGTTTGAGAGAGCCTCACTGGATTTAGGTTCTAGTATCAATTTGCTGCCATTTTCAGTCTATGAGTATCTGGATTTGGGAGAGCTCAAACCAACTTCAATTACATTGCAATTGGCGGACAGGAGTGTGAAACACCCAAGGGGAATTCTAGAGGACATTTTAGTGAAAGTAGTAGAAGTCATATTACCTGCTGACTTTGTGGTACTAGACATGGAGAGTGTATCAATGCCACACCACCTTTCTATTATACTTGGCCGATCTTTCATGGCCACTGCGAGTTCAAAGATAGATGTACAGAAAGGCACAATTGAAATGAAGGTCAATGGGCAGCAGATTCAGTTCAAAGTGTTTGAAGCTATGAAAATGCCGAGAGATGAAGATTGCTTTTAGATTGAGGTGATTGAGCAGGCTATAAAAGAGGTGTTTCCAAGAGCACATGGGTGCAAGGAGGAGTTGGACACATGCATTCAGCAAGGCCTTATCAAATCTGAAATCATGCAAAATAGTGATGAACCGGAGGCAGCACTTATGGGGATTGTAAATCAACTAGAAGTACTCCCTTCCATCCCAAGCAAATATTCAAATCCTTATGAAACTCTTGGTTCTTCCACAAAGCAACCCGTTCCTTCTGTTATAAAAGCACCAGAGTTAGAATTGAAGCCATTGCCTGCACATCTCAAGTATGCCTTTTTGGGAGAACATGAGACCTTGCCATGTATCATAGCCAGTGATTTGAATTCTGATGAGGAAAGCAAGTTGTTAAAAGTGTTAAGGGCTCACAAAACGGCATTGGTGTGGAGCATTGCAGATATCAAAGGTATAAGCCCAACCATGTGTATGCACCGAATCTTGTTAGAAGAAGAGTCTAAACCTACAAGGGAAGCACAGAGGAGACTCAACCCTCATATGAAAGAGGTTGTCAAAGAAGAAATTCTTAAGCTACTAGACGTTGGGATCATCTACCCAATCTTAGATAGCAAGTGGGTCAGCCCAGTGCATGTTGTTCCCAAGAAGAGTGGTATGACAGTGGTAAAGAACGAACATGATGAGCTGATTCCTACTAGAGTTACCACTGGATGGAGGGTATGTATGCAAGTTGTTCCCAAGAAGAGTGGTATGACAGTGGTAAAGAACGAACATGATGAGTTGATTCCTACTAGAGTTACCACTGGATGGAGGGTATGTATAGACTACCGGAAGCTTAACACAGCCACCAGAAAGGATCACTTCCCACTACCATTCATTGACCAGATGTTAGAGAGGCGAGCTGCGCATTCACATTACAATTTTCTAGATGGGTACAGTGGGTACAATCAGATTCCTATTGCTCCAGTGGACCAAGAGAAGACCACTTTTACCTGTCCATTTGGGACATTTGCCAGGAGGATGCCTTTCGGACTATGCAATGCACCAGCAACTTTCCAGAGATGCATGAAGAGTATATTCTCCGATATGGTGGAGCGCTTTATTGAGGTATTCATGGACGACTTCTCTGTCTTTGGCTCATCATTTGATAACTGTTTGTATCATCTGGAGTTTGTGCTAAAGAGATGTGTGGAGTGTAATTTGGTGTTGAATTGGGGAAAATGTCACTTCATGGTTAAACACGGCAATGTACTTGGACATGTAGTGACAAGCAAGGGAATACAGGTGGATAAAGCTAAGATAGACTTAATTAGCAAGCTTCCCCCACCTACATCAGTGAAAAGAATACGGAGTTTCCTGGGGCATGCAGGATTTTATCGCAGATTCATTAAGGACTTCTCCAATATTGCATGCCCACTATGTGCTTTGTTACAAAAAGATATGGAATTTGTCTCTGATGAGGATTGCTTACGAGCATTTGAGCTGCTGAAAAAGCTTTTGACATCGGCCCCTATTATCATGGTACCTGATTGAAGTTTGCCCTTTGAGCTCATGTGTGATGCCAATGACTATGCTTTAGGGGCTATGCTTGGCCAAAGAGTAGGGAAGCTTCCACATGTGATTTACAATGCATCCAGGACTCTAAATGATACACAGCTGAACTATTCTACCACTGAGAAGGAACTTTTTGCTGTAATTTTTGCACTAGAAAAATTCGGATCTTACCTTGTTGGGTCTAAGATTAGTGTTTACACCAATCATGCAGCACTGAAGTATCTCTTAAGCAAGAAGGATGCAAAGCCACGGCTAATTAGATGGATATTGTTACTAAAAGAATTTGACCTTGAGATCAGAGATAAAAAGGACAGTGAGAATGTAGTGGCAGACCACTTATCCAGATTGCTGAATGAGGAAGCAAGCAGGGGAGACGAAATTCCACTCAATGAATCTTTTCCAGATAAGTAGTTATTTCATATTACAAAGTTTCCGTGGTTTGCAGACTTGGTGAATTACATGGTTTGTGGTGAGTTCCCCATGCAATTTACTAATCAAGACAAGAAGCGGTTGGTGCATATGGCACGTTTCTATTACCGAGATGACCCATATTTGTTCAAATACTGCTCAGATCAGATCATCAGAAGATGTGTAACAGAAGAAGTTCAGAGCATCTTAGTACATTGCCACAGCAAGGCATGTGGAGGACACTTTGGAGGGAAGAAGACAACTGCTAAGGTACTTCAATCTGGTTTCTTTTGGCCCTCTATATTTCAAGATGCACATGCTTTTTGTGCCAGTTGTGATAGGTGCCAGCGAATGGGGAACATTTCCTCAAGGAATCAGATGCCACTGAAAGGCATACAAGAGGTGGAGTTATTCGATGTGTGGGAGATTGATTTTATGGGACCTTTCCCATCATCCTATGGTTATCTCTACATTCTGGTACGAGTCGACTATGTGTCCAAGTGGGTGGAGGCTATCCCAAGTAAGACAAATGACCACAATGTGGTTTTGGAATTTCTGAAGAACATGATATTTGTCCGATTTGGGACACCTAGAGCAATCATCAGTGATGGTGGCAGTCACTTCAAGAACAGATCCTCTGAAGCATTAATGAAGAACTATGGGATAACTCACAAGATAGCAACTCCGAACCATCCTCAGACAAGTGGCCAGGTTGAAGTGAGTAATAGAGAGATCAAGCAGATATTAGAAAAGACAGTGCAGCCCAACAGGAAGGATTGGTATTTAAGGCTGAATGATACACTTTGGGCATATAGGACAGCCTATAAGACTCCTTTAGGCAAATCTCCTTATCGGTTGGTCTATGGGAAAGCATGTCATCTGCCGGTGGAATTAGAGTACTGGGCATTCTGGGCAATCAAGAAGTTTAATTTTGATATGAAAACGGCAGGTGAGAAGAGGAAGTTACAACTGAATGAGCTTGAAGAGCTACAATATGACGCATATGAGAAAGCCAAGCTATATAGTAAAGAGAGAACTAAAGTGTTCCATGATAAGAAGCTAGTGAGGAAGACGTTGGAGGTGGGACAGAAGGTATTACTCTTCAATTCAAGACTCAAATTATTTCCAGGGAAGCTGAAGTCAAGATGGTGTAGCCCCTTTGAAGTCACTTAGGTTTTTGAGCATGGAGCTATTGAGATCTATAATCCCAAGAATGGTAACAAGTTCAAAGTCAATGGACATCGACTCAAACCCTATTGGGAGCAGAATTTTGACAAGGATGTGGATGTGGATGTGATTACATTCACAGATCCCTCTTCCACTTGATAAAGAAGCACAGTCTGGCTGAAGACTATAAAGCAAGCACTACTGGGAGGTAGCCCAGATCTTTGCAAGGAAACGTTAAGGATGGCGATACAAAGCTGGCGATGTACTCCATATCCAACTGAGTTCTTTTACCCTTTTCCTTGTCTTTCTATTTATTTTTCTTCTATGTTTTTAGTGTTTCCTTCTTCCTTTATTTTAGAACATTGCGAACCATGTTTAGTTTTAGTTTGGGGGAACAATCTTAGTTAGGATAGAGTTAAAAAAAAAAAAAAGAGAAAATCACAAAAATATTTGTTTGTTTCTCTGAGTCATAGTTCCTTCCTACCACAATAATGAGAAATGATGATTTGTTTTGTATGGTTCACTGAACTTAATTATGCTGGTTCTTTATATTATTCAATTGCCGCAAATCTCATTTAAGCATGTTTGAGCTATCACTGTGTGGATTACAATGCCGATATGGTTGAGGTTGAAAGCTCTTGCATAATTGAATAATTAGATGCTTTTGATGGAAACTTGTATAACCTAGTGAGCTTTGAGCCTAAATGCTTATTCTTGAGAGGGTTATATGCTGAGTGATTTGATCTTTCATTCTTGATCTATTTGATGCAGTTGATTTCATTATCATTCTTTGATCACATGTTTAGAATTTTATATGGAATAACATGCAAAACTCTCATTTTTTATCCGATCGAGACATATTTCGACTACACGAACCATAGGGTATGATTTTAGGCCATGTTTGACTAGTTTGTGTTTTTCTATCCATTCCCTTTGATTTTTATCACTAGTTATCCATATTGAGCCTTAATTAAGCCAATTCTTGCACCCATCCTAACTCCTAAGCTTGGAGGAGTTACCTTACCATATGTATAGCCTTACCTTATCTAAGTATAAAGATGAATTCAAGGTTCACTACAAAATGCGTGCAAGGCTCGAGAAAAAGAAAATAAAAGAAAAGTTGCCGTTACCATGCCACTCCATAGTTTCAGTTATATTATAAAAAATAAAAAATAAAAAAAAAGAAAAAGAAAAAAAAAACAAGAAAAAAAAAAGAGAATAATACAATAAGGAGGGTATATGCGTGACTCAAGAAGGTGGAAATTCAAAATACAAGCCTTAGCCACTAAAATCAGAAGTATATAAAGGAACCAGAAGTGTGATTTTATGCAAATTCCTTAGATCTTGTCATCCATTTCCTCTCATTCTTAAACCTTCACCCTAGCCCCATGATAACCCATGTGTAAAAGTCCTAAATTGATCCTAGGTGAAGTGTAGTCCCAGTGTGGAGATGAGATGGAATGGGAGCCTATGGTGTATGATTTCACTTCAAGCATGTGGTATTTTTCATGGGAGCATTGTCTATTCATTCTTAGACAAAGACAATTATTGAGTGTTTTATTGTAAGTGTGTCTATGGTGAGGATTGAAGTTAAACTAATATGCAAATGATTGTTTGGTTGTGTGAAAGCCTAAACTGGAAGTTATGTTGGTATTGTTTTACACACGACCCTTTGAGCATGTGGATGTAAGCTAACTTATAAATTGGGTAATCTTTAGAACTGGTTGAAACTCTTGTTTCTTTGAATCATGTATTGATCAGACATCTCTGAGACTAATGGTGGAAGGATAGGATTCATACTTTAGTGTTTTAAAAAAAATTTACTCTTTCATTTTTTTTTTTTTTTGTTTTGCTCGAGGACTAGCAAAAGGTAAGTTTGGGGGAATTTGATAAGTGCTTAATTATTTATAATTAGAGCCATAATATTTGATTTATCTTATGCTAGTCATAGTTATTTTATTTGATTTTACATATTCTTTGTTGATTTTTATGCAAAGGCAAAAAGGAGCAAAAAGAGAAGAATTAAGGAAGAGAGTGATGGGCGTGAATCATCAAGTAGGCCCAATGGGGGTCCACATCCATTGCTAAAGGTAGAATTTCAGAATTTAGGAAGTCCTATTCAAGTTAAAAGAGGAATTCAAGAATGGAGAAAAACAAGGAGAAAAAGAAGGAAAGTTAAAGGAAGATTTCAAGCCAAGATAGAAGTCCAAAATGGGGGGCCCCACACTCATGTTGCACGCACCATATGGGCCCACTTTTATTCTCAAGTTTCAGATTTAATTCCTTGCAATTAAAATTCAAATAGGTGGGCCACATGTGGGAACTTTCTATAAAATACAAGTAGGATCAGATTTAGAAAGTGTTGCTAATTAAGAACAGAAGACTCCTATTCTAATCTAATTAGGAAGCATACTTATAAAGAAAGATGAAGATCTAATCATACAAGGACAGAAGCCTAAAAAGGAGGAGATTCTTCATAAAAGAGGGCTGTTGCAAGACTTATAAAAGGGATATGAACAGTGCACGTCTAGCATTAAGGGAGCCACCATCCAGCCACAAAAAAGCATAAAAACCAGTTATTATCATCCCATAAACCCTATTTCTCATACATCCACCTTTGGAGCATTCTTTGGATCATCTTGGAGAGCTTTTGGAACAAGGAAAAGGGAAAAAAGCTACTGGCAGAATTCTTCTTCTTCTTCAATATTTAGAGTTCTTCTTATGACTCTATTTTCTATTTGTTTTCAATTCCAGACATGAGTAGCTAATTTTTTAGGGCTAGGGTGTAGTTGAAACCCTAGCCTAGTCTATGTAGTCTCTTTTGGCATCTTTTAATTCAGATTCAAGTTTTATTAGTTGAGATTCTAAACCATATTTTTAATTGATGAGTTGTATATATGCCATACCAACCATGTGATGTTCAATTAATTTTAAGAGTAGCTAACTTAATTTTGATTGATCTTGATGTTAAGCATCTAAGGTTTAGAACCATGAATAATCTAAGTATATGCCATGCTTTAGACTCATGCATTTATCATTCCCAATGTTTTTATGCATTATGTGTGTTTTGACTAGGACATATGCCATGCCTAGTTTTTGCATCATAATGAATAATTCATGTAGTATGCCACTCATGAATTGGGTTTAGGGGAATAGTAATCTAGACGCATATGCCATGGCCTAGGTTGATAAATGTCACTAATAAAATCTGATTTTTTATTAAAAGATAATAAGGGACATGCATAGGATTGGTTAGGGGAGTAGATGAAACCCTAGTTCATTTATTATCATTGTTTTCAATTCTAATATTAGTTTGTGTGTTTTAGATTAATTTCCATTTAGCTTTTGATAGTTTAATTTACTGTTTTTAGTAGTTTAATTCTACCTTTCATCATTCAATTATTTCTTTTAATATTCTGATTTTTAGTTGCTTTGACATTGTTTTATCACAAGTCTTCGTGGGATCGACCTCGTACTTACAATTCACTACACTACATAGTGATATTGTGCGGTTGCGAGTTTTAATTGTGTGCATACTAGTAGCTTATTTCTAGGTTACTTGGTGCACACCGGAAATCAACAGAAATCATTTTTATTTTAATGTCTAAAAGATCATTTAGTGCATTCCCATCATTGTATGCATCATCATCACTAGCTGGGTCGTGACTGAACCAATCCTGGGCACTAAGGGCATCTTTGTGTAACACTTTTCCTAGGAAAAGTGGACGGTTTTCCACGGAAAACCCATTTTTCAGGCGTTTGATGCAGAACAATTCCACGGAAACGCTTTCTAGCCTATTCAGCATTTTCCTTGATAATGGTGGAAATGGATTTCCTATTGGGGGGTATGGGAAATGGATTTCCTCAGAAAATTTCTCCCTCTTGTCCTCACTCTTGTCCATTTCAACCCAAAACCCTACAATTCTTTCATATTTTATTTCTTTAAATAAATTATTATTTGATGTTGAATAAATAATATACATGTTATGTTATTTTCCTTCAAAAAATTATTTTACCAAATAAGAAAATTTGATTTTCCAAAAGGAATCCACAGCCGCACCAAACAACATTAGCACCAATTCAACAAGGAAAAAAATTTGCACCAAACATGAATTTCTAAATTCTATGAAAATCCTTTTCCGAGGTTTCCATTTCTATGGAATTTGCTGACGTGGCAATTACCCCTTTCTGCGGAAAGGGTGTGTACACAAACATGGCCTAATGCTTCTAACGTATCCGGCTTCAAAGAAGTCCAATGTGAGTCAAGTACCCTCCTTCCAATGCTAAATGCCCCTCCTAATTAGCCTTTAGTTGCTGTTAGTGGGGAATGGGGCAGTTTCACTAAATTCAATTAAAATTAGTGCAATATGCTTGTAGGCAGACCGGGCCATTTCTGCCCATTCCCGGTTCCATTTTGGCCGAGCTTTAAAACCATCATCCAAGCCCAGCCCAGCAGGCTCAAATTTTTTTAAAAGCCTATTTTTCGGGCTTGGGTCGGGCCGAGTTGGGTACCCAATTTAACGAGCTCAATTGATAGGCCTAGGGATAAGGCTAAGGAAATGACAATGATGAATCATGATCATGATCCATTGAAATTTGAAAAAGAAAGGAGGTATAATTACTCCAATGCATCATTGACAATGGCAGAAGAATCTCACGCGGACTAATAACCCGCGCGATCAGGCAACATCCAAGATTGGTCCTTTTCTTCTAATTAATGGGTTGTGTTTTTTTACTAGTTATGGCCTAGTTTGCTTTAAATGAACCTAGGTCCATGAGGGTCCACGGTCCTTTAGAAGGCGACCCTAGTGAGCAGACCCTTCAGACCCATGGTAAGCCTAGCCAGACCTAGCTAGATGTGCACTGGAGCATCCAAGCCTAGCAAAGTCCAATACGCCTAACAACCCGGACAAGGTCCAATAAGCCAAAGACTTGGGTCCCCAAGCACCAACTATAGCTTAGGTTTTTAATCTTCCCTTGGGATTTTATTTTATTAAGTGTAGCAAATAGTAATTAGGAATCTGTTTTGTTATTTTTGTTGTCGTTAAGTAGGATTCCAATATGTATCATCATAAATTATAAAAGAGGACCAGTCAACCATCCTTGTAATTCACTCCAAGAAAACTGATATTAATATAAATTCTTAAGGTTTTTCCATTTTTATCTCTCGTGTGGAAGGATAAATTGCTAGTTGTTAAAAAATGTAAAGGGTTTCCACTTTTATCTCTCTATGTGAAGGAGTAAATTGCCATTTGGTTCAAGGTTCTTGATTTAAGAACTGTTTGAGGTTCTCTTCCATCCATTTGATACCAATGGATTTGATAACTCGAGGTATCGAGATTGTTACTTTTGCTACTCTCTTTAATTCTGCTATTTTGGGCCTCTTCTCCCTCAAAGCCTCGTCTACTCTTACTTGAGAATCGTTTGTTCTCATTCTCTTAAGGAATTGGAAAAAAGAAAGGGTTTACAATAAAGCCTCTTGTGAGTTGAGTTAGCATCAGTTTTGCTATCAAAACTTTTTGAATTACAAAAATGATGATATCAAAACAATTTTTTATTCCCAAGGTAGAAATCTAAGATCCAAATTCTTAGATTAAACCAATATTATTAACTCCCTAACATCTCACCCTCAAACCTCAACTTCAATCTCCATTATCACACACACACAAAAAAAAAAAAAAAAAAAAAAACTCCAATCACAGTGAAGGAACCCCTACAATTCTCAAGAAACCGCTCATCAGGTTTTAGGGACAAAAAATGTAGCTCTAGAATTATCCAATTTAGACCACCCAAAATCCATCTTATCCTTAAATGTTATGACCCAAATTGACCCCAACCCATTACCAAGAAAACCTCTAAACTTAACCATTACAAGTTCTTCAATTAATTAGATTCCCGATTTAGTCTTTAGTCAATCCCCAATTCCCAATCGGAAAATTACCCAATTTATCTTGAATCCTGTCTCCAGAGACCTCTTAAACCAATGGAATGGATCACTTGCAAGAGATGATGTGTTCTTTGTCAAAAAATAAACACTGTCCACATATGTTTAATAATATGGGTCAAGTGCAGAATAACAAGACCTTATTAGTGCAAATTTTGGAAAGAATAACGAAAAACTACCGACAACATTGACTGGAACATGAATCAACTCACATGAAAGGTCACAAACCTAGAGCGCAACCAAACACTTGAGACCCAAACTGGAAATAGATGGGAGATTGGCACAGATACAAATCCGTCCATTCCCCGTGTCCAAGAAAGGGTGGCTCAAGCAGACGAGATGAGTGACTGAATAGCCTATTTCCAACAAGAGCCAAGTAAACATGCAGAAAAGGTTGGAAAGACTAACAACTCATCTTAGTAGTAGAAAGAGTCGTCATTCTCCTGAGAACATATAACATTCTTATTCTTTCTAATATAAAGTGACCCCCATGTCCTTTGGAACCGTCGATACAATATCAAGGTGAGAGGACAAGGGGTCAAAAGCTATGATGCACGGATACTTCAAGCAAAAAAAAAAAAAAAAGGTAAATTATTATGCAGAAAGAGGAAATTATGTTTCTACACGAGGGAGACACACTCTCAATTATTTTCCTATTGTTTCAGTGTATATATGGATAGAGAAGATATTTAGAAATACAAGAGACAAGTAATCAATTCTTTATCAAGCTGGATTCAGCTCCCAAGGATCAATGACAGATGACCAAGGTAGACAAATAAGCAATTGCACGTGAATTTTTTATACACAATCTGGACTATTAATGGGAAGATATGAATAGATGACAAGTAAACAATTTTCGAGCTAGATTCAGCTCTTCTGGATCAATGATCATGACCCAAGTTAGACCAATTAGTAAACATGCCTGAACTTTTACTTACAACCTGACCCATCGGAGAGAGGTATCTAGCCACAAGTCTGACCAATGAAGGGGCGAGCCTAAAAACCCAACACACTAGTCACAGCTGACCAACCCCACCAATACTCCTACTAATTACAAACACAACCTGGTTGCAACAAAGCCAGTTTTCACCTATAATGTCCCTTTCTTCAACTTCGGCGTGGCACATTTTTGTATCGCCCACATAAACTTCCATTACTTTTTTTTCCATACACCTTCCCCACCATCATTGATGCAATATCAACAAAAAAAAGGTCTAAATTAAGAACACGTATCAAAAGAACCAGTTGTGCATCTGTGCAAAAGAATTCATATACAAACGCAATGAGAGAGTTGCTTAGAAGGTGACAATTGTCCTCGTATGGGTAGAAATATTAAAAAAAAAAAAAATTGTGACTCTTAAATACTGTTTCAAAAGATGTTTATAAATTTTCCTCTCTCTCTCTCTCTCTCTCTCTCTCTCTCCTGTATTGATTACAACAATTATATTAATCTGTATCTATTTATTTCTGTATATTTGTTGTGTAACAACTAAAACGATGAGAATCAGTCCCTAAGGAGAAATGTATAAATGTAAATAAAATGTTTTTTATTACTTTTTATTTTTGAATCATTGTTGCATTACTCACATACCACGCCGAAATTTTCAATAGGTTTATATGTCTCTCTTGCTCTCTATCTTATATTTACTATTGTATTGTATATCTAAATATATTTATTTACATTGTAAAATACTAAATGATGGAAAATTTGCCAAGAGAGGGAAGCGTGTCGTCCTATAATAAAACGTAATCTTAACAAAAGGCCCTTTTGAATACTCAACTAGTAACTGCAGTCTCGTTTACACAATGTTAATATCATAATTCTATTACTCGAATTTTAAATGGAAAAATGTTCCATCAAAATTCACTTTTTATAACTACCTATTAGTAACACAGCCCATCCTACTTGCCATGGCCTGACAAGTGTAAGAAATATTAGAACTTTTGTTTTGAATGGTAGTAGACACATAACTTGCACCAAAACAAACAAAAATTTTCGATGAATGCACTAAAAAGAAGGCCGTGTACTCCTCTTTTACTGATGTCATTTACTGTGGGCAACCCCTATCTCATACCATGTGCTATTGCCAAAGGGAAAACGAAGTAATAAGAAACCAACTGCGCTGTGCATGTTGGCCTGTAAAAATCTCAGGCCTCCTCAACTCACAGTCTTCTCACAGATCGATGACTCTTGACCCAGACTGATTAATTGCATTATGATCAAGTTTCAAGTACAGCTCTTCAACAAAGTTTTGCATACCACCACGCCAATGTCGTTATTACAAAAGAGTAATGATTTCAAGATTCATAGTTTTATTCATATAGAGTAGAGTTGTCAATAAGGAATCATCTTAGTTAATCACCTGTGACTTCTACAGAAATTTCAATATTTTCTTCTAACTGTTTTACTGTGTAAGAGATTCAGATCAGTAATATTTCTTAAGAACATCCTATCCACTTTCCTGCAACATTGTGATCCCAATTAAATGAATGATCGACCCAGAATACAAGTCTTCAATACCCTTTCATTTAACAATTTTACCGTTCTACCTCACCCAATGTTTCCCTTTCATTCTCTACGGGATACAGTAAGCTAGGGCCTATTCTGCTATGTAACACAAAATCCATCTAATGGTTAGTAACACGTTGTACCCATCTATTAGTAGTACGTTAGACAAAACCCAAAAATGAAATGCAATGATCCCATTCTAGTTTCACCAATAACACAAAAACAAATAGTAATGGACCCATCTCTCAATAAGACTCATGCATCCACAATATTTCTAATAACCAAAACAAAAAAATGAAGAAAACCCACCACAAAATCTGGAATTGCCCCAAACCCACAACGTTTGGTCAATGAAAACCCCCACAGATTCAAGCATCAGATCATCCGAAACACAATCCATGGCTGGTGGGATGAATTTCGCAAAGATACTAAACACCCACAAAATAAAACAGGAGAAAATATAGCTTTATCATCAAAATCCATAAATATATGTACATCTACATATTGAAAGAAACCGAAATTAAATCACCCCAGATGCTGAAATAGGAAAAGAGGGCGTAAATCCTAAAACCAATGGGTAATCCAAGAGAAACGATCATCAATGGCGGACCATGTTCATACGATCAGGCAAACGCCAAATCACATGGGCATGGGCATGAAAGTTCATAAATGGAAAGAAAAAGTGGTGGGGTGCGAAGAGAGAGAATTACCGACGACACTCGATCCTCCCGACCCAATCGTCATTGATGATCAAAGTGCCTTTCCTTGGATCAGATTTCAGAGACTTTCGTTTGAGGAGAAAGTAAGATGGAGACGAGCGATGGAAGTAGAAAGGGGGAGAGGGCTTTTTGTAAGAACGAGGGTTTCGAAGAACAAAGTAGAACAGATATAAAAATAAAAAATAAAAAAAGATGACTATTTCGTAACTGGGCAAGTTAAGTGTCGCTGCGATTTTGGTGGGACCCACATAGTTGGGGTAGATTTCTTTTATTTTATTTTTCATGAGTGCATTTTACAGGGCCTTAATTGGATTCCTTAAAAGAGCAATATTTATTTATTTCTTTTTAAAGCCTTATAGTTGAGTGGCACTTGGCAGTTGGCACCTTAGCATCACATGCCTTGGATCAATCCATTAGTCTTCGGGCTCAAAGTATCAATTATCATCGATAGCCGAACTTAGAAAAAAAAAAATTTAAATACATATTAAATAATCTCATTTTTATCATAAAATAAAGAGAGATTTTTTGTAAAATAATCACCTTAGACGTCCGGTGGACCAAAAATGCCATAGTTCCTCTGTGATAGGAAAGGCCATCTTGTCAAGGTTCATTGTTGTTTGAGCGACGATATTGTTGCACATTTCAGTTGAACGACGACGTCGTCACTACTCTCTTCTTCTTCCACTTCTTTCTTCCTTTTCTCCCTTCCTTTTCTCCACCCCCCTCACTCCATTTCTAGCCTAAAATTCTAGAGATCGGAGTGTTTATTTATAGGAGTACCAAAGACTGGATGAAGGTGAAGATCAAAGTTGATTGAGCTTGAGATTGGAGTGTTTAATTATAAGAGTACCGGAGACTGGATGAAGGTAAAGATCAAAGTTGATTGAGAAGAAGTAAATGACCAGTTTGTGAAGTGGGTAATTTGGTTCGGTGAAGGACAGAGTAAGGGAAAGATAAAACATGCTGGTGATTCGAAACGTTAATGTTGTCGCGGCACATTAAATTGATTTTCCTTGTAAACCATGACAATAAAAAAATTGTCGAATGTCAAAATCCTCAAATCACCATAGCCAGCCATACCATCTCTCTTCCCGGTCATTTCTTCCTATCGCTATTCCTTTTTGTCTTTCTTCTTTTTTTCTACCATACCATCCCTCATCTTATCCCACCAACCAAATATGGCCCATTGTTAAACCCATTTTATTTTTTTTCTTTTGTCTCTTTCTCTATTATTTCTCCCTCTATTAAGAATCTTCCTTCTTTGCTTCTCCCCCCATCAGTCTCACCACCAACTCTTTCTTCACAGAACCAAATCGAATTCCATCATCCATATCATCATCTCTGGTTTTTTGTTCCCATTTTCTCAACTAAGCCCAACACTATCCAACCGATCCACCAAACCATCTTCTTTCCTTTCCATCTCATCCCTTTAATCAAAACCTCACCACCTTAAAGATCTCACCTGCTCCCATCTTTACCATAACCATCCTCTTATTCTCCAAGCTAGTTGAGTGATGGGGAAAGAGGGTGGAGAAGAGGAAGAAAGAAGAGATGGGTGAGGATAACGTCACTCAACATAAACAAGCGATAGTATTGTCACTCAAACAATAGTGAAAATTGGCAAGATGGCCTTTGCTGTCACAGATGAGCTATGAGGCCTTTTTGGTGCACCTAGCATCTAAGGTGATTTTTAAAGAAATTTCCTATAAAATAATCAACAAGGAATTGAAAGAATTCCACACCATATCTAGCATTTCTATTTCTAATAATACCCTCATATATGCCGGCCGGGCCAGGGTCAAGCAAAAGCCCTATGTAACGCCTTGCCCTTTGAAATACCCTAGTGGGACCCAATTTGACCTAGTCAACCCTAGATTGCCCTAATTAATAGGTAATTAGCAAGGATAGTTAAGTAATTTCCGATTAATTAAGTGTAGTTTATATGATTAGACCCTCTTGAGATTTGAATAACCATTAGGGGTCTAGTTAAACTCCCTAGAATTTGTTATTTAGTTTGAAGGCCCTAGTTGGAAATCCTAAATTATAAAAGGGCTCTTCCCTTAGAGAATTGTGCAATAAACTTACCAATTTGCCCATGGCCTTATCCATTAACCAAGTGATTAAAAAGGGCACTTACGACAATTGACCCAAATCATTTCCCTCCAAATTAGAAACCCAAATACCCCAATTACCCTTAGGCTTCTTCACTATCAACCAACCAAACAAGGGCTCTTTAGCCATTACATCTAGACTACCATAAATAGCCACATCATTATCCTAAACCATAACTAGCCAAGGAGGGCAATATAGACATTTTACCCACGCGAACCGAACTCTATATATTAACCCTCCCCCTCCAATGTTTTCTACTCCCTCTCTCTCTCTCCCCTCTCATTTCTCATTTCTCTATCTCTCTAAATTAGAAGAATTAGGATTTCTCCTACCTAGATCTAGGGTTTCCAACTCCAAGAAGACAAGGCCCCCATCAAGATCCAGCTATCTCTAAGCTAAGGAATCTCTTAGATCTCTCCCTTATCTACAATTCAAGGTAACTTTCATCCCCTCTTTCCAATTAATTCCTTATATAATTAGCTTTTCTTCTTAGAATTCTCCTTTCTAATGCACTTTTATATGTGGGAATGGGTGTAGGGATTGTAGATCTTACTTTGGAAGGACCCAAGAGGTTTTGGAGTGGAGCCTAGTTATTTGAGGAGCTTTTTCTCCAATTAGGCAAGTAAACATGCTTAGATTCCTTGATTGCTTGAGTAAACATGCTTAGATTGGTAATTAATGTCCAGTATGCTTATGTGATTAGAATTCTGTAAATGGATGATAGAATGAATGTTATGATGTATGGATTTTCTTATTCAAAGCCCTTTTTATTTGTTTTTGCCCATTGATGGATGGGAATCCCCCATTTGGAAGATCAATGGCCCATTTGATATGGGATTATGATGCATGATGAGGATTTGATGTATGGAGATGGAATTGTGGTGATCTGGACAGAATTGATGGAGATTTGATGAAAGAATGAAAGAGGCAAAAACCTAGAAATCTAAAAATTCGTGTGTACCCTGTAGACCAGCACAGGACTAGGTCGACCGGCGACACTACGAACTCCAGATAATAGGGAGCGGTCTGTGAGGCCAATCTGCGCAAGCTTAGTGAACCGGTCGACCAACCATGTACCAGATCGACCAAGTACACTGCGTAACTAGGAGCCACTGACAGACATGCCCCTAGGTCCCTCTGTGTAACAAATTGACTAGCCACATTATAAAATCCAGAGAAGAGCACTGCCTACTAGGTTCTTATGGGTTAACCTGCAATGTACTTGATCGACCAGGGTACCCATGGGTACCCCTAATGTCGACTAGGCACACTGTAGACAATAAGTTACCATTGCACACTTTTTTGATGGTTCGATCATATGTGGGCCCTGTTAACCTTCCATTTCGACTGTTTGAGATACGCTAAACATGAGTCAAGGCTTGGGCTTAACCTCGACCCATATAGCTATCTAAACAGGGTCTTAGGTTGTAAAATGGATTCCAATTCAGTAGCAATGGTTGTCCCTTCATGCTATACACCTACAGGAGCACCAAGGATACTTAATAAGCATGTAAGACTCCTTTGACTACTGTCTTAGGTGAAGTGGGACCCTGTGTCGTGACCCCGGACCGGGCTTAGGGTCCAATCCGGGATCGGGACTAAGTGATGGGCATGGGGTGATGACAATAAATAAAGATATGTTTAATGCCCAAGCGTACACAGGTAGATAAAGAACACACATCACCCATGCACGTGATTTCCCACAGGTGTCCATGGTGAGGATTTCCCAACACACATAAACATTTTGTATAATTGCGGAAGCGTGTAGCAAGTCAAGCGTGTAAATTCATTTCCATAATAACAAGACTGATAGCATTTGAATAACAAATATCAGAATGAGCAATGTTCTATAGCGTAACCCAAAAATACTATTAAAGTTAGAACATATGTCATTTAGTTATACTTTCCCAAAAATAAAGGCCAACAAAGGCCAATATAGACAAAACAATAACCACTAAAATGTAAAGTTAATAACACCCCCCAAAATGCCACGCAACTCTCGAGGCAACCGGATGTTTAGACAACATCATCGGCGCGCCACTCTACTAGCTGCTGCGGTTCTCCGACCGCCTCCTCTGGCTCCTCCTCGGGGAAACCAACAACGGGACCTGAGTACCAAAGTAAAGGATTAGACACGACGGTCTGGCAGGTGGATAAAAAGGTATACACATTTAATAATAAACATTTACCTTGGAAACATTTAAACCTGTCTAAACAATACTTTCATGAAGTAAATGCATCATTCAATTAAAAACATATATGCAAGGTAAAACAGGTAAAGGTAACAAAGGAATTCAGGAAACGAGCAAGATGGCAACCACACAAAGCTAAATCCTCTATCACCGAAGTGATAGAGCAAGCATATCAAGGCGTTGACCTCAGTCACCGAAGCGAGGAGGTACAACGAATTTACATATACATATATACTAGATACAGGACATGACCACGGTAGCGAGCCGGGCATCAGGAACCGCAATAGCAATCTGCGGTATCAGGACAAGATCACGGTTAAATAACCGGGTAGCGGGATCCAAATTGCAGCTGGCGAGACAAGAGGGGGATCTCCAAGTCAGTGGATTAGACTAACAAGGTTATCCAAGCTCAGTGGTGCCGACTCATAGGTCAAAATCATATAAATCCAGACATGTACAAAATAAATCAAGTACAAGACTATAATCGGGCAAGACGGGGGTGCTCGAAGGCACAACTATCATATCAGGTCGGGCATGTATGTCAAGACTTGTAAAATAGTACGAGTATACTTTCAACGTTTTCGGGATGGATAGATCCCAAATCATAATTTCGGGAATAAAAAAGGTGAAGTACCCTTTCGAAATGTCAAGACAGTATCGGGGTTAAAAACTAATTCAAGTGAATAGGGATCCCGTATGCCTATTTGAAATTACTTGGTACTCTTTGAATTTGAAGACATTCCGGGCTCCTTAGGCACTTGGAAGTTTCCAAAACTTCAATAAATTCTTGTGATTGTAGTCTCTTTCTCAACCGAGCTTCAAACAACTGTTATAAGTTTTCTCATCACGATAGGGATGTTAACAAACCTCCTTCTATAGCTAGGATATCTCATTTTTGCTTCCAAAGTGGCCCCAGATGAACAGTACACGTCGCTCGAGCGGACATGGGGTTCGCTTGAGCGAAGTGCTCTCTGGAATGGCCTTCTGGGAGGGTTCGCTCGAGCGGACCTGCCCAGTTCAGGATGGCACGAGTGAACGATTTGTGCACTCGAGCCAACCATTCTCTGGATGGCCGCTGGAGGAGTTCGCTCGAGCGAGCACTGGGTTCGCTTGAGCGAACAGCTCTCTGGAATGACACGAACCCTTTCCTGGGCAGTTTGCTCGAGCAAAGTGTCAGGTTCGCTCGAGCGAACTGTCCAGAACTGGTTTCGTGAACAGCTCTTTTCTCCATTCTCCTTCTCTTACAAACCCACTTTTCTTGAGGTTCCATTATACACCAATGGAGGGCATGTAAGCACCTCAACATTTTCTCCAAAATCCATTAAAACTCCTCACAACATCCACCAATCATCCATCCATTCATTCATTTTCACATTCAATCACAAGGAGAAAGATATAACCACAATTACATAGATTCATTCAAGTTTTAGGCACAAGATAAAACAAAGGCTATCAATCATATTACAAGACAATAAATGGCTCAACAACTCCTTTTCAAAAGCATTAAAATCACATTGAATGCAAGTAAGTAAGTCATTAATGGAAATAGCCAACCAAATTATGTTTGTCATGAAAACCAATATAAACTCAAAACATCCTTTAAATCCACTTGCCTCAAGGTCTTTAGACAAGGAAATCAAGCTATTTCTCTCCTCTTCCAAGCCAAACTCCAAGCTACACAAAAACCCCCAAAAGAAACCCTAAAATGGGTCAAACAAGGAATATGAAGAAGAAACCTTCGATAATGAGGATAGAGCTTCTCTAGAGCTAGGAAAACACAATGGTACAAGATTGAGAGGGAAAACTTACTAGGAAACTCCTCAAATGAAGAAGACTACTTCAAAGAAGGTCTTAGAATGGAGGTCTTCCTTCAAATGTTGTATCAATGGAGAGCTCTAGAAGAGAGGAAGAAGATGATGACTTCTATCTCTTGATTTGAGTAAGGTGGGTGGTGCTTGATGGTGGAGAAGCAAGAAGAAGAAGAGAAAGAAGCAAAGAAACCCTAGGTTGCTCTTGTGCTTGAAAAGGGAAATGAAGAGGATGAGTTCTCTATTTAAAGTCAAGGGAGTGGGCTCCACCACTAGGAAAACTCTTTGGGTTGAAATCACTATTATCGGGACCTCGGACGAAATCGACGAAGAAGAGAAAAGTGATCGTCGAAATATCTAGTTTCTAAAAAGTATATGTTTCGCGGGTTTCGAGGATATCGACCTTTTGGTACAGATGTAGTGTAAAAAGACTGTTTTGCCCTCAATGCAAGAAAATCGGGTTTCGGGGTTCCGCACGGTTACGGGCTCAACATGAAAGTTGTAAAGATCGACAAAATAAGAAAAACGGGTTCAAGACAAGAATTAGGGGAATATCAAGTAACCTCCAAAAGCAAGTAAGACTATCAAAAAGGAACCCCCAAAGGGTCCCACAAAATGCAAGACACTAAAAGTTCCCCAAAGCTATAGAAGAACTATACTAATCCAAGCTTAGTCAAAACCCCTAATCAAGCTTAGCACTAACACACAACTTAATTAGTACTAATCGAGTCCCTCGGGTCGGGGTCTTACACCCTGGATCTAAAGAGTGGGGCGACGATTATAGTAGATTAAGGCATACGGTGCCTATATTGTAATGGATGGACACTAAGGCTGGTTGGTAGGTTCGACCTGAGAATGTAGGACATCCAAGAGTAATAGAAATCAGGGTTTGCACTAATGCTCTGATTCAGTCTGTATTGGGTAGGAAGTTGGGGCATCCATAGTGATGGGAAAATATGGAGTACGTACACTTTCTTGTACTACAAAGTTTCTACTATCTACTTCCATGGATTTGAACCTTCAATGATACCATATCTATGATATAGTTGGAAAAGTGTAGGAGCTCCATATCAATGAAGGATTTCCTCTCTTTTTTTAGTCCCCTTCTGTTCTATTATTACTACACCGATTCTCTCTCTCTCTCTCTCTCTCTCTCTCTCTCTTGCAATTCTTCAACTTTGAAAATGTTGGAATGAGAGCAAAAAAGTTGCAACAATATGAAAGGGAAAAGGTTGTAGCAACTTGAGCGTTTAATCTTTCATATTATGTTCTTTGGATTTCATATCGATAGAGTCCTTTTAAGATTTCAAATTCTCTTCTTTGGATTTAAACAAACGGATCATGATCTTTCAGGATTTTAGATGCCCTTTGAATCCAAATAGATCAATGCTTTTTAAGGTTTTAGATATTAATCTCTTTTTATGTCCAATTCTACTGTTTTAAACATAGAACTGATAGGTTTTGAGTTTCTTAGATCTAGTATTTTTTGTTGAATCTTTGGGAGATTAATGAGTATATTCATTGTTTTTCTATTATTTAACTTTTGATCTTTTTTTTCAATTATATGTTATCTTGTGTATTTATGACTTCGATGAGGAATATAAAATGACGCATTTGTAAAAATTTATCTTTTTCTTTTTATTTTCCTCGAACATTTAACTTTTGAATTTAATGGGAAAATTATCTTGTCTTTCTACGTGTAATTTGAACATCGGAGAGCCTGCCATAGAGCTTTGATATTTTGTAAGTTATGGATGAGTTTTGATTTATTGTTTTTATTTTATTTTATAATATAACTTTCATTTCTCTGTATTGTGAAGGATTTCTTGGTTTGCAAAAAAAGACTAATGGAATGAGTAATAATTTCTTTAAGTTTTTGTTTGAAACAAAAGTCATGCCACGAGCTTCTAATCAGTTTGTAGAAGCCATTTCCTCCATCTTTATGTTGAAACTTAAATGCATCAAATTTTAAAATGAGAATAATAATATTATTAGAACCTGGATGTGCATATCATATTCGTAATTAAAGCAAGATAACATGAGGAGTCTTACACAGAACCCGAGCATTTTTATGAGAAAACACCCCCTCCTAGTTGGACCCACTAGGATGCATGATGATTATGGAATTCTATTAGATGGAAAGATCAATGTGAGGCCCACCTATATGCAAAATCTTGAATGCAAAAGATGATCCTAAACTTTTGATCCATGACCCCAAAACTTAATGGTTTAGAGGCATCATTTTATCATGATTTCAATTTAATGGAGAAGAAAACCCGGATGATTGTCAAACTTGGACTTGTGACTATTCACAGGGGTAAGTGCATGTGAAAAGACTAGTTTGACTCAACATGGGCCCCATTGACAAAAAAAGAAAAGCAGGGTGAAAAAATGGGTGTTTTCTAGAATTTCCCACACACACGCGCACGCGTGCGCGCAAACACACACACAAATATATATATATATATATATATATATGAGGGAGCCTCTCCTCAGTTCAAGTGCATAATAATGTCCTCTCACTCACATGCAGCGTGCAACCCACTTCAACTTAAAGCTAATTCTGTTGGAAGTATGTGGGCCACGTGAAAAGGTTTTCAAAACTTTTTGACCCACTTGACTCAAGAATCAAGTACCCATAAGGTCATAAACCACATTCAGGATGCAATCCCTCAATCTCATCAACCATGTACAGTAATAAACTCCATCTATAAGATAGAAATAGCAACACCTTACAACCACAAACAATCCACAACATATAGAGAAGTAGATTACACCTTTGGAGCCTATTAACGCTCTAATGGAGAAGAAGACTTGCTAGTTGAAAAAACTCTTTCTTTGTAACAAACTTAGGATCTCCAAGACCTCTTAGCCTTCCACGCTATGTACCGTATTCTGTTGACACCAAAAAAGTCAATATGTCTCCTCAACATCAAGAAGCCTCCTGAAGCTGCATCCTGCTAAAAATAGGCAAGGCTACTTCAACCATCAGATTTTGTCAGAATTAGACAGAAACTTAGAGATCCTTCAAGACAGCTAAAAGAGGGGTACACCTGAGGTTTCGGGTCATTCCGACATCGTTTGGCCCAACTTCACCGCTCCGACAGCTAAACAAGCGCTCCCGGCGGCAACATCATCAAAGACACCAAAACTTTGATCAAAGCCTACGGATGACTCCAGAATGTCTCCAAAGGGCTTCATGCCAAATTTCAAGTCAAACCAACAACGTTTGACCCTCCATCAATGCTCGAGCAGCAAAATCAAGCCTCCCGGCGGCGGCAACTACCGAAGCCATCACTCATCAAATAAAATACATGAGTGGCTTCAACATGCTTCCAAAAGGCTGCACGTCAAACTTCAGGTCATTCCGACAACGTTTGACCAGGTTTCGATGCTCCGAGAGAAAATCAAGCCTACCGGCGGCGGGGCAACCCGGGACCACGAAATCCAAAACAGAGCCCATGGAACGTCTCAAAATGACTCAAATAAGCTCCTTGTCAAATTTCAGGTCAATCGGACATCGTTTGACCACATATCAAAGCTCGGCATTTTCCCCGCAGCAAAATCAAGTGAAGCATCGATGGGATCCCAAACGGCTTCAAAACTCAAATAAAAGCCCATGGTTGGTCCTATCCACTGCTCAAGAAGCTTCATCTCAATTTTCAGGTCATTCCGACATCGTTTGACCTAGTTTCGACGCTTGACGGAAAATCGGCTACAAAGTCTTTGGCTTTCCCGAAAAATAGGAAACTTTGTGCTCCGATTTCGCGAGGGTTCTCGTCAAGATTTCTCCAAGAAAATCAAGTCAATAATTGAGGAAAAATGTCAAGAAAAATACAGAAGAAAAAAGGAACGAAAAAGACGAAAAAACGGCCGAAAACGACGCTCGGCGACCCTGGGTGCATGGTCGCCCGGCGACCCTGGAAATCCGGGTCGCCGGATTTTGCACCAAAGTGTCCGTTTTCGATGGTTTTCGCGCTTCAGGTGTTCCGGCCTCTGTGATTTTCGGAAAATGCAATGTTTGATGCTTGAAAACGACTGATCTTCGTCGACATCTAGGATCCGCCGTCAAAAGCATGAAATCATCACCGATCGCCTTAAGATCGCCAATCGGCTGACCAAGAAAGTGCACTTTCTGTCCGACCGATCGTGAAATCGACAAGACAGACATCACCGGCCCGCCAACATCAATCAATGTCTGAAATTGCATCGCAATCCGACATCAAATAATGCGTGGATCCACCCATGATGATCGCAAGAAGAATCTCAAAAGGCGCAGCACGGCCCGCGACTCTTCACATGCCTTGGCAACCACTTAATGTCGTTAATTGACCCATTAAAGCAGTCATTAACTCATTATTTTGGACGGCCCAATCAGAACCAAGCATTTGGTTGTTACAAATCCAAGCAATCATGGCATTAAACCCATGAAACTCCCATCATCATGAAGCATAAAGGTGATTAAATGCCCACTACCTTCATCGGCCAATCACAAGCCTTGAAAAAGGAGTTACAAAATCAACTTGTAACTCCTCATCAATTCTTTCATCATGGCCATCAATGCCAATAAACACCTCATGGCTATCAAAAGCCTATAAAAGGAGGTCCATTCCAAGAAGAAAGCATGATGAAAATAGATCCCAAGTGCAAGCTCTGAAAAACCAGAAAATCCAAGAGAGAGACGAAGTCCTGTTACTTTGCTCCCGGAAGCACCACAAGGTGATCAACGTCCCTTGGGGGGCCACCCCCCCAAGGTCACCTCCTTCTCCAACATGGCCTAAACGCGGCTTTTCAGCCCATTTACTTGGTTTTTCATTGGATATAGGACATTCTCTTGGTCCTTGTCTTTAAAAAAACTGAGGTTAGGAGCCAAGCCAAAGAATCAAAGCATCACATGTTCTCATTTGAAGGACGATGGCAAAGCCCACACATGACTTGCGACCGTCGATCTCAACGTGTCCCCACAATCTCCTGAGAAGTTAGATCTCTTTTCTTACTTTTCTATTATAGTTTGTATTTCTTAAAGAGACAAAAAGAAATCACAATTCTTGTCTTTCATATTTGATGAGTTTTGTAAAATCGCCTTTCACGGCAAAATCGCCTTTCATGGCAAACAAACAAAACGCCTCTTACGGCATTCTAAAAATTTGTCTCTTTTCTTAATATTAATGCAATTTGAAAAGTTAGAAAAAAGGATTGATTTCCTTTCCACTTGTGAAGGTGAATCTCCGGATTATCACTATTCCAAATTCCAAGTAGAAAGTAAATCTGGCATACCTGTACAAAAATATTGATGCCCGAGATCTTCCCTCCTCCGCCGAGACCCAGGTCAGCCCCCGGGGTGCGGAGGGAGAGGACGGAAGATTCCCCCCTTTTTCGGGTCCATCAAGTTGGCACACCCGGTGGGACACATTGACTTGAGAACGTGATGCTTTGATCACTTGGCTCCTTTCTAGTTGGTGGCTTATGTTGCATTTTGCATCTAAAAAAAATATGAGATGGGATTTCAATTGTTCTTTCTCACTTCAAAAAAAAAAAAAAAAAACAAATCTGATCTGTTTTCTTAGATTCAACTTTGAGAAATTTTGATCCTTCCCTCTTCGAACTTGATAGCTCACAGAAATGTTCGCAGCTATCGTTCATATCAGGGATTGGGCCACCTTTTCTCTTTGATGAGTCCAATTGGGATTTCAAAAAACAAAACACCTTCATGTCAAACTCTTTAAAAAAAAATGATGATCTCTCTTTCTCAAGATTCAACTTTGAGAAATTTTGATCCTCTCCTCCTTGAACTCGATAGCTCACAGAAATGTTCGCAGCTATCGTTCATATCGGGGATTGGGCCATCTTTTCTCTTTGATGAGTCTAATTGGGATTTCAAAAAAAAATTTATAATTTCAAAAAAAAAAAATTAGTTTTCTCTCTTTTGCATTCAAAGTTGAGAAACCTTGGTTCCTTCATTTTCGGATTTAGCGCTCGCAGAAATGTTGAGCCTTTGTTCGGATTGGAACACCATTCGCTCTCTTTGATGAGTTCATTAAAAAAAAACCTTTCAAAAAAGAGTTAAAAAAAAAATACTAAGGTTCCACCAGTTGCGTTCTTTGACTAAAGTGGATTTAAGAAAAGCTTTGTCCAGAGTGTGGAGACAGCTAGACTGTTCGAGGCAAGGGTCCTCTAAACGGGTTCATTAAGTAATCCTACCCTTACCTGGGGGCTGATCTATCTACTAAGGTTTCATAAGATCGAATTAGAAATCTATGTGCACCTTTCAAAAAAAAAAATTCTCTAAAAAAAAAAAATCTTTAAAAAAGAAAAAAGAAAAAAAACTTCTGTCACTTTGAATTCAGAGTTGAGAAATCTTGGTTCTTTTCCTTTCGGATTTAGCGCTTGCACAAATGTTGAGCCTTGTTCGGAATGGAACACCATTTGCTCTCTTCGATAAATTCAATCTTGACCTTTCAAAAAAACTTCCGTCACTTTTGAGTTCAGAGTTGAGAAATCTTGGTTCCCTCCCTTTCGGATTTAGTGCTCGCAGAAATGTTGAGCCTTTGTTCGAAACGGAACACCATTTGCTCTCTTTGATGAATTCAATCTTGACCTTTCAAAAAAAAAAAACTTCCGTCATTATTGGATTCACATCCGAGAAATTCTGGTTCCTTCCCTTCTGAATTTAGCGCTCGCAGAAATGTTGAGCCTTTGTTCGGATTGGAACACCATTTGCTCTACTTTATGAACTCAATTTTGACCTTTCAAAAAAATCCCATCTCGTGTCCTTTCCAAGGATGCGATTTACAACATTTGTGCCTAGCGGTGCTAGTACGCCCTTTCGGGTCTACTGTATTCGCGACCGACACATTTGTATCTCCAACCTTATATCATTTTACCTCGAGCGAGCCTTGCTTCTCGATAATTTGAATTGAGGTCCACAATTGCTTCTAGCAGTCACTGGAACGCTCCCTTTGAGCCTACCATACTTGCATTTTAGAACAATTGTATCCTCTATGGCTTTTTGCCTTCTTCATCGTCCTTGGGTTGGGCCATCTCCCCTTAAGTGATTTGAAAAGACAAAACTATAGTTGTTCTCCATTTACGATCACCATATTCTTGTGATTACTAATGGATTTGGTCTTGTTTCAGAAGTTTTCCAAAACTAACAATGGCAGCTTCATTGACCATCACTTTTGATGAGAACAAGTACCAGCTTATGCTGCAAGACAAACAAAACAAGCATAAGCGCCCTGCCAGTTGCCGAAGCGTCATCTCCCTCGACAACTCTCCAAACACCGGGTCAACTTCAACTCCCCCGACCATCGTCTTCGGATCACTGGGACCATTC
This sequence comes from Umbellularia californica, assembly GCA_028538565.1. Lineage (NCBI taxonomy): Eukaryota > Viridiplantae > Streptophyta > Magnoliopsida > Laurales > Lauraceae > Umbellularia > Umbellularia californica. The sequence goes on from JAPQWN010000004.1 coordinate 33,969,383, forward strand.
CCACTTCCCGCAGAAGACACTGTACCTGCCAAGAAGCAGAAAACCGCCCCGCAACGTGTCACTAAAATGGCACCAAGGGCGAACACCAAGAAGCTTGAAGCCCGTGGCGTTCCCACGAAGCCTCAACCCACAAGAAACCAAGTTTACCCCAAAACTTGGTCCCCGAGATCGCCAAAGCAACGGAGGTCCCAAACATCTGCAAAGCCAGCATACCTGGCCCCTCTCAAGGAGAATCGGTTCTACCCTCTCTCTTACATGAAAGAGGAGAAACCTACCCTCCACCCAAAAAACAAACAAAATCATCATGAGCCGGCTTGCTCCTACAAGCCAAAAATCAAATCCTGCATCGTTAGGCCTATGCAAAAACATGCTGAAGCCTGCACTCCCGCGAGTCGACCCTTCATCTCAACAGGGGCCGAGCTCACAAAATTCAAGTCTTCATTGCGATAGACAAAGGACCGCATCCAGATTCTGTCCTCGCCAAACTTCAAAGAAGACAAACTCGGCTGCTGCGCACAAGGGACTACATCCTTCATCGCCAGAGCCCAGCTAGAGCTGACTGAAGCTCAAATTGCTCGTCGTATGAGTCGCCGCACTGCATATCGACAAAAGAGACTCGAGAAACAAAGAACCCAGCGTTCTACTCTCCACGTCACAAAGAAATGGGTCGAAAAAGAAAGACCCGACCAATTCGTTGCTGTTCATATGGTTGGCAAAGCCAGAAAACGCCAGAAGTCAGTAACCAAAATTAGTGTTAGACGTCCAGTGACTCGCAGCGTCTCTCGGACAAGAACACATCTGGAAGAGTCTTCCACTCCTCCAAGCCAAGAACATCGGAGTAACCACTCCTCAGATTCTTCATCCAGAAGAATGAGCCCCAGCTCAGCCACCAGGACGATTTCTTCGTTCGAATCCCGAGGGATGAATGTCTTGGCTACAAGTTCTGAGCCGCCTCCACAGCATGACGATATAACTGCAGGCATCCAGCAGTTGGAGCAAGGACAGCAGAGAATTGAGACTCTTATGGAAAATCTGATTCTCACTCTACAGCGTCCACCACCTAACAATGAAACCCCTCTGAATCATGAAGATGATGAGGGCAATGCAAAAAACAATGAGTCTCGCGCCCTTACCAGAAAGGACGTGGACGATATCCTTGCAAAAGCAAAAGAAGATGATACATTGAAAGAACATGGGATCAAGCCACCCTACCCTCTATGGATGGACTCGGTTCCGTTCCCTGCAAAATTCAAACAACCTACTCTCCAGACATATACTGGGAAAGGTTCAGCCAGACAGCATGTCATCCACTTCAAGATCCTGACAGGAGCTATTGCGGATCAAGATGCCCTCAAGATTCGCCTCTTCGCAAGTACCCTAAAAGGTACAGCCTTTGATTGGTACTCCACTCTGCCGGAGAACTCCATCCAGAACTGGGCTATGCTGGAGACACGCTTCCTGACCCACTTCCAAGGTGAGGATCATCCTGTTACTATGGCTCAACTCTGCAGCCTAAAACAGGGAGAGAATGAGTCAACATACGACTTCATTCACAAATGGAAGGCAATGGCGACAAATGCTCAGATGTGCTGCCACAAGCGTCGCTAGTCGACATCTGCCGTAACAATATGAGAGCAAAAATTCACTCCATGATTATCGGCAATAAATCAAAGAACTTGGGGGAACTCCTCGAAGCCTCCATGGAAGCTGAAATGGTGATCAAAGACCTCAACAGTCAGAAATCATCAAAGAAAGAGCCGACTGCTGTTACAACCTCAAAACCAAAGAAAAAGGAGGTTCTCAATGTGCAGACTAAGTCAGCTCCTCAGCAACCAAAGAAACCTGAAAACAAAACTGCAGGTAAAAGGCCTGAACTCTCAGATGCCTTCAAAGAACGTGTAAAAAAGAAATATCCGTTCGATGAAGATGTTGAAGAAATCTTTGAGGCTCTCCTAGCAAATGGCAAACTCATTTTGCCAGAGCCCAAAAGACCGAGAGATGTTGGCAAAACCAATGATCCCCGATACTGTCCATACCATCAGATGGTCTCACATCCTCTCAATCAATGCTTCGTTGTGAGAGAGAAGATCAATGAGATGTGGAAAAACGGAGTCATAACCTTTGATAAAAACTATGGCCCCGCCTCTGTCAACATGGTGTCATGTCGGCAAACTTCAAAGTCACCGAAGGAGAAAATCACTACTTCATTCAAGGTGATAAAAATGGCTCAAGCGTCCCAAGAATTGGTTCCCTATCCAACACCAGATGGACAACCTATATGGGTGCATCCCGATCTCCTAGATGATGAAAATTGGGAGATCGTCAAAACAAAGCCGACTGCTCAGCAGCGAAGGCAAGCCAAGAGACAGCTCCGCAAGCTCAAACGGCAGTAGAAGTCTCAACCAAAACAAGAAGTCCTTGAAAAAGCAGAAACTTCTTCCACTGCTTCACTAGGGACGACGAAAGAATCTCTTCCCAAAACCTCCAAGGCGGTAAGAAAATTCACTCTTGATGATTTCATGCCACCTCTATACAAAATTGAAAATTTGCAGGGGGTATCATACTCTTGCAACTCGGTAGTTGGATTCTCCATGAATGGATACGAGTCAAGTGACACTGCCAGTGATATAGATGAGTGGGAAGAATTCCTTGAAACAGGAGAATACCTCTCCGACGAGGAATGGATTCCCGAGTCTCATCTTATGCCAGTAATCTGGTATAACCCATTACAGCTACAAGGATCTTGGTCTGATGATGAAGAAGACCAGGACCTTGTTCAAGAAAATGCTGTCAATCCAGCACCAGCAAATGCTTCAGTGGAACCCAACATGGGCGAACCACAAGGGGCAAATGACAAAGAAGATTTGGCTCCCATGCCTGATCTCGAAGAATATGCAAGAATCTTGCAACATCTTGCCATAGAGCAGGAGCAGGATCGCATTAATCTTCGTCATAATCCAGAGCCGGAAGTCCCTGAAAATTAGCGGGAACTTTCTCCCTTAACTCCTGAAAATGGAGAAAATAGTTGGATCGATGATCCTCTCACATCCGAGGATGAATCTGATTCCCAACAGTCTACACTGGGGGCATCTCCTGTCAGGATAGCCTGCACTGCAATAGCTCAGGACGACAGTGCCTCTGAAGCTTCCGAAGACACGTACTCCCCAACCGGTAGCGTATCTTCCGGAGCTACATCCTCTAAGGTGACTTCCACTGAGATAACATCCTCTCAACCCTCGTCTCCTGAAGCAGTGACATCAGAACTCAAGCCTCTCCCGATCGATCATCTAGAAGAAACTTCTGCCAATGAAATCTTCTCAATGAAAACTCAGTCAATTGGTCCCAGATACCCTATCACACGGGCGATGTCTGGGCTAATAAAGAAAAGTTGCTGGCTGCTGTTCAGGACTTGTTCTCGGAAATTGTTCTATGCAACACAATCACTGAAGACGCCAATGCTGTTACAGAGACGTCCTCAGCAAAAGATCAACCCCTTGATCCTGAGAACGATCTTCCAAAAAAAGACCCTTCTCTAGAGGCTCTTGAAGTTGGTAGAGGTACCCGTTCTGGCCGGGATTACCACAAAAATTACAACCAACCCTCTTCTTCTTATGTAAATCCTTCGGGAAAGCAAGTTGTAAGCGCCCCAAGTGGCAATAATAATGAAAATGCAGGCCCGAAGGAGGCTTTCAAGTACGACTTGATTGAGCACTTCAAACACATACCTGCACGTCTGCACGTCCTTGACTTATTGCGAATGTCTCCACAAACTCGTGATAGTCTCATTTCAGAATTACAAAGGCTGAATGCGGATGTCGACAAACATGCCCCACAAGTCCTACAAATTGAAATGGACTACAGGGTCAAAAAATCAAATACTCCCTTAAAGGGAGAAAAGAAGAAAACTGAGGGATCAAGCAATGAATGCCTCTCGGTACAAAAAGCAGCAAGTGCAACAATTGCCTTCGACAAGGATGACCTCCTCCTAGGCGAAACAAAGCACAACCGACCCTTGTACTTTACGGGGTACGTCAAAGAAATGCCAGTACACAGAGTTCAGATCGATCCAGGTTCTGCACTCAACCTCATTTCTACTTTGGCACTCGAAGAGCTGGGCATCCCACCTAGCAAACTGAGTCACACGTCCGTATCCATCTTCGGATATGACGGCAGCGCTCAAAGGCCTATTGGCAAAATCAGATTCAAATTGCAAATCGGTGATCTTATTTTTGAAGTCACTGTGTATGCAATAAGGACCCCTTCATGCTACAATATACTCCTAGGACGCCCCTGGATACATGAGAATGGTGTCGTCCCTTCAACTCTACATCAGTGCATCAAGTTCGTTGGCAAGATGGCTTGATACATCGAGTGTTTGCAGACAAAAAGCCCTTCAAAGGCAGAGATGTCCATTTTGCAGATGCTCAAATGTATAAAGATGGAAAAGAAGAACAGGAGGAAAAAACAATTCGCTTTGTCGACAGTCTCCAGAAAGATAAAGGTAAGGCTCCTCAGCAATCATCGGAGGAAAACAAACCCTCCACCAAACTCGAAGTAAGCGGCCAAGCTCCCTTCGTCGTCTCCTTCAAATCTCCAAAGCCTTTGGTAATCACTACCAAAGCAAAGAAGACAAAACAAAAGACTGGGGGCAAGTTCACTGTCTCCTTTGTGTCTATTATGCATGACACAGACTCAGAGTCAGAGTCAGAAGATGACACAGCATCGAGCCAAGCTGATACTCAGCAAGATCAGCTCACTCTCACTCCATTGGAGACACTTGCAGGCATAGAAGATCCTACGTCTGCCTCCTTTGTTATCCCGGCAACTTCGTAAGAAGAAAAAACAATCTTCTTCCACAGGTCGGGAGCATCTCCACTGAACTCTCTGCTTGAACCTTTCCAAAACGAAGGTATGCCTCAGCTATCCTGTATAGTCCAATGGCACAAGCTATCATGATGAAAATGGGTTACGATGCTCAAAACCTGACTGGTTTGGGAGGTGGCCGTGGTATTCTTACACCATTGGAACCCACCCTGACCAAAAGTCAATCAGAAGATTGGAAAATCCACCTTCAAAAAGGCAAGTCTTCATATGAGTTTGGGTATGATCCTACCGCTCCTATGAGACAGTTGACACCATGGCTGCAAAGTCACTTTACCGACCAAGCCTCAACATCTCATGAAGACATCGATATCCCTGGATATCTCTTTGAGGAGTTACTCGTAAAAAATCCTGAAAGCTCCTCCAATTGGTATAATTTCTCTGATAATAAAGAGGAATTGCCCGTTGACACAGACGAGCGGTTCTCTATCCCAGAAGAATCATTGTCTCCAAAAGAAGTACCCTACTTCAACCCAATTCCAGCAAATGATTGGGACCATCTCATTGCAAGCCTTGAGAATGATAGCCTTGAGAAGGACACTGATAAAGAAGATCCGTGGACAGAAACAAAGCCTCAGTCTGAAAATTTCTCTGGCACTCCAGAAGGTCTTGTTGAGTTGGAAGCCTCCGAAAACATTGTGAAGGAACCACCTTCAAACCTTCCGATAGAAGACCCTGCTCAAAAGATAGACTTGGGAACACCTGATAACCCACGTCCTGTATTCATAAGCAAGAATATAAAGGATGATGAGTTACCCGAGTATATCTCTTTTCTTCGCGAGTTCATTGATTGCTTTGCATGGTCTTATGCCGAAATGCCTGGCCTGGATCCCAAAGTAGCGGTCCACAAGCTTAACTTGCAAAGAGAAATCAAGCCTATCAAACAAGGCCAAAGAAGATTCCGTCCCGACGTGATGGACAAAATTGAACAAGAAGTTCAGAAACTCAAAATTGTTGGCTTCATCCGCGAGGAACAGCATCTTGAATGGTTGGCCAACATCGTCCCCGTGACAAAGAAACATGGGCAGATAAGGGTCTGTATTGACTACAGAGACCTGAATAGTGCATGTCCTAAAGATGAATTCCCGCTCCCCATACCGGAGGTGATGATTGACAACACCTATGGGTTCGAGCGAATGACATTCATGGATGGATTCTCTGGCTATAATCAGATAAAGATGCATCCTGAAGATGAAAGGCATACATCATTTCGGACACCATTCGGCGTGTATTGCTACACTGTTATGCCGTTTGGCCTGAAAAATGCAGGTGCGACATATCAGAGGGCTATGATGAAAATATTCCAAGATATGCAGCACAAGACGGTCGAATGCTATGTTGACGACCTCGCCATAAAAAGCAAAAGAAAAGAAGACCATCTCAATGATCTTCGAGAAGTCTTCCTCCGACTTCGCAAACACAAATTGCGGATGAATCCACTAAAGTGCTTCTTCGGTGGCTCATCGGGTAAGTTTCTCGGATTCATAGTACGGAAAGCTGGAATAGAACTTGACCCTACCAAAGTCAAGGCTATCCTGGAAATGCCATCTCTTAGAACCCTAAGAGAATTAAAAGGGCTTCAAGGAAGGCTGGCCTACATTCGACGGTTCATCTCCAATCTATCAGGGAAATGCCGTCCATTCTCTCGCCTGATGAAGAAAGGCGTGGACTTTGTTTGGGATGCTGAATGTGAAAGTGCATTTCAAGACATCAAAGCATACCTCATCAAACCTCCAGTGCTGGCTGCCCCCACAACTGGAAAACCATTTATCTTGTACACAAGAGCTCTCGACCACTCTTTGGGTGCTTTGCTCGCACAAGAAAACGACGACGGAAAATAAGCTGCTCTATATTACCTTAGCCGCATGATGGTAGGTGCGGAGCATCGCTACTCCCCAGTCGAAAAAGAATGCCTTGCAGTAATGTTCGCTGTACAAAAGCTGCGTCACTATCTGCTGTCGAACACAGTTTACCTGATTTCGAGGATCAACCTCCTAAAGGTCCTTGTCACAAAAGCAGGTTCTCTCAATGCCCGACTGGCAAAATGGTCCATCCTTCTATCACAGTTCGATATTAGGTATGTACCACAAAAAGCAATCAAAGGCCAAGCTCTAGCAGACTTCCTCGCAGAGCATCCATTGCCTAAAGATTCTCCACTCAGGGATGATCTCCGAGACGAATTTGTCTACAATGTAGAAACTTCCTTATCAAATGCTTCCTGGGACATGTACTTTGACGGTGCAACCAGGACAAATGAAAAGGGAAAGCAAATATCTGGAATTGGCATCCTCTTTGTCGGTCCTGACAAATACATGATTCCACACGCCTTCTCGCTGAAAGTTCAGTCTAGAGCCAATGACTAAGTCCTAGAGGGGGGGTGAATAGGACTGAGGCTAAACAATTGCCAATTTTAATTTTCTAAACCTGTTTTTAATCAAAACAGAACAAAGAACAGAACAAGCATAGCAAAAGTATAACTGAAACAGAACCTGTAGAACATTCAAAAGAGATATGGACACAGAGATTTATAGTGGTTCGGTCACACAGACCTACATCCACTCTCAAGGGTCACACAGACCCTTGGTTCCACTATCAAGAATCAAACTACACAAGTTCTGATTCTACCTCATATTTGATACAGAGGTTCAATCACACAGATCTACTCCTCCTTACAGCAATGTGGTGAGTTTAATCACACAGATCTAAACACCTACCACATTATACACATATTGTTGAAATTTGAAGAAGGGTGAACACTTGCCTTGATGATGGTTGAAGTGTTCTGTGGAGCTCTGACCGCAGTCGAAGCTTGCACCTCTTGTTGACCTCTTGGTGTTGAGTAGAAAGCCTCCAATGTGTTGCACAACCAGGGTTAAGAGGATTTGGTTCCTAGGGTTACACAAATGAGTCTCTCATGGTGTAAACTAACCTAGAGGATGAACTTCCTATCAAGACACTCATCTAAGAGCTAATGGAGCTCTAGGATTTACCTAGGTCAAGCACATGAGTGTTTTTGGAAGTGATTTGGAAGCCTACAATGGATGGGAAGAAGGTAGCAAGCAAGGCTATACCCTAAGGTCCATAAAATGCACAGTGAAACAGGCTACAACTTTATAGAAAACTCCCAACGGATACTTTTTACGGTTAGCCTCTAAAACTGGCGGCTAGCCCCTTTTGAAATGCACTGAAGCAACGGCTATAATTTTGAAAGCGGTCAGCTCACGGTTAGCCGCGAGTGTCCCTGGCGGTTAGCCGTGAGGTAACCGTAAAGGTAACCGTGAGAAACCAGCTCTCGGGAAAGCAGACCGCAAGACTTACGGTCACCTGGCGGTTAGCCGCAGAGGGACTCCGCGGTTAGCCGCAAGGTGACCGCGGGGCTGACCGAAGAGAAACAGCCTTCTGGAAAGGTGACCGTAGGATTTACGGTTACCTGGCGGTTAGCCGCAAAGGGCTTCTGCGGTTAGCCGCAAGGTGACCGTAAGGTCACCGAAACCCTGAAAAACAAGGATGGAATGAAGCAGATGATTAACAGGGTTTGTCCAAAGGGTTTATAGGTTGGTCCTGGATTGAACTACCTGAAGGGGACGGTGTGCATACACAAGGAGTTCTTCCCGGATGAACCCAAGCCTTCCAAGACTTGATCTTCTGCCTTCAAACTTGATCTTCCTTGAGAACCTTCGAGAGGCAGGGACTTGGACTAATTGACACGGAATTGACAAAACAACACAAGGGCACACTGAAATGTGGCACTAACAATCTCCCCCTTTGTCAATTTCGTGACAAAATACCTATTCTAGATTGAAATACATCCAATGGACTCAAATACATGATCTTTACACAAAATATACCAATAACAACTCAAAGACTCATGCTCATGATTGTAGAATCTCTTCGTAAAAATGTACCTGTTAGACCCCGACCCAGACCAACTCGATTAGTACTAATTAAGTGACGTTTAGTCTTAAGTGAGTCTTAAGTACTAGTTGGGTTAGAATGTGATTAGACTTAGTCTGGATAATAGCTTGGGGGATTTCGAGGACGTTTAGTATGAGTCAGACACGCTCAGGGACGCCCTGAGTACACGAGTAAGAATGGGGTTTTGTGCTAGATCTTTGATGTGGATGTGATCTTTATTTCTCTTGAGTGATTTTATTATTTGTGACAACTTTTGTTTTCAAGCTGCATGCATGTGAGGCCCAGAAACCCAAGTTTTGGCCCAATAAGGGTAAATCTGTCTTTGCATGTAAATCTGGGCACACTTTTCGAAGTCGCGAAACTATGTCAAAATAATACTTTTCCGAAACTAGATTTTTCGACGATCGTTTTGTTCTTCTTCGTCGATTCCATCCGGGGTCCACAAGACCATGTTCCAAGCGTTCCAAGTTTCACTGCTAAAGGGACCCACCTCCAGACACTATATAAGCCCTTTTTCTCCTTCCTTTGCCCTTTTTCCCAAATCTCTGCAACGTCTTGCCCTAGAGTGAAGAAGAGAAGAGTTTTCTCCTTGGTATTCTCCTTTGGAAATCATCTAGCTAGAAGGCTCCATTTTTCGATCCAAGACCACCATCCTCTTCCTCTCGTCTCAAGCTTCAGCTGGAGTGTTTTTGGAGTCAAGCCACTGCACTATTCATCATCTTCTACTTTTATTCTTCTTGTTTGGCTAGCTCAAGGTTGGTGTCTTTCTTCATCTTTCCATTTGACGTTCTTAGGCTCACCAAGAGCTTGTTTCTCATGATTTCAAACCCATTTTCGAAATGGGGTTTTGTAATGGCCAAAAATGTTGATTTTGTATGCTCCATTTTGGGGGTTTTTGTGTAGATTCCGTGGAGCACCCTTTCTTGTTGAGTTGTGAAGCCTTGGCTTGGCTTGGGTTAGAGGCAAGTAAACCTTTTAGTTTTCCCTAGTGCATGTTGAGTTTTTGGGCATTTTTACTTTTGGAAATGTTGTTTATTATCAAGCTATCTTTCTTGCATCTCATTAATCTCTTTTAGCTTGTTTTAATCTTGTTAAGCAAGAGCCCTAATTTCTCTATCTAATGTAGAGGTTTCATCTTCAATGGAAGTATGTTTTCAATGGAATGGTTTGCAAGTTATTAGATTTATGTTTTGAATGTAAATGGGTTTATGATTTTGATGTTTTGAATGAAATGTGAATGGATTTGGTGTGAAAATCATCCCTTGGAAGCATGTAGGCTTGGGGAGTGCAGGTGGTGAAAATGTGGAAGTGAAGAAGTGAATGAAGTGTGGAAAAAAATTGAAATTCCGGAGTTCTACCGGTAGGGGTATTTCAACCGGAAGTTCTACCGGTAGAAAGGGCCCAAATTTTGACAGAGAGTTGAGGAAATTAAAAACCCCAAGTTCTACCGGAAGTTCTACCGGTAGAAATGGCCCAGATTTCGGCAGAGAGTGAGAAAAAAAAACTGTGAACCGCAGTTCTACCGGAAGTTCTACCGGTAGAAACGGCCCAAATTGTGGCAGAGAGTTGAGAAAAACTGTGAACCGCAGTTCTACCGGAAGTTCTACCGGTAGAAGTGCTTCAACCGGAAGTTCTACCGGTAGAAGCACTTCAACCGGAAGTTCTACCGGTAGAACATCTTCTACCGGAATTTCTACCGGTAGAGAGGCATGAACCACACCAAAAAGTACTGTTTCGAAGGATTTTGCAGGAATGAAAACTAGACTTGGTCTTAGACCCTTTTTGTTGACCTTGTGCACTTGAAATTTCCAAAATGTAATATACCTTCGGGGACACCAAGTTTTATTGAATTCCGACATTTAGTTTTCAATTCCACAAGGGTCAAAGATGTGGTCTTAGCCTATGCTTGATAGATTTACGTTTGAACTCTCGTTTTGATGCTTCATGCATCCTCGTGTTCTCTTTTGATTTCCAAGTGCAAGTTTGTTTCAAGATGTGTTTCAAGAATAAAAAAGGGAATCATTTCTTAAGTTTGTAAGCATTAATACTATGCTATTTTGCTAGTCTTGTCACTTCGTGCTCGTTAAGTGATTTCCCTCTTGTTTTGACGTGTTTTCGAACGTGTATTACCATGTTTTGTGCATTCATGATATAAGTAAATTTCACTGAGCTTGGACCGCCCTTTTAGCTTGATCCACTACCTGGGGGTCCTTAAACTCGTGGACTGTCTGCAGACTAGTCGTGTCTTGAATGGCACATCGTGCGTGTTCGTGGTCCGGTTCCGCGGCCGGATACCCCGTCTACCTTGTGTGGCGTGGGATCGTGTTTCTTGTCGTGCTTGTCGTGCGTGCTTGCTCTTGTCATCATGTATGACGGAGAAAGGATGAGCTCATGTGGATTTATCTTTTCATGATATTATATGTATTCGTGCTAGTTTCGTAAGCATTGAACGTGTATTTAAACTTTGAACTGTTTTAGCATTATTCCAATTATTCATGTCTAAATTGTTTATTTGCCAAACCGTCGTGTTTGATGCTTGTATTTTGGTGTCCAGGTGCCGGTGGTTTCGCGCGTGACGAGGAGTGCCCGGAGGAGGCTATTGAGCCACCCCCAGCACTCGAGTGGCAGCCCAACGACGTCATCTAGACGCCGGTCGGGATCGTGATTCTCGTTCACCTAGCTGATTATGTTGGGTTAATTCTTTTGGGTTTCAATTGTGGTATTGGCCTTTGTTGGCCTCTCAGGGTTTTGTAATTGGAAGTAAAATACTTTGTCTAAATGTTGAAACTTAATCATGCTAGGAATGCTTTGATGACATTCTCTTTTGATACCTTGTCTCGATGTTAATTATTGATCTTGTATTGTGATTGTTTAAGAATGGTGTGATGAGTTTTGCTACACGCTTCCGCATATCAATTCGTGTGAGCTCGACCCGTGTCATGGGATCCTCACCGCGGAAACCTGTGGGAAAATAAATGAAATTATATCAAAACAGCGGCGGTGTGTCTTGTGTTGGTTAATCATGCCGCCGCCGCAACAGTCGCGGGCCCGGGTCTCGGTCCGGGGTCGCGACAGTACCTGCACATATCATTGAAAGATACAATCTATGGTGGGATTGCTACTCCCCCTGAATTGTTAGTCGCAAAAATTCATAGAATGGGAGTGTTCTCTACACTCTCCCCCTGAGGATAATCTTGTATTCTCCCCCTTTTTGTCAGGAATTGACAAAGGGAGCAAGCAGCAATTATTACAAGAAAAAGGTACCAAATATCACCAATGACCACCAAGCATAGAACAAGAGAAAGAACCACAAAGCATCATGGAAATAAATAGCAAGATAGAGGACAAGTAGATGCAGGAAAAAGCGGTGGCCATCCATATAATAATCATCCCATCCATATAAGAAGCAATAATATGAAAAAGGTAAGCTAAACAGCCAAAGTTAGTAGCCATCCAAAAGTATATGAAAATAGCCATAACAAGAGAAGAGAGCCACAAAGACACCTCCAAAAATAATCAGTAACCAATAAAACACAAGTGGCCTCCATAATAAAGTGCAACGAAGCTAGTCAGAAGGAGGCGACGGAGAAGGTGGCATGGCAGCCATATCATTAGAGCGGCAGGCTTTAGAAATTCCGCTGAGATATCGGAGCGTCTTCTTCAGCAGCTTCGCGATCTTATTCTGATTATGCTCAAAAGCATCCATGCGCTCAGCAATGGATCGGGGAACAGGAGAGGGAGGAACCTGCTGAGAAGAAGAGGGTGGCGCTGAACCACGCTGCTGAGGATCTGAATGACTGGACGGCTGAGAAGGGTCGACCCCGGCAGGAGGTGGGGCTTGCCCGGCCTCTACATTAGGCGAAAGGTTCATCTGAATCAGATTGGCAGGACCAAACGGGGAATGGGAGAGAGGTGTCTCAGAGGGTCGAATGATACCAAGAGAGCAAGCTAATTCAGACATGAGAAACCCAAAGGGGATAGCAGTTTTTGAAGCAGCAGAGGAGTGAAAACGGACAATGGCTCGACAGATGAGAGAGGGGAGACAGATCCGTTCACCGGAGACCACCTTGGACAATAGATTTACCATGAATGTGGTCAACTCAGTCCGATTGCCTTTGCGGGGGTAGACATTGAAGGTGAAAAGGTGGTGTAGAAGCCGATATTTGGGAATCAAGGAGTTCAAGGGAAGAAAATTTTTTCGATCCCAAATCACGGGATGCCCACAAAGGATGATGGTGGCATTTGCCTTCTCATCTTCTGTAAGAGTGTCAGCAACAGAAGTGAGGCCATTCTCAGCCAGGGGTATATTGATGACGGAAGAGATATATGCAGGGTCAATTGTAACAGAGTCTCTGTTCCTAAGAGCAATGGAGAATTTGCAGGAGTCAACAGAGGATGATGCTGAGGTGATGGAAGCAAACATCCCATAGACTAGGGATGGATAGGCCTTATCGCCCCAATCTAACAGATTTTCCCATCCTACTTGGGCGAGAATGGCAATAGTTTGATGAGGGCCAACGACCTTGCGCAGAGTGCGCCGTTCAACCATGATGGACCTGGTTTTGAGAGATGCCAACAGTTTGGCATTTGGCTTCAACTGGACAGGGGGCTGCTGTGGAGGAGGAGAAGGGGATGGAGATGAGGACCGAGAAAGGTCGGGAGAGGTGGACAGGGAGGGTGAGGGTGGAGGTGAAGGAGACCTAGGGCGAGAAGAGGAGGTGCCAGGGGTTGAGCGTCCCCGTTTTGAAGGACGATTCACAGCAGTCTTCATACGAGGAGGCATTTTGACAGATAGGTAGAATGCACAAGGGACAATAAAGAACACAAGAGAGGAAGAATACTAACAGACAGGGAAAGAATGGGAAAGAGAATGGAGGATAGAATGTAGAGTAATAGAGGAAGGAAACAGAAAAACCTAAAAAGGACCACACCAGATGAAAACACACAAACAACCACAAAGATAACAGTAAATAGAAAGCAAAAAAAAAAAAAAAATACAAACAAAACGAAAATGAAAAAGAAAAAGGAAGGAGGTTACCTTGCAAACCAGAGAGGAAGAGAGAACCAGTCAGAGAGGAGAAGAGGTCGAGACAGGGGGAAGAAATGCAGAGCAAAAGAAAGAAAGAAAAACGAAGGGCTGCGAGACTTTAAGTTACAGCCCGAGAAATACGGTTAGCCGTGAAGACGACTTACGGCTAGCCGCCACCCCCTTTTTTTTTTTTTTTTTTTTTTGTAATACCAAATCACACATACCAAGATGGATTGATTATCTAATGGTGCACACACCAAGAGATTTTCTCATATTCTCAAATTTAGAAACATCCAAAGGTTTTGTCAAAATGTCAGCAAGTTGATTTTCCGTAGGGATATGTTCTAAAATGATGATTGCCTCTTCAACTAATTCTCTAATGAAGTGATGTCTGATGTCTATATGCTTGGTTCTAGAGTGTTGAACAGGATTTTTGGAGATATTGATAGCACTAGTGTTATCACAATATAAATTCATGCTGCTTTGATCAATACCATAGTCTTTAAGCATTTGTTTCATCCAAAGCATTTGAGTACAACCACTGCCAGCTGCTATATATTCTGCCTCAGCTGTAGATAAAGAAATAGAAGATTGTTTTTTGCTGTGCCAAGCAACTAGACAGTTTCCTAAGTAGAAACACCCTCCACTAGTAGATTTTCTATCATCCACATTTCCAGCCCAATCGGCATCAGAGTATCCAGCAATGCAGATAGGAGAATCATACGGATACCATAGCCCATAACATGAAGTCCCTGACACATACCTAATGATTCTCTTAACAGCTTTCAAATGAGCTTCTTTGGGATCAGATTGATATCTAGCACAAGCTCCTACGCTAAAAGCAATATCTGGTCTGCTAGCTGTAAGATATAATAGGCTGCCTATCATGCTTCTGTACATACTAGGATCAACACTCTTTCCACCAGATTCTTTAGATAATTTGAGTGTTGTACTCATGGGGGTGTTCATGTGTTTGGCTGACTCTAAACCAAACCTCTTGACCAATTCTTTAGCATACTTGGTTTGGGATATAAACATTCCATCAGACAATTGTCTAACCTGTAATCCTAGAAAGAAGTTCAGTTCACCAACCATGCTCATTTCAAATTCAGATTTCATGAGATCTGCAAACTTTTCGGTTAACACATCATGAGTAGAGCCAAAAACAATATCATCAACATAGATTTGAGCAATCAATATGGTGTCATTTGTTCTTTGAATAAACAGAGTTTTATCAACACTACCCCTTTCAAAATTGTGGTTGATCAGAAATTGAGTGAGCCTTTCATACCAAGCTCTAGGGGCTTGTTTGAGACCATAGAGAGCCTTTTTAAGATAATACACATGGTTAGGCTGCTTGGGGTCTTCAAACCCTTTAGGTTGCTCAACATAAACTTCTTCTTCTAAAACTCCATTCAAAAAGGCACTTTTGACATCCATTTGATATAATTTAAATTTCAAGGAACAAGCAATGGCAAACAAGATTCTAATGGATTCAAGCCTAGCAACAGGAGCAAATGTTTCTTCAAAGTCTATTCCTTCAATTTGAGAGTAACCTTGGGCAACTAACCTAGCCTTGTTTCTAACTATAGTACCATTTTCATCATGTTTATTTTTGTAGATCCATTTGGTACCTATGATGTTTTTGTCATTAGGCCTAGGTACTAATTCCCAAACTTCATTCCTAACAAACTGATTTAGCTCTTCTTGCATAGCATTTATCCAACAATCATCAGAGAAGGCTTCATCAACAGATTTTGGTTCAATGATAGAGGTAAAGCAAAGAAAACTAACAATGTTTTCAAGTTGTCTCCTAGTCTTGACACCAAGCAAGGGATCTCCTAGAATTTGGTTCATAGGATGATTTTTCACATCAACCAAATCCTTAGAGGTTTGAGGCTTATCCAGGTTTGCAGTAGAAACATTTATCTCATCATCATCAGGGTCTTCTTGATTACAGGAATCCTTTAGTTTGTCATCAATGACAACATTTACAGATTCTTGTATGGTTCCTGTGTTGGTGTTTAAAACTCTATAAGCACGACTGTTTTGAGAATAGCCAATAAAGATGCCTTCATCACTTTTGGAATCAAACTTGCTCAAGTGTTCTCTATCCTTGAGAATATAACATTTGCTACCGAAAATTTTAAAGTAGCTAATGTTTGGCTTCTTCTCATGCCACAATTCATAAGGAGTTTTATCCAATCCAGTTCTCAAGTAAACCCTGTTAATGATGTAACAAGCTGTATTCACTGCTTCAGCCCATAGATCTCTAGGAACATTCTTTCCATGAAGCATAACTGTGGCCATCTCTTGTAGGACTCTATTCTTCCTTTCAGCAACTCCATTTTGTTGAGGAGTTTTAGGGGCAGAAAATTCATGGTGAATTCCATACTTATCACAATATTTTTCAAATCTGGAATTTTCAAATTCTCCACCATGATCACTTCTTATTCTAGCAATTGCTCTTCCTTTTTCAACTTGGATTCTTTTCACAATCTTTTTGAATTCAGCATATGCATCTGATTTTTCTCTCAAAAAGGCAACCCAAGTGAATCTAGAATAATCATCTACAATAACAAGAAAATATTTTCTGCCACCCCTACTTTCTTTCTTAGTTGGACCAACCAGATCCATGTGAAGAAGCTCTAAGGGTCTAGAGGTCTTCAGAGATTTGGACTTTTTGTGAGATGCTCTGATTTGTTTCCCTTTTTGGCATTCTCCACAAATAGTCTTTGACTTTCTGCTGATTTTTGGAAGACCCTTTACATAATTGTTCAGCTTGGACAGATCTCTATGGTTTACATGTCCAAGTCTTTGATGCCACAGTTGAGCTTCATCAAGATGAGCGATGTAACAAGATGAGCTGAAAGATTCTTTTTGGTCACCAACAACATAGCAGTTTTCTTGATTTCTAAAACCTCTTAGAATAACTTTTCCATTTTTAGAAATCTCACAACCATGACTAGTAAAGATGACAGCATGATTTTTATCACAAATTTGAGAGATGCTAAGAAGGTTATGCTTCAAATCATCAACACATAAAACATCTTCTAAGTGAGACAAGTTAGGAACATTTAGAGTGCCTTTTCCAATCACTTTAGCTACATTGCCATCACCAAAAGTAACAATTCCACCATCATATTCACTTAATTTTGAGAAGAGTGTTTTATCTCCAGTCATGTGTCTAGAGCATCCACTATCCAAATACCATAAAGATTGATCTCCAGCTTTAAGGGCTGTGTAGACTAATAAGCTCTTAGGTACCCATTTGTACTTATGAGATTTTGACTTATCCGAAACATGATGATGAAAGGATTTCTTAGAATTTCTTTTAGCATGATTATTGAATTGAATTCTAAGTTGATCAATCTGTTTCATAAGTTCATTCAATTTTTGTGGAACAGTGAGATTCTTATGAAACCTATTTTTGCTTAGTTCATTCTTATAGGACTGTCTTTTGACTTGTTTCATTTTACACTCATATTTTACATGTCCTTTTCTCCCACAAGTATGACATATGACTTCGGAGATGTTTAGATTGCTTGAGGAGGCTTCTCCTTTTACAAACTTTGTAGAGACATTAGGATTATATTTGGCTTCTTTGTTGTAACCAAGCCCAGTTTTGTCTCTTTGATATTTGCCCATCCCAAACAATCTTTCGAACTTTTCTTCTCCATGAGTGAAGGAATACTCATACTTTTCTTTGTACCAGCTCAAATTGGTGACTTCATTCTTCAAATGAGAAATCAAATCCTTTAGAGTTTCAGTCTCATCTTTCTCTCTAGTAAGCTTTCTTATGTAGTCACTAGCAATTTGAAATTTGGAATTAATTTCATGAAGATCATTGGTCAAAATGTTATTTTCATTATTCAATGTTTCAACTTTGTCTTTTAACATTTTGATCTTAATTCCTTGTTTGCTCATAGTTCTAATTAGTTTACAGCTCTCCTCATAGAGTTGATCATAGGTTTCTTGAAGATCTTCCTCATCAATGTCATTATCTGGGCTGTCTTCTTCAGATTCAGTTTCATCCTCAGACTTATCAATCTCAGATCTTTCAGAATTTTCATTCATCTCAACTGAAGGATCACAAACACTTCTGGCCATCAAAACATTATAGTTTCCGGTCTCATCTTGGTGAGATTCATCTGATTCTGATTCAGATTCAGATGAGTCATCATCCCATGTTGCCACAAGTGTCTTTTTCTTTCTTTCCACTTGACACTCAGATGAGATATGACCATACTTTTGACAGTTATAACATTTTACCTTTCTATGTTGACTCTTAGAGGAGGAGCTAACTTTGTTTTTACCTTTATCAAAGGATTTGAAATTGGAATTCTTCTTCTTAAATTGTTTCAGAAACCTCTTAGCAAGTAAGGCAACATCTTCATTATCACTTTCTTTCTCATTATCAGATTCTTCTTTAGAGGGGGCTGGTTGAGATGTCTTTAATGCAATAGATTTCTTGTCTTTGGATTTAGTAGAAGAATTTATCAATTTCATTTCAAAGGTTCTAATATTGCCAGATAGTTCCTCTACTTTCATATTTTCAGGGTCATTGTATTCTTCTATAGAAGTCACTTTAGGATGAAATCTTTCAGGTAGAGACCTCAGGATTTTGCTACAAACTTTGCCTTCAGGAATTTTTTTCACCCAGAGACCACATTTCATTTACAATGACCATTAACTTAGTTCGAAACTCATCGAACACTTCATCTTCCCTCATTCTTAACGATTCGAATTGGGAAGTCAACATTTGAAGCTTGGCTCTTTTAACAATAGTAGTTCCTTCGTAGTTTGTTTCTAAAAGATCCCAAGCTTGTTTAGCTGTGACACATGTCATAATCTTTTTGTATTCTTCAGCTGTCATGGCACACGATATGGCATTCAATGCCTTCGCATCACTATCTTTCAAAGCCTTTTGATCAGGTGACCATCTTGCCTTTGCAAGAGGCAGAACAGTGCCATCTTCAGCTGTGGTGGTGGGATGAGACCATCCATCTTCTACAGCATCCCAAACAGATGAGCCAAGGGATCTGATGAAGATGGTCATCCGGGCTTTCCAAAAAGCATAGTTTGTACCATCAAACAAAGGAGGTCTGTTTACTGCACTACCTTCTGGGTTAGACATCAGCACTAGACTAGGAGAACGATCTACTCCAGGTTGTTAAGCCTTTATGGGAGTAACCTTGCTCTGATACCAATTGAAAGTTCAGTCTAGAGCCAATGACTAAGTCCTAGAGGGGGGGGGGGGGGGGTGAATAGGACTGAGGCTAAACAATTGCCAATTTTAATTTTCTAAACCTGTTTTTAATCAAAACAGAACAAAGAACAGAACAAGCATAGCAAAAGTATAACTGAAACAGAACCTGTAGAACATTCAAAAGAGATATGGACACAGAGATTTATAGTGGTTCGGTCACACAGACCTAGATCCACTCTCAAGGGTCACACAGACCCTTGGTTCCACTATCAAGAATCAAACTACACAAGTTCTGATTCTACCTCATATTTGATACAGAGGTTCAATCACACAGATCTACTCCTCCTTACAGCAATGTGGTGAGTTTAATCACACAGATCTAAACACCTACCACATTATACACATATTGTTGAAATTTGAAGAAGGGTGAACACTTGCCTTGATGATGGTTGAAGTGTTCTGTGGAGCTCTGACCGCAGTCGAAGCTTGCACCTCTTGTTGACCTCTTGGTGTTGAGTAGAAAGCCTCCAATGTGTTGCACAACCAGGGTTAAGAGGATTTGGTTCCTAGGGTTACACAAATGAGTCTCTCATGGTGTAAACTAACCTAGAGGATGAACTTCCTATCAAGACACTCATCTAAGAGCTAATGGAGCTCTAGGATTTACCTAGGTCAAGCACATGAGTGTTTTTGGAAGTGATTTGGAAGCCTACAATGGATGGGAAGAAGGTAGCAAGCAAGGCTATACCCTAAGGTCCATAAAATGCACAGTGAAACAGGCTACAGCTTTATAGAAAACTCCCAACGGATACTTTTTACGGTTAGCCTCTAAAACTGGCGGCTAGCCCCTTTTGAAATGCACTGAAGCAACGGCTATAATTTTGAAAGCGGTCAGCTCACGGTTATCCGCGAGTGTCCCTGGTGGTTAGCCGTGAGGTAACCGTGAGAAACCAGCTCTCGGGAAAGCAGACCGCAAGACTTACGGTCACCTGGCGGTTAGCCGCAGAGGGACTCCGCGGTTAGCCGCAAGGTGACCGCGGGGCTGACCGAAGAGAAACAGCCTTCTGGAAAGGTGACCGTAGGATTTACGGTTACCTGGCGGTTAGCCGTAAAGGGCTTCTGCGGTTAGCCGCAAGGTGACCGTAAGGTCACCGAAACCCTGAAAAACAAGGATGGAATGAAGCAGATGATTAACAGGGTTTGTCCAAAGGGTTTATAGGTTGGTCCTGGATTGAACTACCTGAAGGGGACGGTGTGCATACACAAGGAGTTCTTCCCGGATGAACCCAAGCCTTCCAAGACTTGATCTTCTGCCTTCAAACTTGATCTTCCTTGAGAACCTTCGAGAGGCAGGGACTTGGACTAATTGACACGGAATTGACAAAACAACACAAGGGCACACTGAAATGTGGCACTAACACTCGCTACTGGAACCATGTTCAAACAATACAGCTGACTACCAAGCCCTGATTGTTGAATTGGAACTCGCCCTCGAAACCGGCATCACCATGCTGGAAGCTTTTGGAGACTCTCAACTGGTCGTCAACCAGATGAATAAAAAATATGAAGTCAGGAAGCCTGATTTGCTGCCTTACTATAATAAGGCGCAGTCGCTTAGACAAAAATTCAACATTTGCCACATCACCCACATCCTCAGAGGTGAAAACATCTGTGCAGATGCCCTGGCCGGACTCGCCGCATCTATGGCAATCCAAGAAGGAGAAAACATGCAAGTCACAGTGTGTCAAAGAAGGATTCTCCCTCCTCTCAACACACACCAAGCAGTTGCTGAATGCCACCAAGTGGTTGGAAGTCGGATATCCATCCTCAAACCTCCGATTGGCGACTGGAGAGATCCGTTCATTGATTACATCATGTTCGGAATCCTACCTGAAGATCCAAAAGAACGGGTAAGCATCTAAAGACGAGCCCCAAACTTTCATTTGGATATACCTTCAAAAGCACTTTACAGAAAATCCTTCAACGGAGTACTCCTACGCTGCTTATCACAACAAGAGGCTGAGGAAACTCTCAAAGAAGTACATGCTGGTCTTTGTGGAGCCCATCAGGCTGGCCCTAAGCTCTACAACCAGATAAAAAGGCTAGGTTACTATTGGCCTACCATGGTAGCTGATGCAATGCAATTTGCCAAGCGCTGCCAAAAATGCCAGATTCATGGAGATTATGTCCACATGCCTCCAGAATGGCTGCATCCAACAGCAATCTCATGGCCTTTCGAAGCCTGGGGTATGGACATCATAGGTCCTATTTCTCCCCCATCAAGCAAAGGTTATCGCTTTATCTTCGCCGCTACGGATTATTTCTCCAAGTGGTCAGAAGCATTTGCTCTCAGCGAAATGAAGACTTTATCAGTCCTTCAGTTCTTGCTCACCAACATTATTTGTCGCTTCGGCATACCTAAAAGATTCGTCCATGATAACGGACCACAATTCCGGGATCACAGATTCTATAGGTTCTGCGACAAGTACAAAATCCAAAGTTGTCCTTCGACTCCATATAATCCAGCAGCGAACGGACTAGCAGAAGCCTTCAACAAGACACTCTGCAAAATTCTCAAGAAAATGGTCTCTAGTCACAAAAGAGACTGGGGCGACAAACTACTAGAAGCTTTGTGGGCCTATCGAACCACCGTTCGAGGACCAACCCATAGCACACCATTCTCTTTGGTCTATGGATGCGAAGCTGTTGTCCCTTTGGAAGTACAAATTCCTTCCTTAAGGGTATCTTTGCAAAATGACATGACGCAAGAAAGCAATGTCAATTTGAGACTCCAAGAGATGGATAATCTCGATGAAAGACGACTCGAAGCTTTACAAAGCATTGAGTTGTACCAAGCACGCATGGCAGGATCTTTCGACAAAAAGGTCAGGCAACGCGCCTACAAAAAGGGTGACTTGGTTCTTGCAGTAAAAAGACCCATAGTCTTTGCCCACAAATCCAAAGGCAAATTCGAACTAAAATGGGAGGGACCTTTCGTTATCGACAAAGTCTTCTCCAACGGTGCATACGCTCTTCTAAACATGGAAGGAGACAGATGTATGCTACCCATCAATGGCAAGTTCTTGAAGCGGTACTACCCTTGAAGACTTCCTCAAATGGGTCAGAGCAATATCTACACGGCTAAAGCGTATTTCCAAGGTACTTGCTCGTCAAACCCACCCCTTTTGAAATTTTCATCTTTATGTTGAAATTTCAAAAAAAAAAAACAATCTCTTAAAACAATGCTTACTTTCATCATTTCATTCTTAAAAAAAAATCATCAAATCCAAAAATCCAAGTTTAGGAGCCTCTTCCCAGACTTGACCAAAATTTTCGATCCTTGAACCCAAAATTCACGGTTTGAAACAAAAACCAGGACTCAGGAATTTTCACCCTAGTCTACCTTGGCTTTTACAACCGAAATGGTTTTAAGCCAAAATTTATGACCATCGTGTCTCTAAACAAAAATTTTGGTTTTTAGAAACCACGGGGAAGCGACATTCAGTCAATACTCGCAAAACCCAAAAAATCGGAAGGATGCGAACCCCATTCGATACTTCCAAAACCCAAAAATCGCAAGGAAATGAACCCCATTCGATACTTGCAAATTTCAAAAATCATGGAGAAGCAACAAACCAGTTGATATCCCCAACCCAAATTTCAAAAATTGTGGAGATGCAACATACCAGTTGCTATCCACAACCCAAATTTCAAATGGTTCGAGAAAACCTCAAATTTCAAAAATCGCGGAGAAACGATATCAAGTCAGTACCCGCAAAACCAAAAGTTTTGGGAAAAGCAGGGAAGCGACGCTTAGTCGATATTTGCACCCCAATTCGCGAGGAAGCGACATTCCATCGATACTCGCAAAACCTAACCCGCGAGGAAGTGACATTCCATCAATACTCGCAAAACCGAATGAACAAGGAAGCGACATTTCATCGATACTTGCAAGACCATTCAGCGGGGAGGCGACATTTAGTCGATACCTGCATTTTGAAAACCAAAACTCGGCTATAAACGCCAAAATCCGGCTATAAATGCCAAAATTCGGCTATAAATGCCAAAAAAAAAAAAATTTTTCGGCTATAAACGCCAAAATCGGCTTTCATGCCAATAAAACAAAACTTGGTTTTCAAAAAACTCGGCTATAAACGCCAAATCCGGCTATAAATGCCAAAATTCGGCTATAAACGCCAAAAACAAAATTTTTCGTCTATAAACGCCAAAATCGGCTTTCATGCCATCTCAAAATCGGCTCTCATGCCACAAACAAAATTTTTGGCTCTCATGCCATCTCAAAATTCGGCTATAAACGCCAAAATTCGGCTATAAATGCCAATACAAAACAAAAAAAAATCGGCTATAAACGCCAAAATCTGGCTATAAATGCCAAAATTCGGCTATAAATGCCAAGACAAACAAAACAAAATTCGGCTTCTATGCCATTCTAAAATTCGGCTTTCACGCCATCCAAAAATTTTGGCACCCATGCCGCAAAACAAATTTTGGCTCTTACGCCACAAAATTAGGCTTTCTCGCCATCAAATTTTGGTTTTCAAACCATCAAAAACAAGGCTTTCCGCCACAAAATTGGCTTTCATGCCCAAAACAACCCTTTGACAAAAGATTTTCACAAAATGACAACCTTTTGATCAAATCCTTAAACAAACATTCCCATCAAACTTTTGCTCAAAATTGTTTTCATAAAAAAAAAATGATTATTTATACATGGAGGTACCCAAAAAAAAAAGTAAAAGGAAAAAGAGTTTGTTACAACTCAGGAGCTCAATCCTACATGGTCTTCAACCAAAGGTTTAACTCCTCAAGCAGACCCTTGGCCTTAACTTCCAAAGTTTTTAGGCAACGCTCCTTCAAAATGTCCCCATAAAACGCGGCCGAATGCCGTGAGCCATCTGCAGCACGAGGAAGTTCTTCCCAGAGGACCTGCCACTGCTCATGCTCCTGAGTCTTCCTCCGGACATTACCTTCAGCTTCCTCAACCTGGCGAATGAGAGTTCCCTCCTTCTCCCAAGCCTGCTGAGCGGCCACATTGGAAGATCTAGCAGACCGACGAGGTGCGTCAGTAACAGGACCTTTACCCTTGTTCGTTCTAGAAGAACTACCTGCAAAAGATGGAAGAGAAAAGATCAATCAACATCGAAATGACAGAATTCTGCTACAAAAAATTCTAGCAAAATTTTGACATGGTTCCGGGGCAATTCCAACGAAAAGGAAAATACTCCGAAAAAGATAGGAAGCCTGAAGATGAGCTCAACATCGCTGCGAGCTCATAGTCAGTGGAGAATTCTCAAAGAAGGCTTGAACTCAACATCGCTGCGAGAACAAGCCAATCTTATCAAACTTCCGCAAAATCTGGAAAAGAGCTCAACATTGCTGCGAGCTTCAGAATCCAAAAATTGCAAAACTTCCTCAAAATCCAGCAAGACTGAGAAAGAGCTCAACATCGCTGCGAGCTCAAAATCCCAACACTTGCAAAAGATTTTCAGGTATGCATCATCATACTTCCAAATCTATATACCAAAACTCATGCATCAAAAATATATCATCATGCATTAGATGCTAGGAAAACCTTGACCAAAGTTTGACCAATTCCAACCCAATTTGGTCAAAACCAATCAAACTTTGTCCAAGTCAAAAATCATGTTGGCTTGACCTAGAGACTCTAGCCTTCTATCTTGATGCATCAAACAAAAAATGCATACATATTGAAGTTGCAAAGCCTCATTATCATAGTGAGCAAACAAGGAAAAAGAAAAAGAAAGAGAGAAAAAAAAATCTCAGCAAAGAAAAAAAAAAAAAAAGAGAAAAGAAAGACGCTGAAAAAAAAAAAGAGAAATCAGCGAGGAAAAAAAAAAAACAGAAACAGCAAAAAAAAAAAGAGAGAAAAAAAAAGAAAGAAAGAAAAAAAGAGAAGCACGAAAAAAAAAGGAAAAACGGGCATGAAAAGAAAAGAAAAGAAAAGAAAAAAAAAAGAAAAGAAGAAAGAAGAAGAAAAGAAAAAGAAGAAAAAAATGATGAAGAAGCTACTTCTACAATGGAGATTCTTGACGAGGAAGAAAACTTACTTGAAGCCATTGATGGAGAAGAAGAAGAAAAGCTTGGAGATCCTTGAAGAAGAGAAAGCACTTCTTGCCTTGGGAAGCACTCTTGAAGATTTCTTGCAAAAAGAAAGTAATGGAGCAAAAGCACCAACCCTCTTTGCTTTTATAGAAGAGAGCAAGCCAAAAGAGGAAACAAAGAGAAAGAAAGGAGGTAAGTGCTAAAATTTAGCTACTTTCCCAAAGAGAAAGATATTTTGAGAGAATCTTTCCACAAAAAGAAAACTTGAGAAATTCTCTCCAAGTAAAGATATTTTTAGATATTCTCTACACAAAAGAGATATTTTTGGATATTCTTTACAAATATGACACTATATGAGATCTAGGCCATCTCCAAAGCCTAAGGTCCCATGGGTTAGCCCATATGAGCCAGGTTTGACCACCTAGGCACTAAAAGTGGCTTTTAGTCAAAATATTCCTCTTACCAAGAGCAAAAAAAAAAAAAAAAAAGAAGAAAAGAGCAAAAAAAGTCCCATGCCTCTTTTGAGTTGATGGGACCATTCATAAAAAAAGAAAAAAGAAAGTCTCATGAGTTTCCAAAAACCAAACCATCCAACCTCATGAACCAAATTGAGCCAAAATCTTGAAATTGACATTTTACAAAATCAAATTCCGGTCCCCTAGCTCGCCACATACAGCTTGTTAGGTCACAAGACCAAAACCAAAAATCAAAATCCAAACCAAACCAAACCTGACCCCCCAACCTGCCACATACAGCTTGTTGGGTCACAAGGTCGAAACCAAAATCAAACCCTGACCCCCTAACCTGCCACATACAGCTTATTAGGTCATGTTGACACCAAAAATGTCACTTTGCTTCTTCAACATCAAGAAAGCTGCATGAAGTCGCAACCTGCCCTAAATAGGCAATACAACTTCTCCAAAAAATCAAATCTTGTTAGAATCAAACAAAAACTGCAAGATCCTTCAAGACAGCCAAGGGAGGAGTACACAAGGAGTTTCGGGCCATTTCAGAATCATTTGGCCTAACTTCGCTTCTCCGACAGCTAAATTGGCGCTCCCGGCGGCGACATCATCAAAGACACCAAAACTTTGATCAAAGTCTACGGATGACTCCAGAAGGTCTCCAAAGGGCTCCATGCCAAATTTCAAGTCAAACCGACAACGTTTGACCCTTCATCAATGCTCGAGCAGCAAAATCAAGCCTCCCGGCGGCGGGAACCACCGAAGCCTTCGCTCATCAAACCAAGTGCATGAGTGGCTTCAACATGCTTCCAAAAAGCTGCACGTCGAATTTCAGGTCATTCCGACAACGTCTGACTAGGTTTCGACGCTCCGAAAGAAAATCAAGTCTACCGGCGGCGGAGCTCCCCGGGACCATGGTTTCCAAGATAGAGCCTGTGGATCATCTCAAAATGACTCCAATAGGTTCCCTGTCAAATTTCAGGTCAATCGGACATCGTTTGACCGCACATCAACGCGCGGCATCTCCCTCGCGGCAAAATCAAGTCTACGGCGACGGGACCTCAAACGGCTTCGAAACTCAAACAAAAGCCTATGGTTGGTCTTATTTATTGGTCAGGAGGCTTGACCTCAAATTTCAGGTCATTCCGACATCGTTTGACCAAGTTTCAGCTTCTGGCGGAAAATCAGCAGCTCTACGCGACAAAGTCTTTGACTTTCCCGGAAAATTGGAAACTTTGCACTCTAAAAATGCAAGGATTATCATCAGGTTTTCTACAGGGAAATCAAGCCAATAAATGCGAAGAAATGTCAGGAAAAATACAGAAGAAAACGGCGACGAAAAAGACTGAAAAACGGACCAAAAAGGGGAGAAAAACCCCAGGGTCGCAGGCCGCGACCCTGGTCGCCGGCGACCATGGAAGTCCGGGTCACCGGATTTTTCGCCGGTGACCCGTTTTTCCGTCCCTTTTTGCGTTTCGCGCTCTTTGGCCGCTGTGGTTTCCTGAAAATGTGATTTTTAGTGCTTGAAATTGACTCATATCCGACGACATCTCAGATCCGCCGTCAAAAGCATAAAATCATCATTGATCGCTCCAAGATCGCCGACCGGTTGACCTAAAAAGTTCTCTTTCTGTCCGACCGATCGAGAAATCGACAAGACAGATGTCACCGGCCCGCTCTTAGCTATCAATGTCTGAAGTCACATGTTCATCCGATGTCGATCAGCATGAAGATCCATCGATGATCATCGCCAGAAGAATCCCAAAAGACGCGGCGCGGCCCGCGACTCTTCGACTGCTCGGCGACCAATTAATGTGGTTAATTGACTAGCTTTATTGCAGTCATTAATTCATTTCTTTGGACGGCCCAATCAGAAGCAAGCATCCAGGAGTTACAAATCAATTAAGTCATGGCATTCAAGCCATGAAACTCCTCCCATTATGGTAATTAAGGTAATTAAAAGCCCTTAATCTCCATCGGCCAATCAGATTCAAGGAAAAAGGAGTTACAAAATCAAGAAATAAATCTTGTAACTCCTCCCATTAAAGCCATTAAAGCCCATAAAAGCTCTCCTAAATGGCTACCAAAAGCCTATACAAAGGAGAGCATTCCATTGAAATCGAAGATCGAAAATCGAAAAGGAGCACTTCAAAAAAGCACCACAGATCCAGAAATCTGAGAGAAAGAAAAAGGGAGAAAACTCTGCTAAAGTCCTGCACCGGCTACCACTACAAGGTGACAAAAGTCCCTTGGGGGGCACCCCCCCCAAGGTCCTTCTCTTCTCCCGCTGCCTCCAATGGCTTAGACGTGGCTTTTCAGCCCGTCTACTTAGCTTTTTATTGGACATAGGACCTTCTCTCGGTCTTTGTCCTCTAAAAACCTGAGGTTATAGCCAAGCCAAGCGAATCAAGAGCATCCTCTGTTCTCATCTGCATGGATGATGGCGAAGCCCACACATGGCTTGCGACCGTCAATCTGAACGAGTCCCCCACAATCTCCTGAGAAGTTAGATCCTCCTTTTCTTGCTTTTCATTGTAGTTTGTATTTTTCTAAAAGAGACAAAAATCACAACTCTTGTCCTTCATTATTGATGAGAATTGTAAATCGGCTATAAACGCCAAAATCGGCTATAAATGCCAAACAAAATCGCCTTTCACGGCAAACCAAGAAAATGTCTCTTTTCTTAAATATTTGTGCAATGGAAAACTTGAAAGAAGTTGATTTCCTTTTTACTTGCGAAGGTTAATCTCCGGATTACCACTTGCAATTCCAAGTAAAATAGAAAATCTGGCACACCCACACAAAGAAATGTTGATGCACGCTTCAGCCCCCCGGGCGCGAAAGGGCCGGACCCGACGGACTCCCACGTCCGCCGACCCCGGTAGCACCCTCGGCGAGGAGCGCGTTCCATCAATCTGGCCCACCCGGTGGGGCTCGTTCATTTGAGAACACGGTGCTCGGAAATGAAATATTTGCATATCATACTTTTTACTCTATGCTTATACTTCTTTTCCGGATTCCTTGGCTACTTTTTAGCTGGTAGCCTATGTTGGATTTTGCATCCTAAAAAAAAATGAGATGGGATTTTTTGGAAATTTCTATTTCTTTGAGTTTGTTTCCACTCTTTTCAAAAAAAAAAAATCAGTTTTCTTAGTTTGAATTCAAAATTGAGAAACTTTGATCCTATCCTATCGTTCTTTGGTGCTTGCAGAAATGTTGAGCCCGTTCGACTAAGGTTTTGGGCCATCGTTTCTCTTCGATGAGTTCATTAGAGATTTCAAAAAACAAATCAAAAAAAAAAAATAATCAGTTTTCTCGTTTTGGATTCAAAATTGAGAAACTTTGATCCTCTCCTATGGTTCGTGTGCTCGCGGAAATCGTTGAGCCTGTTCGAAATGGGATTTGGGCCATCGTTTCTCTTCGATGAATCTGTCAGGGATAAATAAAAAATAAAAAAAAATCAAATTTCTCGTTTTGGATTCAAAATTGAGAAACTTTGATCCTTTCTCTTCTGGGCATGTGTGCTCGCGCAAATCGTTGAGCCCGTGTTTGGATCGGGGATTGGGCCATCGTTTCTCTTCGATGAGTCTGTCAGGGATCTAAAAAAAAAATTTAAATAAATAAATAAAAAGACATAGACCACTAAGGTTAAACCAATTGCGTTCTTTGATCACGATTGATTCAAGAAAAGCCTTGTCCAGAGTGTGGAGACAGCTTGACTGTTCTAGGCAAAGGTCCTCCAAACGGGTTCATTAAGTAATCCTACCCTTACCTGGGGGCAATTCTATCAATTGAGATTTCATAAGACCGGGTTAGGAGGCCTATGTGTACTCTCTCGTTTTTAAAAAAACCTTCAAAAAAAAATATATATATAAAAAAAAACTCTTCAAAAAAAAAAAATAAAAATAAATAATCTTAAAAAAAAAATATTTAAAAAAAAATAAAAAAATAAAAAATAAAAAAATCAAAAAATCATTTCAAAAAAAAAAAATCTTCAAAAACTCGTCACTTTTGGATTCGGATCGGAGAAATTGTGGTTCCTTCCCTTCTGGGTACTGGTGCTCACGGAAATCGTTGAGCCCGTATTCGGATTGGAATGCCACCTGCTCTCTTTGACGAATCCATTTCTGACCTTTCAAAATAGAGAATCCCATCTCATGGATGCGATCTCCAACATTTGTGCATAACGGTACTAGTACGCCCTTTCAGGGTCTACTGTATCTGTGACCGGCACATTTGTAACTCCTACCTTATATTCTTCTTATCTCGAGCAAGCTCCGCTTCTCGATAAGTCGAACTTAGGTATACAATTGCTTCTAGCAGTCATTGGAATGCTCATTTCGAGCCTACCATGCTTGCAACCAGAACAATTGTACCCTCTATGGCTTTTTGCTTTCTTCATATTGCTTGGGTCATGTCCCTTGAGCGATTTGAAAAGACAAAATCATAGAATTCCCCATTTATGATCATCATATTCTTGTGATTACTAATGGATGTGGTCTTGTTTCAGAAATTTTGAAACTAACAATGGCAGCTTCACTGATCATCACCTTCGATGAAAACAAGCATCAGCTCATGCTTCAACAGAAGTAAATCGAGCGCACTTACAAGCGCCCTGCTAGTTGCCGAAGCACCAACTCCCTCAGCAACTCTCTGAACTCCGGGTCGACCTCGACTCCCCGGACCATCATCTTCGGGACACTGGGACCATTCCCACTTCCCGAAGAAGCAACTGCTCCTGCCAAAAGGCAGAAGGTCGCCTTGTAACGTGTCACTACTGTGACACCAAAGGCAACTGCAGAGAAGCAGAAGATCGCCCCTCAACGTGTCACTTCTGTGACACCAAGGGCGAACCCCAAGAATACTAAAACCCGCGGCATCTCCGCGAAACCTCAACCAACAACCAACCAGGTCTACCCTAAGACTTGGTCTCCAAGACCTTCCCCAAAACAAAGAAGGTCTCAAACCTCCACCAAGCCATCATACCTGGCCCCACTCAAAGAGAACCAGTTCTACCCTCTTGCCTACATGAAAGAGGAGAGACCCATCTCCAACTTGACTCCCAAGTCAACCCAACATGAACCGGCTTGCTCCCACAAGCCCAAAATCAGATCATACATCACTAGGCCTCTACAAGCACCTGCCAAGGCCTACACTCCTTCAATTCGACCCTTCATCTCTACAGGGGCCGAACTCGAAAGGTTCAAAGCTTCACTGCAACAGGCAAAGGACCGGGTCCGCATCCTGTCCTTGCCTAATTACAAAGAAGACAAGCTCGGCTGCTGCGCCCGAGGGAGTACATCCTTCATTGTTAAAACCCAGCCAGAGCTGACTGAAGCTCAAATCGCTCGTCGAGCACGCTGCTGTGCATCATATCGACAAAAGAGACTAGAGAAGCAACGAACCCAGCCTCCTACACTTCAAGTCTCCCACAAATGGGTCGAAAAAGAAAGACCCGACCAAGTTGCTGCCGTCCATATGGTTGGAAAAACCAGAAGACGCCAAAAGTCAGCATAAAAAATCCATGTCCGACGTCCGGTGACCCGTAGCGTCACCAGGACACGAAGACATCCCGAAGAATCTCCTGCCCCTTCAAGCCAAGGACGGGAGAATAATCCTTCATCAAGCTCTTCATCAAAAAGAATGAGCCCCAGCTTAGTCACCAGGACGGTTTCTTCGTTTGAATCCCGAGGAATGAACGTCCTGGTTACAAATTCTGAGCCACCACCTCAGAATCCACCTCAAGATGATGCGCTCACATGCATCCAGCAATTGGAACAAGGCCAGCAGAGGATTGAAACTCTGATGGAAAACCTTCTCCTTGTTGTCCAAAATCAAGTGAACAATGAGCCTCCTCCGAATCATCGCAATAACGAGGAAAATTGTGAAGAAAATGAATCACGCGCCCTTACCAAAAAGGACGTAGACAGTATCCTCGCCAAAGCTAAAGAAGAGGATATACTCAAAGAGCATGGGATCAAGCCACCATATCCCTTATGGATGGACTCAGTCCCATTCCCAACAAAATTCAAACATCCTACTCTCCAAACATATACGGGGAAAGGATCAGCCAGACAACACGTCATCCACTTCAAGATCCTGACGGGAGCTATTGCAGATCAAGATGCCCTCAAGATCCTCCTCTTTGCAAGTACCCTAAAAGGTACAGCCTTCGATTGGTACTCCACTCTGCCGGAGAACTCTATCCAGAACTGGGCAATGCTAGAGACACGCTTCCTGACCCACTTCCAAGGTGAGGATCATCTTGTTACTATGGCTCAACTCTGCAGCCTAAAACAGGGGGAGAATGAGTCAACATACGACTTCATTCACAAGTGGAAAGCAATGGCGTACAAATGCTCAGATGTACTGCCACAAGCGTCGCTAGTCGACATCTGCCGAAACAACATGAGAGCTAGAATCCACTCCATAATCATCGGCAACAAATCAAAAAACTTGAGAGAACTCCTGGAAGCTTCTATGGAAGCTGAAACGGTGATTAAAGACCTCAACAGTCAGAAGTCATCAAGAAAAGAGCCAACCGCCATTGTAACCTCTAAACCAAAGAAAAAAGAGGTCCTCAATGTGCAAACCAAGTCAGCTCCCCAGCAACCCAAGAAAGCTGAAAACAGAGCTGCAGGTAAGAGACCTGAACTCTCTGATGCCTTCAAAGAACGTGTAGAAAAGAAATATCCGTTCGATGAAGATGTTGAGGAAATCTTTGAGGCTCTCCTAGCAAATGGCAAACTTATTTTGCCAGAGCCCAAAAGACCGGGAGATGTTGGCAAAACCAATGATCCCCGATACTGTCCATACCATCAGATGATCTCGCATCCTCTCAATCAATGCTTTGTTATGAGAGAGAAGTTCAATGAGATGTGGAAAAACGGAGTCATCACCTTCGACAAAAACTATGGGGCTGCCTCCGTCAACATGGTGTCATGTGGGCAAAC
Organism: Umbellularia californica; assembly: GCA_028538565.1. Taxonomy (NCBI): domain Eukaryota; kingdom Viridiplantae; phylum Streptophyta; class Magnoliopsida; order Laurales; family Lauraceae; genus Umbellularia; species Umbellularia californica. Next base: position 34,001,918 of record JAPQWN010000004.1, read on the forward strand.
ACCAAAATCACCGAAGAAGAAGATCACTACTTCCTTCATGGTGATAAACAAAATTCAAGCGTCCGAAGTGTTGGTTCCTTACCCGACACCAGACGGACAACCTATATGGGTGCATCCCGATCTCCTGGAAGATGAAAATTGGGAGATCGTAAAAACAAAGCCGACCGCTCAACAGCTGTGAGAACCCGACCCTTAATTTCTTGGTTTAGTGTGGTTTTAATCATGATTTGGTTTCTCGATGGGTTTAGTGATTGTTTGGTTGAGTTTTTGAGTTTGAATAGATTTTTCATAACTTTGGAGAGTTTTAAAAGACGTTGACTTTGTTTTGACCCGACCCTTGTAAATTGTATTTTTGTGAGAATTTATTCTTGGTTTCTAAAAATTCCAAATTTTATTCCTTTTGACCCATTTTGTTGTTACAAACAACTCTCATGTTTTGACCATCTTGAATAAATACTCAGAAATTGCGTTTTTCGAGAAAAAGGGCAAAAATGACAATTTTCACTAAATCTGTCCATAAATTTCGAAAATTCCAGAAATTGGGGAAAATATACTTTTTGGAAAGTAGTTATTTCAACGAACAACTTTGTCTTCTTCGTCGAACCGATTTGAGGTCCCGAAATGCATGTTTCTAGCCCGGCAAATGTTTTAAGTTGTGGGACCCATCTCCCTTTTGTTATAAAAGGAACCCTTCTTCTCTTCTCTCCTTCCTTGACCTAATCTCTAAGAGAGGAGATGCCCCATCAGCCATGGTTTTTCTCCATCCCTTTCTTGCTTCCTCCATCTCATAGCACCACCAAACAATGCCAAACCGAGATTAGACTCCACCATCTTCATCCTCATCTCAAGAGCTATCCATTGATGTTATTTTTGAAGAAAACCAAGCTTTTCAAGATTTCTTTTGAGCAACCTCTAGCTTTTTGAAGAACTTCCAAGTAAGGAATCCTTGTAATCTTTTGGATTTGTATTTTCCTAGCCTTTAAGAAGCTTTGTTTTGATTATTGGAGGCTTTCCTTTTGTTTTGATTTGGTTTTGCCATTTTAGGGTTCTAAGATGGGTTTCTTTTGGGGGTTTTGTTTAGATTGGTGATTTATAGCTTGGAGAAGTGATTAGTGGTTGATTTGATTAGCGTTGGACCCAAGGCAAGTGGATGAAATGATTTATTTTCATTGATCATGTTTTATACAAATGTGTAGCTTTCATTAATGATTTTCATTACTTATGCTTTACTTCATGACATGCTTTTATTGAGATTTGAAATACACTCTTTAGTGTATCTTTCTAGTATATTGTATTCTTGAAAATGGTATCTTGATTGTATTAAGTTTTGACTTGTTTTATGTGATGGATTTCTTTTGGTTGAATGTGAATGGAATGGATGATTTGATGGAAGAATGGATGTAGTTGAATGGGGAATTTGAAGTGTTGAGAATGGAGTTTTGATTGTTTGAAATGGAGGATCTTTTAGCTCACTTTATTACAGGGATCTGACCCTTGAAAATGAGGAGTGTTTGGAGAAAGAAGGGACCGAAAACAGCTTCAGAATTCTGTGTCCGCAGTAACGTCGGTCATCTGTCGGTCAGCCCGTCGGTTAACCGACAGCCAACCGAGGTGGACCGAAACCCTCTCGGTTCCAATTCCAGAGAGCAGATTTCCATCAGAAATCTGTCGGTCAGCTGTCGGCTGACCGAACTCCCTAGTTCGGTCGACCGAGAGCCAACCGACAGATCTTTCGGTTCATTTTCCAGAGAGCAACAAACTTCCTAATGTGTGTAGAGCTGACAGTCAGCGTCGGTCAGCCGTCGGCTAGCCGACATCCCAGTTCGGCTGACCGACAGCCAACCGATGAGCTGACCGACAGCAATTGTATTGTTTTCTTCTCGAGGAACCATAGGGAACTATATTGGAGGAGAGTGAGGAACTGTACAGAAGAAGAAATTCCATCATCATGACTTTGTTGTTTAGGTCTTTTAGATTTGTTAATGTATATAAGGCCCCGGAATGTTTTCAATTCTTAAAGAGTACCAAATGTATGTCGAACCTAACATACGGGACCCTAGTTACATTGATTCAAATCTTGGACTTTCAACACTTGGCCCGGAGAATATGAGAAATCCATTCATGCTTTATTTTGACCGAATTTCACTTGTACACTTTGAATCTCGTGTTTTATGACTAGACTTGCCCGACAGTACTGAAATTCATGTTTTTAGCATTGTTGCTAGCTCGTACATGCCCGACCTATACAGATGTGCTTTTGTCCTTATGAGCATCTCGTCCCGTCATATGTATTTATTTGACCTGATTTCTTGTACATGATTCATAAGCCAAAACCTTGAGGTAAGATGGGGCCAGAGCTTTGTAGTGCGAGCCCATGAACCAAAAGGATTATTATTTTGAGAACAAAACCTTGAGGTAAGATGGGGCCAGAGCTTTGTAGTGCGAGCCCATGAACCAAAAGGATTATTATTTTGAGAACAAAACCTTGAGGTAAGATGGGGCCAGAGCTTTGTAGTGCGAGCCCATGAGCCAAAAGGATTATTATTTTGAGAACAAAACCTTGAGGTAAGATGGGGCCAGAGCTTTGTAGTGCGAGCCCATGAGCCAAAAGGATTATTATTTTGAGAACAAAACCTTGAGGTAAGATGGGGCCAGAGCTTTGTAGTGCGAGCCCATGAACCAAAAGGATTATTATTTTGAGAACAAAACCTTGAGGTAAGATGGGGCCAGAGCTTTGTAGTGCGAGCCCATGAGCCAAAAGGATTATTATTTTGAGAATAAAACCTTGAGGCAATATGGGGCCAGAGCTTTGTAGTGCGAGCCCATGAGCCAAAAAGAGAACATGCATACATGTACTTGTTTTAATTACTTGCATATAACCTATGAGTCGGCACCACTAAGCTTGGATACCTTGTTAGTCTGATCCACTGACTAGGTGATCCCCCTCTTGTCTTGCCAACTGCAGTTTGGGTCCTGATACCGCAGATTGCTACTGTGGTTCCTGATGCCCGGCTCGCTACCGTGGTCATGTCTAGTATATAGTATATATGTATATGTATTTCGTTGTTCCTCCTCACTTCGGTGACTGAGGTAAACGCCTTGATATGCTTGCTCTATCACTTCGGTGATAGAGGATTTAGCTTTGTGTGGTTGCCATCTTGATAGTTCCCGATCCTTGATACCCGTCCTACTTTATATTGATCACGTCTTTTCTTAATCAATGTGCACTATTTATACATGCTTTAAATGAGTTCCAGATTTGTAAAATGTTTACTATTTATACATGCTTTAAATGAGTTCCAGATTTGTAAAATGTTTACTGTTTATACATGCTTTAAATGAGTTCCAGATTTGTAAAATGTTTACTATTTATACATGCTTTAAATGAGTTCCAGATTTGTAAAATGTTTACTGTTTATACATGCTTTAAATGAGTTCCAGATTTGTGAAATGTTCATGTTTTATACATGCTTTAAAGGAATACATGTTTTGTCAAATATTTATGTTTCATATCCGTTTTATATGAATATAGGATTTTGCCAAGAGATTCCTGATTTCCTATGCATTGTAATTATGTACAATTTTGATCAGACAGCATGATTTATTACATGTTTTATCGTTCAGTATATTGTTGCATCTATTCACCCACCTGCCAGACCGTCGTGTCTGACCCACTACTTTGGTACTCAGGTTCAGATTTCTTCACCCGAGATGAGTGTACGTGTTGGCGGTGGAGCCATGAGCTTACAGGTTGTTTGTCGGCTATGTCATGTAGACATTGAGCTTGACATCGGTTTTACGTCACATCTGGGTAGTGATCATTAGCTTGTTTTCTTGTATGGCTTCTATTAGCCTTTTTCTTGGGATTTGTAATTAATACACATTGTTATTTGTAACTTGAACATATATGGGAATGTAACATCCTGTTACTGTCAGCTCTGTACTTTTATTGTGATAGTTTATCCCAGTCTGAGATGGATCAAAGATAAGATGATTATATGCTTGGGTTGAGTGCGGTGCGGAATCCAATGGCCACGGACTCCGAGTCGCAACACCATCAAAGCTTCCGCTAAATATTCAGAGTGTGTTGAAATTTGTAATCCTCACACACGCGGATCTTGGGAGAAACATAACTCTCAATTCACGGACCCCGGGTTTGGGGTCGTGACAACAGCGAAGGCAGGCTAGGAAACATCTCCTCAGGCTCAAACGGCAAGAGAAGACCCAGCCAAAACAAGAAGTCAATGAAAAGGCAGAGGCCTCCTCTACCACTTCACTCGGGGCAACAGAAACGTCCCTTCCAGAGACTTCAAAGGCGGTAAGAAACTTCACTCTCAGTGATTTCATGCCACCTCGATTCAAAAAAGAAGCTATGCAGGGGGCATCATACTCTTGCAACTCAGTAGTTGGATTCTCCATTGATGGATACGAGTCCAGCAACACCGACGATGGATTCGAGTCCGGCTACACCGATGAGTGGGAGGAATCCCTTGAAACAGGAGAATATCTCTCCGATGAAGAATGGGTTCCTGAAACTCACCTTATGCCAGTAATCTGGTATAACCCTTTGCAACCACAAGGATCCTGGTCTGATGATGAAGAAGATCAAGTGGCTGCACAAGAAGATGCTGTTAACCCAGCACCTGTCATTGCTCCAGTGGAAATCAACTATGTTGAGCCACACGGAGAAGACGAAGAAGAGGATCTGGCTCCCATGCCTGATCTTGAAGAATATGCAAGGATCTTGCAGCGTCTCGCTCTAGAACAAGAGCAAGATCGCGTTAACGAGCCTCCTCGCAACCCAGAGCCTGAAGTCCCTGAAGATAATCAGGTACATCCACCCTTAACTCCTGAAAATGGAGAACATTGCTGGATAGACGATCCTCTTACATCCGAGGACGAGTCTGACTCCGAGCAGGCAACATCTCCTATCAGAGCTTCCTGTAATGTAATATATCAGGACTATAGCTCTTCTGAAGCGTCGTCTGATGAGATTACCTATACTCCGACGACGCCTAGCAATGTATCCTCTGGAGCTACCTCGTCTCACGTGACTTTCACAGAGATGACACCCTCTCAGGTTTCTTCTCCTGAGACTGTGACTTCAGGATACACATTCTTCCCGACTGATCATCATGAAGAAAACCCAGATAATGACGTTTGGGATGATAAATAGTCAACACAGAAGAAAAGCTGCTGGATGCTATTCAGGACTTGCTCCCTGAAAATGCTCCGTGCAACACAATCACTAAGGATGGCAACTCTGCTGCAGATACATCCCCAGTAGATGAAAAATGACAGCCTCTTGATCCTGAAGACAATCTTCCAAACGAAGATCCTTCTCAAGAAGCTCTCGAAGTTGGTAGAGGCACCCGCTCTGGCCGGGACTACCACAGGAATTACAACCAATCTTCCTTTACTTATGTAAATCCTTCGGGAAAAGATGTTGTAAGCGCCCCCAGTGGCAAAAACAATGAACATGCAGGCCCCAAGGAGGCTTTCAAGTATGACTTGGTCGAGCACTTCAAACACATACCTGCACGTCTTCACATCCTAGACTTATTGCGAATGTCTCCACGCACTCGTGATAATCTCATCTCAGAATTACAAAAACTGAATGAGGATGTCGACAAACATGCCCCACAAGTCCTCCAAATTGAAATGGACTACAGGGTCAAAAACTCAGAAACCTCCTTAAAAGGAGAAAAAGAGAAAAGCGAGGGATCATGCATCCAATGCCTCTCGGTTCAAAAGGCAGCCATTGCAACCATCGCCTTCACTAAGGAAGACCTCCTACTTGGCGAAGCAAGGCACAACCGACCCCTGTACTTCACAGGGTACATCAAAGAAATGCCGATACATAGAGTTCAGATCGACCCAGGTTCTGCACTCAACCTCATCTCCACTTCGGCTCTTGAAGAGTTGGGCATCCCACCCAACAAGCTGAGCCACACATCCGTATTTATCTTTGGATACGATGGGAATACTCAAAGGCCTATCGGCAAAATCAGGTTCAAATTGTAAATCGGTGATCTTATCTCTGAGGTCACTGTGTATGCAATAAAAACCCCCTCATGCTACAACATCCTTCTCGGACGTCCTTGGATACACGAGAACGGTGTTGTCCCTTCAACTCTACATCAATGCATCAAGTTCGTCAGCGACGACGGCATGGTACATCGTGTCTTTGCGGACAGAAAACCCTTCAAAGGTAAAGAAGTCCACTTCGCAGACTCCCAGATGTATGAAGGAGAAAAAGAAGAAGAGGAAATAGCACCCCCTGCTGAAAATCTCCAGAAAGATAAAGGCAAGGTTCCTCAAAAATCACCGGAAGAAAACAAACCCTCCGGCAAATTAGAAGAGAGTAGTCAATCTCCCTTCGTCATCTCCCTCAAGAATTCAAAACCTTTGGTCATCACGACTAAAGTGAAGAAGGCGAAACAAAAGTCTGGGGGCAAATTTGTTGTTTCTCTCGTGTCTATCATGCAAGACACAGACTCGGACTCAGAGCCAGAAAACGATGCATTGTCAAGCCAAGCTGACACTCAGCAAGTTCAGCCTGCTCTCACTCCGATGGAGACACCTGCTGATGTAGAAGATCCTACGTCTGCTACCTTTGTTGTTCCGGCAACATCACCAAAGGAAAGACCGATCTTCTTTCATAGATCGGATGCTTCTTCATCAAGTTCCTTGCTTGAACCTTTCCAAAACGAAGGTATGCCTCAACTATCTCTATATAGTCCTATGGCACAAGCTATCATGAAGAAAATGGGCTTTGACGCTCAGAACCCAGTCGGTTTGGGCGAAGGCCGCGGTATTCTCACGCCATTGGGGCCCGCCTTGACCAAAAGCCAGCTGGAAGATTGGAGACTCTATGGATTGTAGAAAAGTCTTCACATGGGTTAGGGTATGATCCTGATACCCCCCTGAGACAGTTGACACAAAGGCTTAAAAGTCGATTTACCGACCAAGCCTCAACATCTCAAGTCCATAAAGACATCGATCTCCCTGGATATCTCTTTGAAGAGTCGTTTGACAAAGATCCAGGAAGCTCCTCCAATTGGTACGATTTCTCTGATGATGAAGAGGAATCGCCCGATGACACAGACGGGTGGCATCCTGACCCAGAAGAACCCTCGTCTCCAAAACAAATACCAGACTCAATAGGCGATTGGGACTATCTCATAGCAAGCCTTGAGGAGATCACCAATCAAGAAAATCCATGGAAAGGAACAGAGCCTTGGTCTGGTAATGCAGTTGAAACTCCAGAAGGTTTCGTTGAGTTGGAAGCCTCCGAAAATATTGTGGAGGAACCACCTTCGAACCTTCCGACAGAAGATCCTGTTCAAAAGATAAACTTGGGAACGCCTGATAACCCACGTCCTGTATTCATAAGCAAGAATATAAAGGATGATGAGTTACCCTAGTATATCTCTTTTCTTCGTGAGTTCGTTGATTGTTTTGCTTGGTCTTACGCTGAAATGCCTGGTTTAGACCCCAAAGTAGTAGTCCACAAACTCAATCTTCAAGAAGACATCAAGCCTGTCAAACAAGGCCAAAGAAGATTCCGTCCAGATGTGATGGATAAAATTGAACAAGAAGTTCAAAAACTCAAAAGCGTTGGCTTCATCCGTGAGGAACAACATCCTGAATGGTTGGCCAACATTGTCCCCGTGACAAAGAAAAATGGGCAGATCAGAGTCTGTATTGACTATAGAGACTTGAATGACGCTTGCCCTAAAGATGAATTCCCGCTCCCCATACCAGAGGTAATGATTGACAATACCTGTGGATTCGAGCGAATGACATTCATGGATGGCTTCTCTGGCTACAATCAGATAAAGATGCATCCTGAAGATGAAAAGCACACTTCATTTCAGACTCTATTTGGCGTATATTGCTACACTGTCATGCCATTTGGTCTGAAAAATGCTGGTGCCACATATCAGAGGGCTATGATGAAAATATTCCAAGATATACAGCACAAGACGGTCGAATGTTACGTTGATGACCTCGCCGTCAAAAGCAGAAGAAAAGAAGACCATCTCAGAGATCTTCGGGAAGTCTTCCTCCGACTCCGCAAACACAAACTGCGGATGAATCCTCTAAAATGCTTCTTCGGCGTCTCGTCGGGTAAGTTTCTCGGATTCCTTGTTCGGAAAGCTGGAATAGAACTTGACCCCATAAAAGTCAAGGCTATTCTAGAAATGCCCTCTCCAAGAACCTTGAGAGAACTAAAAGGGCTCCAAGGGAGATTGGCCTACATCAGACGGTTCATCTCCAATCTTTCGGGGAAATGCCATCCATTCTCTCGATTGATGAAAAAGGGTGTAGACTTTGTCTGGGATGCCGACTGTGAAGCCGCATTTCAAGATATCAAGTCATACCTGACCAAACCTCCAGTGTTAGCTGCCCCTGCCACTGGAAAACCATTCATCTTGTATACAAGAGCTCTTGATCATTCTGTAGGCGCTCTGCTTGCACAAGAGAATGGTGAGGGAAAGGAAGCTGCTCTATATTATCTCAGCCGCATGCTAGTAGGTGCAGAGCATCGTTACTCTCCAGTCGAAAAAGAATGCCTTGCAGTGATGTTCGCCGTACAAAAGCTACGTCAGTACTTGCTTTCCAACACAGTCTACCTCGTCTCAAGGATCAACCTCTTGAAGGTCCTTGTTACAAAAGCAGGTTCTCTCAATGCACGACTGGCAAAATGGTCCATCCTTCTATCACAATTTGATATTAGGTATGTGCCACAAAAAGCAATCAAAGGCCAAGCTCTAGCAGATTTCCTCGCAGAGCATCCATTGCCTAAAGATTCACCACTCAGAGATGATCTCCCAGATGAACCCGTCTACAACGTGGAGACCTTGTCGCCAAATGTCTCCTGGGACATGTACTTTGATGGTGCAACCAGGACAAATGAAAAAAGACAGCTGATCTTGGGAGTTGGCATCCTCTTTGTTAGCCCCGACAAATACATGATTCCACACGCTTTCTCGCTACTGGAACCATGCACAAACAATGTAGCTGAATACCAAGCTCTGATCCTAGGATTGGAACTCGCCATTGAATCCGGTATTACCATGCTGGAAGTCTTTGGAGACTCTCAACTGATCGTCAACCAGATGAATCAGAAATATGAAGTCAGGAAGCCTGATTTGCTGCCTTACTACAACAAGGCACAATCGCTTCTGCAAAAGTTTGACATCTGCAACATCACCCACATTCGTAGAGGTGAAAACATCCGTGCAGATGCCCTGGCTGGACTTGCTGCATCTATGGCAATTCAAGAAGGGGAAAACATGCAAATTACAGTGTGTGAGAGAAGGATCCTCCATCCTCTTAACACACACCAAGCAGTTGCTGAATGCCACCGAGTGGTTGGAAGTCGGATCTCTATCCTTCAAACTTCAATCGGCGACTGGAGGGATCCGTTCATTGATTACACTATGTTCGGAATCCTACCTGAAGATCCAAAAGAACGGGTAAGCATCCAAAGGCGAGCCCCAAACTTTCATTTGGATATCCCTTCAAAGATCCTTTACAGGAAATCCTTCAATGGAGTACTCCTACGCTGCTTGTCACAACAAGAAGCTGAAGAAACACTCAAAGAAGTTCACGCTGGTCTTTGTGGAGCTCATCAGGCTGGTCCCAAGTTCTACGACCAAATCAAAAGGTTGGGTTACTACTGGCCTACCATGGTACCCGACGCAATGCAATTTGCTAAGCGCTGCCAACAATGCTAAGTTCATGGAGACTACATTCACATGCCTCCAGAATGGCTGCATCCTACAGCAATCTCATGGCCTTTCGAAGCCTGGGGTATGGACATCATAGGTCCTATTTCTCCCCCTTCAAGCAAAGGTCATCGCTTCATCTTCGCCGCAACGGATTATTTCTCCAAGTGGTCAGAAGCATTTGCGTTCAACGAAATGAAGACCTCATCAGTTCTTCAGTTCCTGCGCACCAACATCATTTGTCGTTTCGGCATACCTAAAAGATTCGTCCATGATAACGGACCACAATTCTGGGATCATCGATTCTACAGGTTCTGCGACAAATACAAAATTCAAAGCTGCCCCTCGACTCCATACAATCCGGCAGCAAACGGATTAGCAGAAGCCTTCAACAAGACACTCTGCAAAATCCTCAAGAAAATGGTCTCTAGTCACAAAAGAGACTGGAGCGACAAGATGTCTGAAGCCTTGTGGGCCTATCGAACCACCGTTCGAGGACCAACCCATAGCACACCATTCTCCTTGGTCTATGGATGCGAAGCTGTCGTGCCATTAGAGGTACAAATTCCTTCTCTGAGGGTATCTCTACAAAATGACATGACTCAAGAAAGCAATGTCAAATTGCGACTCCATGAGTTGGACAATCTCGACGAGAGACGGCTTGAAGCTCGACAAAGCATTGAACTTTACCAAGCACACATGGCAGGATCTTTTGACAAAAAGGTCAGGCAACGCGCCTACAAAAAGGGTGACTTGGTTTTTGCGGTAAAAAGACCAATGGTCTTCGCTCACAAGTCCAAAGGCAAGTTTGAGCCAAAATGGGAGGGACCCTACGTCATCGACAAGGTCTTCTCCAACGGCGCATATGCCCTCCTAAACATGGAAGGCGACAGGTGTATGCTGCCCATCAATGGCAAGTTCTTGAAGCGGTACTACCCTTGAAGACTTACCCAACTGGGTAAGAGCAATGCCTGTATGGCCAAAACCTGTTCTCAGGTACTCGCTCGTCAAACCCACTCTCTTTAGAATTTTCATATCAAATGTCAAAATTTCTAGAGATTAAAAAACAATGCTTACTTTTATCGTTTCATTATTCAAAAACAAAAAAATCCAAGTTTAGGAGCCTCTCCCTGACTTGACCAAAACTTTCGATCCTTGAACCAAAATTCATGGTTTGAAACAAAAATCCTGATTCAGGGATTTCCACCCTAGTCCACCTTACCTTTTACCGCCAAATGGTTTTAGGTCAAAATTTACGACCCTCGTGTCTTTAAACAAAAAAAATGGTTTTTCAAAAACCGCGGGGAAGTGACACTTAGTCGATACTCGCGAGACTCAAAAAATCGGAAGGATGCGAACCCCATTCGATACTTCCCAAAACATCTAAAATCGTGGAGAAGCAACAAACCAGTTGATATCCACAACCCAAATTTCGAAAATCGTGGAGAAGCAACAAACCAGTTGATATCCACAACCCAAATTTCAAAAATCGTGGAGACGCAACATACCAGTTGCTATCCACAACCCAAATTTCAAAAAAAAGGGGTTCGAAAAAACCTAAAACCGTGGAGACGCAACATATCAGTTGATATCCAACACCCAAAGGTTCGAAAAAACCGCAAATTTCAAAAATCAAGGGGAAAACGAATCAAGTCAGTACCCGCAAAACCAAAAGTTTTGGGAAACGCAGGGAAGCGACGCTTAGTCGATATTTGCACCCCAACCCGCGAGGAAGTGACATTCCATCAATACTCGCAAAACTGAATGAGCAAGGAAGTGACATTCCATCGATACTTGCAAGACCATTCAGCGGGGAGGCGACATTTAGTCGATACCTGCATTTTGAAAACCAAAATTCGGCTATAAACGCCAAAATCTGGCTATAAACGCCAAAATCCGGCTATAAATGCCAAAATTCGGCTATAAATGCCAAAAACAAAATTTTTCGGCTATAAACGCCAAAATCGCTTTCATGCCATCTCAAAACCGGCTATAAATGCCACAAACCGGCTATCAATGCCACAAAAAAATTGGCTTTCACGCCGACAAACCAAAACTTGGCTTTCAAAAAACCCGGCTATCAATGCCACCAAACCGGCTATAAATGCCACAAATTGGCTATCAATGCCACCAAACCGGCTATAAATGCCACAAATTGGCTATCAATGCCACCAAACCGGCTATAGATGCCACAAAACAAATACCGGCTTCCATGCCAACCCAAATTTTGGCTTTTGCGCCATAAAATTTCAGCTTCCATGCCATCTCAAAATCGGCTTTCACGCCACAACCAAAATCAGGCTCCCATGCCAAAACAATTATTTGACAAAAGATTTTCACAAAAAGACAACCTTTTGATCAAATTTTCAAACAAACACCCCATTTAGCAATTGCTTTCATCACAAAAAGATTTGAGTGAGCGTAGGGAAAACAAAAAAAAGAAAAGTACCAAAAAAATACATGTGGTACCAAAAAAAAGAAAGTGTTCACAAGCACTAAAAAAAAAAGTACCAAAAAATACATGTGGTACCAAAAGAAAGAAGAGTAGTTTCTGCTATAAAAAAAATCAGGAGCTCAGCCAAAACTGGTCTCCAGCCAAAGCTTCAGCTCCTCAAGCAAACTTTTGGCCTCAGCCGTCAGAGTTTCTAAGGCACGCTTCTTCAGGAACTTGCCATGAGATGCTGGCGAATGCCGTAACCCTTCTTTTACACCGGGAAGCTTTTCCCCAGCAGTTTGCCATTGTTCGTTTTCTAGAGTCCTCCTCTCGAGAACTTGACCGGCATCTGCAACCCTGCGAATCAGAGTACTCTCCCTGTCACGAGCCTCTGTTATAGCAGTCCACTTAGCATCAACTTGTGCCTCCTCAACTTCCCTATCAAGGACGTTAGGGTCATGCCTCAATCCGATGATGGCTAGCTCTTCCAAGTTCTTCTCCCGAACTAGCTGCTTCTTGCTTTGTGCAGCCTTATTCAGGTCAGACTTAGCCTTATCAGCAGGGTCCAAGAACATCTCCTTGAAGAATTGGTCGTCAGGGAAATCCATGGTCTCAAACCACTTGTCACCCAGTGCAATGATCCTATTAACGATCGCCCTGGCACATGTGACATCCAGACCAACCTCTTCGGTATCAGTGAGAATCTCCTGTACATGTGGGATCATGCCAAATCCGGCATCCAGGTGTCCAGAAAAGAGAGTCTCGATCCAAGAACTCAAAACCCGAGCCAGCACCTTCTTCGCAAATTGAAGAGACGAACTGGATGAAGATTCACCCTTCTCCGTTGATCGGCTGCTCATGTCATGTCCCATTGGAAGAGTAACAAAAGAACTCTTTCCACTTAGAGCCACTGGAGAAGGAATCTCAACACGAGGCATCTCCTCTATCGCGTCAGAACTGGTTGTAGGAGTCTCTACCTCCGGATCGACCTCTGGCATCCCTTGCTCTGGTTCTGAAGAAAGCGACGAACTCTCTTCTGTCACTTCAAAACCTGCAAATGAAACACAAAAAGGTATGAATATGATCCTGTTAAAAAAAATCATCAGGGTCATCACTACAAAGTACCTTCTTCGACGACTGGCGGAACACTCTTTTCCTCCATGAACTCATCGGAAGCATCATCAACATTTGCGTCCATTGATGGTTCAAAGTCATCAGAATCCTGTGGCAAGTCAGCTGACAAGAAAAATGTTAGCAAATCAAGTCGCAGGCAAAAAAAAAAAAAAAAAAAAAACAGAGAGAAAGCGAAAGAAGTTATACCAATTGGAGATTCTGGAATCCTTCCAGAGTCCCTCGGTTCTTCTTCAGATGCCATAACCGGCTCCATCACCGCCTCATCGGTCGGAACCTCAGGCATCGCCAAGTCTTCATCCTCTGCTAAAAAAAAAAAAAAAAGCAGCAGCAGGGTGAGAAAACAAATCAGAACATGGAAAGCCCCATGAAAGAAGCAGAAAAAGAAAAAGGAAGAATCATAACTTCACCGATGGTCTCTTCTTCCCGAATCCTCTTCTCCGGAGGTTCGTCAGCTTCCCCTGGCACCTCCTCATTGACAGTGAGAGGGACTTCCACATCAGGAGAGTCTTCGTCCCGCCCCGTGTGACGCTGACTCCTCTTCCTCTTACTTCTGTGGGCTCGCTTCCTAGAAGATCCTGCCCCACTGTCTGAGTCAGGTCTCCCACTTGACTCCTCACTGGATGGTCTGCTCTTACCAGTAGACTCCACGAAAGCTCACCTCTGTGCCGCTTGCATCCAAGCGTCGAGCTCAGCTTCCTCCTGTTCTAGCTGCTCCAAAGCCTCATCAGGTATTTCCCGAACAGCTTCAGAACCAATGACGCCCTGGTCACCGAGAAAGCCTATCTTGTGCTTCTCTCCAGAAAGGAAGGCCCAAACTTCCTCTCGCCGGACGCCATCCGACTTTCCAGTACCTTTCCCAGAAGACAGCTTTACATCAAGCTCCTTCTTGGAAAGTCCCCGATATGCCAGAAAGCTCTCCGCGAACCATTTCGTGAAGCCGGCAGTTCGGAAAGTCGACAGCTCAGGATAAGAAATCGTGGCAGTAGTGTCTTCAGCACTATAAAAAGCCCATGCATTTCTGCCATCCTGCAAACCCCCAAAGCGCTTTACCATGCTTGAAGGTGCTCCAACAACGCCTTGAGAGAAGCCCAACTGAAGCGCAAAGCGAGAAGGTACATACGGCTGGATATCGACGAAAAGATGTCTGCGGTACACCATCGTGCCGACGCGTATGCTGAAAAGCCACTCCTTCTCTACATTTGTCAAAGCATAATGTCTCCCTGACCCTGCCCTGGTAGAGTCACAGGGGGTACCAAAGTCAAAAGCCTTCTTCCGTAACTCCGGAGAATGCTTCACTGAAGACTGCCCCATCTTGACATCCCTGAATCGTCGGATCCTCATACGGGCAAACAAAAGTGATTTGGATACGGCTTTTCTCTTAGCCAATCGAATCATCAGAGGATCATCATCCTGTGCAGCACCAAGCCGATGGAAGCCAGGACAGTGGTATACATACCACGAATAAAAGATATGGGCTGAAAATACCCTATTCATAGGGAGCCCAAGCCGAACCAAGAAAGCAGCCGCTTGCAGTTCGGTACATAGATAGGAGTAGAGAGCCGGTACCAAAGCAAGCCGCTCTCCAAACGCCATCTGACAAGCCGGAAAAATACAATGCGGCCTGATGTGCGTCCCATCTCCACCAGCAAACCAGCCTCACCTAGCCAATAAGTGAGGTAAACTGCAATTTCTCTCCGCAGTGCAATGTCAGAACAAATTACATCTGTACCTGCGAAGAAGTCTTTCAACTCTTCTTGCATGGCGGAAGCCTTCTTCCGGTCCTCCAGGGTCATGCTGTCAGAAGACTCTTTGCTATCAAAGAAGTTGAAGAATGAAAAGCCACAACTCTTCCAACTGCTGGATCTTACCTTCGAGCCCTCCTTCTCCTTCAAAAAATCATAGAAGGCGACGAGCTGAAAGTATAGGAGCCTGAACTCCTCTGACTGCTCCTCAAGGACGCTGTCAATCGGCATGAACTCCTTGTAGAATTTGCCAAGGATGGGCAATCCAGTAATGGCGCTCAACTCCTTCAAGGAAAAACCAATCTCACCATTCGTTACAACGAAGGTATTGGTTTGTGGGAGAAATGATTCCAACATGGCCATGAAGGCCTCGTCGGAAAAAGCCACGGTATCTCTGAAGGCACGGACCGCGTCAAAAATCCCGGCTTTCTTCAAAACGGCGCCCCCAATCAGCAAGGTGTGGTCAGTCCATGACTTCCAATCGGAGTCAGCATTAAAACGACCACGAAGTCGAAAAGGCTTCACCCAATTACTGCCGTCACCGCTGAAAACGCCAAGGCCCACCGGTCTCAAATCGACCGAGGATAATCAGAGCCTTGGTAGCCACTAGCCGGCATCAATATGTGCATATCGGTAGGCGACTTCTCCGCATATCCGGAAGGACCGCCAACAAAAACCCCGGTCTTGATTACATTTGTCCTTTTCACCCAGCTTGGAGGATCTTCCCTCTTAGAGCACGTGGGAGCAAGGCTCATGATCGAGACGGTACGATCAAATGTCGACCGGGTAGCAACAGTCTTCTCTTCACCATCAGCTGTGTAAGAGAACTGAAAACATCTCCTTTGGTATGTCAAGTCGTCAGGGACTGCATCTCCAAAGAAGAAGGTAGGCTTGGGCAAAACCCTCAGATCGTCCATAACCCAAGGACGGTTGCTTACCATGATCTTATAATATTCCTCACTCTTGAGAGCGATCAGTTGTTGCCTCATCTCATCTCATCTCTGTTGAGAGAGTCGCACTCTTCCAAGTTTTTCTCCACAAACTGGACCTTCTCCCAGGCCTGCTGAACGGCCACATTGGAAGATCTAGCAGATCGACGAGGTACGCTTGTAGCAGGCTCTTTACCCTTGTTCGCTCTGGAGGAACCACCTGCAAAGGTTGGAAAAGAAAAAAAGATCATCATCAAAATGACAGGATTTCGCTAAAAGAAAATCTGGCGAAATTTTGGCATGGTTCCGGGGCAATTCCGAAGAAAAGGGAAATACCCCGAAAGAAATAGAAAGTTTGAAGATAGGCTCAACATCGCTGCGAGCTCCGAAACTCCAAACTTTCGAAACCTCAAAATCTCCGCAAAATCAAGAAGGGCTCAACATCGCTGCGAGCTCCGAATTCCCAAATTTGCAAAGATTTTCAGGTATGCTATCATGCTCTCAAATTCAATCTACAAAAAGTACATGCATGAACATCTAGATTTGCATAAAAACGCATTATCATGATGAACCAAAAAAAAAAAAAAAAAAGAGAAGAAAGAAAACGTGCAAAAAGAAAAAAAAGAGAAAGAAGCACGAAAAAAAAAAAAACAGAAATCACGTGGAAAAAGAAAAAAAAAAGAAGAAGAAAAATAGAAAGAAAAGAAAAGAAAAGAAAAAAAAAGAGGAGAGAGAAACTTTGTTTTATCATCCTATTCTCTACATGGAGTTTTCTTGAAAGAAAAAGAGAGAAAACTTACTTGAAGCCATTGATGGAGAAGAAGAAGGAAAAAGCTTGAAGATCTTTGAAGAAGAAGAACTCTTGGTCTTGGAGCTCTCTTGAGATTGTTGCAAAAGAAAGCAATAAGGGCAAGAGATCTAGCCTCCTCCTTGCTTTTATAGAAGAGAGCAAATCAAAGAAGGAAACAAAAAAAGAAAGGTAAGTGCCACTAATTAGTAACCTTACCAAAAGAGAAGGAATTAGAGAGATTCTTTCCCAAAAAGAAAGATGTCTTTGAGAGATTTTCTCCCAAAATCAATCAATGAGAGATTCTCTCTAACAAAATAGGAGACTGGAGATTCTTTCCCAAAAAGAAAGATACCTTGAGATATTCTCTCCCAAATTAAGGGAATATGAGAGATTCTCTCCCATAAAGATATTTTTAGATATTCTCTATCCAAATGAGATATCTTTAGATATTCTTTACAAAAATGGCCCCACATGAGATTTAAGCCATCCTAAAAAGCTTAAGGTCCCATGGGTTAGCCCATATGAGCCAGGTTTGACCACCTAGTCACTAAAAAAAAAAAAAGGGCTTTTAGTCAGAAAAAAAATCCCTCTTACCAAGAGCATACAAAAATGGTTCCATGCCTCTTTTGAGTTGATTGAACCATACAAAAAAAAATTCCAAGCCCCATGAGCTTCCAAAGAATCAAACCATTCAGCCTCATATACCAAATTGAGCCAAAATCTTGAAATGGACATTCCACAAAAATCCAAACCACTCCAATGGACCCACACAGTCCCAAAGAGTGACCAAAAACCAAATCCTGGTCCCCTAACTTGCCACATACAGCTTGTTAGGTCACAAGACCAAAGCCAAAAACCAAATCCTGATCCCCTAACTTGCCACATACAGCCTATTAGGTCTACAAGATCAAAACCAAACCGATCCCCTAACCTACCATATATAGCTGGTTAGGTCACAAGATCAAAAACAGAAACCCAAATCCACATCCCTGATGTCATCTTCAAAACTTTGCCTCGAGATGGTACTTGATTCCTTTCATTACCATAAAATTCCCCTGGAAGCTCAAAGGCTACTGTACCAAAGGAAAGATTGCTCAAAGACTCTTAGTCAAGACACAAGCTCTCCTTCAAAAATCTCTTCGAGGCACATCGACTACAAAAGTCAAGCAACTCGTCGCTGTACCTCGAGGGGGCATTTGTTGACACAAAAAATGTCACTTTGCCTCTTCAACATCAAGAAAGCTGCATGAAGTTGCAACCTGCCCTAAATAGGCAATACAACTTCTCCAAAAAATCAAATCTTGTCAGAATCAAACAAAAACTGCAAGATCCTTCAAGACAGCCAAGGGAGGAGTACACAAGGAGTTTCGGGTCATTTCAGAATCATTTGGCCTAACTTCGCTTTTCCGACAGCTAAATTGGCACTCCCGGCGGCGACATCATCAAAGACACCAAAACTTTGATCAAAGCCTATGGATGACTCCAGAAGGTCTCCAAAGGGCTCCATGCCAAATTTCAAGTCAAACCGACAACGTTTGACCCTTCATCAATGCTCGAGCAGCAAAATCAAGCCTCCCGGCGGCGGGAACCACCGAAGCCTTCGCTCATCAAACCAAGTGCATGAGTGGCTTCAACATGCTTCCAAAAAGCTGCACGTCGAATTTCAGGTCATTCCGACAACGTCTGACCAGGTTTCGACGCTCCGATAGAAAATCAAGCCTACCGGCGGCGGAGCTCCCCGGGACCATGGTTTCCAAGACAGAGCCTGTGGATCATTTCAAAATGACTCCAATAGGTTTCCTGTCAAATTTCAGGTCAATCGGACATCGTTTGACCGCACATCAACGCGCGGCATCTCCCTCGCGGCAAAATCAAGTCTACTGGCGACGGGACCCCAAACGGCTTCGAAACTCAAACAAAAGCCTATGGTTGGTCTTATTTATTGCTCAGGAGGCTTCACCTCAAATTTCAGGTCATTCCGACATCGTTTGACCAAGTTTCAGCTTCTGGCGGAAAATCGGCAGCTCTACGCGATAAAGTCTTCGACTTTCCCGGAAAATTGGAAACTTTGCACTCTAAAAATGCAAGGATTCTCATCAGGTTTTCTATAGGGAAATCAAGCCAATAAATGAGAAGAAATGTCAGGAAAAATACAGAAGAAAACGGCGACGAAAAAGACCGAAAAACGGACCAAAAAGGGGAGAAAAACCCCCATGGTCGCCGGCGACCATGGAAGTCCGGGTCACCGGATTTTTCGCCGGTGACCCGTTTTTCCGTCCCTTTTCGCGTTTCGCGCTCTTTGGCCCCTGTGGTTTCCTGAAAATGTGATTTTTAGTGCTTGAAATTGACTCATATCCGACGACATCTCAGATCCGCCGTCAAAAGCATAAAATCATCATTGATCGCTCCAAGATCGCCGACCGGTTGACCTAAAAAGTGCTCTTTCTGTCCGACCGATCGAGAAATCGACAAGACAGATATCACCGGCCCGCTCTTAGCTATCAATGTCTGAAGTCACATGTTCATCCGATGTCGATCAGCATGAAGATCCATCGATGATCATCGCCAGAAGAATCCCAAAAGACGCGACGCGGCCCGTGACTCTTCGACTGCTCGGCGACCAATTAATGTGGTTAATTGACTAGATTTATTGCAGTCATTAATTCATTTCTTTGGACGGCCCAATCAGAAGCAAGCATCCAGGAGTTACAAATCAATTAAGTCATGGCATTCAAGCCATGAAACTCCTCCCATTATGGTAATTAAGGTAATTAAAAGCCCTTAATCTCCATCGGCCAATCAGATTCAAGGAAAAAGGAGTTACAAAATCAAGAAATAAATCTTGTAACTCCTCCCATTAAAGCCATTAAAGCCCATAAAAGCTCTCCTAAATGGCTACCAAAAGCCTATAAATAGGAGAGCATTCCATTGAAATCGAAGATCGAAAATCGAAAAGGAGCACTTCAAAAAAGCACCACAGATCCAGAAATCTGAGAGAAAGAAAAAGGGAGAAAACTCTGCTAAAGTCCTGCACCGGCTACCACTACAAGGTGACAAAAGTCCCTTGGGGGGCACCCCCCCAAGGTCCTTCTCTTCTCCCGCTGCCTCCAATGGCTTAGACGTGGCTTTTCAGCCCGTCTACTTAGCTTTTTATTGGACATAGGACCTTCTCTCGGTCTTTGTCCTCTAAAAACCTGAGGTTATAGCCAAGCCAAGCGAATCAAGAGCATCCTCTGTTCTCATCTGCATGGATGATGGCGAAGCCCACACATGGCTTGCGACCGTCAATCTGAACGAGTCCCCCACAATCTCCTGAGAAGTTAGATCCTCCTTTTCTTGCTTTTCATTGTAGTTTGTATTTTTCTAAAAGAGACAAAAATCACAACTCTTGTCCTTCATTATTGATGAGAATTGTAAATCGGCTATAAACGCCAAAATCGGCTATAAATGCCAAACAAAATCGCCTTTCACGGCAAACCAAGAAAATGTCTCTTTTCTTAAATATTTGTGCAATGGAAAACTTAAAAGAAGTTGATTTCCTTTTTACTTGCGAAGGTTGATCTCCGGATTACCACTTGCAATTCCAAGTAAAATAGAAAATCTGGCACACCCACACAAAGAAATGTTGATGCACGCTTCAGCCCCCCGGGCGCGAAAGGGCCGGACCCGACGGACTCCCACGTCCGCCGACCCCGGTAGCACCCTCGGCGAGGAGCGCGTTCCATCAGGTCACAAGGTCAAAAACCAAAATCCAAAACCCAAAATCCAAATACCCCATGTCATTTTGAAAACTTTGCCTTGAGATGGTACGTGATCCCTCTCACTACCATAAAATTCCCCCGGAAACTCAGAATGCTATTCAAGAAAAAAAAAATGCTCAAGACTCTTGGTCAAGTTGGAATCTCTCCTCCAAGTTTCTCTTCGAGGCACATCGACTCCAAA
Source organism: Umbellularia californica (assembly GCA_028538565.1). Lineage (NCBI taxonomy): Eukaryota > Viridiplantae > Streptophyta > Magnoliopsida > Laurales > Lauraceae > Umbellularia > Umbellularia californica. The sequence continues at coordinate 34,022,626 of JAPQWN010000004.1, forward strand.
AAGCTACTCGTCGCTGTACCTCGAGGGGGCATTTGTTGACACCAAAAAAATCAAATGTCTCCTTAACATCAAGAAGCCTCCTGAAGCTGCATCCTGCTAAAAATAGGCAAGTCTACTTCAAGCATCGGATTTTGTCAGAATCAGACAGAAACTGAGAGATCCTTCAAGACAGCTAAAAGAGGGGTACACCTGAGGTTTCGGGTCATTCCGACATCGTTTGGCCCAACTTCACCGCTTCGACAGCTAAACAAGCGCTCCCGGCGGTAACATCATCAAAGACACCAAAACTTTGATCAAAGCCTACGGATGACTCCAGAATGTCTCCAAAGGGCTCCATGCCAAATTTCAAGTCAAACCGACAACGTTTGACCCTCCATCAATGCTCGAGCAGCAAAATCAAGCCTCCCGGCGGCGGCAACTACCGAAGCCATCACACATCAAACAAAATGCATGAGTGGCTTCAACATGCTTCCAAAAGGTTGTACGTCAAATTTCAGGTCATTCCGACAACGTTTGACCAGGTTTCGATGCTCTGAGAGAAAATCAAGCCTACCGGCGGCGGAGCAACCCGGGACTACGACATCCAAAACAGAGCCCATGGAACTCTCAAAATGACTCCAATAGGCTCCCTGTCAAATTTCAGGTCAATCGGACATCGTTTGACCACATATCAAAGCTCGGCATTTTCCCCGCAGCAAAATCAAGTGAAGCATCGATGGGACCCCAAACGGGTTCAAAACTCAAATAAAAGCCCATGGTTGGTCCTATCCACTGCTCAAGAAGCTTCAACTCAATTTTCAGGTCATTCCGACATCGTTTGACCTAGTTTCGACGCTTGACGGAAAATCGGCTACAAAGTCTTTGGCTTTCCCGAAAAATAGGAAACTTTGTGATCCGATTTCGCGAGGGTTCTCGTCAAGATTTCTCCAAGAAAATCAAGTCAATAATTGAGGAAAAATGTCAAGAAAAATACAGAAGAAAAAAGGAACGAAAAAGACGAAAAAACGGCCGAAAACGACGCTCGGCGACCCTGGAAATCCGGGTCGCCGGATTTTGCACCAAAGTGTCCGTTTTCGATGGTTTTCGCGTTTCGGGTGTTCCGGCCTCTGTGATTTTCGGAAAATGCAATGTTTGATGCTTGAAAACGACTGATCTTCGTCGACATCTAGGATCCGCCGTCAAAAGCATGAAATCATCACCGATCGCCTCAAGATCGCCAATCGGCTGACCAAGAAAGTGCACTTTCTGTCCGACCGATCGTGAAATCGACAAGACAGACGTCACCGGCCCGCCAACATCAATCAATGTCTGAAATTGCATCGCAATCCGACATCAAATAATACGTGGATCCACCCGTGATGATCGCAAGAAGAATCTCAAAAGGCGCAGCACGGCCCGCGACTCTTCACATGCCTTGGCAACCACTTAATGTCGTTAATTGACCCATTAAAGCAGTCATTAACTCATTATTTTTGACGGCCCAATCAGAACCAAGCATTTGGTTGTTACAAATCCAAGCAATCATGGCATTAAACCCATGAAACTCCCATCATCATGAAGCATAAAGGTGATTAAATGCCCACTACCTTCATCGGCCAATCACAAGCCTTGAAAAAGGAGTTACAAAATCAACTTGTAACTCCTCATCAATTCTTTCATCATGGCCATCAATGCCAATAAACACCTCATGGCTATCAAAAGCCTATAAAAGGAGGTCCATTCCAAGAAGAAAGCATGATGAAAATAGATCCCAAGTGCAAGCTCTGAAAAACCAGAAAATCCAAGAGAGAGACGAAGTCCTGTTACTTTGCTCCCGGAAGCACCACAAGGTGATCAACGTCCCTTGGGGGGCCACCCCCCCAAGGTCACCTCCTTCTCCAACATGGCCTAAACGCGGCTTTTCAGCCCATTTACTTGGTTTTTCATTGGATATAGGACCTTCTCTTGGTCCTTGTCCTTTAAAAAACTGAGGTTAGGAGCCAAGCCAAAGAATCAAAGCATCACATGTTCTCATTTGAAGGACGATGGCAAAGCCCACACATGACTTGCGACCGTCGATCTCAACGTGTCCCCACAATCTCCTGAGAAGTTAGATCCCTTTTCTTACTTTTCTATTGTAGTTTGTATTTCTTAAAGAGACAAAAAGAAATCACAATTCTTGTCTTTCATATTTGATGAGTTTTGTAAAATCGCCTTTCACGGCAAACAAACAAAACGCCTCTTACGGCATTCTAAAAATTTGTCTCTTTTCTTAATATTAATGCAATTTGAAAAGTTAGAAAAAAGGATTGATTTCCTTTCCACTTGTGAAGGTGAATCTCCGGATTATCACTATTCCAAATTCCAAGTAGAAAGTAAATCTGGCATACCCGTACAAAAATGTTGATGCCCGAGATCTTCCCTCCTCCGCCGTGACCCAGGTCAGCCCTCGGGGTGCGGAGGGAGAGGACGGAAGATTCCCCCCTTTTTCAGGTCCATCATATTCGATCTCTTTTCTCAAGAAGAATGGTGAGATCTTCAAGAGAAAACCAACTAGAAGCTCTTAAGGAACTAGAAGAAGAAACTAGAATAAAAGAAAAAGAAGTGGGCGTGCAACTCTTCCACTTGAGAGGGCTGGGCATGGACTCCAATGCCTTGGACGTCTAGCCATATCTCCTCCTCTATTTATAGCCTAGCAACCTCCTCTTTTACTAATGGAAATAGAAGTCCTTCCATTAAGAATTAGTAACTTTCTTCTTTCTAATTATTATAGAAGTCTTACTTCCACAACAATTAGTAACTTACTATTACCACTATTAGGAGTCTCACTTCAAATAGAAATAGTAACTTTCTAATTCCTTTCTTCTAGAGTTCAAGTAGGATTAGTAACTTTCTAATAATTTGGGCTAGCGTGGGAACCATTAGGGATTCCATAGAATGCTGGCTCCTACTGGGATACCGCGACCCCACATCTCATGTGCAATTTCGGGCCCACAGTTAATTGCAAATAATTCCGCTATATAAATGCAATTGCACTCTAATCTCAGGAATAAATTACAAAGAAGACCCTAAAGTTCCCTAATACCACAAGTACGCTCTCTATCCTTATATATGGATCAATTGGTCATGTCCACCAAACTTGTATCTATATCTTATTATCCTTGAGCCCCAATTAATCAGAGTGATCATCAATACCATCCAATTAACTATTAATCGAGATGGGTGCGCACTTACTAATGATAAATCCATTAGTTGGCACAAAGGGATAATATAGATAGATTCCATCTTGACCATTGAATGTTCTCACAGTCCTACTACCATGTACCTAAGACATCGAGATGTTGACCTGCAGTTGGCCTCACTCGTTGGTGACTCAAAGCAAATGATAGACAGAAACTTGAGTTCATCAATGTCTCAGGATTGAGAGCTTATTGCTAGGGAATTATGAGAGCAAACCTTAATAATAGAGACAATATTCTATAAAGTCTTTCTCATGGTCCTTTAATACATCCAATGTACCAGCACCGTGATCCAGAATCTTACATTCTGATGATCGAGACAAATCACACTATCTCATAGTGATCAAAGTGCTGCAACCTTATCAGATGAGATGCATAGTCTCTATTTAAGTATAAGATTTGTGACGCATGTCTCCCGGATGTGGATCTCATCCATATACATATATCACATCTAATATACTAGTGGGACCCGGTTCATCTCATGAACCATCATGTCATATGTATTGGTTATTTGCATTAAGTAATAAAACTCCATTCATCTCATGAAAGGGAAGCATGATTTTATTGATAAATAAAGAAATAATTCAATTTATTACATCATCTGATGGATTGAGACCATACAATTTAACAATCTCCCACTTGGGCTCAATGCCAGTCAGGGTTGCATCTCATGCCCTGCTGCTTAAAGACTTTGGTGGTCAAAGGCTTAGTAAAGGGATCTGCCAGATTGTTCGCAGAGGCTATCTTAGTGATAGCAATATCACCTCTCTGTACAATCTCTCTGACCAAGTGATACTTTCTCTGTACATGCTTTTGGCTCTTATGGCTCCTGGGTTTCTTAGACTGAGCGATTGTCCCACTGCTATCACAGTAAACTATGAGCGGCTGTCGCGCCAAAGGTACCACTCCAAGTTCCAGAAGGAATCTTTTGAGCCATACTGCTTCCTTAGTTGCTTCACAAGTTGATACATATACAGCCTCCGAAGTGGAATCCACAGTACATTCCCGTTTAATACTCCTCCAGCTGATAGCTTTGCCACCAAGCATAAACACATAACCAGAGGTGGATTTCCTGAAATCCTTATCTGACATGAAGTCAAAATCTGTGTATCCGATTGGAATCAGCTTATCACTGCCGTAAATTAACATGTAATCTTTAGTCCTGCTCAAGTATTTGATAATACACTTTACAGCAGTCCAATGGTCAAGACCTGGGTTCGACTGATATCTGCTGACTAGGCCCACTGCATGATAGATATCCGGTCTAGTACATATCAAAGCATACATAGGCTACCAACAGCCGAAGCATATGGTATCGACCTCATATGCTCCTTATTTCTTAGGTGTCTTTGGACACTGATCCTTGGAAAGGTGTACTCCATGCCTGAAAGGTGTAATACCCTTCTTGGAGTCTTACATAGCGAACCGTATCAGTACCTTATCTATGTATGCAGCTTGGGATAAGCCAATCATCCTATTTTTCCAGTTTCGATGAAGTTTGATCCTTAAGATGTAGCTAGCTTCTCCCAAGTCCTTCATATCAAAAGTCTTAGCCAACTAAACTTTTATTGTTGACAGTGTTTCCTATATCTTTCCCGAGGTGAAGGATGTCGTTGACATATAATACCAAAAAAACTACATAGTCACCTTCACTTTTCCTGTATACACATGATTCATCCGGATTCTGACAAAAACCAAATACTTAATTGCCAAGTAAAAATGGATGTTCCAGCTTCGGGATGCTTGCTTTCAGTCCATAAATGGACTTCTACAGCTTGCAAACTCTTTGCTCTTGGTTTTTAGCTATAAAACCGTTTTGCTGCATTGTCTTTTTCAAGATGGCCGTTGATAAACGCCGTCTTGACATCCATTTGCCAAATCTCGTAATCGAGATAAGCCGGATTGGATAAGAGTATCCGGATGGACTTGAGCATGGCTACCGGTGAGAATGTTTCCTCATAATCGATACCCTCTTTTTTAGTGTACGCTTTCGCAACAAGCCTGGCCTTGTGTTGACACAAAAAAGTCACTATGTCTCCTCAACATCAAAAAGCCTCCTGAAGCTGCATCCTACTACAAAACAGGCAAGGTTACTTCAAGCATTAGATTTTGTCAGAATCAGACAGAAACTGAAAGATCCTTCAAGACAACCAAAAGAGGGGTACACCTGAGGTTTCGGGCCATTCCGACATCGTTTGGCCTAACTTCACTGCTTCGATAGCTAAACAAGCGCTCTCGGCGACGATATCATCAAAGACACCAAAATTTTGATCAGAGCCTACGGATGACTCTAGAATGTCTTCAAAGGGCTCCATGCCAAATTTCAAGTCAAACCGACAACGTTTGACCCTCCATCAACGCTCGAGCAGCAAAATCATGCTTCCCGGTGGCGGGAACTATAGAAGCCATCAGTCATCAAACAAAGTACATGAGTGGCTTCAACATGCCTCCAAAAGGCTACACATCGAATTTCAGGTCATTCCGACAACGTTTGACCAGGTTTCGATGCTCCGAGAGAAAATCAAGCCTACCGGCGGCGGAATAACCCGGGACCATGACATCCAAAATGGAGCTGATCGAACATCTCAAAATGACTCCAATAGGCTCCCCGTCAAATTTCAGGACAATCGGACATCGTTTGACCACATATCAAAGCTCGGCATTTTCCCAGCAGCAAAATAAAGTCAAGCATCGATGGGACCCCAAACGGCTTCAAAACTCAAATCAAAGCTCATGGTTGGTCCTATCCACTGCTCAAGAAGCTAAACCTCAATTTTCAGGTCATTCCGACATCGTTTGACCTAGTTTCGACTCTTGACGGAAAATCGGCTACAAAGTCTTCGGCTTTCCAGAAAAATGGGAAACTTTGTGCTCCGATTTCGCACGGGTTCTCGTCAAGATTTCTCCAAAAAAATCAAGTCAACAATTAAGGAAAAATGTCAAGAAAAATACAGAAGAAAAAAGGAACGAAAAAGACGAAAAAACGGCCGAAAACGACGCTCGGCCACCAAACGAGCCAAAGCCCTATGGTCGCCGGCGACCCTGCAAATCCGGGTCACCGGATTTTGCACCAAAACGTCCGTTTTTCGATTCATTTCGCGATTCGGGTGTTCCTGCCTCTGTGATTTTCTGAAAATCCAATGTTTGATGCTTGAAAACGACTGATCTTCACCGACATCTCGGATCTGTCGTCGAAAGCATGAAATCATCACCGATCGCTCCAAGATCGCCAACCGGCTGACCAAGAAAGTACACTTTTTGTCCGACCGATCGTGAAATCAACAAGACAGATGTCACCGGCCCACCAACATCAATCAATGTCTGAGATTGCACTGCAATCCGACATCAAACAATGCGTGGATCCACATGTGATGATCGCAAGAAGAATCTCAAAAGACGCGGCGCGTCCCGCGACTCTTCACATGCCTTGGCGACCACTTAATGACGTTAATTGACCCGTTTATGACAACTTAATGCGGTCATTAACTCATTATTTTGGACGGCCCAATTAGATTCAAGCATTTGGGAGTTACAAATCCAAGCAATCATGGCATTTAACCCATGAAACTCCCATCATCATGAAGCTTAAAGAGAATTAAAAGCCCACTACCTTCATCGGCCAATCACAAGCCATGAAAAAGGAGTTACAAAATCAACTTGTAACTCCTCATCAATTCTTTCATCATGGCCATCAATGCCAATAAACACCTCATGGCTACCAAAAGCCTATAAAAGGAGGTCCATTCCAAGAAAGAAAGAAAAAAAGAAAATAGATCCCAAGTGCAAGTTCTGAAAATCCAGAAAATTCAAGAGAGAGACGAAGTCCTGCTGCTTTGCTCCCGGAAGCACCACAAGGTGATCAACGTCCCTTGGGGGGGGGGGCATCCCCCAAGGTTCCCTCCTTCTCCAACATGGCCTAAACGCGGCTTTTCAGCCCGTTTACTTGGTTTTTCATTGGATATAGGACCTCCTCTTGGTCCTTTTCCTTTAAAAACCGAGGTTAGGAGTAAAGCCAAAGAATCAAAGCATCAACCGTTCTCATTTGAAGGACGATGGCGAAGTCCATACATGACTTGCGACCGTCGATCTCAACGTGTCCCCACAATCTCCTGAGAAGTTAGATCCCTTTTCTTACTTTTCTATTGTAGTTTGTATTTCTTAAAGAGACAAAAAAAAGAAATCACAATTCTTGTCTTTCATATTTGATGAATTTTGTAAAATCTCCTTTCACGGCAAAATCGCCTTTTACGGCAAACAAACAAAAACGCCTCCTACGGCATTCTCAAAAAACAAACTTGTCTCTTTTCTTAATATCTATGCAATTTGAAAAGTTAGAAAAAAGGATTGATTTCCTTTCCACTTGTGAAGGTGAATCTCCGGATCATCACCATTCCAAATTCCAAGTAGAAAGTAAATCTGGCATACCCGTACAAAAAAATGTTGATACCCGCGATTCTCCCTCCTCCGCCGAGAACCAGGTCAGCCCCCGGGGTGCGGAAGGAGAGGACGGAAGATTCCCGAGGGTCGATCAAGTTGGCACACCCGGTGGGACACGTTGACTTGAGAACGTGATGCTTTGATCACTTGGCTCCTTTCTAGTTGGTGGCCTATGTTGCATTTTGCATTTAAAAAAAAAATGAGATGGGATTTCAATTGTTCTTTCTCACTTCAAAAAAAAAAAAAAACAAATCTGATTTCTTTTCTTAGATTCAACTATGAGAAACTTCGATCCTTCCCTCTTCGAACTTGATAGCTCACAGAAATGTTCGCAGCTATCGTTCATATCGGGGATTGGGCCATCTTTTCTCTTTGAAGAGTCCAATTGGGATTTCAAAAAAAAATTATAATTTCAAAAAAAAAAAAAAATTCAGTTTTCTCTCTTTTCAATTCAAATTTGAGAAACTTTGGTTTTTCCTTTTCGGATTTAGCACTCGCAGAAATGTTGAGCCTTTGTTCGGATTGGAACACCTTTCGCTCTCTTTGATGAGTTCATTAGAAATCTTTCAAAAAGGGTTCAAAAAAAAAAAAAAAAACACCGAGGTTCCACCAATTGCGTTCTTTGACCAAAGTGGATTTAAGAAAAGCCTTGTCCAGAGTGTGGAGACAGCTGGACTGTTCGAGGCAATGGTCCTTCAAACGGGTTCATTAAGTAATCCTACTGTTACCTGGGGGCTGATCTATCTACCAAGGTTTCATAAGATCGAATTGGAAACCTATGTAAATCTTCAAAGAAAAATCTTCAAAAAAAAAAAAAAAAAAACTTCCGTCACTTTTGAGTTAAGAGTTGAGAAATTTTGGTTCCCTCCTTTTCGGATTTAGCGCTCGTAGAAATGTTGAGCCTTTGTTCGGAACGGAACACCATTTGCTCTCTTTGATGAATTCAATCTTGACCCTAAAAAAAAAACTCCCGTCATTATTGGATTCACATCCGAGAAATCTGGTTTCTTCCCTTCAGAATTTAGCGCTCGCAGAAATGTTGAGCCTTCGTTCGGATTGGAACACCATTTGCTCTCCTTTATGAATCCAAATTTGACCTTTCAAAAAAATCCCATCTCCTGTCCTTTCCAAGGATGCGATTTGCAACATTTGTGCCTAGCGGTGCTAGTACGCCCTTTCGGGTCTACTGTATTCACGACCGACACATTTGTATCTCCAACCTATATCATTTTACCTCGAGCGAGCCTTGTTTCTCGGTAATTTGAATTAAGGTCTACAATTGCTTCTAGCAGTCACTGGAACGCTCACTCTGAGCCTACCATACTTGCATTTTAGAACAATTGTATCCTCTATGGCTTTTTGCCTTCTTCATCATCCTTGGGTCCGGCCATGTCCCCTCAAGTGATTTGAAAAGACAAAACCATAGTTGTTCTCCATTTATGATCACCATATTCTTGTGATTACTAATGGATTTGGTCTTGCTTTAGAAGTTTTCCAAAACTAACAATGGCAGCTTCATTAACCATCACTTTCAATGAGAACAAGTACCAGCTTATGCTTCAAGACAAACAAAACAAGCGTAAGCTCCCTGCAAGTTGCCGAAGCGTCATCTCCCCCGACAACTCTCCAAACACCGGGTCAACTTCAACTCCCCGGACCATTGTCTTCGGGTCACTGGGACCATTCCTACTCCCCGCAGAAGACACTGTACCTGCCAAGAAGCAGAAAACCGCCCCGCAACGTGTCACTAAAATGACACCAATGGCGAACACCAAGAAGCCTGAAGCCCGTGGCGGTCCCACGAAGCTTCAACCCACAAGAAACCAGGTTTACCCCAAAACTTGGTCTTCGAGAGCTTCACCAAAGCAATGGAGGTCCCGAACATCTGCAAAGCCAGCATACCTGGCCCCTCTCAAGGAGAATCGGTTCTACCCTCTCTCTTATATGAAAGAGGAGAAACCTACCCTCCACCAAAAAAACAAACAAAATCATCGTGAGCCGGCTTGCTCCTACAAGCCCAAAATCAAATCCTGCATTGTTAGGCCTACGCAAAAACATGCTGAAGCCTGTACTCCTGCGAGGCGACCCTTCATCTCAACAGGGGCCGAGCTCGCAAAATTCAAATCTTCACTGCGATAGACAAAGGACCGCGTCCAGATTCTGTCCTTGCCAAGCTTCAAAGAAGACAAACTCAGCTGCTGCGCACGAGGGACTACATCCTTCATCGCCAGAGCCCAGCCAGAGCTGACTGAAGCACAAATTGCTCGTCGTATGCGTCGCCGTGTAGCATATCGACAAAAGAGACTCGAGAAACAAAGAACCCAGCGTTCTAACCTTCATATCTCAAACAAATGGGTCGAAAAAGAAAGACCCGACCAATTCGTTACTGTTCATATGGTTGGCAAAACCAGAAAACACCAGAAGTTAGCAATCAAAATCAGTGTTAGACGTCCAGTGACTCGCAGCGTCTCCCGGACACGAACACATCTAGAAGAATCCTCCACTTCTCTAAGCCAAGGACACCGGAGTAACCACTCCTCATATTCTTCATCTAGAAGAATGAGCCCCAGCTCAATCACTAGGACGATTTCTTCATTTGAATCCCGAGGGATGAACGTCTTGGCTACAAGTTCTGAGCAGCCTCCACCGCATGATGACGTAACCGCATGCATCCAGCAGTTGGAGCAAGGCCAACAGAGAATTGAGGCTCTGATGGAAAACCTTATTCTCACTCTACAACGTCCACCACCTAACAACCAAACTCCTCCAAATCATGAAGATGATGAGGACAATGCAGAAAACAATGAGTCTCGCGCCCTTACCAAAAAGGACGTGGACGATATCCTCGCAAAAGCAAAAGAAGAGGATACATTGAAGGAACATGGGATCAAGCCACCCTACCCTCTATGGATGGACTCGGTTCCGTTCCCTGCAAAATTCAAGCAATCTACTCTCCAGACATATACGAGGAAAGGTTCAGCCAGACAGCATGTCATCCATTTCAAGATCCTGACGGGAGCCATTGCGGATCAAGATGCCCTCAAGATTCGCCTCTTTGCAAGTACCCTAAAAGGTACAGCCTTTGATTGGTACTCCACTATGCCGGAGAACTCCATCCAGAACTGAGCTATGCTAGAGACACGCTTCCTGACCCACTTCCAGGGTGAGGATCACCCTGTTACTATGGCTCAACTCTGCACCCTAAAACAGGGAGAGAATGAGTCAACATACGACTTCATTCACAAATGGAAGGCAATGGCGTACAAATGCTCAGATGTACTGCCACAAGTGTCGCTAGTCGACATCTGCCGTAACAATATGAGAGCAAAAATTCGCTCCATGATCATCGGCAACAAATCAAAGAACCTGGGAGAACTTCTCGAAGCTTCCATAGAAGCTGAAATGGTGATCAAAGACCTCAACAGTCAGAAATCATCAAAGAAAGAGCCGACTGCTGTTACAACCTCAAAACCAAAGAAATAAGAGGTTCTCAATGTGCAGACCAAGTCAGCTCCTCAGCAGCCAAAGAAAGCTGAAAATAAAACTGCAGGTAAAAGACCTGAACTCTCTGATGCCTTCAAAGAACGTGTAGAAAAGAAATATCCGTTCGATGAAGATGTTGAAGAAATCTTTGAGGCTCTCCTAGCAAATGGCAAACTCATTTTGCTAGAGCCCAAAAGACCGGGAGATGTTGGCAAAACCAATGATCCCCGATACTGTCCATACCATCAGATGATCTCACATCCTCTCAATCAATGCTTCGTTGTGAGATAGAAGATCAATTAGATTGGAAAAACGGAGTCATAACCTTTGATAAAAACTATGGCCCCACCTCTGTCAACATGGTGTCATGTCGGCAAACTTCAAAGTCACCGAAGGAGAAAATCACTACTTCATTCAAGGTGATAAAAATGGCTCAAGGGTCCCAAGAATTGGTTCCCTATCCAACATCAGATGGACAACCTATATGGGTGCATCCCGATCTCCTGGATGATGAAAATTGGGAGATCGTCAAAACAAAGCCGACCGCTCAGCAGCGAAGGCAAGCCAAGAGACAACTCCGCAAGCTCAAACAGCAGCAAAAGTCTCAACTAAAACAAGAAGTCCTTGAAAAAGCAGAAACTTCTTCCACTGCTTCACTAGGGACGATTGAAGAATCTCTTCCTAAAACTTCAAAGGCGGTAAGAAAATTCACCCTTAATGATTTCATGCCACCTCTATACAAAAATGAAAATGTGCAGGGGGCATCATACTCTTGTAACTCGGTAGTTGGATTCTCCATGAATGGATACGAGTCCAGTGATACTGCCAGTGATATTGATGAGTGGAAAGAATCCCTTGAAACAGGAGAATACCTCTCTGACGAGGAATGGATTCCCGAGTCTCATCTTATGCCAGTAATCTGGTATAGCCAATTACAGCCACAAGGATCCTGGTCCAATGATGAAGAAGACCAGGACCCTGTTCAAGAAAATGCTGTCAATCCAGCACCAAACAATGCTCCGGTGGAACCCAACATTGGTGAACCACAAGGAGCAGATGACGAAGAAGATTTCGCTCCTATGCCTGATCTTGAGGAATATGCAAGAATCTTGCAACATCTTGCTATAGAGCAGGAGCAGGATCACATCAATGATCTTCGTCATAATCCAGAACCAGAATTCTCTGAAAATCAACGGGAACTTACTCCTGAAAATGGAGAAAACAATTGGATCGATGATCCTCTTACATCTGAGGATGAGTCCGATTCCCAACAGTCTGCACCGGGGGCATCTCCTGTCCGGATGACCTGCAATGCGATAGCTCAGGACGATAGTGCCTCTGAAGCCTCCGAAGACACGTACACCCCAACCGGTAATGTATCATCTGGAGCTACATCTTCTCAGGTGACTTCCACTGAAATATCATCCTCTCAGCCCTCGTCTCCTGAAGCCGTGACATCGGAACTCAAGCCTCTCCCGATTGATCATCTTGAAGAAACTCCTGCCAATGAAATCTTCTTCATTGAAAGCCCAGTCGATTGGTCCCAGATGCCCGATCTCATAGACGATGTCTGGACTAATACAGAAAGGTTGTCGGATGCTGTTCAGGACATGTTCCCGGAAATTGCTCCGTGCAACACAATTATTGAAGACACCAATGCTGTTACAGAGACGTCTTCAGGAAAGGATTAACCCCTTGATCCTGAGAGTGATCTTCTAAAAGAAGACCCTTCTCTAGAAGCTCTTGAAGTTGGTAGAGGTACCCGTTCTGGCCGGGATTACCACAAAAATTACAACCAACCTTCTTCTTCTTATGTAAATCCTTCGGGAAATCAAGTTGTAAGCACTCCAAGTGGCAATAATAATGAAAATGCAGGCCCGAAGGAGGCTTTCAAGTACGACTTGATTGAGCACTTCAAACACATACTTGCACGTCTGCACATCCTTGACTTATTACGAATGTCTCCACAAACTCGTGATAGTCTCATTTCAGAATTACAAAGGTTGAATGCGAATGTCGACAAACACACCCCACAAGTTCTACAAATTGAAATGGACTACAGGGTCAAAAAATCAAATACTCCCCCAAAGAAAAAAAAAGAAGAAAACTGAGGGATCAAGCAATGAATGCCTCTCGGTACAAAAAGCAGCAAGTGCAACAATTGCCTTCGACAAGGATGACCTCCTGCTAGGCGAGACAAATCACAACCGACCCTTGTACTTTACGGGGTACGTCAAAGAACTTCCAGTACACAGAGTTCAGATCGATCCAGGTTCTGCACTCAATCTCATTTCTACTTCGGCACTCGAAGAGCTGGGCATCCCACCTAGCAAGCTGAGTCACACGTCTATATCTATCTTCGGATATGACGACAGCGCTCAAAGGCCTATCGGCAAAATCAGGTTCAAATTGCAAATCGGTAATCTTATTTCTGAAGTCACTGTATATGCAATAAGGACCCCTTCATGTTACAATATACTCCTTGGACGCCCTGGATACATGAGAATGGTGTCGTCCCTTCAACTCTACATCAGTACATCAGTCCAAAAGATAAACTTGGGAACACCTGATAACCCACATCCTGTATTCATAAGCAAGAATATAAAGGATGGTGAGTTACCCGAGTATATCTCTTTTCTTTGCGAGTTCGTTGATTGCTTTGCATGGTCTTATGCCGAAATGCTTGGCTTGGATCCCAAAGTAGCAGTCCACAAGCTCAACTTGCAAAAAGAAATCAAGCCTGTCAAACAAGGCCAAAGAAGATTCCGTCCTGACGTGATGGACAAAATTGAACAAGAAGTTCAGAAACTCAAAAACGTTGGCTTCATCCGCAAGGAACAACATCCTGAATGGTTAGCCAACATCGTCCCCGTGACAAAGAAAAATGGACAGATAAGGGTCTGTATTGACTACAGAGACCTGAATAATGCATGTCCTAAAGATGAATTCCCGCTCCCCATACAAGAGGTGATGATTGACAACACCTATAGATTCGAGCGAATGACATTCATGGATGGATTCTCTGGCTACAATCAGATAAAGATGCATCCTGAAGATGAAAGGCATACGTCATTTCGCACACCATTTGGCGTGTATTGCTACACTGTCATACCATTTGGTCTGAAAAATGCAGGTGCAACATATCAGAGGGCTATGATGAAAATATTCCAAGATAAGCAGCACAAGATAGTCGAATGCTATGTTGACAACCTCGCCATCAAAAGCAGAAGAAAAGAAGACCGTCTCGACGATCTTCGAGAAGTCTTCCTCCGACTTCGCAAATACAAATTACGGATGAATCCAATAGAGTGCTTCTTCGGTGTCTCATCGGATAAGTTTCTCGGATTTATAGTACGGAAAGTTGGAATAGAACCTGACCCTACCAAAGTCAAGGCTATCCTGGAAATGCCATCTCCCAGAACCCTAAGAGAATTAAAAGGGCTTTAAGGAAGGTTGGCCTACATTCGACGGTTCATCTCCAATCTATCAGGGAAGTGTCGTCCATTTTCTCGCCTGATGAAGAAAGGCCTAGACTTTGTCTGGGATGCTGAATGTGAAAATGCATTTCAAGACATCAAAGTATACCTCACCAAACCTCCAGTACTGGCTGCCCCCACAACTGGAAAACCATTTATCTTGTACACAAGAGCTCTCGACCACTCTTTGGGTGCTCTGCTCGCAGAAGAAAACGACGACGGAAAAGAAGCTGCTCTATATTACCTTAGCCGCATGTTGGTAGGTGCAGAGCATCGCTACTCCCCAGTCGAAAAAGAATGCCTTGCAGTGATGTTTGCCGTACAAAAGCTACGTCACTATCTGCTGTTGAACACAGTCTACCTGATTTCGAGGATCAACCTCTTAAAGGTCTTTGGCACAAAGCCAGATTCACGGAGATTATATCCACATGCCTCCAGAATGGCTACATCCAACAGCAATCTCATGGCCTTTCGAAGCCTGGGGTATGGACATCATAGGTCCTATCTTTCCCCCATCAAGCAAGGGTCATCGCTTCATCTTTGCCGCTACGGATTATTTCTCCAAGTGGTCAGAAGCATTTGCGCTCAGCGAAATGAAGACCTCATTAGCCCTTCAATTCTTGCGCACCAACATTATTTGTCGCTTCGGCATACCTAAAAGATTCTTCCATGATAACGGACCACAATTCCGGGATCACAAATTCTACAGGTTCTGCGACAAGTACAAAATCCAAAGTTGTCCTTCGACTCCATATAATCCAGCAGCGAACGGACTAGTAGAAGCCTTCAACAAGACACTCTGCAAAATTCTCAAGAAAATGGTCTCTAGTCACAAAAGAGACTGGGGCGACAAACTACCAGAAGCTTTGTGGGCCTATCGAACCACCGTTCGATGACCAACCCATAGCACACCATTCTCTTTGGTCTATGGATGTGAAGCTGTTGTCCCTTTGGAAGTACAAATTCCTTCCTTAAGGGTATCTTTGCAAAATTACATGACGCAAGAAATCAATGTCAAATTGAGACTCCAAGAGCTGGATAATCTCGATGAAAGACAACTCGAAGCTCTACAAAGCATTGAGTATACCAAGCACGCATGGCAGGATCTTTCGACAAGAAGGTCAGGCAACGCGCCTACAAAAAGGGTGACTTGGTTATTGCAGTAAAAAGACCCATAGTCTGTGCCCACAAATCCAAAGGCAAATTTGAACCAAAATAGGAGGGACCCTTCGTCATTGACAAAGTCTTCTCCAATGGCGCATACGCTCTTCTAAACATGGAAGGAGACAGATGTATGCTGCCCATCAACAGCAAGTTCTTGAAGCGGTACTACCCTTGAAGACTTCCTCAAACGGGTCAGAGCGATATCTACACGGCCAAAGCCTATTTCCAAGGTACTTGCTCGTCAAACCCACCCCTTTTGAAATTTTCATCTTTATGTTGAAGTTTCCAAAAAAAAAAAAAACTCTCTCAAAACAATGCTTACTTTCATCGTTTCATTGTTCAAAAAAGAAAAAATCAAAATCCAAAAAAATTGAAGTTTAGGAGCCTCTTCCCAGACTTGACCAAAATTTTCAATCCTTGAACCCAAAAATTCATGGTTTGAAACAAAAACCAGGACTCAGGAACTTTCACCCTAGTTCGCCCCGGCTTTTACAATCAAAATGGTTTTAAGTCAAAATTTATGACCCTCGTGTCTTTAAACAAAAAAATGTTTTTGTTTTAGAAACCGCGGGGAAGCGACACTTAGTCGATACTCGCAAAAACCAAAAAACCGGAAAGATGCGAACCCCATTCGATACTTCCAAAAACCCAAAAAACCGCAAGGAAGCGAACCCCATTCGATACTTGCAAAACCTCATATCGTGGAGAAGCAACATACCAGTTGATATCCACAACCCAAATTTCAAAAATCGTGGAGAAGCAACATACCAGTTGATATCCACAACCCAAATTTCAAAAATCGTGGAGAAGCAACATACCGGTTTATATCCACAACCCAAATTTCAAAAATCATGGAGAAGCAACATACCAGTTGATATCCACATCCCAAAATTTCAAATGGTTCGAGAAAACCTCAAATTTCAAAAATCGCGGGGAAACGACATCAAGTCAGTACTCGCAAAACCAAAAGTTTTGGGAAAAGCAGGGAAGCGACGCTTAGTCGATATTTGCACCCCAATCCGCGAGGAAGCGACATTCCATCGATACTCGCAAACACAGCCTGCGAGGAAGTGACATTCCATCAATACTCTCAAACCGAATGAGCAAGGAAGCGACATTCCATCGATATTTGCAAGACCATTCAGCGGGGAGGCGACATTTAGTCGATACCTGCATTTTGAAAACCAAATCCGGCTATAAACGCCAAAAAGCGGCTATAAACGCCAAAATCCAGCTATAAACGCCAAATTCGGCTATAAATGCCAAAACAAAAAAAATCCGGCTATAAATGCCAAAACAAGAAAAATCCGGCCATAAATGCTAAAACAAAAAAAAAATCGGCTATAAACACCAAAATCGGCTTTCATGCCAACAAAACAAAAACTTGGTTTTCAAAAATCTGGCTTCCATGCCAAAACAAAACAAACAACAAAGAAAGCAAAATCCGGCTATAAACGCCAAAAAGCGGCTATAAACGCCAAAATCCGGCTATAAATGCCAAAAAAAAAAAAATCCGGCTATAAATGCCAAAATCCGGCTATAAACACTAAAAAACGGCTATAAACGCCAAAAAGAGGCTATAAATGCCAAAACAAAAAAAAATCTGCTATAAACGCCAAAATCGGCTTTAATGCCAACAAAACAAAACTTGGCTCCTATGCCAAAACAAAACAAAAAAAAAAAACTTCGGCTTTCATGCCATCTTAAAATTCGGCTCCTATGCCATTCCAAAAATCGGCTTTCACGCCATCCAAAAACCTTGGCTCTCATGCCACAAACAAAATTTTGGCTTTCATGCCACAAACAAAAACTTTGGCTTTCATGCTACAAACAAAAAAAAAAAAAAAACAACTTTGGCTCTAATGCCATCTCAAAATTTTTGGCTCCCATGCCGCAAAACAAATTTTGGCTCTTACGCTATAAAATTAGGCTTTCATGCCATCCAAAATTTGGTTTTCAAGCCATCAAAAACCAGGCTTTTTGTCGCAAAATTGGCTTTCATGCCCAAAACAACTCTTTGACAAAAGATTTTCACAAAATGACAACCTTTTGATCAAATTCTTAAACAAACATTCCTATCAGCTTTTACTCAGATTTGTTTTCATCAAAAAATGATTTAAGTAAAAAGAAGGGGATACAAACATATAGTACCAAAATTGTTTATACATGGAGGTACCAAAAAAAAAGAGAAGAAGAAAAGAGTTTGTTACAACTCAGGAACTCAATCTAGCATGGTCTTCAACCAAATGTTCAACTCCTCAAGCAGACCCTTGGCCTTAAGCTCCAAAGTTTTTAGGCCATGCTTCTTCAGAATGTCCCCATAAAACGCGGCCGAATGCCGCGACCCATCTGCAGCACGAGGAAGTTCTTCCCAGAGGACTTGCCACTGCTCATGCTCCTGAGTCTTTCTCCGGACATTACCTTCAGCTTCCTCAACCTGGCGAATGAGGGTCCCTTCTTTGTCACGAGCCTCCACAATGGCGGTCCATTTGGCAGCGGCTTCTTACTCCAAAAGCTCAAGACGCTGCCTAGCCTCGACAACCTCCTTATCAAGGCGTTCTAAGTCTTGCTTCAGCCCCATAATGGATAACTCGGTAATGTTCTTCTCCCGAACGCTCTGCCTCCGAGTCTTTGTGACCTCAGTCAGTTCAGCTTTGACTTTGCTGGATGGCTTTATGAACATCTCATCAAAGAAGTCACCATCAGGGAAACTATTGGTCTCAGTCCATTTGTTCCCTAAGGCGATGACCTCCTCAACAAAATCTTTGGCGCTTGCAATGTCCAGACCGACTTCTTTGCTATCAGCAAGGATGTCCTGCACGTGCTTGATCATGCCAAAACCAGCTTCCAAATGACCTGAAGAGAGAGTCTCAACCCATGAGCTCAAGACAGTCTTCAACACCTTCCTTGCATATTGATGGTGCGGTGCAGATGAGTATTCGCCATGCTCTGGTGCCCGACTGCCCATGTCATGTTCCATTGGAAGAGTAATCAATAAACTCTTTCCAACTGAAGAAGCTGACTCATTAAAGGAAGCAGAAGCCCCCACTCCTGGATCAGCAGCAGGTACCCCCTGTTTTGGCTCTGAGGAAGACGGAGGAACCTCTCCTGTTGCTCCACAATCTGCCAAGGAAGGAATAAAAGGTATGAATATAATCTCGTCAAAAAAAATATATATCAAGATTATTATTACAGAAATACCTGCTTCAACAACCGGCGGAGTACTCTCTGCCTCTTGAGCTCATCCGAAGCATCGTCAAAAGTTGTGTCCATGGATGGCTCGAAATCGTCAGAATCCTCTGGCAAGTCAAGAAAAGAAAAGCTACATGTTAGCAAATGACTAGCACAAACAAAAAAAGAAGCCAAAGCAATCATACCAGGTGAAGGTTCTGGAACCACTCCAGAGTCCTTGGGCTCTTCCTCAGATGCCACGACTGGATCCGTTATCGCCTCATCGGCAGGAACCTCGGGCATCACCAGGTCATCATCCTCTGCCAAAAGAAAGAAAGTAGCGGATTAACAACAAAAAATCTCTTACAAGAGAAAAGAAGAAACAAAAGAAAGAAAGAGGATCATACCAGTTGTCTCCTCTTCTCTGCTTCTTTTCTCCGGAGGCTCGTCAGCATCCTCAGACACCTCCTCAACAATGGTGAGAGGAACTTCAATATCAGAGGGACTATCGTGCCGTTTCATGTTACGACGCTGTCCTCTCTTCCTCTTGCTTCGGCGGGTCAATCTGCTTAACGATCCTGCCCCACTATCAACATCAGGCCTCTCGCTAGAGTCCTCACCGGATGGTCTACTTTTCTCAGTAGACTCCATGGAAGCCTTCGTATGCTCTGCCTGTATCATAGCATTGATCTCGGCCTCCTCCTCCTCCAGCTATCTCAAGACCTCACCAGGAATCCCTTGTGCAGCTCCTGATCTGATGATGTCCTGCTCATTGAGAAAGCCTATCTTATGCTTCTCTCCAGAAAGGAAGGCCAAAACTTCCTCCCGACGGACACCATCTGATCTGCCAAGACCCTTCCCAGGAGATTGCTTGACATCGAGCCCTTTCTTGGAAAGCCCCCGGTACACTGAGAAGCTCTCCACGAACCACTTCGTGAAGCCAGCAGTCCGGAAGGTGTCCTCAGCGCTATAAAAAGCCCATGCATTTCTCCCATCCTGCAAACCTCCGAAACGCTTCACCATGCTCGAAGGCGCTCCAACAACGCCTTGAGAGAAGCCAAGTTGCAATGCAAAATGCGAAGGGACATACAGTTGGATGTCGACGAAAAGATGTCTACGGTACACCATCGTACCAACCCGTATGTTGAAGAGCCATCTCTTCTCCGCGTCTGTCAAAGCATAGTGTCTTCTCGACCCTGCTCTGGTCAAATCACGGGAGACACCAAAGTCAAAAGCCTTCTTCCGCAAACTCGGAGAAAGCTTCACCGAAGACTGTCCAATCTCGATGTCCCTAAATCGTCGGATCCTCAAACGGGCAGACAAAAGTGATTCGGGAACGGCTGTCCCTCTAGCCAAACGAATCATAAAAGGATCTTCGTCCTATGCAACTCCCAAACGATGGAAGCTAGGATAGTGGTATACATACCACGAATAGAAGATGTGGGCAGAAAATACCCTGTTCATGGGAAGCCCAATCCGAACTAGGAAAGCAGCAGCCTAATATTCGATACACAAATAGGAGTAAAGAGCAGGTACCAAAGCCAGCCGCTCTCCAAAAGCCATCTGACAAGCCGGAAAAATACAGTGCGGCCTAATGTGCGTTCCATCTCCTCCAGCAAAAACAGCTTCACCTAGCCAGTAAGTGAGGTAAACAGCGAGATCTCTCCGCAACGTAATGTCAGGACAAATGGCATCCGTGCTTGCGAAGAACTTCTTTAAATCTTCTCGCACGGCGGCGATCTTCTTCAAACTTGATGTTTTAGCCCTAGCATCCAGGGCCATGCCATTGGAAGACTTCCCGTTGTCAAAAAAGTTGGAGCTGCAACTTCTCCAACTGCTGCACCTAACTTTCGAGCCCTCCTTCTCCTTAAAAAAATCATAGAAGGCAACGAGCTGAAAGTATACAAGCCTGAACTCCTCAGACTTCTCCTCAAGGACGCTGTCAATAGGCATAAACTCCTCATAGAGTTTGCCGAGGATAGGCAATCCAGTGATGGCACTCAGCTCCTTCAAAGAAAAACCAATTTCACCATTCGTCACAATGAAGGTGTTGGTTTGTGGAAGGAATGACTCCAGCATGGCCATGAAAGCCTCATCGGAGAAAATAACGGTTTGCCGAAAAGCGCGAACCGCATCAAAAATCTCGGCCTCCCGCAGAATGGCCTCGCCAATCCTCAGGGTGTGATCAGTCCATGACTCCCAGCTCGAGTCAGCACTGAAACGGCCACGAAGTCGAAAAGGCTTCACCCAATTGCTGCCGTCACCCCGAAAAACACCAAGGCCCACAGGTCTCAAATCAACCGATGGATGATCAGAACCTTGGTAGCCACTGGCTGGCATTAACATGTCCATACGGATAGGTGGCTTCTCTGCAAAACTGGAAGGGCCGCCAACAAAAATCCCGGTCTTGATCACACTGGTCCTCTTCACCCAGCTCGGAGGATCTTCCCTCTTAGGGCACGTGGGAGAAAGGCTCAGGATCGAGATGGTCCGATCGAAAGTCGACCGGGTGAAAATAGTTCTCTCCTCACCATCTGCTGTGTAAGAGAACTGAAAACATCTCCTTTGGTATGTCAAGTCGTCGGGGACTGTATCACCGAAGAAGAAGGTAGGCTTGAGCACAACGCTCTGATCGTCCGTAACCCAAGGACTGCTGCTTACCATGTGTAGACACCTCATTTGGCCCCCTATGATAGCCCTAAACACCTGTCATATATAATGGTGCCCCCATTTCACCCATGATTGAATGGTTAATGGCATAATTAAGATTAGTTAATGACGATGAAGATGCTTGTTGAAAATTTTATGCTTAGTTCGACAATATTTAGAAATTCGTGAGAGAAAGGGCCGAATCGCGTTGAGACTTCGAGTCCAACCCAATACTCATACAAAGGATAGGCTACAACACTATCCAAGTCCCTTCTAGACTACATAGAACGCACTTAGGTTGATTCCAAAGAGATTACACTTAGTCTACCTAAGTACGATGCGACTAGTATGATTTAAACAATTAGAATCTTTGACCCACAGATCCCTACCATTTCCTGAACTCTAATCGCTAGGACGTATGGACCAAAAGATTCTACGTTCCGAGAGCTTTCCGTTGATATATAGAACGTCCAAATCCGATAAACGAATCAAAAGATATGGTCGTCGGAAGATTACACTGCGAAAACCCCACCAGGCACATACCTGGGCGCCCATGTAGGTGCGCCCATGTCCCAGAGTTGTACTTGGGCGCCCACACAGGTGCGCCCAGGTCCCTAGTTGCCTAGGGAAAGCACTTATGTGCATACTTAACTGCATCCCGCTCTACCTTTCGTAGTTCCGACCCGATCTCAACCTAAAAAACGAACCGGAACCAAACCCGGGCCCATTTGACCCAAGACATGACATGGGCGCACCTGTGGGTACGCCCAAGTCCTGGAACCAACTTGGGCGCCACCCCATGTGCTCCCAAGTCCCAAGATACCTTAAAAATGCACTTTGATGCATACTTAGGTACGATTGACTCTACTCTTCGCAGTTTCGACTTGGTTTAGACCCAAAGACAATCCGGAACCGGACCCTAGACCCATTAGGCATCAAAATGAGACATGGGCGCCACCATGTGGGCGCCCAAGTCATGGGACCCACTTGGGCGCACCTCCATGTGCGCCCAAGTCTCCGAGAGCCCTAATCTCACCTTGGTTTGCATGAAACCCTTGGAAACTCGTGCAAGTAGTAGCCCTAACCCTTCCTCCACGTCAAAATCACTATAAAGAGACCTCACATACTACTTTTGCAAAGGAGGCTACCAAAAAGAGAGAAAAAGTAGAGTAAAAAAGAGAGAGAAAGAGAGAGGTCACAAAGGAGATCTCTAGATCTAGAAGAAAGGAGGAAGGAGATTGCTTTGGTTCTCCAAGATCAATAATGGAGAAAGCCTCCCAAAGCCACGGACTTGCGCATGAACTTCAACATAGGACTTAAGAGCACGATTCGAACCGGTATTTCGGGATTTCTTTTGTTTATTTGCATTCCACCAGCATTTTTGTTTAGAAACATGCTTAGGGTCATGCACACATTATAGATCTGCATTAATAGTACTAGGTTATAGTAGATCTAATATTCAGTATTCATTCCTCATTAGGAACATGCTTAGGATCATTCATAGTTTGTAGATCTGCATTATTTGCATCATTCTGAACTCGTGATTAGAATAGATCTTGCATCCATATCGTTTTCATTAGAAAAATCCGAATCTGAAAGAAAAAGTGTTAAAAAACAAGAGAAGAGTACTTGGGCGCCACTGTGTGTGCGCCCAAGTCCCAAGAGTGGGATTTTGACCCTAGTTTCATCCCACTTGCAATTTCTCTCTCAAATCCGGATTTCTATTCATATAAGTTAGTATTAGTACCTTCGGACTTGTGACTTTGTATTCAAAATCGCGCGAAAAGCATTGAAAAAGAAACAAAAGAGGAAGAAAACACAGAAAAGCACTTGGGCGCCCATACAGGTGCGCCCAAGTCCAAAATTGGAGATTTGACTCCCGTTTTCCATTTCGCGCGCATTTTGCTTCGGAAATCCGAGTCCATCTTCGTATAAGTTGATATCAAAGCATTCGGATTTATTAAGAGTATTGAAAGAATCGAAAAGGGACCAAACATATCATTGAAAAGAAGAAAAAAATACAGGAAGGTACTTGGGAGCAACCGTAGGTGCGCCCAAGTCCCTGCAAAGGGATTCACCCTCGAATCCTTGTGCTTGCATTATTATTTTCAAGTCCGGAAGCTTTGACATTGATAATTCATAGTATTACCTTACACTTAGTCTCGAATTGTTAGAAATCATATCGGGACATCGACAGAAGTCTGAAATACATCACAACCCGCAGGGGGAACACTTGGGCGCCACTGTGTGTGCGCCCAAGTCCCGCAGAGACACTTGGGCGCCCCTGTAGGTGCGCCCAAGTCCTTGGATTATTTTCCAACCCGCATTTGCTGCATCTTGCGTCTCGTTTAACATGCCATTCCATAATTGTGATGATTTCCATTGATTGCTGAACTTCTAGACTTCGAATCTTCAAATTATCATACTTAGGTTGCATCGTTTGCATAAAATACCAAAGAAATCATAAAGTCATAAAACTCTTCCCTTCTCATCTTGCTCTTTAGTAATTAGAGAAGAGAACAAAAAAATTAAAAGAAATAGAAAAATACATAAAAAGAAAAAAAGGTAGACATTAATTAAGTAGAAAAACCCTAGATTGTTCTTTAGGATAGCTCACGTAGTTTTTGCATAAAAAACCAAACACCAAAAAAAAAGGGGTCATAAAACACTTCTCCTCTCATCTTGCTCACTAGTAATTAGAGAAGAGAACAAAAAGAAGTAGTAGAATTATAGAGTTAGACATTAACTAGGTAATCCTAGTTTAGTCCATTAATGCTTGAGTGAATTAATAAACTTAATCAACCCTTATCAATTAATTCGAAGCAATTAATTAAAACACTCAATTAAAATCCACATACTTAATTAATCAATTAAATCCCCAAAACTTATTAACAACTCCTAATGAAACCCCTAATTAAATAAAACTTTAATCAACAAATCCTAATTAAAATCTCGATTAACAAACCTAATCAATAAGCTTTAATTTATTAAAAGAAATTAACTTAAAGACACCCAAGAAGATAACAAACTACTAGACTGACACTTAGGAGCAACCACAAGTGCTCCCGAGTCACCCCTGACACTTAGGAGCAACCACAAGTGCTCCCAAGTCACCCCAGACACTTAGGAGCAACCACAGGTGCGCCCAAGTCACCCTTGACACTTAGGAGCAAACACAAGTGCGCCCAAGTCACCCCAGACACTTAGGAGCAACCACAGGTGCGCCCAAGTCACCCCAGACACTTAGGAGCAACCACAAGTGCTCTCAAGTTACCCTTGACACTTAGGAGCAAACACAAGTGCGTCCAAGTCACCCCAGACACCTAGGAGCAACCACAGGTGCACCCAAGTCATCTCAGACACTTAGGAGCAACCACAGGAGCGCCCAAGTCACCCCAGACACTTAGGAGCAGCCATAGGTGCGCCCAAGTCACATTTAGTTTGGGAATCACCGAATCCTTATTAATTTCAAACTTTGACCCAAATCAACACACTAGAACACCCTTACGATTTGAAACAACTATAGCCAATAGCCTAGATTAACCTAAAAGATTAAACCGACTTAAGCCACAAAAACATCCACATAAGTACCAATCCCTTGACACTTAGCCTCCCATAATCATTAAGAAATCTAATTAATTGAAACCTAATTTAATTCCAATTGACACAACACAGTAAAAACACCGTTAATTTAAAGAACATCAAACGATAAACACTTAATCTCAAATCAACCCATAAAGAAGAAAAGAAACACGTGACCCAAACACTTGGGAGCAACCACAGTTGCGCCCAAGTCACCTTTGAAACATAGGCGCCCCCACAGGTGCGCCCAAGTCCATTTCCACTCCCTTGGGACCACCAAATCCCCATCCTTTTCCAATTTCGATCTAGATCATTACCTTAAAACTATCACAGAATCAATAACAACCTTTAAATCAAAACCTTGATCAACTTAGACCCGTCCGGAAATTCAAATCGAGCCAAAGTAACCAAAAGATTCCAAATTCCAACTTGGGCGCCACTACTGGTGCGCCTAAGTGCACAGGAATACATAGGCGCATACACAGGTGCGCCCAAGCCCTCTGTCACATCCAAGTTGAGAACCTTAGTTTCGTTTTGAATCCCGGACTTAAGACTATTAAAATTAATCGACCGAAAACATAAGACAACTGTTAGAACAGAAGCTTACATTGATTAGAACCCTAAGAAACTCCAAAAGGAGCTAACACCATTGCAAGCAATCGAACCATGCAGAGCAGCCACTTGGGCGCCACCACAGGTGCGCCCAAGTCCCAGAGTGACCTAGGCGCCACCATAAGTGCACCTAAGTCTTCTTCCACTCCCGTTTTGCTAGTTTCAACTTCCTTTCATCATTTAAAGTAAAACCCGAAGCTCCAGAACCTTTAGCACATTAAAACATAATCTTAAAACACTCTTAACTCATCCCTAAGTGATTCCCAATCAAACCACAACTTGAACCAAACTAAATCAAATTAATAAGCCGTTTAGCTTAGGAGCTATCAAACTTAGACAATTTACACGCTAGCATTAAATCGGATTTCCTCATTAGATAGATTAGAGCATTAGGCTTCGTCCCATCACTTTTCCTGTTCCGTTAGGGGACCGGGAGAGCTAATGTGGGCGGTCTAGGACCTTAGGTTTAGGGTTAATCCGATGATCAGTAATAAAGCATTAATTACGTAAATCCAAGTAAAATCCTCTAGTTAGGCCCTTCTAGCCCCAATATCAAAAATCCATAAAAACTATAAAACCAATAAAATAAACACAAAAAGATTTTTCCTTCATTTCTTCCTCCACCTCAGGTGCCAGATATTTAATTGAACTTAATGATAAAAGGGAAAGAAGAACTGATTTCTAAAATTGAATAAATGAGAATGACGAGATGAGATGAATGATTTCGCACACACTTTTAAAACAATCACGGCCCATCGGCCACTCTAAAACAAATATCGGCCCATCGGCCACCTTTAGTCAATTACGGCCCATCGGCCTTTCACCTTTATCACTCGTGTATCGCACACGAAAAACACAGAAATCACAAGTCAAAGTCTCATTTGCATCATTGTTTTGGTTTGCAAAGTCAGCCTTTAAACCCTATTTTGCCAAGGGATTTGAAGGGGGTACCCGGGAACGGGGCCGATCCTCTTCTTAAATATTTGGCACCTCCCCCCCTTTTATTTTCTTTATCTTAATTGTTTTACTTTACTTGGATATACTATGATTTTGCTATGTGAGGATTAATCTTTATTTGGACTTTAACGCGTAACCCTGAATTGACCCTGTATTAAAGAGACCCAAAAAAACCCAAATTAATGTGACAAGACAACCTTCGTGTGTTGCCGGCAGCACATTAGACGAGAGGAAGAACCCACCTATTTATCTTCTCCCATTTTTCTTCGGCTTTCGTCGAAGGACGGTGTTACGGCCGTTACCGTAGCTGGCGATCGTGATCCGTCGATTTTGAGGGTAGTCGGAATCCTCACTTTCGATGTAAAATTAAAATAGCACATGTATAGATGAATGGAGATTCTTCCCAAGCCCCATTGGTTGGCGCGGGGGGGTCGAAAATTCACATCCGACAGCCTGGCGATCGTGATGGGACCTCTTTTGTTGTCTTGTCACGAATTTGGGTCTTTCTGTAGTTCTATTGTAGGACACGAACATCCAATCAATGATCAGATGTCCGTGTCCCATTCAGTTTAGGGTTATTATAAGTTTAGTCCCAAATTAAACCTAAGGTTCGAATGAACCGTCCACTAAGCTTTCCCCCATTACATCATAAGAAACAAACCTACACCAACACTCACTACCAAAGGACATAAAACGTGCTTTTCTCATCCCCTCCTTCTCTCTACTCTCATCTAAATATTTCTTCACAAATGGAGGGTTACACGTTCGGAATGTCCGATCTACAACCCCTCTCTCCCCCACTGTTGACTCGCACTACTGGCGGATCACAACAAACACCACAAAATATAGAATCATCAAGGATACTAGATGGGTCCTTAGCGTATTCAAGTCATGACCCACAACAGATAAGACAGTCTCTTTTTGAAGGAGGCCCCATCCCGGTCAATACCATTACAATGGGCAGGAATCATTCTAACATATCTACCCCATCTCATTCGTCAGGGGAGAACCAATTCTCCGTACATTCAGGAGTAACTTACACGGACCTAGTCAGCCCCACCGGCCAAGTTATAAGATATAGGGTCCACGACAATGTCTCGTCAAGAGATCACTCTCTCCGCGCGGACAACCCTGTTGTCTCACAGGTTATACCCTACTCTTCCCTAATCAGTCAGACCGAGCCAATCACGTCTTCTATCCCACAATATGGGATGCCTACTGATGCACCTATCACTACCCCGGCTAGAGCTATCGCACCACCCCAGACTCTCACGATAAACGAGAATCTATATCGACAGCCGAGTCATGGCTTAGTAAACCCGGGTCTGTTGGCGACATCCAACACCTCGCACCAAAACCCTTTGGCTCATATGGGAACGCCAGATGTCTACCAACAACGTGAGGCAGCTCAACCTCAATTTCAAGTAATGACTCCTCCGCCAATCAATCAAATGAATTACAACCCTGTGACGGCTAGCAACGATATATTATATCCCCAGCCGATTCAATATGAGAGGACCTCTCCTGTTTATCAAAATCAGACCCCCTTAACCTACCAAGTGCCTAATTCAAATCAGGGTCCCCCAATCCAAAACAGTCAGGTTATCAATCCATCAGGCGTTAGAAATTCTTATCAAACATACCCAGGAAACGAGCCACGCTATCAACAGGCATATCAACCGTTCGCATTAAGTCCGATGATTGATCAACACCGAGGACAATCAGTTGGTTATGGAGGAACTCGGTTGAACCAAAACTATCATCTTATTCAACAACCATATCCCCGAGAGCAATTCCAAGAGCCGGCCTATGCCCCGACCCCACTAGGACCTCAAGGAGGATACCAACCACAGACAATCCAATACCTAGATCCTTTAGCATTTAAAGAATTGCAGAAAAACGTAGAAGAACTTAAAAATGAAATTAAGAAGAAGTCCTCAAGCTCGACTGGAAGAAAGCTAGGTTTCTATGATTTTACCAAAAAAGAAGAAAAGGAGAGATCACCCTTCCCTGTCAAAGCGCCTAAATTCGTACCCTATGATGGGACAACCGACCCTCAACACCATTTGGTTTCGTTCTGCAATAAGTGTCGTGCCATCGCTGACAATGACTCTATGCTCATAAACTATTTTCAAGAATCTCTAACAGGGGATGCACTAACTTGGTATACGTCTGTACCTTCCCACGAAATTAATACATTCGAAGATGTAATAGAGAAGTTCCTAGCGCGATACCAGCACTTGACTAAGAACAAACCCCTTTGGCATGACTTAGCGAACCTCAAACAAAAGAATAACGAGGATTACGAGGAATTCGCAGTGAGATGGCAAAATCAATTTGCGCGATCAGATTGCAATATGCAAGAGGAGGAACAAGTGAGAATGGCCATATCAAACATGAAGGATCCAATGAGGGCTTTGATGACGATCGGGGAAGTAGTTAGCTGGAGTGGCTTATACCGTAGACTGTCTAGGATGAAACAAAACTTGGACGAAGGAGTGTTAAACACCATTATTGACCATAAGAAAAACACGCGTAGGATAGGCACAACCACCCAACCAGAAAGCCGTGCAACCCCTGAGGTAAGCTCAAATCAAGAAGAGGTTTATAGACCATACCAAGAACATAATAGTGTCAGCTTTAACCAACACCAAAATCAAGGGCAAAATGGCAATCCTAATTTCCAGGGTGGTAACCCGAATTTTCAAAGGAACAACCAGAATTATCAGCGGAACAATCAAAACTTCCGAAACCCTCCTAGAAACAATCAAGGCTATGACCCACCGCCAAGGAACCAAGGACCCCCGGTGAATCAAAATCAGAACCCCGACCACGCGCAATCGGTTCCGAATTCAACTGTTCTGCCACCAAACCAGAACGCGAATCCTCAACCCAACTATGGTACGGTTCCCTTCAATTACAATAGAGACAACAATGGCAACCAAAATAATGCAAACAATGGAAATAGAAGGAGATTCGGACCCAAGAGGACAAGCTACCCATCCCTGCCACAACCTTGGACTGCTGTCTTCTGGTCTCTTCTAAATCAGAACGCCCTCCGACTCCCACTAGAACGACCGCAGGCGTGGTCAGAACACCTGGACAAGACCAAGTTTTGTGTCTACCATAGGATGCCGGGGCATGACCTCACCCAATGCTATACAGTTAGAGATCTGATTTACGACCTTAATGATGAAGGTAGGATTGATTGGAACAATATCAGGCCAATAGGCACAAGCGACCCACGGAATACACCTCCTAATCAAAACGCTGCCGCTAATCCAACACAGAATATTCCAAACATGCAGATTTATACAAACCCGCTACCTCAGCATGGGCCATCAACCTCTGGACAAACCTCGCAAACTCAATTGATAAACATCGCCATGATAGAACACCAATACATTGATATCGCGACCCAAGGGAGCATAAATCGTAATCAACCATGCCATGATGATTTCTTTGAAGAAGAAGACTATAGAAAATACATCACGCCATGGGACGGAAAGACGAAGTTCAAAATCTATAACTCCGGAATGGACGCGATTGTCGATTCTCCTGACCTTTACAAAGTAAATTTTGATGAACCAAATGACCAAGGACCACCGATCCTCGCGAACTCTGGATTAGATCCTCACCCGGATGCAAATGCATCTCAAGCCCATCTCCGATCCGGGCGAATTCGTCCTTCCCGATTACCCCCTCATCCGGTCACTCGAGATCCAGAATCGCAGAACCCCAACACTCAAGTTGAGGAAATAGTCGATGAAAGAGCCCATATTTCGATAGAAACGGGAATAGAATATGATCTCTTAGGACACCTCACGAAGATCCCAGCTAAGGTATCCGTCCTCGACTTAATTAAAACCTCACCCAAACATCAGCAACAGTTACTTGAGGCTATTACGCGGTTGCAAGTCCCGGTAAACATAACTCCCGAAGAGTTGAGAACTACCATCGCAACCTTAGCCCCGGGAACCCCTTTTCCTGGCCTTACGTTTACCGAAGAAGAACTAAAAGAGATACCGCCTGAAGCGAGGACGTCTCCCCTACATCTAACGATCAAGATAGCAGGAAAGGAAATATCAGGAGCTTTGGTCGACACTGGCGCATCATTAAACATATGCCCATTGAAAACCTACAAAGCTTTAGGGCTCACAACAAAAGACTTAACTCCGGCCCCCATGGTGGTGACTGGTTATGATGGGAATAAGAAAACAGTATGTGGAAAAGTTATGTTATTAGTACAAGCGGGTCCGATTTCGATGCCAGAAGAATTTTATATCATGGACATTCCCGCCACTTTCAATTTAATTTTAGGACGCCGATGGTTGAATCATATGAACGCCGTCATGTCAAGCAGGCATCAATGTGTCAAATTCCCCCATTTAGGCAAGATCATAAAAATGATGGGGGACCCACCTGTGATCGAACCGGAAGAACTCCAAATACTCCCGACCTTACAACCCGCTCCCATGACGCCAGAGGTCAAGATTCATGGATACAGAGTTGACCCCCTCATCTCCTTAATGGATATGGACCCCATGCAAAATGTGTTTCATGAATTTTCCCCCCTTCAAAATCCAACAACAAACAATCGGAATCAAGCGCTAGGATGGACTCTGATGAGGAAGATGGGATATCAACCCGGATTTGGACTAGGAAAAGACGGGGAAGGTGCTATCAACCCCTACATACCAGATCCTAGAGTAAAAGCAGAAGGATTAGGATACGATGCACATAGTAATATGAGCGGTAAGCAAGAGGACTGGACTTTAGATGAACACTTTATAAGGCACGATAAAACTCTAGATCCCAATGCATCACCAACTAGAGAGGGACGTGACAATTTGGATCCGAACGATAAAGGTAAGACCGTTCTAGTAGAAGATTGGGAAGACTCTACGTCGTCTGAAAGTGAGATCTACGAGCAAATCTTTGACACTTGGAGAGAGTTCCATTCACCAAAAGAAGTGGATGATGCAGATTGCACTGTCAATCTAAGGTTCCAGACCCTATCGTGCAACATGTTGACTATAAACAAATCAACTCGTTTACCAAAAAAAAAAGGCCGATTGCCAAACTCAGAGAAAGTCGCGAAACATGGGAAATTGAAGACCCTACCCGCGAGGAAGTGGTATATTGGCCCGTTGCCTGGCACAATTGGCGAAAAGACCCCTCTCAAGAAGACCATGAAGTTTGGGAAGCAGATGACCAAAACGACCATGAAGTGGTATACCGCCCCACTACCTGGCTACGCCAGCGGGGAGGAACCTCCTTGGTAGATAGCCCATCTTCAAACTCACCTGTACCATATCATCTCGAAAATCCAAAAAAATTAGAAAACCCCAAAAACCCCAAAAAATTAGAAAATAGAAAACCCAAAAACATAGGAACCGTAGGAGTAGAAGACTTTAGTCCTCATCAAAACATGGGCAATCCAAGGAGATGGAAGTTACCTCCGGTAGAGCGGTCCCGACTAGAGGAGATTATGACCAACATCGATAAGTTAGGCTGTGAGTCTCTACCGATCATTCCAGAGCCCGAACCCTTAGTGCAACCTACAAACACCAATGATGGAATGGGTGTTTACGAACTAGTGGACGCCGAAGAAGGGGATGACGAAATTTCTGAAGAATTCGGGAGAGTAATCAAGAAATTTGATGAAGAGACGCAAGCGGCTGCCGAAAAGACAAAAGAAATAAACCTAGGGACGGATGAGAGACCCAAACAAGTCCAAATCAGTGCATGCCTAGAACCTGACGAAGAAAGTAAAATCCTTGAGATCCTAAGAGAGTATCGGGACGTGTTCGCGTCAGATTATAATGATATGCCCGGTCTTGCACCCGATCTGGTGGAGCACCGAATTCCGCTAGAGGAAAATGCTAAACCCGTCAAACAAAAGTTGAGAAAGATGCTTCCCGACGCTGCCCTGAAAGTGAAGGAGGAGGTTGACAAGCTCCACCAAGCTAAATTCATCAGGGTCGTATTATTCCCTCAATGGGTCGCCAACATAGTTTCGGTAAAGAAGAAAGACGGACGTGTC
The DNA here is from genome assembly GCA_028538565.1 of Umbellularia californica. Classification (NCBI taxonomy): domain Eukaryota; kingdom Viridiplantae; phylum Streptophyta; class Magnoliopsida; order Laurales; family Lauraceae; genus Umbellularia; species Umbellularia californica. Next base: position 34,055,421 of record JAPQWN010000004.1, read on the forward strand.
CGAGTTTGTATCGACTTTCGAAATTTGAACAAGGCATCTCCCAAAGACGATTTCCCTTTGCCTCACATTGACTTGCTTGTTGATAATACTGCAGGGCACGCCATGCTATCATTCATGGATGGTTACTCAGGGTACAATCAAATCAAGCTGTCACCAGGAGATCAAGAGAAGACATCATTCACTACACCCTGGGGGACCTACTGCTATGTTGTGATGCCTTTTGGCTTGAAAAATGCCGGTGCCACTTATCAGAGAGCCATGATGGCGATATTCCACGACATGATACACGATTGTGTAGAGGTTTACGTAGATGACATTCTAATCAAATCCGAAACCTGTGAGGATCACATCGTAGCCCTTAGGAGAGTCCTTCAACGATCTAGGGACACCCAACTGAAGATGAATCCGAAGAAATGTGTTTTTGGAGTATCCTCTGGCAAACTCCTGGGCTTCATGGTAAGTAACCGGGGAATCGAAGTTGATCCTTCTAAGATAAAGGCCATCCTTGAAATGCCGCCCCCGAAGAATCTCAAAGAATTGAGGGGCCTCATAGGACGACTACAGTTCATCAGGAGATTCATTTCACAGCACTCCCAAAAATGCGAGCCCTTTTACAAATTGCTAAAAGGAGGTGTAAGGTACCACTGGGATGACGACTGCCAGAAGGCATTTGAAGATCTGAAGAAATATTTGTTGAGTCCTCCCGTCCTGAAGCCCCCTATAAAAAATAAGCCTCTCATTTTATATGTGTCAGCGACAGAATCTGCGATAGGTGTCGTCCTGGGGCAACATGATGAAACCGGTCGAAAGGAGAACGCTATTTATTACTTGAGCAAATCTCTATTACCCTATGAAAGGAAATACTCCCCAATGGAAAGGACTTGCTTAGCCGTAGTTTGGGCGGCTCAAAAATTGAGACACTACTTTCTGGCCCATCAGATCAAACTCCTAGCAAGGATGGATCCTTTGAAATACATTTTCGAGAAGCCAGTCACTTCGGGAAGAGTCGCGCGATGGCAAATGCTCCTGGTCGAATTTGACATAACCTACGTTACGCAAAAATCCATAAAAGGACAGGCGATCGCTGACCATCTAGCACACCTCCCCCTGCCTCAGTACGAGCTAGTTAGAACTGACTTCCCTGACGAGAGCATTTTGTTTACATATGTTGAAGAGGTTAAAGATGATGATTCATGGACTATGTACTTTGATGGAGCTTTGAACCAAAATGGAAAAGGAGTCGGGATAGTGCTATTATCCCCGGAAGGGGTTGTCATACCAAAGGCCTACAAGATCGGATTTCCAGCAACCAACAATGCGATGGAATATGAAGCTTTGCTAGCGGGGCTAAGAGAGGCCCAGGCTCTAGGTGTCATGAAGCTGAGAGTCTTCGGTGATTCCAAAGTTGTTATTTCCCAAATAGCCGGAGAATGGAAGGTCAATGCCCCCAAGCTTGCACATTACCACGCAAAGGCAAAAGAATTGATGTCTGGTTTCAAGGAAGTTTCCTTCCTCTACATTCCTCGAGCCTTGAACCGCTTGGCCGATTCATTAGCAATTTTAGCTTCCATTATAGAAATCCCCGACAACAAAGATTCCGAAGAATTCTTGATTAGAAGGCTAGCTTCACCGTCCGTCAAATCGATAGATCTAACCAAAGGGAACCTTGCTGAAGCTCTGCAGAAAATTTCGAAGGAAAAGGGTAAAAAAGTCAAGGCCAAAGAGTCCGATCAAGAAGAGAACGCCAAGGCAGTAGAAGGAGTCCTAGCTCGCATACAACATGATGATGACCTAGTAGATGATCACCCGTGGTACTACGATATCTGGAATTACTTACATGATGGCTACATCCCTGAATACGCCAGTCGATCGGATAAAAAAGCATTGAAAGAAATGGTTCAAAGATATGTCATAGTCGCGGGACTACTGTACCGCAGATCTTTCAGTGGAATTCTCCTACGATGTGTGACTACAGAAGAAGGGCAAGAAATAATCGAAGAGGCACATTCAGGAGAGTGTGGAGGACACGTCAATGGCCAAATGTTAGCTAAGAAGATCATCCGTTTAGGTTATTATTGGCCATCCTTAGAGTCGGATTCAGTTCATTACGTTAGGAGATGCAAAGAGTGTCAGTTACATACCGACCTAATTCATGCCCCTGCATCATCCCTTCACCCCACCACAGCTCCATGGCCTTTCTCGACCTGGGCTTTTGATATCATAGGACCCTTGGCCCCTACTTTAGAAAACACACAAAATAAAGCATTCATATTGACAGCCACAGAATATTACACTAAATGGGCAGAAGCAGAAGCATATGTTAATATTAAGGCTACTTCTGTGGTCAAATTCATTAAAACGAATATAATAGCCAGGTTTGGCATCCCTAAAGTATTCATAACAGACAATGGACCCCAGTTTATATCCCAACAAATGAATGAGTTGTGCACAAAATATGACATTGAATTGCATCATTCCACCCCATATTACCCCCAAGCAAATGGCCAAGCCGAAGCAACCAACAAGACTTTACTGAAGATCATCAAAAAGACTGTGCAAACCACCAAAGGTAGTGATTGGCCAGACCGTTTGGTTGAAGCGTTGTGGGCATACCGAACTTCCATAAGGACTCCTACAGGAGAAACCCCATACTCTTTGACCTACGGAATGGAAGCAGTCCTTCCCCTCGAAGTCCTTCACCCGTCGCTACGCATCCAGCTAGATGAAGATATGACAGAAGACCAGAGGAGAGAAGCAGTGCTACTTCAGTTAGACCTACTCGACGAGAAAAGAATGAAGGCAGCAGAACATGCACAAGTATATCGGAAAAGAATCGCCAGAGCCTACGACAAACATGTCAAAGAGCGGAAATTCAAAGTTGGCGACTTCGTCTTGAAGCGCATCGCTCCATCACAGCTTCCGCATCCTAAAGGTAAGTTACGACCCAATTGGGAAGGCCCTTATGTAGTTAAAGAAGCATATTCTGGTAATGCATATAGACTAGTAAATGCAGAAGGGGAAGAGCTCCCCGATCCATGGAACGCTATGTACCTGAAAAGGTACATAGTATGACCCTCCCTTACTTCTCACGGAGTATGGCCCTCCTTGCCCCTTAGCGTAGTTGTAGAAATCCCGTAGGAAGACAGAAGAGATGCACTCTAATCAAACTTGGAACTCGAACACACACCGGCACTTAAAAATACACAAAATGGCGAGTCTACCCCACACGGATTCAGCACGGTTAAGGCCACCCAATGTGAAGGTTTATAGGTGAGATTGCCCATGTCATGAAAGCTTCTTCACCGTTTGCCAAAAAAAAAAAAAAAAAAAAAGGGAATAAAGCTTTGTGACTAGTCCGAGTCCGTAGCCTTTTTAACTCGAGCCAGTAAGCCGTAGGGGTATGTAAATACCTAGTGCCCTAAAGCCACCTAGTTTGGGAGTCACTGGCCGAATGCTCGTTACATGGGTTAATTAGAAAGCTTAAGGGATCCGGACATTACACAGTCATATGGTTAAAAAAAAAAAAAAAAAAAATCTAGTTAGGGGTCTTGGAAACAATAAAGGTTTTGTGACTAGCTCGGGTTCGTAGCCTTTTTAGCTCGAGCCAGTAAGCCCGCAGGGGTATTTACATATCTAGTGCCCTAAAGCCACCTGGTTTGGGAGTCATTGGCCGAATGCTCGTTACATGAGTTAATTAGAAAGCTTAAGGGACCCGAGCATTGCACAGTCACATGTCAAAAAAAAAAAAAAAAAAATATCTTAGGCTTGCTAGACTGACATGGGCACTCATCAGGTGAACTAAGCAGAAGGTAGTTGAAAACCACAACACTAAGGTAGCACGGTGACTCACCACCCCACACACAAACATTACTCACAAATGAGCCCCGGATGCGGTCAGGTGCTCTCCGAAGTTCAGCCAAAAAGACTAAGCAGCTACAAAAGGGGCCCGTGAGGGCTTGACCTCCAAAGGACGGTTAGGGAAGACCACGTTGCCACTTAGGTGACAATCATGGATCGAGAAGCTAATCTCCTTTCACACTCTCACCCACGGCCAGAATAGAAACTAGTCTTATGCTGGGGCATTTTTTTGGTTTGTATATACACATGAATAAATGTCTACACGGCTTCCCAACTTGGGTCCTCATCGCATACACAGCTGCCACGAGCACTCACTAGGTTGCACACACACTCACCTCATACATGTTTTTACTACTAATGACTTTTAGTTGGATGCAGAAAAAAAAAATATATCCCCTAAGGTATAAATTCAATCTTGTTATTCTCAAAGCTTGAGTGCCAAAATGGCCCCCTGACATTTTTACCGAGAAAGAAAATACCACCTTAGCCAAACTATGCAGGGGGCCTAAAAATATTAAACTGACAAGTTTGTTTTGAGACCTTGCAGGGAAACCAACCCCGATCACATTCATAACATCCCACAAGCTGGGGCATTTATTTATTATATACGGGTACTATTTTGTGCACAATTCCTCATGACTTGAAAAGATCAAAGTTACGAAAACCAAACTGGGAAAATATGAGTTATGTCTGTTATGTTATCCAATGATGAATTTGATTATAGATGTATGCTGTACACACCCTTTATGACATCACATATGATTGTAGTATTGAAAGTGCAATTATCTTGAACCTCTGCCTTTATACTTATAGCTAACAATGTGAATGCCTGAAAACATAGAATTGTTTAGGTCACAAATGTCACGCACTCAGGCACCCCCTATTGTTTGAGAACCTCATTCTGTGTTTCTTACTAAGTTTAGATTGATGAGAGATTGTGCTTATTCTTCTTTTTTTGTTGTATGAAATCTCACTTCATTAACTGCTAGTGATTCTTCCTACGAGATCCGTGCTCAAAGCACAAATTTCGAGATATTTTAGAAAATTTCGGCAGCACTTCCCCTTGTTTTTTGGACCCCGGAAAATTTCGAGATACGTAAGGATCTATTACCTGTGAGAAGAACACTTCGTATATTCCCCCAGCACCCCACAGTGACTCCTCGTCAATCAACCACATTCCCATAGCACTTCTAAGACACCAAACACACTATCTCGACTATACATACATGGTATACATACGCACAACATACACATACATATCAGCTCCCACCACGAGCCAAAGATAGGGAGTAACAGCATAAATACAGGACCAGGACATATGAATACAATATAGAACAGGGATACACAAGGAATACGTCCCTAGGAGATCAATCAGAGAACAATAGCCCTATGAAGCAGCCCCATCATGACGAGCCGATGAAGCAAATGAAGACGGACCAGGGGCACGCTGAGAAGGAGCTCGGGTCGAGTCCGAAAAAGCATAACCTCTCTCTTCCACCCTCCGGCGATATTGATCGAGGCACCTCCGTAAATCAGCAACCACCTCCTCATGACCTCGCGCCATACGATCCATGCGCTCAATATACTGATCATGAATAAGGGCTCTCTCCTCGCCCACGCTGAGAGGCGGAGGAACAAAGGCGACAACGGCACCACTCTACAAGACGACATTTTAAGAACACCTTATATTCAACAAACCTTACAGCAGTGAACGCAGAACTTAAAAGAGGAGGAAAGACCTTCACCTGCGTAGAGGCCTCGTAGCTCCTGAGCTTGGCACGCAACTCGCGAACCTGCATATCACCAGATTACAAATCACATCAACAACGGATCTGAGGAATCAAGTTTGAAATGTCACATGGGAAAACCTCATACCTGTGCCTCTGAAGCATCTCTCTCGACAAGCGCCTTGTCACGCTCACTATGAGCCTCCGCCTAGAATATCACAAAAGCAAACAACCAGGGATCGGTCATTATACAAAAGAAGAACGCGATAAAAGTCTAAACCTCACCAACCTGCAACTGGTCCATCTCAGCTCGCAGTGTCTGGAGCTCGCCTTCCAATTTGATTCTTGTGGCTTCGGATGCTGCCAAGTCCCTGTCTCTCTGCACAACGACCAGAGGCCATAAACATCAACTCAAAATGAACAACCAAGTTAGTGACCTTATACCTCGGAGGTGTCCACTGGCGCATCAATAACAGCATCACGTCGTTTTAGCTCCTCCTGCAGGATCTCATCGGGTAAGATAAAAGAAATTGTTAGGTTCAAAAGGCTACTTCTACAATGGATGGGGAATAGTGATCTCCATGCCTCTTTAGCTGTCAATGATGCCTGTAGTCTCACTGTCATAGCTTCCTGAGATAAATAGGATAATAACATGACGCGGTGGGTGGATGCCTTAATGCATGACATCAAGAGACAAGACTCCCCAAATCCCTAGGCTACGACCTCAACAAACATTACCTTATCTCTCACCAACTCTGTCAACCTAGATACCTCCTCACGAAGGGCTGCCTCAACATCGGAAGCCGCTCTCCTAGAGGTCCCCTACCACAAAGCATAACAAGTACAATTAGAAAAGAAGGATAAGACAATACGGTTAATAAACCCGGTGAGATTTACCTCGCCTAGATCATTGCCTAAGGAGCGTGTCCCGCGACATTCCGTTTCTACAGAGGAAACCATCTGAAATAGAAGAACAACATATTGGATCAGATCGAGAATAGGGGATCATATCTAGGCGGGTGAAGGTTAATTGATTACCCGAAGTGACAAGAACGTCTCCATCGCCTCAGCACAATTTCGGATAGAATGAGAAGACCCGCCGGAATACGACTCGGGGAATATGTACCGGTGCGTGATATCCCTCCAACGCCGTTCATAATCGCCCGTTGCTTCTTCATCTGTACCAAAGGCAGGTGCTTTCCCCCCTCCATCCCAATCATCAATCTCGGGCTGATGCGGGTGAGAATGACCAAATACTGCTTCGCCCCATCCCCTATATGAATGACTCATGTTAGGTTCGGGAGGTAGGACAACCTGATGACCACCGAACTGGCGAGCAACCCGACTCACGATGAGCCTAGAAACGATCTGAGGAGCGTGTAGCCATATATCTCTTGCAAATAAATGTGCCCCATCTCGCACTACCACTAGCTCATCTTCAGGGCCGCCTTGGTAAGGACACCAAATGATCTGAAAAATAGGAGAAAGCATAACCCCGAAGGATATCAACTGTTAGCAACTCGAAGTAGGAGAGTGATCGATTCCGGCTTAATTCCAAAGCAAGTTAATAACTTAAAAGGAAAAGGAGGAAAGAACGACTCACTTCTCGGTCCATTAACTCATTCAAGATAAAGCGATAGCCCTGCTCATCAGGCCTCATCCTCAAATCCTTGGTTCTTTTTGCCAGCTCTGTAGGGAGGACGTCCGCGAAGCCCCATACAGTAGCATTCGGATACCACTGCGCCGCCCGGGGAGCAAGGCTCAACCGCACTGGCAAACGCTCGGGGCGACACTGCAGGACATGCTCCCACATCCACACCTATCTCGAAACGATTGAATCATTAGTAAGGCGACATGTTCAAAGCAGAAGATTGACAAATATGGGAAGTTGACTCACCTGAAGGATCGGGACAAAACCCCGGAGACTCCTGTGGCCCCTCTGCACCCGACATCTATCATCCAGGCTATGGAAGAGAAAGGCGAGGGTTGCCGCACCCCAGGCATAATCACCTACTCGGCTCAAATCGTCCACAAACCTGAGCAAGGTGCCAGACGCTCTGTTGCCCGTCGCATTGGCAAATAAACATTTCCCGAAGAAATAAAGAAGGAATGCGCGTAGACTCTCGTCCTCGCCTTGCCTAGCCGACGATAGCCGAGGACGTCTCAATGCGACATCAGGTCGGGTCCCCTGTTTCCCTGCCAAAGTGACAAAGATGTTCAATCAATAATATTCATCAATTTACGGAAAGTAATGCCGGAATCATGGCTTGCTACTCACCAGTCACATAGAAGGTCTCGCAAGGAATCCCCACCCTCTTTTGACGATAGTACCCATCAACGGGTACCTCTCTACACTCGTGCTCTGCAAATGAGAAGGGATTATAAATGTTGGCCACCCAAACAACGAGGGGTAAGAATAAACTTGAGAATTTACCAGTGGGGAAGACGACGTCATCACCACCCCTCTCATCCTCACTACCCCTCTCGTCCATTGGATCATCACTATCATCGGACGCAAATAACTCATCCAGGGGTGCTATATACTCCTCATCATTGGAGACGCTAGCCGCACCCTCACCTCCATCCATCCCGGCATCCGGACAAATAGCATCGGCCGTGCCTGTCCTCGCCCGCTCGCCGGTAGTCGGGGCAGGTCCGTTGTCCCCACCCCTGACCGATGAACCTCCAACAGCTGCCATCTGCGCCTCGTGACCTGCTAAAAACTCCGCCTGATCACGAGACCAACCTGGAATGCATAAGAGACGATAGTGAGTAAGAGAACAAACGAATCGAAATTACACGGACAAGGCTAGAATGCTCACGATCTAGGCTCCTCGCCCTCGCCGGACCATAGGCTTCCCATAGCCACTCAATATCAATCTGGCTGGAGCCAAGATAAGGCCGGGCACCAAACAATCGCTGGAGCAAGGGCTGAACGAGCTCAGGATTAGCATCTGTCGCACTAGTCGAGGCCGGCAGACCGCTCACCCTCAAACCCCAGCATCTCGCTATATCCTCAAGGGTGATGGTCATCTCGCCAGTCGGGAAATGAAAAGAATGAGTCTCATCCCTCCATCTCTCCGAGAGTGCACTAATAAGAGCGCGATCAGGGCGGAAAGCGACGATTGACATAAAATCCCCGAAACCCATGGCCCGGACACGATCTTTCAGAGTGTCAGGCAGCACCGTCCACCACTCTTTCACCTTTAGCCATCCCACCCGCATTCGAGCGAGGGGGACATGCTAAAGTTGAGGGAAGCATCACAATTATTAGCCCAATAATTGAAGATGAATAATGACTAGAGGCAATACAAGAAAAGAAGATACAGCTACCTTGCCCGCCTTTATCTTGTCAGCAAGGTGGGGGTCCTTCGTGGCTCGTGGTTTCTTACGCCTTTTTCCGGGGCGGGCCGCTGTCGGATCCATATCCGTCCCCTTGGCAAGCCCAACGCCAGGATCCTCCATGGGTCTATCTAAGGGAACACTCCTCGGGTCTCCCGATGGACCCTCTGCCGACTCAACCGTCATCGGGGCCCTCTTGCAAGCCAACCTCGTCTTCATCCTGCACATTTGGAGAGAAAAGAAAGCACATATGAGAAATGGCAAGTAAGAAGCGCACAAGTGGCGAGGTAAAATTTGAAAGGCCTCACATTGCATACTATGCAGAGCAACCAAGCTGAACCCAAGAGAGATATTAAAATAGGGAAGCTTTGACCAAACAATCCCAAGGTGAACCAATCCAAGAACAAAAGTGAAACCGATGGCCAAGACTAATAACAATAATGATAATAATAAATATAATATGACAAGTGAAGCAAATCCCCACTCAAACCAAGACACCACCACCATGACCCTTGTCCCATCACGATCAAAACCACCACACTATTCATCACCATCGTATCACCCCTACGCATGCATCAGTCGCTAAAACCACTCACTTCGTCTCGATTAACCGAGACACCCAATGGGGTCGGCCCCACCAACGGATCTTTTCGGACCTCACCGAATCACATAAAACCCCCAAACCTTGCTCACAGTACCCAAAATCATTGCCCAGGTTGGTTACTAAACGACCACCTGTGGGGGGGGGGGGGGGGGGGGGGGCTAAGAATCAAGATTTTCCTTCCACGGTTATGATGAACTCCATCTACCATTCAAATTCAAAACTCCACTGAACTCCACATTTACTACTTCTACAGAACACCCATGGCCATGACCAAGTCCAAAACTCCATTCTGCAGCTAATTAAAAAAAAAAAAGAAGGGAGGAGAAGACAGTCAAGAAGATGAGACCCACGTACCTGGGCCATTCAAGGGCAAACTCCCCTTTCTTTTTTTCTCTTTTCCCTGTTCTTCCTCAGCCTACTCGGCCTTCACCTGCAAATGGCAGCAGCAACACATTAAAAAAAAAAAAAAAGAGAGAGAAAAGAGAAAAGAAACAAAGTAAAAGAAAAAAAAAAAACATACCTGGGCCAGGGGCTGGGCCCCCCTTCCTCTTCTCCCTTCTCTCCCTTCGTTCTCTCTTCCTCTCCTCACTCAACCAGCCCTTTCACTCTCGGTTTTCACCTGCACACAGCAGCAACAGGCGTTTCAAAAATGAAAAAAAAGAAAAAAAAGAAGAAAGAAGAAGAAGGAGATGGGACCCACCTACCTGGGCCACTCAAGGGTGAGCTCCCCCTCTTTTCCCTTTTCCCTGTTCTTCCCCAGCCTACTCGGCCTTCACCTGCAAACGGCACCAACAGGTGCACGAAAAAAAAAAAAAAAAGGGGGAAATGAAAAAAAAAAATAAAGAAAGAAGGAGAAAGAAGAAGAAGAAGATGAAGTCCACATACCTGGCCAGGGACGAGCTTCCCCTTTCTCTCCACGCCTCTGCTGCTTCTCTTTTTTTTTTATTCACCTGCAACAATGGCAGCCACAGCAGAGTTCAAGACAAAAAAAAAATAGAAAATGAAGAAAGAAGAGAGAATAGAAGAAAGGAAAAGAAAGAACTACATACCTTGAACTCCTTCTCCTCCTCCCCTCAATCTCTTTGCTGCATCCAAGATCTCCACCTGCAACAATGGCAGGAAGTAAAAAAAAAAAAAGAAAAGAGAAGAAGAGAAGAAGGAAAATAGAAAATGGAAAGAGATGTCGAGACCCACTTACCTGAACACCGGCGAACCTGCGCGCTGCTGCTGCCTCCCCTATTTCACCAACTCGTCCCTGCCTCACCTGAAACAGCAAAAGCAAGAAAGAAAGGAACGAAGAAAAGGAAGAGAGGGAAAGAGCGAATGAGAAAGGAAAGAAAAGAGGGGGAAAGCCCCAACACGTGTAGCCAGCAGCTTGGCCCAGCCTCCTTATCAGATGGGGGGCCCTCTCTAAGGGCGACCCACCTCAAAATGGCCCATTCCTTCGCCCAATAATAATAATAATAAAAAAAATGAACTGAAATCTAAAAAAAAAAAAAAAAGAAACTGAAAAGAAAACTAAAAAAAAAAAAAAAAAGAAAGAGGGATTAGAGATCAAACCTAACATTAAATTAAGCCTCAAGAGGGATGAAAATTAAAACATGATTCACCCACTGATTAAGTTCAAGTCAATCTTTATTAATAATAACTACAATACAACCTTGGCAAAATCTGACTTAGCTTGAGTACCAACCTCAACTCTAGAGAAGTTCAGGATTATCGGCGACACTTCGATGGCCCATCTCTACCTATGAAGAACACCAGCACAAACAACATGCAAAGGTAGGTTGATTAGAAATACATTATGGATTCACCATTAGGCATCATATATTAATAGTTCATGCATCCAAATCCCTGCATTCATCCACATATTCCATATCATCATATCCCAACTAAAATACACACACGCATAAAAAACGAAAAAAAAATATATATATATATATAAATAATAATAATAATAAATAAGAATAAAAAATCTAAATCAACTTTTATTGAACACCGATAAGAGTCATTAAATAATAACTATAGCAATGAACTACATCAATTGAATCCTAAACATTGACTAAAATAGGGGTCACGACCCGTGCTCCTAATACCCTAGATGGGTCTATCACTAACTGAGATGGTCCTAATGACCTGACCTCTCGTATAAACCAAAAAAAAAAAAAAAAAAGGGACTAGGGTGATGATTTCCGTCTTCTATAGGGGGTGAACCATGCCGTTAAAAATAGGAAAACGAGCCAACCGCGCCTCCATTCCTAAGATGTGGGTCTCAAGCCGCCCCTTCACTTCCTCGAAAGCATTCAAAGGGTCCCGAAGAGCATCACCAATCTCCCGAAGCAGCCTGAAATCGTCCAGATGAGCGGTGTACACTGGATGGATAAGCGCTGAAAGGGTGGTGTTTTGCATTTCAAAATACTTTCTATAACGCCTTGGGACAGCAAATTCGGCTTCATGTGGGCAGGACATTGTCATGAGCTCTAACTGATCCATCCGCCTATGTATTGCGTTAAATTCCTCGATAGGAGCTCTTTCACTGGTAGTCTTCATACCCTCCCAGACTTCAAGCATCGCCTGAAGGTCCATCATGCTCCACAAAAGGGACTGGAGTACATCATTAATGAAAGCTGGCAAGTCTCCCAGAAGTCCATCGTAGCCACACAACCTGTTAAGGGCGGTCCTCCCTACAACGCACAAATCCCTGTACAATCCGCACATCTTCTTGTATTTCATCACCAGCAAATCGTACTTCCCACGCTTGGCTTCGACGAGTTGTTGATCCATCACCTCCTCAAACTGGAACACGCAATCGTAGGTGGCAGGCATGGATGACCCTGCTGGAGATAGAACTCAATTCGTTCCTCGGGGTCATAGTAACCTATCCTTCCATCCCCCGAGGACCAATACTCGTCCCCTGGTGAGTAGGGCTTGCAGGCAGGAGTACCTCCAGCACCATCAATCACGAAGGAGAACATTGGAGCGCCAGCCATTGGAACAGAATGAGACCTATAAACACATACACAAGGCATTAAAGACCTTTCGTTGAATTGAAAATAACCCAAAGAGGCTTAGATTGAAGGAATCACTACAAAAAAAAAAAAAAAAAAAAAAAAAAAAACCCACTTGGGCGCACCAAGGGTGGCGCCCAGGTCTGTCCCAAGGAACTTCTCCCGAAGGGTCGGGGTTCAGTAATGGAAATTATATCAAGCCTTTCCAAATCCGTGCCAAATACTTTTAGAAGTATTGTGGGATTATTCTAACCCGTTTTAAGAGCCAAGAGTCCAAATTACATACAACATCTAAACACAAATAAGAAAAAAAAAGGAAAGGGGGTGACACAATGGTAACAAAGGAAACATCATAAGATCAAAATAAGAATAATGAAAGAATGATGAACTAAAACAGAGGATGAGGACCAAACAAGTATAAATAAATTATTAAAAAAAAAAAAAAAAAAAAAAAAAAAAACAGCACACACACTTGGGCGGACCTAGGGTGGCGCCCGAGTCCACTTCAGGGACTTCATCGCGAATGGGTCTGGTTCAACCTAAATTTATCCCTCACAGCCTCTGAAATCCGTGGGATAAATCGCCAAGGGTACTATTCGGTCACTTTCAGATCATTAAGGAAAAAAAAAAAAATGCCTCCTTGTCAAAGTAACTCTAAATTAAACACTCATGCAAAGCAACATCTTTGTTTCTTTTGAAAAAAAAAAAACAGAGAGAGAGAAGAAGAGAAGGAAAATTAAAGATGATACAACCCAAACAAATATATATATATATATAAACAAATCTGAATTTTAAGTTTGCATCATGCCAAAAGAGAGAACAAAATAAACTAGAACATATATTGCATGAACTAGAACCAACAAAGATGAAAGAGTGCTTACTTGGGAGCAAGAGAGAGATCAAAGACCCTTGAATTCGGAATTTGGAAGAGTAGGAAGTGTGATAAAACCCAAAGGCAGCCATTCCTTATATAGATTAGTGTCTTAATTTGAAAAGAAGACGGACTGGCACTTGGGCGCACTCCTAGTGGCGCCCAAGTCCCTTCACTTCCCAATTTCACTACACAACCAATATCTCGCGTAAACGCATCATAGAATCCTAAACCAAGTAGGAGAGACCACTTGGGCGCCCGTAGGAGTGCTCCCAAGTACCCAGAAACACATGGGCGCCCCTCCATGTGCGCCCAACTACTTTTTTAACCCGGGGAGCCACGTGATGCAAGGACTTGAGGCCATGATGACTCTCTAATGATTGGTGACTAAAAGAAACAAAAATTACATTTAACAAACGATGATTAAAAGAGTGTAATAAAAGGAACTAAGCGGCGAAAATCCGCGAGCCAAACATCACCCCTTTGCAGGGAAAATCATGATACACTTTAGTCCCGTCACGCATACATTATGCATTGCATCCCGTGTCATCTCCATCAATGAAACTAGAAGTGTTACCTGTGCAAGTTATGAAACTGAGCACTAACAAAAAATGCAGAATCTTTCAGTGTTTGTTCAATGCAGGTTTCCAAAGCAGAAATGAGAGCACCAAAGGTGATTTAAGCACACTATTGAAGATGAATGGCATGAATTTCAGCAAATGAACACTGAAAGAAAACAGTAATGACCTCTATCAACGGATTTACAAAAAGCTCTTAAGGTAAGTATCCCTAACCATGATTTTCATGATTTTACCTCACGTCTAGAAGTTGAGTCGCCGTAGGCCTCCCTTAAGTGCTTATGATCGGTATGGTGACCATAATACTGTGTTATCACGAATTGTGGTGTTGCTGACTCAAGTCTTGACGTTGGAGGATGGAATCCGTGTAACTTGAAACTCTCCATGATAAGCATAAAATGATGATCGAATCTGTCCCGGGTTCTCATCTAAGCTGGGTGAAGACCAAGATCCCTAGAGAGTGACAGTTATTCTGGTGGACATCTTCCATTGATTTAGCCTTTTCTATGCATACCTGAGTTTCGAAAATAAAATCTCTTTGTAAAATATAAATATGCATCTCATTCTCACATACACTTCACACCATTGCTTGAACTATGTTTATGATTGCTTTCAAGATCCCCATTATTGCTAGTTAATTTTAACTATGCCTTGAGTATTCAACTGTGAATGAAAGTTAAAAGACATTATGTATGACAAAATTGAATTGAACTCCATTACAAGAACAAATGAAACTCTAATAGTGACTTAGCCAATCGAAAGACCAACTTCTGATTCAGACCACTTGGGCACAGTTCCCACCATCACTTTAAATTAAGCAACCGGGGCACAGTTCCCAACCCGTCACGTGGCAATACCACGGGCACCGAGGCACAGATCTCGGATTTCCAATCAAATCAGTAGGCACGTAACTTCTTGTTTTTTCCTTTCTCCCCTGAATCAGAATTGATCCTAGAAAAGTGAACCTCACCCTTAGAACGAGTTTGCAATTGCATACATCCGTAGGTGGCCACTCCCGCGAGCTCAAAGGCTCCCGTGAGTCATGAGTGTTGTGTCTACTTTCTTTGGAGTACAACTCTCCATGTGTTGTTCTCCAAAGAGGGGCATACTGTAGACACCTCATTTGGCCCCCTATGATAGCCCTAAACACCTGTCATATATAATGGTGCCCCCATTTCACCCATGATTGAATGGTTAATGGCATAATTAAGATTAGTTAATGACGATGAAGATGCTTGTTGAAAATTTTATGCTTAGTTCGACAATATTTAGAAATTCGTGAGAGAAAGGGCCGAATCGCGTTGAGACTTCGAGTCCAACCCAATACTCATACAAAGGATAGGCTACAACACTATCCAAGTCCCTTCTAGACTACATAGAACGCACTTAGGTTGATTCCAAAGAGATTACACTTAGTCTACCTAAGTACGATGCGACTAGTATGATTTAAACAATTAGAATCTTTGACCCACAGATCCCTACCATTTCCTGAACTCTAATCGCTAGGACGTATGGACCAAAAGATTCTACGTTCTGAGAGCTTTCCGTTGATATATAGAACGTCCAAATCCGATAAACGAATCAAAAGATATGGTCGTCGGAAGATTACACTGCGAAAACCCCACCAGGCACATACCTGGGCGCCCATGTAGGTGCGCCCATGTCCCAGAGTTGTACTTGGGCGCCCACACAGGTGCGCCCAGGTCCCTAGTTGCCTAGGGAAAGCACTTATGTGCATACTTAACTGCATCCCGCTCTACCTTTCGTAGTTCCGACCCGATCTCAACCTAAAAAACGAACCGGAACCAAACCCGGGCCCATTTGACCCAAGACATGACATGGGCGCACCTGTGGGTGCGCCCAAGTCCTGGAACCAACTTGGGCGCCACCCCATGTGCGCCCAAGTCCCAAGATA
Organism: Umbellularia californica; assembly: GCA_028538565.1. Taxonomy (NCBI): domain Eukaryota; kingdom Viridiplantae; phylum Streptophyta; class Magnoliopsida; order Laurales; family Lauraceae; genus Umbellularia; species Umbellularia californica. Next base: position 34,071,324 of record JAPQWN010000004.1, read on the forward strand.
CCTTAAAAATGCACTTTGATGCATACTTAGGTACGATTGACTCTACTCTTCGCAGTTTCGACTTGGTTTAGACCCAAAGACAATCCGGAACCGGACCCTAGACCCATTAGGCATCAAAATGAGACATGGGCGCCACCATGTGGGCGCCCAAGTCATGGGACCCACTTGGGCGCACCTCCATGTGCGCCCAAGTCTCCGAGAGCCCTAATCTCACCTTGGTTTGCATGAAACCCTTGGAAACTCGTGCAAGTAGTAGCCCTAACCCTTCTTCCACGTCAAAATCACTATAAAGAGACCTCACATACTACTTTTGCAAAGGAGGCTACCAAAAAGAGAGAAAAAGTAGAGTAAAAAAGAGAGAGAAAGAGAGAGGTCACAAAGGAGATCTCTAGATCTAGAAGAAAGGAGGAAGGAGATTGCTTTGGTTCTCCAAGATCAATAATGGAGAAAGCCTCCCAAAGCCACGGACTTGCGCAAGAACTTCAACATAGGACTTAAGAGCACGATTCGAACCGGTATTTCGGGATTTCTTTTGTTTATTTGCATTCCACCAGCATTTTTGTTTAGAAACATGCTTAGGGTCATGCACACATTATAGATCTGCATTAATAGTACTAGGTTATAGTAGATCTAATATTCAGTATTCATTCCTCATTAGGAACATGCTTAGGATCATTCATAGTTTGTAGATCTGCATTATTTGCATCATTCTGAACTCGTGATTAGAATAGATCTTGCATCCATATCGTTTTCATTAGAAAAATCCGAATCTGAAAGAAAAAGTGTTAAAAAACAAGAGAAGAGTACTTGGGCGCCACTGTGTGTGCGCCCAAGTCCCAAGAGTGGGATTTTGACCCTAGTTTCATCCCACTTGCAATTTCTCTCTCAAATCCGGATTTCTATTCATATAAGTTAGTATTAGTACCTTCGGACTTGTGACTTTGTATTCAAAATCGCGCGAAAAGCATTGAAAAAGAAACAAAAGAGGAAGAAAACACAGAAAAGCACTTGGGCGCCCATACAGGTGAGCCCAAGTCCAAAATTGGAGATTTGACTCCCGTTTTCCATTTCGCGCGCATTTTGCTTCGGAAATCCGAGTCCATCTTCGTATAAGTTGATATCAAAGCATTCGGATTTATTAAGAGTATTGAAAGAATCGAAAAGGGACCAAACATATCATTGAAAAGAAGAAAAAAATACAGGAAGGTACTTGGGAGCAACCGTAGGTGCGCCCAAGTCCCTGCAAAGGGATTCACCCTCGAATCCTTGTGCTTGCATTATTATTTTCAAGTCCGGAAGCTTTGACATTGATAATTCATAGTATTACCTTACACTTAGTCTCGAATTGTTAGAAATCATATCGGGACATCGACAGAAGTCTGAAATACATCACAACCCGCAGGGGGAACACTTGGGCGCCACTGTGTGTGCGCCCAAGTCCCGCAGAGACACTTGGGCGCCCCTGTAGGTGCGCCCAAGTCCTTGGATTATTTTCCAACCCGCATTTGCTGCATCTTGCATCTCGTTTAACATGCCATTCCACAATTGTGATGATTTCCATTGATTGCTGAACTTCTAGACTTCGAATCTTCAAATTATCATACTTAGGTTGCATCGTTTGCATAAAATACCAAAGAAATCATAAAGTCATAAAACTCTTCCCTTCTCATCTTGCTCTTTAGTAATTAGAGAAGAGAACAAAAAAATCAAAAGAAATAGAAAAATACATAAAAAGAAAAAAAGGTAGACATTAATTAAGTAGAAAAACCCTAGATTGTTCTTTAGGATAGCTCACGTAGTTTTTGCATAAAAAACCAAACATAAAAAAAAAAGGGGTCATAAAACACTTCTCCTCTCATCTTGCTCACTAGTAATTAGAGAAGAGAACAAAAAGAAGTAGTAGAATTATAGAGTTAGACATTAACTAGGTAATCCTAGTTTAGTCCATTAATGCTTGAGTGAATTAATAAACTTAATCAACCCTTATCAATTAATTCGAAGCAATTAATTAAAACACTCAATTAAAATCCACATACTTAATTAATCAATTAAATCCCCAAAACTTATTAACAACTCCTAATGAAACCCCTAATTAAATAAAACTTTAATCAACAAATCCTAATTAAAATCTCGATTAACAAACCTAATCAATAAGCTTTAATTTATTAAAAGAAATTAACTTAAAGACACCCAAGAAGATAACAAACTACTAGACTGACACTTAGGAGCAACCACAAGTGCTCCCGAGTCACCCCTGACACTTAGGAGCAACCACAAGTGCTCCCAAGTCACCCCAGACACTTAGGAGCAACCACAGGTGCGCCCAAGTCACCCTTGACACTTAGGAGCAAACACAAGTGCGCCCAAGTCACCCCAGACACTTAGGAGCAACCACAGGTGCGCCCAAGTCACCCCAGACACTTAGGAGCAACCACAGGTGCGCCCAAGTCACCCCAGACACTTAGGAGCAACCACGAGTGCTCCCAAGTTACCCTTGACACTTAGGAGCAAACACAAGTGCGTCCAAGTCACCCCAGACACCTAGGAGCAACCACAGGTGCACCCAAGTCATCTCAGACACTTAGGAGCAACCACAGGAGCGCCCAAGTCACCCCAGACACTTAGGAGCAGCCATAGGTGCGCCCAAGTCACATTTAGTTTGGGAATCACCGAATCCTTATTAATTTCAAACTTTGACCCAAATCAACACACTAGAACACCCTTACGATTTGAAACAACTATAGCCAATAGCCTAGATTAACCTAAAAGATTAAACCGACTTAAGCCACAAAAACATCCACATAAGTACCAATCCCTTGACACTTAGCCTCCCATAATCATTAAGAAATCTAATTAATTGAAACCTAATTTAATTCCAATTGACACAACACAGTAAAAACACAGTTAATTTAAAGAACATCAAACGATAAACACTTAATCTCAAATCAACCCATAAAGAAGAAAAGAAACACGTGACCCAAACACTTGAGAGCAACCACAGTTGCGCCCAAGTCACCTTTGAAACATAGGCGCCCCCACAGGTGCGCCCAAGTCCATTTCCACTCCCTTGGGACCACCGAATCCCCATCCATTTCCAATTTCTATCTAGATCATTACCTTAAAACTATCACAGAATCAATAACAACCTTTAAATCAAAACCTTGATCAACTTAGACCCGTCCGGAACTTCAAATCGAGCCAAAGTAACCAAAAGATTCCAAATTCCAACTTGGGCGCCACTACTGGTGCGCCTAAGTGCACAGGAATACATAGGCGCATACACAGGTGCGCCCAAGCCCTCTGTCACATCCAAGTTGAGAACCTTAGTTTCGTTTTGAATCCCGGACTTAAGACTATTAAAATTAATCGACCGAAAACATAAGACAACTGTTAGAACAGAAGCTTACATTGATTAGAACCTTAAGAAACTCCAAAAGGAGCTAACACCATTGCAAGCAATCGAACCACGCAGAGCAGCCACTTGGGCGCCACCACAGGTGCGCCCAAGTCCCAGAGTGACCTAGGCGCCACCATAAGTGCACCTAAGTCTTCTTCCACTCCCGTTTTGCTAGTTTCAACTTCCTTTCATCATTTAAAGTAAAACCCGAAGCTCCAGAACCTTTAGCACATTAAAACATAATCTTAAAACACTCTTAACTCATCCCTAAGTGATTCCCAATCAAACCACAACTTGAACCAAACTAAATCAAATTAATAAGCCGTTTAGCTTAGGAGCTATCAAACTTAGACAATTTACACGCTAGCATTAAATCGGATTTCCTCATTAGATAGATTAGAGCATTAGGCTTCGTCCCATCACTTTTCCTGTTCCGTTAGGGGACCGGGAGAGCTAATGTGGGCGGTCTAGGACCTTAGGTTTAGGGTTAATCCGATGATCAGTAATAAAGCATTAATTACGTAAATCCAAGTAAAATCCTCTAGTTAGGCCCTTCTAGCCCCAATATCAAAAATCCATAAAAACTATAAAACCAATAAAATAAACACAAAAAGATTTTTCCTTCATTTCTTCCTCCACCTCAGGTGCCAGATATTTAATTGAACTTAATGATAAAAGGGAAAGAAGAACTGATTTCTAAAATTGAATAAATGAGAATGACGAGATGAGATGAATGATTTCGCACACACTTTTAAAACAATCACGGCCCATCGGCCACTCTAAAACAAATATCGGCCCATCGGCCACCTTTAGTCAATTACGGCCCATCGGCCTTTCACCTTTATCACTCGTGTATCGCACACGAAAAACACAGAAATCACAAGTCAAAGTCTCATTTGCATCGTTGTTTTGGTTTGCAAAGTCAGCCTTTAAACCCTATTTTGCCAAGGGATTTGAAGGGGGTATCCGGGAACGGGGCCGATCCTCTTCTTAAATATTTGGCACCTCCCCCCTTTTTATTTTCTTTATCTTAATTGTTTTACTTTACTTGGATATACTATGATTTTGCTATGTGAGGATTAATCTTTATTTGGACTTTAACGCGTAACCCTGAATTGACCCTGTATTAAAGAGACCCAAAAAGACCCAAATTAATGTGACAAGACAACTGTCGTGTGTTGCCGGCAGCACATTAGACGAGAGGAAGAACCCACCTATTTATCTTCTCCCATTTTTCTTCGGCTTTTGTCGAAGGACGGTGTTACGGCCGTTACCGTAGCTGGCGATCGTGATCCGTCGATTTTGAGGGTAGTCGGAATCCTCACTTTCGATGTAAAATTAAAATAGCACATGTATAGATGAATGGAGATTCTTCCCAAGCCCCATTGGTTGGCGCGGGGGGGTCGAAAATTCACATCCGACACCATGATCTTATAGAATTCCTCATCTTTGAGAGCGATCAATCGCTGTCTCATCTCATCACGATTGAGGGAATCGCACTCTTCCAAGTTCTTCTCAACAAACTGGACCTTCTCCCAAGCCTGCTGAACGGCTGCATTAAAGATCTAGCAGACCGACGAGATGCGTCAGTAACAGGACCTTTACCTTTGTTCGTTCTAGAAGAACTACCTGCAAAAGATGGAAGAGAAAAGATCAATCAACATCAAATGACAGAATTTTGCTACAAAAATCCTTGCAAAATTTTGACATGGTTCTGGGGCAATTCCGAAGAAAAGGAAAATACTCCGAAAAAGACAGGAAGCCCGAAGATGAGCTCAACATCACTGCGAGCTCATAGTCAGTGGATAATTCTCAAAGAAGGCTCGAACTCAACATCGCTGCGAGAACGAGCCAATCTCATCAAACTTCCGTAAAATCTGGAAAAGGGCTCAACATTGCTGCGAGCTTCAGAATTCAAAAATTGCAAAGTTCCTCAAAATCCAGCAAGACCAAGAAAGAGCTTAACATCGTTGCGAGCTCAAATCCCAGTACTTGCAAAAGATTTTTAGGTATGCATCATCATGCTGTCAAGTCCATTTACCAAAAATCATGCATCGAAAAAATATCATCTGCATTAGATGCTAGGAAAACCTTGACCAAAGTTTGACCAATTCCAACCCAATTTGGTCAAAACCAATCAAACTTTGTCCAAGTCAAAAATCATGTTGGTTTGACCTAGAGACTCTAGCCTTCTATCTTGATGCACCAAAAAAAAAGAAAAGAAAATGCATACATATTGAAATTGCATCGCGTCATTATCATGGTGAGCAAACAAAGAAAAGAAAAAAAAGAAGAGAAAAAAAAAATCTCAGAAAAAAAAAAAACAAAAAACGCTGACAAAAAAAAAAAAACCATCAGCGTGAAAAAAAAGGGAAAAATCGCTGACAAAAAAAAAAAAACGAAGTCAGCGTGTGAAAAAAATATATATATACACAGTAAAAAAAAAGGGAAAACCGTGAAAAGAAGAGAAAAAGAAAAAAAAAAGGAGAAGAAGCACGAGAAAAAAAGGGAAATCGTGCTTGAAAAAAAAAAGAAAAAAAAAGAAGAAGCACGAAAAAAAAAGGAAAACGTGCTTGAAAAAAAAAAAAAAGAAGAAGAGAAGAAAAAAAAAATGAAGAAGCTACTTCTACAATGGAGATTCTTGTGGAGGAAGAAAACTTACTTGAAGCCATTGATGGAGAAGAATAAGAAAAGCTTGGAGCCCTTGGAGCAAAAGACTTCTTATCTTGGAGAACACTCTTGAAGATTTCTTGCAAAAAGAAAGCAATGGAGCAAAAGAAACAACCCTCTTGCTTTTATAGAAGAGAGCAAGCCAAAAGAGGAAACAAGGAGAAAGAAAAGAGGTAAGTACTAAAATTTAGCTACTTTCCCAAAAAGAGAGATATTTTGAGAAAATCTTTCCACAAAAAGAAAACTTGAGAAATTATCTCTAAGTAAGGATATTTTTAAATATTCTCTACACCAAAGAGATATTTTTAGATATTCTCTACAAATATGACACCATGTGAGATCTAGGCCATCTTCAAAGCCTAAGGTCCCATGGGTTAGCCCATATGAGCCAGGTTTGACCACCTAGGCACTAAAAGTGGCTTTTAGTCAAAATATTCCTCTTACCAAGAGCAAAAAAAAAAAAAAAAGAAGAAAAAAGAGCAAAAAAGTCCCATGCCTCTTTTGAGTTGATGGGACCATTCAAAAAAAAAAAGAGAGAAAAAAAAGCCTCATGAGTTTCCAAAACCAAACCATCCAACCCCATGAACTAAATTGAGCCAAAATCTTGAAATTGACATTTCACAAAACCAAATTCCGGTCCCCTAGCTCGCCACATACAGCTTGTTAGGTCACAAGACCAAAACCAAAATCAAAATCCAAACCAAACCAAAACCAAAAACCCAAATCTGACCCCCCAACCTGCCACATACAACCTGTTGGGTCACAAGGTCAAAATCAAAATCAAACCACAACCCCCTAACCTGCCACATACAGCTTGTTAGGTTACAAGGTCAAAATCCAAAAACCAAAATCCAAACACCCCATGTCATTTTCAAAACTTTGCCTTGAGATGGTACGTGATCCCTCTCACTACCATAAAATCCCCCGGAAACTCAGAAGGCTATTAAAAAAAAAAATGCTCAAGACTCTTTATCAAGTTGGAATCTCTCCTCCAAGTTTCTCTTCGAGGCACATCAACTCCAAAAAGCTACTCGTCGCTGTACCTTGACGGGGCATTTGTTGACACAAAAAAAGTCACTATGTATCCTCAACATAAAAAAGCCTCCTGAAGCTGCGTCCTGCTACAAAACAGGCAAGGCTACTTCAAGCATCAGATTTTGTCAGAATCAGACAGAAACTGAATGATCCTTCAAGACAGCCAAAAGAGGGGTATACCTGAGGTTTCGGGCCATTCCGACATCGTTTGGCCTAACTTCACGGCTCCGATAGCTAAACAAGCGCTCCCGGCGGTGACATCATCAAAGACACCAAAACTTTGATCACAGCCTACGGATGACTCCAGAATGTCTTGAAAGGGCTCCATGCTAAATTTCAAGTCAAACCGACAATGTTTGACTCTCCATCAACGCTCGAGCAACAAAATCAAGCCTCCTAGCAGCGGGAACTACAGAAGCCATCACTCATCAAACAAAGTACATGAGTGGCTTCAACATGCCTCCAAAAGGCTACATATCGAATTTCAGGTCATTCCGACAACGTTTGACCAGGTTTCGATGCTCCGAGAGAAAATCAAGCCTACCGGCGGCGGAGCAACCCGGGACCATGACATCCAAAACGGAGCTGATGGAACGTCTCAAAATGACTCCAATAGGCTCCCCGTCAAATTTCGGGACAATCGGACATCGTTTGACCACATATCGAAGCTCGGCATTTTCCCCGTAGCAAAATCAAGTCAAGCATTGATGGGACCCCAAACGGCTTCAAAACTCAAATAAAAGCTCATGGTTGGTCCTATCCACTGCTCAAGAAGCTTCACCTCAATTTTCAGGTCATTCCGACATCCTTTGACCTAGTTTCGACTCTTGATGGAAAATCGGCTACAAAGTCTTCGGCTTTCCAGAAAAATGGGAAACTTTGTGCTCCGATTTCGCACGGGTTCTGGTCAAGATTTCTCCAGGAAAGTCAAGTCAACAATTGAGGAAAAATGTCAAGAAAAATACAGAAGAAAAAAGGAACGAAAAAGACGAAAAAACGGCCGAAAACGACGCTTGGCGACCAAACGGGCCAAAGCCCTATGGTCGCCGGCGACCCTGGCCCAAGGTCACCGCCGACCCTGTAAATCTGGGTCGCCAGATTTTGCACCAAAACGTCCGTTTTTCGATTCTTTTCGCGTTTCGGGTGTTCCTGCCTCTGTGATTTTTTGAAAATCCAATGTTTGATGCTTGAAAACGACTGATCTTCACCGACATCTCGGATCCGCCGTCGAAAGCATGAAATCATCACCGATCGCTCCAAGATCGCCAACTGGCTGACCAAGAAAGTCCACTTTCTGTCCGACCGATCGTGAAATCGACAAGACAGATGTCACCGGCCCACCAACATCAATCAATGTCTGAGATTGTACTGTAGTCCGACATCAAACAATGCGTGGATCCACCTGTGATGATCGCAAGAAGAATTTCAAAAGACGCGGCGCGTCTCGCGACTCTTCACATGCCTTGGCGACCACTTATTGACGTTAATTGACCCGTTTATGACAACTTAATGCGGTCATTAACTCATTATTTTGGACGGCCCAATCAGATTCAAGGATTTGGGAGTTACAAATCCAAGCAATCATGGCATTTAACCCATGAAACTCCCATCATCATGAAGTTTAAAGGGAATTAAAAGCCCACTACCTTCATCGGCCAATCACAAGCCATGAAAAATGAGTTACAAAATCAACTTATAACTCCTCATCAATTCTTTCATCATGGCCATCAATGCCAATAAACACCTCATGGCTACCAAAAGCCTATAAAAGGAGGTCCATTCCAAGAAAGAAAGAAAAGAAGAAAATAGATCCCAAGTGCAAATTCTGAAAATCCAGAAAATCCAAGAGAGAGACGAAAACCTACTGCTTTGCTCCCGGAAGCACCAAAAGGTGATCAACGTCCTTTGGGGGGGGCCATCCCCCAAGGTTCCCTCCTTCTCCAACATGGCCTAAACGCGGCTTTTCAGCCCGTTCACTTGGTTTTTCATTGGATATAAGACCTCCTCTTGGTCCTTGTCCTTTAAAAAACCGAGGTTAAGGGCCAAGCCAAAGAATCAAAGCATCAACCGTTCTCATTTGAAGGACGATGGCGAAGTCCATACATGACTTGCGACCGTCGATCTCAATGTATCCCCATAATTTCCTGAGAAGTTAGATCCATTTTCTTACTTTTCTATTGTAGTTTGTATTTCTTAAAGAGTAAAAAAAAAGAAATCACAATTCTTGTCTTTCATATTTCACATGCCTTGGCGACCACTTAATGACGTTAATTGACCCGTTTATGACAACTTAATGCGGTCATTAACTCATTATTTTGGACGGCCCAATCAGATTCAAGCATTTGGGAGTTACAAATCCAAGCAATCATGGCATTTAACCCATGAAACTCTCATCATCATAAAGCTTAAAGGGAATTAAACGCCCACTACCTTCATCGGCCAATCACAAGCCATGAAAAGGAGTTACAAAATTAACTTGTAACTCCTCATCAATTCTTTCATCATGGCCATCAATGCCAATAAACACCTCATGGCTACCAAAAGCCTATAAAAGGAGGTCCATTCCAAGAAAGAAAGAAAAGAAGAAAATAGATCACAAGTGCAAGTTCTAAAAATCCAGAAAATCCAAGAGAGAGACGAAGTTCTGCTGCTTTGCTCCCAGAAGCACCACAAGGTGATCAACGTCTCTTGGGGGGGGGGGGCATCCCCCAAGGTTCCCTCCTTCTCCAACATGGCCTAAACGCGGCTTTTCGGCCTGTTTACTTGGTTTTTCATTGGATATAGGACCTCCTCTTGGTCCTTGTCCTTTAAAAAACCGAGGTTAGGAGCCAAGCCAAAGAATCAAAGCATCAACTGTTCTCATTTGAAGGACGATGGCGAAGTCCTTACATGACTTGCGACCGTCGATCTCAACGTGTTCCCACAATCTCCTGAGAAGTTAGATCCCTTTTCTTACTTTTCTATTGTACTTTGTATTTCTTAAAGAGACAAAAAAAGAAATCACAATTCTTGTCTTTCATATTTAATGAGTATATTCATTGTTTTTCTATTATTTAACTTTTGATCTTTTTTTTCAATTATATGTTATCTTGTGTATTTATGACTTCGCTGAGGAATATAAAATGACACATTTGTAAAAACTTATCTTTTTCTTTTTATTTTCCTCGAACATTTAAGTTTTGAATTTAATGGAAAATCATCTTGTCTTTCTACGTGTAATTTGAACATCGGGGAGCCTGCCATAGAGCTTTGATATTTTGTAAGCTATGGATGAGTTTTGATTTATTGTTTTTATTTTATTTTATAATATAACTTTCATTTCTCTGTATTGTGAAGGATTTCTTGGTTTACAAAAGACTTTATATTTCACATGGTAAATCATACTTTTTACTTTATTAATTGTAATGGAATGAGTAATAATTTCTTTAAGTTTTTGTTTGAAACAAAAGTCATGCCACGAGCTTCTAATTAGTTTGTAGAAGCCATTTCCTCCATCTTTATGTTGAAACTTAAATGCCTCAAATTTTAAAATGAGAATAATAATATTATTAGAACCTGGATGTGCATATCATATTCGTAATTAAAGCAAGATAACATGAGGAGTCTTACATAGAACCCGAGCATTTTTATGAGAAAACACCCCCTCCTAGTTGGACCCACTAGGATGCATGATGATTATGGAATTCTATTAGATGGAAAGATCAATGTGAGGCCCACCTATATGCAAAATCTTGAATGCAAAAGATGATCCTAAACTTTTGATCCATGACCCCAAAACTTAATGGTTTAGAGGCATCATTTTATCATGATTTCAGTTTAATGGAGAAGAAAACTCGGATGATTGTCAAACTTGGACTTGTGACTATTCACGGGGGTAAGTGTATGTGAAAAGACTAGTTTGACTCAACATGGGCCCCATTGACAAAAAAAGAAAAGCAGGGTGAAAAAATGGGTGTTTTCTAGAATTTCCCACACACACGCGCACGCGTGCGCGCAAACACACACACGCACAGATATATATATATATATATATATATGAGGGAGCCTCTCTTTAGTTCAAGTGCATAATAATGTCCTCTCACTCACATGCAGCGTGCAACCCACTTCAACTTAAAGCTAATTCTGTTGGAAGTATGTGGGCCTCGTGGAAAGGTTTTCAAAACTTTTTGACCCACTTGACTTAGGAATCAAGTACCCATAAGGTCATAAACCACATTCAGGATGCAATCCCTCAAACTCATCAACCATGTACAGTAATAAACTCCATCTATAAGATAGAAATAACAACACCATACAACCACAAACAATCCATAACATATAGAGAAGTAGATTACACCTTGAGAGCCTATTAACGCTCTAATGGAGAAGAAGACTTGCTAGTTGAAAAAACTCTTTCTTTGTAACAAACTTAGGATCTCCAAGACCTCTTAGCCTTCCACGCTATGTACCGTATTAGGTCTCTTTTCTCAAGAAGAATGGTGAGATCTTCAAGAGAAAACCAACTAGAAGCTCTTAAGGAACTAGAAGAAGAAACTAGAATAGAAGAAAAAGAAGTGGGCGTGCAACTCTTCCACTTGAGAGGGCTGGGCATGGACTCCAATGCCTTGGACGTCTAGCCATATCTCCTCCTCTATTTATAGCCTAGCAACCTCCTCTTTTACTAATGGAAATAGAAGTCCTTCCATTAAGAATTAGTAACTTTCTTCTTTCTAATTATTATAGAAGTCTTACTTCCACAACAATTAGTGACCTACTATTACCACTATTAGGAGTCTCACTTCAAATAGAAATAGTAACTTTCTAATTCATTTCTTCTAGAGTTCAAGTAGGATTAGTAACTTTCTAATAATTTGGGCTAGCGTGGGAGCCATCAGGGATTCCATAGAATGCTGGCTCCAACTGGGATACCGCGACCCCACATCTCATATGCAATTCGGGCCCATAGTTAATTGCAAATAATTCCACTATATAAATGCAATTGCACTCTAGTTTTAGGAATAAATTACAAAGAAGACCCTAAAGTTCCCTAATACCACAAATACGCTCTCTATCCTTATATATGGATCAATTGGTCATGTCCACCAAACTTGTATCTATATCTTATTATCCTTGAGCCCCAATTAATCAGAGTGATCATAAATACCATCCAATTAACTATTAATCGAGATGGGTGCGCACTTACTAATGATAAATCCATTAGTTGGCACAAAGGAATAATATAGATAGATTCCATCTTGACCATTGAATGTTCTCACAGTCTGACTATCATGTACCTAAGACACCGAGATGTTGACCTAAGTTGGCCTCACTCATTGGTGACTCAAAGCAAATGAATAGATAGAAACTTGAGTCCATCAATGTCTCAGGATTGAGATCTTATTGTTAGGGAATTATGAGAGCAAACCTTAATGATAGAGACACTATTCTATAAGGTCATTCTCATGGTCCTTTAATACATCCAATGTACCAGCACCGTGATCCAGAATCTTACATTCTGATGATCGAGACAAATCACACTATTTCATAGTGATCAAAGTGCTGCAACCTTATCAGATGAGATGCATAGTCTCTATTTAAGTATAAGATTTGTGACGCATGTCTCCCGTATGTGGATCTCATTCATACACATATATCACATCTAATATACTAGTGGGACCCGGTTCATCTCATGAACCATCATGTCATATGTATTGGTTATTTGTATTAAGTAATAAAACTCCATTCATCTCATGAAAGGAAAGCATGATTTTATTGATAAATAAAGAAAAAATTCAATTTATTACATCATCTGATGGATTGAGACCATACAATTTAACAATCTCCCACTTGGGCTCAATGCCAGTCAGGGTTGCATCTCATGCCCTGCTGCTTAAAGACTTTGGTGGTCAAAGGCTTAGTAAAGGGATCTGCCAGATTGTTCGCAGAGGCTATCTTAGTGATAGCAATATCACCTCTCTGTACAATCTCTCTGACCAAGTGATACTTTCTCTGTACATGCTTTTGGCTCTTATGGCTCCTGGGTTTCTTAGACTGAGCGACTGTCCCACTGCTATCACAGTAAACTATGAGCGGCTGTCGCGCCAAAGGTACCACTCCAAGTTCCAGAAGGAATCTTTTGAGCCATACTGCTTCCTTAGTTGCTTCACAAGTTGATACATATTCAGCCTCCGAAGTGGAATCCACAGTACATTCCCGTTTAATACTCCTCCAGCTGATAGCTCCGCCACCAAGCATAAACACATAAGCAGAGGTGGATTTCCTGAAATCCTTATCTGACATGAAGTCAAAATCTGTGTATCCGATTGGAATCAGCTTATCACTGCCGTAAATTAACATGTAATCTTTAGTCTTGCTCAAGTATTTGATAATACACTTTACAGCAGTCCAATGGTCAGGACCTGGGTTCGACTGATATCTGCTGACTAGGCCCACTGCATGATAGATATCCGGTCTAGTACATACCATAGCATACATAGGCTACCAACAGCCGGAGCATATGGTATCGACCTCATATGCTCCTTTTTTCTTAGGTGTCTTAGGACACTGATCCTTGGAAAGGTGCACTCCATGCCTGAAAGGTGTAATACCCTTCTTGGAGTCTTACAAAGCAAACCGTATCAATACCTTATCTATGTATGCAGCTTGGGATAAGCCAATCATCCTATTTTTCCAGTTTCGATGAAGTTTGATCCTTAAGATGTAGCTAGCTTCTCCCAAGTCCTTCATATCAAAAGTCTTAGCCAACTAAACTTTTATTGTTGACAGTGTTTCCTATATCTTTCCCGAGGAGAAGGATGTCGTTGACATATAATACCAAAAAAACTACATAGTCACCTTCACTTTTCATGTACACACATGATTCATCCGGATTCTGACAAAAACCAAATACTTAATTGCCTAGTCAAAATGGATGTTCCAGCTTCAGGATGCTTGCTTTCAGTCCATAAATGGACTTCTACAGCTTGCAAACTCTTTGCTTTTGGTTTTTAGCTACAAAACCGTTTTGCTGCATTGTCTTTTTTAATATGGCCGTTGATAAACGCCGTCTTGACATCCATTTGCCAATCTCGTAATCGAGATAAGCCGCATTGGATAAGAGTATCCGGATGGACTTGAGCATGGCTACCGGTGAGAATGTTTCTTCATAATCAATGCCCTTTTTTTTAGTGTACCCTTTCGCAACAAGCCTGGCCTTGTGTTGACACTAAAAAAGTCACTGTCTCCTCAACATCAAAAAGCCTCCTGAAGCTGCATACTGCTACAAAACAGGCAAGGCTACTTCAAGTATCAGAGTTTGTCAGAATCAGATAGAAACTGAATGATCCTTCAAGACAGCCAAAAGAGGGGTACACCTGAGGTTTCGGGCCATTCCGACATCGTTTGGCCTAACTTCACTGCTCCGATAGCTAAACAAGCGCTCCCGGCGGCGACATCATCAAAGACACCAAAACTTTGATCAGAGCCTACGGATGACTCCAGAATGTCTTCAAAGGGCTCCATGCCAAATTTCAAGTCAAACCGACAACGTTTGACTCTCCATCAACGCTCGAGCAGCAAAATCAAGCCTCCTGGCGGCGGGCACTACAGAAGCCATCACTCATCAAACAAAGTACATGAGTGGCTTCAACATGCCTCCAAAAGGCTGCACATAGAATTTCAGGTCATTCCGACAACGTTTGACCAAGTTTCGATGCTCCGAGAGAAAATAAAGCCTACCGGCGGCGGAGGAATCCGGGACCATGACATCCAAAATAGAGCTGATGGAACGTCTCAAAATGACTACAATAGGCTCCCCGTCAAATTTCGGGACAATCGGACATCGTTTGACCACATATCAAAGCTCGGCATTTTCCCCGTAGCAAAATCAAGTCAAGCATCGATGGGACCCCAAACGGCTTCAAAACTCAAATAAAAGCTCATGGTTGGTCCTATCCATTGCTCAAGAAGCTTCACCTCAATTTTCAGGTCATTCCGACATCGTTTGACCTAGTTTCGACTCTTGATGGAAAATCGGCTACAAAGTCTTCGGCTTTCTAGAAAAATGGGAAACTTTGTGCTCCGATTTCGCACAGGTTCTCGTCAAGATTTCTCCAAGAAAATCAAGTCAACAATTGAAGAAAAATGTCAAGAAAAATACAGAAGAGAAAAGGAACGAAAAAGATGAAAAACGGCCGAAAACGACGCTCGGCAACCAAACGGGCCAAAGCCCTATGGTCGCCGGCGACCCTGTAAATCCGGGTCACCGGATTTTGCACCAAAACGTCCGTTTTTCGATTCTTTTTGCGTTTCGGGTGTTCCTGCCTCTGTGATTTTCTGAAAATCCAATGTTTGATGCTTGAAAACGACTGATCTTCACCGACATCTCGGATCCGCCGTCGAAAGCATGAAATCATCACCGATCGCTCCAAGATCGCCAACTGGCTGACCAAGAAAGTCCACTTTCTGTCCGACCGATCGTGAAATCAACAAGACAGATGTCACCGGCCCACCAACATCAATCAATGTCTGAGATTGCACTGCAATCCGACATCAAACAATGCGTGGATCCACCTGTGCTGATCGCAAGAAGAATTTCAAAAGACGCGGCGCGTCCCGCGACTCTTCACATGCCTTGGCGACCACTTATTGACGTTAATTGACCCGTTTATGACAACTTAATGCGGTCATTAACTCATTATTTTGGACGGCCCAATCAGATTCAAGGATTTGGGAGTTACAAATCCAAGCAATCATGGCATTTAACCCATGAAACTCCCATCATCATGAAGTTTAAAGGGAATTAAAAGCCCACTACCTTCATCGGCCAATCACAAGCCATGAAAAATGAGTTACAAAATCAACTTATAACTCCTCATCAATTCTTTCATCATGGCCATCAATGCCAATAAACACCTCATGGCTACCAAAAGCCTATAAAAGGAGGTCCATTCCAAGAAAGAAAGAAAAGAAGAAAATAGATCCCAAGTGCAAATTCTGAAAATCCAGAAAATCCAAGAGAGAGACGAAGTCCTACTGCTTTGCTCCCGGAAGCACCAAAAGGTGATCAACGTCCTTTGGGGGGGGGGGGGCCATCCCCCAAGGTTCCCTCATTCTCCAACATGGCCTAAACGCGGCTTTTCAGCCCGTTTACTTTGTTTTTCATTGGATATAAGACCTCCTCTTGATCCTTGTCCTTTAAAAAACCGAGGTTAGGAGCCAAGCCAAAGAATCAAAGCATCAACCGTTCTCATTTGAAGGACGATGGCGAAGTCCATACATGACTTGCGACCGTCGATCTCAATGTATCCCCACAATTTCCTAAGAAGTTAGATCCATTTTCTTACTTTTCTATTGTAGTTTGTATTTCTTAAAGAGTAAAAAAAAAAAAGAAATCACAATTCTTTTCTTTCATATTTGATGAGTTTTGTAAAATCGCCTTTCACGGCAAACAAACAAAAACGCCTCCTACGGTATTCTCAAAAAACAAACTTGTCTCTTTCTTAATATCTATGTAATTTGAAATGTTAGAAAAAAGGATTGATTTCCTTTCCACTTGTGAAGGTGAATCTTTGGATCATCACCATTGCAAATTCCAAGTAGAAAGTAAATCTGGCATACCCGTACAAAAAAATGTTGATACCCGCGATTCTCCCTCCTCCGCCGAGACCTAGGCCAGCCCCCGGGGTGCGGAAGGAGAGGACGGAAGATTCCAGAGGGAGCATCACCTTGAAGGTCTCCACTCTACCATCTATTCCTCTTTTCTTCTTGTAGACCCACTTGAACCCAATAGGTTTTATATTGGCAGGCAAGTCCACAAGTGTCCAGACTTGATTGGAGTACATAGACTCCATCTCAACTTTCATAGCATCTTGCCAACTGATGGACCCGCCTTTTTGTGTTTTCTACCCTCGCTTCCGTCCCGGGGCTACCGAGAGGCCGTCGGGGTGAAAAGGAAAGTGCGAGCATCAACATTTTTGTACGGGTATGCCAGATTTTCTATTCTACTTGGAATTTAAAGATGGTGATCCAGAGATCTACCTTTACAAGTAGAAAGGAAATCAATCTTTTTTCTAACTTTCCATTGCACATATATATAAGAAAAGAGATAAGATTTTTTAAATGCCGCAGGAGGCGATTTTTCTTTGTTTTGCCGTGAAAGGCGGTTTTTTACCGTGAAAAGCGATTTACAAATCTTATCAATAATGAAAGACAAGAAATGTGATTTTTTGTCTGTTTTAAAGAAATACAAAATACAACAGAAAAGTAAGAAAATGAATCTGACTTCTCAGGAGATTGTGGGGACTCGTTTAGATCGACGGTCGCAGGTCATGTATGGACTTCGCCATTGTCCTTCAGATGATAACGTATGATGCTTTGATTTATTTTGGCTTGGCTTGGACCTCAGTTTTTTAGGGGATAAAGACCAAGGGGGGTCTTATATCCAATAAAAAATCGAATAGACGGGCTGAAAAACCACGTCTTGGCCATGTTGGATAGAAGAAGAAAGAGCCTTGCCTTAGGAGGGGGGGGGGGGGGGGGGGGGGGTGGCCCCGCAAGGGACTTCGATCACCTTGTGGTGTTTACTGCAGCAAAGCTTCTTCAAAGTAGCAGAGCTTCAGGATTTTTCTTTCTATGTGTGTGGCTCTTGGATTCTTCCTTTGTTCTTCTTGGAATGACCCTCTTTTTATAGGCTTTTGGTAGCCATGGGGTGGGTTTATGAGCATTGATGGCATTGATGCTCCATGATGGGAGGAGTTACAAGTTTTTAATTCTTTTATTTTGTAACTCTTTTTTCTTTGCTTTTGATTGGCCGATGGAGAATGATGGGCATTTAATTAATTGCCTTTAATCTCCTTGATGAGAGGAGTTTCATGGTTTTAATGCCATGATTGATTTGATTTGTAATTTCTCTTTGCTTACTTTTGATTGGGCCGTCCGAAATAATGAGTTAATGACCGCATTAAGTTGTAATAAACGTGTCAATTAACAACATTAAGTGGTCGCCAGGGCATTTGAAGAGTCGCGGGTCATACCGCGTCTTTTGGAATTCTTCTTGCGATGATCGCCGATGGATCCACATGTTGTTTGATGTCAGATGGCAATGCAATTTTAGACATTGATTGATACCAGTGGGCCGGTAACATTTGTCCTGTCGATTTCTCAATCGGTTGGACATAAAGTGTGTTTTTTTGGTTGGCCGGTTGACGATCTTGGAGCGATCAATCACGATTTCATGCTTTTGACGGTGGATTCGTGATGTTGGTAAAGATCAACTGATTTTGAGCACCAAAAAATAGATTTTCGAAAAACCCAGGGGCCGGAATTCTCGAAACGCGGAAAGGGACTAGAAAATGGTCACTCGGCGAAAATCCGGTGACCCGGATTTCTAGGGTCATCGGCGGCCATGCACCCAGGGTCGCCGGCGACCATGGGGGATTTTCCCCTTGTGGTCGCCTTCTTTCGGCCGTTTCTTCGATTTTTCGAATCTTTTTTTCTTCAATATTTTTTCTGACATTTTTGTACATATTTTGACCTGATTTCCCTGCAAAAAACTTGACGACAAGCCATGCATATCAGAGAGCAAAGTTTCCGATTTTCCGGGAAAGCCTCAGATTTTGTCGCGTAGAGCTGCTGATTTGCCGTCAGAAGCGAAACCAGGTCCAATGATGTCGGAATGACCTGAAATTCGAGGTGAAGCTTCCTGAGTAGTAGATAAGACCAACCATAGGCTTTTGTTTGAGTTTTGGAGCCGTGTGGGGTCCCATCGCCAATAGACTTGGTTTTGCAGCGAGGAAGATGTCACACTTTGATGTGTAGTCAATCGATGTCCGATTGACTTGAAATTTGACAGGGAGGCTATTGGAGTCATTTTGAGACGATCCATTAGCTCTAATTTGGATGTCATGGTCCCGGGAAGCTTTGCCGCCGGGAGGCTTGATTTTGTTTCTAAGCGTCAAAGTTGGGTCAAACGTCGTCGGAATAACCTGAAATTTGACGTGTAGTCCTTTGTAAGCATGTTGAAGTCACCCATGTGTTTTGTTTAATGAGTGATGGCCTCGGTGGTTCTTGTCGCCGAGAGGCTTGATTTTACTGTTTGAGGGTTGATAGAGGGTCAAACGTTGTCGGTTGGACTTGAAATTTGACATGGAGCCTTTTGGAGGTATTTTGGGACCATCTATAGGCTCTAATCGAAGTTTTGATGTCTTCGACATTGTCGCCGCCGGGAGAGCTGACTTTGCTGCGGCTGTTTTCTTTTTGGGCCAAATGATGTCGGAATGACTTGAAACTTAATGTAGAGCCTCCTAGTGGCGTTTTGAGGTCAGTTGTGTGTTCTGTTTTGTGTGTTAGCGTCTCTGGCTTCACCGCCGCGGGGAGCTCCTATTCAGCTGTTGGAGGAGTGAAGTTAGGCCAAATGATGTTGAAATGGACTGAAACTTCATGTATACCCCTCTTTTGGCTGTTTTGAAGGATCTTGTCATTTTATTTGATTCTGACAAGATTTGATGCTTGAAGTAGCATTGCATGTTTGTAGTAGGATGCGGCTTCATGTAGCTTCTTGATATTGAGGAGGCAAAGTGACTTTTTTGGTGTCAACAAATGCCCGTTCGAGGTACAACGACGAGTTGCATAGCTTTTGGAGTCAATGTGCATCGAAGAAAACTTTGAAGGAGAGCTTTTGACTTGACCAAGAGTCTTTGAGCAGTTTTTTTTTTTTTTTTTGATCGAATAGCTTTTGAGTTTCCAAGGGGATTTTTTAGTAGTGAGAGGAATCACATTGTCAGATGTGAATTTTGATCCCCCAGGTGAGGGACATCGCCATTCAACTATATGAGATATTAAAAAGTTACATCGAAAATGAGGATTCCGACTACCCTCAAAATCAACGGATCACGATCGCCAGTTATGGATACGGCCGTAACATCATCCTTCAACGAAAGTCGAAAGAGACCGGGAGAAAATGGAATGGGTTCTTCTCTCGTCTAATGTGTCGCCGGCGACACACGACGGTTGTCTTGTCACTTAATTTGAGTCTTTCAATTTGGGTCGAATCATGGGTCTCAAAATAGGGTCATAGTGAACTAGGCAGGGGAAATCAACATCCAGGGGGTGTAGCTTGGTCAAAATCAAATCCATATACTCTAAGGGGGTAAAATGCAATAAAATAGGAGTAGGGGGAAGGTGCCAAATATTTAGAAGAGGATCGGGCCCGCTTTCGGGTATCCCCTTCAATGTCCTTTGACAACCTAAGGTTTAAAGGCTGATTCTTTGAACTGAAAGAACGATATAAACGGAACTTCGAGTTGTGATTTCTGTGGGTTTGCGTGCGATACGCAAGTGATGAGAGTGCATGGCCGATGATGGGTCGAAAATAAGTAAAAATGGCCGATGATGGGCTGGGGTTGATTGAGGGTGGCCGATGATGGGCCGAAAGTAAACAAACTGATATTGGGGGTGGCCGATGATGGGCCGGGGTTGATTGAGGGTGTGTGAAATCACTCGTCTAGTCTCGTCAATATCATTAATCCGAATTCTCGGAATCAGCCTTTATTTCCTTTTAATTTTGAGTTCAAATGAATACTTGGCACCGGAGGTGGAAGGAAAGAGAAGAAAATATTTTTGGGGTTAATTTCTTGGTTTTATATTTTTTTGGATTTTTAAAAATTGGGGCTAGAAGGGCTTAACTAGGGGATTCCTTACTTGGATTTAATCTAACTAATCCATTTCCCTAGATGGATCTCTACCCTATCCTAGGGTCCTGACCGCCCTCATCCGCTCTCCCGGTCCCTTAGCGGGGACCGGAGAGAGTGGGGCCCTAATTAGTTGGGGTTAATGAAACTAGGGTAGTCTAAGCTGGCTAAGGGGAGACCTAGATCTAGGTCCGGGATGTGACCTAATCAGTTTAGGCTAGTGTCTAATTCCTAATTTCATTTTATTAATATTTTTTTGGGGTTTTAATATCTTTTACTTTGTTTTTTTGGTCTTTTTGTTTTTTTATTATTTTTATTTTGTTTTTGAGTTTAATTACGAGGCCAAAAAAAAAATCCTAAATTGATTTATCCTAATGAAATGGGGGGAGAGAAGGGAATGAATTTCTAATTTTTATTTACTTATTAATTGTCCTAAATAATCCAGAAACTTCTAACTAGTTCTCTAATTCTAATGAGATGGGGGAAGAGAAAGGAGTCAATTATTAAATTTAGTCTACTTATTTTTAGTTAATTGGATAGCTAAAGTTCAATTTTTATTTTTCATTTTTTTGACCTTTTTATTATTGCTTCTTCCCTTTTTTTTCTTTTTTTAGTTTTGTGATTTAAAGTAACTTCTTTTGTTTTATGAATTATGCAGTTCTAAATTTTATCTAAAAGAAACAATAAAAAGAAATAAAAATGCAACTAAGTTATATGATGCATGGGCATGTTTGATACATGAATCAGGGGTAAATAAAATAAAAATAAAAATAAATAATGGCATAAACAGCTACTCAAATGCATGACATATTGGGTGCATGAACATTTTTGGCATATTTAACTTGAACCATAGTAAACAGGAATTAAATTGGCTGTTAAACTAACGAACTATAAGCTACTCATGCACGAACGATGTCAGATTCTTGATTCGTTTAATCTAACCATGAAATCAATGATAAACGAATTAAAAGAAAATTTTGAAGAATGGGTGTAACAGGTGGGTGAGTGGGCACCAGCAAGGTGCAGAAGTGGGTGTGCAGGTGGGTGCACAGGCGTGCTGCAAGGTGTGGTGGGAGGAGGAGGAGAAGTGAAATAAGAAAGAAGGAGAGGAAGAAAGAAGAGAGAGAAATGAAGAAGTGAAGAAAGGAAGAAAGACGAAAGCAGCGGCAGGTGGGTGCGTGTGTGCAGGTGGATATAGTGGTGGAGTAGGAAGATAAAAAAGAGAGGGAACAAAGAGGAAGAGAGAGGGGTGCAGACGCAAGGAAGGGCAGTGGAGAAGAAGGAGAGAAAATAAAGAAGAAGAAGGAAAAAAAGAGGAGAAGTGCAGGTGTCGTGCATGGAGGAGGCAGGGGTGAAGTGTGGTGAGAAGGTGGGTGCGCAGGTGTGGTGTAGTGGGGGAAAGGAGAGAAGAAAAGAAAGAAGAAGAAGAAGGAAAAGAAGAAGGGAAGTGCAGGTGTCGTGCGTGGAGGAGGCAGGGATGAAGTGCGGTGAGAAGGTGGGTGCGCAGGTGTGGTGTATTGGGTGAAAGGAGAGAAGAAAAGAAAGAAGAAAAAGGAGGAAAAAAAGAAGTGAAGTGCAAGTGTCGTGCGTGGAGGAGGCAGGGATGAAGCGTGGTGAGAAGGTGGGTGCGTAGGGTGTAAGATCCCGGCCCCACTATAGTATTTTATTATATTTTAATTAGATTATTATTATTATTTTAATTAAATGTATTATAGTTATTTAAGTGGGTATGATTAATTGGGCCACACGATAGATTAGATGCTTGGATCGGTGAGTTGGGTTAATGGGTAGATGACTTGACTCGTAGTTTGACCCAATAACTTAAGCCCATAAGATCCCCTTTTTAACCTAATCCCTATTTTAAAGAACTGTACGTTCTTATCTTCCCTCTTTCGTCTGCAACTCTTCCCGTTTCATCTTCTTCCTCCTTCAGCTTCCCAAACCATTCCAGCTTTAGGATCCAGCCATCAGAACCAAGATCAGAGGACACCACCGTTATTGTCTGGACTTTCTCATCTCAGGTAACATTCTCCTCAAATCATTAGGAATAGATCTATATTCTTGGGTTTTATCTTCTTTTTCTTCCAATGGTAGATCTGGTTGAGAGAACCATAGATCTGATCACATGGGTATTTCTTTCCCATCTCTTATGTCAGATTGGTGTTGGGATTGTGATCGAGCGCCGTGGTAATCTTGGATTGGGTATTGGCTAGGATCTGTCGCTTTCTTTTTCAACCCCGGTAAAAGGCAAGTATTTAATTATAATCAGTGAATTTAATACCCGTGTTTTTCGTTGATTCTATTGTTTTGCATATAGAAACCCCTTTGGATGCCCTTTTTATGTTGTTAATTATTTTTGTGATGAGATCGGAGATTGGGGATGATTGAATGGTTTTTTTTATTTTAATCGTCACTGTTGATGCCCCAGTCCACCAAGCCCTTGTGACGGAATCTTTAGCAGAGCCATGATACCAAAATCCATGAAAGTTGTTTCTGTGTATCGATGGTGGGACCCACTAGCGGACCTGATCGCAAATCTGGTCCGATCATCAAACCATATAGGGCTGGGCGACCTTAGAGGCGGTGGACCCGTAAGGAGTGGGTCCCATCTGGCCCATCATCCATTGGTTCTACGAACCTGGGGCGGAGTTGCAGGTTGAGAGCTTTGTTTGGACAACATGCAGTAGCGGGACCCATTAGGAGACCCGATCACAAATCTGGCCCGATCACGTTGCCGTGCATGGCTGGGCGACGATGTTTGTGAGAGTGATTTGGAGTGGTCATCTGTGTAATCACTATTCTAAGCTCCCCTGTTATTGTAGGCGTGGAGCACTTGTTCTGGAATGGGTTTTGTGTATGGCTGTGACTTGCTTGTGTAGGAAGGAGATGATAAACTGGTGACCTGTTGACTTGATAGCATATGACCTGACAACTTGTTATGTGTTGGAATAAAAAATGAGAATGGGATGACCTGAGTACTTGAAAGGGATGGGATTAAAGTAGATGGGATGGTGATGACATGTGATGATGTAATCCCATGTTAGTGTGGTGAAATTATTTACATTGCCCCCTTTTGTTTTGTGAACATTAGGAAAAAGGGCCTTGGTTGTTTTATAAACTTAAATTAGACCCTTGGCTTATGCTGAATTTGGAAAATGTTTTGGGATGGAATCTTTGATTTTTTTAAAATTATAAACTAAGAATATTATGATTTACAAATTAATATTAAATGATATCTTTGGGTTTTAAACTTTTAATGGGTTACAATTATATTTTTGTACATTATTATTAGATCTTTGGACCAAGTAAATACCGTCTGGGCACACGGTATCTTACTAATGTGGGGTTTAGTATTTTGTATGACCTCGGGGAAATTCTAATGGATTTGAACTCAACACATCTCTATTTGGAAAACCCTTAATTGGGTCTATGCACCATTGAATTAGAAGTGATGCGTTGATCTTATATCTATTAGAGATTCCTGTGGTTGTTGAGTACGAGAGCTTATATTTGACCTTAGGATCGCTTTATATCTATGTCTTAACCTTCGCATGCATATATATGTTGGTTTAGGATGTGTATTCCTCTAGATGCATACCCTATTGTGTGTTATGGACTATAAAGTGGCTTGGCAAATTTTGTATGACGATTCGATTATGATATGGAATGTAGAAAAGCCAGCACTTTACTTTGACTTAGGACTTTTGTGTTGGAGCTTTATTATTCAGGTCTATTATGTTTATATGTTTATGTTTATGTGGGTCATTTATGGACGACTGCAGATCGATATGTGGACGGTTGATCACCGATATGACCGGATCACTTATAATCCGCTATGAATGTGAACAGGTTATCCTGATATTTGTTTTATTTGATCGGTTTATGACCACCGACGTTGTGGACGGGCTTTCCCGATTTATTTAGGGCTGACCACCCGAAACGGGGACACTTGTCTTCGTGTGAATCATATTGCTCCATTTGTTTTATTTGGATTATTCTATACGTTCTTTTGTCATTGTCATTGTCATTACTTCGATATGATCACACTTGTCTATATTTTCTCGTTATCGTATTAAATTTCGAATTATGATTATGTTCTTGCTATTTACTTTGTAATAATTGGTGCATAGGTACCGAGCCCTACTTTACCCAGGAGACGGAGGAGGATCAAGCGTTTCAAACGTTTGAGCCAACTGACGAACCCGAGTGGGATGCCGGAGATGGCTTTGGAGCCGTCTGAGCCAGCAAACGGGAGAACGTCATCTTAGGATTTATTTTTAAATGAACTTTCTTTTAGTATTGAGACCCTTTTAGAATTTATTTAATTCATTCTGCAACTCTAATTATTAATACTTATCTGATTTTTATGTTGGGTTTCATTTATGAATCTTCAATACCAATTGAATAAAGCTTCCGTTGCATTTAATGAAATTTATTTTGACTCACCACATGTTGAAATTTTATGTGGGTCCACTTTTGGAAGCTTGTGTTGTATTAAACACAGGAATTTGAATTTTGTTTTAATTTTTCACGTTTTTCGCCATTTCTTATTTTGGGGGACGTGACAGTTGGTATCAGAGCCCAGCACGATCTTCGGATATTAAAAATGGATAGAAACAATCGGACGTGGTGAGGATTGCGAATTCCGTTAGACAGGCTTTACGTGCTAACTGTAAAGTCTGTAGAATTGTTTGTTAGCTTGTTTCATAGAATCTAACTCATCGTTATCCTATTGTAGATCATGGCACAGCGTACGACCAGATCTCAGGATAGAGGACCGGGAAATGGATCGAATAACCCAGATGATCGTTTCAATCAACTTCTGCAAGCTTTTGTGCAAGCCCATACTACTCAAAATGAGCAGCAGAAAGAACGTGAGACTGAACAAGCTGCAGAAAAACGGCGAGAGAGGGACGAAAGAGCTGCTGAGAGAGCACAAGCAGACAGAGACAGGGCAGCATTCCAGGCTCAGATCTTAACTTTGACTGACAGAGCCGCTCAGCCAGTGCAAGTGGTCATGCCTCCCAGGGAAGTAGATCCAAATGACCTCTATGAGAAATTCAAGAAGAAGGTCCCTCCTGAGTTTCACGGGTCCGAAGATCCTATGGTAGCAGATGATTTTATTGAACAGTTGGAACAGATCTTTGCAGTCTTCAATTGCACTCAAAGGCAGCGAGTTAATTTGGCAGCTTATATGTTCAGAGGGATAGCTCTCCAATGGTGGAACTCGGTGAAGGCAGTAGTGCAAGCAGAGGCAGTGGCTGAAGAAAATGCATGGGAAACTTTCACCAAGGAGTTTATGGATAAGTTCATCCCTAAATATGTTAAGGACCAGTGGAAGCGGGATTTTCAGAACTTAGTGCAAGGTGATATATCAGTGCAGCAATATGAACATCAGTTCACAAGATTGTCTAAGTATGCACCTACACTAGTTGTTCCAGAGGAAGAGAAGATCAGACGTTTTCTTGATGGGTTATCAGCTGATATCTACATGATGATTGGAGATAATCAACGCCCGACATTCCAAGAGGCTGTGAAAAGTGCATATTGGGCTGAGGGTGCACTAAAGAAGAAGGCAGCAGAACGGCAAGCCAAATACCAGCAACATTAATTGAAGCAATCTTCTAGTCAGGGCAACCCAAAGAAAACGAAGATTCAGGGTCAACCCTCGGTTGGTCAGAGACATCTGTGCGGAAGGTGTGGAAAGAATCACCCTACGGAGAAGTGCTACAAGGAGACAGGGGCATGTTTTCATTGTGGGCAGTTTGGCCATAGAATTAGCGATTGTCCCAGTGGTGTTAGTCAGTCGCAAGCATCCCAGTTAGCAGTTTCTCGTGCTCCTATACAACAGCCTTGGACGACAGCATCTCCACAAGGACCACAGCAGATTCCTCGGGCACCACAGCAACAAATGTACCGAGCACCCGCTCCCCAATACCAGCAATTCAGGGGTGTAGCACCACAGCAGCAAAGGCCAGTTATCGGACAACAGAGGCCGGCTCAAGTACAGCAGAGGCCATTCTAGCAACAGAGGCAGCAACAACCAATGGGTCAACCAAGAGCACGTAGGCCAGTACAAGGGCAGCAGTATCCAGCTTAGCAGATGGGCAAAGTATATGCAGTTACTCATGAGGAGGCAGATGCTTCTGCAGAAGTTGTGGAAGGTATTGTTCTAATCTCAGCTATAGAAGCTAAGGCCATATTTGACCCTGGCTCTACACATTCATTTGTTTCCCATGATTTTGCTAGATATATCAATGAGGCTGTAGTGAGATTAGATGTTGCTTTAGTAGTGGGTACCCCAGTGGGCAAGCAGGTTCGTTGCCGCCAATATTTTCCGAGTACCCGAGTTCAAATTGGGGATTTCATTTTACCTGCAGACTTGATTCTTTTAACGATGACGGATTTCAATGTCATACTTGGTATGGATTGGCTAGCGACCTATAGAGCAGTGATGGACTGTTTCAATAAAACCATCAAGTTGTCGTTGCATTCGGACACTATTGAATTCGTTGGGTGAAGGAGACCGATTCGGACATGCCGAATCTCGGCATTGAAAGCAGAAAGATTGTTGAAATCTGGATGTGAAGGATATTTGGCGTTTATCACGGAGGATAAACAGTCTAAAGGGGTGGAGGATATTCCAGTGGTCTGTGAGTTCCAGGATGTTTTCCCGGTTGAAATTCCAGGCTTACCTCCAGTTAGGGAGATAGACTTTTCTATTGAATTGGTGCCAGGGACAGCTCCGATTTCTAAAGCTCCATATAGAATGGCTCCAGCAGAGCTCAGAGAGTTGAAAACTCAATTGCAGGAATTGTTGGATAAGGGATTTGTGAGACCAAGTGTATCACCTTGGGGTGCACCGGTCCTATTTGTGAAAAAGAAGGATGGTTCTATGAGGATGTGTATAGATTATAGACAACTCAATCAGATCACAATCAAGAACAAATACCCTCTCTCGAGGATTGATGAATTGTTTGACCAGCTTCAGGGAGCTGAATATTTCTCAAAAATAGACTTGAGATCCGGATATCACCAGCTCAGAGTTCGAGATTAGGACATTCAGAAGACAGCATTCAGAACAAGATATGGCCACTACGAGTTTCTAGTAATGCCATTTGGGTTAACTAATGCTCCAGGAGTATTTATGGCCTTGATGAATAAGATATTTGCTCCATTTCTTGACCAGTTCATCGTTGTTTTCATAGACGACATGTTAGTATATTCTCGGTCTCGAGAAGATCACGAGCAGCATTTGAGGTCAGCGTTGCAGACTTTGAGAGATCATCAACTCTATGCCAAGTCGAATAAGTGCGAATTTTGGCTTCAGGAAGTGATTTTCTTGGGTCACATCATCAGCAAGGAAGGTTTGGCAGTAGATCCAGGAAAAATTGAGGCAGTGGTCAAGTGGCAGAGACCCATGTCAGTAACAGAGATTTGTAGTTTCTTGGGTTTAGCAGGTTACTACCGGAGATTTGTGAAAGGATTTTCATCCATTGCTGCTCCATTGACCAGATTAACACGAAAAGATGTACCGTTCGGGTGGACTGACAAAAGTGAAGCAAGTTTTAAGGAGTTAAAGAATAGGTTGACTACAGCTCCGGTGCTCACATTGCCTTCGGAGAATGGTAAATTTGTTATTTATACGGATGCCTCAAAAGTTGGATTGGGATGTGTACTTATGCAGGATGGGAAGGTAGTGGCTTATGGCTCTAGACAATTGAAAGAGCATGAGAAAAAGTATGCCACTCATGATTTAGAACTTGCAGCAGTGGTTATGGCATTGAAAATGTGGCGTCACTATCTCTATGGTGAGAAGTTTGAAATTCATTCAGACCACAAAAGTCTTCAATATTTGTTTACCCAGCCTGAATTGAACATGAGACAGACCCGGTGGATGGAATACATGAAGGATTTTGATTTTCCAATAAAATATCATCCGGGAAAGCCAATGTAGTGGCTGATGCATTGAGTCGAAGGGTAGCAACTAATGCATGCTTGAGGGCAGAATGGTCTTGGGCAGAAATTTTCCTCGATTTGGGAATGTCTTTGCAACCAGTTGATGACAAGGTTATGTTAGCCAACATGTTTGTCTGGGAACCAGAGATCTTGAGCAGGATCAAAAGCAAGCAGTCAGAAGATCCAGAGCTAGTCCGAGTGATTGAGCAGATTGACAGCAAACCAGACTTTAGGATAGTGGAGGGTGTGTTGTACTTTCAAGATCGGTTATGTGTGCCAAATATAGAAGAACTGAAGAATGAGATCATGACAGAAGCACATCATTCCCGTTATACTATTCAACCGGGTAGTACAAAGATGTACCAGAACCTGCGTAATCATTATTGGTGGAATAATATGAAGAAGGACGTAGCAGGATTTACTGCAAGGTGCTTAGTGTGTCAACAAGTAAAGGCAGAACAAAAGCAACCCCCAGGACTTTTAAAGCAGTTGGAAGTGCCCGATTGGAAATGGGAACACATAACAATGGATTTTATCTCTGGGTTGCCATTGATGCATAACAAAGATAGTATCTGGGTGATAGTGGACAGGTTAACAAAGGTGGCACATTTCTTACCGATGGATATGAAGACACCTCGGGATGAGTTAGCTAAAATGTATATGGAGAAGGTGGTCACAATTCATGGTGTTCCCCTATCAATTGTATCAGACAGAGATCCTAGATTTTTGGGCAAATTCTGGACTGAACTTCAGTAAGCTATGGGCACTACGTTGAGTTTCAGTACAGCGTATCATCCTCAGATTGACGGACAAACTGAAAGGACTAATCAGACACTGGAGGATAT
Source organism: Umbellularia californica (assembly GCA_028538565.1). Taxonomy (NCBI): domain Eukaryota; kingdom Viridiplantae; phylum Streptophyta; class Magnoliopsida; order Laurales; family Lauraceae; genus Umbellularia; species Umbellularia californica. The sequence continues at coordinate 34,100,897 of JAPQWN010000004.1, forward strand.
GTTGCGAGCTTGCATTCTCCAATTTGGGAAGGACTGGCAGAAAAGTCTCCCATTATGCGAGTTTGCATACAATAATAGTTATCATTCCAGTATCGGCATGGCACCATTTGAGGCGTTGTATGGACGTCGATGCAGGACCCCAATTTGTTGGGAGGAGATAGGTGTCAGGAGTTTTCATGGTCCATCTATTGTTAGTGATACCAGTGAGAAAGTGAAGCAAATCCATGATCGGTTGAAAATTGCTAGGAGCAGGCAGAAGACTTATGCAGACTTAAAGAGGAGAGATCTTCAATTCGAGATTGGTGATCATGTGTTTCTAAAGGTTTCACCAACGCGAGGAACACTGAGGTTTGGGCAGAATGGGAAATTATCTCGGAGATATATTCGTCCATTTGAGATCTTGGAGAGAGTTGGAGAAGTTGCTTACAGATTGGCCTTACCCGCAGCGTTGTCAGCGGTGCATAATGTTTTTCATATCTCGATGTTGAAGAACTATATCGCAGACCCATCTCACGTGTTACAGTATGAGCCATTGGAATTACAGCCAGATGTTACTTATGTTGAGCGACCAACTCAGATCATCGACACAAAGGAGCAAGTTCTCAGGACTCGGACAATACATTGGGTGAAAGTCCAGTGGGAGCGCCATAGTCCTTGAGAAGCCACTTGGGAACTCCGGGACCAAGTGAAGAAGCTTTACCCGCATCTTCTTCCAGAGGTATGTTTGCATTTGGAGGACCAAATGTCCTAACGAGGGGAGAATGTAAGATCCCGGCCCCACTATAATATTTTATTATATTTTAATTAGATTATTATTATTATTTTAATTAAATGTATTATAGTTATTTAAGTGGGTATGATTAATTGGGCCACACGATAGATTAGATGCTTGGATCGGTGAGTTGGGTTAATGGGTAGATGACCTGACCCGTAGTTTGACCCAATAACTTAAGCCCATAAGATCCCCTTTTTAACCTAATCCCTATTTTAAAGAATTGTACGTTCTTATCTTCCCTCTTTCGTCTGCAACTCTTCCCGTTTCATCTTCTTCCTCCTTCAGCTTCCCAAACCATTCCAGCTTTAGGATCCAGCCATCAGAACCAAGATCAGAGGACACCACCGTTATTGTCTGGACTTTCTCATCTCAGGTAACATTCTCCTCAAATCATTAGGAATAGATCTATATTCTTGGGTTTTATCTTCTTTTTCTTCCAATGGTAGATCTGGTTGAGAGAACCATAGATCTGATCACATGGGTATTTCTTTCCCATCTCTTATGTCAGATTGGTGTTGGGATTGTGATCGAGCGCCGTGGTAATCTTGGATTGGGTATTGGCTAGGATCTGTCGCTTTCTTTTTCAACCCCGGTAAAAGGCAAGTATTTAATTATAATCAGTGAATTTAATACCTGTGTTTTTCGTTGATTCTATTGTTTTGCATATAGAAACCCCTTTGGATGCCCTTTTTATGTTGTTAATTATTTTTGTGATGAGATCGGAGTTTGGGGATGATTGAAAGGTTTTTTTTATTTTAATCGTCACTGTTGATGCCCCAGTCCACCAAGCCCTTGTGACGGAATCTGTAGCAGAGCCATGATACCAAAATCCATGAAAGTTGTTTCTGTGTATCGATGGTGGGACCCACTAGCGGACCTGATCGCAAATCTGGTCCGGTCATCAAACCATATAGGGCTGGGCGACCTTAGAGGCGGTGGACCCGTAAGGAGTGGGTCCCATCTGGCCCATCATCCATTGGTTCTACGAACCTGGGGCGGAGTTGCAGGTTGAGAGCTTTGTTTGGGCAACATGCAGTAGCGGGACCCATTAGGAGACCCGATCACAAATCTGGTTCGATCACGTTGCCGTGCATGGCTGGGCGACGATGTTTATGAGAGTGATCTGGAGTGGTCATCTGTGCAGTCACTATTCTAAGCTCCCCTGTTATTGTAGGCGTGGAGCACTTGTTCTGGAATGGGTTTTGTGTATGGCTGTGACTTGCTTGTGTAGGAAGGAGATGATAAACTGGTGACCTGTTGACTTGATAGCATATGACCTGACAACTTGTTATGTGTTGGAATAAAAAATGAGAATGGGGTGACCTGAGTACTTGAAAGGGATGGGATTAAAGTAGATGGGATGGTGATGACATGTGATGATGTAATCCCATGTTAGTGTGGTGAAATTATTTACATTGCCCCCTTTTGTTTTGTTAACATTAGGAAAAAGGGCCTTGGTTGTTTTATAAACTTAAATTAGACCCTTGGCTTATGCTGAATTTGGAAAATGTTTTGGGATGGAATCTTTGATTTTTCTAAAATTATAAACTAAGAATATTATGATTTACAAATTAATATTAAATGATATCTTTGGGTTTTAAACTTTTAATGGGTTACAATTATATTTTTGTATATTATTATTAGATCTTTGGACCAAGTAAATACCGTCTGGGCACACGGTATCTTACTAATGTGGAGTTTAGTATTTTGTATGACCTCGGGGAAATTCTAATGGATTTGAACTCAACACATCTCTATTTGGAAAACCCTTAATTGGGTCTTTGCACCATTGAATTAGAAGTGATGCGTTGATCTTTCATCTATTAGAGATTCCTGTGGTTGTTGAGTACGAGAGCTTATATTTGACCTTAGGATCGCTTTATATCTATGTCTTAACCTTCGCATGCATATATATGTTGGTTTAGGATGTGTATTCCTCTAGATGCATACCCTATTGTGTGTTATGGACTATAAAGTGGCTTGGCAAATTTTGTATGACGATTCGATTATGATATGGAATGTAGAAAAGCCAGCACTTTACTTTGACTTAGGACTCTTGTGTCGGAGCTTTATTATTCAGGTCTATTATGTTTATATGTTTATGTTTATGTGGGTCATTTATGGACGACTGCAGATCGATATGTGGACGGTTGATCACCGATGTGACCGGATCACTTATAATCCGCTATGAATGTGAACAGGTTATCCTGATATTTGTTTTATTTGATCGGTTTATGACCACCGACGTTGTGGACGGGCTTTCCCGATTTATTTAGGGCTGACCACCCGAAACGGGGACACTTGTCTTCGTGTGAATCATATTGCTCCATTTGTTTTATTTGGATTATTCTATACGTTCTTTTGTCATTGTCATTGTCATTACTTCGATATGATCACACTTGTCTATATTTTCTCGTTATCGTATTAAATTTCGAATTATGATTATGTTCTTGCTATTTACTTTGTAATAATTGGTGCATAGGTACCGAGCCCTACTTTACCCAGGAGACGGAGGAGGATCAAGCGTTTCAAACGTTTGAGCCAACTGACGAACCCGAGTGGGATGCCGGAGATGGCTTTGGAGCCGTCTGAGCCAGCAAACGGGAGAACGTCATCTTAGGATTTATTTTTAAATGAACTTTCTTTTAGTATTGAGACCCTTTTAGAATTTATTTAATTCATTCTGCAACTCTAATTATTAATACTTATCTGATTTTTATGTTGGGTTTCATTTATGAATCTTCAATACCAATTGAATAAAGCTTCCGTTGCATTTAATGAAATTTATTTTGACTCACCACATGTTGAAATTTTATGTGGGTCCACTTTTGGAAGCTTGTGTTGTATTAAACACAGGAATTTGAATTTTGTTTTAATTTTTCACGTTTTTCCCCATTTCTTATTTTGGGGGACGTGACATAGGGTGTGGGCAGCGCAGGAAGAAGGGAAAGAAGAAAGGAAAGAAGAATGGAAAAGGAAAAGAGGAAGAAAGAAAGATGGGGTGGTAGTGGCGGCAGTGGACACGCAACAGTGATGCGCAGGGGAGGAGAGGAAGGAAAGAATGGAAAGAAGAAGAAAGAAAGAAAAAGTGATTGGTTCAGGGAGTGTGCAGGCGGAGGTAGAAGAAGATGGAGAAGAACGGAAGAAAAGAAAAATAAAAAGAAAGAGAAAGAAGGTGATGGTGCAGTGTGTGTAGCTGGGTGGACGTGTGCGTGTGTGTAGAAGTGGGAGAAGAAAAGAGAGGGAGAGAAGAAAAAAACAGAAAGAGAAAAAAGGGGATTGCTTGGCGGGGAATGTGCAGGGAGATGGAGGAGTGAAAGAAGAAGAAGAAAGAAAAAGAAGAAGAAGAAGAAGAAGTTAATGGGGATGATGCAATGCCGATGATACAAGGAGAGGGGGAGGAGTTCTTACCTGTGAATGGGGCAATTTCTGCACATGGATGAGGGTCCTCCTCCCTCTGAGCTATCCGGTGGCGAGAGATAGATCCGTTGCTGTGAGTTCGGGTGCCGAAGAGATGGAGATTCTGGGTTGGTGGTTGTGATAGGGATGAGGTGCATAGGGTGATGGGAGAGATGAGAGAGATGGTGGATAAAGGGATCAGAGTGGAGATGGGCTCAGGAGAAGAGATGGATGGATGATCAGATGATGCGTGAGGTAGATGGATCCGGTTTCTGCGTGTATAAAGATCGATTTATTGAGATGGGAGAGATCAGAGGAGAGGATGATCATCTTTGTAGGGGGACAAGGATGAGGGAGTTATCAGAGATCTCATAGGATTGGGATGATCAGAGTTTGAGATAGAGAGGAAGAGGGAGATCGTTGGGGTAGGGGAGAGTCCAGATTTGTGGACTCTCCTCTCCCATGCAGATGATGGGCGAGGCGGGCCTGGTTCCGGTCCGGGTCAGGTATGGGTTGGGCTTGGATCCAGCTTTAAATGATGGGCTCAAGTTGGTTTGGGCTAGAGTCTAGGCTCATGGGCCTGGTGAGTTGGAACTTGATGGACCAGGCCTAGTGGGTCCGGGTTTAGTTTAAAAGAAATTGGTTCGGTCCCAGAAGGTAGGGCCCGATGGAAATTGGCCGGGTCATTTTTATTGGGGCCCAGGCTTCGTAGATTTCGAACCGCCCGTCGGATTTCGACATTCTACACATCGTCGGAAAGCTCTCGGCAAGTGGGCCACGATGAACCAACTTTCAGGACAATCAGAGGTGTAAGACCCCGACCCGAGTGACTCGATTAGCGCTAATTAAGTTGGGTGTTAGTGCTGAGCGCGATTAGTGATTTTTGACTAAGCTTGGATTAGTATAGTTCTTGTTAGCTTTGGAAAATTATTTTAGTGCCTTTTTGCTTAGTGGGACCCCTTGGGGGTTTCCTTTTTATTAGTCTTGCTAGCTTTTGGAGGTTGCTTGTTTTCCCCTAATTCTTGTCTTGATCCCGTTTTACTCGTCTTGTTAATCCTTACAACTTTCATGTTGATCCCGAACCCGTTTGGAACCCCGAAACCCGATCTTCTTGTTTTGAGGGCAAAACAGTCTTTTTACATGAAATCTGTGCCCAACACTCGATATCCTCGAAACCCGCGAAACATGTACTTTTCCGAAACTAGATATTTCGGTGATCACTTTTCTCTTCTTCGTCGATTTCATTCGAGATCCCGAAATTACCGATTTCAGCCCAAAGAGCTTTCCTAGTAGTGGAGCCCACACCCATTGCTTTATAAGGAGAACCCTCTTCTTCCATTTCCCTTTTCCAGCACAAGCATATGAGAGCCTAGGGTTTCCATCTCTTCTCTTTTTTTTTCTCCTTGCTTCCTCACCACCAAAACCCTACCAAATCTCACACCAATCAAGAGATGAACTTCACCCTCTTCTTCCTCATTGCTAGAGCTATTCATTGATACCATTTGTGGAAGGATCTACTCAACTCAAGACCCTCTTTGAGCTCACCTTGTCCATTTGAAGAGCTTCCAAGTGAGTTTTCCCTCCTATTCTTTTAGATTTATAATCTCTTAGCCATAGAGGAGCTCTATTTCTATTATTGTGAGTTCTTCTTCTTGTTCCTTGGTTTGACCCATTTTAGGGTTTGTTTTTGGGGGTTTTTGGTGTAGCTTGATACTTGGCTTGGAAGTGTGGATTAGAGCTTGGATTTCTTGGTTTAGAGACCTTGAGGCAAGTGGATGTTTAGTTTTAAAAGTGATTTCCATGATTAAATGTTTGCATTTATTGTATCATTTATGATGAGCTTTCACTTGCATTCATGATGCTATTAAATGCTTTTGAAAAGAGTTGGTAAGCATCTTTATTGTCTTGAAACATGATTTCTAGCTTTTGTTTCATCCATTGTCTTTAAATCTTGAATTGTAGTTTTGGGTTCTTCTTTTGCACAATGCCTAAGTGAATCCTTGTGATGTTGTTTGTCCTCCTTCCCTTAGTAATTGTATGAATGCCAATGGAGAATGAAAGGAATGGGTTTGGGGAAAGGAAAAGCTTGAATCTGAACCCAGGGAAGAAATTCCCGTGACTGGCGGTCAGCTCCGCGGTCAGCTAGCGGCTAACCGCCGTGTCCATCGACGGTTAACCGCCATCTAACCGCACAGTTACGGTCGCTTTTCCCGAGAGCTGAAGTCTCACGGTCAGCTCCGCGGTCAGCTAGCGGCTAACCGCCTAACCCATCAGCGGCTAACCGCCAGCCAACCGGATTGTAGCGGTCGCATTTCCAGAGAGCTGCAATTCCACGGTCAGCCTCACGGTCAGCCAGCGGTTAACCGCCGCATTCGCTGGCGGCTAACCGCCACCTGACCGCAAGGTAACCGAAATTCCCTGAATTCTGTGAATAAAAGAAGGATTGAAGGAAGTTTTCTCCCCATTGCTTGTGAACCTTTCTGAGAGCAATGGGCACCGCTCACCTGGGATCGTGCTCGAAGCCCCAGTGAAGTGTTCGTTGCTAGTACGTTAGAGAGAGAAACTACATCATCGAGATTCATTTAAGCATTGAGGCTACTGGAGTGTATAAGGAACCCGGAATGTCCCCCAAATTCAAAGAGTACCAAGTTTCCTTTATTATACGGACATACGGGATCCCTATTCACTTGAATTAGTTTTAACTTGACATTGTCTTGGCTTTTCAAAGAATACTTGTACTGTTCTGCTAGCTTTGATATACACGCCAGACCTGATACGATAGCTGTGCCCTGAGCACCCATGTCCTGCCTGAATATAGTCTTGTACTTGATTTATTTTACACATGTCTTGATTTCCATGTTTTAACCTATGAGTCGGCACCACTAAGCTTGGATACCTTGTTAGGCTGATCTACTGACGAGGTGATCCCCCTCTTGTCCCGCCAACTGCAGTTTGGATCTTGCTACCCGGTTATTTAACCGTGGTCTTGTCCTGATACCGCAGATTGCTACTGTGGTTCCTGATGCCCGGCTCGCTACCGTGGTCATGTCTAGTATATAGTATATATGTATATGTATTTCGTTGTACCTCCTCACTTCGGTGACTGAGGTCAACGCCTTGACTTGCTTGCTCTATCACTTCGGTGATAGAGGATTTAGCTTTGTGTGGTTGCCATCTTGCTAGTTTCCCTGATTTCTTTGGTTACCTTAACTTGTTCTACCTTGCATATATGTTTTTAACTAAATGATGCATTTACTCATGAAAATATTATCTAGACAGGTTTAACTGTTTCCAAGGTAAATGTTTTAGCATTAAATGTTTTTACTTTTATCCACCTGCCAGACCGTCGTGTCTGACCCTTTGTTTTGGTACTCAGGACCCGTTGTTGGTTTCCCCGAGGAGGAGCCAGAGGAGGCGGTCGGAGAACCGCAGCCGCTAGTGGAGTGGCGTGCTGATGATGTTATTTAAACATCGGGCTGCCGAGTTGCGAAACATTCTGGGGGTGGTTGGATAGATTTCTGGTGGTTATTGTTTTGTATATTGGCCTTTGTTGGCCTCTATTTTTGGGAACTGTAATTAACCGATCTTCTGATTAAACTTGAATATGTGCTCTTGGGTTATGCTTTAGGACATTGCTCATTCTGATATTCATATTCAAATGTAATCAGCCTTGATATTTTGTGAAATGAAATACACGCATGATTTACCATACGCTTCCGCAATTATACTAATTGGTTATGTGTGTTGGAATATCCTCACCGCGGACACCTGTGGGAAATCACGTGCACGGGTAATGAGTGTTCTTTTGTTAACCCGTGTACGCTTGATCATTAACATATCTTAATTATGGTCATCATTCCATATGATCGTATTCACATCACAATCAGTCCCGATCCCGGATTTGGTTCCCCGAACCCGGTCCGGGGTCGCGACAAGAGGTCTAGAAATGGTTGGTGATTTTTCACGCTGGTGCTTTTGGAGTGTGGGGCCAACTACCATGATTTTTTAATCTGCCCGTCTGATCACGTAGTTCTATACATGGATGGAAAGCACTTGACGAGTACATTGTAATGAGCCAACTTCCGGGGTGATCAGGTGTCTAGAAATGGTAGTTGATTTTTTTAGGGGGGCGCCCCGGAGTGTAAGGGACCCGTTGTTACTATTCTCGATCCGTCCGTCGGATCTCGGAGTTCTACATATGGATGGAAAGCCCTTGATGAGCAAATCGCAATGAGGAATTTCCCGAGGCGATCAAAGGCCCAAAACAGATAGATGATCTTTGACTCAGTGTTTAATTAGAGCATAATTGAGTAGGGTGAACTGAATCACCCGTCATAAGGTGCCGAAACGAGGTGTCTACAGTATGCCCCTCTTTGGAGGACAGCACGTGCAGAGTTGTTCTCCAAAGAAAAGGAGACACATACTCATGCCCCCGTTTGAGCCTTTAGGTTCATGGGAGTGGCGGCCTATGAGGGTGAAGTTAAACCGGTTTAGGAGGATCGAGGTGAGGTTGTTCTAGGCCACGTAGTCAATTTGGTCTCTTTTAGGATAGAGCCTGATCAAGTGATGTACGAGAGTTCTTAGAGTACGTCACCCCGTGCGTTCATTGTCCACCCAAAATTAAATGCCTACAATGTGGATCATCCTACTCGAGGGGTGTACAAAGTGTCAACGCAGGATTCTGGAAGTGTATGTTCAGGGTTCAGAAGTTTCTGTTGACCGACTTCATCTTGATGGCGCATATCACCAGATCTTCATTGCCTCCACTAGGTTCGTCAGGTCTTCCCTCATGTTATCATAAGCACTTCAAATCCGGCTAGCATAAATAGCATGAAACAATACACACTCGATATAAAGGCTAGCGGCATAACGTAATCGATTAATCCGAAACAAATGGGTGATCGTTTCCCAACTAATGGCATATCTCATTTCGACGGGAGTCATGCACAAAATAGGGTATCCGCGTGGGGTTTTGGATCAAGGGTTAATCGAGGAGGAGTGCGAGGCATGCTTATGTACGTGTATATATAAAAAGAGTGCCCTAGCGTATGGGGTGACGTATGTGATCGAACCCTGAAACAAAATAATGTGTAACATGTCCTGCATTCAACCAAAAGGCATTAGTAACAAAAGCATGCATGAGGTGATAGTGTGTGAACAGGTGAATGTTTGTGACGAAAATGCATGTATGGGACCTGAATTGGGAAACCGTGTAGAATAAATAGGTACCCGTATGTGTTCATACACATAATATGCATATATATATATATATAAAAATGCCCCAGCGTAAAGATGGTGTATTTTCTGGCTGAGAGTGAGAGAATGAATGTGGTCTAGCTCTCTGATCCATGGTTATAGGTTCAGTAGTGATGTGACCTTCCCCATCTATCTTTTGGAGATCGATCCCTCACGGTTCTTTTCCAGCCGTTTTAGTCCTTTTGGTTGAACTTTGGAGAGCACTAGGCTGCCTCTGGAATTCATGTGTGAGTAGTGGTTTTGTGTGTGGGAGATAATGAGTCACCGTGCTTCTTTAGTGTTGTGGTTATCGACCACTCTTTGCTCAGTTCATTAGACAAGGACCCATGTCATTTTAGCGGGCTTGGGTTTTGTGAATACTTTTTTCTTCTACTTTGGCCTTTTGGCCTTTTGCTTTACTTTTTTTTTTCATATGTGACTGTGCAATGCCTGGGTCCCTTAAGCTTTCTAATTAACCCATGTAACGAGCATTAGGCCAATGGCTCCTAAACTAGATGGCTTTAGGGCACTAGGTATGTAAATACCCCTATGGGCTTACCGGCTTGGGTTAAAAAGGCTACAAACCCAAACTAGTCACAAAACTTTTATTCTTTTCAGGACTTCTAACTAAACTTTTTTTTTTTTTTTTTTTTGGGACTGGCTTAGGAGAGGATTACCGAGGGTTTTGGCTTCTGAAGCACCAGGTATGGGGAGCAAACCCACATCTCATGTGACTCCACCGTGGTTTCTCTTTTCTCCCTCTTTTGAAAGTGGTATGGGGAAGCTTTCATGACATGGGTGACCTCATCTACAAACTCTCACATTGAATGGTTTCAACCGTGCAAAGCATTGTGTGGGGCAGACTCACTGCTCTAGTGTTTCTTTTTTTTTTTTTTTTTTTTTTTTTTGTGCCAGTGTGTGTTTTGACTTTCAGGTTTGGCCATAGCACATCTCCTCGGTCCTCCCTACGGGGTTTACGCAGCCATATCAAGAGACCGAGGGTCATACTCCGCGAGAAGTGGAGAAGGGTCATGTGGTGTACTTTTTCAAGTACATGGCATTCCATGGATCGGGGAGCTCTTCCCCTTCTGCATTTACTAATCTATATGCATTGCCAGAATAAACTTCTTTAATTACATACGGGCCTTCCCAATTGGGTCGCAATTTGCCTATAATGTGTGGGAGTTGTGATTGAGTGATTTGTTTTAATACAAGGTCACCTGTTTTGAATTTTCTTTCTTTGACATGCTTGTCATAGGCTCTTGTGATCCACTTCTTGTACACCTGAGCATGCTCTGCCGCTTTCATTCTTTTCTCATAAAAGAGGTCTAGTTGTAGCTGTTATGCTTCTCGTCTTTGGCCTTCTGTCATCTCTTCATCTAATTGGATCCGCAATGATGGGTATAGGAGCTCGAAAGGAAGAACTGCTTCCATCCAGTAAGTCAGGGCATATGGAGTCTCACCTGTCGGAGTCCTGATGGAGGTTCGATACGCCCACAATGCCTTAACCAAAAGGTCGGACCAATCACTACCTTTTGCAGTTTCCACCGTTTTCTTGATGATCTTGAGCAGTGTTTTGTTTGTAGCTTCTGCCTGTCCATTTGCTTGGGGATAATACGGGGTTGAATGATGTAATTCTATACCATATTTTGTGAACAACTCTTCCATTTGTTGAGATATGAATTGAGGGCCATTGTCAGTTATGAATACTTTCGGAATGCCAAATCCGGCTATTATGTTTTTCTGAATGAATTTGACCACCGTTGAAGCTTTGATGTTGACAAATGCCTCAGCCTCCGCCCATTTTGTGTAGTACTCTGTCGCCGTTAATATAAAAGCTTTGTTCTGAGTGTTTTCTACGGTTGGAGCTATGGGTCCTATGATATCAAATGCCCAAGTCGAAAAAGGCCAAGGAGCGGTAGTGGGATCTAGTGAAGATGACGAGGCGTGAATCAGGTCGGCATGCAATTGCATTTCTTGCATTTTCTGACGTAGTCAACGGCTGATTCTAATGATGGCCAATAATATCCTAACCGAATGATTTTCTTAGAGAGCATTGGGCCATTTACGTGTCCTCCACATACGCCGAAATGAGCTTCTTTGATTATCTCTTGTCCTTCCTCGATTGTCAAGCATCGTAGGAGGATCCCACTAAACGACCGTCGGTACAATAGCCCCCTGACAACGACGTATCTTTGAACCATTTCTTTTAACGCTCTTTTGTCGGATTTGGTGGCGTACTCAGGGATGTATCCGTTGCGTAGATAATTCAAGATACCAAAGTACCATGGATTGTCATCTGTGAGTTCTTCGTCATGTTGTAAGGGGGCAGTATCCATTCTTGATCAGGCTCCTCTGCTTCTAATTCCTTGCTCTTTGTTTCCTTTCCTTTTACTCTATCTTTGGATGGAACCCCATCGGGATCCTTGAGGGTTAGGTCTTTCAGCTCGACTGAAGGAGTGTCTATCCGTTGGATGTGAAAGGTTTCAGATCCTTTGTCGAAAGGGACTTCCACAATCGACGCCAAGGTGGCTAAGGAGTTGGCTAGTCGGTTCAGAGCTCGCGGGATGTAAAGAAAGGAGATCTTTTTGAACTGGGATATGATTCTCATGGCCTCTTCACGGTAATGAGCAAGCTTGGGGTCATTCACCTTCCATTCACCCTCTACTTGGGACATAACCACTTTTGAATCTCCGAGAACTCGAACTGGGATATGAAGCTTAGGAGCGCTTCGTACTCCATTTCATTGTTGGTGGCTAGGAACTCGACCTTGAAAGCCTTACGTATTGCCACTCCTTCTGGGGACAAAAGCACTATCCCTATTCATTTTCCATTTTGATTCAAGGCACCGTCAAAATACATTGCCCACAATTCGTGGTCCTTTACCTCTTTTATGTCTGCACATAACACGTCCTCATCTGGAAAATCGGTTCTGACCGGTTCATTGCGCGGTAGGGGTAGATGTGCAAGGTGGTCGGCGATAGCTTGCCATTTTATGGACTTTTGAGTCACATAAGTTATGTCGAATTCTGCCAAAAGCATTTGCCATTGCGCCACTCGCCCTGAAGTGACGGGTTTTTCGTAGATATATTTCAAAGGGTCCATCCTGGCCAGGAGCATGACTGGGTGGGCTAAGAAATAATGTCTTAACTTCTGGGAGGCCCAAACCACTGCTAAGCAGATTCTTTCCATCAGGGAGTATTTCCGTTCATATGGCAGGAGAGATTTTCTTAGGTAATATATAGCATTTTCTTTTCTACCCGCGTCATCGTGTTGACCGAGAACAACCCCTATCGCCATCTCAGTGGTCGAAATGTACATGATAAAGGCCTTGTGTTTAACAGGAGGTTTAAGAACTGGGGGATTCAATAGATATCTTTTCAGTTCTCAAACGCTTTTTGGCAGTCATCGTCCCAATCATACTGAGCTCCTCCTTTTAGCAATCTATAGAAGGGTTCACATCTTTGCGAATGCTGCGATATAAATCGGTGGATAAATTGTAATCTCCCGAACAAACCTCTTAGCTCTTTTAAGTTCTTAGGCGGTGGCATTTCAAGGATGGCTTTCACCTTTGACGGGTCCATTTCAATACCTCGATTGCTCACCATGAACCCTAGAAGCTTTCCTGATGATACCCCAAAGACACACTTTTTCTGATTCATTTTCAACTTTGTCTCCCTTGACCTTTGGAGGACCCTCTTCAGAGCCGCGGCGTGGTCTGCACGAGTTTGGGATTTAACTAAGATGTCGTCGACATACACCTCCATACAGTAGTGCATCATGTCGTGGAATATCGCCATCATGGCTCTTTGGTAAGTTGCACCCGCATTCTTCAATCCAAAGGGCATCCAACATAACAATAAGTCCCCCAAGGGGTAGTAAATGAGGTCTTTTCTTGATCCTCCGTGGAGAGCTTTATCTGATTGTACTCTGAGTACCCATCCATAAACGAGAGCATTGCATGCCCAGCAGTGTTGTCAACGAGCACATTTATGTGTGGCAAGGGGAAGTCATCCTTAGGCGAAGCCTTGTTCAGATTCCTAAAATCAATACAGACCCTGACGCATCCATCCTTCTTCTTGACCGGGACTATATTGGCGATCCATTAAGGGAATAGTACCACCCTGACGAATTTGGCCTGGAGAAGTTTATCGACTTCCTCCTTCACTTTCAATGCGTCGTCGGGGAGCATCCTCCTTAGCTTTTGTTTGACCGGTTTCACATTTCTTTCCAATGGGATTTGATGTTCTACCAAAAGTGGGTCCAATCCTAGCATGTCGTGGTAGTCTGATGCGAATACGTCCTGGTATTCATTCAAAACTCATAGGATCTCTTCTTCTTCGTCGGGTTCTAGGTATGCATAGATCTAGACTAGTTTGGGCCTTTCCTCAGTCCCCAAGTTGATTTCTTTGGTCTTTTCGGCCGCTGCTTGAGTTTGCTCGTCAAATCTCTTGATGACCCTCTGGAACTCTTTCGAGACTGCGTCGTCCTCTCCTTCGACGTCTACTAATTCATAAACACCCATTTCGTCCTTGGCATCATTGGTTCCTGAAGACGATTCGGGCTCCGAAATAATGGACATAGATCGTACCCTATTTCGCTAATTCGGCTCATGATTTCCTCTAGCCGCGATTGTTCCACCGGTGGGATCTTCCAGCGCTCAGGTTTCCTTCTGGTTCTGCAATAGTCTAAGGTTTCTACTCCTAGGCTACCTATATTTTTGGGATTTTTGTTTTCTAATTTTTTGGGGTTTTGTGGCTTTTTGATTTCTTTTGGATTTTTTGGAATGGTATGGTACAGGTTGGGTCGTGAAAGGGCTATCTAAGGAGGAAGGTCCCTGCCTCGGGTAATGCCGAGCTGCGGGGCGATACACCACTTCGCTGTCTTCGGGATTTTCGATCTCCCAGGTTTTGGTGGCTTTTTCTAAGGTTCCTGCTCTCCAGTGTCGCCGCGCGGCCGGCCAGTATATGATTTCCTGGCTATCGGGGTCTTCAATTTCCCAGGTTTCATAGTCATCTCTCCTTTCGGGAATCGGCGTTCTTTTTTTTTTGGGCAATTTCGCCGAATCACTGGTACTAATCATGTTGCATGACAGCATTCGGAAATCTTCCTCCAGGGAGGGACTTGATCCTCTAATATCTTCGAATTCGGGGAATCCTCCCCAGGTACCAAAGATGTCTTCGTAGGTCTCGACCTCTTCGTCTTCAGATGACGAATCAATTATACCTTTTATTAAAGGCTCTTTCCCTTTCTTCTTGGGGCGGACCTCATGGCATCCCCCTCCATCGGGAGGTTCGTTGGGGTCTAGGAGTTTGCTGTGCCTGATGAAGTGTTCGCCTAGTTTCCAATTTCTTTTAGAGATCGTCGCTTGGTCGTACGGGTCGAATCCTAACCCTTCTGTCCCTATCTTTGCTCCTGGGATGACGGGGTCAAGGATCCCGTCCTCATTTTTACCTAGTCCGAATCTGGGTTGATATTCGAGCTTTCTCATGAGGTTCCAACCTTGTATGCATTCTTTTCTTAATGGCGGTTCGGGTAGAGGAACCGGATCTAGTATCATACTTCGGATAGGATCGATGTCGGTTAGGGAAATGATAGGATCGATCTTATATCCGTGGGTTTTGGTCCCGGGCGGGATAGGAGCAGGCCGCAAGGTGGGAAGTATCTGAAGTCCTTTCGGTTCAATTACTGGTGGGTCCCCCATAAGTTTTACGATTTTTCCTAGATAGGGAAACTTAATGCATTGGTGTCTAGTGGACATGATCGCTTTCATGTGATTCAGCCAGTGACGTCCTAATATCAAGTTAAAGGTCGCCGGGATATCCATGACATAGAATTCTTCAGGTATCGAAATCGGGCCTGCTTGCACCAATAACATGATCTTCCCGCAAATGTTTTTCTTGTTTCCATCGTACCCTATCACCACCAACGGGGATGGGGTTAGATCCTTAGCGGTTAGATCCAGCGTCTCGTATGTTTTCAACGGACAGATATTTAAAGACGCCCTTGTGCCTACCAGAGCACCAGATACTTCTTTCCCTGCAACCCTATTTGTGAGATGTAGTGGCGAGGTTCTTGCTTCAGGTGGTATCTTTTTTAATTCCTCCTCGATGAAGTTGAGGGTTGGTAAGACAGTCTCCAGGGACAAGGAGGCGATGGATGTCCTTAGTTGGTCCGGGGTTATGTCTTTCGGAACTTGTAAATGGGTGATGGCGTCCATTAACTGCTTCTGATGCATTGGGGATGTCTTGATCAGGTCAATGATTGACACTTTGGCGGGTATCTTCGTCAGGGGCCATAGGAGGTCATATTCTATCCCAGTCTCCAGCTGAATGTGAGTTCTTTCTTGGACATCTTCTTCGGTTTGGCCAGGGATTTGCAATCCTGGATCTGGTGTATTCATGATTGGAGGTAACTGTGGTGGGCGGAACCGTCCTGATCGGAGGTGTGCTTGCGATGACTCTATACCCGAAGAATGAGTTAACTGGGAGTAAGTGACGGTTTGAGACCCTCCATGTGCGAGGTCATCGTTGAAGTACACTTTGTAGAGGTCAGGGGAGTCGACTACCATGTCGGTTCTAAGATTATCTAGTCTGAATTTAGTTCTCCCGTCCCAATTGACGTATTTCCAATAGTCATCATCTTGAAAAAAATCATCATAGTGGGGTTGATACTGACTAATGGTCGGCTAGACCGGGAAATCAGCTGATTGATGTGACACAGTAGCAACATTTGCCGGCGGTCCTTGCAACGGTTGTGTCGAGGTTGACGCAGCGTGTTGCGGCATCGAGTTCGTGTATATTTGCATGTTGGGCATCCGCTGCATCGTACCAGGAGGTGAACCTTGGGTTTGTTGCGCTCTTTGTGGACCGTGGGCTCCCATGGGTTTGATGCTTCCCCAATCAATCATTCCTTCATCACTGAGCTCGTAGATCAAGTCTCTGGCCGTATAACAATGCGTTAGGTCATGTCCCGGCATCCTGTGATATACGCAGAATTTCGTCCCATCAAGGTGGTCCGGCCATTGCTGTTGTCTTTCCGGTGGGAGCTGGATAGCGTTTTGTTCCAAGAGTGACTGGAAAACAGTGATCCAAGGCTGAGGGAGGGGCGGGTAGTTAGCTCTTTTCGGTTCGAGTCTTCTTTTGTTCCCGTCATTGTTTTGGCCTGAATTATTATTATAGTTATACGGGATTGCATGACAACTCGGCCGAGGATTTGTACCCTGATTTGGGTTTTGAGGCATCACCGGCTGATTCACAGGTGGTCGTGCCAGATTTATGTTTTGTCTTGGATAAACGGGTCCCCCTTGGCCATGTGGTTGTTGACCGTATCTTTGATCATTCCGAGAAGGGTCTCGGTAAGTTTGGTCGTCCTGGAAGTTCTGAGTATTCCCTTGAAAATTAACATCCCGGTTTTGCCCTTGATTCCAGTGTTGGCTGAAATTCATTTCCTGATTATGATTATATGGGCGATAAACCACATCTTAAGTCGAGTTTACCGCTGGGGCTGTACGATTTTCCACTTGATTGGTCGCGTGACGGACAACTGTTTTTTGATCGGAGATGCCTCAGCTATTCAGTATCCCATCATCTAGGTTTTACTTCATTCTTGACAACCGATGATGTAGGCTGCTCCAGTTCATGAGTTCCCCTATTGTCATCAAGGTCCTCATCGGTTCTCTCATGTTAGAAATGACCATCCTGACATGCTCCTCTTCTTTCATATTACAGTCAGACCTCATGAATTGACTTGGCCATCTCGCCGCGAATTCTTCATAATCCTCATTGTTCTTTTGCTGTAAGTTGGCTAAGTCGTGCCATAAGGGTTTGTTCTTGTTCAGGTGCTGGTATCGTGCCAGGAGTTTTTCTATCACATCCTTAAAGGTATTGATCTCGTGCGAGGGCATGGATGTGTACCAAGTTAGCGAGTCTCTGGCTAGTGACTCTTGAAAGTAGTTAATGAGGAGGGCGTCATCTTCAGCGATGTCGCGACCCCGGACCGAGGCCCGGGCCCACGATTGCGCGGCGATGTGATTAACCAACACAAAACACACCGCCGCTTTTGTATTTTTCCCACAGGTTTCCGCGGTGAGGATCCCAAGACACGGGTCGAACTCACACAATTAGATATACGGAAGCGTGTAGCAAAATGTGTCACACAAATCTTAAACAATGAGGTGCAAGAGACATTATAAAATATCGAGACAAGGTATCAAAAGAGAATGTCATCACAGCATTCCTATCAAGATTAAAGTTTTGCAATAACCCAAAGTATGTTTACTTTCAATTACAAAACCCTGAGAGGCCAACAGAGGCCAATACAACAATTAAAATCCCAAAAGATAACCCACACTAGGCGAAACAAGAATCAATATCCCGACCGGCGTCTAGATGACGTCGTTGGGCTGCCACTCGTGTACTGGTGGTGGCTCAACAGCCTCCTCTGGGCACTCCTCGTCACGCGTGAACTCTCCTGCACCTGGACACCAAAATAACAAGCATCAAACACGACGGTTTTGCAAATAAACGATTTAGGCATGAATATGAGAAATAATGTTAAAACAGTTCAAGATCTAGATACACGTTTCAAGTTTACGAAACTAGCATGAATACTTATAATATCATGAAAAGATAAATCCACATTGAGCTCATCCTTTCTCCGTCATACATAATGACAAGAGCAAGCACGCACGACAAGCATGACACGAAAACATGATCCCATGCCACACAAGGTAGACAGGGTATCTGGCCGCGGAACCGGACCACGAACACGCACGATGTGTAATATAATAGACGATTAGTTTGCAAATAGTCCACATGTTTAAGGACCCCCAGGTAGTGGATCAAGCTAAAAGGGCAGTCCAAGCTCAGTGGTATTCACTTATATCATGAATGCACAAAACATGACGATACACATTCGAGAACACGACAAAACAAGAGGGAAATCATTTAACAAGCACAACTTGACAACACTAGCAAAATAGCATAGTATTAATGCTTACAAACTTAAGAAATGATTCCCTTTTTTATTCTTGAAACACATCTTGAAAACGAACTTGCACTTGTAAATCAAACGAGAACACGATGATGCATGAAGCATCAAAACAAGAATTCGCACATAAATCTATCAAGCATAGGCTGAGAACGATCCCTGACCCTTGTGGAATTGAAAACCAAATTCGGAATTCAATAAAACTTAGTGTCCCCGAAGGTATATTACATTTTGGAATTCCAAGTGCACAAGGTCAATAAAAAGGTCTAAAACCTAGTCTAGTTTTCATTCCCGCAAAAATCCTTCAAAAACAGTACTTTTTGTAACTGTCAGTCTGGGTTAAGCATCTCTACCGGTAGAACTACCGGTTTAAGCACTTCTACTGGTAAAACTACCGGTTGAAGCACCTCTACCAGTAGAACTTCCGGTAGACCAAGGGTTTTCAATTTCCTCAACTCTCTGCCAAAATCTGAGCCACTTCTACCGGTAGAAATTCCGGTTTAGGCACCTCTACCGGTAGAACTTCCGGTAGAAATAGGGGTTTGCATTTTCCTCAACTCTCTGACAAAATTGGAGCCACTTCTACCGGTAGAACTTCCGGTTTAAGCGCTTCTACCGGTAGAAATTCCGGTAAAACTTATGACGTTCAACTTTTTTCACACTTCTCTCCCTTCTTCACTTCCACATTTTCACCACTTGCACTCCCCAAGCCTACATGCTTTCCAAGGGATACATTTCCCACATTTTAAGGCTTTCCATCCACAATTAATCCATTCATTCCAATGAGAAACATTAAGACCTTTCCAAATACAAATTCATAAAACTTACAAAACCAAACTTGATTCTAAGAACTTGGAAAAGTCATTACAACAACACAAGTAGAGGAGCTCAAACCCATGATTTAAGAGAACATAAACATAACATACATTCATAGGTTTAAGCATAAAAATCATGTCTTAATGGAAGTAATGAAACAACAATACAATGTATATGAAAATCCTATAAAGTTTACTTGCCTCTAACCAAAGCCAAGCAAAACTCCACAAAAATCAACAAGGACGGGAGCTCCATGAAACCTACACAAAAAAAAACCCCTCCAAAAAGAGAGCACACAAAATCACCATTTTGGCCACTACGAACCCCCATTTCGAAAATGGGTTTGAAATCATGATAAACAAGCTCTAGGTGAGCTAAAGAACCTCAAATAGAAAGAATGAAGGAAAACACCAACCTTGAGCTAGCTAAACAAGGGGAAAGGAGGTTGAAGATGATGAATAGTGCAATGTTTTTGACTCCAAAAACGGTCCAGCTGTAGCTTGAGAAGTGAGGGAGAGATTGGCGGAGTCGGATCGGAGATTAGAGCTTTCTTGCTAGATGATTTCCAAGGGAGAAGACCAAAGAAGAAAACTTCCTTCACTAACTTGCTCTAGGTCAAAAGTTGCAGAGATTTGGAAAAAGGGAAATGAAGGAAAGGGAGAGTTTATATAGTGTCTGGAAGTGGGTCCCCTAAGCAGTGGAACTTGAAACGCTTAAAACATGGTCTTGTGGACCTTGTATGAAAACGACGAAGAAGAACAAAACGATCGTCGAAAAATCTAGTTTCGGAAAAGTATACTTTTGACATAGTTTCACGACTTCAAAAATTGTGCCCAGATTTAGCATAAATAGTCAGATTTACCCTTATTGGGCCAAAACTTGGGTTTCTGGGCCTCAAATGCATGCAGGTTAAAAACGAAAGTTGTCACGAATAATAAAACCATTTAAGAGAAATAAAAATCACATCCACATCAAAGATCTAGAACAAAGACCCATTCTTACACGTGTACTCAGGGCGTCCCTAAGCGTGTCTGACTCATACTAAACGTCTTCTAAATCCCCAAAGCTATAATCCAGACTAAGTCTAATCACATTCTAACTGAATTAGTACTAAGACTCGCTTAAGACTAAACACTCACTTAATTAGCACTAATCGAGTTGGTCTGGATCGGGTTCTAATATCCTCCACCCCTTAGGATATTTGGTCCACCAAATATAAATAATTTTACCTCTGGTAATAGGTGTGGATACTTCTTCTGGACTTGATCTCTCAATTCCCATGTGGCTTCTTCTGGCTCGTGGTTTTCCCAAAGTACTTTGACCCAATGGATAGTCCGATTTCTCAGTTCATATTCTTTGGTGTCGATGATTCTAACCGGTTTCTCTACATACGACGCGTCTTCTCGAATATTTAAAGGCTCATGTGGAATAATGTGAGAAGGACTGTGAACATATTTCTTGAGCATGGAGACATGAAAAACATTATGTACCTCGGAGAGTTCCGGCGGTAATGCAAGCCTGTATGCAATATTTCCAATCTTGCTCAAAATCTCATATGGGCCAATGTATCTGCTGGACAACTTTCCTTTCTTTCCAAGTCTTAAAGTACCTCTGACCGGTGAGACTTTCAAGAATACTTTGTCACCCACTTCAAACTGTAATTCTCTCTTGCAAGTGTCAGCATAACTCTTCTGTCTGCTTCGAGCAATCTTTAATCTATCCTGAATCTGTTTAACTTTGTCGCTTGTTTTTCCAACTATCGTCGGTCCATGAAAACTACGCACACCGACTTCTTCCCAACAAACTGGAGTTCTGCATCTCCTACCATAGAGTGCCTCGAAAGGTGCCATTCCAATGCTAGAATGGTAGCTATTGTTGTACGCAAACTCACAAAGAGGTAGGTTCTCATCCCACTGAACCTTGAAATCCAAAACACAAGCATGTAGCATATCTTCAAGAGTCTATATCGTCCGCTCTGACTGACCATCTGTTTGAGGATGATACGCTATCCTGAATTGAAGTTTGAAACCCATGGATTCAAGAAGAGATTTCCAAAATTTCGAAACAAATCTACTATCTCTGTCGGAGGTGATGGAGACAGGCTGGCGATGCTTACTAACAATCTCGTCAACGAATAGTCTTGCTAGTGGTGCCATATGCATCATATTCCCAGTCTTCATCGGAAGGAAGTGAGCAGACTTCGTAAGACGGTCTACTATAACCCAAATCGCATTGTTTCCCCTCTTGGTATTAGGCAAACCGGAGACAAAATCCATAGTAATGTGCTCCCATTTCCACTCCGGAATCTCCAAAGGCTGTAACACACCGGGAGGTTTCTGATGTTCTGCCTTGATCATCTGACAAGTCAAGCAACGAGACACAAAAGCTGCAATCTCTCGCTTCATATTGTTCCACCAAAATCTATTCTTCAAGTTATGGTACATCTTCGTGCTACCCGGATGTATAGAGTACCTAGTATGGTGGGCTTCAATCATAATTTCATTCTTCAAATCATCCACATTTGGTACACACAACCGGTCACGAAAATACAACACTCCATCAGAAATCCTGAAATCTGGACGTTCTGCAATCCGATCTACAATCTTGGCCAATTCTGGGTCTTGCAACTGACTATCTTTGATTCTCTGGATGAAGGTAGGCTCCGACATGGTCATATTTGCCAACAAAACACCTCTCCTCAAGTGTTGTACCTCCACACCAAGTTCTTCAAACTGTTGGAAAACACTAACTCCTCTCAAACTAGCCATAACTGCTGATTTTCTGCTCAATTCATCTGCTACAACGTTCACTTTGCCTGGATGATACTTGATTGGAAAGTCATAATCTTTTATATACTCCATCCACCGTCTCTGTCTCATATTCAACTCCTTTTGTGAAAACAAATATTGTAAACTTCAGTGGTCTGAATGGACTTCGAACTTCTTCCATAGAGGTAGTGCCTCCACATCTTCAAGGCAAAAACTACTGCCGCCAACTCCAAGTCGTGAGTTGCATAATTTACCTCATGATTCTTCAACTGTCTCGAGCCATAGGCAATCACTTTGCCATCTTGCATCAATACACCGCCTAATCCCACGTTGGATGCATCCGTAAAAACAACAAATCCACCGCTGCCCGATGGTAATGTGAGGATTGGGGCTATGGTTAACCTTTTCTTCAACTCCTGAAAACTGCCTTCACACTGATCGGTCCAAACAAAAGGTACATTTTTCCGGGTCAACTTCGTCAATGGAGCTGCAATGGACGAAAAACCTTGGACAAATCTCCGATAGTATCCTGTTAACCCCAAAAGGCTTCTGATTTTTGTCACACTGCTGGGCCTCTTCCACTCAATGACTGCTTCTATCTTGGCTGGATCAACTGCTAACCCTTCTTTCGAAATGATGTGACCTAAAAAGGAAACTTGCTCTAGCCAGAATTCACATTTGTTCAACTTAGCATAGAGCTGATGGTCTCTCAAAAGCTGTAACGACGTCCTCAAGTTCTCTTCATGCTCCTCCTTACTCTTAGAATACACGAGGACATCATCAATGAACACCACTGTAGAGTGATCTAAGAACTCTGCAAAAACCTTGTTCATGAAAGCCATGAAGACTGCGGGTGCATTTGTCAAGCCAAAGGGCATCACTAAGAATTCATAATGCCCATATCTCGTTCGGAAAGTTGTCTTTGCCACATCAGACTCTCTAACCCGCAACTGATGATACCCTGACCTCAAGTCTATCTTGGAAAAGTGTGCTGCTCCTTGCAATTGGTCAAATAATTCATCTATCCTTGGCAAGGGGTATTTGTTCTTGACGGTCACATGATTCAATCTTCTATAGTCGATGCACATTCTGAGACTTCCATCATTCTTCTTCACAAAAAGAACTGGCGCTCCACAAGGTGAAACACTTGGCCTAATGAAGCCTTTGCTCAACATTTCTTGCAACTGAAGTTTCAATTCACCTAACTCTGCAGGAGCCATCCTAAATTGAGATCGGTGCAGTCCCTGGAAGGAGTTCAATAGTAAACTCAACTTCTCTAACTGGTGGTAAACCCGGGATTTCTT
Source organism: Umbellularia californica (assembly GCA_028538565.1). Lineage (NCBI taxonomy): Eukaryota > Viridiplantae > Streptophyta > Magnoliopsida > Laurales > Lauraceae > Umbellularia > Umbellularia californica. Next base: position 34,124,185 of record JAPQWN010000004.1, read on the forward strand.
CTGGAAAAACATCCAGAAATTCACACACTACGGGGATATCCTCCACCCCTTGGGACTGTTTATCCTCCGTGATAAACGCTATAAATGCTTCACAACCACTGCCCACCAATCTGTTAGCTTTCAACGCTGAAATGAAACCACTGGAAGACTTCTTCCTGTCACCCTGAAACATCAACTCTGTCTGTGGCCCTTGCAATCTGAATGTGATGGTCTTACCAAAACAATCCATAGTAGCATGGTAGGCAGGGTTTAAAACGAGCTTATACTTGAAATTCAAACGAAATGCACGATGACGCATGAAGCATCAAAACAAGAGTCCAAACACAAAGTCTATCAAGTTTAGGCTAAGACCATTCATTGACCCTTGTGGAGTTAAAACCCAAATGTCGGAGTTTTGACAAGGTTTGGTGCCCCAGAAGTTATAATACATTTTGGAATTCCAAGTGCACAAAGTCAATTAAAGGTCTAAATCCTAGTCTAGTTTTCATCCTCACAAAAATCCTTAAAAAACAGTGCTTTTGGTGAATTTCGGTCAGCCCTCGGTTACCTATCGGTTAACCGACGTTGACCTGTCGGTCGATCGACAGTCGACCGACGGCTGACCGACAGGTTTCAGCCCAAAAAATGTAGCCTCTGGAATTCGGACCGACAAGTCCTCGGTTGGCTGTCGGTCGACCTGTCGGTTAACCGACAGCTGACCGACGAATGACCTGACAAAATGTTGCTCTCTGGAATTTGAACCGACAGATCTCGGTCGGCTCTCGGTCGACCTGTCGGTCAACCGACAGCTTACCAACAGAACACGGGCAGTGCATTTCTGTTCAAATTTTTCACAACTTCTTCCTTTCTTCACTTCCACACTTGAACCACCTGCACTCCCCAAGCCTACATGCTTTCCAAAGGATGATTTTCACACAAATATCCATTCTCATTCAATCAAAACTTCAAAATCACTAAACCATTTACATTGAAATCATGTATTAATAACTTGTAAAGCATTCCATTGAAAAACATGCTTCCATTCAAGACAAAACCTCTAGATTAGATAGAGTGATTAGCAACCATGCTTATAAAGATTAAACAAACTAAAAGAGATCAATAACATGAAAGAAAAGACAAGCTTGATAATAAAACAACATTTCTCAAGGGAAAATACCCAAACTTACAATGCACTAAGAAAGACTAAAATGTTTACTTGCGTTGGTCCAATATCAAGCAAAAACTTCACAAAACTCAACAAGGATGGGAGATCCATGAAATCTACACAAAACCCCCAAAACAGAACACACAAAAAATACCATTTTGGTCACTACAAACCCCCATTTCGAAAATGGGTTTGAAAACATGGAAAACAAGCTCTAAATGAGCTAAATGAACATCAATGAAAGAAAAGAAGAAGAGCCCTAACCTTGAGCTAGCTGAACAAGGAGAAGAGAGCTTGAAGATGATGAATAGTGAAATGGATTGGCTCCAAAAACGTCCCAAACGAAGCTTGAGAAGAGAGGAAGAGAATGGTGGAGTCGGATTAGGGATTAGAGCCTTCTTGATGGATGATTCCAAGGGAAAAAGACCAAAGAGAAAACCTTCTTCTCTTCTTCACTCTAGGTCAAGAATAGTTGCAGGAAAATGGGGAAGAAGAATGGAGGAGAGAGAGTAAGAGAGTATATATAGTGTCTGGAAGGTGGGTCCCTAAGCAGTTGAACTTGAAACGATTAAAACATGGTCTTGTGGACCCCGGATGGAATCGACGAAGAAGAACAAAACGATCGTCGAAAAATCTAGTTTCGGAAAAGTATAATTTTGACATAGTTTCACGAATTCGAAATTTGTGCCCAGATTTAGCATGAATAGTCAGATTTACCCTTTTTGGGCCAAAACTTGGGTTTCTGGGCCTCAAATACATGCAGGCTAAAAATGAAAGTTGTCACAACTAATAAAACCATTTAAGAGAAATAGAAATCACAATCCAAGAAAAGATCTAGAACAAAAATCCACTCTTACACGTGTACTCAGGGCGTCCCTGAGCGTGTCTGACTCATACTAAACGTCCTCAAAATTCCCAAAGCTATAATCCAAACTAAGTCTAATCACATTCTAACCCAGCTAGTACTAAGACTCACTTAAGACTAAACACTCACTTAATTAGTACTAATCGAGTTGGTCTGGGTCGGGGTCTAACAATCTCCATTCATCTATATATGCTATTTAAATTTTACATCGAAAATTAGGATTCCGACTGCCCTCAAAATCGATGGATCACGATCGCCAACTATGGTAACGGCCGTAACACCGTTCTTCGACGAAAGCCGAAGAAAAATGGGAGAAAATAAATGAGTGGGTTCTTCCTCTCGTCTAATGTGTTGCAGGTAACACACGACGGTTGTCTTGTCACATTAATTTGGGTCTCTTTGGGTCTCTTTAATATAGGGTCAATTCAGGGTCATGAGTTAAAGTCCAAATAAGGTTAACCCTCACATAGCAAAATCATGGTGTATCCAAGTAAAATAAAATAATTAAAATAAAGGAAATAAAAAGGGGGGAGGTGCCAAATATTTAAGAAGAGGATCGGCCCCGTTCCCAATTACCCCCTTCAAATCCCTTGGTAAAATAGGATTTAAAGGCTGACTTTGCAAACCAAAATAATGATGCAAATGAGACTTTGACTTGTGATTTCTGTGTTTTTCGTGTGCGATACATGAGTGATAAAAGTGAAAGGCCGATGGGCCGAAATTAATTGGAGGTGGCCGATGGGCCGATGTTTGTTTTAGGGGGGCCGATGTTTGTTTTAGGGAGGCCGATGGGCCGTGATTGTTTTAAAAAGTGTATGCAAAATCATTCATCCCATCTCGTCATTCTCATTTATTCAATTTTAAAAATCAGTACTCCATTCCCTTTTATCATTAAGTTCAATTAAATATCTGGCACCTGAGGTGGAGGAAGAAATCAAAGGAAAATATTTTTGGGTTTATTTCGTTGGTTTTATAGTTTTTATGGATTTTTGACATTGGGCTAGAAGCGCCTAGCTATGGGATTTTTATTTGGATTTACGTGATTAATGCTTTATTACTGATCATCGGATAAATCATAACCTAAGGTCCTAGACCGCCCACATCAGCTCTCCCGGTCCCCTAACGGAATAGGAAAAGTGATGGGACGAAGCCTAATGTTCTAATCTATCTAATGGGGAAACCCGATCTAATGCTAGGGTGTAAATTGTCTAAGTTTGATAGCTCCTATGTCTAAAAAGCTTACTAATTTTGATTTGGTTTGTTTTAAGCGTGGTTTGACTGAGAATTATTTAAGGATGAGTAAAGAGTTTTTCAAGGTTCTGTTTTAGTGTGTTAAAGGTTCTGAAGTTTTGGGTTTTACTTTAAATGATTAAAAGGTGTCGAAACCAGTAAAACGAGGGGTGCGGAGGACTTAGGCGCACCTGTGGTGGAGCCTAGGTCCTCTTGGTGACTTGGGCGCACCTGTGGAGGCGCCCAATTGACTACTCTATATGGTTCGATTGGTTGCGATGGTATCGACTTGATTTTGGAGTTTTGTGGGGTTTTGATAAGTGTAAGTTTTTGTTCTAATGTTGTCTTATGTTTTAGGTCAGATATTTTTAATATTCTTGAGTCCGGAACTCGAAACGTAACTAGAGTTCACAATTTAGTCCAAACAGGGGACTTGGGCACACCTGTGTGGGCGCCCAAGTGATTCTGTGTACTTGAGTGGTGATTTGATGTCCTTCTGACTTGATTTGAAGCTCCGAATAAGTCTAAGTCGATCAAGGTTTTGATATCAAGGCTGTTGTTGGTTTGGTAAAGGTTCTGAGATGTTGATTTTGGCTGAGATTTGAAGTGAGTTGGGATGCAGTGGCCCCGGGACTAGGATGGGACTTGGGCACACCTATAGTGGCGCCTAAGTCTCTCTGGATGACTTGGGCGCACGTGTTCGGTTCGCGTGTTTTTCTCTTCTTGTTTTTTTTTGGGTTGATTTGAGGTTGAACTTTTATGGTTTGATGTTCTTTAAATTAAATGTGTTTCACCGTGTTGTGTCGATTGGAATTAAGTTAGGTTTCAATTAATTAGATTTCTTAGTGATTGGTGGAGGCTGGGTGCTAAGAGATTGCTGCCTATGTGGATGTTTTCGTAGCTTAGGTTGGTTTGATCTTTTAGGTTAATTCAGGCTTCTGGCTTCAGTTGTTTCAAATCGTAAGGGTGTTCTTGTTGGAAGTAGGTGGGCCTCGTGGATAGATTTTCAAAACTTTTGACCTACTTAACTCAGGGATCAAGTACCCATAAGGCCATAAACCATATCCAGGATGCATAACTCTCAATCTCATGATCATGTATAGTAATAACTCTATTTAAAGGATAGAAACAAGTAGCCAACTAGCATCCATAAAAAAAAAATCTACAATATGCAATGAAGTAGATTATACCTTTGGAGCTCGGTTGTGCTCTAATGGAGAAGTTGCGTCTTTATTTGATGATGAAACTCTTTCACTTATCAAATAGGAATCTCCAAGACCTTTTGATCTTCCACGCTATGACCCGTATCAGATTCTCTTTTCTCAAAAAGATGGGTGGGATCTCCAAGAGAAAACTCTCAAAAAAACTAGAAGAGAACTAGAAGAGGGAAGAGAGGAGAATGAACATGTGCAACTCTTGCACAAAAGGGCTTGGACGTGAATCCCTAGGTGAGGATCTCCAATAGACGTCTAGCACACTTATCTCCTCTATTTATTGCTAAAAGCAAATTCCTCTTCTTTGTTATCTAATTGAAATATAAGTCTTACTTCTTTAACAATTAGTAACTCTCTTCTTTCTAATTAAAATAGAAGTCTCACTTCCATTATAATTAGTAACTTACTATTACCACTATTAGAAGTCTCACTTCTAATAGAAATAGTAACTTTCTATTTCCTTTTAGAGTTCTACTATAATTAGTATCTTTCTAATAACTTAGGCTAGCGTGGGGACCATTAGGGATTCCTTAGAAAGCTGGCTCCAACTGAGACACCGCGACCCCACATCTCATGTGCAATCCGGGCCCACAGTTAATTGCAAATAACACCACTATATAAATGCAATTGCACTTCAGTCTTAGGAATAAATTACATAAAAGTCCCTAAACTTCCCTATTACCACAAATAGGCCCTTCTATCAATATCCATGGATCAATTGAAATAAATCTGTCTCTTCCAATCTTAGTTCCACATCTTTTTATCCTTGAGCCCCAATTAATCACTGTGATCATCAGTACCATCCAATCAACTCTTAATCGAGATGGGTGCGCACTTACTAATGACGAATTCATTAATTGGCACAAGGGGATAATAGAGATAGATTCCATCTTGATCATTCAATGTTCCCACAGTCAAACTACCACATACCCAGGACACCGAGGTGTTGACCTACAGTTGGCCTCACTCATTGGTGACTCTAAGCAAATGAATAGATAGAAACTTGAGTTCATTAATGTCTCAGAATTGAGAGCCTATTGCTACGAAATTATGAGAGCAAACCTTATAATCGAGACAGAATTCCATAAGGTGCTTCTCGTGGTCCTTCAATACATCCAATGTACCAGCACCATGATCCAGAATCTTCCATTCTGATGATCGAGACAAATCACACTATCTCATAGTGATCAAAGTGCTGCAACCTTATCAGATAAGATGCCCAGTCTCATCACTGGTTGTGAAGATATTTAAGTATAAGATTTGTGACATATGTTTCCCGTGTGTGGATCTCATCCATACACATATATTACATATAATATACTAATGGGACACGGTTCAACTCATGAACCATTATGTCAAGTGTATTGGTCATATGCATTAAGTAATAAAATAACATTCATCTAATGAAAGTAAAGCATGATTTTACTGATAAATAAAGAAATTAATCAATTTATTCATCATCTAATGGATTGAGACCATATAAACTAACAATTCTAGTGTGTTGATTTGGGTCGAGATTTGAAATGAATAGGGGATTCGATGATTCCCAAACTAAATGTGACTTGGGCGCACCTATGGTTGCTCCTAAGTGTCTGGGATGACTTGGGCGCACTTGTGGTTGCTCCTAAGTGTCGAGGGTGACTTGGGCGCACATATGGTTGCTCCTAAGTATCTGGGATGACTTGGGCGCACCTGTGGTTGCTCCCAAGTGCCGGTCCAGTAGTTTGTTATCTTCTAGTGTGTTTTTAAGTTCATTTCAAGTATTCGGCTCTGGTTTTTGTTGGGAGATGTTTTTGTTTTCGGGATTTGATAGGTATATCGTATGAATGAGGGTTCAAATTAGGAGTTGGTTATCAAGGTTTGATTAAAGTTTGGTTAAGGTTTGAATTTAGAGTTGTTAATTGGATTTCATCGATTAGGGTCTTAATAAATTAAAGCTTATTGATTAGGTTTGTTAATCAGGATTTTAATTGGGACTTGTTAATTAAAGTTTTATTCAATTAGGGGTTTTATTAGGAGTTAATGATCAATTCTAGGGATTTAATTAATTAATTAATTAAGTCTATGGATTTTAATTGAGTTTTTTAATTAGGTGTCTTGAATTAATTAAGTGTTTTAAATTAGGGTTGGTCAAGTTTATTAATTTACTTAAGCATTAATGGAATAACCTAGGATTATCTAGTTAATGTCTAATTCTATAATTCTACTGTTTCTTTTAATTATTTTTTTTGTGTTCTCTTCTCTAATTACTAGAGAGCAAGATGAGAGGAGAAGTGTTTTATGATTTTGTGATTTTCCTTTTTTGGTGTTTTTATGCAAAAGCAATGCAACCTAACCTAAAGAACAACTTAGGATCCTCTACTGAATGTCTACTCTTTTCCTTTTTACGGACTTTTCTATTTCTTTTAATTTTTTTTTGTTCTCTTCTCTAGTTTCTAAAGAGCAAGATGAGAAGGGAAGAGTTTTATGATTTTATAATTTTTTGGTATTTTTATGCGAAAGCAATACAACCAAGTATGATAATCTAATATTTTGAAGTCCGAAAGTTGAGCAATCAGTTAAAATTATCACAGAGATCCAATTGCAAGTTAAATGCAATGCAAAATGAGGAAAATGCAAGCTGGAAGGCAAACTAGGGACTTGGCGCACACACAGGGGCGCCCAAGTGTCTTTGCAGGACTTGGGCGCACACAGAGTGGCGCCCAAGTGTTCCCTCTGCGAGTTGTGATGTATTTCAAACTTCTAGCGATATCCCGGTGTGATTTCTAACAATTCGCGACTAAGTGCAGGGTCCTACTGTGAATTATTATATCAAAACTTCCGGATTTGAAGAGTAATAATGCGAGGACCAAGATTCGGGGGATGAATCCCTTTGTAGGGACTTGGGTGCACCCACAGTGGCGCCCAAGTACTTCTGTTTTTCTTTCTTCTTTTTTCCTTCTTTTCTAGCAATGATATTTACTCTTCTTTCGATCCTTTTAATGCTCTTTACTGGTCTGAGGGCTTTGATATCAATTCGTATGAGGATTGGCTCAAATTCAAAGAACAAAGAAGCACATGAAACGGAAAATCGGAGTCAAATTCCCAAACTTGGGACTTGGGCGTACCTGTGGTTGCTCCCAAGTACCTGCCTGTACTTTTTTCCTCTTTTACTTCCCGTTTCCCTCTTTTTTAATTACTTTTTGCGTGATTTTCAACACAAAGTCACAAATCCAAAGGTACTGATACCAACTTATATGAATAGAAACCCGGATTTGAGAGAGAAATCGCAGGTGAGATGAAAATTGGAGTCGAAACCCAACTCCTAGGACTTGGGTGCACACACAGTGGCGCCCAAGTGCTCTTTCCCCTTTCTTTTTGTTTTTTTTTTTAGCACTTTTCCTTTCAGATTCAGATTTTTCCTAACGAGAATGAGATGGATGCAAAATCTATCCTAATCACGAGTTCAAGATGACAAGAATGATGCAGATATACAAACTGAGAATGATCCTAGACATATTACTAACATGATGGGATGCTAACATCAGATTCTATCATAACTAATATAGATCTATGATGTGAAAATGATCCTAAGCATGTTTCTAAACAAGAATGATGGTGAAATGCAATGAAATAAAAGAAATCTACAAATACCGGTTCGAATCGTGTTCTTCAAGTCCTAAGTTGAAGTTCTTGCGCAGATCCATAGCTTTGGGAGGCTTTCTCCATTGCTGGTCTTGGAGAACCAAAGTAATCTTCTTTCTCCTTTGTTCTAGATCTAAAAATCTCCTTTGTGATCTCTCTTTTTCTTTCTTTTTTACTCTACTTTTCCTCTCTTTCTGGTAGCCTCCCTTTTGCAAAAGTAACATAAGAAGTCTATTTATAGGGATTTTGGCATGGAGGAGGGGTTAGGGCTGCTGGTTGCATGAGTTTCTAGAGTCTTCACGCAAACCAAGGTAAGATGGAGTTTTCGGGGACTTTGGCGCACATGGAGGGGCGCCCATGTGGGTCCCATGAGTTGGGCACCCACATGGTGGCGCCCATGTGAAATTTTGAAGTACAATGGGTCTACGGTCCAGTTTCGGATTGTTTTTTGGTCTAAACCAAGTCGAAACTGCGAAGAGTAGAGTGAATCATACCTAAGTATACCTCAAAGTGTATTTTTAACATGTCTGGGGACTTAGGCACGCCTGAGGTGGCACCCAAGTTGGTTCTAGGACTTTTGCGCACACATAAGTGCGCCCATGTCATGTCTTGGGTCAAATGGGCTCGGGGTTTGGTTCCGGTTCGTTTTTCGGTTGAGATCGGGTCGGAACTATAAAAGGTAGAGCGGTATGCCGTTAAATATGCACTTAAGTGCTTTCTTAGGGCAACCAGGGACCTGGGCGCACACAAGTGCTTCCCTGGGACGTGGGCGCACCTACAGGGGCGCCCAGGTGTGTGCCTGGTCGGGGTTCGCAGGCTAATCTTCTGACGGCCATATCTTTTGACCCGTTCGTCGTATTTGGACGTTCTATATATCATCGGAAAGCTCTCGGAATGTAGAATCTTTTGGTCCATACATCATAGTGATTAAAATTTAGGAAATAGTAGTGATGTCTGGGTCAATGACTCTAGCCCTTTAAATCATGTTAATCACATCGCTCTTAGGCAAACTAAGTGTAATCCCTCTGGGATCAACCCGAGTGTGTTCCATGTAATTTGGAAGGGACTTGGATAGTGTTGTAGCCTATTATTTGTATGAGTAGTGGGTTGGACTCGAGATTTCGATGCGATTCAGCCTTTCTCTCATGAATTTCTAGAGACTGTCAAACTAAGTATAAAATTTTCAGCAAGCTTCTTCATTGTCATTAATTAATCTTAATTATACCATTAACCATTCAATTATGGGTGAAATGTGGGCACCGTTATGTATGACAGGTGTTTAAGGCTATCATAGGGGGCCAAATGAGGTGTCTATAGTATGCTCCTCTTTGGTGAACAACATGTGGAGAGTTGTACTCCATAGAAAGTAGACACACCACTCATGACTTACGGGAGCTTTTGAGCTCGCGGGAGTGGCCACCTATGGATGTATACAATTGCAAACTCGTTCTAAGGGTGTGGTTCACTTTTCTAGGATCAATTATGATTCAGGGGAAAAAGGAAAAAACAAGAAGTTACGTGCCTACTGATTTGATTGGAAATCTGAGATCTGTGCCTCGGTGCCGAGGTATTTCCACGTGGCGGGTTGGGAACTATGCCCCGATTGCTCAATTTAAAATGATGGTGGGAACTGTGCTCCGATGGTCTGAATCAGAAGTTGGTCTTTCTTGGCTAAGTCACTATTAGAGTTTTATTTGTTCCTACAATAGAGTACAATTCAATTTGTCATATATAACATCTTTTAACTTTCATCCACAGTTGAATACCCAAGGCATAGTTAAAATGAACTAGAAATAATGGGGATCTTGAAGGCAATCATAAACATAGTTTAAGCAATGGTGTGAAGTGCATGTGAGAATGAGATGCATATATATTTTTTTAAAAGATATTTTATTTTGAAACTCAGGTATGCATAGAAAAAGCTAAATCAATGGAAGATGTTCACCGGAATAACTTTCACCCTCTAGGGATCTCGGTCTTCACCCAAGCTTAGATGAGAACCCGGGATAGATTCGATCATCATTTCATGCTTATCATGGAGAGTTTTAAGTTACATGGATTCCATCCTCCAACGTCAAGATTTGAGTAAGCAAACACAACAATTCGTGATAACACAGTATTATGGTCGCCGTACTGATCATAAGCGCTTAAGGGAGGCCAACGGCGACTCAATTTCAGACGTGTGGTAAAATCATGAAAATCATGGTTAGGGATACTTGCCTCAAGAGCTTTCCATAAATCCATCGATAGGGATCATTACTGATTTCTTTCAATGTTCATTTGCTGAAGTTCATGCGATCAGTGTGCTTGAATCACCTTTGGTGCTCTCATTTTCGCTTTGGGAACCTGTATTGAATAGACACTAAAAGATTCTGCATTTTTCGTTAGTGCTCAGTTTCATAACTTGCAAAGGTAACACTTCTAGTTTCATTGATGGAGATGACATGGGATGCAATGCATAATGTATGCGTGATGGGACTAAAGTGTATATAATGATTTTCCTTGTGAAGGGGTGATGTTCGGTGCGCGGGTTTTCGCCACTTAGTTTCTTTTATTACTCTCTTCTAGTCATTGTTTGTTGTAGTTTTTGTTTGTTTTGTTTACTAGTCATCAAAAAGTCATTTTGATCTTAGACTTGTGCATTGTGGGGCTCCCCGGGTCAAAAGGTATGGTTGGGCGCACATGGAGGGATGCCCATGTGTTTTTGGGTACTTGGGCACACCTTTATGTGCGCCCAAGTGGTCTCTCCTACTTGGCTCATGATTCTTTGATGTGGTTACGCGAGGTATTCTTTGCGTAGTGAAATTGGGAAGTGAAGGGACTTGGGTGCCACTAGGAGTGCGTCCAAGTGGCATTCCTACAAAATTTGGGGGGTAGAAGGACTTGGGCTCCACCAGAAGTGCGCCCAAGTGGCATTTTGTCTTCTTTTTGAATTAGGACACTAACCTATATAAGGAATGGCTGCCTTTGGGTTTTTTTCACACTTCCTACTCTTCCAAATTCCGAATTCTAGGGTCTTTGGTCTCTCTCCTGCTCCCAAGTAAGCACTCTCTCATCTTTGTTGGTTCTAGTTCATGCAACACATCTTCTAGTTTATTTTGTTCTCTCTTTTGGCATGGTGTGATGTTTTTCATTGTGATAAAATCTTAGGTTGATTTTGGGTTTGCCAAATTATGCTTTTGTTTTTCTTAGGTTGTATAAGCTTTTCTCATCCTCTTCCCCTCTTTCTTTTTTTTTCTTTTTTTTTTTTTAAAAACAAAGATGTTGCATTACATGAGCATTTAATTCAAAGTTACTTTGACAAGGGGGCATGTTTTTGGTTTCCTAGTGATCTGAAAGTGACCGAACAGTACCCTTGGTGATTTATCCCACGGATTTCAGGGGCTGTGATGAATAATTTTAGGCTAAACTGGACCCATCCGTGATGAAGTCCTTGAAGTGGACTTGGGCGCCACCCCTGGTGCGCCCAAGTTTTTTTCTTTTTTTTAATGTGTATTTGTTTAGTCCCCATTCTCCGTTTCAGTTCGTCACTCTTTCATTGTTCTTCTTTTGATCTTATGATGTTTTCTTTGTTATCATTATGTTACTCCCTTTCTTTTCATTTGTGCTAAGATATTGCATAAAATTTGGACTTTTTGGCTCCTAAACGACTTATTAGGATAATCCTACAGTACTTCTAAGAGTATTTAGCACGGATTTGGGAAGGCCTGATAGAATTTCCATCGCTGAACCCGGACTTTTCGGGACGAATTCTTTGGAACAGACCTAGGCGCCACCCTTGGTGTGTCCAGGTGGTTCCCCTCTTTTTTTTTTTTTTTTCGTTGTTGTTGTTTGGGGCTCCTTCAATCTTGAAATCTAAGCCTTTTTGGATTTTTTTTTATTCCGTGAAAGGTTTCTAATGCCTTGTATATGTGTTTATAGGTCTTATTCTATTCCAATGGCTGGCGCCCCAGTATTCTCGTTCGTCATTGATGGTGTTGGAGGTCCCCCCACTTGCAATCCCTATTCACCAGGGGATGAGTATTGGTCCTCAGGGGATGAAAGGATAGGTTACCATGACTCCAAGGAGCAAGTTGAGTTCTATCTCGAGTATGCGTCATCCATGCCTGCCACCTATGATTGCGTGTTCCAATTTGAAGAGATGATGGATTAGCAGCTCGTGGATGTCAAACGCAGGACATATGATTTGCTAGTGATGAAGTATAAGAAGATTTGCGGGCTATACGGAGATTTATGCATTGTAGGGAGTACTTCTCTTGATAGATTGCATCGTTACGATGGGCTCCTGGAAGACTTACCAGTTTTCGTTAATGATGTACTCCAGTCTCTTTTGTAGAGTATGATGGACCTTCAGGCAATGCTTGAAGTTTGGGAGGGCATGAAGACTGCTAGTGAAAGAGCTCATATCGAGGAATTTAACGCATTACATAGGCGGATGGATCAGTTAGAGCTCATGACCATGTCCTGCCCACACGAAGCCGAATCGGCTATCCTAAGGCGCTACAGAAAGTATTTCGATATGCAAAACACCACCCTTTCGGCGCTTATCCATCCAGTGTACACATCTTACTTGGACGATTTCAGGCTAATTCGGGAGATTTGTGATGCTCTTGGGGATCCTTTAAACACTTTTGAGGAAGTAAATGGGCGGCTTAAGACCCACATCTCAGGAATGTAGGCACGGTTGGCTCGTTTTCCAATTTTTAATGGGATGGTTCACCCCCTATAGAAGACTTTACCAGAAATCCTTATCTTAGGCTAGTTTCTCTTTGTTTATATAAGAGGTCAGGTCATTAGGACCATCTTAGTTAGTGATAGACCCCATCTAGGGTATTAGGAGCAAAGGTCGTGACCTCTATTTTAGTCAATGTGTACGATTCAATTGATTCAGTTTATTGCTATAGTTATTGTTTAATGACTCTTATCGAAGTTCAATAAAAGTTGATTTAGATTTTTCTTTCTTTCTTTTTTTTTTTTTGTTTTTATTTTGGTCTGTTATGTGGTAGTGCCTAGTATTGAATGGTAATGAAATTTGCTATGATGATGCTAATGATGATGATGAGTTATGCTGGATAGCCGTTTTATGGATGTTTGATGGTAATCATGGTTATGGGGTTATGCTTGGACTTCTTCTTAGTTCTTTTTCTTTTTTTTTTTTTCGTTTTTTTATATGATTTATTTATTTATTATTTTTGTTTTATGCGTGTGTGCATTTTAGTTGACTTATCATGATGTGGAGTATGTGGGTAAATGCATGGATTTGGATGCATGAACCATTAATGTATGATACCTATGGTGAATCCATAATGTATTTCAAACCGAATCAACTGACCTTTGCATGTTGTTTGTACTGTTCTTCTTAGGTAGAGATGGACCATCGATGTGCCGCCGATAACCTCAAACTTCGTCTAGTGTCGAGGTTGGTAATCAAGTTAAGTCAAATTTTGTTAATGTTAGATTGTAGTTATTAATAAAGATTTGACTTTAACTTAATATGTGGGTGTTAGGTTTGATCCGCGCCCCCCCCCCCCCCCCCCGCTCTCTGAAATTTGAACCGACAGGTCCTCGGTTGGCTGTCGATTGACCTATCGGTCGACCGACGGCTGACCGACGGTTTTCCTGACAGAAAGTTGCTCTCTGGAATTTGAACCGACAGGTTCTCGGTTGGTGTCGGTCGACTTGTCGGTCAACCGACATATGACCGACATAACTTGGGCAGTGCATTTCAGTTTAGAATTTTTCCCACTTCCTTCCCTTCTTCACTTCCACACTTTCACCACCTGCACCACCCTCTGTGATTTTCTGAAAATCCAATGTTTGATGATTGAAAACGACTGATCTTCACCGACATCTCGGATCCGCCATCGAAAGCATGAAATCATCACCGATCGCTCCAAGATCGCCGACCGGCTGACCAAGAAAGTACACTTTCTGTCCGACCGATCGTGAAATCGACAAGACAGATGTCACCGGCCCACCAACATCAATCAATGTCTGAAATTGCATCACAATCCGACATCAAACAATGCGTGGATCCACCTGTGATGATCGCAAGAAGAATCTCAAAAGGCGCAGCGCGGCCTGCGACTCTTCACATGCCTTGGCGACCACTTAATGACGTTAATTGACCCGTTTATGACAACTTAATGCGGTCATTAACTCATTATTTTGGACGGCCCAATCAGATTCAAGCATTTGAGAGTTACAAATCCAAGCAATCATGGCATTAAACCCATGAAACTCCCATCATCATGAAGCATAAAGGCAATTAAAAGCCCACTACCTTCATAGGCCAATCACAAGCCATGAAAAAGGAGTTACAAAATCAATTTGTAACTCCTCATCAATTCCTTCATCATGGCCATCAATGCCAATAAACTCCTCATGGCTACCAAAAGCCTATAAAAGGAGGTCCATTCCAAGAAGAAAAAAAGGACGAAAATAGATCCCAAGTGCAAGCTCTGAAAATCCAGAAAATCCAAGAGAGAGACGAAGTTCTGCTACTTTGCTCCCGGAAGCACCACAAGGTGATCAACGTCCCTTGGGGGGCCACCCCCTCAAGGTCTCCTCCTTCTCCAACATGGCCTGAACGCGGCTTTTCAGCCCGTTTACTTGGTTCTTCATCGGATATAGGACCTCATCTTGGTCATTGTCTTTTAAAAACCGAGGTTAGGAGCCAAGCCAAAGAATCAAAGCATCACATGTTCTCATTTGAAGGACGATGGCGATGCCCACACATGACTTGCGACTGTCGATCTCAACGTGTCCCCACAATCTCCTGAGAAGTTAGATCCATTTTCTTACTTTTCTATTGTAGTTTGTATTTCCTAAAGAGACAAAAAGAAATCACAATCCTTGTCTTTCACATTTGATGAGTTTTGTAAAATCGCCTTTCACGGGAAAATCGCCTTTTACGGCAAACAAACAAAAATGCCTCCTACGGCATTCTAAAAAAAACAAACTTGTCTCTTTTCTTAATATTAATGCAATTTGAAAAGTTAGAAAAAAAGAATGATTTCCTTTCCACTTGTGAAGGTGAATCTCTGGATTATCACCATTCCAAATTCCAAGTAGAAAGTAAATCTGGCATACCCGTACAAAAAAATGTTGATGCCTGAGATCTTCCCTCCTCCGCCGAGACCCAGGTCAGCCCCCGGGGTGCGGAGGGAGAGGACGGAAGATTCCCCTTTTCGGGTCCATTAAACATCTATGATGAAAATATTCCAAGATATGCAGCATAAGACGGTCGAATGCTATGTTGACGACCTCGCCATCAAAAACAGAAGAAAAGAAGACCATCTCAGTGCTATGTTATCTTGTACACAAGAGCTCTCGACCACTCTTTGAGTGCTTTGCTCGCACAAGAAAACAACGATGGAAAAGAAGTTGCTCTCTATTACCTTAGCCGCATGATGGTAGGTGCAGAGCATCGCTACTCCCCAGTCGAAAAAGAATGCCTTGCAGTAATGTTCGTTGTACAAAAGCTGCGTCACTATCTGCTGTCAAACACAGTCTACCTGATTTCGAGGATCAACCTCCTAAAGGTCCTTGTCACAAAAGCAGGTTCTCTCAATGCCTGACTGGTAAAATGGTCCATCCTTCTATCACAGTTTGATATTAGGTATGTACCACAAAAAGCAATCAAAGCCCGAGCTCTAGCAGACTTTCTCGTAGAGCATCCATTGCCTAAAGATTCTCCACTCAGGGATGATCTCCCAGACGAATTTGTCTACAATGTGGAAACTTCCTTATCAAATGTTTCCTGGGACATGTACTTTGACGGTGCAACCAGGACAAATGAAAAAGGAAAGCAAATATCGGGAATCGGCATCCTCTTTGTCAGTCCCGACAAATACATGATCCCACACGCCTTCTCGCTACTGGAACCATGTTCAAACAATGCGGCTGAGTACCAAGCCCTGATTGTAGGATCGGAACTCGCCCTCGAATCTAGCATCACCATGCTGGAAGCTTTTGGGGACTCTCAACTGATCGTCAACCAGATGAATCAGAAATATGAAGTCAGGAAGCCTGATTTGCTACCTTACTAAAATAAGGCACAGTCGCTTCGACAAAAATTCAACATCTGTCACATCACCCACATCCTCAGAGGTGAAAACATCCGTGCAGATGCCCTGGCTGGACTCGCCGCATCCATGGCAATCCAAGAAGGGGAAAACATGCAAGTCACAGTGTGTCAAAGAAGGATTCTCCCTCCTCTCAACACACACCAAGCAGTTGCTGAATGCCACCAAGTGGTTGGAAGTCGGATGTCCATCCTCAAACCTCCGATTGGAGACTGGAGAGATCCGTTCATTGATTACATCATGTTCGGAATCCTACCTAAAGATCCAACAAAGCGGGTAAGTATCCAAAGACGAGCCCCAAACTTTTATTTGGATATACCTTCAAAAGCACTTTACAGAGAATCCTTCAACGGAGTACTCCTACGCTGCTTGTCAAAACAAGAGGCTGAGGAAACTCTCAAAGAAGTACATGCTGGTCTTTGTGGAGCCTATCAGGCTGGCCCTAAGCTCTACAACCAGATAAAAAGGCTAGGTTATTATTGGCCCACCATGGTAGCTGATGCAATGCAATTTACCAAGCGCTGCCAAAAATGCCAGATTCACTGAGATTATGTCCACATGCCTCCAGAATGGCTACATCCAACAGTAATCTCATGGCCTTTCGAAGCCTGGGGTATGGACATCATAGGTCCCATTTCTCCCCCATCAAACAAAGGTCATCGCTTCATCTTCGCCGCTACGGATTATTTCTCCAAGTGGTCAGAAGCATTTACGCTCAGCGAAATGAAGACTTCATCAGTCCTTCAGTTCTTGCGCACCAACATTATTTGTCGCTTCGACATACCTAAAAGAGTCGTCCATGATAACGGACCACAATTCCGGGATCACAGATTCTACAGGTTCTGCGACAAGTACAAAATCCAAAGTTGTCCTTCGACTCCATATAATCCAGCAGCGAATGGACTAGTAGAAGCCTTCAACAAGACACTCTGTAAAATTCCCAAGAAAATGGTCTCTAGTCACAAAAGAGACTGGGGCGACAAACTACCAGAAGCTTTGTGGGCCTATCGAACCACCGTTCGAGGACCAACCCATAGGGCACCATTCTCTTTGGTCTATGGTTGCGAAGCAGTTGTCCCTTTGGAAGTACAAATTCCTTCCTTAAGGGTATCTTTGCAAAATGACATGACGCAAGAAAGCAATGTCAAATTGAGACTCCAAGAGCTGGATAATTTCGATGAAAGACGACTCGAAGCTCTACAAAGCATTGAGTTGTACCAAGCACGCATGGCAGGATGTTTCGACAAAAAGGTCAGGCAACGCGCCTACAAAAAGGGTGACTTGGTTCTTACAGTAAAAAGACCCATAGTCTTTGCCCACAAATCCAAAGGCAAATTTGGCCCAAAATGGGAGGGACCCTTCGTCATCGACAAAGTCTTCTCCAATGGCGCATACGCTCTTCTAAACATGGAAGGGGACAAATGTATGTTGTCCATCAACGGCAAGTTCTTGAAGCGGTACTACCCTTGAAGACTTCCTCAAACGGGTCAGAGCGATATTTACACGGCCAAAGCCTATTTCCAAGGTACTTGCTCGTCAAACCCACCCCTTTTGAAATTTTCATCTTTATGTTGAAGTTTCCAAAAAAAAAAAAACTTTCAAAACAATGCTTAATTTCATCGTTTCATTGTTCAAAAAAAAAAAAATTAAAATCCAAAAATCAAAGTTTAAGAGCCTCTTCCTAGACTTGACCAAAATTTCGATCCTTGAACCCAAAATTCATGGTTTGAAACAAAAATCGGGACTTAGGAATTTTCACCCTAGACCGCCTCGGCTTTTACAACCAAAATGGTTTTAAGTCAAAATTTATGACCTTCGTGTCTTTAAACAAAAAAAAAATTGGTTTTTAGAAACCGTGGGGAAGCGACACTTAGTCGATACTCGCAAAACCCAAAAACCGGAAGGATGCGAACCCCAATCGATACTTCCAAAACCCAAAAATCGCAAGGAAGCGAACCCCATTCGATACTTGCAAAATTTCAAAAATCGTGGAGAAGCAACATACCAGTTGATATCCATAACCCAAATTTAAAAAATCGTGGAGACGCAATATTCCAGCTGCTATCCACAACCCAAATTTCAAATGGTTCGAGAAAACCTCAAATTTCAAAAATCGCGGGGAAACGACACCAAGTCAGTACCTGCAAAAACCAAAAGTTTTGGGAAAAGCAGGGAAGCGACGCTTAGTCAATACTTGCACCCCAATTCGCGAGGAAGCGACATTCCATCGATACTCGCAAAACCCAGCCCGCGAGGAAGTGACATTCCATCAATACTCGCAAATCAAATGAGCAAGGAAGCGACATTCCATCGATACTTGCAAGACCATTCAGCGGGGAGGCGACATTTAGTCGATACCTGCATTTTGAAAACCAAATCCTGCTATAAACGCCAAAAAGCGGCTATAAACGCCAAATTCGGCTATAAATGCCAAAAAAAAAAATCCGGCTATAAACGCCAAAATCCGGCTATAAATGCCAAAACAAAAAAAAAATTCAGCTATAAACGCCAAAATCGGCTTTCATGCCAACAAAACAAAACTTGGTTTTCAAAAAACTCGGCTATAAACGCCAAAATCCGGCTATAAAATGCCAAATCCGGCTATAAATGCCAAAAATCAGCTATAAACGCCAAAAGTCGGCTATAAACGCCAAAATCGGCTTTCATGCCATACAAAAAAACTTTGGCTCTCACGCCACAAACAAAACAAAATTCGGCTCCCATGCCATTCAAAAAAAAAATCGGCTTTCACGCCATCCAAAAAACTTTGGCTCTCATGCCACAAACAAAAAGCTTTGGCTCGTATGCCACAAACAAAAAAAAAAAAACCTTGGCTCTCATGCCACAAACAAAAATTTTGGCTCTCATGCCACAAAAAAAATTTGGCTTCCATGCCACAAAACAAAATTCGGCTCCTATGCCATTCCAAAAAAAAAAATTGGCTTTCATGCCATCCAAAAAAACTTTGGCTCTCATGCCACATACAAAAACTTTGGCTCTCACCCCACAAACAAATTACAATTCGGCTCCTATGCCATTAAAAAAAAATCGGCTTTCACGCCATCCAAAAAACTTTGGCTCTCATGCCACAAACAAAAAGCTTTGGCTCGTATGCCACAAACAAAAAAAAAACCTTGGTTCTCATACCACAAACAAAAATTTTGGCTCTCATGCCACTAACAAAATTTGGCTTCCATGCCACAAAACAAAAATCGGCTTCTATACCATTCCAAAATTCGGCTTTCACGCCATCCAAAAATTTTGGCTCCCATGTCGCAAAACAAATTTGGCTCCCATGCCACAGACAAAATTAGGCTTTCATGCCATCCAAAATTTGGTTTTCAAGCCATCAAAAACCAGGCTTTTTGCCACAAAATTGGCTTCCATGCCCAAAACAACCCTTTGACAAAAGATTTTCACAAAATGACAACCTTTTGATCAAATTCTTAAACAAACATTCCCATCAACTTTCGCTCAAAATTGTTTTCATCAATGATTTAAGTGAAAGGAAGGGGATACAAAAAAATATAGTACCAAAACTGTTTATACATGAAGGTACCAAAAAAAAAGAAGAAGGAAAAAGAGTTTGTTACAACTCAGGAGCTCAATCTGACATGGTCTTCAACCAAAGGTTCAACTCCTCAAGCAGACCCTTGGCCTTAACTTCCAAAGTTTTTAGGCCACGCTTCTTCAAAATGTCCCCATAAAACGCGGCCGAATGCCGTGACCCATTTGCAGCACGAGGAAGTTCTTCCCAGAGGACCTGCCACTGCTCATGCTCCTGAGTCTTCCTCCGGACATTACCTCCAGCTTCCTCAACCTGGCGAATGAGAGTCCCCTCCTTGTCACGAGCCTCCACAATGGCAGTCCATTTGGCAGTAGCTTCTTCCTCTAAAAGATCAAGGCGCTGCCTGACCTCGACGACCTCCTTATCAAGGCGGTCCAAGTCTTGCTTCAGCCCCATGATGGATAACTCGGTAACGTTCTTCTCCCAAACGATCTGCCTCCGAGTCTTCGTGACCTCAGTCAGCTCAGCTTTGACTCTGCTGGATGGTTTTATGAACATCTCATCAAAAAAGTCACCATTTGGGAAACTCTTGGTCTCAGTCCATTTGTCCCCCAAGGTGATGATCTCCTCAACAAAATCCTTGGCGCTTGCGATGTCCAGACCGACTTCTTTGCTATCAACAAGGATGTCCTGCACATGCTCGATCATGCCAAAACCAGCTTCCAAATGACCTGAAGAAAGAGTCTCAACCCATGAGCTCAAGACGGTCTTTAACACCTTCCTTGCATATTGAAGGTGCGGTGCAGATGATGATTCGCCATTCTTTGGTGCCCGACTGCCCACGTTATGCTCCATTGGAAGAGTAATCAATAAACTCTTTCCAACGGAAGAAGCTGACTCATTGAAAGAAGAAGAAGCCCCTACTCCTGGATCAGCCGTAGGTATCCCCTGTTCTGGCTCCAAGGAAGACGGAGGAACCTCTTCTGCTGCTGCACAATCTGTCAAGGAAAAATACAAAAGGTATGAATATAATCTTGTCAAAAATACATCAAGATTATTATTGCAAATATACCTGCTTCGACAACCGGCGGAGTACTCTCTGCCTCTTTGAGCTCATCCGAAGCATTGTCAAAAGTTGCGTCCATGGATGGCTCGAAATCGTTAGAATCCTCTAGCAAGTCAGCTGACAAGAAAACAAAAGCTACATGTTAGCAAATGACAGCACAAACAAGAAAAAAAAAAAAAAGCCAAAGCAAATCATACCAGGTGAAGGTTCTGAAACCACTCCAGAGTCCCTGGGCTCTTCCTCAGATGCTACGACTGGATCCGTCATCGCCTCATCGGCAGGAACCTCAGGCATCATCAGGTCATCGTCCTCTACTAAAAAAAGGGCAGTGGATCAAAACAAAATCTTTCAGAAGAAAAAAAAAGGGAAGAAACAAAAGAAAGAAAGGGGATCATACCAGCTGTCTCCTCTTCTCAGCTTCTCTTCTCCGGAGGCTCGTTAGCATCCACAGACACCTCCTCAGCAATGGTGAGAGGAACTTCAAGATCAGAAGGACTATCGTGCCGTCTCATGTTACGGCGTTATCCTCTCCTCCTCTTGCCTCGGCGGGTCAATCCGCTCGACGATCCTGCCCCACTATCAACATCAGGCCTCTCACAAGAGTCCTCACTGGATGGTCTACTTTTCTCAGTAGACTCCATGGAAGCCTTCGTATGCTCTGCCTATATCATAGCATCGATCTCGGCCTCCTCCTCTTCCAGCTGTCTCAAGACCTCACCAGGAATCCCTTGTGCAGCTCCTGATCTGATGATGTCCTGCTCATTGAGTGTCGCGCCCCCAAAACCGGGATCCGATCTCGGGGACGCGAGTTTGGGGAATTTGTATTTCCCCTCCCAGGATCCGCGTGTGTTAGGATGGCAAAATTCACAACACATTAAAATATTTCGCGGAAGCTCTACAAGACGTTACTACCCGGAATCCATATCCATCGGGTTCCGTGTCGTACTCAATCTGTCAGCATAAAATTATCATAAACATATTTAAACTCAGACTGGAACAATTCATAATATCAAAATATACAGAGCTGACGGTAACAGGCTTGTCATTACCCAAACATATTCAAGTTAAAATTAACGAGTGCATTAATTACAATTCCCACGAAAAAGGCTAACAAAAGCCGTACACAAAAACAAGCTAGAACAAATACTATCCAATGGTGTAACGTAACTCCGGAGTCAAGCATGACGTCTACATGACATCGCTGACACAACCCGCCTGCAAAACTCGTGGCTCAACAGCTCACTGCACACGAACTAGCTCAAAACAAGGACCTGCTATCTAGAGCACCAAAGCAGAAGACTATCAGACACGACGGTCTGGCAGGTGATCAAAATAGGCAAGAGCATAAACAAAATTTGAAGTTTAAAGGAAACAAGAACTAAAAACACTTTATTGAACTTGAACAGGTTTACGAGATTTAAAAACAATGCATGAACATGATACTTATCGAGAAATCACGAGTACATGCGCAATATACGAAACAAGACATGAATACGTATAATATCATGATTAGTAAATCCACGAAGAGCCCATCCTTTCTCCATCATACATGATGACAAGAGTAAGCACGCACGACAAGCACGACACGATAAACACGATCCCACGCCACACAAGGTAGACGGGGTGTCCGGCCGCGGAACCGGACCACGAACACGCACGATATGTCATTCAAGACACGACTAGTCTGCAGACAGTCCACGTTGTTTAAGGACCCCCAGGTAGTGGATCAAGCTAAAAGGGCAGTCCAAGCTCAGTGGTAATCACTTATATCATGAATGCATAAAACATGGCGATACACGTTCGAGAACACGACAAAACAAGAGGGAAATCATTTGTCAAACACGTCACGACAAGGCTAGCAAAATAGCATAATATAAATGCTTAACAAACTTAAGAAATGATTCCCTTTTGATTCTTGAAACACGATTCTTGAAACACGTCTTAAATACAAGCTTATACTTGAAATTCAAACGAATGCACGATGATGCACAAAGCATCAAAACAAGGGTCTTGGTTCTTGAAACAAATCTTCAAACAAACTTATAATGGAAAATCAAACGAGGACACGATGATGCATGAAGCATCAAAACAAGAACTCAAACACGAAATCTATCAAGTTTAGGCTAAGACCAATCATTGACCTTTGTGGAATTGAAATCCAAATGTCGGAGTTTAAACGAGATTTGGTGCCCCAGACGTTATGGTACATTTTGGAATTCCAAGTGCACAAAGTCAATAAAAAGGTCTAAAATATAGTCTAGTTTTCATTCTCGCAAAAATCCTTCAAAATAGTACTTTTGGTAAAATTTCGGTCAGTCCTCGGTTACCTGTCGGTCAACCGAGGTTGATGTGTCGGTTGACCGACAGCCGACCGACGGCTGGCCGACAAGTCTCAGTCCAGAAATGTAGCTCTCGGAAAAAGGGACCGACAAGTACTCGGTTGGCTGTCGGTCGACCTATCGGTCAACCGATAGCTGACCGACAGTCCTCCTGACAAAATGTTGCTCTTTGGAATTTGAACCGACAGGTCTTGGTTGGCTGTCGGTTGACATATCGGTCAACCGATAGCTGACCGACACCTGACCGACAGTACACGGACAGTGCATTTCGAGTCAGATTTTTCACAACTTCTTCCCTTCTTCATTCACATATTCGAACCACCTGCATTCCCCAAGCCTTCATGCTTTCCAAGGGATACATTTCTCACATTTTTAAAGCATTCCATTCACAATTAAGCCATTAATTCTATAACAAAGGCATCAAAGCATTTTCATGTACAAAATCATAAAACTCACAAGACTAAACATGATTCAAGAGCTTGAAAAACCATTGATAACAAGACAAGTGAGGAAGCTAAAACCCATGACTTGAAAGAGCATGAACATGACTTGCATTATGAACTAAACATAGAAAACATGTCTAAATGAAACCATAATAAAACCATAAAACAATATACATGAAAAATCCTATAAAGATCACTTGCCTCAATCCAATGCCAAGGAAACTCCACAAAAACTCAACCAAAAGGAAGATCCATGAAATCTACACAAAAGCCCCAAAAGAGAACACATAAAAATCACATTTTTGTCACTACAAACCCCCATTTTGAAAATGGGTTTGAAAACATAGAAAACAAGTTCTAAATGAGCTAAAAGAACATCAAATGAAAAGAGGAACAAGAGCCCTAACCTTTAGCTAGCTGAACAAGAAGAAGAGAGCTTGAAGATGATGAATAGTGTCGGGGATTTGGCTCAAAAACGGGTCCTGCTGAAGCTTGAGAAGAGAGGAAGAGAATGGTGGAGTCGGATTTGAGATTGGAGCTCTCTAGATGGAAGATCCAAGGGAAAAGACCAAGAGAAAAAGCTTTCTCTCCTCTCCACTCTAGGTCAAGACCGGTGCAGGAAAAATGGGGAAGAAGAAGAATGGAGGAGAGAGAGTAGAGGGGTATTTATAGTGTCTGGAAGTGGGTCCCAAATGCAGTTGAACTTGAAATGATTAGAACATGGTCTTGCGGACCCCGGATGGAATCGACGAAGAAGAACAAAACGATCGTCGAAAAATCTAGTTTTCAAAAAGTATATTTTCCCCAATTTCTGGAATTTTCGAAATTTATGGACAGATTTAGTGAAAATTGTCATTTTTGCCCTTTTTCTCGAAAAACGCGATTTCTGAGTATTAAATCAAGATGGTCAAAACATGAAAGTTGTTTGTAACAATAAAATGAGTCGAAAGGAATAAAAATTGGAATTTTTAGAAACCAAGAATAAATTCTCACAAAAATACTATTTACAAGGGTTGGGTCAAAACAAAGTCAACGTCTTTTAAAACTCTCCAAAGTTATGAAAAATCTATTCAAACTCAAAAACAAAGTCAAATCAACTCTAATCTTGTTTAAAAAGATAAATCATGGTTAAAACAATGCTAAACTCAAAAATTGAGGGTCGGGGTCTTACATTGAGAAAGCCTATCTTATGCTTCTCTCCAGAAAGGAAGGCCAAAACTTCCTCCCGACGGACACCATCCGATTTGCCAAGACCCTTCCCAGGAGACTGCTTGACATCAAGCTCTTTCTTGGAAAGCCCCAGGTACACTGAAAAGCTCTCTACGAACCACTTCGTGAAGCCAGCAGTCCGGAAAGTGGGCTGCTCAAGATAGGAAATCATGGCAGTAATGTCCTCAGCGCTATAAAAAGCCCATCCATTTCTCCCATCCTGCAGACCTCCAAAACACTTCACCATGCTCGAAGGCGCTCCAACAATGCCTTGAGAGAAGCCAAGCTGCAATGCAAAACGTGAAGGGACATACGGCTAGATATCGACGAAAAGATGTCTGCGGTACACCATCGTACCAACCCGTATGTTGAAGAGCCACCTCTTCTCCACGTCTGTCAAAGCATAGTGTCTTCCTGACCCTGCCCTGGTCGAATCACGGGAGACACCAAAGTCAAAAGCCTTCTTCCGCAAGCCCGGAGAAAGCTTCACCGAAGACTGCCCAATCTCGACGTCCCTAAATCGTCAGATCCTTAAACGGGCAGACAAAAGTGATTCGGGAACGACTGTCCCTCTAGCCAAACGAATCATAAAGGGATCTTCGTCCTGTGCAACTCCCAAACGATGGAAGCTAAGACAGTGGTATACATACCACGAATAGAAGATATGAGCTGAAAATAACCTGTTCATGGGAAGCCCAAGTCTAACCATGAAAGCAGCAGCCTGCAGTTCGGTACACAAATAGGAGTAAAGAGCAGGTACCAAAGCCAGCCGCTCTCCAAACGCTATCTGACAAGCCGGAAAAATACAGTGCGGCCTGATGTGTGTCCCATCTCCTCCAACAAAAACAGCCTCACCCAGCCAGTAAGTGAGGTAAACAGTGAATCTCTCCGCAACGCAATGTCAGGATAAATGGCATCCGTGCTTGCGAAGAACTTCTTCAAATCTTCTCGCATAGCAGCGATCTTCTTCAAACTTGATGTTTTAGCCCTAGCATCTTGGGCCATGCCATCAGAAGAATCCCCGCTGTCAAAAAAGTTGGAGCTGTAA
Source organism: Umbellularia californica (assembly GCA_028538565.1). Lineage (NCBI taxonomy): Eukaryota > Viridiplantae > Streptophyta > Magnoliopsida > Laurales > Lauraceae > Umbellularia > Umbellularia californica. Next base: position 34,149,962 of record JAPQWN010000004.1, read on the forward strand.
CTTCTCCAACTGCTGCATCTAACTTTCGAGCCCTCCTTCTCCTTAAAAAAATCATAGAAGGCGATGAGCTGAAAGTACACAAGCCTAAACTCCTCAGATTGCTCCTCAAGGACGCTGTCAATAGGCATAAACTCCTCATAGAGTTTGCCAAGGATAGGCAATCCGGTGATGGCGCTCAGTTCCTTCAAAGAAAAACCAATCTCACCATTCGTCACAATGAAAGTGTTGGTTTGTGGAAGGAATGACTCCAGCATGGCCATGAAAGCCTCATCGGAGAAAACGACGGTTTGCCGAAAAGCGCGAACCGCATCAAAAATCTCGGCCTCTCAAAGAACGGCCTCACCAATCATCAGGGTGTGATCAGTCCATGATTCCCAGCTCAAGTCAGCGCTGAAACGGCCACGAAGTCGAAAAGGCTTCACCCAATTACTCCGTCACCCCGAAAAACGCCAAGGCCCACTGGTCTCAAATCGACCGATGGATGATAAGAACCTTGGTAGCCACTGGCTGGCATCAACATGTCCATACGGACAGGTGGCTTCTCTGTAAAACCGGAAGGTCCGCCAACAGAAATCCCGGTCTAAATCACACTGGTCCTCTTCACCCAGCTCGGAGGATCTTCCCTCTTAGGGCACGTGGGAGAAAGGCTCAGGATCTAGATGGTCCGATCGAAAGACGACCGGGTAGAAATAGTTCTCTCCTCACCATCTACTGTGTAAGAGAACTGAAAACATCTCCTTTGGTATGTCAAGTCGTCGAGGACTGCATCACTAAAGAAGAAGGTAGGCTTGAGCACAACGCTCTGATCGTCTGTAACCCAAGGACGGCTGCTTACCATGATCTTATAGAATTCCTCATCTTTGAGAGCGATCAATCGCTGTCTCATCTCATCACGATTGAGGGAATCGCACTCTTCCAAGTTCTTCTCAACAAACTGGACCTTCTCCCAAGCCTGCTGAACGGCCGCATTGGAAGATCTAGCAGACCGACAAGGTGCGTCAGTAACAGGACCTTTACCCTTGTTCGTTCTAGAAGAACTACCTGCAAAAGATGGAAGAGAAAAGATCAATCAACATCAAAATGACAGAATTCTGCTATAAAAAATTCTAACAAAATTTTGACACGGTTCCAGGGCAATTCCAAAGAAAAGGAAAATACTTCGAAAAAGATAGGAAGCTTGAAGATGAGCTCAACATCGCTGCGAACTCATAGTCAGTGGAGAATTCTCAAAGAAGGCTGGAACTCAACATCGCTGCGAGAACAAGTCAATCTCATCAAACTTCCGCAAAATCTGGAAAAGAGCTCAACATTGCTACGAGCTTCAAAATCCAAAAGTTGCAAACTTCCTCAAAATCCAGCAAGACCGAGAAGGAGCTCAACATCGCTGCGAGCTCAAAATCCCGATACTTGCAAAAGATTTTCAGGTATGCATTATCATACTTCCAAATCCATTTACAAAAATCATGCATCAAAGAATATCATCATGCATTAGATGCTAAGAAAACCTTGACCAAAGTTTGACCAATTCCAACCCAATTTGGTCAAAACCAATCAAACTTTGTCCAAGTCAAAAATCATGTTGGCTTGACCTAGAGACTCTAGGCTTCTATCTTGATGCATCATAAAGAAAAAAGAGAAAGAAAATGCATACATATTGAAATTGCATAGCCTCATTATCATAGTGAGAAAACAAGGAAAAAGAAAGAGAAAGAGAGAAAAAAAATCTCAGCAAAAAAAAAAAAAAAAAATTTTTTTTTGGCCCACTGCCACGTGGCAGTATGGTCAGGCCCGTACGGACCTGTCCGTACCGCCAGGAGAAAAGACAGAAAAAAAAAAGCTGACAAAAAAAAAAAGAAAGGGGAAAATCAGCGAAAAAAAAAGAAGAAAATAAAGCACACGAAAAAAAAAAGAAGAAGAAAACCGTGAAAAAAAAAAAAAGAAAAAAAACAAAGAAGGAAGAAAGAAAAAGAAGAAGCATGAAAAAAAAAAGAGTAAAACGTGCTTGAAGAAAAAAAAAAAAAGAAAAAAAAAGGGGAAGAGAGAAGAAGAAGAAGAAAGAAAAAAAAGAAAAGAAAAGATGAAGAAGCTACTTCTACAATGGAGATTCTGGAGGAGGAAGAAAACTTACTTAAAGCCATTGATGGAGAAGAAGAAGAAAAGCTTGGAGATCCTTGAAGAAGAGAAAGCACTTCTTATCTTGGAGATCACTCTTGAAGATTTCTTGTAAAAAGAAAGCAATGGAGCAAAAGCACCAACCCTCTTGCTTTTTTAGAAGAGAGCAAGCCAAAAGAGGAAACAAGGAGAAAGAAAGGAGGTAAGTGCTAAAATTTAGCTACTTTCCCAAAAAGAAAGATATTTTGAGAGAATCTTTCCACAAAAAGAAAACTTGAGAAATTCTCTCCAAGTAAAGATATTTTTAGATATTCTCTACACAAAAGAGATATTTTAGATATTCTTTACAAATATGACACCATATGAGATCTAGGTCATCTCCAAAGCCTAAGGTCCCATGGGTTAGCCCATATGAGCCAGGTTTGACCACTTAGGCACTAAAAGTAGCTTTTAGTCAAAATATTCCTCTTACCAAGAGCAAAAAAAAGAAAAGAGCAAAAAAAAAAAAAAAAGTCCCATTCCTCTTTTGAGTTGATGGGACCATTAAAAAAAAAGAGAAAAGAAAGTCTCATGAGTTTCCAAAAACCAAACCATCCAACCTCATGAACCAAAATGAGCCAAAATCTTAAAATTGACATTTCACAAAACCAAATTCCGGTCCCCTAGCTCGCCACATACAGCTTGTTAGGTCACAAGACCAAAACCAAAATCAAAATCCAAACCAAACCCAAAACCAAAAACCCCAAATCTGACCCCCAACCTGCCACATACAGCTTGTTGGGTCACAAGGTCAAAATAAAAAATCAAACCCCGACCCCCTAACCTGCCACATACAGCTTGTTAGGTCACAAGGTCAAAATCCAAAATCCAAAACCCAAAATCCAAATACCCCATGTCATTTTCAAAACTTTACCTTGAGATGGTACGTGATCCCTCTCACTACCATAAAATCCCCCGGAAACTCAGAAGGCTATTCAAAAAAAAAAAAAAATGCTCAAGACTTTTGGTCAAGTTGGAATCTCTCCTCCAAGTTTCTCTTCGAGGCACATCGACTCCAAAAAGCTACTCGTCGTTGTACCTTGAGGGGGCATTTGTTGACACCAAAAAAGTCACTATGTCTCCTCAACATCAAGAAGCCTCGTGAAGCTGCATCCTGCTACAAAACAGGCAAGGCTACTTCAAGCATCAGATTTTGTCAGAATCAGACAGAAACTGAGAGATCCTTCAAAACAGCTAAAAGAGGGGTACACCTGAGGTTTTGGGCCATTCCGACAGCGTTTGGCTTAACTTCACTGCTCCGACAGCTCAACAAGCGCTCCCGGCGGCGACATCATCAAAGACACCAAAACTTTGATCAGAGCCTACGGATGACTCCAGAATGTCTCCAAAGGGTTCCATGCCAAATTTCAAGTCAAATCGACAATGTTTGACCCTCCATCAATGCTCGAACAGCAAAATCAAGCCTCCCGACGGTGGGAACCACCGAAGCCATCACTCATCAAACAAAATACATGAGTGGCTTCAACATGCTTCTAAAAGGCTGCACGTCGAATCTCAGGTCATTCCGACAACGTTTGATTAGGTTTCGATGCTCCGAAAGAAAATCAAGCCTACCGGCGGCGGAGCAACCCGGGACCATGAGATCCAAAACGGAGCCCATGGAACATCTCAAAATTACTCGAATAGGCTCCCCGTCAAATTTCAGGTCAATCGGACATCGTTTGACCTAGTGAAGCATCGAGTGAAGCATCGATGAGACCCCAAACGGCTTCAAAACTCAAATAAAAGCTCACGGTTGGTCCTATCCACTGCTCAAGAAGCTTCACCTCAATTTTCAGGTCATTCCGACATCGTTTGACCTAGTTTCGACTCTTGACGGAAAATCAGCTACAAAGTCTTCGGCTTTCCCGAAATATGGGAAACTTTGTGCTCCGATTTCACGCGGGTTTTCATCAGGTTTTCTCCAAGAAAATGAAGTCAATAATTGAGGAAACATTTCAAGAAAAATACAGAAGAAAAAAGGAACGAAAAAGACGCAAAATCGGCCGAAAACGAAGCTCGGCAACAAAAGGGCAAAAAACCCTAAGGTCGCCGGAGACCTTGGCCCAAGGTCGCCGGCGACCCTGGCCTAAGGTCGCCGGCGACCCTGCAAATCCGGGTCGCCGGATTTTGTACCAAATTGATCGTTTTTCGATCCTTTTCGCGTTTCGAGTATTCCTGCCTCTGTGATTTTCTAAAAATCCAATGTTTGATGCTCGAAAACGACTGATCTTCACCGACATCTCGGATCCGCCGTCGAAAGCATGAAATCATCACCGATCGCTCCAAGATCGCCGACCGGCTGACCAAGAAAGTACACTTTTGTCCGACAGATCGTGAAATCGACAAGACGGATGTCACCGGCCCACCAACATCAATCAATGTCTGAAATTGCATCGCAATCCGACATCAAACAATGCGTGGATCCACCTATGATGATCGCAAGAAGAATCTCAAAAGGCGCAGCGCGGCCCGAGACTCTTCACATGCCTTGGCGACCACTTAATGACGTTAATTGACCCATTTATGACAACTTAATGCGGTCATTAACTCATTATTTTGGACGGCTCAATCAGATTCAAGCATTTAGGAGTTACAAATCCAAGCAATCATGGCATTAAACCCATGAAACTCCCATCATCATGAAGCATAAAGGTGATTAAAACTTCATCGGCCAATCACAAGCCTTGAAAAAGGAGTTACAAAATCAACTTGTAACTCCTCATCAATTCTTTCATCATGGCCATCATTGCCAATAAACACCTCATGGCTACCAAAAGCCTATAAAAGGAGGTCCATTCCAAGAAGAATGCATGATGAAAATAGATCCCAAGTGCAAGCTCTGAAAATCCAGAAAATCCAAGAGAGAGACGAAGTTCTGCTACTTTGCTCCCGGAAGCACCACAAGGTGATCAACGTCCCTTGGGGGTGGGGGGGGGGGCATCCCCCAAGGTTCCCTCCTTCTCCAACATGGCCTAAAGGTGGCTGTTCAGCCCGTTTACTTGGTTTTTCATTGGATATAGGACCTCCTCTTGGTCCTTGTCCTTTAAAAAACCAAGGTTAGGAGCCAAGCCAAAGAATCAAAACATCACATGTTCTCATTTGAAGGACGATGGCGAAGTCCATACATGAGTTGCGACCGTCGGTCTCAACGTGTCCCCACAATCTCCTGAGAAGTTAGATCCCTTTTCTTACTTTTCTATTGTAGTTTGTATTTCTTAAAGAGACAAAAAGAAATCACAATTCTTGTCTTTCACATTTGATGAGTTTTGTAAAATCGCCTTTCACGGCAAAATCGCCTTTTACAGCAAACAAACAAAAACGCCTCCTACGGCATTCTAAAAAAATAAACTTGTCTCTTTTCTTAATATTAATTCAATTTGAAAAATTAGAAAAAAGGATTGATTTCCTTTCCACTTGTGAAGGTGAATCTCCGGATCATCACCATTCCAAATTCCAAGTAGAAAGTAAATTTGGCATACCCGTACAAAAATGTTGATGCCCGAGATTTTTCCTCCTCCGCCGAGACCCAGGTCAGCCCCCGGGGTGTGGAAGGAGAGGACGGAAGATTCCCTTTCCGGTCCATCAAAGTCTAATCACATTCTAACTCAACTAGTACTAAGACTCACTTTAAACTAAACACTCACTTAATTAGTACTAATCGAGTTGGTCTGGGTCGGGGTCTAACACAAAGGTTGCATCCATGGATGGCTCAAAGTAGTCAGAATCCTCTAGCAAGTTAGCTAACAAAAAAACAAAGCAACATGTTAGCAAATGACAGCACAGACAAAAAAGGAGGAAAAGCAAAAGAAATCATACCATGTGAAGATCCTGGAACCATTCCAGAAACCCTTGGTTCTTCCTCAGTTGCCACGACCGGATCTGTCATCGCCTCATCAGCCGGAACCTCGGACATCACCAAATCATCGTCCTCTGCCAAAAGAAAATAAAGTAGCGGATCAAAACAAAAATTACACATAAGAGAAAAGAAGCGTAAACAGAAAGAAATAGAATCATACCATTATCATTGGTCTCCTCTTCTCGACTCCTCTTCTCTGGAGGCTCGTCGGTATCCCCAGACACCTCCTCAGCAATGGTGAGAGGAACTTCCAGATCAGGAGGACTTTCGTGCCATCTCATATTACGGCATTGTCCTCTCTTCCTCTTAGTTCTGTGGGTCGGTCTGCTCGAAGAACCTGCCCCACTATCAAAATCAGGTCTCTCACTAGAATCATCTCTAGATGGTTTGCTTTTCCCAGTAGACTCCATGGAAGCCTTTGTGCGCTCCGCTTGCATCCAAGTGCCGATCTTGGCCTCCACCTCCTCTAGCTGCTTCAAGACGTCACTAAGAACTTCTTACATAGCTTCAAATCTAATGATGTCCTGCTCATTGAGAAAGCCTATCTTATGCTTCTCTCCAGAAAGGAAAGCAAGAACTTACTCTCGTCGAACGCTATCTGATTTGCCAAGATCCTTCCCAGAAGACTACTTTATATCAAGCTCCTTCTTGGAAAGCCCCCGATATACTGAAAAGCTTTCCACGAACCACTTCGTGAAGCCAATAGTCCGGAAAGTAGGCAGCTCAGGATAAGAAATCATGGCGGTAGTATCCTCCGTACTGTAAAAGGCCCATGCATTCCTCCCATCCTACAAACCTCAAAAACACTTCACCATGCTTGAAGGCGCTCCAACAATGCCTTGAGAGAAGCTCAACTGCAACGCAAAATGTGAGGGGACATACGGCTGGATGTCGACAAAAAGATGTCTACGGTACACCACTGTACCAAACGTATGTTAAAAAGCCACCTCTTCTCTGCGTTGGACAAAGAATAGTACCTTCCCGACCCTGCCCTGATGGAATCACGGGAGACACCAAAATCAAAAGCCTTTTTCCGCAGACCCAGAGAAAGCTTCACTGAAGATTGCCCAATCTCGACGTCCCTGAACCTTCGGATTCTCAAACGGGCAAACAAAAGAGACTCGGAAACGTCTACTCCTTTAGCCAACCGAATCATGAATGGATCATCGTCCTATGCAACACCCAACTGATGGAAGCTAGGGCAGTGGTATACATACCACGAATATAAAATATGGGCTGAAAATACCCTGTTCAAGGGGAGCCCAAGCCGAACAAGGAAAGCAGCAGCCTGTGCAACACCCAACTGATGGAAGCTAGGGCAGTGGTATACATATCACTAATATAAAATATGGGCTGAAAATACTGTTAGTGCCACATTCCAATGAGCACTTGTTTTGTATTGTCAATCCCGTGTCAAAGAGTCCAAGACCTTGCCTCTCAGAGTTTCACAAGGAAGATCAAGTTTGAAGGCAGAAGATCAAGTCTTGGAAAGCCTGGATTCATCGAGGAAGAACTCCATGTGTGTGCCAACCTATTCAGGTAAAATGGGACCCAAACCAACCAAGTAGTGGACCCTAAAAAACCTTAGTTTAATGGCTTATTTAATGGGGTTTTAGAAATTGTTTTTGAGCCTTTTCAAGACTCAAAACTGGTCCCAGAGGTCAGCTAACCGCCATGGTTTTCAGTCAGCCCCGCGGTCACCTCGCGGTTAACCGCTGAGACCCTTCACCGCTAACCGCCAGGTAACAGAAGTCCTGCGGTCACTTTTCCAGAGGCTTAATGTACAAGTTTCTGTGAAAATTCGGTTACCTTGGGGTTACCTCGTGGTTACCTCGCGGCTAGCGCCCCCCCCCCCCCCCCCCCCCTACTCAGCACAGGTTTACAAAAACTAGCCGTTTATGACCGTTGGAGTGGCGGCTAACCGCGGATTTGAAAGGTGCTAGCCGCCAAAAGACGTTAGAGAGGCGTTGGAGGGTGTTTTATAAATAGAAAAGGCCCCAAATCATCCAAAGTGTCTTGAAGATCATGAGAGCTCATGTCCTAACCATGGTCCATCATATTTGACCTCTCATAGATCACTCCACACACACTTTGAGCTTGTATTGGCAAATCTAAGAGCTTCATTAGCTTAAGGAAAGTGTGATGTGTGAAAACAATATTGCCCACACACACTATGAGCTTATATTGGCAAATCTAAGAGCTTCATTAGCTTAAGGAAAGTGTTATGTGTGGAAACAATATTACCTAGGGAAGAACTTGAGCCATCATAGGTTAAAATCCAAATCCCTAGACCAAAGACCTCTTCTCTTGATTGAGCATAACATTGGAGCATCATCATCAACATCAAGGAAGCACTGCAAGAGGCATCAAAGCTTGGAGCTGCGGTGACAAGCTTGGAAGAGCATCCTCCGGACTTCGTCAAAGAGGCAAGTGGCAACCTCCAGACTTTGTCAAAAGAGGCAAGTGTTCTTCCCCTTCACTTCATTAAATTCAGAGCATTGTAAGAGTGGCTTATTTCTTTGTGTTTTAACCACTATAAAAAATGTAGAGGGGAGTAGATCTTTGTGATCGAACCTCGTAAACAAAATTGATGTAGAATCAATACTTGTGTAGTTTGATTATTCATAGTGGAACCAGGGGACTGTGTGACCCTTGAGAGTGGATGTAGGTCTGTGTGACTGAACCACTATAAATCCCTTGAGTCAATTCCTCTTTCTCTATCTCTTGTGCTTGATTTACATATCTATAAGTTGTGGAGATTGATATGAATGATATTTCTTCTTTGAGTTTAAATTGACACACATCCACTTGTGCGAAAACAACATTGAACATATTGGTAAATCTTGTCTTGTTTAGCACACACTCTTTAAACATATATTCAATTGACCACATTGATATAAATCATAAGTGAATTTGTGAAGAGTGGTGTACACACACTTGTGCTTATTATTATGAAATTAATTGTCATATATTTGATTGCTTAAGCACTCACACATTGAACACATATTCCGTATAAGTTGTATTCTTATTTGTGTTCATTGTGTTCTTTGTCCTAGTTGAGATTAAAATTGGACTAAGTTTTTTTTTTTTTTATTGAGAAAAGAATTCCATTAGTCCTATTCACCCCCCCTCTAGGACACTTTCATTGGCCCTAGCTGCACTTTCAATTGGTATCAGAGAGAGGTTACTCCATAGAGGCTTAACAACCCGGAGTTGATCTTCTATCATTGCTAGTGCCAATTCCTTAGAGAGACCTCATTTATTGGAGGGACCTCAAGGACAAACCTACCAAGACCTTAGGATGTTTTTCAGAGGAAGATTGTGAGAGAGATGTTAGGTCTTGAACCCCTTTGGACCAACCTATTTATTTTCAGGAATTTCATATTGTTGGCCCTTGTACTTTTGCAAAAGTATTTGTTGTCAATTGATTTTGTTTTCATAAACTTTTATAGTTATATCTTTTGGTTCACAAAATCAATTGATTGCATCATATTGATGTGCATTTTGTTCTCATATTGTTATTTCTATGAAAATGCATTTCAATGCTCTTTTAATGTGCTTCAATTAATTATGGACTTAAAGGATCTTTTATCCATGATCAATTGATGTTACATCCCCTGTTTTTCAAAAAATGAATTTCATAAGTTATATCTTTTTAAAGAAAAATTAGATATTTTTGAAAAACGATTTTTTTTTGTTTATATTGTTTGTTTTCAAATGGGAAATTATTCTCAAATTTTTTTTCAAATAAGTATTTTGTTTAAAAAAAAATGCAAGTTGAAAGTTATGAGAATTGAATTTGTTTCTCTCTTTATGTTTCAAATCTTGTATAAGAAATTCAATTCTTGTAATATACTTGAAACTCAATTGGTTATCTATCTATAGTTATATTTGTCAAAATAAATGTGTTTTTTAATAAACGCATTTTCCAATTGATATCAAGTCATGTTATAAATCAATTTGTATAAATCCTTGTAGTTGTTTTCTTTAAAATACAAATTGAAAAATGATTATGTGTTATCTTCTAAATCATTCTCTTTATGCTCATTGTTGGATTTTGTGTATTGAAATGATTTAAAGATTGTATGAATGGAAAATGCTCTAAAACATCATTAGTTATAATCATCAAAGCATGTTTCATGTTCTCATTTCCTTGTGCATATGGTTATTGAAAGTCCGGGATCCTAACCCTAGAGGGTGGGTGAATAGGGTGAGCTACAACTTAATGACCAATTATGACAATTTTAAACTTCTTTTAAAACAATTAGCCACTTGTGATGATTAACAAATAAAATGCGGAAGCTAAACAACAACAATCACCACAAAAGCATTCACCATAACACAATCATTTATAGTGGTTCGGCCTCAATGCCTACATCCACTACCGGCTTGTGATCTCACACCCCACCGGATTTCCACTATTTATGCTTTTCAAATGGCTAAGCAATAACCACTACAATATGCTTTCCAAGGATAAGCAATAACCTTACAATGTTGTTTTTCAAGGCTTAACAACAACCTATACAAGATGCTTTTCTATGCTAAGCAATAACCTTCACACAATGCTTTTCTTAGGCTAAGCAATAAACTTTACAAACAAATGATTTCTCTCAATAAAGTGTTTTCACAAAGCACTCTAAGAGATTACAATTAAAGCTCAATTTAATTGCCTCTAGATTAGGCGAATATGAAAGTGTAAAACAAACTCACACAAACACTATGAATGCAAAGATGTATGCTTATGAAGTGCGTGTGTGGAAACTTCAATCAATTAAAATAAAGCTTAATCAATTTATGCTTGATGTAATTTAAAGTTTAATACACATAAAAAGATTTGATTGAAGTAATATGCAAATCACATGTACCAAATACAAACTTGTTGAAGATATGAAATCAAAAGCTCACAAGTTGTATGAAATTAATTATGTCTAAACATGTGATGCATATTCAATGTTGTTTTCAAAAACAAACTAATTTAACTAAAGTTTAAATGAATGAAAGGAACAAATATGATTCAAACAAGTTAATGAAACATGTTTATAAAACAAACTAGAGGTTTTGACAAAACATGTTTTATAAAGTATTAAAACAAACTTGTTTAGAAATCAAGGTGAAGAATCCAATGATTTAAATCAAAGATTAAAGAGAGGAATGGATTCAACACATCATAGTTAATATGCTAAAAATCATTTACCAATAATTTAGACAAAGCATATAAAACATATGATTAGGAAAAGTCAAAGCTTACTTGGTGATTTAACTTCATTAATCCAAGCTTTAGCTTTACTAATGACCCTTTAGTCTTCTTAGTTCATTCCCCTTTGATTGGCCTTAGAACACCTCAAAAATGGCTTCAAGAATCATCTATTTTGGCCTTGGAATGAACTTCCTTTTATAGAAAAAGTGTCCCAACGGCTACCTGTCGGTTAGGGTTCGGTTAATCGACACTCCAACGGTAAAAAAACGGCTAGATTTGTCCATTCTAGAATTTGAACCGAAGTGGGTTCGGTTAACCGACATCTTGAGTTCGGTTGACCGACATCACTGTAGCAAAAACACTGTAGCAAAGTACTGTAGCACAAGTACTGTAGCACAAAAAAGTTTTACCTTCTAAAATTGTTGAGCAGAAAGCTACTCCAAAGTATTTTGCTAGTGGAAGTTCTGGGCCATAGAAATCAAGTCTGAAAACATGTTTTTAATCAATTTAAGTGTTTTAAAAACATGAAACATAAAAAGTTTGTTGACTGAAGTGAACTTGTCAGTTAGCCGAACTGGACTTCGGTTAACCGAAAGTGTGACCGACACCTGACCGATAGAGAAAATCTGAAAATTTAGCTCTCTGGAAATCGAACCGACAGAGGAGTTCGGTTGAGCTCGGTTCACGATCGGTTAGCCGAAACTTGACCGACAGGCTGACCGACAGTTTTAACAAAATCCCAACTTTTGTATATTTCAAAGTATTTTCAAAAGGGGATTTTTTGGGACATTAAACTAAGCATGATTTAAAATTTTAAAGTCAATGGCTAGCTTTGTTTATAAAAATTCTTTTTCAAATTTAAATGCATCCATGTTTAAAACCAAAACATGCATAAATCAAGGTTTACAAGATTTAAAACAATGCATGTGTGTGAATTCAAATGATAAATAAAATGAATAGTGCATCCATCAAATTGCAAGATACAAAAACCTTAACAGTTATATCATCTTAGAAATGAGAATTTGTTACAAGCAATTTGCATCTTTACTCATTTGGTTACATTCTTTTTATATGCAAATTGAATTGTATGTCTGGTGGATCATGAAATAGACTTGCATTCTTCGCATAGTCTTGTGCATCTTTTCAATGCATAGTGATAATGTTTCATGATTCTCTTAGTACATTTGCTAGAGTGGAATTTTTGTATGGACCATGTTAGAAGAATTGATGTTAAACTCTTTTTGCATGCTCTTTATAGTTAAACTCACATATATGTAAGAGAGTTATTTTCATTCCTATGTAATTCATGGCTCCTTTCTAACTTCATATCTACATGTGCACACATAGTTGTATTCTTCATTAATGATATGGTATAAGTTAGATCTTGATTTTAATTGATACTCTCTATACAAATGTCAAATCGTTCCTTGTATGGTTGCATTATTAGTTACATTTGAAGATACCATACTAGAACTCACAAATCCATCCTTTATGCTTTCTAGTCATTTTTTTTAAATGGATGGTTATGATGTTGATTCATGTATATTCTTTAAATGATGTCTTCCTTACATGCTTCAACTTCATATTAGTAATCTTGATCATATGAACCCCTTTGAAATTCATTTCTTGTATTTCATAGTTATATGTATTGTTTGATGAATTTCTTAGACGTTGAATTCATATGGTTTTGACACTTTGAAAATTGCATGCTTTACAAAGCTATATCCTTTCATGCAATTTAGATTGTTCATCACTATACTCAATTGTTATATCATTAAAAGTGATGAATATTCATTTATGATGCTTGATGAAATTTTGTGTTTATCACATCCTTGTTCTTAATCATGTTTCAAATTCAATTGGTTTCAATTAGTATCATTTTCAATTGATGTCATATCTTGAGAATGTGATAGACCTTGTGTACATTGGATTGAACTTGATAGTAAATATGTTTTTTGTCACATTCTATTAGCATCATAATTTTCATGTTGGCCACCTCTCTTGCACTTATAGGTAAATCTCTTGACCACCATGTTTATATATTCATAATCTTGGTTGGTTAATAGTTAAGATAGGCTTCATGTTTGAACTTGATTTCTTTAATCTTGCACATGATAGTCATATTTAATGATTGAATGAAATGATTTCAAAATATTCATAGCATATGATTTTCTTGGTTATCTTGATTAATGCTATGTTTGGTAAACCCCATAACATCATGGATAACTCTAATTTGGATTAATTCTAGTAGCTATATTATTTTTAACTCCATTTTAGAGTGATTGAGATAATTGTCTTATCCTTGAATCTCAATTGGTTCTCTTTATTCCAATTGGCATCCATGATTGCTTTTCTACATGGTTTTGAACACTTAGAGACTACTACCACACATGATATCCTGTCATGTATTTCATTTTTTTATTTCTTTTGTTAACAGGTGCTTCTAAAAAGGTATTTTTCTTATTTCATGTGTACGTACATTTGCAAAGGTAAAGAGTTTATTTGTTGATGATATGAGCCTCTATATGCAAATGCTAAATTGTTCTATGTATGGTTGTGTTGTTTTCATTTGTTGACGCCATACTAGAACTTTAAAATCCATCCTTATGCCTGATAATCCTTATTTATGGTGGATGGTTATGTTAATTGACCCATGTATATGATTTCATTCTTGTACATGTTTCAATTTTCATAAGTATGTTCTTGCTCATGTGAATCTCTTCAAATCCATTCCTTGTACACTATGGTCATAAATGTTGTTTAATGGATGTTATATTTGTTGAGTTCATATGTTTTTACATCTTGGAAAATTGCACACACCACACAATCATATTTTTAAGCAATTTCCTATATTGATCGTTATGCTTTCTAGTTATATTTTTTTTTTTTTTTATGATGAAACATTCATGGTGCTTAGTGAATTTTGTGTTTGTCACATCCATATTCTATTCATGGTTTCCTATTTGTTTGGTATACCTTAAAATGTGACAAATCTTGTGAACATTGATTTGAAATGTCAATTTAGCATCATATCTCTCATGTTTGCCTCATCTAATACATGATTATGGTTGTTTTCTTGAAGAGGTTCGCTTCATGATAGTTGAACTTCATTTCATAATACATGTTCTCTATAGTTATATTTTATGAAATGATGATAATTCACATAGCATAAGATTTTCAAAATTTAAACATGCTTATGCTATGATTAATATCACTATTCTCATGGATTTCTCTGTTTTGGAACATATCTATTAGTCAGATGATTTCAAAACCAATTCAGAGTTTTTGTATTTGAATTTTTTTTTTTACAATCCATGATTTTAAATATATTGATTGTATCCTTAACGTGTTTATATTTCCGGAATTGATTTAATTCTTTGGATACTCCACCTTGATTCATTCCAAGTTGCACTCATATTGGTATATCTATTTGGATCATTCAAACATTAATGTTTATGGTAGGATGGCTAGGAGAGTGGGAGGAGACCCCTCACGTGTTGGGTTCACCAAGCGTAAATCCTTAGGGGGTAGCTTTGGGACAGACCTGTAATTCTGTGTGATCACGGCTCTGATGCTTTTATCATCACTACATGAAGCATGATTCATATACTTGGTTGAATCACAAGTTGTTGTCCTCCATTACACTTAAATCTCTTTCGATCTTGTCTATGTTTTGGAATCAACAATTCATTTATTTCAAAAGAATTTTTTGTAATTTTTTTTTTATCTTGAAACCCACATTGACCATCCTTGTTTTCTTTATTGGTATATTAGTATGATAGTCAAGTTGTGTGGAAATTCATTTTGCATACGTTCTTGATAGGTATATATTTTGAAATGCAAAATTGAATGAGATGTGATGAGCTAAAAGGGTCTTTCAATTAATGTTCCATCTCATATTTTTCAAATTAAGTGTTTTGTCATTTTGAAAATAAATATGATTTGAAAAATGAATTTTTCCATGGATTTTAAGTTTTTACTTCATTGGAAAATTATGCAATTGATTTTCATTTTGGGCTTTGTTAAGTTAAATGCTTTTAAAATGAAATTCTCAATTGGTACTCATCTATTCATCATCATGTCGTTCCATGATTAGCAACATCTTGAGAAATTTGATCAATGTGAACTTTAATAGTTATATTTGAGAACTCCCTAGTTTCATGCCTTACATCTTCTTCATGCATTACATAGGTATATTCATTGTCATCATATTGACAAAAAGAAGAGAATGATGTTGAGAGGGAGTGTAGACATCTCTAAAATGATCAAATGTGAGTTTATATTTGAGGATCATGAAGATATATATATATATATATATATATATGGATAGGATGAATATTTGTTTTTAAGTATTTTGAAAATAAAACAATTTTTACTTGAGAATGCATTAACTTTTATAGGTACATCTTTTATGTATTTCTCATATTGACACATCCATGTGCTTTTAGTTCTGGTATTTTTCTAAGATATGGATATTTTTACTTTTGATCATCACTATGCCTTGTAATATTTTTTTTTTTTTTTGTGATGATTTTGCAAGTCATGTGCTTTTTCTATTTGTAAAATTCCTATCTTGATGACTTGTTTGGAATGCAATGTACTCAATTCATCATTTTGGATTATAATCACTTTGTTTGATGATTGAATACATTTGGTGATTGCATTCATTCTCATAACATTCATTATGCCTTTGTAAGTTAAATTTTTCTAAAGATTGAATGTTATGGCTTTGGATTTTATTTCCATTGATATCATTTTGAGTTTTAAACTTGAACTTTAAAAGTCTAAAATAATTTGTTCTTAATGTATGTTCCTATCATATGCTTTTGAATGGATTGATTTTTCATTTGGAACTTCATGCATTTCTCATAATCATTGTATGTGCTTCATAGTTATATCAGTATGTTAAACTAATGATTATGCGGATTCATCACTATGCTTAAGTGGTGAAAAAGATCAATGAAATAAAATTTCATGTGATCTTTATTGAGTCCTTGCTCTTCAATCAGTTTGTATCTTTGGAAGGACTTAGAGAATCCTAATTAAATGGATTCATGGAATTGATATGGACTTACTTAGTTGATTTATATAGTTCAATTCCAACTTAGCATGATTGTATCTCTTTCTAGTCAAATCCTTTGATATCATGCTTGCTAACTTCCCTTCATGCATATAGGTAAATCTTTTTATGTCCTTGGTATCATAATGTGCTAAATATTGATATCTCTCTAACATCTCTTTGTCAACTTGTGACAAAAAGGGGGAGAATAAATGGATTGAATCCTGAAAAATGGAGAGATTAAATTAAGGGGGAGAGTGTAGAACAAAAGGTGAGAACACTCTATCTATGATATTTTGTGACTAACAATTAAGGGGGAGTAGCAATCCCACCAAGGAATGTATTTCTCAATGTTCTATGCAGGTACATCTTTAAGAGACAAAGCACAATCTCTGGGGGAGCTTCTAGAGTAATGAGTCTTTGAGTTATAATTGTTGTATCTTGTGTAAAGATCATGTACTCCTATAATCTTGGTTATATTTGAGTCCATTTGTTGAAATTCAATCTAGAATAGGTGTTGTGCCACGAAATTGACAAAGGGGAGATTGTTAGTGCCACATTCCAATGAGCACTTGTTTTGTATTGTCAATCCCGTGTCAAAGAGTCCAAGACCTTGCCTCTCAGAGTTTCACAAGGAAGATCAAGTTTGAAGGCAGAAGATCAAGTCTTGGAAAGCCTGGATTCATCGAGGAAGAACTCCATGTGTGTGCCAACCTATTCAGGTAAAATGGGACCCAAACCAACCAAGTAGTGGACCCTAAAAACCCTTAGTTTAATGGCTTATTTAATGGGGTTTTAGAAATTGTTTTTGAGCCTTTTCAAGACTCAAAACTGGTCCCAGAGGTCGGCTAACCGCCATGGTTTTCGGTCAGCCCCGCGGTCAGCTCGCGGTTAACCGCTGAGACCCTTCACGGCTAACCGCCAGGTAACCGAAGTCCTGCGGTCACTTTTCCAGAAGCTTAATGTACAAGTTTCTGTGAAAATTCGGTCACCTTGGGGTTATCTCGCGGTTACCTCGCGGCTAACCCCCCCCCCCCCCCCCCCCCCCCTACTCAGCACAGGTTTACAAAAACTAGCCATTTATGACCGTTGGAGTGGCGGCTAACCGCGGATTTGAAAGGGGCTAGCCGCCAAAAGACGTTAGAGAGCCGTTGGAGGGTGTTTTATAAATAGAAAAGGCCCCAAATCATCCAAAGTGTCTTGAAGATCATGAGAGCTCATGTCCTAACCATGGTCCATCATATTTGACCTCTCATAGATCACTCCACACACACTTTGAGCTTGTATTGGCAAATCTAAGAGCTTCATTAGCTTAAGGAAAGTGTGATATGTGAAAACAATATTGCCCACACACACTATGAGCTTGTATTGGCAAATCTAAGAGCTTCATTAGCTTAAGGAAAGTGTGATGTGTGGAAACAATATTACCTAGGGAAGAACTTAAGCCATCATAGGTTAAAATCCAAATCCCTAGACCAAAGACCTCTTCTCTTGATTGAGCACAACATTGGAGCATCATCATCAATATCAAGGAAGCATTGCAAAGAGGCATCAAAGCTTGGAGCTGCGGTGACAAGCTTGGAAGAGCATCCTCCGGACTTCGTCAAAGAGGCAAGTGGCAACCTCCAGACTTTGTCAAAAGAGGCAAGTGTTCTTCCCCTTCACTTCATTAAATTCAGAGCATTGTAAGAGTGGCTTATTTCTTTGTGATTTAACCACTATAAAAAATGTAGAGGGGAGTAGATCTTTGTGATCGAACCTCGTAAACAAAATTGATGTAGAATCAATACTTGTGTAGTTTGATTCTTTATAGTGGAACCAGGGGACTGTGTGACACTTGAGAGTGGATGTAGGTCTGTGTGACTGAACCACTATAAATCCCTTGTGTCAATTCCTCTTTCTCTATCTCTTGTGCTTGATTTACATATCTATAAGTTGTGGAGATTGATATGAATGATATTTCTTCTTTGAGTTTAAATTGACACACATCCACTTGTGCGAAAACAACATTGAACATATTGGTAAATCTTGTCTTGTTTAGCACACACTCTTTAAACATATATTCAATTGACCACATTGATATAAATCATAAGTGAATTTATGAAGAGTAGTGTACACACACTTGTGCTTATTATTATGAAATTAATTGTCATATATTTGATTGCTTAAGCACTCACACATTGAACACATATTCCGTATAAGTTGTATTCTTATTTGTGTTCATTGTGTTCTTTGTCCTAGTTGAGATTAAAATTGGACTAACTTTTGTTTTTTATTGAGAAAAGAATTCCATTAGTCCTATTCACCCCCCCCCCCCCCCCCTCTAGGACACTTTCATTGGCCCTAGCTGCACTTTCAAATACCCTGTTCATGGGGAGCCCAAGCCGAACAAGGAAAGCAGCAGCTTGTAGTTCGGTACATAAATAGGAGTAAAGAGTAGGTACCAAAGCCAGCTGCTCTCCGAACGCCATCTGACAAGCCGAAAAAACGCAATACGGCCTGATGTGTGTACCATCTCCTCCAGTAAACACAGCCTCACCAAGCCAGTGAGGTAAACAGCAAGATCCCTCCGTAGCGCAATGTCAAAACAAATGGCATTTGTACTCTTGAAGAAGTTCTTCAAATCTCCTCGCATGACAGAAGTGTTCTTCGAACCCGGATTCTTAGCTCTAGCTTCCCGCGTCATGCTATTGGAAATCTCTCTATCAAAGAAGTTGGAAGACGAAAAACTAAAACTCTTCCAACTACTGAACTTGACTTTCGAGCCCTCCTTCTCCTTCAAAAAATCATAGAAAGCGACATGCTGAAAGTACAGTAGTCGAAACTCCTCAAACTGTTCCTCAAGGACACTATTATTGACACCAAAAAAGTCACTATGTCTCCTCAACATCAAGAAGCCTCGTGAAGCTGCATCCTGCTACAAAACAGGCAAGGCTACTTCAAGCATCAGATTTTGTCAGAATCAGACAGAAACTGAGAGATCCTTCAAAACAGCTAAAAGAGAAGTACACCTGAGGTTTTGGGCCATTCCGACAGCGTTTGGCTTAACTTCACTGCTCCGACAGCTCAACAAGCGCTCCCGGCGGCGACATCATCAAAGACACCAAAACTTTGATCAGAGCCTACGGATGACTCCAGAATGTCTCCAAAGGGTTCCATGCCAAATTTCAAGTCAAACCGACAATGTTTGACCCTCCATCAATGCTCGAACAACAAAATCAAGCCTCCCGGCGGTGGGAACCACCGAAGCCATCACTCATCAAACAAAATACATGAGTGGCTTCAACATGCTTCTAAAAGGCTGCACGTCGAGTCTCAGGTCATTCCGACAACGTTTGATTAGGTTTCGATGCTCCGAGAGAAAATCAAGCCTACCGGCGGCGGAGCAACCCGGGACCATGAGATCCAAAACGGAGCCCATGGAACGTCTCAAAATTACTCCAATAGGCTCCCTGTCAAATTTCAGGTCAATCGGACATCGTTTGACCACATATCAAAGCTCGGCATTTTCCCCGCAGCAGAATCAAGTGAAGCATCGATGGGACCCCAAACGGCTTTAAAACTCAAATAAAAGCTCACGGTTGGTCCTATCCACTGCTCAAGAAGCTTCACCTCAATTTTCAGGTCATTCCGACATCGTTTGACCTAGTTTCGACTCTTGACGGAAAATCAGCTACAAAGTCTTTGGCTTTCCCGAAATATGGGAAACTTTGTGCTCCGATTTCACGCGGGTTTTCGTCAAGTTTTCTCCAAGAAAATGAAGTCAATAATTGAGGAAACATTTCAAGAAAAATACAGAAGAAAAAAGGAACGAAAAAGAGTCAAAATCGGCCGAAAACAAAGCTCGGCAACAAAAGGGCAAAAAACCCTAAGGTCGCCGGAGACCTTGGCCCAAGGTCGCCGGCGACCCTGGCCTAAGGTCGCCGGCGACCCTGCAAATCCGGGTCGCCAGATTTTGCACCAAATTGATCGTTTTTCGATCCTTTTCGCGTTTCGAGTATTCCTGCCTCTGTGATTTTCTAAAAATCCAATGTTTGATGCTTGAAAACGACTGATCTTTGTCAACATCTCGGATCCGCTGTCAAAAGCATGAAATCATCACCGATCGCCTCAAGATCGCCAACTGGCTGACCAAGAAAGTGCACTTTCTGTCCGACCGATCGTGAAATCGACAAGACAGATGTCACCGGCCCACCAACATCAATCAATGTCTGAGATTGGACTGCAATCCGACATCAAACAATGCGTGGATCCACCTGTGATGATCGCAAGAAGAATCTCAAAAGGCGCAGCGCGGCCCGCGAGTCTTCACATGCCTGGGAGACCACTTAATGACGTTAATTAACCCGTTTATGACAACTTAATGCGGTCATTAACTCATTATTTTGGACGGCTCAATCAAATTCAAGCATTTGGGAGTTACAAATCCAAGCAATCATGGCATTAAACCCATGAAACTCCCATCATCATGAAGCATAAAGGTGATTAAATGCCCACTACCTTCATCGGCCAATCACAAGCCTTGAAAAAGGAGTTACAAAATCAACTTGTAACTCCTCATCAATGCTTTCATCATGGCCATCAATGCCAATAAACACCTCATGGCTACCAAAAGCCTATAAAAGGAGGTCCATTCCAAGAAGAAAGCATGGTGAAAATAGATCCCAAGTGCAAGCTCTGAAAATCCAGAAAATTCAAGAGAGAGACGAAGTTCTGCTACTTTGCTCCCGGAAGCACCACAAGGTGATCAACGTCCCTTAGGGGGCCACCCCCCCCCCCCCCCCCCAGGTCACCTCCTTCTCCAACATGGCCGAAACGTGGCTTTTCAGCCCGTTTACTTGGTTTTTCATTGGAAATAGGACCTCCTCTTGGTCCTTGTCCTTTAAAAAACCGAGGTTAGGAGCCAAGCCAAAGAATCAAAGCATCACATGTTCTCATTTGAAGGACGATGGCGAAGCCCATACATGACTTGCGACCGTCTATCTCAACGTGTCCCCACAATCTCCTGAGAAGTTAGATCCCTTTTCTTACTTTTCTATTGTATTTTGTATTTCTTAAAGAGACAAAAAGAAATCACAATTCTTGTCTTTCACATTTGATGAGTTTTGTAAAATCGTCTTTCACTGTAAAATCGCCTTTTACGGCAAACAAACAAAAACGCCTCCTACGTCATTCTAAAAAAAACAAACTTGTCTCTTTTCTTAATATTAATGCAATTTGAAAAGTTAGAAAAAATGATTGATTTCCTTTCCACTTGTGAAGGTGAATCTCTGGATTATCACCATTCCAAATTCCAAGTAGAAAGTAAATCTGGCATACCCGTACAAAAAATGTTCATTCCCGAGATTTTCCCTCCTCCGCCGAGACCCAGGTCAGCCCCCGGGCTGCGAAAGGAGAGGACGGAAGATTCCTTTTGGGTCCATCAAGTTGGCATACCCCGTGGGACACGTTGACTTGAGAACGTGATGCTTTGATCACTTGGCTCCTTTCTAGTTGGTGGCCTATGTTGCATTTTGCATCTAAAAAAAAAAATATGAGATGGGATTTCAATTGTTCTTTCTCACTTCAAAAAAAAAATCTGATTTCTTTTCTTAGATTCAACTTTGAGAAATTTTGATCCTCTCCTCTTCGAACTTGATAGCTCACAGAAATGTTCGCAGCTATCGTTCATATCGGAGATTGGGCCATCTTTTCTCTTTGATGAGTCCAATTGGGATTTCAAAAAAAAAAAACACCTTCATTTCAAACTCTTTCAAAAAAAAAAATGATCTCTCTTTCTTGAGATTCAACTTTGAGAAATTTTGATCCTTCCCTCTTTGAACTTGATAGCTCACAGAAATGTTCGCAGCTATCGTTCATATCGGGGATTGGGCCATCTTTTCTCTTTGATGAGTCCAATTGGGATTTCAAAAAAAAAGTTATAATTTCAAAAAAAAATTAGTTTTCTCTCTTTTGAATTCAAATTTGAGAAACCTTGGTCCCCTTCCCTTTCGGATTTAGCGCTCGCATAAATGTTGAGCCTTTGTTCGGATTGGAACACCATTCACTCTCTTTGATGAGTTCATTAAAAAATCTTTCAAAAAAAAAAAAAAAACACTAAGGTTCCACCAGTTACTTTCTTTGACCAAAGTGGATTTAAGAAAAGCCTTGTCCAGAGTGTGGAGATAGCTAGACTGTTCGAGGCAAGGGTCCTCCAAACGGGTTCATTAAGTAATCCTACCCTTACCTGGGGGCTGATCTATCCACTAAGGTTTCATAAGATCGAATTGGAAATCTATGTGCGCCTTTCAAAAAAAAATTCTTTAAAAAAAAAAAAAAAACGTCCGTCACTGTGAATTCAGAGTTGAGAAATTTTGGTTTCCTCCCTTTCGAATTTAGCGCTAGCAGAAATGTTGAGCCTTTGTTCGGAACAGAACACCATTTGCTCTCTTTGATGAATTCAATCTTGACCTTTCAAAAAAAAAAAAAAAAAAAGCTTCAATCATTACTAGATTCACATCCGAGAAATTCTGGTTACTTCCCTTCTGAATTTAGCGCTCGCAGAAATGTTGAGCCTTTATTCGGATTGGAACACCATTTGCACTCCTTTATAAATCCAAATTTGACCTTTCAAAAAATCCCATCTCGTGTCCTTTCCAAGGATGCGATTTGCAACATTTGTGCCTAGCGGTGCTAGTACGCCCTTTCGGTCTACTGTATTCGCGACTGATACATTTGTATCTCCGACCTTATATCACCTCGAGAAAGCCTTGCTTCTCGATAATTTGTATTAAGGTCTACAATTGCTTCTAGCAGTCACTGGAACGCTCACTCTGAGCCTACCATACTCGCATTTTAGAACAATTGTGTCCTCTATGGCTTTTTGCCTTCTTCATCGTCCTTGGGTCGGGCCATGTCCCCTCAAGTGATTTGAAAAGACAAAACCATAGTTGTTCTCCATTTACGATCACCATATTCTTGTGATTACTAATGGATTTGGTCTTGTTTCAGAAGTTTTCCAAAAAAAAACTAACAATGGCAGCTTCATTGACCATCACTTTCGATGAGAACAAGTACCAGCTTATGCTTCAAGACAAGAAAAACAAGCATAAGCGCCTTGCCAGTTGCCGAAGCGTCATCTCCCTCGACAACTCTCCAAACACCGGGTCAACTTCAGCTCCCAGGACCATCGTCTTCGGGTCGCTGGGACCATTCCCACTCCCCGCAGAAGACACTGTACCTGCCAAGAAGCAGAAAACCGCCCCCCAACGTGTCACTAAAATGGCACCAAGGGCGAACACCAAGAAGCTTGAAGCCCGTGGCATTCCCACGACGCCTCAACCTACAAGAAACCAGGTTTACCCCAAAACTTGGTCCCCGAGATCTTCACCAAAGCAACGGAGGTCCCGAACATCTGCAAAGCCAGCATACCTGGCCCCTCTCAAGGAGAATCGGTTCTACCCTCTCTCTTACATGAAAGAGGAGAAACCTATCCTCCGCCCAAAAAAAAAAAACAAACAAAATCATCATGAGCCAGCTTGCTCCTACAAAGCACAACCGACCCTTGTACTTTACAGGGTACATCAAAGAAATGCCAGTACACAGAGTTTAGATCGACCCAGGTTCTGCACTCAATCTCTTTTCTACTTCGGCACTCGAAGAGTTGGGCATCCCACCTAGCAAGCTGAGTCACACGTCCATATCCATCTTCGGATATGACAGGAGCGCTCATAGGCCTATCGGCAAAATCAGGTTCAAATTGCAAATCGGTGATCTTATTTCTGAAGTCACCGTGTATGCAATAAGGACCCCTTCATGCTACAATATACTCCTAGGATGCCCCTGGATACATGAGAATGGTGTCGTCCCTTCAACTCTACATCAGTGCATCAAGTTCGTCGGCAACGATGGCTTGATACATCGAATGTTTGCCGACAAAAAGCCCTTTAAAGGCAGAGATGTTGCTGACACCAAAAAAGTCAATATGTCTCCTCAACATCGAGAAGCCTCCTGAAGCTGCATCCTGCTAAAAATAGGCAAGGCTACTTCAAGCATCAGATTTTTTCAGAATCAGATAGAAACTGAGAGATCCTTCAAGACAGCTAAAAGAGGAGTACACCTGAGGTTTCGAGTCATTCCGATATCGTTTGGCCCAACTTCACCACTCCGACAGCTAAACAGGCGCTCCCGGCAGCGGCAACCACCGAAGCCATCACTCATCAAACAAAATACATGAGTGGCTTCAACATACTTCCAAAAGGCTGCACGTCAAATTTCAGGTCATTCCGACAACGTTTGACCAGGTTTCGATGCTCCGAGAGAAAATCAAGCCTACCGGGGATGGAGCAACCCGGGACCATAATATCCAAAACGGAGCCCATGGAACGTCTCAAAATGACTCCAATAGGCTCCCCATCAAATTTCAAGTCAATCGGACATCGTTTGACCACATATCAAAGCTCGGCATTTTCCCCGCAGCAAAATCAAGTGAAGCATCGATGGGACCCCAAACGACTTCAAAACTCAAATAAAAGCCCATGGTTGATCCTATCCACTGCTCAAGAAGCTTCACCTCAATTTTCAGGTCATTCCGACATCGTTTGATCTAGTTTCGACGCTTGACGGAAAATTGGCTACAAAGTCTTCGGCTTTCCCGAAAAATAGGAAACTTTGTGCTCCAATTTCGCGAGGGTTCTCATCAAGATTTCTTCAAGAAAATCAAGTCAATAATTGAGGAAAAATGTCAAGAAAAATACAGAAGAAAAAAGGGACGAAAAAGACGAAAAAATGGCCGAAACGACGCTCGGCGACCAAACGGGCCGAAGCCCCAAGGTCGCCGGCGACCTTGGCCCAAGGTCGCCGGCCACCTTGGGCCAGGGTAGCCGGTGACGCTGGGTGCATGGTCGCCCGGCGACCCTGGAAATCCGGGTCGCCGGATTTTGCGCCGAAGTGTCCGTTTTCGATTCTTTTCGCGTTTCGGGTGTTCTGGCCTCTGTGATTATCTGAAAATCCAATGTTTGGTGCTTCAAAACTACTGATCTTCGTCGACATCTCGGATCCGCCGTCAAAAGCATGAAATCATCACCGATCGCCTCAAGATCGCCAACCGGCTGACCAAGAAAGTGCACTTTCTGTCCGACCGATCGTGAAATCGACAAGACAGATGTCACCGGCCCACCAACATCAATCAATGTCTGAAATTGCATCGCAATCCGACATCAAATAATGCGTGGATCCACCCGTGATGATCGCAAGAAGAATCTCAAAAGGCGCAGCGCGGCCCGCGACTCTTCACATGCCTTGGCAACCACTTAATGTCGTTAATTGACCCATTAAAGCAGTCATTAACTCATTATTTTGGACGGCCCAATCAGAACCAAGCATTTGGGAGTTACAAATCCAAGCAATCATGGCATTAAACCCATGAAACTCCCATCATCATGAAGCATAAAAGTGATTAAATGCCCACTACCTTCATCGGCCAATCACAAGCCTTGAAAAAGGAGTTACAAAATCAACTTGTAACTCCTCATCAATTCTTTCATCATGGCCATCAATGCCAATAAACACCTCATGGCTACCAAAAGCCTATAAAAGGAAGTCCATTCCAAGAAAGAAAAGAGGAAAAAATAGATCCCAAGTGCAAACTCTGAAAATCCAGAAAACCCAAGAGAGACGAAGTCCTGTTACTTTGCTCCCAGAAGCACCACAAGGTGATCAACGTCCCTTGGGGGGCCACCCCCCCCAAGGTCACCTCCTTCTCCAACATGGCCTAAACGCGGCTTTTCATTCCGTTTACTCGATTTTTCATTGGATATAGACCTTCTCTTGGTCCTTGTCCTTTAAAAAACTGAGGTTAGGAGCCAAGCCAAAGAATCAAAGCATCACATGTTCTCATTTGAAGGATGATGGCGAAGCCCATATATGACTTGCGACCGTCGATCTCAACGTGTCCCCACAATCTCCTGAGAAGTTAGATCCATTTTCTTCCTTTTCTATTGTAGTTTGTATTTCCTAAAGAGACAAAAAGAAATCACAATTCTTGTCTTTCACATTTGATGAGTTTTGTAAAATCGCCTTTCACGGCAAAATCGCCTTTCACGGCAAACAAACAAAAACGCCTCTTACGGCATTCTAAAAACTTGTCTTTTTTCTTAATATTTATGCAATTTGAAAAGTTAGAAAAAAGGATTGATTTCCTTTCCACTTGTGAAGGTGAATCTCCGGATTATCACTATTCCAAATTCCAAGTAGAAAGTAAATCTGGCATACCCGTACAAAAAATGTTGATACCCGAGATCTTCCCTCCTCCGCCGAGACCCAGGTCAGCCCCTGGGGTGCGGAGGGAGAGGACGGAAGATTCCCCCTTTTTCGGATCCATCAAGCTGGCATACCCGGTGGGACACGTTGACTTGAGAACGTGATGCTTTGATCACTTGGCTCCTTTCTAGTTGGTGGCCTATGTTGCATTTTGCATCTAAAAAAAAATATGAGATGGGATTTCAATTGTTCTTTCTCACTTCAAAAAAAAAAAAAAAACAAATCTGATCTCTTTTCTTAGATTCAACTTTGAGAAGTTTTGATCCTTCCCTCTTCGAACTTGATAGCTCACAGAAATGTTCACAGCTATCGTTCATATCGGGGATTGGGCCACCTTTTCTCTTTGATGAGTCCAATTGGGATTTCAAAAAAAAAAACACCTTCATTTCAAACTCTTAAAAAAAATGATCTCTCTTTCTCAAGATTCAACTTTGAGAAATTTTGATCCTCTCCTCCTTGAACTCGATAGCTCACAGAAATGTTTACAGCTATCGTTCATATCGAGGATTGGGCCATCTTTTCTCTTTGATGAGTCCAATTTGGATTTAAAAAAAAACTATAATTTCAAAAAAAGATTAGTTTTCTCTCTTTTGCATTCAAAGTTGAGAAACCTTGGTCACTTCCTTTTCGGATTTAGCGCTCGCAGAAATGTTGAGCCTTTGTTCGGATTGGAACACCATTCGCTCTCTTTGACGAGTTCATTAAAAAAAAAAAACCTTTAAAAAAAAGATTTCAAAAAAGAACACTAAGATTCCACCAGTTGCGTTCTTTGACCAAAGTGGATTTAAGAAAAGCCTTGTCCAGAGTGTGGAGACAGCTAGACTGTTCGAGGCAAGGGTCCTCCAAACGGGTTCATTAAGTAACCCTACCCTTACCTGGGGGCTGATCTATCTACTAAGGTTTCATAAGATCGAATTGGAAATCTATGTGCACCTTTCAAAAAAAAATTCTCTAAAAAAAAATCCTAAAAAAAAAAAACTTCTGTCACTTTGAATTCAGAGTTGAGAAATCTTGGTTCTTTCCTTTTCGGATTTAGCGCTCGCAGAAATGTTGAGCCTTTGTTCGAAACGGAACACCATTTGCTCTCTTCGATGAATTCAATCTTGACCTTTCAAAAAAAAAAAAACTTTTGTCACTTTTGAATTCAGATTTGAGAAATCTTGGTTCTTTCCCTTCCGGATTTAGCGTTCGCAGAAATGTTGAGCCTTGCTCGGAATGGAACACCATTTGCTCTCTTCGATGAATTCAATCTTGACCTTTCAAAAAAAACTTCCGTCACGTCTGGATTTACATCCGAGAAATTATGGTTCCTTCCCTTCTAAATTTAGTGCTCGCAGAAATGTTGAGCCTTTGTTCGGATTGGAATACTATTTGCTCTCCTTTGTGAATCCAAATTTGACCTTTCAAAAAATATCCCATCTCGTGTCCTTCCCAAGGATGCGATTTGCAACATTTGTGCCTAGCGGTGCTAGTACGCCCTTTCGGGTCTACTGTATTCGCGACCGACACATTTGTATCTCCAACCTTATATCATTTTACCTCGAGTGAGCCTTGCTTCTCGGTAATTTGAATTAAGGTCTACAATTGCTTCTAGCAGTCACTGGAACGCTCACTCTGAGCCTACCATACTTGCATTTTAGAACAATTGTATCCTCTATGGCTTTTTGCCTTCTTCATCATCCTTGGGTTGGGCCATGTCCCCTCAAGTGATTTGAAAAGACAAAACCATAGTTGTTCCCCATTTACGATCACCATATTCTTGTGATTACTAATGGATTTGGTCTTGTTTCAAGAAGTTTTCCAAAACTAATAATGGCAGCTTCATTGACCATCACTTTCGATGAGAACAAGTACCAGTTTATGCTTTAAGATAAGCAAAACAAGCATAAGCGCCCTGCCAGTTGCCGAAGCGTCATCTCCCTCGACAACTCTCCAAACACCGGGTCAACTTCAACTCCTCGGACCATCGTCTTCGGATCGCTGGGACCATTCCCACTTCCCGAAGAAGACACTGTACCTGCCAAGAAGCAGAAAACCGCCCCGCAACGTGTCACTAAAATGGCACCAAGGGCGAACACCAAGAAGGTTGAAGCCCGTGGCGTTCCCACGAAGCCTCAACCCACAAGAAACCAGGTTTACACCGAAACTTGGTCCCCGAGATCTTCGCCAAAGCAACGGAGATCCCAAACATCTGCAAAGCTAGCATACCTGGCCCCTCTCAAGGAGAATCAGTTCTACCCTCTCTCTTACATGAAAGAGGAGAAACCTACCCTCCACCCAAAAAACAAACAAAACCATCATGAGCCGGCTTGCTCCTACAAGCCCAAAATCAAATCCTGCATTGTTAGGCCTACACAAAAACATGCTGAAGCCTGCACTCCCGCGAGTCGGCCCTTCATCTCAATAGGGGCCGAGCTCGCAAAATTCAAATCTTCACTACGATAGACAAAGGACCGCATCCAGATTCTGTCCTTGCCAAGCTTCAAAGAAGACAAACTCGGCTGCTGTGCACGAGGGCTACATCCTTCATCGCCAGAGCCCAGCCAGAGCTGACTGAAGCTCAAATTGCTCGTCGTATGTGTCGCCACACTGCATATCGACAAAAGAGACTCGAGAAACAAAGAACCCAGCGTTCTACTCTCCACGTCTCAAACAAATGGGTCGAAAAAGGAAGACCTGACCAATTCGTTGCTGTTCATATGGTTAGTAAAACCAGAAAACGCCGGAAGTCAGCAACCAAAATCAGTGTTAGACGTCCAGTGACTCGCAGCATCTCTCGGACAAGAACACATCTGGAAGAGTCTTCCACTCCTCCAAGCCAAGGACATCGGAGTAACCACTCCTTAGATTCTTCATCCAGAAGAATGAGCCCCAGCTCAGTCACCAGGACGATTTCTTCGTTCGAATCCCGAGGGATGAACATCTTGGTTACAAGTTCTGAGCCGCCTCCACCGCATGATGACATAGCCGCACGCATCCAGCAGTTGGAGCAAGAACAACAGAGAATTGAGACTCTGATGGAAAATTTGATTCTCACTCTACAGCGTCCACCACCTAACAATGAAACCCCTCCGAATCATGAAGATGACGAGGGCAATGCAGAAAACAATGAGTCTCGCGCCCTTACCAGAAAGGACGTGGAGGATATCCTCGCAAGAGCAAAAGAAGAGGATACATTGAAGGAACATGGGATCAAGCCACCCTACCCTCTATGGATGGACTCAGTTCCGTTCCTGGCAAAATTCAAACAACCTACTCTCCAGACATATACTGGGAAAGGTTCAGCCAGACAGCATGTCATCCATTTCAAGATCCTGACGGGAGCTATTGCGGATCAAGATGCCCTCAAGATTCGCCTCTTCGCAAGTACCCTAAAAGGTACAGCCTTTGATTGGTACTCCACTCTGCCGGAGAACTCCATTCAGAACTGGGCTATGCTGGAGACACGCTTCCTGACCCACTTCCAAGGTGAGGATCATCTTGTTACTATGGCTCAACTCTGCAGCCTAAAACAGGGAGAGAAAGAGTCAACATACGACTTCATTCACAAATGGAAGGCAATGGCGTACAAATGCTCAGATGTGCTGCCACAAGCGTCGCTAGTCGACATCTGCCGTAACAATATGAGAGCAAAAATCCGCTCCATGATCATCGGCAACAAATCAAAGAACCTGGGGGAACTCCTCGAAGCTTCCATGGAAGCTGAAATGGTGATCGAAGACCTCAACAGTCAGAAATCATCAAAGAAAGAGCCGACTGCTGTTACAACCTCAAAACCAAAGAAAAAGGAGGTTCTCAATGTGCAGACTAAGTCAGCTCCTCAGCAGCCAAAGAAACCTGAAAACAAAACTGCAGGTAAAAGGCCTGAACTCTCTGATGCCTTCAAAGAATGTGTAGAAAAGAAATATCCGTTCGATGAAGACATTGAAGAAATCTTCGAGGCTCTCCTAGCAAATGGCAAACTCATTTTGCCATAGCCCAAAAGACCGGGAGATGTTGGCAAAACCAATGATCCCCGATACTGTCCATACCATCAGATGATCTCACATCCTCTCAATCAATGCTTCGTTGTGAGAGAGAAGATCAATGAGATGTGGAAAAACGGAGTCATAACCTTTGATAAAAACTATGGCCCCGCCTCTGTCAACATGGTGTCATGTCGGCAAACTTCAAAGTCACCGAAGGAGAAAATCACTACTTCATTCAAGGTGATAAAAATGGCTCAAGCGTCCCAAGAATTGGTTCCCTATCCAACACCAGATGGACAACCTATATGGGTGCATCCCGATCTCCTAGATGATGAAAATTGGGAGATCATCAAAACAAAGCCGACCGCTCAGCAGCGAAGGCAAGCCAAGAGACAGCTCCGCAAGCTCAAACGGCAACAAAAATCTCAACCAAAACAAGAAGTCCTTGAAAAAGCAGAAATTTCTTCCACTGCTTCACTAAGGACGACGGAAGAATCTCTTCCCAAAACCTCCAAGGCGGTAAGAGAATTCACTCTTGATGATTTCATGCCACCTCTATACAAAAATGAAAATGTGCAGGGGGCATCATACTCTTGCAACTCGGTAGTTGGATTCTCCATGAATGGATACGAGTCCAGTGATACTGCTAGTGATATAGATGAGTGGGAAGAATCCTTTGAAACAGGAGAATACCTCTCCGACGAGGAATGGATTCCCCGAGTCTCATCTTATGCCAGTAATCTGGTATAACCCATTGCAGCTATAAGGATCTTGGTCTGATGATGAAGAAGACCAGGACCTTGTTCAAGAAAACGCTGTTGATCCAGCACCAGCAAATGCTTCAGTGGAACCCAACATGGGCGAACCACAAGGAACAAATGACGAAGAAAATCTCGCTCCCATGCCTGATCTTGAAGAATATGCAAGAATCTTGCAACTTCTTGCCATAGAGCAGGAGCAGGATCGCATCAATCTTCGTCATGATCCAGAACTGGAAGTCCCTGAAAATCAGTGGGAACTTTCTCCCTTAACTCCTGAAAATGGAGAAAACAGTTGGATCGATGATCCTCTCACATCCGAGGATGAGTCCGATTCCCAACAGTCTACACTGGGGGCATCTCCTGTCAGGATAACCTGCAATGCAATAGCTCAGGACGACAGTGCCTCTGAAGCTTCCGAAGACACGTACTCCCCAACCGGTAGCGTATCTTCCGGAGCTACATCCTCTCAGGTGACTTCCACTGAGATAACATCCTCTCAACCTTCGTCTCCTGAAGCTGTGACATCGGAACTCAAGCCACTCCCGATTGAAACCTCTGCCAATGAAATCTTCTTCAATGAAAACTCAGTCAATTGGTCCCAGATACCCGATCTCACGGGCAATGTCTAGGCTAATAAAGAAAAGTTGCCGGCTGCTGTTCAGGACTTGTTCCCGGAAATTGCTCCGTGCAACACAATCACTGAAGACGCCAATGCTGTTACAGAGACGTCCTCAGCAAAGGATCAACCCCTTGATCCTGAGAACGATCTTCCAAAAGAAGACCCTTCTCTAGAGGCTCTTGAAGTTGGTAGATGTACCCGTTCTGGCCGGGATTACCACAAAAATTACAATCAACCCTCTTCTTCTTATGTAAATCCTTCGGGAAAGCAAGTTGTAAGCACCCCAAGTGGCAATAATAATGAAAATGCAGGCACGAAGGAGGCTTTCAAGTACGACTTGATTGAGCACTTCAAACACATACCTGCACGTCTGCACATCCATGACTTATTGCGAATGTCTCCACAGACTCGTGATAGTCTCATTTCAGAATTACAAAGGCTGAATGCGGATGTCGACAAACATGCCCCACAAGTCCTACAAATTGAAATGGACTATAGGGTCAAAAAATCAAATACTCCCTCAAAGGGAGAAAATAAGAAAACTGAGGGATCAAGCAATGAATGCCTCTCGGTACAAAAAGCAACAAGTGCAACAATTGCCTTCGACAAGGGTGACCTCCTCCTAGGTGAAGCAAAGCACAACCGTCCCTTGTACTTTACGGGGTACGTCAAAGAAATGCCAGTACAAAGAGTTCAGATCGATTCAGGTTCTGCACTCAACCTCATCTCTACTTCGGCACTCGAAGAGCTGGGCATCCCACCCAGCAAGCTGAGTCACACGTCCGTATCTATCTTCGGATATGACGGTAGCACTCAAAGGCCTATCGGCAAAATCAGGTTCAAATTGCAAATCGGTGATCTTATTTCTGAAGTCACTGTGTATGCAATAAGGACCCCTTCATGCTACAATATACTCCTTGGACGCCCCTGGATACATGAGAATGGTGTCGTCCCTTCAACTCTACATCAGTGTATCAAGTTCATTGGCGACGATGGCTTGATACATCGAGTATTTGTAGACAAAAAGCCCTTCAAAGGCAGAGAGGTCCATTTTGCAGATGCTCAAATGTATAAAGATGGAAAAGAAGAACATGAGGAAAAAATAGTTCGCTTTGTCGACAGTCTCCAGAAAGATAAAGGTAAGGCTCCTCAGCAATCATCGGAGGAAAACAAACCCTCCACCAAACTCGAAGTAAGCGGCCAAGCTCCCTTCGTCGTCTCCTTCAAATCTCCAAAGCCTTTGGTAATCACTACCAAAGCAAAGAAGACAAAACAAAAGGCTGGGGGCAAGTTCACTGTCTCCTTTGTGTCTATTATGCATGACACAGACTCAGAGTCAGAGTCAGAAGATGACATAGCATCGAGCCGAGCTGATACTCAGCAAGATCAGCCCGCTCTCACTCCATTGGAGACACCTGTAGACATAGAAGACCCTATGTCTGCTTCCTTTGTTATTCCGGCAACTTCGCCAGAAGAAAAAGTGATTTACTTCCACAGATTGGGGGCATCTCCACTGGACTCTCTGCTTGAACCTTTCCAAAACGAAGGTATGCCTCACCTATCCCTGTATAGTCCAATGGCACAAGCTATCATGAAGAAAATGGGCTACGACGCTCAAAATCCGACTGGTTTGGGAGGTGGCCGTGGTATTCTCATACCGTTGGAACCCACCCTGACCAAAAGTCAACCAGAAGATTGGAAAATCCACCTTCAAAAAGGCAAGTCTTCATATGGGTTGGGGTATGATCCTACCGCTCCTATGAGACCGTTGACACCATGGCTGCAAAGTCGCTTTACCGACCAAGCCTCAACATCTCATGAAGACATCGATATCCCTGGATATCTCTTTGAGGAGTTACTCGTCAAAAATCCTGAAAGCTCCTCCAATTGGCATAATTTCTCTGATAATAAAGAGGAATTGCCCGATGACACAGACGAGCGGTTCTCTGTCCCAGAAGAATCATCGTCTCCAAAAGAAGTACCCTACTTCAACCCAATTCCAGCAAATGATTGGGACCATCTTATTGCAAGCCTTGAGAAGGATACTGATCAAGAAGATTCATGGACAGAAACAAAGCCTCAGTCTGAAAATGCCTCTGGCACTCCAGAAGGTCTTGTTGAGTTGGAAGCCTCCAGAAACATTGTGGAGGAACCACCTTCAAACCTTCCGACAGAAGACCCTGTTCAAAAGATAGACTTGGGAACACCTGATAACCCACGTCCTGTATTCATAAGTAAGAATATAAAGGATGATGAGTTACCTGAGTATATCTCTTTTCTTCGTGAGTTCGTTGATTGCTTTGCATGGTCTTATGCCGAAATGCCTGGCTTGGATCCCAAAGTAGCAGTCCGCAAGCTCAACTTACAAAAAGAAATCAATCCTATCAAACAAGGCCAAAGAAGATTCCGTCCCGACGTGATGGACAAAATTGAACAAGAAGTTCAGAAACTCAAAAACGTTGGCTTCATCCGCGAGGAACAGCATCCTGAATGGTTGGCCAACGTTGTCCCCGTGACAAAGAAAAATGGACAGATAAGAGTCTGTATCGACTACAGAGACCTGAATAATGCATGTCCTAAAGATGAATTCCCGCTCCCCATACCAGAGGTGATGATTGACAACACCTATGGGTTCGAGCGAATGACGTTCATGGATGGATTCTCTAGCTACAACCAGATAAAGATGCATCCTGAAGATGAAAGGCATACATCATTTCGGACACCATTCGGTGTGTATTGCTACACTGTTATGCCGTTTGGCCTGAAAAATGCAGGTGCGACATATCAGAGGGCTATGATGAAAATATTCCAAGATATGCAGCATAAGACAGTCGAATGCTATGTTGACGACCTTGCCATAAAAAGCAGAAGAAAAGAAGACCATCTCGATGATCTTCGAGAAGTCTTCCTCCGACTTCGCAAACACAAATTGCGGATGAATCCACTAAAGTGCTTCTTCGGTGTCTCATCGGGTAGGTTTCTCGGATTCATAGTACGGAAAGCTGGAATAGAACTTAACCCCACTAAAGTCAAGGCTATCCTGGAAATGCCATCTCCCAGAACCCTAAGAGAATTAAAAGGGCTTCAAGGAAGGCTGGCCTACATTCGACAGTTCATCTCCAATCTATCAGGGAAATGCCGTCCATTCTCTCGCCTGATGAACAAAGGCGTGGACTTTGTCTGGGATGCTGAATGTGAAAGTGCATTTCAAGACATCAAAGCATATCTCATCAAACCTCCAGTGCTGGCTGCCCCCACAACTGGAAAACCCTTTATCTTGTACACAAGAGCTCTCGACTACTCTTTGGGTGCTCTGCTCTCACAAGAAAATGACGACGGAAAAGAAGCTGCTCTGTATTACCTTAACCGCATGATGGTAGGTGCAGAGCATCGCTACTCCCCAGTCGAAAAAGAATGCCTTGCAGTAATGTTCGCTGTACAAAAGCTGCGTCACTATCTGCTGTCGAACACAGTCTACCTGATTTCGAGGATCAACCTCCTAAAGGTCCTTGTCACAAAAGCAGGTTCTCTCAATGCCCGACTGGTAAAATGGTCCATTCTTCTATCACAATTTGATATTAGGTATGTACCACAAAAAGCAATCAAAGGCCAAGCTCTAGCAGACTTCCTCGCAGAGCATCCATTGCCTAAAGATTCTCCACTCAGGGATGATCTCCCAGACGAATTTGTCTACAATTTGGAAACTTCCTTGTCAAACACTTCCTGGGACATGTACTTTGACGGGGCAACCAGGACAAATGAAAAAGGAAAGCAAATATCGGGAATCGGCATCCTCTTTGTCAGCCCCGACAAATACATGATTCCACACGCCTTCTCGCTACTGGAACCATGTTCAAACAATGCAGCTAAGTACCAAGCCCTGATTGTTAGATTGGAACTCGCCCTCGAAACCGGCATCACCATGTTGGAAGCTTTTGGAGACTCTCAACTGGTCGTCAATGTTGACACCAAAAATGTCACTTTGCCTCTTCAATATCAAGAAAGCTGCATGAAGTCGCAACCTGCCATAAAAAGACAATGCAACTTCTCCAAAAAAATCAAATCTTGTCAGAATCAAACAAAAACTGCAAGATCCTTCAAGATAGCCAAGAGAAGAGTACACATGAAGTTTCGGGCCATTTCAGAATCATTTGGCCTAACTTCGCTTCTCCGACAGCTAAAATGGCGCTCCCGGCGGCGACATCATCGGAGACGTCAAAACTTCGATCAGAGCCTACAGATGACTCCAGCATGTCCCAAAAGGGCTCCATGCCAAATTTCAAGTCAAACCGACAACGTTTGACCCTCCATCAATGCTCGAGCAGCAAAATCAAGCCTCCCGGCGGTGGGAACCACCGAAGCCTTCGCTCATCAAACCAAGTGCATGAGTGGCTTCAACATGCTTCCAAAAGGCTGCACGTCAAATTTCAGGTCATTCTGACAACGTTTGACCAGGTTTCGATGCTCCGAGAGAAAATCAAGCCTACCGGCGGCGGAGCAACCCGGGACCATGACATCCAAAACGGAGCCCATGGAGCGTCTCAAAATGACTCCAATAGGCTCCCCGTCAAATTTCAGGTCAATCGGACATCGTTTGGCCACATATCAAAGCTCGGCATTTTCCCCGCAGCAAAATCAAGTGAAGCATCGACGCGACCCCAAACGGCTTCAAAACTCAAACAAAAGCCTATGGTTGGTCTTATTTATTGCTCAGGAGGCTCCACCTCAAATTTCAGGTCATTCCGACATCGT
Source organism: Umbellularia californica (assembly GCA_028538565.1). NCBI lineage: Eukaryota > Viridiplantae > Streptophyta > Magnoliopsida > Laurales > Lauraceae > Umbellularia > Umbellularia californica. The sequence goes on from JAPQWN010000004.1 coordinate 34,186,627, forward strand.
TTGACCAAGTTTCAACTTCTGGCGGAAAATCAGCAGCTTTACGCGACAAAGTCTTCGGCTTTCCCGGAAAATTGGAAACTTTGCACTCTAAAAATGCAAGGATTCTCATCAGGTTTTCTACAGGGAAATCAAGCCAATAAATGAGAAGAAATGTCAGGAAAAATACAGAAGAAAACGGCGACGAAAAAGACCTCAAAACGACCGTAAAACGGGCTCCGAAGGGGAAAATTCCCCCAGGGTCGCAGACCCCTGCGACCATGGCCCATGGTCGCAGGCCCCTGCGACCATGGCCCATGGTCGCCGGCGACCATGGAAGTCCGGGTCACCGGATTTTCCACCGGTGACCCGTTTTTTCCGTCTTTTTTCGCGTTTCGCGCACTTTGGCCCCTGTGGTTTCCTGAAAATGTGATTTTTAGTGCTTGAAATTGACTCATATCCTCCGACATCCGTCAAAATCACGGGTCAACCTCCAAAAGCATAAAATCATCATTGATCGCTCCAAGATCGCCAACCGGTCGACCAAAAAAAGTGCTCTTTCTGTCCGACCGATCGAGAAATCGACAAGACAGATGTCACCGGCCCGCTCTTAGCTATCAATGTCGGAAGTTACATGTTCATCCGATGTCGATCAGCATGAAGATCCATCGATGATCATCGCCAGAAGAATTCCAGAAGACACGGCACGGCCCGCGACTCTTCGACTGCTCGGCGACCAATTAATGTGGTTAATTGACTAGCTTTATTGCAGTCATTAATTCATTTCTTTGGACGGCCCAATCAGAAGCAAGCATTTGGGAGTTACAAGTCAGTTGATTCATGGCATTTAAACCATGAAACTCCTCCCATTATGGTAATTAAGGTGATTAAAAGCCCTTAATCTCCATCGGCCAATCAGATTCAAGGAAAAAGGAGTTACAAAATCAAGAAATAAATCTTGTAACTCCTCCCATTAAAGCCATTAAGGCTCATAAACCCTCCTAAATGGCTACCAAAGGCCTATAAATAGGAGAGCATTCCATTGAAATCAAGAGAGGATCAGAAAAAAAGAGAGATCGGATCAGAAAATCGAGATCGATCGATCGGAAAGAATCCCGAGCTCGTATCCAGAGAAAGGAAAAAGAGAGAAAAACTCTGCTGAAGTTCTGCACCGGCCACCAATACAAGGTGACAAAAATCCCTTGGGGGGCACCCCCCCCCCCCCCCCCCCCCCCCAAGGTCCTTGCCTTCTCCTGCTGCCTCCAATGGCTTAGACGTGGCTTTTCAGCCCGTCTACTTAGCTTTTTATTGGACATAGGACCTTCTCTTGGTCTTTGTTCTCTAAAAATCTGAGGTTATAGCCAAGCCAAGCGAATCAAGAGCATCCTCTGTTCTCATCTGCATGGATGACGGCGAAGCCCACACATGGCTTGCGACCGTCAATCTGAACGAGTCCCCCACAATCTCCTGAAAAGTTAGATCTTCCTTTTCTTGCTTTTCATTGTAGTTTGTATTTTTCTAAAAGAGACAAAAATCACAACTCTTGTCTTTCATTATTGATGAGAATTGTAAATCGGCTATAAACGCCAAAATCGGCTATAAATGCCAAACAAAATCGCCTTTCACGGCAAACCAAGAAAATGTCTCTTTTCTTAAATATTTGTGCAATGGAAAACTTGAAAGAAGTTGATTTCCTTTTTACTTGCGAAGGTTGATCTCCGGATTACCACTTGCAATTCCAAGTAAAATAGAAAATCTGGCACACCCACACAAAAGAAATGTTGATGCACGCTTCAGGCCCGCCAGGGCGCGAAAGGGCCGGACCCGACGGACTCCCACGTTCCGCCGACCCCGGTAGCCGCCCCACGGCGCCTCGGAGCGCGTTCCATCAAGCTGGCACACCCGGTGGGACTCGTTCATTTGAGAACACGGTGCTTGGAAATGAAATATTTGCATACCATATTTTTGCTCTATGCTTATACTTCTTCTCCAGATTCCTTGGATACTTTCAAGCTGGTGGCCTATGTTGGATTTTGCACCCAAAAAAATGAGATGGGATTTTTTGGAAATTTCTATTTCTTTGAGTTTGTTTCCATTCTTTCTCTTTTCAAAAAAAAAAAATCAGTTTTCTTAGTTTGAATTCAAAATTGAGAAACTTTGATCCTATCCTATCGTTCTTTGGTGCTTGCAGAAATGTTGAGCCCGTTCGACTAAGGTTTTGGACCATCGTTTCTCTTCGATGAGTTCATTAGAGATTTCAAAAAAAAAAATTAAAAAAAAAATCAGTTTTCTTAGTTTGAATTCAAAATTGAGAAACTTTGATCCTATCCTATCGTTCTTTGGTGCTTGCAGAAATGTTGAGCCCGTTCGACTAAGGTTTTGGACCATCGTTTCTCTTCGATGAGTTCATTAGAGATTTCAAAAAAAAAAATTAAAAAAAAAATCAGTTTTCTTAGTTTGAATTCAAGATTGAGAAACTTTGATCCTATCCTATCGTTCTTTGGTGCTTGCAGAAATGTTGAGCCCGTTCGACTAAGGTTTTGGACCATCGTTTCTCTTCGATGAGTTCATTAGAGATTTCAAAAAATAAATAAATAAATAAATAATCAACTTTCTTAGTTTGGATTCAAAATTGAGAAACTTTGATCCTATCCTATCGTTCTTTGGTGCTTGCAGAAATGTTGAGCCCGTTCGACTAAGGTTTTGGGCCATCGTTTCTCTTCGATGAGTCTATTTGGGATTTTTTTTTATAAAAAAAAGACATAGACCACTAAGGTTAAACCAATTGCGTTCTTTGATCACGGTTGATTCAAGAAAAGCCTTGTCCAGAGTGTGGAGACAGCTTGACTGTTCTAGGCAAGGGTCCTCCAAACGGGTTCATTAAGTAATCCTACCCTTACCTGGGGGCAATTCTATCAATTGAGGTTTCATAAGACCGGGTTAGGAGGCCTATGTGTACTCACTCGTCTTTAAATCTTAAAAATTTAAAAAAAAATCAAAAATAAAAAAAAAGATTTTCAAAAAAAAAAATCTTAAAAAAAAATAAAAAAATCAAAATAAAAAAAAAATAAAAAATAAAAAAAGGATTTTCAAAAAAAAATCTTAAACAAAAAAAAAAGATTTTTTTTAAAAAAAAAAAAATGAAAATCTTAAAATAAAAAAAAATCTCCAAAAACTCGTCACTTTTGGATTCAGATTCGAGAAATTGTGGTCTCTTCCCTTCTGAGTACTGGCGCTCGCGGAAATCGTTGAGCCCGTATTTGAATCGGAATGCCACCTGCTCTCTTTGACGAATCCATTTCTGACCTTTCAAAACAAAGAATCCCATCTCATGGATGCGATCTCCAACATTTGTGCATAGCAGTACTGGTACGCCCTTTCAGGGTCTACTGTATCTGTGACCGGCACATTTGTAACTCCTACCTTATATTCTTCTTATCTCGAGCAAGTTCCGCTTCTCGATAAGTCGAATTTAGGTATACAATTGCTTCTAGCAGTCATTGGAACGCTCATTTCGAGCCTACCATGCTCGCTGTCAGAACAATTGTACCATCTATGGCTTTTTGCCTTCTTCATGTCGCTTGGGTCATATCCTTTGAGCGATTTGAAAAGACAACCATAGAAATTCCCATTTATGATCATTATATTCTTGTGATTACTAATGGATGTGGTCTTGTTTCAGAAATTTTGAAACTAACAATGGCAGCCTTAACCATTATTTTCGATGAGAACAAGCACCAACTCATGCTTCAACAGAAGCAAACCGAGCGCACTTACAAGCGCCCTGCCAGCTGCCGAAGCGTCAACTCCCTCGGCAACTCTCTGAACTCCGGATCGACCTCGACTCCCCGGACCATCGTCTTCGGGACACTGGGACCATTCCCACTTCCCGAAGAACAAGCTGCGCCTGCTAAAAAGCAGAAGATCGAACGTGTCACTCCCGTGACACCAAAGGCGAGCGCCCAAAAGCCCGAAGCCCGCGGCACCCCCGCGAAGCCTCGACCCACAAACAACCAGGTCTATCCCAAGACTTGGTCTCCAAGACCTTCCCCAAAACAAAGAAGGTCTCAAACTTCCACCAAGCCAGCATACCTGGCACCACTCAAAGAGAACCAGTTCTACCCTCTTGCCTACATGAAAGAGGAGAGACCCATCTCCAACCTGACTCCCAAGTCAACCCAGCATGAGCCGGCTTGTTCCTACAGGCCCAAAATTAGATCATGCATCACCAGGCCTCTACAAGCACCTGCCAAGGCCTACACTCCTTTAGTTCGACCCTTCATCTCTACAGGGGCCGAACTCGAAAGGTTCAAAGCTTCGCTGCAACAGGCAAAGGACCGGGTCCGGATCCTGTCCTTGCCTAGCTACAAAGAAGACAGGCTCGGCTACTGCGCCCGAGGGAGCACATCCTTCAACGTCAGAGCCCAGCCAGCTGACTGAAGCTCAAATCGCTAGTCGAGCACGTCGCCGTTCGTCATATCGACAGAAGAGACTAGAGAAGCAACGGACCCAGCCTCCTACACTTCAAGTCTCCCACAAATGGGTCAAAAAAGAAAGACCCGACCAAGTTGCTGCCGTCCATATGGTTGGAAAAACCAGAAGACGCCAAAGGTCAGCATAAAAATCCATGTCCGACGTCCGGTGACCCGTAGCGTCACCAGGACACAAAGACATCCCGAAGAATCTCCTGCCCCTTCAAGCCAAGGACGGGAGAGTAATCCTTCATCAAGCTCTTCATCAAAAAGAATGAGCCCCAGCTCGGTCACCAGGACGATTTCTTCGTTCGAATCCCGAGGGATGAACGTCTTGGCTACAAGTTCTGAGCCACCACCTCAGAATCCACCTCGAGATGATGCGCTCACACGCATCCAGCAGTTGGAACAAGGCCAGCAGAGGATTGAAACTCTGATGGAAAACCTTCTCCTTGTCGTCCAAAATCAGGGGAACAATGAGCCTCCTCCGAATCATAGCAATAACGAGGGAAATGGAGAAGAAAATGAGTCACGCGCCCTCACCAAAAAGGACGTAGACAGTATCCTCGCCAAAGCTAAAGAAGAGGGTATACTCAAAGAGCATGGGATCAAGCCACCATATCCCTTATGGATGGACTCAGTCCCATTCCCCACAAAATTCAAACATCCTACTCTCCAAACATATACGGGGAAAGGATCAGCCAGACAGCACGTAATCCACTTCAAGATCTTGACGGGAGCTATCGCGGATCAAGATGCACTCAAGATTCGCCTCTTTGCAAGTACCCTAAAAGGTACAGCCTTCGATTGGTACTCATCTCTGCCGGAGAACTCCATTCAGAACTGGGCTATGCTGGAGACACGCTTCCTGACCCACTTCGAAGGTGAGGATCATCCTGTTACTATGGCTCAGCTCTGTAGCCTAAAACAGGGAGAGAATGAGTCAACTTATGACTTCATTCACAAGTGGAAAGCAATGGCATACAAATGTTCAGATGTATTGCCACAGGCGTCGCTAGTCGACATCTGCCGAAACAACATGAGAGCCAGAATACGCTCCATGATCATCGGCAACAAATCAAAAGACCTGGGAGAACTCCTGGAAGCTTCTATGGAAGCTGAAACGGTGATTAAAGACCTCAACAGTCAGAAGTCATCAAGAAAAGAGCCAACCGCCATTGCAACCTCTAAACCAAAGAAGAAAGAGGTCCTTAATGTGCAAACCAAGTCAGCTCCTCAGCAACCAAAGAAAGCTGAAAATAAAGCTGCAGGTAAGAGACCTGAACTCTCTGATGCCTTCAAAGAGCGAGCAGAAAAGAAATATCCGTTCGATGAAGACGTCGAAGAAATCTTTGAGGCTCTCCTAGCAAATGGCAAACTCATTTTGCCAGAGCCCAAAAGACCTCGAGACGTTGGCAAAACCAATGATCCTCGGTACTGTCCATACCACCAGATGGTCTCGCATCCTCTCAATCAATGCTTTGTTGTGAGAGAGAAGATAAACGAGATGTGGAAAAACGGAGTCATCACCTTTGACAAAAACTATGGGACTGCCTCCGTCAACATGGTGTCATGTGGACAAACACCAAAATCACCGAAGAAGAAGATCACTACTTCCTTCAAGGTGATAAAAAGAATTCAAACGTCCGAAGTGTTGGTTCCTTGCCCGACACCAGACGGACAACCCATATGGGTACATCCCGATCTCCTGGAAGATGAAAACTGGGAGATCGTAAAAACAAAGCCGACAGCTCAACAGCGAAGGCAGGCTAGGAAACATCTCCAAAGGCTCAAACGGCAAGAGAAGACCCAGCCAAAACAAGAAGTCCATGAAAAGGCAGAGGCCTCCTCTACCACTTCACTCGGGGCAACAAAAACGTCCCTTCCAGAGACTTCAAAGGCGGTAAGAAACTTCACTCTCAGTGATTTCATGCCACCTCAATTCAAAAAAGAAGCCATGCAGGGGGCATTATACTCTTGCAACTCGGTAGTTGGATTCTCCATTGATGGATACGAGTCCAGCGACACCGACGATGGATTCGAGCCCAACTACACCGATGAGTGGGAGGAATCTCTTGAAACAGGAGAATATCTCTCCGATGAAGAATGGGTTCCTGAAACTCACCTTATGCCAGTAATCTGGTATAACCCCTTGCAACCACAAGGATCCTGGTCTGATGATGAAGAAGACCAAGAGGCTGCACAAGAAGATGCTGTTAACCCAGCACCTGTCATTGCTCCAGTGGAAATCAACTATGTTGAGCCACACGGAGAAGACGAAGAAGAGGATCTGGCTCCCATGCCTGATCTTGAAGAATATGCAAGGATCTTGCAGCGTCTCGCTCTAGAACAAGAGCAAGATCGTGTTAACGAGCCTCCTCGCAACCCAGAGCCTGAAGTCCCTGAAGATAATCAGGTACATCCACCCTTAACTCCTGAAAATGGAGAACATTGCTGGATTGACGATCCTCTTACATCCGAGGATGAGTCTGACTCCGAGCAGGCAACATCTCCTATCAGAGCTTCCTGTAATGTAATATATCAGGACTATAGCTCTTCTGAAGCGTCGTCTGATGAGATTACCTACACTCCGACGACGCCTAGCAATGTATCCTCTGGAGCTACCTCGTCTCACGTGACTTTCACAGAGATGGCACCCTCTCAGGTTTCTTCTCCTGAGACTGTGACTTCAGGATACACATTCTTCCCGACTCATCATCATGAAGAAAACCCAACTTGGGGTGATGGATGGGTCAACGAAGAAGAAAAGCTGCTGGATGCTGTTCAGGACTTGCTCCCGGAAAATGCTCCGTGCAACACAATCACTGAGGATGGCAACTCTGCTGCAGATACATCCCCAGTAGATGAAAAACGACTGCCTCTTGATCCTGAAGACAATCTTCCAAACGAAGATCCTTCTCAAGAAGCTCTCGAAGTTGGTAGAGGCACCCGTTCGGGCCGGGACTACCACAAAAATTACAATCAATCTTCCTTTACTTATGTAAATCCTTCGGGAAAAGATGTTGTAAGCGCCCCCAGTGGCAACAATGATGAACATGCAGGCCCTAAAGAGGCTTTCAAGTATGACTTGGTTGAGCACTTCAAACACATACCTGTATGTCTTCACATCCTGGATTTATTACGAATGTCTCCACGCACTCGTGATAATCTCATCTCAGAATTACAAAAACTGAATGAGGATGTCGACAAACATGCCCCACAAGTCCTCCAAATTGAAATGGACTACCGGGTCAAAAACTCAGAAACCTCCTTAAAAGGAGAAAAAGAGAAAAGCGAGGGATCATGCATCCAATGCCTCTCGGTTCAAAAGGCAGCCAGTGCAACCATCGCCTTCACTAAGGAAGACCTCCTACTTGGCGAAGCAAGGCACAACCGACCCCTGTACTTCACAGGGTACATCAAGGAAATGCCCATACACAGAGTTCAGGTCGACCCAGGTTCTGCACTCAACCTCATCTCCACTTCGGCTCTCGAAGAGTTGGGCATCCCACCCAGCAAGCTAAGCCACACATCTGTATCTATCTTTGGATACGATGGGAGCGCTCAAAGGCCTATCGGCAAAATCAGGTTCAAATTGCAAATCGGTGATCTTATCTCTGAGGTCACTGTGTATGCAATAAAAACCCCCTCATACTACAACATCCTTCTCGGACGTCCTTGGGTACACGAGAACGGTGTTGTCCCTTCAACTCTACATCAATGCATCAAGTTCGTCGGCGACGATGGCATGGTACATCGTGTCTTTGCGGACAGAAAACCCTTCAAAGGTAAAGAAGTCCACTTCGCAGACTCCCAGATGTATGAAGGAGAAAAAGAAGAAGAGGAAATAGCACCCCCTGCTGAAAATCTCCAGAAAGATAAAGGCAAGGCTCCTCAAAAATCACCGGAAGAAAACAAACCCTCCGGCAAATTAGAAGAGAGTAGTCAATCTCCCTTCGTCATCTCCCTCAAATCTTCAAAACCTTTGGTCATCACAACCAGAGTGAAGAAGGCGAAACAAAAGCCTGGGGGCAAATTTGTTGTCTCTCTCGTGTCTATCATGCAAGACACAGACTCGGACTCAGAGCCAGAAGACGATGCATCGTCAAGCCAAGCTGACACTCAGCAAGTTCAGCCTGCTCTCACTCCGATGGAGACACCTGTTGACGTAGAAGATCCTACGTCTGCTACCTTTGTTGTTCCGACAACATCACCAAAGCAAAAGCCGATCTTCTTCCATAGATCGGACGCTTCTTCATCAAACTCCATGCTGGAACCTTTCCAAAATGAAGGTATGCCTCAGCTATCTCTATATAGTCCTGTGGCACAAGCTATTATGAAGAAAATGGGCTATGACGCTCAAAACCCAGTCGGTTTGGGAGAAAGACGCGGTATTCTCACGCCATTGGAGCCCGCCTTGACCAAAAGCCAGCTGGAAGATTGGAGACTCTACGGTCATGTAGAAAAGTCTTCATATGGGTTAGGATATGATCCTGATACTCCTCTGAGACAGTTGACACAAAAGCTTAAAAGTCGTTTTACCGACCAAGCCTCAACATCTCAAGTCCATGAAGACATCGATCTCCCTGGATATCTCTTTAAAGAGTTACCTGACAAAGATCCAGGAAGCTCATCCAATTGGTATGATTTCTCTGATGATAAAGAGGAATCGTCCGATAATACAGACTTGTGGCATCCTGACCCAGAAGAACCCTCGTCTCCAAAAGAAATACCAGACTCAACAGGCGATTGGGACTATCTCATAGCAAGCCTTGAGGAGATCACCAATCAAGAAAATCCATGGAAAGGAACAGAGCCTTGGTCTGGTAATGCAGTTGAAACTCCAGAAGGTTTCGTTGAGTTGGAAGCCTCCGAAAATATTGTGGACGGACCACCTTCGAACCTTCCGACAGAAGATCCTGTTGAAAAGATAGACTTGGGAACACCAAATAACCCACGTCCTGTATTCATAAGCAACAATATAAAGGATGATGAGTTACCCGAGTATATCGCTTTTCTTCGTGAGTTCGTTGATTGCTTTGCATGGTCCTATGCTGAAATGCCTGGTTTAGACCCCAAAGTAGCAGTCCACAAACTCAATCTTCAAGAAGAAGTCAAGCCTGTCAAACAAGGCCAAAGAAGATTCCGTCCAGATGTGATGGATAAAATTGAACAAGAAGTTCAAAAACTCAAAAGCGTTGGCTTCATCCGTGAGGAACAACATCCAGAGTGGTTGGCCAATATTGTCCCCGTGACAAAGAAAACTGGGCAGATCAGAGTCTGTATTGACTATAGAGACTTGAATGGCGCTTGCCCTAAAGATGAATTCCCGCTCCCCATACCGGAGGTGATGATTGACAATACCTGCGGATTCGAGCGAATGACATTCATGGATGGCTTCTCTGGTTGTAATCAGATAAAGATGCATCCCGAGGATGAAAAACACACTTCATTTCGGACTCCATTTGGCGTATATTGCTATACTGTCATGCCATTTGGTCTGAAAAATGCTGGTGCCACATATCAGAGGGCTATGATGAAAATATTCCAAGATATGCAGCACAAGACGGTCGAATGTTACGTTGATGACCTCGCCGTCAAAAGCAGAAGAAAAGAAGACCATCTCAAAGATCTTCGGGAAGTCTTCCTCCGACTCTGCAAACACAAACTGCGGATGAATCCTCTAAAATGCTTCTTCGGCGTCTCGTCGGGTAAGTTTCTCGGATTCCTTGTTCGGAAAGCTGGAATAGAACTTGACCCCATAAAAGTCAAGGCTATTCTAGAAATGCCCTCTCCAAGAACCTTGAGAGAACTAAAAGGGCTCCAAGGGAGATTGGCCTACATCAGACGGTTCATCTCCAATCTTTCGGGGAAATGCCGTCCATTCTCTCGATTGATGAAAAAGGGTGTAGACTTTATCTGGGATGCCGACTGTGAAGCCGCATTTCAAGATATCAAGTCATACCTGACCAAACCTCCAGTGTTAGCTGCCCCTGCCACTGGAAAACCATTCATCTTGTACACAAGAGCTCTTGATCATTCTGTAGGCGCTCTGCTTGCACAAGAGAATGGTGAGGGAAAAGAAGCTGCTCTATACTACCTCAGCCGCATGCTAGTAGGTGCAGAGCATCGCTACTCCCCAGTCGAAAAGGAATGCCTTGCAGTGATGTTCGCCGTACAAAAGCTACGTCACTACTTGCTTTCCAACACAGTCTACCTGGTCTCAAGGATCAATCTCTTGAAGGTTCTTGTCACAAAGGCAGGTTCTCTCAATGCCCGACTGGCAAAATGGTCCATCCTCTTGTCTCAATGTGCCACAAAAATCAATCAAAGGCCAAGCTCTAGCAGATTTCCTCGCAGAGCATCCATTGCCTAAAGATTCTCCACTCAGAGATGATCTCCCAGACGAACCTATCTACAACGTGGAGACTTTCTCGCCAAATGCCTCCTGGGACATGTACTTTGACGGTGCAACCAGGACGAATGAAAAAAGAAAGCTGATCTCAGGAGTTGGCATCCTCTTTGTCAGCCCTGACAAATACATGATTCCACACGCTTTCTCGCTACTGGAACCATGCACAAACAATGCAGCTGAATACCAAGCTCTGATCCTAGGATTGGAACTCGCCATCGAATCCGGTATCACTATGCTGGAAGTCTTTGGAGACTCTCAACTGATCGTCAACCAGATAAATCAGAAATATGAAGTCAGGAAGCCCGATCTGCTGCCTTATTACAACAAGGCACAATCGCTTCTGCAAAAGTTTGACATCTGCAACATCACCCACATTCGTAGAGGTGAAAACATCCGTGCAGATGCCCTGGCCGGACTTGCCGCATCAATGGCGATCCAGGAAGGGGAAAACATGCAAATTACAGTGTGCGAGAGAAGGATCCTCCCTCCTCTTAACACACACCAAGCAGTTGCTGAATGCCACCGAGTGATTGGAAGTCGGATCTCTATCCTTCAACCTTCAATCGGCGACTGGAGGGATCCGTTCATTGATTACACTATGTTCGGAATCCTACCTGAAGATCCAAAAGAATGGGTAAGCATACAAAGGCGAGCCCCAAACTTTCATTTGGATATCTCTTCAAAGATCCTTTACAGAAAATCCTTCAATGGAGTACTCCTACGCTGCTTGTCACAACAAGAGGCCGAAGAAACACTTAAAGAAGTTCATGCTGGTCTTTGTGGAGCCCATCAGGCAGGTCCTAAGCTCTATGATCAGATAAAAAGGTTAGGTTACTATTGGCCTACCATGGTTGCTGATGCAATGCAATTTGCCAAACGCTGCCAGCTATGCCAAGTTCACGGAGATTACATTCACATGCCTCCGGAATGGCTGCACCCTACAGCAATCTCATGGCCTTTTGAAGCATGGGGCATGGACATCATAGGTCCTATCTCTCCCCCTTCAAGCAAAGGTCATCGCTTCATCTTCGCCGCTACGGATTATTTCTCCAAGTGGTCAGAAGCATTTGCGTTCAACGAAATGAAGGCCTCATCAGTTCTTCAATTCCTACGCACCAACATCATTTGTCGTTTCGGCATACCCAAGAGATTCGTCCATGATAACGGACCACAATTCCGGGATCATCGATTCTACAGGTTTTGCGACAAATACAAAATCCAAAGCTGTCCTTCGACTCCATACAATCCGGCAGCAAACGGATTAGCAGAAGCCTTCAACAAGACACTCTGCAAAATCCTCAAGAAAATGGTCTCTAGTCACAAAAGAGACTGGAGCGATAAACTGTCTGAAGCTTTGTGGGCCTATCGAACCACCGTTCGAGGACCAACCCATAGCACACCATTCTCCTTGGTCTATGGATGCGAAGCTGTCGTGCCCCTAGAGGTACAAATTCCTTCTCTGAGGGTATCTCTACAAAATGACATGACTCAAGAAAGCAATGTCAAATTGCGACTCCATGAGCTGGACAATCTCGACGAGAGACGGCTCGAAGCTCGACAAAGCATTGAACTTTACTAAGCACGCATGGCAAGATCTTTTGACAAAAGGGTCCGGCAACGCGCCTACAAAAAGGGTGACTTGGTTCTTGCGGTAAAAAGACCAATGGTCTTCGCTCACAAGTCCAAAGGCAAGTTTGAACCAAAATGGGAGGGACCCTACGTCATCGACAAGGTCTTCTCCAACGGCGCATATGCCCTCCTAAACATGGAAGGCGACAGATGTATGCTGCCTATCAACGGCAAGTTCTTGAAGCGGTACTACCCTTGAAGACTTACCCAACTGGGTAAGAGCAATGCCTGTATGGCCAAAACCTGTTCTCAGGTACTCGCTCGTCAAACCCACTCTCTTTAGAATTTTCATATCAAATGTCAAAATTTCTAGAGATTCAAAAACAATGCTTACTTTCATCGTTTCATTGATCAAAAACAAAAAAATCCAAGTTTAGGAGCCTCTCCCTGACTTGACAAAACTTTCGATCCTTGAACCAAAATTCATGGTTTGAAACAAAAATCCGGATTCAGGGATTTCCACCCTAGTCCACCTTACCTTTTACCGCCAAATGGTTCTAGGTCAAAATTTACGACCCTCGTGTCTTTAAACAAAAAAAAAAATGGTTTTTCAAAAATCGTGGGGAAACGACATCAAAGTCAGTACCTGTAAAACAAAAATTTTGAAAAAAAGCAAGGATGCGACATTCCATCGATACTTGCACCCAAAATCGCAGGGAAGCGACACTTCGTCGATACTTGCAAAATCCAAAAACTGTGGAGACGCAACATATCAGTTGATATCCACAACCCAAATTTCAAAGGTTCGAGAAAACCTAAAATGGTGGAGAAGCAACAAACCAGTTGATATCCACAACCCAATTTCAAAAATCGTGGAGATGTAACATACCAGTTGCTATCCACAACCCAAAATTACAAATGGTTCGAGAAAACCTCAAATTTCAAAAATCGTGGAGAAACGACATCAAGTCAGTACCCGCAAAACCAAAAGTTTTGGGAAAAGCAGGGAAGCGACGCTTAATCGATATTTGCACCCCAATTCGCGAGGAAGCGACATTCCGTCGATACTTGCAAAACCTAACCCGCGAGGAAGTGACATTCCATCAATACTCGCAAAACCGAATGAGCAAGGAAGCGACATTCCATCGATACTTGCAAGACCATTCAGCGGGGAGGCGACATTTAGTCGATACCTGCATTTTGAAAACCAAAACTCGGCTATAAATGCCAAAATCTGGCTATAAATGCCAAAACAAAAATTTCCGGCTATAAACGCCAAAATCGGCTTTCATGCCAATAAAACAAAACTTGGTTTTCAAAAAACTCGGCTACAAATGCCACACAAAAAAAAAACCTGACTCTCATGTCAAAACCGGCTATCAATGCTACAAATTGGCTATCAATGCCACCAAACCGGCTATAAATGCCACCAATTGGCTATCAATGCCACCAAACTGGCTGTAAATGCCACAAAAACACCGGCTTCCATGCCAACCCAAATTTTGGCTTTTACGCCATAAAATTTCGGCTTCCATGCCATCTCAAAATCGGCTTTCACACCACAACCAAAATCAGGCTCCCATGCCAAAACAATTATTTGACAAAAGATTTTCACAAAATGACAAAGCTTTTGATCAAATCCCATTTAGCAATTGCTTTCATCACAAAAAGATTTGAGTGAGCGTAGGGAAAACAAAAAAAAAAAAAAGAAAAGTACCAAAAAAATACATGTGGTACCAAAAAAAAAAAAAAAAGTGTTCACAAGCACTACAAAAAAAAGAGTACCAAAAAATACATGTGGTACCAAAAAAAAGAAGAATGGTTTCTGCTATAAAAAATCAGGAGCTCAGCCAAAAATGGTCTCCAGCCAAAGCTTCAGCTCCTCAAGCAAACTTTTGGCATCAGCCGTCAGAGTTTCCAAGGCACGCTTCTTCAGGAACTTGCCATGAGATGCTGGCGAATGCCGTAACCCTTCTTTTACACCGGGAAGCTCTTCCCCAGCAGTTTGCCATCCTTCGTTTTCTAGAGTCCTCCTCTCGAGAACTTGACCGGCATCTGCAACCCTGCGAATCAGAGTACTCTCCCTGTCACGAGCCTCTGTTATAGCAGCCCACTTCGCATCGACTTGTGCCTTCAAATGCTCAAGACGTTTCCTGGCCTCCTCAACTTCCCTATCAAGGACGTTAAGGTCATGCCTCAATCCGATGATGGCTAGCTCTTCCTTGTTCTTCTCCCGAACTAGCTGCTTCTTGCTTTGTGTAGCCGCATTCAGGTCAGACTTAGCCTTATCAGCAGGGTCCAAGAACATCTCCTTGAAGAATTGCTCGTCAGGGAAATCCATGGTCTCAAACCACTTGTCACCCAGTGCAATGATCCTATCAACGATCGCCCTGGCACCTGTGACATCCAGACCAACCTCTTCGGTGTCGGTCAGAATCTCCTGTACATGTGGGATCATGCCAAATCCTGCCTCCAAGTGTCCAGAAAGGAGAGTCTTGACCCAAGAACTCAAAACCCGAGCCAGCACCTTCTTCGCAAATTGAAGAGACGAACTGGATGAAGATTCACCCTTCTCCGTTGATCGGCTGCTCATGTCATGACCCATTGGAAGAGTAACAAAAGAACTCTTTCCACTTGGAGCCACTGGAGAGGGAATCTCAACACGAGGCATCTCCTCAATCATGTCAGAACTGGTCTCTACCTCCGGATCGACCTCTGGCATCCCTTGCTCTGGTTCTGAAGAAAGCGATGGACTCTCTTCTGTCACTTCAAAACCTGCAAATGAAATACAAAAAGGTATGAATATGATCCTGTTAAAAAAAAAAACCATCAGGGTCATCACTACAAAGTACCTTCTTCGACGACTGGCGGAACACTCCCTTCCTCCATGAACTCATCGGAAGCATCATCAACATTTGCGTCCATTGATGGTTCAAAGTCATCGGAATCCTGTGGCAAGTCAGCTGACAAGAAAAATGTCAGCAAATCAAGTCGCAGGTAAAAAAAAAAAAAAAAAAAAAAGAGAAAGCGAAAGAAGTTATACCAATTGGAGATTCTGGAATCATTCCAGAGTCCCTCGGTTCTTCTTCAGATGCCATAACCGGCTCCATCACCGCCTCATCGGTCGGAACCTCAGGCATCGCCAAATCTTCATCCTCTGCTAAAAAAAAAAAAAAAAAAAAAAAGCAGCAGCAGGGTGAGAAAACAAATCAGAACATGGAAAGCCCCATGAAAGAAGCAGAAAAAGGAAAAGGAAGAATCATACCTTCACCGATGGTCTCTTCTTCCCGAATCCTCTTCTCCGGAGGTTCGTCAGCTTCCCCTGGCACCTCCTCATTGACAGTGAGAGGGACTTCCACATTAGGAGAGTCTTCGTCCCGCCCCGTGTGACGCTGACTCCTCCTCCTCTTCCTACCTCTACGGGTTCGCTTCCTAGAAGAACCCGCCCCACTATCAGAGTCAGGTTTCTCACTTGACTCCTCACTGGATGGTCTGCTCTTGCCAGTAGACTCCACGGAAGCTCGTCTCTGTGCCGCTTGCATCCAAGCGTCGAGCTCAGCTTCCTCCTGTTCTAGCTGCTCCAAAGCCTCATCAGGTACTTCCCGAACAGCTTCAGAACCAATGACACCCTGGTCACCGAGAAAGCCTATCTTGTGCTTCTCTCCAGAAAGGAAGGCCCAAACTTCCTCTCGTCGGACGCCATCCGACTTCCCAATGCCTTTTCCAGAAGACAGCTTTACATCAAGCTCCTTCTTGGAAAGCCCTCGATATGCCAAAAAGCTCTCCGCGAACCACTTCGTGAAGCCGGCAGTTCGGAAAGTCGACAGCTCAGGATAAGAAATCTTGGCAGTAGTGTCTTCAGCACTATAGAAAGCCCATGCATTTCTGCCATCCTGCAAACCCCCAAAACGCTTCACCATACTCGAAGGCGCTCCAACAACGCCTTGAGAGAAGCCCAACTGAAGTGCAAAGCGAGAAGGTACATACGGCTGGATGTCGACGAAAAGATGTCTACGGTACACCATCGTGCCGACTCGTATGCTGAAAAGCCACTCCTTCTCTGCATTTGTCAATGCATAATGTCTCCCCGACCCTGCTCTGGTAGAGTCTCGGGAGGCACCAAAATCAAAAGCCTTCTTCCGCAACTCCGGAGAAAGCTTAACTGAAGACTGCCCCATCTCGACGTCCCTGAACCGTCGGATCCTCATGCGGGCAAACAAAAGTGATTCGGATACGGCTTTTCCCTTAGCCAATCGAATCATCAGAGGATCATCATCCTGTGCAGCACCCAGCTGGTGGAAGCCAGGACAGTGGTATACAAACCACGAATAAAAGATATGGGCTGAAAATACCCTATTCATAGGGAGCCCAAGCCGAACCAAGAAAGCAGCAGCCTGCAGTTCGGTACACAGGTAGGAGTAAAGAGCGGGCACCAAAGCAAGCCACTCTCCAAACGCCATCTGACAAGCCGGAAAAATATAATGCGGCCTGATGTGCGTCCCATCTCCACCAGCAAAAATAGCCTCACCCAGCCAAAAAGTGAGGTAAACAGCAAGATCTCTCCGCAGTGTAATGTCAGAACAAATGGCATCTGTGCTCGCGAAGAAACCCTTCAACTCTTCCTGCATGGCCGAAGTCTTCTTCCTGTCTTCTCGGGTCATGCTATCAGAAGGTTCTCCACCGTCGAAGAAGTTAGGGAACGAAGAGCCACAACTCTTCCAACTGCTGGATCTTACTTTCGAGCCCTCCTTCAAAAAATCATAGAAGGCGACGAGCTGAAAGTATAGGAGCCTGAACTCCTCTGACTGCTCCTCGAGGACGCTGTCAATCGGCATGAACTCCTCGTAGAGTTTGCCAAGGATGGGCAATCCAGTAATAGCACTTAACTCCTTCAGAGAAAAACCAATCTCACCGTTCGTGACAACGAAGGTATTGGTCTGAGGGAGGAAAGACTCCAACATAGCCATGAAGGCATCATCGGAAAAAGTCACGGTCTCCCTAAAAGCGCGGACCGCGTCAAAAATCCCGGCTTCCTTCAAAACGGCGCCCCCAATCAGCAAGGTGTGGTCAGTCCATGACTTCCAATCGGAGTCAACATTGAAACGGCCACGAAGTCGAAAAGGCTTCACCCAAGTACTGCCGTCACCGCTGAAAACGCCAAGGCCCACCGGTCTCAAATCGACCGACGGATAATCAGAGCCCTGATAGCCGCTGGCTGGCATCAACATGTCCATACGGACAGGTGGCTTCTCCGCATATCCGGAGGGTCCACCAACAAAAACCCCGGTCTTGATCACACTGGTCCTCTTCACCCAGCTCGGAGGATCTTCCCTCTTAGGGCACGTGGGAGAAAGGCTCAGGATCGAGATGGTCCGATCAAAAGACGACCGGGTAGAAATAGTTCTCTCCTCACCATTTGCTGTGTAAGAGAACTGAAAACATCTCCTTTGGTATGTCAAGTCGTCAGGGACTGCATCTCCAAAGAAGAAGGTAGGCTTGGGCAAAACCCTCAGATCGTCCATAACCCAAGGACGGTTGCTTACCATGATCTTATAGAACTCCTCATCCTTGAGAGCGATCAATCGCTGTCTCATCTCATCGCGATTGAGGGAATCGCACTCTTCCAAGTTCTTCTCAACAAACTGGACCTTCTCCCAGGCTTGCTGAACGGCCACATTGGAAGATCTAGCAGATCGACGAGGTACGCTTGTAGCAGGCTCTTTACCCTTGTTCGCTCTGGAGGAACCACCTGCAAAGGTTGGAAAAGAAAAAGATCGTCATCAAAATGACAGGATTTCGCTAAAAAAAAAAGGGGTCACTTTGTCCCACCAAAAATCTGGCGAAATTTTGGCATGACTCCGGGGCAATTCCAAAGAAAAAGGAAATACCCCGACGGAATTAGAAAGTTTGAAGATGGGCTCAACATTGCTGCGGGCTCCGAAACTCCAAACTTTCGAAACCTCAAAATCTCCGCAAAATCAAGAAGGGCTCAACATCGCTGCGAGCTCTAAATTCCCAAATTTGCAAAGATTTTCAGGTATGCTATCATGCTCAATCTACAAAAAGTACATGCATGAACATCTAGATTTGCATAAAAACGCATTATCATGATGAGCAAAAAGAAAAAAAAAAAAAAAAAAAAAAAAAAAAAAAAAAAAAAACAGAATCACGTGGAAAAAAAAAGAAAAAAAAAGAAAAAAAAAGAGAAGAAGAATAGAAAGAAAGAAAAAAAAAGAAAAGAAAGAAAAAAAGAGAGAAGAGAAACTTTCTTTTTTTTAACATCCTATTCTCTACATAGAGTTTTCTTGAAAGAAAAAGATAGAAAACTTACTTGAAGCCATTGATGGAGAAGAAGGAAAAAGCTTGAAGATCCTTGAAGAAGAAGAACTCTTGGTCTTGGAGCTCTCTTGAGATTGTTGCAAAAGAAAGCAATAAGAGCAAGAGATCCTACCTTCCTTTGCTTTTATAGGAGAGAGCAAATCAAAGAAGGAAACAAAGAAGAAAGGTAAGTGCTACTAATTAGTAACCTTACCAAAAGAGAAAGAATTAGAAAGATTCTTTCCCAAAAAGAAAGATGTCTTTGAGAGATTTCCTCCCAAAATCAATCAAATGAGAGATTCTCTCCAACAAAAAAAGGATATTGGAGATTCTTTCCCAAAAAGAAAGATACCTTGAGATATTCTCTCCCAAATTAAGGGAATATGGGAGATTCTCTCCCATAAAGATATTTTTAGATATTCTCTATCCAAATGAGATATCTTTAGATATTCTTTACAAAAATGACCCCACATGAGATCTAAGCCATCCTAAAAACCTTAAGGTCCCATGGGTTAGCCCATATGAGCCAGGTTTGACCACCTAGGCACTAAAAAAAAAAAAAAAAAAAAAAAAAAAAAATGGGCTTTTAGTCAGAAAAAATCCCTCTTACCAAGAGCATACAAAAATGGTTCCATGCCTCTTTTGAGTTGATTGAACCATACAAAAAATTCCAAGCCCCATGAGCTTCCAAAAATCAAACCATCTAGCCTCATATGCCAAATTGAGCCAAAATCTTGAAATTGACATTCCACAAAAATCCAAACCACTCCAATGGACCCACACAGTCCCAAAGAGTGACCAAAAACCAAATCCTGGTCCCCTAACTTGCCACATACAGCTTGTTAGGTCACAAGACCAAAACCAAAAACCAAATCATGATCCCCCAACTTGCCACATACAGCTTGTTGGGTCACAAGGTCAAAACCAAAACCCGACCCCCTAACCTGCCACATACAGCTTGTTAGGTCACAAGGTCAAAAACAAAAACCCAAATCCACATCCCTGATGTCATCTTCAAAACTTTGCCTCGAGATGGTATTTGATTCCTTTCATTACCATAAAATTCCCCTGGAAGCTCAAAGGCTACTCTACCAAAGGAAAGATTGCTCAAAGACTCTTGGTCAAGACTCAAGCTCTCCTTCAAAAATCTCTTCGAGGCACATCGACTACAAAAGTCAAGCAACTCGTCGCTGTACCTCGAGGGGGCATTTGTTGACACCAAAAATGTCACTTTGCCTCTTCAATATCAAGAAAGCTGTATGAAGTCGCAACCTGCCATAAAAAGGCAATGCAACTTCTCCAAAAAAATCAAATCTTGTCAGAATCAAACAAAAACTGTAAGATCCTTCAAGATAGCCAAGAGAAGAGTACACATGAAGTTTCGGGCCATTTCAGAATCATTTGGCCTAACTTCGCTTCTCCGACAGCTAAAATGGCGCTCCCGGCGGCGACATCATCGGAGACGTCAAAACTTCGATCAGAGCCTACAGATGACTTCAGCATGTCCCAAAAGGGCTCCATGCCAAATTTCAAGTCAAACCGACAACGTTTGACCCTCCATCAATGCTCGAGCAGCAAAATCAAGCCTCCCGGCGGCGGGAACCACCGAAGCCTTCGTTCATCAAACCAAGTGCATGAGTGGCTTCAACATGCTTCCAAAAGGCTGCACGTCAAATTTCAGGTCATTCTGACAACGTTTGACCAGGTTTCGATGCTCCGAGAGAAAATCAAGCCTACCGGCGGCGGAGCAACCCGGGACCATGACATCCAAAACGGAGCCCATGGAACGTCTCAAAATGACTCCAATAGGCTCCCCGTCAAATTTCAGGTCAATCGGACATCGTTTGGCCATATATCAAAGCTCGGCATTTTCCCCGTAGCAAAATCAAGTGAAGCATCGACGGGATCCCAAACGGCTTCAAAACTCAAACAAAAGCCTATGGTTGGTCTTATTTATTGCTCAGGAGGCTCCACCTCAAATTTCAGGTCATTCCGACATCGTTTGACCAAGTTTCAACTTCTGGCGGAAAATCAGCAGCTTTACGCGACAAAGTCTTCGGCTTTCCCGGAAAATTGGAAACTTTGCACTCTAAAAATGCAAGGATTCTCATCAGGTTTTCTACAGGGAAATCAAGCCAATAAATGAGAAGAATTGTCAGGAAAAATACAGAAGAAAAACGGCGACGAAAAAGACCTCAAAACGACCGCAAAACGGACTCCGAAGGGGAAAATTCCCCCAGGGTCGCAGACCCCTGCGACCATGGCCCATGGTCGCCCGCGACCATGGAAGTCCGGGTCACCGGATTTTCCGCCGGTGACCCGTTTTTCCGTCTTTTTTCGCGTTTCGCGCACTTTGGCCCCTGTGGTTTCCTGAAAATGTGATTTTTAGTGCTTGAAATTGACTCATATCCTCCGACATCCGTCAAAATCACGGGTCAACTTCCAAAAGCATAAAATCATCATTGATCGCTCCAAGATCACCAACCGGTCGACCAAAAAAAGTGCTCTTTCTGTCCGACCAATCGAGAAATCGACAAGACAGATGTCACCGGCCCGCTCTTAGCTATCAATGTCTGAAGTTACATGTTCATCCGATGTCGATCAGCATGAAGATCCATCGATGATCATCGCCAGAAGAATTCCAGAAGACACGGCACGGCCCGCGACTCTTCGACTGCTCGGCGACCAATTAATGTGGTTAATTGACTAGCTTTATTGCAATCATTAATTCATTTCTTTGGACGGCCCAATCAGAAGCAAGCATTTGGGAGTTACAAGTCAATTGATTCATGGCATTTAAACCATGAAACTCCTCCATTATGGTCATTAAGGTGATTAAAAGCCCTTAATCTCCATCGGCCAATCAGATTCAAGGAAAAAGGAGTTACAAAATCAAGAAATAAATCTTGTAACTCCTCCCATTAAAGCCATTAAGGCTCATAAACCCTCCTAAATGGCTACCAAAGGCCTATAAATAGGAGAGCATTCCATTGAAATCGAGAGAGGATCAGAAAAAAAGAGAGATCGGATCAGAAAATCGAGATCGATCGATCGGAAAGAATCCCGAGCTCGTATCCAGAGAAAGGAAAAAGAGAGAAAAACTCTGCTGAAGTTCTGCACCGGCCACCACTACAAGGTGACAAAAATCCCTTGGGGGGCACCCCCCCCCCCCCCCCCCCCCCAAGGTCCTTGCCTTCTCCTGCTGCCTCCAATGGCTTAGACGTGGCTTTTCAGCCCGTCTACTTAGCTTTTTATTGGACATAGGACCTTCTCTTGGTCTTTGTTCTCTAAAAATCTGAGGTTATAGCCAAGCCAAGCAAATCAAGAGCATCCTCTGTTCTCATCTGCATGGATGACGGCGAAGCCCACACATGGCTTGCGACCGTCAATCTGAACGAGTCCCCCACAATCTCCTGAAAAGTTAGATCTTCCTTTTCTTGCTTTTCATTGTAGTTTGTATTTTTCTAAAAGAGACAAAAATCACAACTCTTGTCTTTCATTATTGATGAGAATTGTAAATCGGCTATAAACGCCAAAATCGGCTATAAATGCCAAACAAAATCGCCTTTCACGGCAAACCAAGAAAATGTCTCTTTTCTTAAATATTTGTGCAATGGAAAACTTGAAAGAAGTTGATTTCCTTTTTACTTGCGAAGGTTGATCTCCGGATTACCACTTGCAATTCCAAGTAAAATAGAAAATCTGGCACACCCACACAAAAGAAATGTTGATGCACGCTTCAGGCCCGCCAGGGCGCGAAAGGGCCGGACCCGACGGACTCCCACGTTCCGCCGACCCCGGTAGCCGCCCCACGGCGCCTCGGAGCGCGTTCCATCAGTCAACCAGATGAATCAAAAATATGAAGTCAGGAAGCCTGATTTGCTACCTACTATAATAAGGCACAGTCACTTCGACAAAAATTCAACATCTGTCACATCACCCATATCCTAAGAGGTGAAAACATCTGTGCAAATGCCCTGGCTGGACTGGCCGCATCCATGGCAATCCAAGAAGGGGAAAACATGCAAGTCACAGTGTGTCAAAGAAGGATTTTCCCTCCTCTCAACACACACCAAGCAGTTGCTAAATGCCACCAAGTGCTTAGAAGTCGGATATCCATCCTCAAACCTCCGATTGGCGACTGGAGAGATCCGTTCATTGATTATATCATGTTCGGAATACTACCTGAAGATCCAAAAGAGCAGGTAAGCATCCAAAGACGAGCCCCAAACTTTCATTTGGATATACCTTCAAAAGCACTTTACAGAAAATCCTTCAACGGAGTACTCCTACGCTGCTTATCACAACAAGAGGCTGAGGAAACTCTCAAAGAAGTACATGCTGGTCTTTGTGGAGCCCATCAGGCTGGCCCTAAGCTCTACAACCAGATAAAAAGGCTAGGTTACTATTGGCCTACCATGGTAGCTGATGCGATGCAATTTGCCAAGCGCTGCCAAAAATGCCAGATTCACGGAGATTATGTCCACATGCCTCCAGAATGGCTTCATCCAACAGTAATCTCATGGCCTTTCGAAGCCTGGGGTATGGACATCATAGGTCCTATTTCTCCCCCATCAAGCAAAGGTCATCGCTTCATCTTCGCCGCTACGAATTATTTCTCCAAGTGGTCGGAAGCATTTGCACTCAGTGAAATGAAGACTTCATCAGTCCTTCAGTTCTTGCGCACCAACATTATTTGTCGCTTCGGCATACCTAAAAGATTCGTCCATGATAACGGACCACAATTCCGGGATCATAGATTTTATAGGTTCTGCGACAAGTACAAAATCCAAAGTTGTCCTTCGACTCCATATAATCCAGCAGCGAAGGGACTAGCAGAAGCCTTCAACAAGACACTCTGCAAAATTCTCAAGAAAATGGTCTCTAGTCACAAAGAGACTGGGGCGACAAACTACTAGAAGCTTTGTGGGCCTATCGAACCACCGTTCGAGGACCAAGCCATAACACACCATTCTCTTTGGTCTATGGATGCGAAGCTGTTGTCCCTTTGGAAGTACAAATTCCTTCCTTAAGGGTATCTTTGCAAAATGACATGACGCAAGAAAGCAATGTCAAATTGAGACTCCAAGAGCTGGATAATCTCGATGAAAGACGACTCGAAGCTCTACAAAGTATTGAGTTGTACCAAGCATGCATGGCAAGATCTTTCGACAAAAAGGTCAGGCAACGCGCCTACAAAAAGGGTGACTTGGTTCTTGCAGTAAAAAGACCCATAGTCTTTGCCCACAAATCCAAAGGCAAATTCGAACCAAAATGGGAGGGACCCTTCGTCATCGACAAAGTCTTCTCCAACGGTGCATACGCTCTTCTAAACATGGAAGGAGACAGATGTATGCTTCCCATCAACGGCAAGTTCTTGAAGCGGTACTACCCTTGAAGACTTCCTCAAACGGGTCAGAGCAATATCTACACGGCTAAAGCCTATTTCCAAGGTACTTGCTCGTCAAACCCACCTCTTTTGAAATTTTCATCTTTATGTTGAAATTTCCAAAAAAAAAAAAACAAACTCTCAAAACAATGCTTACTTTCATCGTTCCATTGTTCAAAAAGAAAAAAAATCAAAATCCAAAAATCCAAGTTTAGGAGCCTCTTCCCAGACTTGACCAAAATTTCGTTCCTTGAACCCAAAATTCATGGTTTGAAATAAAAACCAGGACTCAGGAATTTTCACCCTAGTCTACCTTGGCTTTTACAACCAAAATGGTTTTAAGTCAAAATTTATGACCCTCGGGTGTCTAAACAAAAAAATGGTTTTTTAGAAACCGCGGGGAGGCGACATTCAGTCGATACTCGCAAAACCCAAAAAAAAAAAAAACCGGAAGGATGCGAACCCCATTCGATACTTCCAAAACCCAAAAATCGCAAGAAAGCGAACCCCATTCGATACTTGCAAATTTCAAAAATCGTGGAGAAGCAACAAACCAGTTGATATCCACAACCCAAATTTCAAAAATCTTGGAGAAGCAACAAACCAGTTGCTATCCACAACCCAAATTTCAAATGGTTCGAGAAAACCTCAAATTTCAAAAATCGCGGAGAAACGACATCAAGTCAGTACCCGCAAAACCAAAAGTTTTGGGAAAAGCAGGGAAGCGACGCTTAGTCGATATTTGCACCCCAATTCGCGAGGAAGCGACATTCCATCGATACTCGCAAAACCTAACCCGCGAGGAAGTGACATTCCATCAATACTCGCAAAACCGAATGAGCAAGGAAGCGACATTCCATCGATACTTGCAAGACCATTCAGCGGGGAGGCAACATTTAGTCGATACCTGCATTTTGAAAACCAAAACTCGGCTATAAACGCCAAAATCCGGCTATAAATGCCAAAAATTCGGCTATAAATGCCAAAAACAAAAAATTTTCGGCTATAAACGCCAAAGGCTTTCATGCCAATAAAATAAAACTTGGTTTTCAAAAAACTCGGCTATAAACGCCAAAATCTGGCTATAAACGCCAAAACTCGGCTATAAACGCCAAACCCGGCTATAAATGCCAAAAACAAAATTTTTCTGCTATAAACGCCAAAATCGGCTTTCATGCCATCTCAAAATCGGCTCTCATGCCATCTCAAAATTCTGCTATAAACGCCAAAATTCGGCTATAAATGCCAAAATAAAAAAAATCGGCTATAAATGCCAAAATCTGGCTATAAATGCCAAAATTCGGCTATAAATGCCAAGACAAACAAAACAAAATTCGGCTTCTATGCCATTCTAAAATTCGGCTTTCACGCCATCCAAAAATTTTGGCACCCATGCCGCAAAACAAATTTTGGCTCTTACGCCACAAAATTAGGCTTTCTCGCCATCCAAATTTTGGTTTTCAAACCATCAAAAACAAGGCTTTCCGCCACAAAATTGGCTTTCATGCCCAAAACAACCCTTTGACAAAAGATTTTCACAAAATGACAACCTTTTGATCAAAGCCTTAAACAAACATTCCCATCAAACTTTTGCTCAAAATTGTTTTCATCAAAAAAAAAATGATTATTTATACATGGAGGTACCAAAAAAAAAAAAGTAAAAGGAAAAAGAGTTTGTTACAACTCAGGAGCTCAATCCTACATGGTCTTCAACCAAAGGTTCAACTCCTCAAGCAGACCCTTGGCCTTAACTTCCAAAGTTTTTAGGCCACGCTTCTTCAAAATATCCCCATAAAACGCGGCCGAATGCCGTGACCCATCTACAGCACGAGGAAGTTCTTCCCAGAGGACCTCCCACTGCTCATGCTCCTGAGTCTTCCTCTGGACATTACCTTCAGCTTCCTCAACCTGGCGAATGAGCGTCCCCTCTTTCTCCCAAGCCTGCTGAACGGTAGCATTGGAAGATCTAGTAGACCGACGATGTGCGTCAGTAACAGGACCTTTACCTTTGTTCGTTCTAGAAGAACTACCTGCAAAAGATGGAAGAGAAAAGATCAATCAACATCAAAATGACAGAATTTTGCTACAAAAATTCTAGCAAAATTTTGACATGGTTCCGGGGCAATTCCAAAGAAAAGGAACATACTCCGAAAAAGACAGGAAGCCTGAAGATGAGCTCAACATCACTGCGAGCTCATAGTCAGTGGAGAATTCTCAAAGAAGGCTTGAACTCAACATCGCTGCGAGAACGAGCCAATCTCATCAAACTTCCGCAAAATCTGGAAAAGAGCTCAACATTGCTGCGAGCTTCAGAATCCAAAAATTGCAAAACTTCCTCAAAATCCAGCAAGACCGAAAAAGAGCTCAACATCGCTGCGAGCTCAAAATCCCAACACTTGCAAAAGATTTTCAGGTATGCATCATCATACTTCCAAGTCTATTTACCAAAACTCATGCATCACAAATATATCATCATGCATTAGATGCTAGGAAATCCTTGACCAAAGTTTGACCAATTCCAACCCAATTTGGTCAAAACCAATCAAACTTTGTCCAAGTCAAAAATCATGTTGGCTTGACCTAGAGACTCTAGCCTTCTATCTTGATGCATGAAACAAAAAAATGCATACATATTGAAATTGCATAGCCTCATTATCATAGTGAGCAAACAAGGAAAAAGAAAAGGAAAGAGAGAAAAAAAATCTCAGCAAAAAAAAAAAAAGAAAAAAAAAAAATTTTGGCCCACAGGCCGTGGCCCACTGCCACATGGCAGTACGGTCAGGTCCATACAGACCTGTCCGTACACCCAGAAGAAAAAAAAAAACAGCAAAAAAAAAAAAAGAAAGAAAAGAAAGACGCTGAAAAAAAAAAGAAATCAGCGTGGGGAAAAAAAAAACAGAAAAAAAGAGAGTACACGGTTTTTTAAAAAAAAAAAAAAAAAAGAGAAAACCGTGAAAAGAAAAAAAAAGAAAAAAAAAAAGAGAAGCACGAAAAAAAAAAAAAGAAGGGAAAACGTGCATAAAAAAAAAGGAGGAAAGAAAAGAAGAAAAAGAGAAAAGAAAAGAAGAAAAAGAAAAGAAAAGAAAAAGAAGAAGAAGAAAAAAAATGAAGAAGCTATTTTCTACAATGGATATTCTTGACGAGGAAGAAAACTTACTTGAAGCCATTGATGCAGAAGAAGAAGAAAAGCTTGGAGATCCTTGAAGAAGAGAAAGCACTCTTGAAGATTTCTTGCAAAAAGAAAGCAATAGAGCAAAAGCATCAACCCTCTTGCTTTTATAGAAGAGAGCAAGCCAAAAGAGGAAACAAGGAGAAAAGAAAGGAGGTAAGTGCTAAAATTTAGCTACTTTCCCAAAAAGAAAGATATTTTGAGAAATTCTCTCCAAGTAAAGATATTTTTAGATATTCTCTACACAAAAGAGATATTTTTAGATATTCTTTACAAATATGACACCATATGAGATCTAGGCCATCTCCAAAGCCTAAGGTCCCATGGGTTAGCCCATATGAGCCAGGTTTGACCACCTAGGCACTAAAATTGGCTTTTAGTCAAAATATTCCTCTTACTAAGAGCAAAAAAAAAAAAAAAAAAAGGAGAAAAGAGAAAAAAAAAAAAAAAAAAAGAGTCCCATGCCTCTTTTGAGTTGATGGGATCATTCAAAAAAAAAAAGAAAAAAGAAAGTCCCATGAGTTTCCAAAAACCAAACCATTCAACCTCATGAACCAAATTGAGCCAAAATCTTGAAATTGACATTTCACAAAACCAAATTCCGGTCCCCTAGCTCGCCACATAAAGCTTGTTAGGTCACAAGACCAAAACCAAAATCAAAATCCTAAACCAACAAACCAAATCTGACCCCCCAACCTGCCACATACAGCTTGTTGGGTCACAAGGTCAAAATCAAACCCCGACCCCCTAACCTGCCACATACAGCTTGTTAGGTCACAAGGTCAAAAACCAAAATCCAAAACCCAAAATCCAAATACCCCATGTCATTTTAAAAACTTTGCCTTGAGATGGTACGTGATCCCTCTCACTACCATAAAATTCCCCCGGAAACTCAGAAGGCTATTCAAAAAAAAGAAAAAAATGCTCAAGACTCTTAGTCAAGTTGGAATCTTTCCTCCAAGTTTCTCTTCGAGGCACATCGACTCCAAAAAAGCTACTCGTCGCTGTACCTCGAGGGGGCATTTGTTGACACCAAAAAAGTCAATATGTCCCCTCAAATCGAGAAGCCTCCTGAAGCTGCATCCTGCTAAAAATAGGCAAGGCTACTTCAAGCATCAGATTTTGTCAGAATCAGACAGAAACTGAGAGATCCTTCAAGACAGCTAAAAGAGGGGTACACCTGAGGTTTCGGGTCATTCCGACATCGTTTGGCCCAACATCACCGCTCCGACAGCTAAACAGGCGCTCCCGGCAGCGGCAACCACCAAAGCCATCACTCATCAAACAAAATACATGAGTGACTTCAACATACTTCCAAAAGGCTGCACGTCAAATTTCAGGTCATTCCGACAACGTTTGACCAGGTTTCGATGCTCCGAGAGAAAATCAAGCCTACCGGCGACGGAGCAACCCGGGACCATGATATCCAAAACGGAGCCCATGGAACGTCTCAAAATGACTCCAATAAGCTCCCCGTCAAATTTCAGGTCAATCGGACATCATTTGACCACATATCAAAGCTCGGCATTTTCCCCGCAGCAAAATCAAGTGAAGCATCGATGGGACCCCAAACGGCTTCAAAACTCAAATAAAAGCCCATGGTTAGTCCTATCGACTGCTCAAGAAGCTTCACCTCAATTTTCAGGTCATTCCGACATCGTTTGATCTAGTTTTGACGCTTGACGGAAAATCGGCTACAAAGTCTTCGGCTTTCCCGAAAAATAGGAAACTTTGTGCTCCGATTTCGCGAGGGTTCTCGTCAAGATTTCTTCAAGAAAATCAAGCCAATAATTGAGGAAAAATGTCAAGAAAAATACAGAAGAAAAAAGGGACGAAAAAGACGAAAAAACGGCCGAAACGACGCTCGGCGACCAAACGGGCCGAAGCCCCATGGTCGCCCGGCGACCCTGGAAATCCGGGTCGCCGGATTTTGCGCAGAAGTGTCCGTTTTCGATTCTTTTCGCGTTTCGGGTGTTCTGACCTCTGTGATTTTTTGAAAATCCAATGTTTGGTGCTTCAAAACTACTGATCTTCGTCGACATCTCGGATCCGCCGTCAAAAGCATGAAATCATCACCGATCGCCTCAAGATCGCCAACCGGCTGACCAAGAAAGTGCACTTTCTGTCCGACCGATCGTGAAATCGACAAGACAGATGTCACCGGCCCGCCAACATCAATCAATGTCTGAAATTGCATCGCAATCCGACATCAATTAATGCGTGGATCCACCCGTGATGATCTCAAGAAGAATCTCAAAAGGCGCAGCGCGGCCCGCGACTCTTCACATGCCTTGGCAACCACTTAATGTCGTTAATTGACCCATTAAAGCAGTCATTAACTCATTATTTTGGACGGTCCAATTAGAACCAAGCATTTGGGAGTTACAAATCCAAGCAATCATGGCATTAAACCCATGAATCAAAGCATCACATGTTCTCATTTGAAGGACGATGGCGAAGCCCATACATGACTTGCGACCGTCGATCTCAACGTGTCCCCACAATCTCCTGAGAAGTTAGATCCCTTTTCTTCCTTTTCTATTGTAGTTTGTATTTCCTAAAGAGACAAAAAGAAATTACAATTCTTGTCTTTCACATTTGATGAGTTTTGTAAAATCGCCTTTCACGACAAAATCGCCTTTCATGGCAAACAAACGAAAACGCCTCTTACGGCATTCTAAAAACTTGTCTCTTTTCTTAATATTTATGCAATTTGAAAAGTTAAAAAAAAGGATTGATTTCCTTTCCAGTTGTGAAGGTGAATTTCCGGATTATCACTATTCCAAATTCCAAGTAGAAAGTAAATCTGGCATACCCGTACAAAAAATGTTGATGCCCGAGATCTTCCCTCCTCCGCCGAGACCCAGGTCAGCCCCCGGGGTGCGGAGGGAGAGGACGGAAGATTCCCCCTTTTTCGGGTCCATCAAGCTTGCATACCCGGTGGGACACGTTGACTTGAGAACGTGATGCTTTGATCACTTGGCTCCTTTCTAGTTGGTGGCCTATGTTGCATTTTGCATCTACGCCAAAAGCTATCATGAAGAAAATGGGCTACGACGCTCAAAATCCGACTGGTTTGGGAGGTGGCCGTGGTATTCTTACACCATTGGAACCCACCCTGACCAAAAGTCTACCAGAAGATTGAAAATTCCACCTTCACAAAGGCAAGTCTTCAGATGGGTTGAGGTATGATCCTACCGCTCCTATGAGACCGTTCACACCATGGCTGCAAAGTCGCTTTACCGACCAAGCCTCAGCATCTCATGAAAACATCGATATCCCTGGATATCTCTTTGAGGAGTTATTCGTCAAAAACCCAGAAAGCTCCTCCAATTGGTATAATTTCTCTGATGATAAAGAGGAATTACCCGATGACGCAGATGAGCGGTTGTCTGACCCAGAAGAATAATCGTCTCCAAAAGAAGTACCCTACTTCAACCCAATTCCAGTAAATGATTGGGACCATCTCATTACGAGCCTTGAGAAGGACACTGATCAAGAAGATCAATGGACAGAAACAGAGCCTCAGTCTGAAAATTTCTTTGGCACTCCAGAAGGTCTTGTTGAGCTGGAAGCCTCCGAAAATACTGTGGAGGAACCACCTTCAAACCTTCCGACAGAAGACCCTGTTCAAAAGATAAACTTGGGAACACCTGATAACCCACGTCCTGTATTCATAAGCAAGAATATAAAGGATGATGAGTTACCCGAGTATATCTCTTTTCTTCGCGAGTTCGTTGATTGCTTTGCATGGTCTTATGCGGAAATGCCTGGCTTAGATCCCAAAGTAGCAGTCCACAAGCTCAACTTGCAAAAAGAAATCAAGCCTGTAAAACAAGGCCAAAGGAGATTCGGTCCCGACGTGATGGACAAAATTGAACAAGAAGTTCAGAAACTCAAAAACGTCGGCTTCATCCGCGAGGAACAGCATCCTGAATGGTTAGCCAACATCGTCCCCGTGACAAAGAAAAATGGGCAGATAAGGGTCTGTATCGACTACAGAGACCTGAATAATGCATGTCCTAAAGATGAATTCCCGCTCCCCATACCAGAGGTGATGATTGACACCACCTATGGGTTCGAGCGAATGACATTCATGGATGGATTCTCTGACTGCAATCAGATAAAGATGCATCCTGAAGATGAAAGGCACACGTCATTTCGCACACCATTTGGCGTGTATTGCTACACTGTCATGCCATTTGGTCTGAAAAATGCAGGTGCAACATGTCAGAGGGCTATGATGAAGATATTCCAAGATATGCAGCACAAGACGGTCGAATGTTATGTTGACGACCTCGCCATCAAAAGCAGAAGAAAAGAAGACCATCTCGACGATCTTCGAGAAATCTTCCTCCGACTTCGCAAACACAAATTGTTGATGAATCCACTAAAGTGCTTCTTCGGTGTCTCATTGCGTAAGTTTCTCAGATTCATAGTACGGAAAGCTGGAATAGAACTTGACCCTACCAAAGTCAAGGCTATCCTGGAAATGCCATCTCCCAGAACCCTAAGAGAATTAAAAGGGCTTCAAGGAAGGTTGGCCTACATTCGACGGTTCATCTCCAATCTATCAGGGAAGTGTCGTCCATTCTCTCGCCTGATGAAGAAAGGCGTAGACTTTGTCTGGGATGCTGAATGTGAAAATGCATTTCAAGACATCAAAGCATACCTCACCAAACCTCCAGTGTTGGCTGCCCCCACAACTGGAAAACCATTTATCTTGTACACAAGAGCTCTCGACCACTCTTTGGGTGCTCTACTCGTACAAGAAAACGATGATGGAAAAGAAGCTGCTCTATATTACCTTAGCCGCATGATGGTAGGTGCAGAGCATCAATACTCCGCAGTCGAAAAAGAATGCCTTGCAGTGATGTTTGCCGTACAAAAGCTACGTCACTACCTGCTGTCCAATACAGTCTACCTGATTTCGAGGATCAACCTCCTAAAGGTCCTTGTCACAAAAGCAAGTTCTCTCAATGCCCGACTGGTAAAATGGTCCATCCTTCTATCACAATTTGATATTAGGTATGTACCATAAAAAGCAATCAAAGGCCAAGCTCTAGCAGATTTCCTCGCAGAGCTTCCATTGCCTAAGGATTCTCCACTCAGGGATGATCTCCCAGACAAATTTGTCTACAATGTGGAAACTTCCTTATCAAATGCATCCTGGGACATGTACTTTGACGGTGCAACCAGGACAAACGAAAAAGGAAAGCAAATATCGGGAATTGGCATCCTCTTTGTCAGCCCCGACAAATACATGATTCCACACGCCTTCTCGCTACTGGAACCATGTTCAAACAATGTTGCTGAGTACCAAGCCCTGATTGTAGGATTGGAACTCGCCCTCGAATCCGGCATCACCATGCTGGAAGCTTTTGCAGACTCTCAACTGATCGTCAACCAGATGAATCAGACATTTGAAGTCAGGACGCCTGATCTGCTACCTTACTACAATAAGGCGCAGTTGCTTCGACAAAAATTCAACATCTGTCACATCACCCACATCCTCAAAGGTGAAAACATCCGTGCAGATGTCCTGGCTGGACTCACCGCATCCATGGCAATCCAAGAAGGGGAAAGCATGCAAATCACAGTGTGTCAAAGAAGGATTCTCCCGCCTCTTAACACACACCAAACAGTTGCTGAATGCCACCAAGTGGTCGGAAGTCGGATGTCCATCCTCAAACCTCCGATCGGCGACTGGAGGGATCCGTTCATTGATTATTTCATATTCGGAATCCTACCTGAAGATCCAAAAGAGCGGGTAAGTATCCAAAGACGAGCCCCGAACTTTCATTTGGATATACCTTCAAAAGCACTTTACAGAAAATCCTTCAACGGAGTACTCCTACGCTGCTTGTCACAACAAGAGGCTGAGGAAACTCTCAAAGAAGTACATGCTGGTCTTTGTGGAGCCCATCAGGCTGGTCCTAAGCTCTACAACCAGATAAAAATGTTAGGTTATTATTGGCCTACCATGGTAGTTGATGCAATACAATTTGCCAAGCACTACCAAAAATGCCAGATTCACGGAGATTATATCCACATGCCTCCAGAATGGCTACATCCAACAGCAATCTCGTGGCCTTTCGAAGCCTGGGGTATGGACATCATAGGTCCTATCTCTCCCCCATCAAGCAAGGGTCATCGCTTCATCTTCACTGCTACGGATTATTTCTCTAAGTGGTCAGAAGCATTTGCGCTCAGCGAAATGAAGACCTCATCAGTCCTTCAATTCTTGCGCACCAACATTATTTGTCGCTTCGGCATACCTAAAAGATTCGTCCATGATAACGGACCACAATTCCGGGATCACAGATTCTACAGGTTTTGCGAGAAGTACAAAATCCAAAGTTGTCCTTCGACTCCATATAATCCAGCAGCGAACGGACTAGCAGAAGCCTTCAACAAGACACTCTGCAAAATTCTCAAGAAAATGGTCTCTAGTCATAAAAGAGACCGGGGCGACAAACTACCAGAAGCTTTGTGGGCCTATCGAACTACCGTTCGAGGACCAACCCATAGCACACCATTCTCTTTGGTTTATGCATGCGAATCTATTGTCCCTTTGGAAGTACAAATTCCTTCCTTAATGGTATCTTTGCAAAATGACATGACGCAAGAAAGCAATGTCAAATTGAGACTCCAAGAGCTGGATAATCTCGATGAAAGACGACTTGAAGCTCTACAAAGCATTGAGTTGTACCAAGCACGCATGGTAGGATCTTTCGACAAGAAGGTCAGGCAACGCGCATACAAAAAGGGTGACTTGGTTCTTGCAGTAAAAAGACCCATAGTCTTTGCCAACAAATCCAAAGGCAAATTTGAACCAAAATGGGTGGGACCCTTCGTCATCGATAAAGTCTTCTCCAACGGTGCATAAGCTCTTCTAAACATGGAAGGAGACAGATGTATGCTGCCCATCAACGGCAAGTTCTTGAAGCGGTACTACCCTTGAAGACTTCCTCAAACGGGTCAGAGCGATATCTACATGGCCAAAGCCTATTTCCAAGGTACTTGCTCGTCAAACCCACCCCTTTTGAAATTTTCATCTTTATGTTGAAGTTTCCAAAAAACAATCTCTCAAAACAATGCTTACTTTCATCGTTTCATTGTTCAAAAGAAAAATCAAATCCAAAATCCAAGTTTCGGAGCCTCTTCCAAGACTTGACCAAAATTTTCGATCCTTGAACCCAAAATTCATGGTTTGAAACAAAAACTAGGACTCAGGAATTTTCACCCTAGTCTACCTTGGCTTTTACAACCGAAATGGTTTGAAGCCAAAATTTGTGACCCTCGTGTCTCTGAACAAAAAATGGTTTTTTAGAAACCGCGGGGAAGCGACACTTAGTCGATACTCGCAAAACCCAAAAACCGGAAGGATGGCGAACCCCATTCGATACTTCCAAAACCGAAAAATCGGAAGGATGCGAACCCCATTCGATACTTTCAAAACCCAAAAAAAAAATCGCAAGGAAGCGAACCCCATTCGATACTTGCAAAATTTCAAAAAATCGTGGAGAAGCAACATACCGGTTGATATCCACAACCCAAATTTCAAAAATCGTGGAGACGCAATATTCCAGCTGTTATCCACAATCCAAATTTCAAATGGTTCGAGAAAACCTCAAATTTCAAAAAATCGAGGGGAAACGACACCAAGTCAGTACCTGCAAAACCAAAAGTTTTGGGAAAAGCAGGGAAGCGACGCTTAGTCGATCCTTGCACCCCAATTCGCGAGGAAGCGACATTTCATCGATACTCGCAAAACCCAGCCCGCGAGGAAGTGACATTCCATCAATACTCGCAAAACCGAATGAGCAAGGAAGCGACATTCCATCGATACTTGCAAGACCATTCAGCAGGGAGGCGACGTTTAGTCGATACCTACATTTTGAAAACCAAAATCAGGCTATAAACGCCAAAACTCGGCTATAAACACAAAAACTCGGCTATAAACGCCAAAATCCGGCTATAAACGCCAAAATCTGGCTATAAATGCCAAAATTCTTTTATAAATGCCAAAACAAAAAAAAATTCGGCTATAAACGCCAAAATCGGCTTACATGACAACAAAACAAAACTTGGTTTTCAAAAATCTGGCTCTTATGCCAAAACAAAACAAAACAAAACAAAATTCGGCTATAAACGCCAAAACGCGGCCGAATGCCGTGACCCATCTGCAGCACGAGGAAGTTCTTCCCAGAGGACCTGCCACTGCTCATGCTCCTGAGTATTCCTCCGGACATTACCTTCAGCTTCCTCAACCTGGCGAATGAGAGTCCCCTCCTTGTCACGAGCCTCCACAATGGCGGTCCATTTGGCAGCAGCTTCTTCCTCTAAAAGATCAAGACGCTGCCTCACCTCGACGACCTCCTTATCAAGGCGGTCCAAGTCTTGCTTCAGACCCATGATGGATAACTCGGTAACGTTCTTCTCCCGAACGATCTGCCTCCGAGTCTTCGTGACCTCAGTCAGCTCAGCTTTGACTTTGCTGGAAGGTTTTATGAACATCTCATCAAAGAAGTCACCATCTGGGAAACTCTTGGTCTCAGTCCACTTGTTCCCCAAGGTGACGATCTCCTCAACAAAATCCTTGGCGCTTGCGATGTCCAGACCGACTTCTTTGCTATCAACAAGGATGTCCTGCACATGCTTGATCATGCCAAAACCAGCTTCCAAATGACCTGAAGAAAGAGTCTCAAGCCATGAGCTCAAGACAGTCTTCAACACCTTCCTTGCATACTGAAGGTGCAGTGCAGATGAGGATTCGCCATGCTCTGGTGCCCGACTGCCCACGTCATGCTTCATTGGAAGAGTAATCAATAGACTCTTTCCAACGGAAGAAGCTGACTCATTGAAAGAAGAAGAAGCCCCTTGATCAGCCGTAGGTATCCCCTGTTCTGGCTCTGAGGAAGACGGAGGAACCTCTCCTGCTGCTCCACAATCTATCAAGGAAAAAGACAAAAAGGTATGAATATAATCTTGTCCTTGTCAAAAATACATCAAGATTATTATTGCAAATATACCTGCTTCGACAACCGGCAGAGTACTCTCTGCCTCTTTGGGCTCATCCGAAGCATCGTCGGAAGTGGCATCCATGGATGGCTCGAAATTGTCAAAATCCTCTTGCAAGTCAGCTGACAAGAAAACAAAAGTTACATGTTAGCAAATGACAGCACAAACAAGAAAAAAAAAAAGCCAAAGCAAATCATACCAGGTGAAGGTTTTGGAACCACTCCAGAGTCCCTGGGCTCTTCCTCAGATGCCACAACTGGATCCGTCATCGCCTCATCGGCAGGAACCTCAGGCATCACCAGGTCATCATCCTCTGCTAAAAAAAAAAAACAGAGAGGCAGCGGATCTAAACAAAATCTTTCATAAGAAAAAAAAAGAAGAATCAAAGGAAATAAAGAGGATCATACCAGCTGTCTCCTCTTCTCTGCTTCTCTTCTTCCGAGGCTCGTTAGCATCCTCAGACACCTCCACAGCAATGGTGAGAGGAACTTCAAGATCAGAAGGACTATCATGCCATCTCATGTTACGGCGTTGTCCTCTCCTCCTCTTGCCTCGGCGGGTCAATCTGCTCGACAGTCCTGCCCCACTATCAACATCAGGCCTCTCACAAGAGTCCTCACTGGATGGTCTACTCTTCTTAGTAGACTCCATGGAAGCCTTCGTATGCTCTGCCTGTATCATAGAATCGATCTTGGCCTCCTCCTCCTCCAGCTGTCTCAAGACCTCACTAGGAATTCCTTGTGCAGCTCCTGATCTGAAGATGTCCTGCCCGTTGACAAAGCCTATCTTGTGTTTCTCTCCAGAAAGGAAGGCCAAAACTTCCTCCCGGCGGACACCATCTGATTTGCCAAGACCCTTCCCAGGAGACTGCTTGACATCGAGCTCTTTCTTGGAAAGCCCCCGGTACACTGAAAACCTCTCCACGAACCACTTCGTGAAGCCAGCAGTCCAGAAAGTGGGCAGCTCAGGATAGGAAATCATGGCGGTAGTGTCCTCTGCACTCTAAAAAGCCCATACATTTCTCCCATCCTGCAAACCACCAAAACGCTTCACCATGCTCGAAGGCGCTCAAACAACGCCTTGAGAGAAGCCAAGCTGCAATGCAAAACGCAAAGGGACATACGGCTGGATATCGATGAAAAGATGTCTGCGGTACACCATCGTACCAGCCCATATGTTGAAGAGCCATCTCTTCTCCGCGTCTGTCAAAGCATAGTGTCTTCCCGACCCTACCCTGGTCGAATCACGGGAGACACCAAAGTCAAAAGCCTTCTTCCGCAAACCCGGAGAAAGCTTCACCAAAGACTGCCCAATCTCAACGTCCCTAAATCGTCGGATCCTCAAACGGGCAGATAAAAGCGATTCGGGAACGGCTGTCCCTCTAGCCAAACGAATCATAAAAGGATCTTCGTCCTGTGCAACTCCCAAACGATGGAAGCTAGGACAGTGGTATACATACCACGAATAGAAGATGTAGGCAGAAAATACCCTGTTCATGGGAAGCCCAAGCCGAACCAGGAAAGCAGTAGCCCGAAGTTCGGTACACAAATAGGAGTAAAGAGCAGGTACCAAAGCCAGCCGCTCTCCAAACGCCATCTGACAAGCCGGAAAAATACAGTGCGGCCTGATGTGCGTTCCATCTCCTCCAGCAAAAACAGCCTCACCTAGCCAGTGAGTGAGGTAAACAGCGAGATCTCTTTGCAACACAATGTCAGGACAAATGGCAGTCGTGCTTGCAAAGAACTTCTTTAACTCTTCTCGCATAGCAACGATCTTCTTCAAATTTGATGCTTTAGCCCTAGCATCTTGGGCCATGCCATCAGAAGAATCCCCGCTGTCAAAAAAGTTGGAGCTGCAACTTCTCCAACTGCCGCACCTAACTTTCGAGCCCTCCTTCTCCTTCAAAAAATCATAGAAGGCGATGAGCTGAAAGTAAACAAGCCTAAACTCCTCAGATTGCTCTTCAAGGACGCTGTCAATAGGCATAAACTCCTCATAGAGTTTGCCGAGGATAGGCAATCCGGTGATGGCGCTATGCTCCTTCAAAGAAAAACCAATCTCACCATTTGTCACAATGAAGGTGTTGGTTTGTGGAAGGAATGACTCCAGCATGGCCATGAAAGCCTCATCGGAGAAAATGACGGTTTGCCGAAAAGCGCGAACCGCATCAAAAATCTCGGCCTCCCGAAGAACGGCCTCACCAATCCTCAGGGTGTAATCAGTCCATGATTCCCAACTCGAGTCAGCACTGAAACGGCCACGAAGTCGAAAAGGCTTCAACCAATTGCTGCCGTCACCCCGAAAAACGCCAAGGCCCACCGGTCTCAAATCAACCGATGGATGATCAGAACCTTGGCAGCCACTGGCTGGCATCAACATGTCCATACGGACAGGTGGCTTCTCTGCAAAACCGGAAGGTCCACCAACAAAAATCCCGGTCTTGATCACACCGGTCCTCTTCACCCAGCTCGGAGGATCTTCCCTCTTAGGGCACGTGGGAGAAAGGCTCAGGATCGAGATGGTCCAATCAAAAGACGACCGAGTAGAAATAGTTCTCTCCTCACCATCTGCTGTGTAAGAGAACTGAAAACATCTCCTTTATTATGTCAAGTCGTCGGGGACTGCATCACCAAAGAAAAAGGTAGGCTTGAGCACAACGCTCTGATCGTCCGTAACCCAAGGACGACCGCTTACCATGATCTTTGTAGAATTCCTGATCTTTGAGAGCGATCAATCGCTGTCTCATCTCATCACTATTGAGGGAATCGCACTCTTCCAAGTTCTTCTCAACAAACTGGACCTTCTCCCAAGCCTGCTGAACAGCCGCATTGGAAGATCTAGCAGACCGACGAGGTGCGTCAGTAACAGGACCTTTACCTTTGTTCGTTCTAGAAGAACTACCTGCAAAAGATGGAAGAGAAAAGATCAATTAACATCAAAATGAAAGAATTCTGCTACAAAAAATTGTAGCAAAATTTTGACATGGTTCCGGGGCAATTCCAAAGAAAAGGAAAATACTCCAAAAAAGACAAGAAGCCTGAGGATGAGCTGAACATCGCTGCGAGCTCATAGTCAGTGGAGAATTCTCGAAGAAGGCTCAAACTCAACATCGCTGCGAGAACAAGCCAATCTCATCATACTTCCGTAAAATCTGGAAAAGAGCTCAACATTGCTGCAAGCTTCAGAATCCAAAAATTGCAAACTTCCTCAAAATCCAGCAAGACCGAGAAAGAGCTCAACATCGCTGCAAGCTCAAAATCCTGATACTTGCTAAAGATTTTCAGGTATGCATCCTCATACTTCCAAATCCATTTACCAAAACTCATGCATAAAAAATATATCATCATACATTAAATGCTAGGAAAACCTTGACCAAAGTTTGACCAATTCCAACCCAATTTGGTCAAAACCAATCAAACTTTGTCCAAGTCAAAAATCATGTTGGCTTGACCTAGAGACTCTAGCCTTCTATCTTGATGCATCAAACAAAAAAAAATGCATATATATTGAAATTGCATAACCTCATTATCATGGTGAGCAAACAAGGAAAATGAAAAAGAAAGGCAGAAAAAAAAATCTCAGCAAAAAAAAAAAGAAATTTGGCCCACAGGCCATGGCCCACTGCCACGTGGCAGGCCGTCCATACAGCCAAGAGAAAAAAAAAAAACAAACAGCAAAAAAAAAAAAAAAAAAGAAGAGAAAAACGCTGAAAAAAAAAAGTTCACGGAAATGAAAAAGAAAACCGTGAGAAAAAGAAAAAAAAAAGAAAAAAAAAAAGAAGAGAAGCACGAAAAAGAAAGAGAAAGAAAAGAAAAACGTGCTTAAAGAAAAAAAAGAAAAGAAAAACAAAGAAAGGAGAAAAAGCACGGAAAAAAAAAAAGAAAGAAAAACGTGCTTAAAGAAAAAAAAAAGAAAGAAGAGAAAAAGAAAAGAAAAAGAAGAAGAGAAGAAAAGAAAAAAATGTAGAAACTACTTCTACAATGGAGATTCTTAAGGAGGAAGAAAACTTATTTGAAGCCATTGATGGAGAAAAAGAAGAAAAGCTTGGAGATCCTTGAAGAAGAGAAAGCACTTCTTATCTAGGAGAGCACTCTTGAAGATTTCTTGCAAAAAGAAAGCAATGGAGCAAAAGAAACAACACTCTTGCTTTTATAGAAGAGAGCAAGCCAAAAGAGGAAACAAGGAGAAAGAAAGGAGGAAAGTGCTAAAATTTAGCTACTTTCCCAAAAAGAAAGATATTTTGAGAGAATCTTTCCACAAAAAGAAAATTTGAGAAATTCTCTCCAAGTAAAGATATTCTCTACACAAAAGAGATATTTTTAGATTTTCTTTACAAATATGACACCATATGAGATCTAGGCCATCTCCAAAGCCTAAGGTCCCATGGGTTAGCCCATATGAGCCAGGTTTGACCACCTAGGCATTAAAAGTGGCTTTTAGTCAAAATATTCCTCTTACCAAGAGCAAAAAAAAGAAAAGAGCAAAAAAAAAAAAAAAAAGTCCCATGCCTCTTTTGAGTTGATGGGACCACTCAAAAAAAAAGAGAAAAGAAAGTCTCATGAGTTTCCAAAAACCAAACCATCCAACCTCATGAACCAAATTGAGCCAAAATCTTGAAATTGACATTTCACAAAACCAAATTCCGGTCCCCTAGCTCGCCACATAAAGCTTGTTAGGTCACAAGACCAAAGCCAAAATCAAAATCCAAAACCAACAAACCAAATCTAACCCCTCAACCTGCCACATACAGCTTGTTGGGTCACAAGGTCAAAATAAAAAATCAAACCCCGACCCCCTAACCTGCCATATACAGCTTGTTAGGTCACAAGGTCAAAAAAAAAAAAAATAACCAAAATCCAAATACCCCATGTCATTTTCAAAACTTTGCCTTGAGACGGTACGTGATCCCTCTCACTACCATAAAATCCCCTAAAACTCAGAAGGCTATTCAAAAAAAAAAAATGCTCAATACTCTTGGTCAAGTTGGAATCTCTCCTCCAAGTTTCTCTTCGAGGCACATCAACTCCAAAAAGCTACTCGTCGCTGTACCTCGAGGGGGCATTTGTTAACACCAAAAAAGTCACTATGTCTCCTCAACATCAAGAAGCCTCGTGAAGCTGCATCCTGCTACAAAATAGGCAAGGCTACTTCAAGCATCAGATTTTGTTAGAATCAGACAGAAACTGAGAGATCCTTCAAAACAGCTAAAAGAGGGCTACACCTGAGGTTTCGGGCCATTCCGACAGCGTTTGGCTTAACTTCACTGCTCCGACAGCTAAACAAGCGCTCCCGGCGGCGACATCATCAAAGACACCAAAACTTTAATCAGAGCCTACGAGCGCTCCCGCGGGGAAGCGACATTCAGTCGATACTCGCAAAACCCAAAAATCGGAAGGATGCGAACCCCACTCGATACTTCCAAAACCCAAAAATCGCAAGGAAGCGAACCCCATTCGATACTTGCAAAATTTCAAAAAACCGTGGAGAAGTAACATACCAGTTGATATCCACAACCAAAAGTTCAAATGGTTCGAAACAACCTCAAATTTCAAAAATCGTGGGGAAACGACACAAAGTCAGTACCCATGAAAACCAAAAGTTTTGGGAAAAGCAGGGAAGCGACGCTTAGTCGATATTTGCACCCCAATCCGCGAGGAAGCGACATTCCATCGATACTCGCAAACACAGCCCGCGAGGAAGTGACATTCCATTAATACTCGCAAACCAGATGAGCAAGGAAGCGACATTCCATCGATACTTGCAAGACCATTCAGCGGGGAGGCGACATTTAGTCGATACCTGCATTTTGAAAACCAAATCCGGCTATAAAAGCCAAAAATCGGCTATAAACGCCAAAATCCGGCTATAAACGCCAAATTCGGCTATAAATGCCAAAACAAAAAAATCCGGCTATAAACACCAAAATTCGGCTATAAAAGCCAAAATCGACTTTCCTGCCAACAAAACAAAAACTTGGTTTTCAAAAATCTGGCTTCCATGCCAAAACAAAACAAACAACAAAGAAAACAAAATCCGGCTATAGACGCCAAAATTCGGCTATAAACGCGAAAATCGGCTTTCATGCCAACAAAGCAAAAACTTGGTTTTCAAAAATTTGGCTTCCATTGCAAAACAAAACAAACAACAAAGAAAACAAAATCCGGCTATAAATGCCAAAAATCAGTTATAAACGCCAAAATCGGCTATAAATGCCAAAATGCGGCTATAAACGCCAAAATCCGGCTATAAAAGCCAAATTCGGCTATAAATGCCAAAACAAAAAAAAAAAAAAAAAACTTCGGCTTTCATGCCATCTTAAAATTCGGCTCCTATGCCATTCCAAAAATCGGCTTTCACGCCATCCAAAAACTTTGGCTTTCACGCCATCAAAAAAAAAAAAAAAAAACTTTGGCTCTCATGCCACAAACAAAATTTTTGGCTCTCGAGCCACAAACAAAATTTGTCTCCCATGCCACAAAACAAAATTTGGCTCCCATGCCATTCCAAAATTCGGCTTTCATGCCATCTCAAAAACTTTGGCTTTCACGCCATAAAAAAAAAATAAAAAACTTTGGCTCTCATGCCACAGACAAAACTTTTGGCTCTCGGGCCACAAACAAAATTTGGCTCCCATGCCACAAAAAAAAATTCGGCTATAAACGCCAAAATCGGCTTTCACGCCATCCAAAAACTTTGGCTCTCATGCCACGAACAAAATTTGGCTCCCATGCCACAGACAAAATTACGCCTTCATGCCATCCTAAAATTCGGTTTTCAAGCCATCAAAAACCAGGCTTTTTGCCGCAAAATTGGCTTTCATGCCCAAAACAACTCTTTGACAAAAGATTTTCACAAAATGACATCCTTTTGATCAAATTCTTAAACAAAAATTCCCATCAACTTTTGCTCAAATTTGTTTTCATAAAAAAAAATGATTTAAGTGAAAGGAAGGGGATACAAAAATATAGTACCAA
This sequence comes from Umbellularia californica, assembly GCA_028538565.1. Lineage (NCBI taxonomy): Eukaryota > Viridiplantae > Streptophyta > Magnoliopsida > Laurales > Lauraceae > Umbellularia > Umbellularia californica. The sequence goes on from JAPQWN010000004.1 coordinate 34,229,933, forward strand.
AATTGTTTATACATGGAGGTACCAAAAAAAAAGAGAAGAAGAAAAGAGTTTGTTACAACTCAGGAGCTCAATCTAACATGGTCCTCAACCAAAGGTTCAACTCCTCAAGCAGACCCTTGGCCTTAACCTCCAAAGTTTTTAGGCCACACTTCTTCAGAATGTCCCCATAAAACGCGGCCGAATGCCGCAACCCATCTGCAGCACGAGGAAGTTCTTCCCAGAGGACTTGCCATTGGTCATGCTCCTGAGTCTTCCTCCGGACATTACCTTCAGCTTCCTCAACCTGGCGAATGAGGGTCCCTTCTTTGTCACGAGCCTCCACAATGGCGGTCCATTTGGCAGCGGCTTCTTCCTCCAAAAGCTCAAGACGCTGCCTAGCCTCGACAACCTCCTTATCAAGGCGGTCTAAGTCTTGCTTCAGCCCCATAATGGATAACTCGGTAACGTTCTTCTCCCGAACGATCTGCCTCCGAGTCTTCGTGACCTCAGTCAGTTCAGCTTTGACTTTGCTGGATGGCTTTATGAACATCTCATCAAAGAAGTCACCATCTGGGAAACTCTTGGTCTCAGTCCATTTGTTCCCTAAGGCGATGACCTCTTCAACAAAATCTTTGGCGCTTGCGATGTCTAGGCTGACTTCTTTGCTATCAGCAAGGATGTCCTGCACATGCTTGACATGCCAAAACCAGCTTCCAAATGGCCTGAAGAGAGAGTCTCAATCCATGAACTCAAGACAATCTTCAACACCTTCCTTGCATACTGAAGGTGTGGTGCAGATGAGGATTCGCCATGCTCTGGCGCCCGACTGCCCATGTCATGCTCCATTGGAAGAGTAATTAATAAACTTTTTCCAATGGAAGAAGCTGACTCGTTGAAAGTGGAAGAAGCCCCTACTTCTGCATCAGCCGCAAGTATTCCCTGTTCTGGCTTTGAAGAAGACGGAGGAACCTCTCCTACTGCTTCACAATCTATCAAGGAAAAGCAAAAAGGTATGAATATAATCTTGTCAAAAATATATCAAGATCATTATTGCAAAAATACCTTCTTCGACAACCGGCGGAGTACTCTCTGCCTCTCTGAGCTCATCCGAAGCATCGTCAAAAGTTGCGTCCATGGATAGCTCGAAATCGTCAAAATTCTCTGGCAAGTCAACTACATGTTAGCAAATGACAACACAAACAAAAAGAAAAAAAAAAGAAGCCAAAGCAATCATACCAGGTGAAGGTTCTGGAACCATTCCAGAGTCCCTAGGCTCTTCCTCAGATGCCATAACTGGATCCGCCATCACCTCATCGGCCGGAACCTCGGGCATCACCAGGTCATCATCCTCTGAAAAGAAAAACAGCGGATCAAAACAAAAAAAAAAATCTCTCACAAGAGAAAAGAAGAAACAAAAGAAATAAAGATGATCAATTGCTATCTCATCTCATCACGATTGAGGGAATCGCACTCTTCCAAGTTCTTCTCAACAAACTGGACCTTCTCCCAAGCCTGCTGAACAGCCGCATTTGAAGATCTAGCAGATCGACGAGGTGCGTCAGTAACATGACCTTTACCTTTGTTCGTTCTAGAAGAACTACCTGCAAAAGATGGAAGAGAAAAGATCCATCAACATCAAAATGACAGAATTCTGCTACAAAAATCCTAGCAAAATTTTGACATGGTTCCGGGGCAATTCCAAAGAAAAGGAAAATACTCCAAAAAAGACAGGAAGCCTGAAGATGAGCTCAACATCGCTACGAGCTCATAGCCAGTGGAGAATTCTCAAAGAAGGTTCGAACTCAACATCGCTGCGAGAACGAGCCAATCTCATCAAACTTCCGTAAAATCTGGAAAGACCTCAACATTGCTGCGAGCTTCAGAATCCAAAAATTGCAAAGTTCCTCAAAATCCAGCAAGACCAAGAAAGAGCTCAACATCGCTGCGAGCTCAAATCCCCATACTTGCAAAAGATTTTCAGGTATGCATCATCATGCTGTCAAGTCCATTTACCAAAAATCATGCATCGAAAAAATATCATCATGCATTAGATGCTAGGAAAACCTTGACCAAAGTTTGACCAATTCCAACCCAATTTGGTCAAAACCAATCAAACTTTGTCCAAGTAAAAATCATGTTGGCTTGACCTAAAGACTCTAGCCTTCTATCTTGATGCATCAAACAAAAAAAAATGCATACATATTGAAATTGCATAGCCTCATTATCATGGTGAGCAAACAAGGAAAAAGAAAAAGAAAGAGAGAGAAAAAAAATTCTCAGCAAAAAAAAAAAAAAAATTTTTTTTAGCCCACAGGCCATGGCCCATTACCACATGGCATACTATCCATGCAGCCAAAAAAAAAAAAAAAAACAAACAAACAAACAGCAAAAAGAAAAAAGAAAGAAGAAACGCTAAAAAAAAAGGAAAGGGAAATTAGCGTGAAAAAAAAATAGAGAAAAAAAAAACGATAACAGAAAAAAAACGCTGATAGAAAAAAAAAGGATAATCAGCGAAGAAAAAAAAAAGAAAGAAAAAAAAGTACACGGTAAAAAAAAAAAAGAGAAAACCGTGAAAAGAAGAGGAAAAAAAAAGAAGAAGCACGAAAAAAAAAAAAGGAAAACGTGCTTGGAAAAAAAAAGAAAAGAAAAAGAAGAAGAGAAGAAAAAAAAATGAAGAAGCTACTTCTGGAATGGAGATTCTTGTGGAGGAAGAAAACTTACTTGAAGCCATTGATGGAGAAGAAGAAGAAAAGCTTGGAGCCCTTGGAGCAAAAGCACTTCTTATCTTAGAGAGCACTCTTGAAGATTTCTTGCAAAAAGAAAGCATTGGGGCAAAAGAAACAACCCTCTTGCTTCTATAGAAGAGAGCAAGCCAAAAGAGGAAACAAGGAGAAAGAAAAGAGGTAAGTACTAAAATTTAGCTACTTTCCCAAAAAGAGAGATATTTTGAGAAAATCTTTCCACAAAAAGGAAACTTAAGAAATTCTCTCCAAGTAAGGATATTTTTAGATATTCTCTACACAAAAGAGATATTTTTAGATATTCTCTACAAATATGACACCATGTGAGATCTAGGCCATCTTCAAAGCCTAAGGTCCCATGGGTTAGCTATTACGAGCCAGGTTTGACCACCTAGGCACTAAAAGTGGCATTTAGTCAAAATATTCCTCTTACCAAGAGCAAAAAAAAAAAAAAAAAAAAAGAGCAAAAAAGTCCCATGCCTCTTTTGAGTTGATGGGACCATTCAAAAAAAAGAGAGAGAAAAGAAAGCCTGATGAGTTTCCAAAACCAAACCATCCAATCTCATGAACTAAATTGAGCCAAAATCTTGAAATTGACATTTCACAAAACCAAATTCCGCTCCCTTAGCTCGCCACATACAGCTTGTTAGGTCACAAGACCAAAACCAAAATCAAAATCCAAAACAAACCAAAACCAAAAACCCAAATCTGACCCCCCAACTTGCCATATACAGCTTGTTGGGTCACAAGGTCAAAATCAAAATCAAACCCCGATTGTCTAACCTAACACATACAGCTTGTTAGGTCACAAGGTCAAAAACCAAAATCCAAAACCCAAAATCCAAACACCCCATTTTATTTTCAAAACTTTGCCTTGAGATGGTACGTGATCCCTCTCACTACGATAAAATCCTTCGGAAACTCAGAAGGCTATTAAAAAAAATGCGCAAGACTCTTGGTCAAGTTGGAATCTCTCCTCCAAGTTTCTCTTCGAGGCACATCAACTCCAAAAAGCTACTCGTCGCTGTACCTCGAGGGGGCATTCGTTGACACCAAAAAAGTCACTATGTCTCCTCAACATCAAGAAGCCTCATGAAGCTGCATCCTGCTACAAAACAGGCAAGGCTACTTCAAGCATTAGATTTTGTCAGAATCAGACAGAAACTGAAAGATCCTTCAAGACAGCCAAAAGAGGGGTACACCTGAGGTTTCGGGCCATTCCGACATCGTTTGGCCTAACTTCACACGATAGCTAAACAAGCGCTCCCGGCGGCGACATCATCGAAGACACCAAAACTTCGATCAAACCCTACGAATGACTCCAGAATGTCTTCAAAGGGCTCCATGCCAAATTTCAAGTCAAACAGACAATGTTTGACCCTCCATCAACGCTCGAGCGGCAAAATCAAGCCTCCCGGCGGCGGGAACCACGAAAGCCATCACTCATCAAACAAAGTACATGAGTGGCTTCAACATGCCTCCAAAAGGCTGCACATCGAATTTCAGGTCATTCCGACAACGTTTGACCAGGTTTCGATGCTCTGAGAGAAAATCAAGCCTACCGGCGGCGCAGCAACCCAGGACCATGACATCCTAAACGGAGCTGATGGAACGTCTCAAAATGACTCCAATAGGTTCCTCGTTAAATTTCAGGTCAATCGAACATCGTTTGACCACATATCAAAGCTCGGCATTTTCCCCGCAGCAAAATCAAGTGAAGCATCGCTGGGACCCCAAACGGCTTCAAAACTCAAATAAAAGCTCATGGTTGGTCCTATCCACTGCTCAAGAAGCTTCACCTCAATTTTCAGGTCATTCCGACATCGTTTGACCTAGTTTCGACTTTTGACGGAAAATCGGCTACAAAGTATTCGGCTTTCCCGAAAAATGGGAAACTTTGTGCTCCGATTTCGCGCTGGTTCTCGTCAAGATTTATCCAAGAAAATCAAGTCAACAATTAAGGAAAAATTTCAAGAAAAATACAGAAGAAAAAAGGAACGAAAAAGATGAAAAAACGGCCGAAAACGACGCTCGGCGACCAAACAGGCCAAAGCCATATGGTCGCCGGCGACCTTGGCCAAAGGTTGCCGGCGACCCTGGCCTAAGGTCGCCCGCCACCCTCGACCCTGGCCTGGGTCGCCGGATTTTGCACCAAAACGTCCGTTTTTCGATTCTTTTTGCGTTTCGGGTGTTCCTGCCTCTGTGATTTTCTAAAAATCCAATTTTTGATGCTTGAAAACGACTGATCTTCACCGACATCTCGGATCCGCCGTCGAAACCATGAAATCATCACCGATCGCTCCAAGATCGCCAACCGGCTGACCAAGAAAGTACACTTTCTGTCCGACCGATCGTGAAATCGACAAGACAGATGTCACCGGCCCACCAACATCAACCAATGTCTGAAATTGCATCTCAATCCGACATCAAATAATGCGTAGATCCACCTGTGATGATCGCAAGAAGAATCTCAAAAGACGCGGCGCGGCCCGCGACTCTTCACATGCTTTGGCGACCACTTAATGACGTTAATTGACCTGTTTATGACAACTTAATGCGGTCATTAACTCATTATTTTGGACGGCCCAATCAGATTCAAGCATTTGGGAGTTAAGAGTCCAAGCAATCATGGCATTTAACCCATGAAACTCCCATCATCATGAAGCATAAAGGGAATTAAAAGCCCACTACCTTCATCGGTCAATCACAAGCCATGAAAAAGGAGTTACAAAATCAACTTGTAACTCCTCATCAATTCTTTCATCATGGCCATCAATGCCAATAAACACCTCATGGCTACCAAAAGCCTATAAAAGGAGGTCCATTCCAAAAAGGAGAAAGAAGAAAAGAAAAGAAAAGGGATCCCAAGTGCAAGTTCTGAAAATCCAGAAAATCCAAGAGAGAGACGAAGTCCTGCTGCTTTGCTCCCGGAAGCACCACAAGGTGATCAACGTCCCCCAAGGTTCCCTCCTTCTCCAACATGGCCTAAACGCGGTTTTTCAGCCCGTTTACTTGGTTTTTCATTGGGTATAGGACCTCCTCTTGGTCCTTTTCCTTTAAAAAACCGAGGTTAGGAGCCAAGCCAAAGAATCAAAGCATCAACCGTTCTCATTTGAAGGACGATGGCGAAGTCCATACATGACTTGCGACCGTCGATCTCAATGTGTTCCCACAATCTCCTGAGAAGTTAGATCCCTTTTCTTACTTTTCTATTATAGTTTTTATTTCTTAAAGAGACAAAAAGAAATCACAATTCTTGTCTTTCATATTTGATGAGTTTTGTAAAATCGCCTTTCACAGTAAAATCGCCTTTCACGGCAAACAAACAAAAAAAACGCCTCCTACGGCATTCTCAAAAACAAACTTGTCTCTTTTCTTAATATTTATGCAATCTGAAAAGTTAGAAAAAATGATTGATTTCCTTTCCACTTGTGAAGGTGAATCTCCGGATTATCACCATTCCAAATTCCAAGTAGAAAGTAAATCTGGCATACCCGTACAAAAAAATGTTGATACCCGCGATTCTCCCTCCTCCGCAGAGACCCAGGTCAGCCCCCGGGGTGCGAAAGGAGAGGACGGAAGATTCCCAAGGGTCCATCAACTATCGATAGGCATGAACTCCTCATAGAGTTTGTCGAGGATGGGTAGCTCAGTAATGGCACACAATTCCTTCAAAGAAAAACCAATTTCACCATTCGTGAAAACAAAGGTATTGGTTTGTGGAAGGAAAGACTCCAACATGGCCATGAAGGCCTCGTCGAAAAAGATCACGGTCTCCCTAAAAGCATGGACCGCGTCAAAGATCTCGGCTTCCTTCAGAATGGCACCACCAATCTGAAATATGTGATCAGTCCACGACTCCCAGCTTGAGTTAGCACTGAAACGGCCACGAAGTTGAAATGGCTCCACCCAATTATTGTCGTCCCCCTTGAAAATGCCAAGGCCCACCGGTCTCAAATCGACCGAAGGATGATCTGAACCTTGGTAACCGCTGGCCGGCATCAACATGTCCATACGGACAGGCGACTTCTCTGCATAACCGAAAGAGCCGTGAAAAAAAACCCCGGTCGTGATCAAAGTAGTCCTCTTCACCCAGCTCGGAGGATCTTCCCTCTTAGGGCATGTGGGAGAAAGGCTCATGATCGAGATAGTGCGATCAAAGGTCGACCAGGTAGAAATAGTTCTCTCATCACCATCTGTCATGTAAAAGAACTAAAACATCTCCTTTGGTATGTCAAGTCGTCAGGGACTGCGTCACCAAAGAAAAAGGTAGGCTTGGCACGATGCTCTGATTGTCCATGACCCAAGGACGACTGCTTACCATAATCTTGTAAAATTCCTCATCCTTGAAAGCGATCAACTGTTGTATCGCCTTATCATGGTTGAGGGAATCACACTCTTCCAAGTTTCTCTCAACGTACTGGACCTTCTCCCAGGCTTGCCGTACGGCCACATTAGAAGATCAGCTAGAACGACGAGGTGCATCAGTAACAGGCTCTTTGCCTTTGTTCATCCTGGAGGAACTACCCGCAAAGGATAGAAAGAAAAGATCAATCATCACCAAAATGATAGAATTTTGCTAAAAAAATTCTAGCGAAATTTTGGCATGGTTCCGGGGAAATTCCGAAGAAAAGGGAAACACCCCGAAAAAGATAGGAAGCTTGAAGATGAGCTCAACACCACTGCAAGCTCATAGTCAGTGGAAGATTCTCAAAGAATGTTTGAACTCAAACATTGCCGCGAGATCAAGCCAATCTTATCAAATTTCCGCAAAATTAGAAAATGACTCAACATTGCTGCGAGCTCCAAACTCCAAAACTTGCAAAGCTCCTCAAAATCCCGCAAGACTAAGGGCTCAATATTGCTGCGAGATCCAAATCCCAATACTTGCAAAAGATTTCCAAGTATGCATCATCATGCTTCCAAATCAATTTACTAAAAATCATGCATCAAAGAAAATCATCATGCATTAGATGCTAGGAAAACCTTAACCAAAGTTTGACCAATTCCAACCCAACTTGGTCAAAACCAATCAAACTTTGTCCAAGTCAAAATTCATGTTGGCTTGACCTAGAAACTCTAGCCTTTTGTTTGATACATAAAAAAAAAAAAAAATGCATGAACATCTTGAAATTGCATAACCTCATTATCATGGTGAGCAAAAAGAGAGAAAGAAAAAAAAACGTGCAAGAAAAAGCACGGATAAAAAAAAAAATAGAGAAGAGAAAGAGAAAAAAAAAACATGGGGAAAAGAAAGAAAAGAAAAAGAAAGAAAAAAAAAAGAAGGAAAGCAAAGAAAAGAAAGAAAGAAAAGGAAAGTTTTCTATTTCTACATGGGATTTCTTGTGAGGGAAGAAAACATACTTGAAGCCATGGATGGAGAAGAAGGATAACTTGAAGATCTTTGAAGAGAAGTTCTTGATCCTGGAGCACTCTTGAAGATTTTTGCAAAAAAAAAAAAAAAAGCAATAAGAGCAAGAGATCCAACCTCCTTTGCTTTTATAGAAAGAGCAAACCAAAAGAGGAAAGGAGGAGAAAACCAAGGAGGTAAATGCTAAAAGTAGCAACCTTCCCAAAAAGAAAGGAGATTTGAGATATTCTCTCCTAAAGAGAAGATTCTTTGAGAAATTCTCTCCTAAAAGAAAAGGAATGTGAGATATTCTCTCCCAAAGAAAGATACTTCGAGAAATTATCTCCCAAAAACAAGGAAACTTGAGAGATTCTCTTCAAGTAAAGATATTTTTAGATATTCTCTGCCCAAAAGAGATATTTTTAGATATTATTTACAAAAATGACACCATATGAGATCTAAGCCATCTTCAAAGCTTAAGGTCCCATGGGTTAGCCCATATGAGCCAGGTTTGACCACCTAAGTACTAAAAATGGCTTTCAGTAAAATATCCCTCTGACCAAGAGCATACAAAAAAATGGTTCCATGCCTCTTTTGAGTTGATTGGACCACAAAATTTTTTCAAGCCTCATGAGCTTCCAAAAATCCAAACCATCCTACCCCATGCACCAAATTAAGCCAAAACCTTGAAATTGACATTTCACGAAAACCCAAACCACTCCAATGGACCCAAATTAATCCCAAAGAGTGATAAAAAAAAAAACCAAGCCATGGTCCCCTAACTTGCCACATATAGCTTGTTAGGTCATAAGGCCAAAACCAAAAATCCAAATCTCGACCCCCTAACTTGCCACATACAGCTTGTTGGGTCACAATGTCAAAATCAAAATCCAAAACCTGACCCCCTAACCTGCCACATACAGCTTGTTATGTCACAAGGTCAAAAACCAAAAGAAAACCTCTTGACCGCCTAATGTGCCACATAAAGCCTTTAGGTTCACAAGGTCAAAAGGAAATCCAAATGTCATTTTCAAAATCATTGCCTTGAGATGGTACATGATCCTTCTCACTGCCACAAAATTCCTCTGGAAGCTCAAAAGGCTACCTTATCAAAAGAAAAATGCTCAATGACTCTTGGTTAGGTCAGAAACTCTCCATCAAAGATCTCTTCAAGGCACATCGATGATAAAAGCTATTCATTGCTGTACCTCGAGGGGGCATTTGTTGACACAAAAAATGTCACTTTGCCTCTTCACACATTCTCAACATCAAAAAGCCACATCGAGCTGCATCCTACCACAGATAGGCAAATACCGCTTCAAGCATTAGATCTTGTCAAAATCAAAAAAAAACTGCAAGATCTTTCAAAATAGTCAAAAAAGGGGTACACATGATGCTTCGGGCCATTTCAACATCATTTGGCCTAACTTCACTCCTCCAGCAGCTGAACAGGAGCTCTCGATGGTGGTGAAGCCAGAGACACTGACACACAAAACAGAGCATACAGGTGGCCTCAAAATGCCACCAGGAGGCTCTACATCAAGTTCAGGCCATTCCGACATCATTTGGCCTAAAAAGGAAACAGCCGCAACAAAGTCAGGCGACAGCGTCGAAGACATTAAGTCTTCGATCAGAGCCTATGGATGGTCTTAAAATACCTCCAAAAGGCTCCATGTCAAATTTCAAGTCAAACTGACAACGTTTGACTCTTCATCAACCCTCGAACGGTAAAGTCAAGCCTCTCGGCGGCAAAAACCACTAAGGCCATCACTCATCAAACAGAGCACATGGGGGGTTCAACATGCTTCCAAAGGGCTACACGTCGAATTTTAGGTCATTCCAACGACGTTTGACCCGATTTTGAAGCTCGGAAACAAAATTAAGCCTCCTGGCAGCAAAGCCTCCAGGAATCATGACATCCAAATCGGAGCTAATGGATCATCTCAAAATGACTCCAATAGGCTCCCTGTCAAATTTCAGGTCATTCGGACATCGGTGGACCGTATATCAAAACGCGGCATCTCCCTCAGGTCAATCGGACATCGGTGGACAGTATATCTAAACGCGGCATCTCCCTCGCAACCAAATCAAGTCTATTGGTGACAGGACCCCAAACGGCTTCAAAACTCCAACAAAAGCCCATGGTTAGTGATATCCATTGCTCAGGAGGTTTGACCTGAAATTTCAGGTCATTCCGACATCGTTTGACCTAGTTTTGACTCTTGACAGAAAATCGGCAACAAAGTCTTCGGCCTTTCCAAAAAATAAAAAGCTTTTGTGCTCCGTTTTGCGCAGCTTCTCGTCAGGTTTTCTTCAGGAGAATCACGCCAAAAAATGAGGAAAATGTCAAGAAAAATACAGGAGAAAAAAAGAAAGAAAAGGGATCGAAAAACGGCCGAAAAATAGCGACCAAAAAAAGGGAAAAATTCCCATGGTCGCCGGCGACCTTGGAAATCCAGGTCGGCGGATTTTCGTCAGAAGGCCATTTTTTCGACCCTTTTCGCGTTTTGGGAATTCTAGCCCCTGTGGTTTTCCAAAAAACTGATTCTTGATGCTCGAAACCAGCTGATCTTCACCAACATCTCAGATCTACTATCAAGAGCATATGATCATCATTTCACGCTTCAAAATCGCCTATAGGCCAAACAAGAAAGTACAATTTCTGCCCGACCGATTAAGAAATCGACAGGACAGATGTTACAGGCCCACTGGTATTAATTAATGTCTGAAGTTGCATCGCCATCCAACATCAAACAACATGTAGATCCATTGGCGATCATCGCAAGAAGAATTCCAAAGATGCGGTACGGCCCGTGACTCTTCAAGCGCCCTGGCATCCAATTAATGAAGTTAAATGACCCATTTCATGGATTAACTCATTATTTTGGACGGCCCAATCAGATTCAAGGAAAAAGAAATTACAAGTCCAAGTAATCATGGCAATAAATCATGTGTTAGATTGTATAGACTCAATCCATCAGTTGATGTGATAAATTGATTAATTTCTTTATTTATCAATAAAATCATGCTTTACTTTCATGAGATGAATGTTATTTTATTACTTTATGCACATGACCAATACACATGATATAATGATTCATGAGTTGAACAGGGTCCCATTAGTATATTAGATGCGATATATGTGTATGGATGAGATCCACACACGGGAGATATATGTCACAAATCTTATACTTAAAATATCTTCACAACCAGTGATGAGACCGGGCATCTCATCTGATAAGGTTGTAGCACTTTGATCACTATGAGATAGTGTGATTTGTCTCGATCATCAAAATGTAAGAGTCTGGATCATGGTGCTGTTACATTGGATGTATTGAAGGACCATGAGAAACACCTTATGTAATTCCATCTCAATAATAAGGTGTGCTCTCATAATTCTCTAATAATAGGCTCTCAATCCTGAGACATTGATGAACTCAAGTTTCTATCTATTCATTTGCTTTGAATCACCAATAAGTGAGGCCAACTGTAGGTCAACACCTCGGTGTCTTGAGTATGTGAAAGTAGGACTGTGGGAACATTGAATGATCAAGATGGAATCTATCTCTATTATCCCCTTGTGTCAATTAATGGATTTGTCATTAGTAAGTGCGCACCCATCTCGATTAAGAGTTAATTGGATGGTACTAATGATCATTGTGATTAATTGGGGCTCAAGGATAATAAGATGTGGAGCTAAGATTGGAAAAGACAGATTTATTCCAATTGATCCATGGATATTGATAGAGGGGCCTACTTGTGGTAATTGGGAAGTTTAGGGTCTTCATTATAATTTATTCATAAGATTAGAGTGCAATTGCATTTATATAGTGGTGTTATTTGCAATTAACTGTGGGCCCGGATTGTACATGAGATGTGGGGTAGCGGTGTCCTAGTTGGAGCCAGCTTTTTAAGGAATCCCTAGTGGTCCCCACGCTAGCCCAAGTTATTAGATAGCTACTAATTATAGTAGAACTCTAAAAGGAAATAGAGAGTTACTATTTCTATTTGAAGTAAGACTTCTAATAGTAGTAATAGTAAGTTACTAATTATAATGGAAGTGAGACTTCTATTTTAATTAGAAAGAAGAGAGTTACTAATTGTTACAGAAGTAAGACTTCTATTTCAATTAGATAACAAAGAAGAGGAGCTTGCTTTTTAGCAATAAATAGAGGAGAATAAAGTGCCGGACGTCCAATGATAATCACCACCTAGGGTTTCACGCCCAAGCCCTTTTGTGCAAGAGTTGCACATGTTCATTCTCCTCTCTTCCTTCTTCTAGTTCTCTTCTAGTTTTCTTGAGAGTTTTCTCTTGGAGATCCCACCCATCTTCTTGAGAAAAGAGAATCTGTTACGGGTCATAGCGTGGAAGATCAAAAGGTCTTGGAGATTCCTATTTGATGAGTGAAAGAGTTTCATCATCAAATAAAGACGCAACTTCTCCATTAGAGCACAACCGAGCTCCTAAGGGATAGTCTACTTCGTTGCATGTTGTAGATTTTTATGGATGCTTGTTGGCTACTTGTTTATATCTTTTAGATAGTTTTATTTACTGTACATGATCATGAGATTGAGGGTTTATGCATCTTGGATTGGGTTTTTGGCCTGATGGATACTCGATCCTTGAGTCAAGTGGGTCAAAAGTTTTGAAAATCTATCCACGAGGCCCACCTACTTTTAGCATCATGAAATTCACCTCATCATGGAGATTAAAGGTGATTAAATGCCCATCATTCTCCATCGGCCAATCATATTGAAGGAAAAAGGAGTTACAAAATCAAGAAATAAATACTTGTAACTCCTCCCATCATGGAGCATAAATGCCATCAATGCTCATAAACCCACCTTATGGCCACCAAAAGCCTATAAAAGGGGGGTCATTCCAAGAAGAAAGGGTCCAAAAAAAATCCAAGAAAATTCCCGAAGAATTCTCGAAGAAATCTCTAAAAAAACAAGCTCTCCTTCTTTAAAAAAACTCTACTGTAAGAAATACCACAAGGTGATTGTAGTCCCTTGGGGGGCCACCCCCCCAAGGCAAAGCTCTCTCTTTCTATTCAACGTGACCTAGACGTGGCTTTTCAGCCCGTTTACTCTATTTTTTTATTGGATATAGGACCTCCCCTTGGTCTTTATCCTCTAAAAATATGAGGTCCAAGTCAAGCCAAAAGAATCAAAGTATCATGTTCTCATCTAAAGGACGATGGCGAAGTCCATACATGACTTGCGACCATCGATCTGAACGTGTTCCCGCAATCTTCTGAGAAGTCAGAATTCATTTTCTTACTTTTCTATTGTATTTTGTATTTTTTGAAGAGACAAAAAAATCACAATTCTTGTCTTTCACTATTGATGAGATTTGTAAACCGTCTTTCACGGCAAACATCGCCTTTTACGGCAAAACTGCCTTTCACAGCAAACAAACAAAAAAAATCGCCTCCTATGGCATTCAAAGAAAAACTTGTCTCTTTTATTAAATATTTATGCAATGGAAAGTTAGAAAAAAGATTGACTTCCTTTTCTACTTGTGAAGGTGGATCTTCGAATCACCATTTCTAAATTCCGAGTAGAATAGAAAATCTGGCATACCCGTACAAAAATGTTGATACCTGCTTCCTTCCACTCCGTCGGCTTCTCGGTAGCCCTCAGACGGGCGGAGGAGAGAGTGGAAATGAAAGTCGGGACCATCAGAGAGTTTCTTCAGCTTCTTGTTGCAAAAAGCAACGTATGAGTATTCCATTGAAAGATATTCTATAAAGTGTTTTTTAAAGGAATATCCAAATGAAAGTTTGGGGCTCGTCTTTGAATCCTTATCCGCTCTTTTGGATCTTCAGGTAGGATTCCGAACATAGTATAATCAATGAATGGATCCCTCCAGTCACCGATCGGAGGTTTGAGGATGGATATCCAATTCCAACCACTTGGTGCCATTCAACAATTGCTTGGTATGTGTTAAGAGGAGGGAGAATCCTTCTTTGACCCACTATAATTTGCATGTTTTCCCATACTTGGACCATCATAGATGCGGCAAGTCCAGCCAGGGCATCTGTACTGACGTTTTCACCTCTGAGGATGTGGGTGATGTGACAGATATCAAACTTTTGTCGAAGCGATTACGCCTTGTTGTAGTAAGGCAACAAATCAAGCTTCCTGACTTCAAATTTCTGATTCATCTGGTTGACAATCAATTGAGAGTCCCAAAAAGCTTCTAGCACGGTGATGCCGGATTCGAGGGCGAGTTCCAATCCTGCAATCAGGGCTTGGTATTTAGCTGCATTGTTTGAACATGGTTCTAGTAGCGAGAAAGCGTGTGGAATCATGTATTTTTCGGGACTGACAAAGAGAATGCCAAATCCTGATATCTGCTTTCTTTTTTCATTTGTCTTGATTGTGCCATCGAAGTACATTTCCCAGGAAACATTTGATGAGGAAATCTCCATCATGTAGACAGGTTCGTCTGGGAGATCATCCTTGAGTGGAGAATCTTTAGGCAAAGGGTGCTCTACGAGAAAGTCTGCTAGATCTTAACCTTTGATTGCCTTTTGTGGAACATACCTAATATCGAATTGCGATAGAATGATGGACCATTTTCCCAGTCGAGCATTGAGAGAATCTGCTTTTGTGACGAGGACCTTTAAGAGGTTGATCTTCGAAATCAAGTAGATTGTGTTAGATAGTAGATAGTGAAGTAGCTTTTGTACGGAGAGCATCACTGCAAGGCATTCTTTTTCGATTGGAGAGTAGCAATGCTCTGCACCTACTAGCATGCGACTAAGGTAATATAGTGCAGTTTCTTTTCCTTCGTCGTTTTCTTGTGCAAGTAGAGCGTTCAAAGAATAATCGAGAGCTCTTGTGTACAAGATGAATTGATTTCCAGTTGTGGGGGCAGCCAACACTTGAGGTTTGGTCAGGTATGTTTTGATGTCTTGAAATGCAGCTTTACATTCAGCATCCCAAACAAAGTCCACACCTTTCTTCGTCAAGCGAGAGAATGGACTGCACTTCCCTGATAGATTTGAGATGAACCGTCGAATGTATGCCAATCTCCCTTGAAGCCCTTTTAGTTCTTTTAGGGTCCTAGGATATGGCATTTCTAGGATAACCTTGACTTTAGTGGGGTCAAGTTCTATTCCGGCTTTCCTAACTATGAATCCGAGAAACTTACCCAATGAGACACCGAAAAAGCATTTTAGTGGATTCATTCGTAGTTTGTGTTTGTGAAGTCGAAGGAAGACTTCTCGGAGATCTTTGAGATGGTCTTCTTTTCTTCGGCTTTTGATGGCGAGGTAATCAACATAACATTCGACCGTCTTGTGCTGCATATTTTGGAATATTTTCATCAAAGCCCTTTTTCTTCATGATAGCTTGCGCCATTGGACTATACAGGGATAGTTGAGGCATACCTTTGTTTTGGAAAGGCTCAAGCGAAGAATTTGATGAAGAAGTTTCCAATCTATGGAAGAAGATTGGCTTTTCTTTTGCCGTAGTTGTCGGAATGATGAAGAAAGCAGATGCAGGGTCTTCTACGTCGGCAGGTGTCTCCAATGGAGTGAGAGCAGGCTGAACTTGCTGAGTATCAGCTTGGCTTTACTGTGTATCGTTTTCTGGCACTGAATCCGAATTTGGTCTTGCATGATAGACATGAAGGAAATAACAAACTTGCCCCCAGTCTTTTGTTTTGTCTTCTTTGCTTTGGTGGTGATTACCAAATGCTTGGAAGATTTGAGGGAGACAACAAAGGGAGATAGATTTCTCTCTTCGAATTTGCCGAAAGGTTTGTTTTCTTCCGATGATTGCTGAGGAGCATTGCCTTTCTCTTTCTGGAGATTTTCGGCAAAGGGTATTGTTTCTTCCTCCTTTTCTTCTTTTTCATCCTTGTACGTCTGAGCATCTGCAAAATGAACGTCTTTGCCTTTGAAGGGCTTTTTGCCTGCAAACACTCGATGTATCGAGCTGTCGTTGCCAACGAACTTGATGCATTGATGTAAAGTGGAAGGGACGACACCATTTTCATGTATCCAGGGGCATCCAAGAAGGATGTTGTAGCGTGAAAGGGTTCTTATTGCATACACAGTGACTTCAGAGATAAGATCACCAATTTGCAACTTGAACCTAATTTTGCCGATAGGGCTTTGAGTGCTCCCATCATATCCAAAGATGGATACAGATGTGTGATTCAACTTGCTAGGTGGAATGTCCAACTCTTCAAGTGCCAAAGTAGAGATGAGGATGAGTGCAGAACCTAGGTCGATCTGGACTCTGTGTATTGGCATCTCTTTGACGTACCCTATGAAGTACAAGGGTCGGTTGTGCTTTGTTTCACCTAGCAAAAGGTCATCCTTATCGAAGGCGATGGTTGCATTTGCTGCTTTCTGAACCAAAAGGCATTCAATGCTTGATCCATTAGTTCTCTTCTTTTCTCCCTTTGAGGAAATATTTGATATTTTGATCTTATAGTCCATTTCAATTTGTAGGACTTGTAGGGCATGTTTGTCGACATCCGCATTCAGTCTTTGCAGTTCTGAAATGAGATTATCACGAGTGTGTGGAGACATTCATAATAAGTCAAGGATGTGCAGTCGTGCAGGTATGTGTTTGAAGTGCTCAATCAAGTTGAACTTGAAAGCCTCCCTGGGGCCTGCATTTTCATTATTTTTGCCACTTGGGGCGTTTTCAACTTGCTTTCCTGAAGGATTTACATAAGAAGAAGAAGGTTCTTATAATTTTTATGGTAAGCCCGGCCAGAGCGGGTACCTTTACAAACTTCAAGAGCTTCTAGAGAAGGCTCTTCGTTTGGAAGATCGCCCTCGGAATTAGGAGGTTGATCTTTCTCATTTGTTGAAGATGTCTCTGTAGCAGCATTGGCGTCCTCAGTGATTGCGTTTCACGGAGCATTTTTCGGGAACAAGTCCTGAACAGCATCCACCAACTTTTCTTCCTTGTTGAGTAATTTATTGGTCCAGACATCACCTATGAAGTCGGGTATCTGGGACCATTTGGCTGGATTTTCATTGAAGAGGACTTCATGGACTGGAGTTTCTTTAGGATTATCAGTCGGAAGAGGTGTGAGTTCTGATGTCACTATTTCAGGGGACGAAGGCTGAGAAGGTGATATCTCAGTGGAAGTCACCTCAGAAGATGTAGCTCCGGAAGAATATACTACCAGATGTAGTCTGAGAGTAAGTGTCTTCGGCAGATGAAGCGTCAGAGGCACTATCATCCTGGGCTATCGCATTGCAGGTTGCCCCGATAGGAGATGCCCCCAGAATAGACTGTTGAGAATCGGACTCATCCTCAGATGTAAGAGGATCATTGATCCAGCAGTTTTCTCCATTTTCAGGTGATAAGGGAGGAGGTACCTGTTGATTTTCAAGGACTTCCGGCACTGGATTTTGATTGCGATGAAGATTGTTGATGCTATCTTGCTCTTATTCTATGGCTAGATGCTGCAAGATCCTTGCATATTCTTCAAGAGTAGGCATAGGAGCCAAATCTTCTTCTTCGTCTGTTCCTTGTGGTTCCACTGGAGCGTTGGCAGCTGCTGGATCAACAGCATTTTCTTGAACAACCTCTTGGTCTTCTTCATTATCGGACCAAGATCCTTGTGGCTGTAAGGGATTATACCAGATTACTGGTATAAGTTGCGATTCATGAATCCATTCTTCGTCAGAGAGGTATTCTCCTGTTTCAAGGGATTCCTCCCACTCGTCGGTGTCACTGGACTTGTATCCATCCATGGAGAATCCAATTACCGAATTGCAAGAATATGATGCCCCCTGCGTAGCTTCATTTCTTAGCTGTGGTGGCATGAAATCACCAAGGGTGAATTTTCTTGTCGCCCTTGAAGTCTTGGGAAGGGACTTTTTTGTTGCCCCCAGTGAAGCAGTAGAAGAGGTCTCTGTCTTTTCACGAACTTCTTGTTTTGGTTGAGCTTTCTCCTACTGCTTGAGCTTGCAGAGATTTCTCTTAGTTTGCCTTCGTTGTTGAGCAGTCGGCTTTGTTTTGACGATCTCCCAATTTTCATCTTCAAGGAGATCAGGATGCACCCATATAGGCTGTCCGTCTGGTGTTGGATAAGGAACCAACTCTTGGGATGTTTGAGTCATTTTTATCACTTTGAAGGAAGTAGTGATCTTCTCCTTTGGTGACTTTGAAGTTTGTCCACATGACACCATGTTGATGGAGGCAGACCCATAGTTTTTGTCAAAGGTAATGATTCCGTTTTTCCACATCTCGTTGATCTTCTATCTACAATGAAGCATTGATTGAGAGGATACAAGACCATTTGGTGGTATGAACAATACTGAGGATTCGTTGGTTTTGCCAACATCTCCGGTCTTTTGGGGTCTAGCAAGGTGAGTTCGCCATTTGGTAAAAGAGCCCCAAAGATTTCTTCAATATCTTCATCAAACGGGTATTTTTTCTCCACTTATTCTTTGAAGGCTCAGAGAGTTCATATTTCTTACCTATAGCGTTATTTTTAGATTTCTTTAGCTACTGAGGAGCTGACTTGGTTTGCACATTAAGAACCTCTTTTTTCTTCGGTTTTGAGGTCGTAATGGTAGTCGACTCTTTCTTCGATGATTTCTAACTGTTGAGGTCTTTGATCACCGTTTTAGCTTCCATGGAAGCTTCTAGGAGTTCTCCTAGGTTTTTTGATTTATTGCCGATGATCATGGAAAGGATCCTTGGTCTCATGTTGTTACTGTAGTTGTCGACCAGCGACGCTTATGGCAGTACATCTGAGCACTTGTATGCCATCGCCTTCCACTTGTGAATGAAGTCGTATGTTGACTCATTCTCTCCATGTTTTAGGCTACAGAGCTGTGCCATAGTAACAGGATGATCCTCACCTTTGAAGTGGGTCAGGAAGTGTGTCCAGCATGTTCCGGTTTTGAATGGAATTCTACGACAGAGTGGAGTACCAATCAAAGGCAGTACCTTTTACGGTACTTGCAAAGAGACGGATCTTGAGGGCATCTTGATCCGCAATAGCTCTTGATAGGATCTTGAAATGGATGACGAGCTATCTGGCTAAACCTTTCCCCATGTATGTTTGGAGAGTGGGTTGTTTGAATTTTGTAGGAAACGGGACCGAGTCCATCTAGAAGGGATAAGGTGGCTTGATCCCATGTTCCTTTAGTGTATCCTCTTCTTTTGCTTTGGCGAGGATATCGTCCTCGTCCTTTTTGGTGAGGACGCGTGACTCATTATCTTCTCCGTTTACATTGTCATCTTGATGATTCGGAGGAGGTGATTAATTTCTTGACACTAAAAAGTGAGAAGAAGATTCTCCATCAGCGTCTCAATCCTCTCCTGACCTTGCTCCAATTGTTGGATGCGTACGGTCGTTTCATCAGGAGGTGGATTTCGAGGTGGCTCAGAATTTGTAGCCAGGACGTTCATCCCTCGGGATTTGAACGAAGAAATCATCCTAGTGACTGAGCTGGGGCTCATTCTTTTGGTTGAAGAGCTTGAGGAAGGATTACTCTGTTGTCCTTGGCTTGAAGGAGTAGAGGATTCTTCCAGATGTCTCCATGTCCGGGAGATGCTACAAGTCACCGGTCGTCGGATATGAAGTTTGGTTGCTGACTTTTGACGTCTTCTAGTTTTTCCAACCATATGGACAGTAGCAACTTGATCGGGTCTTTCCTTTTCGACCCATTTGTGAGAGACTTGGAGGGTAGGATGCTGGGTCCTTTGCTTCTCTAGTCTCTTTTGTCGATATGCCGCGCGGCGACGTATGCGACGAGCAATCTGAGCTTGGGTGAGCTCTGGCTAAGCGCTAGCAATGAAAGACGTAATCCCTCGAGCACAGTAGCCGAACTTGCCTTCTTTAAAGCTAGGCATGGACAGGATCCGGACCCGGTCCTTTAACTGTCGTAGTGAAGCTTTGAATTTTATTAGTTTAGCCCCTGTTGAGGTGAAGGGGGTCGAACTACAGGACTGCAGGCCTAGGCAGGTTCTCGCAGAGGCCTTGTGATATATGATTTGATTTTTGGCTTGTAGGAGCAAGTAGGCTCGTGGTGGGTTAATTTGTTTGTTTGGTGGGGGGTAGGCCTCTCCTCTTTCATGTAAGAGAGAGGGTAGAACCGGTTCTCCTTGAAAGGGGCCAGGTATACTGGCTTTGCCGATGTTTGGGACCTCCTTTGTTTTGGTGAAAGTCTTAGGGACCAAGTCTTAGGTAGACCCGGTTCTTTGTAGGTTCAAGCTTCGTGCGGTTGCCATGGGCTTCATGCTTCTCTGAGTTCACCCTTGGTGTCATGGCAATGACATGTTGCGGGGCGATCTTTTGCTTCTTGGCGGGTGCGGTTTCCTCTACGGGAAGTGGGAATGGTCCCAGCGATCCAAAGACGATGGTCCAGGGAGTAGAGGTCGACCCGGTGTTTTGAGAGTTGCTGAAGGAGATGATGTTTCGGCAGGATGAAGGGAGCTTGTGAGTGCGCTTGTTCTGCTTCTCTTGAAGCATGAACTGGTACTCATTCTCATCAAAGGTGATGGTTAATGAAGCTGCCATTGTTAGTTTGGAAAACTTCTGAAACAAGACCACATCCATTAATAATCACAAGAATATGGTGATCATAAATGGAAAAGAACTATGGTTTTGTCTCTTCTAATCGCTAGAGTGTTGGACCCGGCTTTCGTCCTCTCCTTCCGCCTCGGGGGCTGCCCGGGTCCGGCGGGGTCCGGTGTAGGAGAAAAGCGGGTATCAACATTTTTTTGTACGGGTATGCCAGATTTTCTATTCTACTTGGAATTTGAAGTGGTGATCCGGAGATTCACCTTCGCAAGTAGAAAAGGAAATCGATCCTTTTTTCTAACTTTTAAAATTGCATAAATATTTAAAAAAAGAGACAAGATTTTTGAATGCCGTAGGAGGTGATTCTTTTTGTTTGTTTGCCGTAAAAGGCAATTTGCTGCTGTGAAAGGCGGTTTTGCCGTAAAAGGCGATTTTTTGCCGTGAAAGGCGATTTTGCCGTGAAAGGCGGTTTACAAATCTCATCAATAGTGAAAGACAAGAATTGTGATTTTTTTGTCTCTTTAAAAAATACAAGATACAATAGAAAAGAAAGAAAAGGAATCTAACTTCTCAGGAGATTATGGGGACTCGTTCAGTTCGACGGTCGCAAGTCATGTATGGACGTCGCCACCGTCCTTCAGATGAGAACGCATGATGCTTTGACTCTTTTGGCTTAGCTCTAACATCAGATTTTTAGAGGACAAAGACCAAGGAGAGGTCCTATATCCAATAAAAAACCAAGTAAACGGGCCGAAAAGCCGCGTTTAAGCCATATTGGATAGAAGGAGAGGAAGAGCTTTGCCTTGAGGGGGTGGCCTCCCAAGGGACTTCGATCACCTTGTGGTGTTTCTTGCAGCAGAGCAGCGGGACTTCTTCAGAATTTCTCTGGGATTTTCCAGACTCCGGGCTTCTTGTTACGGATGTGTGTAGAGATGTCTCGGTGTCTAGGTCTCTCTCTTTGGAATGAACCCCCTTTTATAGGCTTTTGGTAACCATGGGGTGGTTTATGAGCATTCATGGCCATGATGAGAGGATTGATGGCATTGATGCTCCATGATGAGAGAGTTACATGGTTGTATTTCTTGATTTTGTAACTCCTTTTTCTTGGCTTATGATTGGCCAATGGAGAATGATGGGCATTTAATCGCCTTTAATCTCCGTGATGAGGGGAGTTTCATGGCTTTAATGTCATGATTGCTTGGACTTGTAACTCCTTTTTCCTTGAATCTGACTTGGCCGTCCAAAATAATAGGTTAATGACCGCATTAGTTGTCATAAAACGGGTCAATTAACATCATTAAATGGTCGTCGGGGCATTTGAAGAGTCGCAGGTCGCGCCGCGTCTTTTGGAATTCTTCAGGTGACGATCGTCGATGAATCCACATGTTGTTTGACGTCAGATTGCGATGTAATTTCAGACATTGATTGATGCCAGTGGGGCCGGTGACATCTGTCTTGTCGATTTCTCGATCGGTCGGACAGAAATTGTACTTTCTTGATCAACCGGTTGGCGATCTTGGAGCGATCAATAATGATTTCATGCTCTTGACGACGGATCCGAGATTTTGGTGAAGATCAGCTGCTTCCAAGCATCAAGAATTGGATTTTTGGAAAATCACAGGGGCTGGAACTCCCGAAACGCGAAGAGGATCGAAAAACTGGCCATCCGACGGAAATCCGGCGACCCAGATTTCCAGGGTAGCCGGCGACCATGCACCCAGGGTCGCCGGCGACCATAGGGGTTTTGTCCCCTTTGATCGCCGTTTTTCGGCTGTTTCTTCGTCTCTTTCGTTCCTTTTTTCTCTTGTATTTTTCTTGACACTTTTCCTCATTTATTGACTTGATTTTTCTAAAAAAACTTGATGAGAATCCGCGCAAACCTGAGCACAAAGTTTCCCATTTTTTGGAAAAGCCGAAGAATTTGTAGCCGATTTTTCGTCAAGAGTCGAAACTAGGTCAAACGATGTCGGAATGACCCAAAATTTGAGGTGAAGCCTCTTAAGCAGTGGATAGGACCAACCATGAGCTTTTATTTGGGTTTTGAAGCCGTTTGAGGTCCCGTCGCTGCTAGACTTGATTTTGCCACGAGGAAGATGTCGAGCTTTGATATACGGTTAACCGATGTCCGATTGAACTGAAATTTGACAGGAGCCTATTGGAGTCATTTTAAGATGATCCATTAGCTATGATTTGGATGTCATGTTCCCGGGGTGCTCCGCCGCCGGAAGGCTTGATTTTGTTTCGGAGCATCGAAGTCTGGTCAAACGTTGTCGGAATGACCTGAAATTCGACGTGCAGCCCTTTGGAAGCATGTTGAAGCCACTCATGTACTTTGTCTGATGAGTGATGGCCTCGGTGGTTCTCACCGCCGAGAGGCTTGATTTTGCTGCTCCATGGTTAATGGAGGGTCAAACGTTGTCGGTTTGACTTAAAATTTGACAAGGAGCCTTTTGTAGGTATTTTGGAACCATTCGTAGGCTCTAATCGAAGTTTTGATGTCTTCAACACTGTCGCCGTAGGGAGCGCCTGTTTAGCTGTCGGAGGAGTGAAGTTAGGCCAAATGATGTCGGAATGGCCTGAAACTTCATGCGTACCCCTCTTTTGGCTATCTTGAAGTATCTTGCAATTTTTGTTTGGTTCTGACAAGATCTGATGCTTGAAGTAGCGTTGCCTGTTTGTGGTAGGATGCAGCTTCATGTGGGTTCTTGATGTTGAGGAGGCAAAGTGACTTTTTTGTGTCAACGAATGCCCCCTCGAGGTACAGCAACGAGTAGCTTTTGGAGTCCATGTGCCTCGAAGAGAAACTTGAAGGGGAGCTTCTGACTTGACCAAGAGTCTTGAGCATTTTTTTTAATAGCCTTTTGGGTTTCCGGGGGAATTTTATGGTAGTGAGAGGGATCACGTACCATCTTAAGGCAAAGTTTTGAAAATGACATGGGGGATTTGGATTTTTGGGTTTTGGATTTCCCTTTAGACCTTGTTAACCTAAAGGGTTTATGTGACACAGTAGGTGGTCAAGAAAGGCTTTTTTGGTTTTTGACCTTGTGACATAACAAGCTGTATGTGGCAGCTTAGGGGGTCGAGGTTTGATTTTTTATTTTGACCTTGTGACCCAACAAGCTGTATGTGGCAAGTTGGGGGTCGGGTTTGGTTTTGACCTTGTGACCTAACAAGTTGTATGTGACAAGCTAGGGGGTCAGGATTTGGTTTTTGGTTTTGGTTTTGACCTTGTGACCTAACAAGCTGTATGTGGTGAGCTAGGGGACTAGGGTTTGGTTTTTTGTGGAATGTCAATTTCAAGATTTTGGCTTAATGTGGTTCATGAGGTTGGATGGTTTGGTTTTTTGGAAACTCATGAGGCTTTTTTTTTTGTATGATCCAATCAACTCAAAAGAGGCATGTAACTATTTTTTGTATGCTCTTGGTAAGAGGGGTTTTTTGACTAAAAGCCACTTTTAGTGCCTAGGTGGTCAAACTTGGCTCATGTGGGCTAACCTAGGAGACCTTAAGCTTTAGAGATGGCTTAGATCTCATGTGGTGTCATTTTGTAGAGAATATCTAAAAATATCTCTCTTGGGTAGAGAATATCTAAAAATATCCTTAGTTGGAGAGAATCTCTCAAGTTTCCTTGTTTTTGGGAGAGATTTTCTCAAAGTATTTTTCTTTTGGGAAAGTTGCTAATTTTTAGCACTTACCTCCTTTCTTTTCTCGTTATTTCCTCTTTTGGTTTGCTCTCTTCTATAAAAGCAAGGGGAGGTTGGATCTCTTGCTCCATTACTTCCTTTTTGCAAGAACCTTTAAGAGTGCTCCAAGATCAAGAACTCCTCTTCTTCTTCAAGGATTTTCAAGCTTTTTCTTCTTCTTCTCCATCAATGGCTTCAAGTAAGTTTTCCTTTTTCAAGAAACTCCATGTAGAAGTAGAAAATTTTCTTTTCTTTTCTTTTCTTTTTCTCTCCTTTTTTTTTTTTTTTGTCAAGCACGTTTTTTCTCTCTTTTTTTTCTTTCTTTTTTTTCTCTCTGTTTTTTTTCTTTCTCTTTTTTTTTCGTGCTTCTTCTCTTTTTTCTTTCTTTTTTTTTTTCTCTCCTTTTTTTTTCACGGTTTTTCTTCTTCTTCTTTTTTCACGGTTTTTTCACCTTTTTTTTCACCATTTTTCTTTTTTTTTCTTGGTTGTACGGACAAGTCCGTACGGACATGGCTATACTGCCACGTGGCAGTGGGCCACGGCCTGTGGGCCCAAAACAATTTTTTTTAAGAGGTTTCTCTCTTTTCTTTTTTTCTTTTTTTTTTTTTTTTTTTTTTGCTCATAGCATGATAATGAGGTTACGTAATTTCAAGATGTTCATGCATTTTATTTTATTTTATGCATCAAGATAGAAGGCTAGAGTCTCTAGGTCAAGTCAACATGATTTTTGACTTGAGCAAAGTTTGATTGGTTTTGACCAAATTGAGTTGGAATTGGTCAAACTTTGGTCAAGGTTTCTTATCATCTAATGCATGATGGTTTTCTTTGATGCATGATTTTTAGTAAATTGACTTGGAAGCATGATGATGCATACCTAGAAATCTTTTGTAAGTATTAGGATTTGGAGTTCGCAGCGATGTTGAGCCCTTCCTTAATCTTACAGGATTTTGAAGAGCTTTACAAGTTTTGGAGTTTGGTGCTCGCAGCAATGTTGAGCTCTTTTTCAATTTTGCGGAGATTTGATAAGATTGGCTTGATCTCGCAGCAATGTTTGGGTTCAAACCTTCTTTGAGAATCTTCTACTGACTATGAGCTTGTAGCGATGTTGAGCTCATCTTCAAGCTTCCTATCTTTTTCGGGGTGTTTCCCTTTTCTTCGGAATTGCCCCGGAACCATGTCAAAATTTTGCTAGAACTTTTTTAGCAAAATTCTATCATTTTGATGATTGATTTTTGTTTTTCTTTCCATCCTCTGCAGGTAGTTCTTCCAGAATGAACAAGGGTAAGGGGCCTGTTACTGACGCACCTCGTCGGTCTGCCAGATCTTCTAATGCGGCCGTTCAGCAGGCCTAGGAGAAGGTCCAGTTTGTTGAGAAGAACTTGGAAGAATGCGATTCCCTCAACCGTGATGAGATGAGACAACGATTGATCGCTCTCAAGGATGAGGAATTCTACAATATTGCGGTAAGCAGCCGTCCTTAGGTTACAGACGATCAGAGTGTTGTGCCCAAGCCTACCTTTTTCTTTAGTGATGCAGTCCCTGACGACTTGACATATCCAAGGAGATGTTTTCAGTTCTCTTACAAAGCAAATGGTGAGGAGGGAACATTTTCACCCAGTCGACCTTCGATTACATTGTCTCGATCATGAGTCTTTCTCCCACATGCCTTAAGAGGGAAGATCCTCCGAGCTGGGTGAAGAGGACCAATGTGATTAAGACCGGGATTTTTGTTGGTGGCCCTTCCGGTTTTGCAGAGAAGTCGCTTGTCCATATGGACATGTTGATGCCAGCCAGTGGCTACCAAGGTTCTGATCATCCGTCGGTCGATTTGAGACCGGTTGGCTTTGGCATTTTTCAGGGTGACGACAGCAATTGGGTGAAGCCCTTTCGACTTCGAGGCCATTTCAGTGCTGACTCAAGCTGGGAATCATGGACTGATCAAACCCTGAAGGTTCGTGGGGCCATTCTGCGGGAAGTCGAGATTTTTGACGCGGTTCGCACTTTTCGGCAAACCGAGATTTTCTCCGATAAGGCTTCCATGGCCATGCTGGAGTCATTCCTTCCACAAACCAACACCTTCATTGCTACGAATGGTGAGATTGGTTTTTCTTTGAAGGAATTGAGCTCCATCACCGGGCTGCCTATCCTTAGCAAACTCTATGAGGAGTTCATGCCTATCAACAACGTCCTTGAGGAGCAGTCTGAGGAGTTCAGGCTTTTGTACTTTCAGCTCGTCGCCTTCTATGATTTTTTTAAGGAGAAGGAAGGCTTGAAAGTCAGGTGCAGCAGTTGGAAGAGTTGTAGCTCCAACTTTTTTTACGGCAAGGAGTTTTCTAATAGCATGACCTAGGATGCAAGGGCTAAAAACCCAAGTTTGAAGAAGATATCCGCCATGCGAGAAGATTTGAGGAAAGTCTTTGCAAGTACAGACGCCATTTATCCTGACATTGCATTGCGGAGAGATCTCGTTGTTTACCTCACTTATTGGCTGGGTGAGGTTGTTTTCGCACATCAGGCCGCATTGTATTTTTCTGGCTTGTCAGATGGCATTCGGAGAGCGGCTAACTTTGGTGCTTGCTCTTTACTCCTATTTGTGTACCGAATTGCAGGCTGCTGCTTTTCTAGTTCAGCTTGGGCTCCCTATGAACAGGGTATTTTTAGCCCATATCTTCTATTCAAGGTACATATACCACTGTCCTAGCTTCCATCAGTTGGGAGTTGCACAGGACGATGACCCTTTTATGATTTGTTTGGCTAGAGGGATAGCCGTTTTTTAATCTCTTTTATCTGCCCGTTTGAGGATCCGACGGTTTAGGGATGTAGAGATTGGGCAGTCTTCAGTGAAGCTTTCTCCAGGTCTGCAGAAGAAGGCTTTTGATTTTGGTGTCTCCGGTGATTCCACCAGGGCAGGGTTGGGAAGACACTATGCTTTGACAAACACAGAAAAGAGATGGCTTTTCAACATACGGGTTGGTACGATGGTGTACCGCAGACATCTTTTCGTTAATATCCAGTCGTATGTCCTTTTGTGTTTTGCGCTGGAGCTTGGTTTCTCTCAAGGTGTTGTTGGAGCGCCTTTGATCATGGTGAAGCGTTGTGGAGGTTTGCATGACGGGAGGAATGTATGGGCTTTTTACAGTGCAGAGGACACTACTGCCATGATTTCCTATCCTGAGTTGCCCACTTTCCGAACTGCTGGCTTCACGAAATGGTTCGTGGAGAGCTTTTCAGTGTACAGGGGATATTCCAAAAAGGAGCTTGATGTCAAGCAATCTCCTAGGAAGGGTCTTGGCAAATCAAATGGTGTTCGTCGAGAGGAAGTTTTGGCTTTCCTTTCTAGAGAGAAGCATAAGATAGGCTTTCTCGGTGAACAGGACGTCATCCGATCAGGAGCTGCACAAGGGATTCCTAGTGAGGTCTTGAATCAACTGGAAAAGGAGGAGGTCGAAATCGACGCTTGGATGCAAGCGGAGCGCACAAAGGCTTCCATGGCGTCTACTGGGAAA
This sequence comes from Umbellularia californica, assembly GCA_028538565.1. Classification (NCBI taxonomy): domain Eukaryota; kingdom Viridiplantae; phylum Streptophyta; class Magnoliopsida; order Laurales; family Lauraceae; genus Umbellularia; species Umbellularia californica. The sequence goes on from JAPQWN010000004.1 coordinate 34,257,709, forward strand.
AGCAAACCATCTAGTGAGGACTCTAGTGAGAGACCTGATTTTGATGGTGGGGTAGGTTCTTCAAGCAGACCGTCCTAAAGAAGTAAGAGGAAGAGAGGACAATGCCGTAATATGAGACGGCATGAAAGTCCTCCTGATTTGGAAGTTCCTCTCACCATTACTGAGGAGGTGTCTGGGGATGCTGACGAGCCTTCAGAGAAGAGGAACCGAGAAGAGGAGATTACTGGTGATGGTATGATCCTCCTTCTTTCTTTTGCCGCTTCTTTTCTCTTATGAGAGATTTTTTGTTTTGATCCGCTGCTTTCTTTTCTTTTGGCAGAGGATGATGATTTCATGATGCCCGAGGTTCCGGCCGATGAGGCGATAACAGATCCGGTTGCAGCATCTGAGGAAGAGCCAACGGATCTTGGAGTGGTTCCAGAACATTCACCTGGTATGATTTCTTTTGCTTTTTCCTCCTTTTTGTTTGTGTTGTCATTTGTGAACTTGTTGCTTTTGTTTTCTTGTTAGCTGACTTACCAGAGGATTCTGACGACTTTGAGCCATCCATGGATGCAACCTTTGACGATGCTTCGGATGAGCTCATGGAAGCAGAAAATACTCCGCCGGTCGTCGAAGGCGGTATTTTATAGTAATAATCTTGGTATTGATTTTTGACAAGATCATATTCATACCTTTTTGTCTTTTATTAACAAATTATGAAGCAACAGGAGAAGTTCCTCCGTATTCCTTAGGGCCAGAACAGGAGATACCTGCAGCTGATCCAGAAATAGGGGCTTCTTCTACTAGTTTCAACGTGGCAGGTGTGAAACCTTATGATGAGTCAACTTTTTCGATTGGAAAGAGTTTATTGATTACTCCTCCAACGGGGCATGACATGGGTAGTCGGGCACTGGAGCATGGCGAATCCTCATCTGGGCTGTACCTTCAGTATGTAAAGATTGTATTGAAGAGTGTTTTGAGATCATGGGTTGAGACTCTCTCTTCAGGACATTTGGAAGCTGGTTTCGGCATGATCAAGCATGTGCAAGACATTCTTGCTGATAGTGAAGAAGTCGATCTAGACATTGCGAGTGCCAAGGCTTTTGTTGATGAAGTCATTGCTTTGGGGAACAAGTGGATTGAAACCAAGAGTTTCCCAGATGGTGACTTCTTTAATGAGATATTTATGAAGCCTTCCAGTGAGGTCAAATCTGAGCTGACTGAGATCTTGAGGACTCGGAAGCAATTCGTTCGGGAGAGGAATGTTACCGAGTTGGCCATCATCGAGCTAACACAAGACCTAAACCGGCTTGATATGGAAGTTGTCGAGGCTAGGCTGTCGCGACCCTGGATCGGGTTTAAGGTCCAAATCCGGGATCGGGACTAATGTGTAGCAAGTGACATATAGAGATCATAGGTATGTTTGATGCCAATGCGTACGCGGTTAAATAAAAGAACACACAATACCCGTGCACGTGATTTCCCACAGGTGTCCGCGGTGAGAATTTCACAACAATATAAACATTTTATTAAATGCTGAAGCGTGTAGCAAATCGAACATGTTAATCATTTCCATGATAATAACACTGATTGCATTTGCATAACAGGTATCAGAATTAGCAATGATCTATAGCATAACCCAAAGGTACTATTAAAGTTTGAACATATATCATTTAATTACAATCCCCCAAAATTAGAGGCCAACAAAGGCCAATAAAACAAAACAATAACCGCCAAAAGTATAATTAACCACAACCCCAAAATATGACGTCTCTTAAGGCAACCGGATGTTTAAACGACATCATCGGCGTGCCACACGACTAATTGCTGCAGTTCTCCGACCGCCTCCTCGTGCTCCTCCTCGGGGAAACCGACAACTGGACCTGAGTACCAAAGAAATGGATCAGACACGACGGTCTGGCAGGTGGATGACAAGATATGACCATTCTAAAATAAAAGCATTTACCTAAGAAAACATTTAAACCTGCCAACAATAACTTTCATAAAAAGGTAAATCATTTATTCGAACATGTGTGCAATGTAAAACAAGTAAAGGTACCAAGGTATTCAGGAAACAAGCAAGATGGCTACCACACGAAGCTAAATCCTCTATCACCGAAGTCATAAGAGCAAGCATACCAAGGTGTTGACCTCAGTCACCAAAGTGAGGAGGAACAACAAAATTTACATATACATATACTATATACGGGACATGACCACGGTAGCGAGCCGGGCATCAGGAACCACAGTAGCAATCTGCGGTATCGGGACAAGACCACGATTAATAAACTGGGTAACGGGATCCAAACTGCAGTTGGCGGGACAAGTGAGGAATCTCCAAGTCAGTGGATCAGACAGACAAAGTTATCCAAGCTTAGTGGTGCCGACTCATAGGTCAAATCATATAAATCAAGTCACTTGTAAAGCAAATCAAGAGCAAGAATATAACTGGGAAAGACGGGGATGCTCAAAGGCACAACTGTCATATCATGTCGGGCATGCATGTCAAGACTAGTAAAACAGTACAAGTACACTTTCCATGTTTTCGGGATTGATGTATCATAAATCATAAGTTTTCGGAATAAAAGGTGAAATAAGCTTTCAAAATGTCAGACAAGTATCGGGTTCAAAACTCATTCAAGGTGAATAGGGATCCCGTATGTCTATTTTGAAATGACTTGGTACTCTTTGAATTTGAAGACATTCCGGGTTCCGTATACACTTGGAAGTTCCAAAAACTTCAATGAATACTTTGTGATTATGGTTTCTTTCTCGTCCGAGCTTCATACATCACTTAATAAATCATCCGACACCACGAGACTCCCAATGAACCTCTCACAGTGAAATAAATATTTTACTTCAGCTCCAGACATGTCCCCTGTGAAACAGCACCCATCGCTCGAGTGGACATTATAGTTCGCTCGAGCGGAGGAGTCTCTGGAATGGTTTCTGGGAGGGTTCGCTCGAGCGGACCTGCCCAGTTCAGGCTGGCTCGAGCGAAACATCAGTTCGCTCAAACTAGCGACTCTCTGGATGGGAGGCTAGGAACGTTCGCTCGAGCGGGCCCAGGTTCGCTCGAGCGAACTGTCCAGAACTGGGTTTGGGAACAGTTCTGCTCCTTCCTTCTTTCCTCTTCTCACAACTCTTTTGAACCCCATTTCTTCACACAAATGGAAGGTTCAAATCTCCGCTAAACTTATCATGATCTTCATCCAAACTTCTCATAACATACACCAAGAATCCATCTATTACTCTCCATCCCTTTTCCACATTCAATCACAAAGAGAAGGATAATAACCATAACCACATAGTTTCATTCAAGTCTTAGACAAGAGATAAAACAAGAGCTATAAAATCACATTTCAAAGCAATAAATGGGCTAACCACCCCTTTTCATGAGTAATTAATCACATTGAATGCAAAGTAGAAACAAGGCATTAATGAAATACAAAACCAACCACATTTGTCATGAAAACTATTCAATGCTAAAAACATCCATTCATCCACTTGCCTCAAGGTCTCTAAACAAGAAATCAAGCCTCTTATCACCTCTTCCTAGCCAAGAAGACTATCTACACAAAAACCCCTAAAAACAAACCCTAAATAGGGTCAAACAAGGAATGAAGAAGAAGAAACCTTCAATAATGAAGATACAGCTTCTCTATAGCTAGGAGAATACAATATCAAGAGATTGGGAGGGAAAACTTACTAGGGAAATCTTAAAAAGGCAAGATGAGCTTCAAGAAGGTTCTAAAATGGGTGGCTTCCCTCTAAAAATGGTGTCAATGGAGAGCTCTAGTAGAAAGGAAGAAGATGGTAACTACCATTAGTGCTCTAGGTGCAAGCTTGGTGGTGGAGAAGCAAGGAGAAAAGGAAGAGAAGGGAAAACCCTAGCTTTGTTGTTGTTTTGCTGGAAAAAGGGAAATGAAGAAGATGGGTCTCTATATAAAGTAATTGGAAGTGGGCCCCACCACTAAGGAACTCTGGAGGCTGAAATCACTAATTTCGGGACCTCGAACAAAACCAACGAAGAAGAGAAAAGTGATAACCGAAATATCTAGTTTCCAAAAGGTGTATGTTTCACGGGTTTTGGGGATATCAACTTCTGGGTACAGATTCATGTAAAATGACTGTTTTGCCCTCAATGATAGGGAAGTCGGGTTTCGGAGTTCCGGACGGGCACGGGCTCAACATGAAGTTGTAAGGGTCGACAAGACAAGTAAAATGGGATCAAAATAAAGATTATGGGAATCTCGAGTAAACCTCTGAGTACACGTCAAGACTAACAAAAGGGAACCCCAAAGGTCCCCATAAAACACAAGACACTTAAAATTCCCCAAAGCTATAACAAGAACTATACTAATCCAACTTAGTCAATTCTATCAAACACGCTTAGCACTAACACGTGACTTAATTAGTACTTGTTGACACAAAAAAAGTCATTATGTCTCCTCCACATCAAGAAGCCTCGTGAAGCTGCATCCTGCTACAAAACAGGTAAGGCTACTTCAAGCATCAGATTTTGTCAGAATTAGACAGAAACTGAGAGATCCTTCGAGATAGCTAAAAGAGGGGTACACCTGAGGTTTCGGGCCATTCCGACATCGTTTGGCCCAACTTCACTGCTCCGACAGTTAAACAAGCGCTCCCGGCGGCGACATCATCAAAGACACCAAAACTTTGATCAGAGCCTACGGAGGACTCCAGAATGTCTCCAAAGGGCTCCATGCCAAATTTCAAGTCAAACCGACAACGTTTGACCCTTCATCAACGCTCGAGCAGCAAAATCAAGCCTCCCGGTGGCGGGAACGACAGAAGCCATCACTCATCAAACAAAGTACATGAGTGGCTTCAACATGCCTCCAAAGGGCTGCACGTCGAATTTCAGGTCATTCCGACAATGTTTGACCAGGTTTCGATGCTCCGAGGGAAAATCAAGCCTACCGGCAGCGGAGCAACCTGGAACCATGACATCCAAAACGGAGCTGATGGAACGTCTCAAAATGACTCCAATAGGCTCCTCGTCAAATTTCAGGTCAATCGGACATCGATTGACCACATATCAAACTCGTCATTTTCCCCGCAGAAAAATCAAGTCAAGCATCGATGGGACCCTAAACGGCTTCAAAACTCAAATAAAAGCTCATGGTTGGTCATATCCACTGCTCAAGAAGCTTCACCTCAATTTTTAGGTCATTCCAACATCGTTTGTCCTAGTTTCTACTCTTGACGGAAAATCGGCTACAAAGTCTTCGGCTTTCCCGAAAAATGGGAAACTTTGTACTCCAATTAGGCGCGGGTTCTCGTCAAGTTTTCTCCAAGAAAATCAAGTCAATAATTGAGGAAAAATTTCAAGAAAAATACAGAAGAAAGAAGGAACGAAAAAGACGGAAAAATGGCCGAAAACGACGTTCGGCGACCAAACGGGCCAAAGCCCTATGGTCGCCGGCGACCCTGGGTGCATGGTCGCCCAGCGACCCTGCAAATCCGGGTCGCCGGATTTTGCACCAAATTGCCCGTTTTTCGATCCTTTTTGCGTTTCGGGTGTTCCTGCCTCTATGATTTTCTGAAAATCCAATGTTTGATGCTTGAAAACGACTGATCTTCACCGACATCTTGGATCCGCCATCAAAAGCATGAAATCATCACCGATCGCCTCAAGATCGCCAACCGGCTGACCAAGAAAGTGCACTTTCTGTCCGACCGATCGTGAAATCCACAAGACAGATGTCACCGGCCCACCAACATCCATCAATGTCTGAAATTGCACTACAATCAGACATCAAACAATGCGTGGATCCACCTGTGATGATCGCAAGAAGAATCTCAAAAGGAGCAGCGCGGCCCGCGACTCTTCACATGCCTTGGCGACCACTTAATGACGTTAATTGACCCGTTTATGACAACTTAATGCGGTCATTAACTCATTATTTTGGACGGCCCAATCAGATTCAAGCATTTGGGAGTTACAAATCCAAGCAATCATGGCATTTAACCCATGAAACTCCCATCATCATGAAGATTAAAGGGAATTAAATGCCCATTACCTTCATCGGCCAATCACAAGCCATGAAAAAGGAGTTACAAAATCAACTTGTAACTCCTCATCAATTCTCTCATCATGGCTATTAATGCCCATAATCACCTCATGGCTACCAAGAGCCTATAAAAAGAGGTGGGTTCCAAGAAGGAAGAAAAAAAACAGAGAAAAAAAAATCCCAAGTGCAATCCCAAGCTCTGAAAATCCAGAAAATCTAAGAGAAAGACGAAGTTCTGCTGCTTTGCTCCCGGAAGCACCACAAGGTGATCAACGTCCCTTGGGGGGCCGCCCCCCCCCCCCCCCCCCCCCCAAGGTCTCCTCCTTCTCCAACATGGCCTAAACGCGGCTTTTTAGCCCGTTTACTTGGTTTTTCATTGGATATAGGACCTCCTCTTGGTCCTTGTCCTTTAAAAAACTAAGGTTAGGAGCCAAGCCAAAGAATCAAAGCATCAACCATTCTCATTTGAATGACGATGGCGAAGTCCATACATGACTTGCGACCGTCGATCTCAACGTGTCCCCACAATCTCCTGAGAAGTTAGATCCATTTTCTTTCTTTTCTATTGTAGTTTGTATTTCTTAAAGAGACAAAAAGAAATCACAATTCTTGTCTTTCATATTTGATGAGTTTTGTAAAATCGCCTTTCACGGCAAACAAACAAAAACGCATCCTACGGCATTCTCAGAAACAAACTTGTCTCTTTTCTTAATATTTATGCAATTTGAAAAGTTAGAAAAAAGGATTGATTTCCTTTCCACTTGTGAAGGTGAATCTCCGGATCATTACCATTCCAAATTCCAAGTAGAAAGTAAATCTGGCATACCCGTACAAAAATGTTGATACCCGCGATTTTCCCTCCTCCGCCGAGACCCAGGTCAGCCCCCGGGGTGCGGAAGGAGAGGACGGAAGATTCCGAGGGTCCATCAAGTTGGCATACCCGGTGGGACATCGTTGACTTGAGAACGTGATGCTTTGATCCTTTGGCTCCTTTCTAGTTTGTGGCCTATGTTGCATTTTGCATCTAAAAAAAAAAAACATGAGATGGGATTTCAATTGTTCTTTCTCACTTCAAAAAAAAAAAAAAAAAAAACAAATCTGATCTCCTTTTCTTAAAAACTAAACTTTGAGAAATTTTGATCTTTCCCTCTTCGAACTTGATAGCTCACAGAAATGTTCGCAGCTATCGTTCATATCGAGGATTGGGCCATCTTTTCTCTTTGATGAGTCCAATTGGGATTTCAAAAAAAAAAAACACCTTCATTTCAAATTCTTTCAAAAAAAAATGATCTCTCTTTCTTAAGATTCAACTTTGAGAAATTTTGATCCTCTCCTCTTTGAACTTGATAGCTCACAGAAATGTTTGCAGCTATCGTTCATATCGGAGATTGGGCCATCTTTTCTCTTTGATGAGTTCAATTGGGATTTCAAAAAAAAAAATTATAATTTCAAAAAAAAAATCAGTTTTCTTTCTTTTGGCCTCAAAATTGAGAAATCTTGGTTCTTTCCCTTTCGGATTTAACGCTCGCAGAAATGTTGATTTGTGGTTCGGATTGGAACACCACTTGTTCTCTTTGATGAGCTCATTAGAAATCTTTCAAAACAAAAAAAAAACACTAAGGTTGCATCAATTGCGCTCTTTGACTAAAGTGGATTCAAGAAAAGCCTTGTCCAGAGTGTGGAGACAGCTAGACTGTTCGAGGCAAGGGTCCTCCAAACGGGTTCATTAAGCAATCCTACCCATACCTAGGGGCTAATCTATCTACTAAGGTTTCATAAGATCGAATTGGAAACCTATGTGCATTTTTCAAAAAAAAAGAAAGAAAAAACTCCCGTCATTTTTTAGTTCAGAATTGAGAAATCTTGGTTCTTTCCCTTTCGGATTTAACGCTCGCAGAAATGTTGAGTTGTGGTTCGGATTGGAACACCATTTGCTCTCTTTGATGAATTTAATCTTGACCTTTCAAAAAACAAACTTCCGTCGATACTGGATTCACATTTGAGAAACTCTGGTCCCTTTCTCTTTCGGATTTAACGCTCGCAGAAATGTTGAGTTGTGGTTCGGATTGGAATACCAGTAGCTCTCCTTTATGAACCCAAATTTGACCTTTTAAAAAAAATCCCATCTCGTGTCCTTCCCAAGGATGCGATTTGTAACATTTGTGCCTTGCGGTGCTAGTACGCTCTTTTGGGTCTACTGTATTCGCGACCGACATATTCGTATCTCCAACCTTATACCATTTTACCTCGAGTGAGCCTTGCTTCTCGGTAATTTGAATTAAAGTCTACAATTGCTTCTAGCAGTCACTGGAACGCTCACTCTGAGCCTACCATACTTGCATTTTAGAACAATTGTATCCTCTATGGCTTTTGCCTTTTTCATCATCCTTGGGTTGGGCCATGTCCCCTCAAGTGATTTGAAAAGACAAAACCATAGTTGTTCCCCATTTACGATCACCATATTCTTGTGATTACTAATGGATTTGGTCTTGTTTCAAGAAGTTTTCCAAAACTAACAATGGCAGCTTCATTGACCATCACTTTCGATGAGAACAAGTACCAGTTTATACTTCAAGATAAGCAAAACAAGCATAAGCGCCTTGCCAGTTGCCGAAGCGTCATCTCCCTCGACAACTCTCCAAACACCGGGTCAACTTCAACTCCCCGGACCATCGTCTTCGGATCGCTGGGACCATTCCCACTTCCCGCAGAAGACACTGTACCTGCCAAGAAGCAGAAAACCGCCCTGCAACGTGTCACTAACACTGCACCAAGGGCGAACACCAAGAAGCTTGAAGCCCGTGGCGTTCCCACGAAGCCTCAACCCACAAGAAACCAGGTTTACACCAAAACTTGGTCCCCGAGATCTTCACCAAAGCAACGGTGGTCCCGAACATCTGCAAAGCCAGCATACCTAGCCCCTCTCAAGGAGAATCGGTTCTACCCTTTCTCTTACATGAAAGAGGAGAAACCTACCCTCCACCCAAAAAACAAACAAAATCATCATGAGCCGGCTTGCTCCTACAAGCCCAAAATCAAATCCTACATTGTTAGGCTTACGCAAAAACATGCTAAAGCCTGCACTCCTGCGAGTTGACTCTTCATCTCAACAGGGGCCGAGCTCGCAAAATTCAAATCTTTACTGCGACAGACAAAGGACAGCGTCCAGATTCTGTCCTTGCCACGCTTCCAAGAAGACAAACTTGGCTGCTGCGCACAAGGGACTACATCCTTCATCGCCAGAGCCCAGCCAGAGCTGACTGAAGCTCAAATTGCTCATCGTATGCGTCGCCGCGCTGCATATCGACAAAAGGGACTTGAGAAACAAAGAACCCAATGTTTTAATCTCCATATCTCAAATAAATGGGTTGAAAAAGAAAGACCTGACCAATTCGTTGCTGTTCATATGGTTGGCAAAACCAGAAAACGCCAGAAGTCAGCAACCAAAATCAGTGTTAGACGTCCGGTGACTCGCAGCGTCTCCCGGACACGAACACATCTAGAAGAATCCTCCACTCCAAGCCAAGGACACCGGAGTAACCACTCCTCAGATTCTTCATCCAGAAGAATGAGCCCCAGCTCAGTCACCAGGACGATTTCTTCATTCGAATCCCGAGGGATGAACATCTTGGCTACAAGTTCTGAGCAACCTCCACCGCATGATGACGTAACCACACGCATCCAGCAGTTGGAGCAAGGACAACAGAGAATTGAGGCTCTGATGGAAAACCTTATTCTCACTCTATAGCGTCCACCACCTAACAACCAAACCCCTCTGAATCATGAAGATGACGAGGGCAATGCAGAAAACAATGAGTCTCGCGCCCTTACCAAAAAGGACGTGGACGATATCCTCGCAAAAGCAAAAGAAGAGGATACATTGAAGGAACATGGGATCAAGCCACCCTACCCTCTATGGATGGACTCGGATCCGTTCCCTGCAAAATTCAAGCAACCTACTCTCCAGACATATACTGGGAAAGGTTCAGCCAGACAGCATGTCATCCATTTCAAGATCCTAATGGGAGCCATTGCGAATCAAGATGCCATCAAGATTCGCCTCTTTGCAAGTACCCTAAAAGGTACAGCCTTTGATTGGTACTCCACTCTGCCGGAGAACTCCATTCAGAATTGGGTTATGCTGGAGACACGCTTCCTGACCCAATTCCAAAGTGAGGATCATCCTGTTACTATGGCTCAACTCTACAGCCTAAAACAGGGAGAGAATGAGTCAACATATGACTTCATTCACAAATGGAAGGCAATTGCGTACAAATGCTCAGATGTACTGCCACAAGCGACGCTAGTCGACATCTGCCGTAACAATATGAGAGCAAGAATTCGCTCCATGATCATCGGCAACAAATTAAAGAACCTGGGAGAACTTCTCGAAGCTTCCATGGAAGCTGAAATGGTGATCAAAGCCTCAACAGTCAGAAATCATCAAAGAAAGAGCCGACTGCTGTTACAACCTCAAAACCAAAGAAAAAGGAGGTTCTCAATATGCAGACTAAATCAGCTCCTCAGCAGCCAAAGAAACCTGAAAACAAAACTGCAGGTAAAAGACCCGAACTCTCTGATGCCTTCAAAGAACGTGTAGAAAAGAAATATCCGTTCGATGAAGATGTTGAAGAAATCTTTGAGGCTCTCCTAGCAAATGGCAAACTCATTTTGCCAGAGCCCAAAAGACCCGGAGATGTTGGCAAAACCAATGGTCCCCGATACTGTCCATACCATCAGATGATCTCACATCCTCTCAATCAATGCTTCGTTGTGAGAGAGAAGATCAATGAGATGTGGAAAAACGGAGTCATAACCTTTGATAAAAACTATGGCCCTGCCTCTGTCAATATGGTGTCATGTCGGCAAACTTCAAAGTCGTCGAAGGAGAAAATCACTACTTCATTCAAGGTGATAAAAATAGTTCAAGCGCTCCAAGAACTGGTTCCCTTCCAAAATCAGATGGACAACCTATATGGGTGCATCCCGATCTCCTAGATGATGAAAATTGGGAGATCGTCAAAACAAAGCCGACCGCTCAGCAGCGAAGGCAAGCCAAGAGACAACTCCGCAAGCTCAAACAGCAGCAAAAGTCTCAACCACAACAAGAAGTCCTTGAAAATGTAGAAACCTCTTCCACTGTTTCACTAGGGGCAACGGAAGAATCTCTTCCCAAAACTTCAAAGGCGGTAACAAAATTCACCCTTGATGATTTCATGCCACCTCTATACAAAAATGAAAATATGCAGGGGGCATCATACTCTTGCAACTCGGTAGTTGGATTCTCCATGAATGGATACCAGTCCAGTGATACTGCCAGTGATATCGATGAGTGGCAAGAATCCCTTGAAACAGGAGAACACCTCTCCGACGAGGAATGGATTCCCGAGTCTCATCTTATGCCAGTAATCTGGTATAACCCATTACAGCCACAAGGATCCTGGTTCGATGATGAAGAAGACCAGGACCCTGTTCAAGAAAATGCTGTCGATCCAGCACCAAACAATGCTCCGGTGGAACCCAACATTGGTGAACCACGAGGAGCAAATGACGAAGAAGATTTGGCTCCTATGCCTGATCTTAAGGAATATGCAAGAATTTTGCAGCATCTTGCCATAGAGCAGGAGCAGGATCGCATCAATGATCTTCGTCATGATCCAGAACTGGAATTCCCTGAAAATCAATGGGAACTTTCTCCTTTAACTCCTAAAAATGGAGAAAACAGTTGGATCGATGATCCTCTTACATCCGAGGATGAGTCCAATTCCCAACAGTCTACACTGGGGGCATTTCCTGTCAGGACAATCTGCAATGCGATAGCTCAGGACGATAGTGCCTCTGAAGCTTCCGAAGACACGTACTCCCCAACCTGTAGTGTATCTTCCGGAGCTATATCTTCTCAGGTGACTTCAACTGAGATATCATCCTCTCAGCCCTCGTCTCCTGAAGCTGTGACATCGGAACTCAAGCCTCTCCCGATTGATCATCTTGAAGAAACTCCTGCCAATGAAATCTTCTACATTGAAAACCCAGTCAATTGGTCCCAGATGCCAGATCTCAGAGACGATGTCTGGACTAATACAAAAAGTTTGTCGGATGCTGTTCAGAACTTGTTCCCGGAAATTGCTCCGTGCAACACAATTACTGAAGACACCAATGTTGTTACAGAGACGTCTTCAACAAAGGATCAACCCTTGATCCTGAGAGTGATCTTCCAAAAGAAGACCAGTCTCTAAAAGCTCTTGAAGTTGGTAGAGGTACCCATTCTGGCCGGGATTACCACAAAAATTACAACCAACCTTCTTCTTCTTATGTAAATCCTTCGGGAAATCAAGTTGTAAGCGCCCCAAGTGGCAATAATAATGAAAATGCAGGCCCGAAGGAGGCTTTCAAGTACGACTTGATTGAGCACTTCAAACATATACCTGCAAGTCTGCACATCCTTGACTTATTACGAATGTCTCCACAAACTCGTGATAGTCTCATTTTAGGATTACAAAGGCTGAATGCGGATGTCGACAAACACGCCCCACAAGTCCTACAAATCGAAATGGACTACAGGGTCAAAAAATCAAATACTCCCCCAAAGGGAGAAACTAAGAAAACTGAGGGATCAAGCAATGAATGCCTCTCGATACAAAAGGCAGCAAGTGGAACAATTGCCTTCGACAAGGATGACCTCCTGTTAGGCGAGACAAAGCACAACCGACCCTTGTACTTTACGGGGTACGTCAAAGAAATGCCAGTACACAGAGTTCAGATCAATCCAGGTTCTGCACTCAACCTTATTTCTACTTCGGCACTCGAAGAGCTGGGCATCCCACCTAGCAAGCTGAGTCACACGTCTATATCCATCTTCGGATATGACGGCAGCGCTCAAAGGCCTATCGGAAAAATCAGGTTCAAATTGCAAATCGGTGATCTTATTTCTGAAGTCACTGTGTATGCAATAAGGACCCCTTCATGTTACAATATACTCCTTGGATGCCCCTAGATACATGAGAATGGTGTCGTCCCTTCAACTCTACATCAGTGCATCAAGTTTGTTGGCAACGATGGCTTGATACATCGAGTGTTTGCAGACAAAAAGCCCTTCAAAGGCAGAGATGTCCATTTTACAGATGCTCAAATGTATAAAGATGGAAAAAAAGAACAGGAGGAAAAAACAATTTCCTTTGCCGACAGTCTCCAGAAAAATAAAGGCAAGGCTACTCAGCAATCACCGGAGGTAAACAAACCCTCCACCAAACTCGAAGTAAGCTGTCAAGCTCCCTTCGTCGTCTCCTTCAAGTCTCCAAAGCCTTTGGTAATCACTACCAAAGTAAAGAAGACAAAACAAAAGACTAGGGGCAAGTTCACTGTCTACTTTGTGTCTATTATGCATGACACAGACTCGGAGACAGAGTCAGAAGATGACACAACATCAAGCCAAGCTGATACTCAGCGAGATCAGCCCCCTCTCAATCCATTTGAGACAGTTGCTGACATAGAAGACCCTACGTCGGCTTCCTTCGTTGTCCCGGCAACTTCACCAAAAGAAAAAGCAATCTTCTTCCACAGATCATGAGCATCTCCACTGAACTCTTTCCTTGAACCTTTCCAAAACGAAGGTATGCCTCAGCTATCCCTGTATAGTCCAATGGCAAAAGCTATCATGAAGAAAATGGGCTTGGACGCTCAAAATCCAACTGGTTTGGGAGGTGGCCGTGGTATTCTCACACCATTGGAACCCACCTTGACCAAAAGTCAACCAGAAGATTGGAAAATCCACCTTCACAAAGGCAAGTCTTCATATTGGTTGGGGTATGATCCTACCACTCCTATGAGACAATTGACACCATGGCTGCAAAGTCGCTTTGCCGACCAAGCCTCAACATCATATGAAGAAATTGATATCCCTGGATATCTCTTTGAGGAGTTATTCGTCAAAAATCCAGAAAGCTCCTCCAATTGCTATAATTTCTCTGATGATAAAGAGGAATTGCCTGATGACACAGACGAGTGGTTCTCTGACCCAGAAGAATCATCGTCTCCGAAAGAAGTACCCTACTTCAACCCAATTCCAGCAAATGTTTGGGACCATCTCATTGCGAGCCTTGAGAAAGACACTGATCAAGAAGATCCATGGATAGAAACAGAGCCTCAGTCTGAAAATTTCTCTGGCACTCCAGAAGGACTTGTTGAGTTGGAAGTCTCCGGAAATACTATGGAGGAACCACCTTCAAACCTTCCGACAGAAGACCCTGTTCAAAAGATAAACTTGGGAACACCTGATAACCCAAGTCCTGTATTCATAAGCAAGAATATAAAGGATGATGAGTTACTCGAGTATATCTCTTTTCTTCGCGAGTTTGTTGATTGCTTTGCATGGTCTTATGCTGAAATGCCTGGCTTGGATCCCAAAGTAGCAGTCCACAAGCTCAACTTGCAAAAAGAAATCAAGCCTGTCAAACAAGGCCAAAGAAGATTCCGTCCTGACGTGATGGACAAAATCGAACAAGAAGTTCAGAAACTCAAAAACGTTGGCTTCATCCGCAAAGAACAGCATCCTGAATGGTTAGCCAACATCGTCTCCGTGACAAAGAAAAATGGGCAGATAAGGGTCTGTATTGACTACAGAGACCTGAATAATGCATGTCCTAAAGATGAATTCCTGCTCCCCATACCAGACGTGATGATTGACAACACCTATCGGTTCCAGCGAATGACATTCATGGATGGATTCTCTGGCTACAATCAGATAAAGATCCTGAAGATACAAGGCATACGTCATTTCGCACACCATTTGGCGTGTATTACTACGCTGTCATGCCATTTGGTCTGAAAAATGCAGGTGCAACATATCAAAGGGCTATGATGAAAATATTCCAAGATATGCAGCACAAGACGGTTGAATGCTATGTTGACGACCTCGCCATCAAAAGCAGAAGAAAAGAAGACCATCTCGACGATCTTCGAGAAATCTTCCTCCGCCTTCGCAAACACAATTTGCGGATGAATCCACTAAAGTGCTTCTTCGGTGTCTCATCGGGTAAGTTTCTCGGATTCATAGTACGGAAAGCTGGAATAGAACTTGACCCTACCAAAGTCAAGGCTATCCTGGAAATGCCATCTCCCAGAACCCTAAGAGAATTAAAAGGGCTTCAAGGAAGGTTGGCCTACATTCGACGGTTCATCTCCAATCTATCAGGGAAGTGTTGTCCATTCTCTCGCCTGATGAAGAAAGGCGTAGACTTTGTCTGCGATGCTGAATGTGAAAATGCATTTCAAGACATCAAAGCATACCTCACCATACCTCCAGTACTGGCTGCCCCCACAACCGGAAAACCATTTATCTTGTACACAAGAGCTCTCGACCACTCTTTGGGTGCTCTACTCGCACAAGAAAACGATGATGGAAAAGAAGCTGCTCTATATTACCTTAGCCGCATGTTGGTAGGTGCAGAGCATCGATACTCCGCAGTCGAAAAAGAATGCCTCGTAATGATGTTTGCAGCACAAAAGCTACGTCACTACCTGCTATCCAATACAGTCTACCTGATTTCGAGGATCAACCTCCTAAAGGTCCTTGTCACAAAAGCTGGTTCTCTCAATGCTCGACTGGGAAAATGGTCCATCCTTCTATCACAATTTGATATTAGGTATGTACCACAAAAAGCAATCAAAGGCCAAGCTCTAGCAGATTTCCTCGCAGAGCATCCATTGCCTGAAGATTCTCCACTCAGGGATGATCTCCCAGACGAATTTATCTACAGCGTGGAAACTTCCTTATCAAACACTTTCTGGGACATGTACTTTGACGGTGCAACCAGGTCGAATGAAAAAGGAAAGCAAATATCGGGAATAGGCATCTTCTTTGTCAACCCCGACAAATACATGATTCCACACGCCTTCTCGCTACTGGAACCATATTCAAACAATGCAGCTGAGTACCAAGCCCTGATTGTAGGATTAGAACTCGCCCTCGAATCCGGCATCACCATGTTGGAAGCTTTTGGGGACTCTCAACTGATCGTCAACCAGATGAATCAGAAATATGAAGTCAGAAAGCCTGATTTGCTACCTTACTACAACAAGGCGCAGTCGCTTCGACAAAAATTCAACATCTACCACATCACCCACATCCTCAAAGGTGAAAACATCCGTACAGATGCCCTGGCTAGACTCGCCGCATCCATGGCAATCCAAGAAGGGGAAAACATGCAAGTCACAGTGTGTCAAAGAAGGATTCTCCCTCCTCTTAACACACACTAAGCAGTTGCTGAATGCCACCAAGTGGTTGGAAGTCGGATGTCCATCCTCAAACCTCCGATCGGCGACTAGAGAGATCCGTTCATTGATTACATCATGTTCGGAGTCCTACCTGAAGATCCAAAAGAGCGGGTAAGCATCCAAAGACGAGCCCTGAACTTTCAGTTGGATATACGTTCAAAAGTACTTTACAGAAAATCCTTCAACGGAGTACTCCTACGCTGCTTGTCACAACATGAAGCTGAGGAAACTCTCAAAGAAGTACATGCTAGTCTTTGTGGAGCCCATTAGGCTGGTCCTAAGCTCTACAACCAGATAAAAAGGCTAGGTTACTATTGGCCTACCATGGTAGCTGATGCAATACAATTTACCAAGCACTGCAAAAAATGCCAGATTCACAGAGATTATATCCACATGCCTCCAGAATGGCTACATCCAACAGCAATCTCGTGGCCTTTCGAAGCCTGGGGTATGGACATCATAGGTCCTATCTCTCCCCCATCAAGCAAAGGTCATCGCTTCATCTTCGCCGCTATGGATTATTTCTCCAAGTGGTCAGAAGCATTTGCGCTGAGCGAAATGAAGACCTCATCAGTCCTTCAATTCTTGTGCACCAACATTATTTGTCGCTTCGGCATACCTAAAAGATTTGTCCATGATAACGGACCACAATTCCGGGATCACAGATTCTACAGGTTCTGCGACAAGTACAAAATCCAAAGTTGTCCTTCGACTCCATATAATCCAGCAACGAATGGACTAGCAGAAGCCTTCAACAACACACTCTGTAAAATTCTCAAGAAAATGGTCTCTAGTCATAAAAGAGACTGGGGCAACAAACTACCAGAAGCTTTGTGGGCCTATCGAACCACCGTTCGAGGACAAACCCATAGCACACCATTCTCTTTGGTCTATGGATGTGAAGTTGTTGTCCCTTTGGAAGTACAAATTCCTTCCTTAAGGGTATCTTTGCAAAATGACATGACGCAAGAAAGCAATGTCAAATTGAGACTCCAAGAGCTGGATAATCTCGATGAAAGATGACTCGAAGCTCTACAAAGCATTGAGTTGTACCAAGCACGCATGGCAGGATCTTTCGACAAGAAGGTCAGGCAACGCGCCTACAAAAAGGGTGACTTGGTTTTTACAGTAAAAAGACCCATAGTCTTTGCCCACAAATCCAAAGGCAAATTTGAACCAAAATGGGAGGGACCCTTCATCATCGACAAAGTCTTCTCCAATGGCGCATACGCTCTTCTAAACATGGAATGGGACAGATGTATGCTACCCATCAACGGTAAGTTCTTGAAGCGGTACTACCCTTGAAGACTTCCTCAAACGGGTCACAGCGATACCTACATGGCCAAAGTCTATTTCCAAGGTACTTGCTCGTCAAACCCACCCCTTTTGAAATTTTCATCTTTATGTTGAAGTTTCCAAAAAAAAATCTCTCAAAACAATGCTTACTTTCATCGTTTCATTGTTAAAAAAAAAATCAAAATCCAAAAAATCCAAGTTTAGGAGCCTCTTCCCAGACTTGACCAAAATTTTTGATCCTTAAACCCAAAAATTCATGGTTTGAAACAAAAACTAGGACTCAGGAAGTTTCACCCTAGTTCGCCCCGGCTTTTACAACCAAAATGGTTTTAAGTTAAAATTTATGACCTCGTGTCTTTAAACAAAAAAATTGTATTTTAGAAACCGCGGGGAAGCGACACTTAGTCGATACTCGCAAAACCCAAAAGCCGGAAGGATGCGAACCCCATTCGATACTTCCAAAACCCAAAAAAATGGAAGGATGCGAACCCCATTCGATACCTCCAAAACCCAAAAAACCGGAAGGATGCGAACCCCATTCGATACTTCCAAAATCCAAAAACCGGAAGGATGCGAACCCCATTCGATACTTCCAAGACCCAAAAAACGGAAGGATGCGAACCCCATTCGATACTTCCAAAACCCAAGAAAAAGTCGGAAGGATGCGAACCCCATTCGATACTTCCAAAACCCAAAAATCGCAAGGAAGCGAACCCCATTCGATACTTGCAAAACCTCAAAATTTCAAAATCGTGGAGACGCAATATTCCAGTTGCTATCCACAACCCAAATTTCAATTGGTTCGAGAAAACCTCAAATTTCAAAAATCGCAGGGAAACGACATCAAGTCAGTACTCGCAAAATCAAAAGTTTTGGGAAAAGCAGAGAAGCGACGCTTTGGTCGATATTTGCACCCCAATCCGCGAGGAAGCGACATTCCATCGATACTCGCAAACACAGCCCGCGAGGAAGTGACATTCCATCAATACTCGCAAACCGAATGAGCAAGGAAGCGACATTCCATCGATACTTGCAAGACCATTCAGCGGAGAGGCAACATTAAGTCGATACTTGCATTTTGAAAACCAAATCCGTCTATAAAACGCCAAAATCCGGCTATAAACGCCAAATTCGGCTATAAATGCCAAAACAAAAAAAAAATCCGGCTATAAATGCCAAAACAAAAAAAATTTGGCTATAAACGCCAAAATCGGCTCTCATGCCAACAAAACAAAAACTTGGTTTTCAAAAATCTGGCTTCCATGCCAAAACAAAACAAACAACAAAAAAAATTCGGCTATAAACGCCAAAATCGGGTTCCATGCCAACAAAACAAAAACTTGGTTTTCAAAAATCTGGCTTCCATGCCAAAATAAAACAAACAACAAAGAAAGCAAAATCCGGCTATAAACCCCAAAATCCGGCTATAAACACCAAATTCGGCTATAAATGCCAAAACAAAAAAAAATTCGGCTATAAACGCCAAAATCGGCTTTCATGCCAACAAAACAAAACTTGGTTTTCAAAAATCTGGCTCCTATACCAAAACAAAACAAAAAAAAAAAAAAAAAAAAACCTTCGGCTTTCAGGCCATCTTAAAATTCGGCTCCTATGCCATTCCAAAAATCGGCTTTCACGCCATCCAAAAACTTTGGCTTTCACGCCATCCAAAAAACTTTAGCTCTCATGCCACAAACAAAATTTTTGGCTCTCGTGCCACAAACAAAATTTGGCTCCCATGCCACAAAATGAAATTCGGCTTCTATGCCATTCCACAATTCGGCTTTCATGCCATCTCAAAAACTTTGGCTCTAATGCCATCTCAAATTTTTTGGTTCCCATGCCGCAAAACAAATTTTGGCTCTTACGCCACAAAATTAGGCTTCCATGCCACCTAAAATTCGGTTTTCAAGCCATCAAAAAAAAAACAAGCTTTTTGCCGCAAAAATTGACTTTCATGCCCAAAACAACCCTTTGACAAAAGATTTCACAAAATGACAACATTTTGATCAAATTCAAAACAAACATTCCCATCAGCTTTTACTCAGATTTGTTTTCATCAAAAAATGATTTAAGTAAAAAGAAGGGGATACAAAAATATAGTACCAAAATTGTTTATACATGGAGGTACCAAAAAAAAAAAAGAAGAAAAGAGTTTGTTATAACTCAGGAGCTCAATCTAGCATGGTCTTCAACCAAAGGTTCAACTCCTCAAGCAGACCCTTGGCCTTAACCCCCAAAGTTTTTAGGCCACGCTTCTTCAAAATGTTCCCATAAAACGCGGCCGAATGCCGCGACCCATCTGCAGCACGAGGAAGTTCTTCCCAAAGGACTTGCCACTGCTCATGCTCCTGAGTCTTCCTACGGACATTACCTTCAGCTTCCTCAACCTGGCGAATGAGAGTCCCCTCCCTGTCACGAGCCTCCACAATGGCAGTCCATTTGGCAGCAGCTTCTTCCTCCAAAAGCTCAAGACGTTGCCTAGCCTCGACAACCTCCTTATCAAGGTGGTCCAAGTCTTGCTTCAGCCCCATGATGGATAACTCGGTAACGTTCTTCTCCCGAACGATCTGCCTCCGAGTCTTCGTGACCTCAATCAGCTCAGCTTTGACTTTGCCGGATGGTTTTATAAACATCTCATCAAAGAAGTCACCATCTGGGAAACTCTTGGTCTCAGTCCATTTGTTCCCCAGGGCGATGATTTACTCAACAAAGTCTTTGGCGCTTACGATGTCCAGACCGACTTCTTTGCTATCAGCAAGGATGTCCTGCACATGCTTGATCATGCCAAAACCAGCTTCCAAGTGACCTGAAGAAAGAGTCTCAACCCATGAGCTCAAGACAGTCTTCAACACCTTCCTTACATACTGAAGGTGCTGTGCAGATGAGTATTCGCCATGCTCTGGTGCCCGACTGCCCATGTCATGTTCCATTGGAAGAGTAATCAATAAACTCTTTCCAACTGAAGAAGCTGACTCATTGAAGGAAGCAGAAGCCCCCACTCCTGGATCAGCAGCAGGTACCCCCTGTTCTGGCTCTTAGGAAGACGGAGGAACCTCTCCTGTTGCTCCACAATTTGCCGAGGAAAGGACAAAAGGTATGAATATAATCTCGTCAAAAAAAATATATATCAAGATTATTATTGCAAAAATACTTGCTTCGACGACTGGCGGAGTACTCTCTGCCTCTCTGAGCTCATCCGAAGCATCGTCAAAAGTTACGTCCATGGATGGCTCGAAATCGTCAGAATCCTCTGGCAAGTCAAGAAAACAAAAGCTATATGTTAGCAAATGACTAGCACAAACAAAAAAGAAGAAAAAAAAAAGAAGCCAAAGCAATCATGCTAGGTGAAGGTTCTGGAACCACTCTAGAGTCCCTGGGCTCTTCCTTAGATGCCATGATTGGATCCGTCATTGCCTCATCAGCCGGAACCTCGGGCATCACCAGGTCATCATCCTCTGCCAAAAGAAAGAAAGCAGCGGATTAAAAACAAAAAATCTCTTACAAGAGAAAAGAAGAAACAAAAGAAAGAAAAGGGATCATACCAGCTGTCTCCTCTTCTCTGCTTCTTTTCTCCGGAGGCTCGTCAGCATCTTCAGACACCTCCTCAACAATGGTGAGAGGAACTTCAATATCAGAAGGACTATCATGTCGTTTCATGTTACGACGCTGTCCTCTCCTCCTCTTGCTTCGGCAGGTCAATCTACTTGACGATCCTGCCCCACTATCAACATCAGGCCTCTCGCTAGAGTCCTCATTGGATGGTCTACTTTTCTCAGTAGACTCCATGGAAGCCTTCGTATGCTCTGCCTGTATCATAGCATCGATCTCGGCCTCCTCCTCCTCCAGCTGTCTCAAGACCTCACCAGGAATCCCTTGTGCAGCTCATGATCTGATGACGTCCTGCTCATTGAGAAAGCATATCTTATGCTTCTCTCCAGAAAGGAAGGTCAAAACTTCCTCCGGGCGGACACCATCTGATTTGCCAAGACCCTTCCTAGGAGACTGCTTGATATCGAGCTCTTTCTTGGAAAGCCCCCGGTACACTGAAAAGCTCTCCACGAACCACTTTGTGAAGCCAGCAGTCCGAAAAGTGGGCAGCTCAGGATAGGAAATCATGGCGGTAGTGTCCTCTGCACTGTAAAAAGCCCATGCATTTCTCCCATCCTGCAAACCTCCAAAAAGCTTCACCATGCTCGAAGGCGCTCCAACAACGCCTTGAGAGAAGCCAAGCTGCAATGCAAAACGCGAAGGGACATACAGCTGGATATCGACGAAAAGATGTCTGCGGTACACCATCGTACCAACCCGTATGTTGAAGAGCCATCTCTTCTCCACGTCTGTCAAAGCATAGTGTCTTCCCGACCCTACCCTGGTCGAATCACGGGAGACACCAAAGTCAAAAGCCTTCTTCCGTAAAACCGGAGAAAGCTTCACCGAAGTCTGCCCAATCTCAACGTCCCTAAATCGTCGAATCCTCAAACGGGCAGACAAAAGTGATTCGGGAACAGCTGTCCCTCTAGCCAAACGAATCATAAAAGGATCTTCGTCCTGTGCAACTCCCAAACGATGGAAGCTAGGACAGTGGTATACATACCACGAATAGAAGATGTGGGCAGAAAATACCCTATTCATAGGAAGCCCAAGCCGAACCAGGAAAGCAGCAGCCTGAAGTTCGGTACACAAATAGGAGTAAAGAGCAGATACCAAAGCCAGTTGCTCTCCAAACGCCATCTGACAAGCCGGAAAAATACAGTGCGGCCTGATGTGCGTTCCATCTCCTCCAGCAAAAACAGCCTCACCTAGCCAGTAAGTGAGGTAAATAGCGAGATCTCTCCGCAATGCAATGTCAGGACAAATGGCATCCGTGCTTGCGAAGAACTTCTTTAAATCTTCTCGCATGACGGCGATCTTCTTCAAACTTGATGCTTTAGCCCTAGCATCTTGGGCCATGCCATCAGAAGAATCCCCGCTGTCAAAAAAGTTGGAGCTGTAACTTCTCCAACTGCTGCATCTAACTTTCGAGCCCTCCTTCTCCTTCAAAAAATCATAGAAGGCAGCGAGCTGAAAGTACACAAGCCTAAACTCCTCAGACTGCTCCTCAAGGACGCTGTCAATAGGCATAAACTCCTCATAGAGTTTGCCAAGGATAGGCAATCCAGTGATGGCGCTCAGCTCCTTCAAAGAAAAACCAATTTCACCATTCATCACAATGAAGGTGTTGGAATGACTCCAGCATGGCCATGAAAGCCTCATCGGAGAAAACGACGGTTTTCCGAAAAGCGCGAAACGCAGAACGGCCTCACCAATCCTTAGGGTGTGATCAGTCCATGACTCCCGGCTCGAGTCAGCATTGAAACGGCCACGAAGTCGAAAAGGCTTCACCCAATTGCTGCCGTCACCCCTAAAAACACCAAGGCCCACCGGTCTCAAATCAACCGATGGATGATCAGAACCTTGGTAGCCACTGGCTAGCATCAACATGTCCATACGGACAGGTGGCTTCTCTGCAAAACCAGAACAGCCGCCAACAAAAATTTCGGTCTTGATCACACTGGTCCTCTTCACCCAGCTCGAAGGATCTTCCCTCTTAGGGCACGTGGGAGAAAGGCTCAGGATCGAGATGGTCCGATTGAAAGTCGACCGGGTGAAAATAGTTCTCTCCTCACCATCTGCTGTGTAAGAGAACTGAAAACATCTCCTTTGGTATGTCAAGTCGTCGGGGACTGCATCACCGAAGAAGAAGGTAGGCTTGAGCACAACGCTCTGATCGTCCGTAACCCAAGGACGACCGCTTACCATGATCTTATAGAATTCCTCATCTTCGAGAGCGATCAATCGCCGTCTCATCTCATCACGATTGAGGGAATCGTATTCTTCCAAATTCTTCTCCACAAACTGGACCTTCTCCCAAGCCTGATAAACAGCCGTATTGGAAGATCTAGCAGACCGACGAGGTGCGTCAGTAACAGTACCTTTACCCTTATTCGTTCTAGAAGAACTACCTGCAAAAGATGGAAGAGAAAAGATCAATCATCATCAAAATGACAGAGTTTTGCTACAAAAAAAATTCTAGCAAAATTTTGACATGGTTCCGGGGAAATTCCGAAGAAAATGGAAATACTCCGAAAAAGACAGGAAACCTGAAGATGAGCTCAACATCGCTGCGAGCTCATAGTCAGTGAAGAATTCTCAAAGAAGGTTCGAACTCAACATTGCCTGCGAAAACGAGCCAATCTCATCAAATTTCCGTAAAATTTGGAAAAGAGCTCAACATTGCTGCATGCTTCAGAATCCAAAAATTGCAAACGTCCTCAAAATCCAGCAAGACCGAGAAAGAGCTCAACATCGCTGCGAGCTCAAAATCCTAATACCTGCAAAAGATTTTCAGGTATGCATCATCATACTTCCGAATCCATTTACAAAATCATGCATCAAAAAATATCATCATGCATTAGATGCTAGGAAAACCTTGACCAAAGTTTGACCAATTCCAACACAATTTGGTCAAAATCAATCAAACTTTGTCCAAGTCAAAAATCATGTTGGCTTGACCTAGAGACTCTAGCCTTCTATCTTGATGCATAAAAAAAAATGCATACATATTGAAATTGCATAGCCTCATTATCATGGTGAGCAAACAAGGAAAAAGAAGCAGAAAGAGAGAGAGAAAAAAAATCTCAGCAAAAAAAAAATTCTGGCCCACAGGCCGTGGCCCACTGCCACGTGGCAGGTTGTCCGTACAGCCAAGAAAAACAGAAAAAAAAAGCAGCAAAAAAAAAAAAAAAGAAGCAAAAACGCTGGAAAAAAAAGGGGGGAAATCAGCGTGCAGAAAGAGAAAAACAAAAAAAAAAAAAAAAGAAATCAGCGTGAAAACAGAAAAAAAAAAAGGAAAAATTGCTGATAGAAAAAAAAAAGTCAGCGTGTGGAAAAAAAATATACACGGTGGAAAAAAAAAAAAAGAAAACCGTGAAAAGAAGAGAAAAAAAAAGAAGAAGAAGCACGAAAAAAAAAAGGAAAACGTGCTTGAAGAAAAAAAAGAAAAGAAAAGAAAAGAAAAAGAAGAAGAGAAGAAAAAAAAATGAAGAAGCTACTTCTACAATGGAGATTCTTGTGGAGGAAGAAAACTTACTTGAAGCCATTGATGGAGAAGAAGAAGAAAAGCTTGAAGATCCTTGAAGAAGAAAAAAAGCACTTCTAATCTTGGAGAGCACTCTTGAAGATTTCTTGCAAAAAGAAAGCAATGGAGCAAAAGAAACAACCCTCTTGCTTTTATAGAAGAAAGCAAGCCAAAAGAGGAAACGAGGAGAAAAGAAAGGAGGTAAGTGCTAAAATTTAGCTACTTTCCCAAAAAGAAAGATATTTTGAGAGAATCTTTTCACAAAAAGAAAACTTGAGAAATTCTCTCCAAGTAAGGATATTTTTAGATATTCTCTACACAAAAGAGATATTTTTAGATATTCTCTACAAAAATTACACCATATGAGATCTAGGCCTTTTCCAAAGCCTAAGGTCCCATGGGTTAGCCCATATGAGCCAGGTTTAACCACCTAGGTACTAAAAGTGGCTTTTAGTCAAAATATTCCTCTTACCAAGAGCAAAAAAAAAAAAAAAGAAGAAAAAGAGCAAAAAAGTCCCATGCCTCTTTGGAGTTGATGGGACCATTCAAAAAAAAAAGAAAAATAAATAAAAAAAAAAGAAAAAGAAAAAAAGAGACAAGAAAACCTCATGAGTTTCCAAAAAACCAAACCATCCAACCTCATGAACCAAATTGAGCCAAAATCTTGAAATTGACATTTCACAAAACCAAATTCCGGTCCCCTAGCTCGCCACATACAGCTTGTTAGGTCACAAGACCAAAACCAAAATCAAAATCCAAACCAAACCAAATCCAAAAACCCAAATCTGACCCCCCAACCTGCCACATACAGCTTATTGGGTCACAATGTCAAAATCAAAATCAAACCCCGACCCCCTAACCTGCCACATATAACTTGTTAGGTCATAAAGTCAAAAACAAAACCCAAAATCCAAATACCTCATGTCATTTTCAAAACTTTGCCTTGAAATGGTGTGTGATCCCCCTCACTACCATAAAATTCCCCCGGAAACTTAGAAGGCTATCCAAAAAAAAAAAAGCTCAAGACTCTTGGTCAAGTTGGAATCTCTCCTCCAAGTTTCTCTTCGAGGCACATCGACTCTAAAAAGCTACTCGTCGCTGTACCTCGAGGAAGCATTTGTTGACACCAAAAAAGTCACTATGTCTCCTCCACATCAAGAAGCCTCGTGAAGCTGCATCCTGCTACAAAACAGGCAAGGCTACTTCAAGCATCAGATTTTGTCAGAATCAGATAGAAACTGAGAGATCCTTCAAGATAGCTAAAAGAGGGGTACACCTGAGGTTTCGGACCATTCCGACATCGTTTGGCCCAACTTCACAACCCCAAAATATGACGTCTCTCAAGGCAACCGGATGTTTAAATGACATCATCGGCATGCCACTCGACTAATTGCTGCAGTTCTCCGACCACCTCCTCGTGCTCCTCCTCGGGGAAACTGACAACTGGACCTGAGTACCAAAGAAATGGATTAGACACGACGGTCTGGCAGGTGGATGACAAGATATGACCATTCTAAAATAAAAGCATTTACCTTAGAAAACATTTAAACCTGCCAACAATAACTTTCATAAAAAGGTAAATTATTTATTCGAACATGTGTGCAATGTAAAACAAGTAAAGGTACCAAGGTATTCGGGAAACAAACAAGATGGCTACCACACGAAGCTAAATCCTCTATCACCGAAATCATAAGAGCAAGCATATCAAGGTGTTGACCTCAGTCACCGAAGTGAGGAGGAACAACAAAATTTACATATACATATACTATATACGGGACATGACCACGGTATCGAGCCGGGCATCAGGAACCACAGTAGCAATCTGAGGTATCGGGACAAGACCAAGATTAATAAACCGGGTAGCGGGATCCAAACTGCAGTTGGCGGGGCAAGTGGGGAATCTCCAAGTCAATGGATCACACCGACAAGGTTATCCAAGCTTAGTGGTGCCGACTCATAGGTCAAATCATACAAATCAAGTCAATTGTAAAGCAAATCAAGAGCAAGAATATAACTGGGCAAGAGGGGGATGCTCAAAGGCACAACTGTCATATCATGCCGGGCATGCATGTCAAGACTAGTAAAACAGTACAAGTACACTTTCAATGTTTTCGGGATTGATGTATCATAAATCATAAATTTCCAGAATAAAAGGTGAAACAAACTTTCAAAATGTCGGACAAGTATCGGGTTCAAAACTCGTTTAAGGTGACTAGGGATCCCGTATGTCTATTTTGAAATGACTTGGTACTCTTTGATTTTGAAGACATTCCGAGTTCCGTATACACTTGGAAGTTCCCAAAACTTCAATGAATACTTTGTGATTATGGTTTCTTTCTCGTTCGGGCTTCATACATCACTTAATAAATCTTCCGACACCACGGGACTCCCAGTGAACCTCTCACAGTCAAATAAATATTTTACTTCACCTCCAGACATGTCCCCTGTGAAACAGCACCCATCGCTCGAGTGGACATTACAGTTCGTTCGAGCGGAGGAGTCTCTGGAATGGTTTCTAGGAGGGTTCGCTCGAGCGGACCTGCCCAGTTCAGGCTGGCTCGAGCGAAACATCAGTTCGCTCGAGCTAGCGACTCTCTGGATGGGAGGCTGGGAACGTTCGCTCGAGCAGGCCCAGGTTTGCTTGAGCGAACTGTTCTCTGGAATGGGACGAGCCCCTTTCTGGGCAGTTCGCTCGAGCGAAGTGTCAAGTTCGCTCAAGCGAACTGTCCATAACTGGGTTCGGGAACAGTTCTGCTCCTTCTTTCTTTCCTCTTCTTACAACTCTTTTGAACTTCATTTCTTCACACAAATAGAAGGTTCAAATCTCCGCTAAACTTCTCATGATCTTCATCCAAACTTCTCATAACATACACCAAGAATCCATCTATTAATCTCCATCCCTTTTCCACATTCAATCACAAAGAGAAGGATAATAACCATAACCACATAGTTTCATTCAAGTCTTAGACAAGAGATAAAACAAGAGCTATAAAATCACATTTCAAAGCAATAAATGGGCTAACCACCCCTTTTCATGAGTAATTAATCACATTGAATGCAAAGTAGAAACAAGACATTAATGAAATACAAAACCAACCACATTTGTCATGAAAACTATTCAATGCTAAAAACATCCATTCGTCCACTTGCCTCAAGGTCTCTAAACAAGAAATCAAGCCTCTTATCACCTCTTCCAAGCCAAGAACACTATCTACACAAAAACCCCCAAAAACAAACCCTAAAATGGGTCAAACAAGGAATGAAGAAGAAGAAACCTTCAATAATGAAGATACAGCTTCTCTATAGCTAGGAGAACACAATATCAAGAGATTGGGAAAACTTATTAGGAAAATCTTAAAAAGGCAAGATGAGCTTCAAGAAGGTTCTAAAATGGGTGGCTTCCCTCTAAAAATGGTGTCAATGGAGAGCTCTAGTAGAGAGGAAGAAGATGGTAACTACCATTAGTGCTCTAGGTGCAAGCTTGGTGGAGACTTGGTGGTGGAGGAGCAATGAGAAAAGGAAGAGAAGGGAAAACCCTAGCTTTGTTGTTGTTGTACTGGAAAAAGGGAAATGAAGAAGATGGGTCTCTATTTAAAGTAATTGGAAGTGGGCCCCACCACTAAGGAACTCTGGAGGTTGAAATCACTAATTTCGGGACCTCGAACGAAACCGACGAAGAAGAGAAAAGTGAAAACCGAAATATCTAGTTTTCAAAAAGTATATGTTTCACGGGTTTTGGGGATTTCAACTTCTGGGTACAGATTCATGTAAAATGACTGTTTTGCCCTCAATGATAGAGAAGTCGGGTTTCGAAGTTCCGGACGGGCACGGGCTCAACATGAAAGTTGTAAGGGTCGACAAGACAAGTAAAATGGGATCAAGATAAAGATTATGGGAATCTCGAGTAAACCTCCAAGTACACGTCAAGACTATCAAAAGGGAACCCCCAAAGGGCCCCATAAAATACAAGACACTTAAAATTCCCCAAAACTATAACGAGAACTATACTAATCCAACTTAGTCAATTCTATCAAACACGCTTAGCACTAACACGTGACTTAATTAGTACTAATCGGGGTAACTCGGGTCGGGGTCTTACATAAGCAGCATCTTGAGCTTTTAGAGGAAGAAGCTGCTGCCAAATGGACCGCCATTGTGGAAGCTCGTGCTAGAGAGGGGGCTCTCATTCGCACGGTTGAGGAGGTTGATAGCAATATCCAAAGGACGACTCAGAAATATGAGCAGTGGCAGATTCTATGGGAAGAACTTCCTCGTGCCGCAGATGGGTCGCAGCGTTCTGTCGCATTTTATGGGAATGTTTTGAAGAAGCGTGGCCTGAAAGCTTTGGAAGCTAAGGCCAAGAGTCTGCTTGAAGAGTTGAATCTTTGGTTGAAGACCATGCTAGACTGAGCTCCTGAGTTGTAACAAACTCCTTTTCTTCTCTTCTTTTTTTTGGTACCTCCATGTATAAACATTTTTGGTACTATATTTTTTTTTGTATTCCTTCCTTTCACTTAAATCATTTTTTATGAAAACAAAATTTAAGCAAGGGCTGAATGAGGAATGTTTGTTTGAGAATTTGATCAAAAGGTTGTCATTTTCTGAAAATCTTTGTCAAAGGGTTGTTTTGGGCATAAAAGCCAAATTTTGTGGCAAAAGCCTGGTTTTTTATGGCTTGAAAGCCGAATTTTGGGACGGCATAGAAGCTGAATTTTGTAGCATAAGAGCAAAATTTATTTGCGGCATGGGAGCCAAAATTTTGAGATGGCATGAAAGCCGAATTTTGAGATGGCATGGAAGCCAAAATTTTGAAATGGCATGAAAGTCAGGTTTTGTTTGTTTGTGGCATGGAAACCAAAATTTGTTTGTAGCATGGAAGCCAAAGTTTTTGAGATGGCATGAAAGCCAAATTTTGAATTGGCATGAGAGCCAGGTTTTGTTTGTTGTTTTTGGCATGGGAGCCAGATTTTTTGAAAACCAAGTTTTGTTTTGTTGGCATGAAAGCTGATATTTGGCATTTATAGCCGATTTGTTTTTCGGCATTTATAGCCGATTTGGCGTTTATAGTCGATTTTGGCGTTAGAGCCCGATTTGGCGTTTATAGCCGATTTTTTGGCATTTATAGCCGGGTTTTTGGCATTTATAGCCGGGTTTTGGCATTGATAGCCGATTTTGGCGTTTATAGCCGGGTTTTTCGTTTTCAAAATGTAAGTATCGACCAAAGGTCGCCTCCCTGCTGAATGGTCTTGTAAGTATCGATGGAATGTCGCTTCCTTGATTATTCGGTTTGCGAGTATCGATGGAATGTCACCTCCTCGCGGATTAGGGTGCAAGTATCGACTAAGCGTCGCTTCCTTGCACTTTTTTTTCAAAAATTTTGGTTTTGCAGGTATCGACTGAATGTCGCTTCCCCACGATTTTTGAAATTTGGGTTGTGGATACAAACTGGAATGTTGTGTTTCAACGATCTTTTTTTTTTTTTGAAATTTGAAATTTTTAAATTTTGCAAGTATCAACGAAGTGTTGCTTCCTTGCGATTTTGAGGTTTTGGAAGTATCGAATGGGGTTCGTATCCTCCTGATTTTTGGGTTTTGGAAGTATCGAATGGGGTTCGTATTCTTCCGATTTTTGGATTTTGCGAGTATCGACCGAGCGTCGCTTCCTCACAGTTTCTAAAAACCATTTTTGTTTAAAGACACAAGGGTCATAAATTTTGACTCAAAACCATTTTTGGTTGTAAAAGTCGGGGCGGACTAGGGTGGAAATTCCTGAGTCCTGATTTTTTTGTTTCAAACCATGAATTTTGGGTTCAAGGATCGAAAATTTTAGTCAAGTTTGAAAGAGGCTCCTAAACTTGGATTTTTGGATTTAATGATTTTTTTGAACAATGAAACGATGAAAGTAAGCATTGTTTTGAGAATTTTTTTTTTATAAATTTCAACATAAAGATGAAAATTTCAAAAGGGGTGGGTTTGACAAGCAAGTACCTGGGAATAGGCTTTGGCCGTATAGGCATCGCTCTGACCCGTTGGAGGAAGTCTTCAAGGGTAGCACTGCTTCAAGAAATTACCGTTGATGGGTAGCATACATCTGTCACCTTCTATGTTTAGAAGAGCGTATGCACCGTGGAGAAGAATTTGTCGACGACGAAGGGTCCCTCTCATTTTGGTTCGAATTTTCCTTTGGAATTGTGGCCAAAGATTATGGGTCTTTTTACTGCAAAAACCAAGTTACCCTTTTTATAGGCGCATTGCCTGACCTTCTTGTCGAAAGATCATGCCATGCGTGCTTGGTACAGCTCAATGCTTTGTAGAGTTTCGAGCCATTTCTCATCGAGATTATCCAACTCTTGGAGTCTCAATTTGACATTGCTTTCTTGCGTCATGTCATTTTGCAAAAATACCCTTAAGGAAGGGATTTATATTTCTGAAGGGACAACAGCTTCGCATCCATAGACCAAGGAGAATGGTGTGTTATGGGTGGTCCTCGAACAATTGTTCGATAGGCCCACAAAGCTTCTGGTAGTTTGTCGCCCTAGCCTCTTTTGTGAATAGAGACCATTTTATTGAGAATTTTGCAAAGTGTCTTGTTGAAGGCTTTTGCTAGTCCGTTCGCTGTAAGATTATATGGAGTCGAAGGACAACTTTGGATTTTGTACTTGTCGCAGAACCTGTAGAATCTGTGATCCCGGAATTGTGGTCCGTTATTATGGATGAATCTTTTAGGTATGCCGTAGCGACAAATAATGTCGGTGCGTAGGAATTGAAGGACTGATGAGGTCTTCATTTCGCTGAGCGCAAATGCTTCTGACCACTTGGAGAAATAATCCGTAGCAGCGAAGATGAAGCGATGACCTTTGCTTGATGGGGGAGAGATGGGACCTATGACGTCCATAACCCAGGCTTTGAAAGGCCATGAGATTGTTGTAGTATGTAGCCATTCTGGAGGCATGTGGTCATAATCTCCATGAATTTGTTATCGTTGGCAGCGTTTAGCAAATCGCATTGCGTCAGCTACCATAGTAGGCCAATATTAACTTAGCCATTTTATCTGATCGTAGAGCTTAGGTCCAACCAGATGGACTCCACAAAGACTAGAATGTACTTCTTTGAGAGTTTCCTCAGCCTCTTGTTGTGACAAGCAGCGTAGAAGTACTCCGTTGAAGGATTTTTTGTAAAGTATTTTTGAAAGAATATCCAAATGAAAGTTTGGGGTACGTCTTTGAATGCTTACCCGCTCTTTTGGATCTTCAGGTAGGATTCCGAACATAATATATTCAATGAACATATCCCTCCAGTCACCGATCGGAGGTTTGAGGATGGACATCTGACTTCCAACCTCTTGGTGGCATTCAGCAACTGCTCGGTGTGTGTTGAGAGGACGGAGAATCCTTTTTTGACACACTATAATTTGCATTTTTCCCCTTCTTGGATTGCCATAGATGCGGCGAGTCCGGCCAGGGCATCTGCACGGATGTTTTCACCTCTGAAGATGTGGGTGATGTGACAGATGTTCAACTTTTGTTGAAGCGATTGCGCCTTGTTGTAGTAAGGTAACAAATCAGGCTTCCTGACCTCAAATTTCTTATTCATCTTTATTTTGGAAGTTTTCAAGCGGAGAATTTGATGAAGAAACTCCCGATTTGTGGAAGAAGATTGTATTTTTTTTCTTTGCCGAAGTTGCGGGAACGACGAAGGAAGCAGATGTAGAATCTTCTACGTCAGTAGGTGTTCCCAATGGAGTGAGAGCAGGCTGAACTCGCTGAGTATCAGCTTGGCTTGATGCTATGTCGTCTTCTGGCTCTAAGTCCAAATCTGTGTCATGCATAATAGACACAAAGGAGACAGCGAACTTGCCCCTAGCTTCTTGTTTTGTCTTCTTTGCTTTGTTAGTGATTACCAAAGGTTTTGAAGAAGATTTGAGGGAGACGACGAAAAGAGAATGACTGCACTCTTCGGGTTTGCTGGAAGGTTTATTTTCTTCCGACGATTACTGAGGAGCCTTGCCCTTATCTTTCTGGGGATTTTCGGCAAGGGGCGTTGTTTATTCCTCCTGTTCTTCTTTTCTGTCTTTATACATCTGAGCATCTGCAAAATGGACATCTCTGCCTTTGAAGGACTTTTTGTCTGCAAACACTTGATGTATCAACCCGTCGTTGCCAACGAACTTGATGAATTGATGTAGAGTTGAAGGGACGACACCATTCTCGTGCATCCAGGGGCGTCCAAGAAGGATATTGCAGCATGAAGGGGTCTATTTGCATATACAGTGACTTCAGAAATAAGATCACCGATTTGCAACTTGAACCTGATTTTGCCGATAGGCCTTTGAGCGTTCCCGTCATATCCGAAGATAGATACAGACATGTGACTCAGCTTACTAGGTGGGATGCCCAACTCTTCGAGTGCCGAAGTAGAAATGAGGTTGAGTGCAGAACCCAGGTCGATCTGGACTCCGTGTACTGGTACCTCTCGGACATACCCCGTGGAGTACAAGGGTCGGTTGTGCTTTGTCTCGTCTAGCAGGAGATCATCCTTATTCAAGGCAATTATTGCACTTGCTGCTTTTTGAATCGAGAGGCATTCAATGCTTGATCCCTCAACTTTCTTCTTTTATCCCTTTGAGGAAGCACTTGAGTTTTTGACCCTATAGACCATTTCAATTTGTAGGACTTGTGGGGCATGTTTGTCGATATCCGCATTCAGCCTTTATAATTCTGAAATGAGACTATCACGAGTTTGTGGAGACATTCGAAATAAGTCAAAGATGTGCAGTCGTGCAGATATGTGTTTGAAGTGTTCAATCAAGTTGTACTTGAAAGCCTCTTTCGGTCTTGCATTTTCATTATTGTTGCCACTTGGGGCGTTTAGAACTTGCGTTCCTGAAAGATTTACATAAGAAGAAGAAGGTTGGTTGTAATTCTTATGGTAATCCTGGCCAGAGCAGGTACCTCTACCAACTTCAAAAGCTTCTAGAGAATGGTCTTCTTTTGGAAGATCACTCTTGGGATCGAGGGGTTGATCCTTGTCATTTACTGAAGACGTCTCTGTAGCAGTATTGCCGTCTTCAGTGATTGCATTGCACGGAGCATTTTTCGGGAACAAGTCTTGAACAGCATCCAGCAACTTCTCTTCTTTGTTGAGCAATTTATCGGTCCAGACATCGTGTATGAGATCGGGTATCTGGGACCAATCGACCGGATTTTCATTGAAGAAGACTTCATCGGTTGGAGCTTCTTTAAGATGATCAGTTAGAAGAGGTGTGACCTCTGATATCACGGTTTCAGGAGACGAAGGCTGAGAAGATGATATCTCAGTGGAAGTCACCTCGGAAGATGTAGCTCCGGAAGATATACTACCAGTTGGGGAGTACGTGTCTTCGGCAGATGAAGCTTTAGAGGCACTATCATCCTGAGCTATCGCATTGCAGGTTATCCCGATAGGAGATGCCCCCGGTATAGACTGTTGGGAGTCGAACTCATCCTCGAATGTAAGAGGATCATTAATCCAGTAGTTTTCTCCATTTTCATGAGTTGAATGAGGAAGTTCCCGTTGATTTTCAGGGATTTCTAGTTCTGGATTTTGATCATGACGAAGGTCATTGATGCGATCCTGCTCCCTCTCTATGGCAAGATGTTGCAAGATTCTTGGTTATTCTTTAAGATTAAGCATAGGAGCCAAATCTTCTTCGTCATCTGCTCCTTGTGGTTCATCAATGTTGGGTTCCACTAGAGCACTTGCTTGTGCTGGATCAACAACATTTTCTTGAACAACGTCTTGGCCTTCTTCATCATTGGACCAAGATCCTTGTGGCTGTAATGGGTTATACTAGATTACTGGCATAAGATGAGACTCGGGAATCCATTCCTTATCGAAGAGGTATTACCTATTTCAAGGGATTCCTCCCACTCATCGGTATCACTGCAGTATCACTGGACTTATATCTATCCATGGAGAATCCAATTACCGAGTTGCAGGAGTATGATACCCCCTGCGTAGTTTCATTTCTGTAATGAGGTGGCATGAAATCACCAGGGGTGAATTTTCTTATCGCCTTCGAAGCCTTGGGAAGGAATTCTTCTGTCATCCCTAGTGAAACAGTGGAAGAGGTTTCTACTCTTTCAGAGACTTCTTGTTTTGGTTGAGTCTTCTCTTGCTGTTTGAGCTTGCGAAGTTGTCTCTTGGCTTGCCTTCGCTGTTGAGCGGTCGGCTTTGTTTTGACTATCTCCCAATTTTCATCTTCTAGAAGATCGGGATGCACCCATATGGGTTGTCCATCTGGTGTTGGATAAGGAACCAACTCTTGGGACGTTTGAGCCATTTTTATCACCTTGAATGAAGTAGTGACTTTCTCCTTTGGTTACTTTGATGTTTGCTCACATGACACCATGTTAACGGAGGCAGACCCGTAGTTTTTGTCAAAGGTGATGACTCCATTTTTCCATATCTCATTGATCTTCTCTCACAACAAAGCATTGATTGAGAGGAAGCGAGACCATCTGGTGGTATGGACAATACCGGGGATACTTGGTTTTGCCAACATCTCCCGGTCTTTTGGGCTCGGGCAAGGTGAGTTTGTCGTTTGCTAAGAGAGCCTCAAAAATTTATTCAACATCTTCATCGTACGGGTATTTCTTTTATACTCGTTCCTTGAAGGCATCAGAGAGTTCAAGTCTTTTACCTGTAGCTTTGTTTTCAACTTTTTTTGGCTGCTAAGGAGCTGACTTGGTTTGTACATTAAGAACCTCATTTTTCTTTTGTTTCGAGGTTGTAATGGCAGTCGGCTCTTTCTTTGATGATTTCTGGCTGTTGAGGTCTTTGATCACCGTTTCAGCCTCCATTGAAGCTTCTAGGAGTTCTTCCAGGTTCTTTGGTTTGTTGCCGATGATCATGGATCGGATCCTTGCTCTCATGTTGTTACAGCAGATGTCGACTAGCGACGCTTGTGGCAGTACATCTGAGCACTTGTACGCCATTGCCTTCCACTTGTTAATGAAGTCGTATGTTGACTCATTCTCTCCCTATTTTAGGCTGCAGAGTTGAGCCATAGTAACAGGATGATCCTCACCTTTGAAGTGACTTAGGAAGCGTGTCTCCAGCATGGCCCAGTTTTGGATGGAGTCCTCCGGCAGAGTAGAGTACCAATCAAAGGCCGTACATTTTAGGGTACTTGCAAAGAGAAGAATCTTGAGGGCATCTTGATCCGCTATAGCTCCCGTCAGGTTCTTGAAATGGATGACATGCTATCTAGCAGAACCTTTCCCCGTATATGTTTGGAGAGTAGGTTGTTTAAATTTTGCAGGGAACGGAACCGAGTCCATCCATAGGGGATAGGGTGGCTTGATCCCATGTTCCTTTAGTGTATCCTCTTCTTTTGCTTTGGCGAGGATATCGTCAGCGTCCTTTTTGGTAAGGGCGCGTGACTCATTGTTTTCTGCATTGGCCTCGTCATCTTGATGACTCGGAGGAGCTTGATTATTTTCTTGATGCTGAAAAAAGCGAGAAGAAGATTTTCCATGAGAGTTTCGATCCTCTGCTAACCTTGCTCCAATTGTTGGATGCGTGCGATCGTCTCATCAGGAGGTGGATTGTGAGGTGGCTCAGAGTTTGTAGCCAGGACATTCATCCCTCGAGATTCGAATGAAGAAATCGTCTTGGTGACTAAGCTAGGGATCATTCTTTTGGTAGAAGAGCTTGAGGAAGGGTTACTCCGATGTCCTTGGTTTGAAGGAGCAGAGGATTCTTCCAGATGTCTTCATGTCCAGGAGACACTGCGAGTCACCGGACGTTTGACACGAATTTTGGTTGCTGATTTTTGGCGTCTTCTGGTTTTGCCAACCATATGGATAGCGACAATTTGGTCGGGTCTTTCTTTTTCGACCCATTTTTTAGAGACCTGGAGGGTGGAATGCTGGATTCTTTGCTTCTCTAGTCTCTTTTGTCGATATGCCGCGCGGCGACGTATACGATAAGAAATTTGAGCTTCGGTGAGCTCTGGCTGGGCTTTGACGATGAAGGATGTAGTCCCTCGTGCACAGCAGCCAAGCTTGTCTTCTTTGAAGCTAGGCATGGACAGGATTCAGATGTGGTCCTTTGCCTGGCGTAGTTAGGTTTTGAATTTCGCGAGTTCGACCCCTGTTGAAATAAAGATTCGACTCGCAGGAGTGCAGGCTTCAGCAGGTTTTTGCGGAGGCCTCATGATGCATGATTTGATTTTGGGCTTGTAAAAGCAAGTCGGCTCATGTTGGGTTGATTTGTTCATTTGGCAGAGGGTAGGTTTCTCCTCTTTCACGTAAGAGAGAGGGTAGAACTGGTTCTCCTTGAGAGGGGCCAGGTATGCTGGCTTTATAGATGTTTGGGACCTCCTTTGTTTTGATGAAGGCCTCGGGGACCAGGTCTTGGGGTAGACCTGGTATCTTGTAGATTGAGGCTTCTTGGGAGTGCCACGGGCTTCAGGCTTTGATGGACCCGAAAAAGGGGGAATCTTCCGTCCTCTCCCTCCGCACCCCGGGGGCTGACCTGGGTCTCGGCGGAGGAGGGAAGATCTCGGGCATCGACATTTTTTGTACGGGTATGCCAGATTTACTTTCTACTTGGAATTTGGAATAGTGATAATCCGGAGATTCACCTTCACAAGTGGAAAGGAAATCAATCCTTTTTTCTAACTTTTCAAATTGCATAAATATTAAGAAAAGAGACAAGTTTTTAGAATGCCGTAAGAGGCGTTTTTGTTTGTTTGCCGTGAAAGGGGATTTTGCCGTGAAAGGCGATTTTACAAAACTCATCAAATGTGAAAGACAAGAATTGTGATTTCTTTTTGTCTCTTTAAGAAATACAAACTACAGTAGAAAAGGAAGAAAAGAGATCTAACTTCTCAGGAGATTGTGAGGACACGTTGAGATCGACGGTCGCAAGTCATGTATGGGCTTCGCCATCGTCCTTCAAATGAGAACGTGTGATGCTTTGATTCTTTGGCTTGGCTCCTAACCTCAGTTTTTTAAAGGACAAGGACCTATATCCAATGAAAAATCGAGTAAACGGGCTGAAAAGCCGCGTTTAGGCCATGTTGGAGAAGGAGGTGACCTTGGGGGGGGGGGGGGGGGGGGGGTGGCCCCCCTAGGGACGTT
Source organism: Umbellularia californica (assembly GCA_028538565.1). Taxonomy (NCBI): domain Eukaryota; kingdom Viridiplantae; phylum Streptophyta; class Magnoliopsida; order Laurales; family Lauraceae; genus Umbellularia; species Umbellularia californica. Next base: position 34,295,543 of record JAPQWN010000004.1, read on the forward strand.
GATCACCTTGTGGTGCTTCCGGGAGCAAAGCAGCAGGACTTCGTCTCTCTCTTGGATTTTCTGGATTTTCAGAGCTTGCACTTGGGATCTATTTTTTTTCCTCTTTTCTTTCTTGGAATGGACCTCCTTTTATAGGCTTTTGGTAGTCATGAGGTGTTTATTGGCATTGATGGCCATGATGAAAGAATTGATGAGGAGTTACAAGTTGATTTTGTAACTCCTTTTTCAAGGCTTGTGATTGGCCGATGAAGGTAGTGGGCATTTAATCACTTTTATGCTTCATGATGATGGGAGTTTCATGGGTTTAATGCCATGATTGCTTGGATTTGTAACTCCCAAATGCTTGGTTCTGATTGGGCCGTCCAAAATAATGAGTTAATGACTGCTTTAATGGGTCAATTAACGACATTAAGTGGTTGCCAAGGCATGTGAAGAGTCGCGGGCCGCGCTGCGCCTTTTGAAATTCTTCTTGCGATCATCACGGGTGGATCCACGCATTATTTGATGTCGGATTGCGATGCAATTTCAGACATTGATTGATGTTGGCTGGCCGGTGACATCTGTCTTGTCGATTTCACGATCGGTCGGACAGAAAGTGCACTTTCTTGGTCAGCCGGTTGGCGATCTTGAGACGATCGGTGATGATTTCATGCTTTTGACGGCGGATCCGAGATGCCGACGAAGATCAGTAGTTTTGATGCACCAAACATTGGATTTTCAGAAAATCACAGAGGCCAGAACACCCGAAACGCGAAAAGAATCGAAAACGGACACTTCGGCGCAAAATCCGGCGACCCGGATTTCCAGGGTCGCCGGGCGACCCTGGGCCAGGGTCGCCGGGCGACCTTGGGCCAAGGTCACCGGCGACCATGGGGCTTCGGCCCATTTGGTCGCCGAGCGTCGTTTCGGCCGTTTTTTCATCTTTTTCGTCCCTTTTTTCTTCTGTATTTTTCTTGACTTTTTTCCTCAATTATTGACTTGATTTTCTTGAAGAAATCTTGACGAGAACCCTCGCGAAATCGGAGCACAAAGTTTCCTATTTTTCGGGAAAGCCGAAGACTTTGTAGCCGATTTTCCGTCAAGCATCGAAACTAGATCAAACGATGTCGGAATGACCTGAAAATTGAGGTGAAGCTTCTTGAGCAGTGGATAGGACCAACCATGGGCTTTTATTTGAGTTTTGAAGCCGTTTGGAGTCCCATCGATGCTTCACTTGATTTTGCTGCGGGGAAAATGCCGAGCTTTGATATGTGGTCAAACGATGTCCGATTGACCTGAAATTTGATGGGGAGCCTATTGGAGTCATTTTGAGACGTTCCATGGGCTCCATTTTGGATATCATGGTCCCGGGTTGCTCCGTCGCCGGTAGGCTTGATTTTCTCTCGGAGCATCGAAACCTGGTCAAACGTTGTCGGAATGACCTGAAATTTGACGTGCAGCCTTTTGGAAGTATGTTGAAGACACTCATGTATTTTGTTTGATGAGTGATGGCTTCGGTGGTTGCCGCTGCCGGGAGCACCTGTTTAGCTGTCGGAGCGGTGAAGTTGGGCCAAACGATGTCGGAATGACCCAAAGCCTCAGGTGTACCCATCTTTTAGCTGTCTTGAAGGATCTCTCAGTTTCTGTCTGATTCTGACAAAATCTGATGCTTGAAGTAGCCTTGCCTATTTTTAGTAGGATGTAGCTTCAGGAGGCTTCTTGATGTTGAGGAGACATATTGACTTTTTTGGTGTCAACAAATGCCCCCGCGAGGTACAGCGACGAGTAGCTTTTTGGAGTCGATGTGCCTCGAAAAGAAACTTGGAGGAAAGATTCCGACTTGACCGAGAGTCTTGAGCATTTTTTTTTTTTTTTTGAATAGCCTTCTGAGTTTCCGGGGGAATTTTATGGTAGTGAGAGGGATCACGTACCATCTCAAGGCAAAGTTTTGAAAATGACATGGGGTATTTGGATTTTGGGTTTTGGATTTTGGTTTTTTGACCTTGTGACCTAACAAGCTGTATGTGGCAGGTTAGGGGGTCGGGGTTTGATTTTGATTTTGACCTTGTGACCCAACAAGTTGTATGTGGCAGGTTGGGGGGTTTGATTTTGGTTTTGGTCTTGTGACCTAACAAGCTGTATGTGGCGAGCTAGGAGACCGAAATTTGGTTTTGTGAAATGTCAATTTCAAGATTTTGGCTCAATTTGGTTCATGAGGTTGGATGGTTTGGTTTTTGGAAACTCATGGGACTTTCTTTTTTCTTTTTTTTTGAATGATCCCATCAACTCAAAAGAGGAATGGGACTCTTTTTTTTTTTTGCTCTTTTCTCTTTTTTTTTTTTTTTTTTTGCTCTTGGTAAGCGGAATATTTTGACTAAAAGCCAATTTTAGTGCCTAGGTGGTCAAACCTGGCTCATATGGGCTAACCCATGGGACCTTAGGCTTTGGAGATGGCCTAGATCTCATATGGTGTCATATTTGTAAAGAATATCTAAAAATATATCTTTTGTGTAGAGAATATCTAAAAATATCTTTACTTGGAGAGAATTTCTCAAAATATCTTTCTTTTTGGGAAAGTAGCTAAATTTTAGCACTTACCTCCTTTCTTTTTCCTTGTTTCCTCTTTTGGCTTGCTCTCTTCTATAAAAGCAAGAGGGTTGATGCTTTTGCTCTATTGCTTTCTTTTTGCAAGAAATCTTCAAGAGTTCTTTCTCTTCTTCAAGGATCTCCAAGCTTTTCTTCTTCTTCTCCATCAATGGCTTCAAGTAAGTTTTCTTCCTCGTCAAGAATATCCATTGTAGAAAATAGCTTCTTCATTTTTTTTCTTCTTCTTCTTTTTCTTTTCTTTTCTCTTTTTCTTCTTTTCTTTTCCCTTTTTCTTCTTTTCTTTCCTCCTTTTTTTTTTATGCACGTTTTCCCTTCTTTTTTTTTTCGTGCTTCTCTTTTTTTTTCTTTTCACGGTTTTCTCTTTTTTTTTTTTTTTAAACCGTGTACTCTCTTTTTTTCTGTTTTTTTTTCCCCACGCTGATTTCTTTTTTTTTTCAGCGTCTTTCTTTTCTTTCTTTTTTTTTTTTTTGCTGTTTTTTTTTTGTTTTTTTTTTTTTCTTCTGGCTGTACGGACAAGTCCGTACGGACCTGACCGTACTGCCACGTGGCAGTGGGCCACGGCCTGTGGGCCAAAATTTTTTTATTTTTTTTTCCTGAGATGTTTTTTTTTCTCTTTCTTTCTTTTTCTTTTTCCTTGTTTGCTCACTATGATAATGAGGCTATGCAATTTCAATATGTATGCATTTTTTTGTTTGATGCATCAAGATAGAAGGCTAGAGTCTCTAGGTCAAGCCAACATGATTTTTGACTTGGACAAAGTTTGATTGGTTTTGACCAAATTGGGTTGGAATTGGTCAAACTTTGGTCAAGGTTTTCCTAGCATCTAATGCATGATGATATATTTGTGATGCATGAGTTTTGGTAAATAGACTTCGAAGTATGATGATGCATACCTGAAAATCTTTTGCAAGTGTTGGGATTTTGAGCTCGCAGCGATATTGAGCTCTTTCTCGGTCTTGCTGGATTTTGAGGAAGTTTTCCAATTTTTGGATTCTGAAGCTCGCAGCAATGTTGAGCTCTTTTCCAGATTTTGCGGAAGTTTGATGAGATTGGCTCGTTCTCGCAGCGATGTTGAGTTCAAGCCATCTTTGAGAATTCTCCACTGACTATGAGCTCGCAGCGATCTTGAGCTCATCTTCAGGCTTCCTGTCTTTTTCGGAGTATGTTCCTTTTCTTTGGAATTGCCCCGGAACCATGTCAAAATTTTGCTAGAATTTTTTATAGCAGAATTCTGTCATTTTGATGTTGATTGATCTTTTCTCTTCCATCTTTTGCAGGTAGTTCTTCTAGAACGAACAAAGGTAAAGGTCATGTTACTGACGCACCTCGTCGGTCTGCTAGATCTTCTAATGCTGCCGTTCAGCAGGCTTGGGAGAAGGTCCAGTTTGTGGAGAAAAACTTGGAAGAATGTGATTCCCTCAATCGTGATGAGATGAGACAGCGATTGATCGCTCTCAAGGATGAGGAGCTCTATAAGATCATGGTAAGCAGCCGTTCCTGGGTTACGGACGATCAGAGCGTTGTGCTCAAGCCTACCTTCTTCTTCGGTGATGCAGTCCCCAACGACTTGACATACCAAAGGAGATGTTTTCAATTCTCTTACACAGCAGATGGTGAGGAGAGAACTATTTCTACACGGTCGTCTTTTGATCGGACCATCTCGATCCTGAGCCTTTCTCCCACGTGCCCTAAGAGGGAAGATCCTCCGAGTTGGGTGAAGAGGACCAGTGTGATCAAGACCGGGGTTTTTGTTGGTGGACCTTCCGGTTTTGCTGAGAAGCCACCTGTCCGTATGGACGTGTTGATGCCAGCCAGTGGCTACCAAGGTTCTGATCATTTATCGGTTGATTTGAGACCGGTGGGCCTTGGCGTTTTTCGGGGTGACGGCAGCAATTGGGTGAAGCCTTTTCGACTTCGTAGCCGTTTCAGTGCTGACTCGAGCTGGGAGTCATGGACTGATCACACCTTGAGGATTGGTGAGGCCGTTCTTCGGGAGGCCAAGATTTTTGATACGGTTCGCGCTTTTCGGCAAACCGTCGTTTTCTCCGATGAGGCTTTCATGGCCATGCTGGAGTCATTCCTTCCACAAACCAACACCTTCATTGTGACGAATGGTGAGATTGGTTTTTCTTTGAAGGAGCTGAGCGCCATCACCGGGTTGCCTATCCTCGGCAAACTCTATGAGGAGTTTATGCCTATTGACAGCGTCCTTGAGGAGCAGTCTGAGGAGTTTAGGCTTGCGTACTTTCTGTCACGACCCCAAACCCGGGGTCCGTGAATTGAGAGTTATGTTTCTCCCAAGATCCGCGTGTGTGAGGATTACAAATTCATTCCAACACACTCTGAATATTTAGCGGAAGCTTTCGTGGTGTTGCGACTCGGAGTCCGTGGCCATTGGATTCCGCACCGCACTCAACCCAAGCATATAATCATCTTATCATTGATCCATCTCAGACTGGAATAAACCATCATAATAAAAGTACAGAGCTGACAGTAACAGGGTATTACATTCCCATATATGTTCAAGTTACAAATAACAATGTGTATTAATTACAAATCCCAAGAAAAAGGCTAATAGAAGCCATACAAGAAAACAAGCTAATGATCACTACCCATATGTGACGTAATACCGATGTCAAACTCAATGTCTACATGACATAGCCGACAAACAACTTGTAAGCTCATGGCTCCACCGCCAACACGTACACTCATCTCGGGTGAAGAAATCTGAACCTGAGTACCAAAGTAGTGGGTCAGACACGACGGTCTGGCAGGTGGGTGAAAAGATATAACAATATACTGAATGGTAAAACATGAAATAAATCATACTGTCTGATCAAAATTGTACATAATAAAATGTATCGGAAATCATGAGTATCTGACGAAATCATGTATTCATATAAAACGGGTATGAAACACGGATATTAGGCAAAGCATGTATTCCTTTAAAGCATGTATAAAACATGAACATTTTACAAATCGGGAACTCATTTAAAACGTGTATAAACAATAAACATTTTACAAATCGGGTACTCATTTAAAGCATGTACAAACAATAAACATTTTACAAATCGGGTACTCATTTGAAGCATGTACAAACAATAAACATTTTTCAAATCGGGTATTCATTTGAAACATGTACAAATACTGGACATTTCACAAATCGGGAATTCATTTAAAAATGTGTATAAACAATAAACATCTTTCAAATCGGGTACTCATTTAAAGCGTGTATAAACAATAAACATTTTACAAATCGGGTACTCATTTAAAGCATGTACAAACAATAAACATTTTACAAATCGGGTACTCATTTAAAGCATGTACGAACAATATACATTTTTCAAATCGGGGACTCATTTAAAACATGTATAAACAATAAGCATTTCACAAATCGGGGACTCATTTAAAACATGTATAAACAATAAACATTTCCCTAATCGGGAACTCTTTTAAAACATGGATAAACAATAAACACTTCCCTAATCGGGAACTCTTTTAGAACATGGATAAACAATAAACATTTCCCAAATCGGGGACTCATTTAAAGCATGAAGAATTAATGCATCCTTTATTAAGAAAAGACATGATCAATATAAAACAGTACGGGTAACAAGGATCAGGAACTATCAAGATGGCAACCACACAAAGCTAAATCCTCTATCACCGAAGTGACTAGAGTATCGGGCGTTGACCTCGGTCACCGTAGTGAGGAGGTACAACAAAATTCACATATACATATACAATAATACGGGACGGGACCACGGTGGCAAACCGGGTATCGGAAATCACGGTAGCGAACCGGATATCGGGAACCACGGGAGCGAGCCGGGTATCGGGACGGGACCACGGTTAATAAACCGGGTATCGGGATCCATGCTGCAGCTGGCGGGACAAGTGGGGAATCTCCAAGTCAGTGGATCAGACTGACAAGGTTATCCAAGCTTAGTAGTGCCGACTCATAGGTTATATGCAAGCAAACAAAACAAATACATGTATGCAAGTTCTCTTTTAGCTCATGGGCTCGCACTACAAAGCTCTGGCCCCCTATTGCCTCAAGGTTTTACTCTCATGGGTCATATACAAGAAATCAAATCCAATAAATACACGTGACGGGACGGGGTGCTCATAAGCACAAAAGCATATCTGTATCGGTCGGGCATGTACGGGCTAACAACAATGCTAAAAACATGAATTTCAGTACTGTCGGGCAAGTCTAGTCATAAAACACGAGATTTCAAGTGTACAAGTGAAATTCGGTCAAAATAAAGCATGAATGGATTTCTCATATTCTCCGGGCCAAGTGTTGAAAGTCCAAGATTTGAATCAATGTAACTAGGGTCCCGTATGTTACGTTTGACATACATTTGGTACTCTTTAAGAATTGAAAACATTCCGGGGCCTTATATACATTAACAAATCTAAAAGACCTAAGCAACACAGTCATGGTAATGGAATTTCTTCTTCTGTACAGTTCCTCACTCTCCTCCAATATAGTTCCCTATGGTTCCTCAAGAAGAAAACAATACAATTGCTGTCGGTCAGCTCCTCGGTTGGCTGTCGGTCAGCCGAACTGGGATGTCGGCTAGCCGACAGCTGACCGACGCTGACTGTCAGCTCTACACACATCAGGAAGTTTGTTGCTCTCTGGAAAATGAACCGAAAGATTTGTCGGTTGGATCTCGGTCGACCGAACTAGGGAGTTCGGTCAGCCGACAGCTAACCGACAGATTTCCTGATGGAAATCTGCTCTCTGGAATTGGAACCGAGAGGGTTTCGGTCCACCTCGGTTGGCTGTCGGTTAACCGACGGGCTGACCGACAGCTGACCGACGTTACTGCGGACACAGAATTCTGAAGCTGTTTTCAGTCCCTTCTTTCTCCAAACACTCCTCATTTTCAAGGGTCAGATCCCTGTAATAAAGTGAGTTAAAAGATCCTCCATCTCAAACAATCAAAACTTCATTCTCAACACTTCAAATTCCCCATTCAACTACATCCATCCTTCCATCAAATCATCCATTCCATTCACATTCAACCCAAAGAAATCCATCACATGAAACAAGTCAAAACTTAGTATTATCAAGATACCCTTTTCAAGAATGCAATGTACTAGAAAGATACACTAAAGAGTGTATTTCAAATCTCAATAAAAGCATGTCATGAAGTAAAGCATAAGTAATGAAAATCATTAATGAAAGCTACACATTTGTATAAAACATGATCAATGAAAATAAATCATTTCATCCACTTGCCTTGGGTCCAATGCTAATCAAATCAACCACCAATCACTTCTCCAAGCTATAAATCACCAATCTAAACAAAACCCCCAAAAGAAACCCATCTTAGAACCCTAAAATGGCAAAACCAAATCAAAACAAAAGGAAAGTCTCCAATAATCAAAACAAAGCTTCTTAAAGGCTAGGAAAACACAAATCCAAAAGATTACAAGGATTCCTTACTTGGAAGTTCTTCAAAAAGCAAGAGGTTGCTCAAAGGAAATCTTGAAAAGCTTGGTTTTCTTCAAAAATGGTGTCAATGGATAGCTCTTGAGATGAGGATGAAAATGGTGGAGTCTAATCATGGTTTGGCATTGTTTGGTGGTGCTATGAGATGGAGGAAACAAGAAAGAGATGGAGAAAGCCATGGCTGCTGGGGCTGCTCCTCTCTTAGAAATTAGGTCAAGGAAGAAGAGAAGAGAAGAGGTGGGTTCCTCTTATAACAAAGGGGAGATGGGTCCCACAACTTAAAACATTTGCCGGGCTAAAAACATGCATTTCGGGACCTCAAATCGATTCGACGAAGAAGACAAAGTTGTTCGTTGAAATAACTACTTTCCAAAAAGTATATTTTCCCCAATTTCTGGAATTTTCGAAATTTATGGACAGATTTAGTGAAAATTGTCATTTTTGCCCTTTTTCTCGAAAAACGCAATTTCTGAGTATTTATTCAAGACGGTCAAAACATGAAAGTTGTTTGTAACAACAAAATGGGTCAAAAGGAATAAAATTTGGAATTTTTAGAAACCAAATATAAATTCTCACAAAATACAATTTACAAGGGTCGGGTCAAAACAAAGTCAACGTCTTTTAAAATTCTCCAAAGTTATGAAAAATCTATTCAAACTCAAAAACTCAATCAAACAATCACTAAACCCATCGAGAAACCAAATCACGATTAAAACCACACTAAACCAAGAAATTAGGGGTCGGGTTCTCACATCCTCCCCCCCTTAGAACATTTGGTCCTCCAAATGAACTAAACAAATCCAAAACAAGTGGGGATATTAATCCGCACTTCGAAAACAAAATCACAAATCAAAACTCCAAAACGGTCCTCTCGAAAACATCTGAACTCGCTGGGTCGCCCTCGTGGTAGAACCCCTTGGTCAACTATCAACGGTCGTCAAACCTTCTTCCACTGGCTCGGATCCGTCACTGTCCTGTCACTCTGACTGCTCAAGGAATTCTCCAACTCTGACTCCTTCTAAGTTCAACCAAGTCTCTTGTTTCTAAACACCTTGATACTGAAAATCCTTGGAACCATTTTGTCGACTTCATCGCAACTATCGAAGCTAGGGTTTCACATCCACTGCACAATCTTCAAGGTTAACTCTTGCTAGCTTTAATTCTTTCTGCTCGTTGCTCTTGATCCTCTGTACAATATTCGGTCTCTGACACTAACATGTTTGTCCCTTCACTATGCTTTAGTATTTGGAGCTCCGTGCTCACTCTTGCAACTGCTCTGCCAAGTCTACCTTTCCTAATAAAATCCAAAATAACTGATTTCCTGCTCCGTATATATGTACATTGAAATCCGATGCTCCTCGTGTCGATAAAATCTGCAAAGATCTTCGTTGTCGGGCGATCAAGTAGAGATTCTTCCTGCAGTCAACTCCTTCATTAGTTACTGAAATCCAACTCCAAAAGCTTCTAACCACACAATGACACATCCTGCTGGGTCTACTCCTCCATATGGCTGCACTTGTTGAAAATCCTAAAATAATTCTCCGACAAACCTCGTCAAATTCTAGGAATCTCTAATTCTGGACATCTCCTTGGAGCTCTACTAATTGAAAACTTGTCTCTAAACATCTGTACTGTTCCTGTACAACTGCCAATGTTGGTCCAAGAGGATGAAGATTCTGACTCACTCCGATGTACCGTAACTCTATCTCTGTCGTAGAACACTGCACCTAGTGTCATTCTTCTCCAGGTCTTCTAACCGGACTTGTCTGTAGGCTATGATTCTCCCGTTGTATCTGTACTATGCTCAAACTGATATTCCAAAAGTCCGTAAAGTTTGCAAGGTCTCCTCTGTCATAAAACCAGGTAACAATCCATTCTGTACACAGCTCTCTACACCATAGCTGAAAGTTTTCTTCCTATCATTTAACCACACACTGATGCATTCTACTGAGTCAACTTCACCATCATTCTGGAATCATTAAAAATCTTCTAGCACTTCTCCGCCAAGAGTTCATCAAATTCGAGAAATTTCTTGCTTTTGGTAACCACTTGAATCTCTATCAACTGAAAATCATCTCAAACTTCCTGAAATCCACCATTTGTCTAGTTTCTGTAGCCTTTTGGTTTAGGAAAATATTCCAGATTTATCCAAAATCCACACTTACTTGCCTGGCGCACCATCTGACGGTACACGATCAACTGAAATTGGGTCTCAATATGCTGTTCACATTCCTTGTTGACTAACAACTGCTCACAAACTCCTTTGCTAGCTCCATCTGTAACATCGAAAAGCTGGGAATTCTGCCAAAGTCCTCCGAGATCCACATGCTAAAACCACCAAACTCTAACTCTCTGGCGCGAAAACAAGAAAAAAGCACTGAATGTGGGTGTGGAGACATTAAATCCTCCCCCACTAGAAAAGAATTTGGTCCCCCAAATTCCCTAGCAAGAACAAAAAGGAAGAGACAAGAAGGGTCTCCCCCACTAGAAAGAAAACAAATCCGAACCAAAACAGAATGGCATCTAGCCAAAACAAGACAAAAAAAATCTAACGGTTTCCTCACCACACGTCTTAAAGTTCCTAGAGTGTTTTATTTCCTAGAAACTTGCCCGCTCTGATACCAGTCTGTCACGACCCCAAACCCGGGGTCCGTGAATTGAGAGTTATGTTTCTCCCAAGATCCGCGTGTGTGAGGATTACAAATTCATTCCAACACACTCTGAATATTTAGCGGAAGCTTTCGTGGTGTTGCGACTCGGAGTCCGTGGCCATTGGATTCCGCACCGCACTCAACCCAAGCATATAATCATCTTATCATTGATCCATCTCAGACTGGAATAAACCATCATAATAAAAGTACAGAGCTGACAGTAACAGGGTATTACATTCCCATATATGTTCAAGTTACAAATAACAATGTGTATTAATTACAAATCCCAAGAAAAAGGCTAATAGAAGCCATACAAGAAAACAAGCTAATGATCACTACCCATATGTGACGTAATACCGATGTCAAACTCAATGTCTACATGACATAGCCGACAAACAACCTGTAAGCTCATGGCTCCACCGCCAACACGTACACTCATCTCGGGTGAAGAAATCTGAACCTGAGTACCAAAGTAGTGGGTCAGACACGACGGTCTGGCAGGTGGGTGAAAAGATATAACAATATACTGAATGGTAAAACATGAAATAAATCATACTGTCTGATCAAAATTGTACATAATAAAATGTATCGGAAATCATGAGTATCTGACGAAATCATGTATTCATATAAAACGGGTATGAAACACGGATATTAGGCAAAGCATGTATTCCTTTAAAGCATGTATAAAACATGAACATTTTACAAATCGGGAACTCATTTAAAACGTGTATAAACAATAAACATTTTACAAATCGGGTACTCATTTAAAGCATGTACAAACAATAAACATTTTACAAATCGGGTACTCATTTGAAGCATGTACAAACAATAAACATTTTTCAAATCGGGTATTCATTTGAAACATGTACAAATACTGGACATTTCACAAATCGGGAATTCATTTAAAAATGTGTATAAACAATAAACATCTTTCAAATCGGGTACTCATTTAAAGCGTGTATAAACAATAAACATTTTACAAATCGGGTACTCATTTAAAGCATGTACAAACAATAAACATTTTACAAATCGGGTACTCATTTAAAGCATGTACGAACAATATACATTTTTCAAATCGGGGACTCATTTAAAACATGTATAAACAATAAGCATTTCACAAATCGGGGACTCATTTAAAACATGTATAAACAATAAACATTTCCCTAATCGGGAACTCTTTTAAAACATGGATAAACAATAAACACTTCCCTAATCGGGAACTCTTTTAGAACATGGATAAACAATAAACATTTCCCAAATCGGGGACTCATTTAAAGCATGAAGAATTAATGCATCCTTTATTAAGAAAAGACATGATCAATATAAAACAGTACGGGTAACAAGGATCAGGAATTATCAAGATGGCAACCACACAAAGCTAAATCCTCTATCACCGAAGTGACTAGAGTATCGGGCGTTGACCTCGGTCACCGTAGTGAGGAGGTACAACAAAATTCACATATACATATACAATAATACGGGACGGGACCACGGTGGCAAACCGGGTATCGGGAATCACGGTAGCGAACCGGATATCGGGAACCACGGGAGCGAGCCGGGTATCGGGACGGGACCACGGTTAATAAACCGGGTATCGGGATCCATGCTGCAGCTGGCGGGACAAGTGGGGAATCTCCAAGTCAGTGGATCAGACTGACAAGGTTATCCAAGCTTAGTGGTGCCGACTCATAGGTTATATGCAAGCAAACAAAACAAATACATGTATGCAAGTTCTCTTTTAGCTCATGGGCTCGCACTACAAAGCTCTGGCCCCCTATTGCCTCAAGGTTTTACTCTCATGGGTCATATACAAGAAATCAAATCCAATAAATACACGTGACGGGACGGGGTGCTCATAAGCACAAAAGCATATCTGTATCGGTCGGGCATGTACGGGCTAACAACAATGCTAAAAACATGAATTTCAGTACTGTCGGGCAAGTCTAGTCATAAAACACGAGATTTCAAGTGTACAAGTGAAATTCGGTCAAAATAAAGCATGAATGGATTTCTCATATTCTCCGGGCCAAGTGTTGAAAGTCCAAGATTTGAATCAATGTAACTAGGGTCCCGTATGTTACGTTTGACATACATTTGGTACTCTTTAAGAATTGAAAACATTCCGGGGCCTTATATACATTAACAAATCTAAAAGACCTAAGCAACACAGTCATGGTAATGGAATTTCTTCTTCTGTACAGTTCCTCACTCTCCTCCAATATAGTTCCCTATGGTTCCTCAAGAAGAAAACAATACAATTGCTGTCGGTCAGCTCCTCGGTTGGCTGTCGGTCAGCCGAACTGGGATGTCGGCTAGCCGACAGCTGACCGACGCTGACTGTCAGCTCTACACACATCAGGAAGTTTGTTGCTCTCTGGAAAATGAACCGAAAGATCTGTCGGTTGGATCTCGGTCGACCGAACTAGGGAGTTCGGTCAGCCGACAGCTAACCGACAGATTTCCTGATGGAAATCTGCTCTCTGGAATTGGAACCGAGAGGGTTTCGGTCCACCTCGGTTGGCTGTCGGTTAACCGACGGGCTGACCGACAGCTGACCGACGTTACTGCGGACACAGAATTCTGAAGCTGTTTTCAGTCCCTTCTTTCTCCAAACACTCCTCATTTTCAAGGGTCAGATCCCTGTAATAAAGTGAGTTAAAAGATCCTCCATCTCAAACAATCAAAACTTCATTCTCAACACTTCAAATTCCCCATTCAACTACATCCATCCTTCCATCAAATCATCCATTCCATTCACATTCAACCCAAAGAAATCCATCACATGAAACAAGTCAAAACTTAGTATTATCAAGATACCCTTTTCAAGAATGAAATGTACTAGAAAGATACACTAAAGAGTGTATTTCAAATCTCAATAAAAGCATGTCATGAAGTAAAGCATAAGTAATGAAAATCATTAATGAAAGCTACACATTTGTATAAAACATGATCAATGAAAATAAATCATTTCATCCACTTGCCTTGGGTCCAATGCTAATCAAATCAACCACCAATCACTTCTCCAAGCTATAAATCACCAATCTAAACAAAACCCCCAAAAGAAACCCATCTTAGAACCCTAAAATGGCAAAACCAAATCAAAACAAAAGGAAAGCCTCCAATAATCAAAACAAAGCTTCTTAAAGGCTAGGAAAACACAAATCCAAAAGATTACAAGGATTCCTTACTTGGAAGTTCTTCAAAAAGCAAGAGGTTGCTCAAAGGAAATCTTGAAAAGCTTGGTTTTCTTCAAAAATGGTGTCAATGGATAGCTCTTGAGATGAGGATGAAAATGGTGGAGTCTAATCTTGGTTTGGCATTGTTTGGTGGTGCTATGAGATGGAGGAAACAAGAAAGAGATGGAGAAAGCCATGGCTGCTGGGGCTGCTCCTCTCTTAGAAATTAGGTCAAGGAAGAAGAGAAGAGAAGAGGTGGGTTCCTCTTATAACAAAGGGGAGATGGGTCCCACAACTTAAAACATTTGCCGGGCTAAAAACATGCATTTCGGGACCTCAAATCGATTCGACGAAGAAGACAAAGTTGTTCGTTGAAATAACTACTTTCCAAAAAGTATATTTTCCCCAATTTCTGGAATTTTCGAAATTTATGGACAGATTTAGTGAAAATTGTCATTTTTGCCCTTTTTCTCGAAAAACGCAATTTCTGAGTATTTATTCAAGACGGTCAAAACATGAAAGTTGTTTGTAACAACAAAATGGGTCAAAAGGAATAAAATTTGGAATTTTTAGAAACCAAATATAAATTCTCACAAAATACAATTTACAAGGGTCGGGTCAAAACAAAGTCAACGTCTTTTAAAATTCTCCAAAGTTATGAAAAATCTATTCAAACTCAAAAACTCAATCAAACAATCACTAAACCCATCGAGAAACCAAATCACGATTAAAACCACACTAAACCAAGAAATTAGGGGTCGGGTTCTCACACTTTCAGCTCGTCGCCTTCTATGATTTTTTGAAGGAGAAGGAGGGCTCGAAACTTAGATCCAGCAGTTGGAGAAGTTGCAGCTCCAACTTTTTTTACAGCGGGGATTCTTTTGATGGCATGGCCCAGGATGTTAGGGCTAAAGCATCAAGTTTGAAGAAGATTACTGCTATGCGAGAAGATTTGACGAAGTTCTTCGCAAGCACGGATGCCATTTGTCCTGACATTGCGTTGCAGAGAGATCTCGCTGTTTACCTCACTTATTGGCTGGGTGAGGCTGTTTTTGCTGGAGATGGGACGCACATTAGGCCGCACTGTATTCTTCCGGCTTGTCAGATGGCGTTTGGAGAGCGGCTGGCTTTGGTACCTGCTCTTTACTCCTATTTGTATACCGAACTGCAGGCTGCTGCTTTCCTGGTTCGGCTTGGGCTCCCCATGAACAGGGCATTTTATGCCCACATCTTCTATTCGTGGTATGTATACCACTGTCCTAGCTTCCATCGTTTGGGAGTTGCACAGGACGAAGATCCCTTTATGATTCGTTTGGCTAGAGGGACAGCCGTTCACGAATCACTTTTATCTGCCTGTTTAAGGATCCGACGATTTAGGGACGTCGAGATTGGGCAGTCTTCAGTGAAGCTTTCTCCGGGCTTGCGGAAGAAGGTTTTTGACTTTGGTGTCTCCCATGATTCGACCAGGGCAGGGTCGGGAAGACATTATGCTTTGACAGACGCGGAGAAGAGGTGGCTCTCCAACATACGGGTTGGTACGATGGTGTACCGCAGACATCTTTTCGTCGACGTCCAACCGTATGTCCCTTCGCGTTTTGCGTTGCAGCTTGGCTTCTCTCAAGGCGTTGTTGGAGCGCCTTCAAGCATGGTGAAGCGTTTTGGAGGTCTGCAAGATGGGAGAAATGCATGGGCTTTTTATAGCGCAGAGGACACTACCGCCATGATTTCTTATCCTAAGCTGCCCACCTTCCGGACTGCTGGCTTCACGAAGTGGTTCGTGGAGAGCTTTTCAGTGTACCGGGGGCTTTCCAAGAAAGAGCTCGATATTAAGCAATCTCCTGGGAAGAGTCTTGGCAAATCGGATGGTGTCCGTCGAGAGGAAGTTTTGGCCTTCCTTTCTGGAGAGAAGCACAAGATAGGCTTTCTCAACGGGCAGGACATCATCAGATCAGGAGCTGGACAGGGGATTCCTGGTGACGTCTTGAGACAATTGGAGGAGGAGGAGGCCGAGATCGATGCTATGATACAGGCAGAGCATACGAAGGCTTCCATGGAGTCTACTGAGAAAAGTGGACCATCCAGTGAGGACTCTTGTGAGAGGCCTGATGTTGATAGTGTGGCAGGTTCGTCGAGCAGATTGACCCGCCGAGGCAAGAGGAGGAGAGGACAACGCTGTAACATGAGACGGCACGATAGTCCTTCTGATCTTGAAGTTCCTCTCACCATTGCTGAGGAGGTGTCTGAGGATGCTGACGAGCCTCCGGAGAAGAGAAGCAGAGAAGAGGAGATAGCTGGTATGATCCCCTTTCTTTCCTTTTGTTTCTTCCTTCCCCTTTTTTTTTGTGAAAGATTTTGTTTTGATCCGCTGTTTCTTTATTTAGCAGAGGATGATGACCTAGTGACGCCTGAGGTTCCTGCCGATGAGGCGATGACGGATCCAATCGTGGCATCTGAGGAAGAGCCCAGGGACTCTGGAGTGGTTCCAGAACCTACACCTGGTATGATTTGCTTTGGCTTTTGCTTTTTTGTCTTCTTTTACTGTCATTTGCTAACATGTAGCTGACTTGCCAGAGGATTCCGACGATTTCGAGCCATCCATGGACGAAACTTTTGATGATGCTTCGGATGAGCTCAAAGAGGCAGAGAGTACTCCGCCGGTCGTTGAAGCAAGTATACTTGCAATAATTATCTTGATATATCTTTGACAAGATTATATTCATACCTTTTTGTCTTTTCCTTCTTTTTTTCTTTGACAGATTGTGAAGCAGCAGGAGAGATTCCTCCGTCTTCCTCAGAGCTAGAACAGGGGATACCAACGGCTGATGCAGAAGTAGGGGCTTCTTCTACTTTCAATGAGTCAACTTGTTCCGTTGGAAAGAGTTTATTGATTACTCTTCCAATGGAGCATGACGTGGGCAGTCGGGCGCCAGAGCATGGCGAATCCTCATCTGCACCGCACCTTCAGTATGCAAGGAAGGTGTTGAAGACTGTCTTGAACTCATGGGTTGAGACTCTTTCTTCAGGTCATTTGGAAGCTGGTTTTGGCATGATCAAGCATATGCAGGACATCCTCGCTGATAGCAAAAGAAGTCGGTCTGGACATCGCAAGTGCCGAGGATTTTGTTGAGGAGATCATCACCTTGGGGAACAAATGGACTGAGACCAAGAGTTTCCCAGATGGTGACTTCTTTGATGAGATGTTCTTAAAACCTCCCAGCAAAGTCAAAGCTGAGCTGACTGAGGTCACGAAGACTCGGAGGCAGATCGTTCGGGAGAAGAATGTTACCGAGTTATCCATCATGGGGCTGAAGCAAGACTTGGACCGCCTTGATAAGGAGGTCGTTGAGGCTAGGCAACGTCTTGATCTTTTAGAGGAAGAGGCTGCTGCCAAATGGACCGCCATTGTGGAGGCTCGTGACAAAGAGGGGACTCTCATTCGCCAGGTTGAGGAAGCTGAAGGTAATGTCCGGAGGAAGACTCAGGAGCATGAGCAGTGGCAGGTCCTCTGGGAAGAACTTTCTCGTGCTGCAGATGGGTCACGGCATTCGGCAGCGTTTTATGGGGACATTTTGAAGGAGCGTGGCCTAAAAACTTTGGAAGTTAAGGCCAAGGGTCTGCTTGACGAGTTGATCCTTTGGTTGACGACCATGTAGGATTGGGCTCCTGAGTTGTAACAAACTCTTTTTCCTTTTTCTTTTTTTTTGGTACCTCCATGTATAAACAATTTTGGTACTATATTTTGTATCCCCTTCCTTTCACTTAAATCATTTTTCGATGAAAACAATTTTGAGCAAAAGTTTGATGGGAATGTTTATTTAAGGATTTGATCAAAAGGTTGTCATTTTGTGAAAATCTTTTGTCAAAGGGTTGTTTTGGGCATGAAAGCCAATTTTGTTGCGGAAAGGCCTTGTTTTTTATGGTTTGAAAACCAAAATTTGGATGGCGAGAAAGCCTAATTTTGTGGCGTAAGAGCCAAAATTTGTTTTGCGGCATGGGAGCCAAAATTTTTGGATGGCGTGAAAGCCGAATTTTAGAATGGCATAGAAACCGAATTTTGTTTTGTTTGTCTTGGCATTTATAGCCGAATTTTGGCATTTATAGCCAGATTTTGGCGTTTATAGCCGATTTTTTTTTTGTTTTGGCATTTATAGCCGAATTTTGGCGTTTATAGCCGAATTTTGAGATGGCATGAGAGCCAAAAATTTTGTTTGTGGCATGAGAGCCGATTTTGAGATGGCATGAAAGCCGATTTTGACGTTTATAGCCGAAAAATTTTGTTTTTGGCATTTATAGCCGAATTTTGGCATTTATAGCCGGGTTTGGCGTTTATAGCCGAGTTTTGGTTTTCAAAATGCAGGTATCGACTAAATGTCGCCTCCCCACTGAATGGTCTTGCAAGTATCGATGGAATGTCGCTTGCTTGCTCATTCGGTTTTGCGAGTATTGATGGAATGTCACTTCCTCGCGGGTTAGGTTTTGCGAGTATCGATGGAATGTCGCTTCCTCGCGAATTGGGGTGCAAATATCGACTAAGCGTCGCTTCCCTGCTTTTCCCAAAACTTTTGGTTTTGCGGGTACTGACTTGATGTCGTTTCTCCGCGATTTTTGAAATTTGAGGTTTTCTTGAACCATTTGAAATTTGGGTTGTGGATAGCAACTGGTTTGTTGCTTCTCCAAGATTTTTGAAATTTGGGTTGTGGATATCAACTGGTTTGTTGCTTCTCCACGATTTTTGAAATTTGTAAGTATCGAATGGGGTTCGCTTCCTTGCGATTTTTGGGTTTTGGAAGTATCGAATGGGGTTCGCATCCTTCTGGTTTTTTTTTTTTTTTTTTTAGGTTTTGCGAGTATCAACTGAATGTCGCTTCCCCGCGGTTTCTAAAAAACCATTTTTTTGTTTAGAGACCCGAGGGTCATAAATTTTGACTTAAAACCATTTTGGTTGTAAAAGCCAAGGTAGACTAGGGTGAAAATTCCTGAGTCCTGGTTTTTATTTCAAACCATGAATTTTGGCTTCAAGGAACGAAATTTTGGTCAAGTCTGGGAAGAGGCTCCTAAACTTGGATTTTTGGATTTTGATTTTTTTTCTTTTTGAACAATGAAACGATGAAAGTAAGCATTGTTTTGAGAGATTGTTTTCTTTTTTGGAAATTTCAACATAAAGATGAAAATTTCAAAAGGGGTGGGTTTGACGAGCAAGTACCTTGGAAATACGCTTTAGCCGTGTAGATATTGCTCTGACCCGTTTGAGGAAGTCTTCAAGGGTAGTACCGCTTCAAGAACTTGCCGTTGATGGGTAGCATACATCTGTCTCCTTCCATGTTTAGAAGAGCGTATGCACCGTTGGAGAAGACTTTGTCGATGACGAAAGGTCCCTCCCTTTTTGGTTCGAATTTGCCTTTGGATTTGTGGGCAAAGACTATGGGTCTTTTTACTGCAAAAACCAAGTCACCCTTTTTGTAGGCGCGTTGCCTAACCTTTTTGTCGAAAGATCCTGCCATGCGTGCTTGGTACACTCAATGCTTTGTAAAGCTTCGAGTCGTCTTTCATCGAGATTATCCAGCTCTTGGAGTCTCAATTTGACATTGATTTATTGCGTCATGTCATTTTGCAAAGATACCCTTAAGAAAGGAATTTGTACTTCCAAAGGGACAACAGCTTCGCATCCATAGACCAAAGAGAATGGTGTGCTATGGGTTGGTCCTCGAACGGTGGTTCGATAGGCCCACAAAGCTTCTAGTAGTTTGTCGCCCCAGTCTCTTTTGTGACTAGAGACCATTTTCTTGAGAATTTTGCAGAGTGTCTTGTTGAAGGCTTCTGCTAGTCCATTCGCTGCTGGATTATATGGAGTCGAAGGACAACTTTGGATTTTGTACTTGTCGCAGAACCTATAGAATCTGTGATCCCGGAATTGTGGTCCGTTATCATGGACGAATCTTTTAGGTATGCCGAAGCGACAAATAATGTTGGTGCGCAAGAACTGAAGGACTGATGAAGTCTTCATTTCGCTGAGCGCAAATGCTTCCGACCACTTGGAGAAATAATCCGTAGCGGCGAAGATGAAGCGATGACCTTTCCTTGATGGGGGAGAAATAGGACCTATGATGTCCATACCCCAGGCTTCGGAAGGCCATGAGATTGTTGTTGGATGTAGCCATTCTGGAGGCATGTGGACATAATCTCCGTGAATCTGGCATTTTTGGCAGCGCTTGGCAAATTGCATCGCATCAGCTACCATGGTAGGCCAATAGTAACCTAGCTTTTTTATCTGGTTGTAGAGCTTAGGGCCAGCCTGATGGGCTCCACAAAGACCAGCATGTACTTCTTTGAGAGTTTCCTCAGCCTCTTGTTGTGATAAGCAGCGTAGGAGTACTCCGTTGAAGGATTTTCTGTAAAGTGTTTTTGAAGGTATATCCAAATGAAAGTTTAGGGCTCGTCTTTGGATGCTTACCCGCTCTTTTAGATCTTCAGGTAGTATTCCGAACATGATATAATCAAAGAACGGATCTCTCCAGTCGCCAATCGGAGGTTTGAGGATGGATATCCGACTTCCAACCACTTGGTGGCATTCAGCAACTGCTTGGTGTGTGTTGAGAGGAGGGAAAATCCTTCTTTGACACACTGTGACTTGCATGTTTTCCCCTTCTTGGATTGCCATGGATGCGGCAAGTCCAGCCAGGGCATCTGCACGGATGTTTTCACCTCTGAGGATATGGGTGATGTGACAGATGTTGAATTTTTGTCGAAGCGACTGTACCTTATTGTAGTAAGGTAGCAAATCAGGCTTCCTGACTTCATATTTCTGATTCATCTGGTTGACGACCAGTTGAGAGTCTCCAAAAACTTCCAGCATGGTGATGCCGGTTTCGAGGGCGAGTTCCAATCCAACAATCAGGGCTTGGTACTCAGCTGCATTGTTTGAACATGGTTCCAGTAGCGAGAAGGCGTGTGGAATCATGTATTTGTCGGGGCTGACGAAGAGGATGCCGATTCCCGATATTTGCTTTCCTTTTTCATTTGTCCTGGTTGCACCGTCAAAGTACATGTCCCAGGAAGCGTTTGACAAGGAAGTTTCCACATTGTAGACAAATTTGTCTGGGAGATCATCCCTGAGTGGAGAATCTTTAGGCAATGGATCCTCTGCGAGGAAGTCTGCTAGAGCTTAGCCTTTGATTGCTTTTTGTGGTACATACCTAATATCAAACTGTGATAGAAGGATGGACCATTTTGCCAGTCGGGCATTGAGAGAACCTGCTTTTGTGACAAGGACCTTTAGGAGGTTGATCCTCGAAATCAGGTAGACTGTGTTCGACAGCAGATAGTGACGCAACTTTTGTACGGCGAACATTACTGCAAGGCATTCTTTTTCGACTGGGGAGTAGCGATGCTCTGCAGCTACCATCATGCGGCTAAGGTAATATAGAGCAGCTTCTTTTCCGTCGTCGTTTTCTTGTGCGAGCAGAGCACCCAAAGAGTGGTCGAGAGCTCTTGTGTACAAGATAAATGGTTTTCCAGTTGTGGGGGCAGCCAGCACTGGAGGTTTGATGAGGTATGCTTTGATGTCTTGAAATGCATTTTCACATTCAGCATCCCAGACAAAGTCCACGCCTTTCTTCATCAGGCGAGAGAATGGACGGCATTTCCCTGATAGATTGGAGATGAACCATCGAATGTAGGCCAGCCTTCCTTGAAGCCCTTTTAATTCTCTTAAGGTTCTGGGAGATGGCATTTCCAGGATAGCCTTGACTTTGGTGGGGTCAAGTTCTATTCCAGCTTTCCGTACTATGAATCCGAGAAACTTACCTGATGAGACACCGAAGAAGCACTTTAGTGGATTCATCCGCAATTTGTGTTTGCGAAGTCGGAGGAAGACTTCTCGAAGATCATCGAGATGGTCTTCTTTTCTTCTGCTTTTTATGGCGAGGTCGTCAACATAACATTCGACCATCTTATGCTGCATATCTCGGAATATTTTCATCATAGCCCTCTGATATGTCGCACCTGCATTTTTCAGGCCAAATGGCATACCAGTGTAACAATACACGCCGAATGGTGTCCGAAATGATGTATGCCTTTCATCTTCAGGATGCATCTTTATCTGGTTGTAGCCAAAGAATCCATCCATGAACGTCATTCGCTCGAACCCATAGTGTGAGAACCCGACCCCTAATTTCCTGGTTTAGTGTGGTTTTAATCGTGATTTAGTTTTCTTAGTGGTTTTAGTGGTTGTTTGTTTAACTTTCTTAGTTTAACTACCCTTTTCTTCGGTTTTGAAAAGTTTTGAGAACCTTCTTAACTTGTGGGACCCTTTGGGGGTTCTTATTGAGATTTTGTGTGAACTTGGGATTTATTTTGATTTCCTAAAATTTGTATTTTCATCCCATCTAACTTATATTGTTAATCCCTACAACTTTCATGTTGGACTCGTCCTCGTTTGAAACTCCTAAACCCGACTTTTCTCAATTTGAGGGCAAAACAGTCTTTTTACCCAAAATCTGGACACGATTTTCAATGTCACCAAAACCCGTAAAATATATACTTTTTGGAAACTAGAAATTTTGTTGATCAACTTTGTCTTCTTCGTCGAACCGATTTGAGGTACCGAAATGCATGTTTTTAGCCCGGCAAATGTTTTAAGTTGTGGGACCCATCTCCCCTTTGTTATAAAAGGAACCCTTCTTCTCTTCTCTTCTTCCTTGACCTAATTTCTAAGAGATGAGCAGCCCCATCAGCCATGGTTTTTCTCCATTTCTTTCTTGCTTTCTCCATCTCATAGCACCACCAAACCATTGCTAAACTTAGATTGGACTCTACCATTTTAATCCTCATCTCAAGAGCTATCCATTGATGTCATTTTTGAAGAAAACCAAGCTTTTCAAGATTTCCTTTGAGCAACCTCTTACTTTTTGAAGAACTTCCAAGTAAGGAATCCTTGTAATCTTTTGGATTTGTATTCTCCTAGCCTATGAGAAGCTTCGTTTTGATTATTGGAGGTTTTCCTTTTGTTTTGATTTGGTTTTGATATTTGGGCTTGTTTTTGGGGGTTTTGTGTAGATTTGGTGTTTATACCTTGGAGAAGTGATTAGTGGTTGATTTGATTAGCATTGGACCCAAGGCAAGTGGATGAATTGATTTATTTTCATTGATCATGTTTTATACAAATGTGTAGCTCTCATTAATGATTTTCATTACTTATGCTTTACTTCATGACATGCTTTTATTGAGATTTGAAATACACTCTTTAGTGTATCTTTCTAGTACATTGCCTCCTTGAAAATGATATCTTGATTGTAGTAAGTTTTGACTTGTTTCATGTGATGGATTTCTTTTGGGTTGAATGTGAATGGAATGGATGATTTGATGGAAGAATGGATGTAGTTGAATGGGGAATTTGAAGTGTTGAGAATGAAGTTTTGATTGCTTGAAATGGAGGATCTTTTAGCTCACTTTATTACAGGGATCTGACCCTTGAAAATGAGGAGTTTTTGGAGAAAGAAGGGACTGAAAACAGCTTCAGAATTCTGTGTCCGCAGTAACGTCGGTTAGCTGTCGGTCAGCCTGTCGGTTAACCGACAGCCAACCGAGGTGGACCGAAACCCTCTCGGTTCCAATTCTAGAGAGCAGATTTCCATCAGGAAATCTGTTGGTCATCTGTCGGCTGACCGAACTCCCTAGTTCGGTCGACCGAGAGCCAACCGACAAATCTTTCGGTTCATTTTCCAGAGAGCAACAAACTTCCTGATGTGTGTGGAGCTGACAGTCAGCGTCGGTCAGCCTTCGGCTCGCCGACATCCCAGTTCGGCTGACCGACAGCCAACCGAGGAGCTGACCGACAGCAATTGTATTGTTTTCTTCTTGAGGAACCATAGGGAACTATATTGGAGGAGAGTGAGGAACTGTACAGAAGAAGAAATTCCATCATCATGACTTTGTTGTTTAGGTCTTTTAGATTTGTTAATGTATATAAGGCCCCGGAATGTTTTCAATTCTTCAAGAGTACCAGATGTATATCAAACCTAACATACGGGACCCTAGTTACATTGATTCAAATCTTGGACTTTCAACACTTGGCCCGGAGAATATGAGAAATCCATTCATGCTTTATTTTGACCGAATTTCACTTGGACACTTGAAATCTCGTGTTTTATGACTAGACTTGCCCGACAGTATTGAAAGTTATGTTTTTAACATTGTTGCTAGCCCGTACAGGCCCGACCGATACAGATATGCTTTTGTGCTTATGAGCACCCCGTCTCGTCATATGTATTTATTTGATTTGATTTCTTGTACATGACCCGTAAGAATAAAACCTTGAGGCAATATGGGGCCAGAGCTTTGTAGTGCGAGCCCATGAGCCAAAAAGAGAACATGCATACACGTATTTGTTTTGTTTACTTGCATATAACCTATGAGTCGGCACCACTAAGCTTGGATAACCTTGTCAGTCTGATCCACTGACTTGGAGATTGCCCACTTGTCCCGCCAGCTGCAACATGGATCCCGATACCCGGTTTATTAACCATGGTCCCGTCCCGATACCCGGCTCGCTCCCGTGGTTCCCGATATCCGGTTCGCTACCGTGATTCCCGATGCCCGGTTTGCCATCGTGGTCCCGTCCCGTATTATTGTATATGTATATGTAAATTTTGTTGCACCTCCTCACTTCGGTGACCGAGGTCAACGCCCGATACTCTAGTCACTTCGGTGATAGAGGATTTAGCTTTGTGTAGTTGCCACCTTGATAGTTTCTGATCCTTGATACCCGTACTGTTTTATATTGATCATGTCTTTTCTTAATAAAGGATGCATTATTTGTGAAATGTTTATTGTTTGTACATGTTTTAAATGAGTTCCCGATTTGTGAAACGTTTATTATTTATACATGTTTTAAATGAGTCCCCGATTTGTGAAATGTTTCCTATTTATACATGCTTTAGATGAGTACCCGATTTGTAAAATGTTTATTGTTTATACACGCTTTAAATGAGTTCCAGATTTATGAAATGTTTGTTGTTTATACGCACTTTAAATGAATTCCCGATTTGTGAAATGTTTATTGTTTGTACATGTTTTAAATGAGTTCCCGATTTGTGAAATGTTCATGTTTTATACATGCTTTAAAGGAATACATATTTTGTCGAATATTTATGTTTCATACCCGTTTGATACGAATACAGGATTTTGTCAGATATTCACGATTTCCGATACATTTTTATTATGTATAGTTTCGATCGGACAGTATGATTTATTACATGTTATAGTGTTTATATCTTTTCACCCGCCTGCCAGACCGTCGTGTCTGACCCACTACTTTGGTACTCAGGTCCAGACTTCTTCACCCGAGATGAGTGCACGTGTTGGCTGTGGAGCCATGAGCTTACAGGTGTTTGTCGGCTATGTCA
This sequence comes from Umbellularia californica, assembly GCA_028538565.1. Taxonomy (NCBI): domain Eukaryota; kingdom Viridiplantae; phylum Streptophyta; class Magnoliopsida; order Laurales; family Lauraceae; genus Umbellularia; species Umbellularia californica. The sequence continues at coordinate 34,320,825 of JAPQWN010000004.1, forward strand.
GGTCGACATTGAGCTTGACATCGGGATTACGTCACATATGGGGTAGTGATCATTAGCTTGTTTTCTTGTATGGCTTCTATTAGCCTTTTTCTTGGGATTTGTAATTAATACACATTGTCATTTGTAACTTGAACATATATGGGAATGTAATACCCTGTTACTGTCAGCTCTGTACTTTATTGTGATGGTTTATTCCAGTCTGAAATGGATCATTGATAAGATGACTTATGCTTGGGTTGAGTGCGGTGCGGAATCCAATGGCCACGGACTTCGAGTCGCAACACCACGAAAGCTTCCGCTAAATATTCAAAGTGTGTTGGAATGTATTTGTAATCCTCACACACGCGGATCTTGGGAGAAACATAATTATTACTTCACGGACCCCGGGTTTGGGGTCGTGACACATAGGTGTTGTCAATCATCACCTCTGGTATGGGGAGTGGGAATTCATCTTTAGGACATGCATTATTCAGATCTCTGTAGTCGATACAGACTCTTATCTGTCCATTTTTCTTTGTCACGGGGACAATGTTGGCCAACCATTCAGGATGTTGTTCCTCGCGGATGAAGCCAACGTTTTTGAGTTTCTGAACTTCTTGTTCAATTTTGTCCATCACGTCGGGACGGAATCTCCTTTGGCCTTGTTTGATAGGCTTGATTTCTTTTTGCAAGTTAAGCTTGTGGACTGCTACTTTGGGATCCAAGCCAGGCATTTCGGCATAAGACCATGCAAAGCAATCAACGAACTCACGAAGAAAAGAGATATACTCGGGTAACTCATCATCCTTTATATTCTTGCTTATGAATACAGGACGTGGGTTATCAGGTGTTCCCAAGTCTATCTTTTGAACAGGGTCTTCTGTCGGAAGGTTTGAAGGTGGTTCCTCCACAGTATTTTCGGAGGCTTCCAACTCAACAAGACCTTCTGGAGTGCCAGAGAAATTTTCAGACTGAGGCTCTGTTTCTGTCCATGAATCTTCTTGACCAGCATCCTTCTCAATGCTATCCTTCTCAAGGATTGCAATGAGATGGTCCCAATTATTTGCTGGAATTGGGTTGAAGTAAGATACTTCTTTTGGAGACGATGATTCTTCTGGGACAGAGAACCGCTCGTCTACGTCATCGGGCAATTCCTCTTTATTATCAGAGAAATTACACCAATTGGAGGAGCTTTCAAGATTTTTGACGAGTAACTCCTCAAAGAGATATCCAGGGATATCGATGTCTTCATGAGATGTTGAGGCTTGGTCGGTAAAGCGACTTTGCAGCCATGGTGTCAACGGTCTCATAGGAGTGGTAGGATCATACCCCAACCCATATGAAGACTTGCCTTTGTGAAGGTAGATTTTCTAATCTTCTGGTTGACTTTTGATCAGGGTGGGTTCCAATGGTGTGAGAATACCACGGCCACCTCCAAACCAGTCGGATTTTGAGCGTCGTAGCCTATTTTCTTCATGATAGCTTGTGCCATTGGACTATATAGGGATAGCTGAGGCATACCTTCATTTTGGAAAGGTTCAAGCAGAGAGTCCAGTGGAGATGCCCCCGATCTGTGGAAGTAAATCACTTTTTCTTCTGGCGAAGTTGCCGGAATAACAAAGGAAGCAGACGTAAGGTCTTCTATGTCTGCAAGTGTCTCCAATGGAGTAAGAGCGGGCTGATCTTGGTGAGTATCAGCTCGGCTCGATGCTGTGTCATCTTCTGACTCTGACTCTGAGTCTGTGTCATGCATAATAGACACAAAGGAGACAGTGAACTTGCCCCCAGCCTTTTGTTTTGTCTTCTTTGCTTTGGTAGTGATTACCAAAGGCTTTGGAGTTTTGAAGGAGACGACGAAGGGAGCTTGGCCGCTTACTTCGAGTTTGGTGGAGGGTTTGTTTTCCTCCGATGATTACTGAGGAGCCTTGCCTTTATCTTTCTGGAGACTGTCGGCAAAGCGAATTGTTTTTTCCTCCTGTTCTTCTTTTCCATCTTTATACATTTGAGCATCTGCAAAATGGACATCTCTGCCTTCGAAGGGCTTTTTGTCTGCAAATACTCGATGTATCAGGCCATCGTCGCCAACAAACTTGATGCACTGATGTAGAGTTGAAGGGACGACACCATTCTCATGTATCCAGGGCGTCCAAGGAGTATATTGTAGCATGAAGGGGTCCTTATTACATACACAGTGACTTCAGAAATAAGATCACCGATTTGCAATTTGAACCTGATTTTGCCGATAGGCCTTTGAGCGCTACCGTCATATCCGAAGATGGATACGAACGTGTGACTCAGCTTGCTAGGTGGGATGCCCAGCTCTTCGAGTGCCGAAGTAGAGATGAGGTTGAGTGCAGAACCTGGATCGATCTGAACTCTTTGTACTGGCATTTCTTTGACGTACCCCGTAAAGTACAAGGGACGGTTGTGCTTTGCTTCGCCTAGGAGGAGGTCACCCTTGTCGAAGGCAATTGTTGCACTTGCTGCTTTTTGTACCGAGAGGCATTCATTGCTTGATCCCTCAGTTTTCTTCTTTTCTCCCATTGAGGGAGTATTTGATTTTTTGACCCTATAGTCCATTTCAATTTGTAGGACTTGTGGGGCATGTTTGTCGACATCCGCATTCAGCCTTTGTAATTCTGAAATGAGACTATCACGAGTCTGTGGAGACATTCGCAATAAGTCAAGAATGTGCAGACGTACAGGTATGTGTTTGAAGTGCTCAATCAAGTCGTACTTGAAAGCCTCCTTCGGGCCTGCATTTTCATTATTATTGCCACTTGGGGCGCTTACAACTTGCTTTCCCGAAGGATTTACATAAGAAGAAGAGGGTTGATTGTAATTTTTGTGGTAATCCCTGCCAGAACGGGTACCTCTACCAACTTCAAGAGCCTCTAGAGAAGGGTCTTCTTTTGGAAGATCGTTCTCAGGATCAAAGGGTTGATCCTTTGCTGAGGACGTCTCTATAACAGCATTGGCGTCTTCAGTGAATGTGTTGCACGGAGCAATTTCCGGGAACAAGTCCTGAACAGCAGCCGGCAACTTTTCTTTATTAGCCCAGACATTGCCCGTGAGATCGGGTATCTGGGACCAATTGACTGAGTTTTCATTGAAGAAGATTTCATTGGCAGAGGTTTCTTCAAGATGATCAATCGGGAGTGGCTTGAGTTCCGATGTCACAGCTTCAGGAGACGAAGGTTGAGAGGATGTTATCTCAGTGGAAGTCACCTGAGAGGATGTAGCTCCGGAAGATACGCTACCGGTTGGGGAGTACGTGTCTTCGGAAGCTTCAGAGGCACTGTCGTCCTGAGCTATTGCATTGCAGGCTATCCTGACAGGATATGCCCCCAGTGTAGACTGTTGGGAATCGGACTCATCCTCGGACGTGAGAGGATCATCGATCCAACTGTTTTCTCCATTTTCAGGAGTTAAGAAAGAAAGTTCCCGCTGATTTTCAGGGACTTCCAGTTCTGGATCATGACGAAGATTGATGTGATCCTGCTCCTGCTCTATGGCAAGAAGTTGCAAGATTCTTGCATATTCTTCAAGATCAGGTATAGGAGCCAGATTTTCTTCGTCATTTGCTCCTTGTGGTTCGCCCATGTTGGGTTCCACTGAAGCATTTGCTGGTGCTGGATCAACAGCGTTTTCTTGAACAAGGTCCTGGTCTTCTTCATCATCAGACCAAGATCCTTGTAGCTGCAATGGGTTATACCAGATTACTGGCATAAGATGAGACTCGGGAATCCATTCCTCGTCGGAGAGGTATTCTCCTGTTTCAAAGGATTCTTCCCACTAATCTATATCACTAACAATATCACTGGACTCGTATCCATTCATGGAGAATCCAACTACGGAGTTGCAAGAGTATGATGCCCCCTGCACATTTTCATTTTTGTATAGAGGTGGCATGAAATCATCAAGAGTGAATTTTCTTACAGCCTTGGAGGTTTTGGGAAGAGATTCTTCCGTCGTCCTTAGTGAAGCAGTGGAAGAAGTTTCTGCTTTTTCAAGGACTTCTTGTTTTGGTTGAGATTTCTGCTGCAGTTTGAGCTTGCGGAGCTGTCTCTTGGCTTGCCTTCGCTGCTGAGCGGTCGGCTTTGTTTTGATGATCTCCCAATTTTCATCATCTAGGAGATCGGGATGCACCCATATAGGTTGTCCATCTGGTGTTGGATAGGGAACTAATTCTTGGGACGCTTGAGCCATTTTTATCACCTTGAATGAAGTAGTGATTTTCTCCTTCGGTGACTTTGAAGTTTGCTGACATGACACCATGTTGACAGAGGCGGGGCCATAGTTTTTATCAAAGGTTATGACTCCATTTTCCCACATCTCATTGATCTTCGCTCTCACAACGAAGCATTGATTGAGAGGATGTGAGATCATCTGATGGTATGGACAGTATCAGGGATCATTGGTTATGCCAACATCTCCCGGTCTTTTGGGCTCTAGCAAAATGAGTTTGCCATTTGCTAGGAGAGCCTCGAAGATTTCTTCAACGTCTTCATCTAACGGATATTTCTTTTCTACACGTTCTTTGAAGGCATCAGAGAGTTCAGGCCTTTTACCTGCAGTTTTGTTTTCAGGTTTCTTTGGCTGCTGAGGAGCTGACTTAGTCTGCACATTGAGAACCTCATTTTTCTTTGGTTTTGAGGTTGTAACAGCAGTCGGCTCTTTCTTTGATGATTTCTGACTGTTGAGGTCTTTGATCACCATTTCAGCTTCCATGGAAGCTTCGAGGAGTTCCCCCAGGTTCTTTGATTTGTTGCCGATGATCATGGAGCGGATTTTTGCTCTCATATTGTTACGGCAGATGTTGACTAGCGACGCTTGTGGCAGCACATCTGAGCATTTGTACGCCATTGCCTTTCATTTGTGAATGAAGTCGTATGTTGACTCATTCTCTCCCTGTTTTAGGCTGCAGAGTTGAGCCATAGTAACAGGATGATCCTCACCTTGGAAGTGGGTCAGGAAGCGTGTCTCCAGCATAGCCCAGTTCTGAATGGAGTTCCCCGGCAGAGTGGAGTACCAATCAAAGGCTGTGCCTTTTAGGGTACTTGCGAAGAGGCGAATCTTGAGGGCATCTTGATCCGCAATAGCTCCCGTCAGGATCTTGAAATGGATGACATGCTGTCTGGCTGAACCTTTCCCAGTATATGTCTGGAGAGTAGGTTGTTTGAATTTTGTCGGGAACGGAACCGAGTCCATCCATAGAGGGTAGGGTGGCTTGATCCCATGTTCCTTCAATGTATCCTCTTCTTTTGCTCTTGCAAGGATATCGTCCACGTCCTTTCTGGTAAGGGCGCGAGACTCATTGTTTTCTGCATTGCCCTCATCATCTTCATGATTCGGAGGGGTTTCTTTGTTAGGTGGTGGACGCTGTAGAGTGAGAATCAAATTTTCCATCAGAGTCTCAATTCTCTGTTGTCCTTGCTCCAACTGCTGGATGCGTGCGGTTACGTCATCATGCGGCGGAGGCGGCTCAGAACTTGTAGCCAAGATGTTCATCCCTCGGGATTCGAACGAAGAAATCGTCCTGGTGACTGAGCTGGGGCTCATTCTTCTGGATGAAGAATCTGAGGAGTGGTTACTCCGATGTCCTTGGCTTGGAGGAGTGGAAGACTCTTCCAGATGTGTTCTTGTCCGAGAGACGCTGCGAGTCACTGGACGTCTAACACTGATTTTGGTTGCTGACTTCCGGCGTTTTCTGGTTTTACCAACCATATGAACAGCAACGAATTGGTCGGGTCTTTCTTTTTCGACCCATTTGTTTGAGACGTGGAGAGTAGAACGCTGGGTTCTTTGTTTCTCGAGTCTCTTTTGTCGATATGTAGTGCGGCGACGCATACGACGAGCAATTTGAGCTTCAGTCAGCTCTGGCTGGGCTCTGGCGATGAAGGATGTAGTCCCTCGTGCACAGCAGCCGAGTTTGTCTTCTTTGAAGCTTGGCAAGGACAGAATCTGGATGCGGTCCTTTGTCTGTCATAGTGAAGATTTGAATTTTGCGAGCTCGGCCCCTGTTGAGATGAAGGGTCGACTCGCGGGAGTGCAGGCTTCAGCATGTTTTTGTGTAGGCCTAACAATGCAGGATTTGATTTTGGGCTTGTAGGAGCAAGCCGGCTCATGATGGTTTTGTTTGTTTTTTGGGTGGAGGGTAGGTTTCTCCTCTTTCATGTAAGAGAGAGGGTAGAACTGATTCTCCTTGAGAGAGGCCAGGTATGCTGGCTTTGCAGATGTTTGGGATCTCCGTTGCTTTGGCGAAGATCTCGGGGACGAAGTTTTGGTGTAATCCTGGTTTCTTGTGGGTTGAGGCTTCGTGGGAACGCCACGGGCTTCAGGCTTCTTGGTGTTCGCCCTTGGTGCCATTTTAGTGACACGTTGCAGGGCGGTTTTCTGCTTCTTGGCAGGTACAGTGTCTTCTGCGGGAAGTGGGAATGGTCCCAGCGATCCGAAGACGATGGTCCGGGGAGTTGAAGTTGACCTGGTGTTTGGAGAGTTGTCGAGGGAGATGACGCTTCGGCAACTGGCAGGGCGCTTATGCTTGTTTTGCTTATCTTGAAGCATAAACTGGTACTTGTTCTCATCGAAAGTGATGGTCAATGAAGCTGCCATTGTTAGTTTTGGAAAACTTCTGAAACAAGACCAAATCCATTAGTAATCACAAGAATATGGTGATCGTAAATGGGGAACAACTATGGTTTTGTCTTTTCAAATCACTTGAGGGGACATGGCCCAACCCAAGGATGATGAAGAAGGCAAAAAGCCATAGAGGATACAATTGTTCTAAAATACAAGTATGGTAGGCTTAGAGTGAGCGTTCCAGTGACTGCTAGAAGCAATTGTAGACCTTAATTCAAATTACTGAGAAGCAAGGCTCACTCGAGGTAAAATGATATAAGGTTGGAGATACAAATGTGTCGGTCGCGAATACAGTAGACCCGAAAGGGCGTACTAGCACCGCTAGGCACAAATGTTGCAAATCGCATCCTTGGGAAGGACACGAGATGGGATTTTTTTTGAAAGGTCAAATTTGGATTCACAAAGGAGAGCAAATAGTATTCCAATCCGAACAAAGGCTCAACATTTCTGCGAGCGCTAAATTCAGAAGGGAAGGAACCATAATTTCTCGGATGTAAATCCAGACGTGACGAAAGTTTTTTTTTGAAAGGTCAAGATTGAATTCATCGAAGAGAGCAAATGGTGTTCCATTCCGAGCAAGGCTCAACATTTCTGCGAGCGCTAAATCCGGAAGGGAAAGAACCAAGATTTCTCAAATCTGAATTCAAAAGTGACAAAAGTTTTTTTTTTAAAGGTCAAGATTGAATTCATCGAAGAGAGCAAATGGTGTTCCATTCCGAACAAGGGTCAACATTTCTGCGAGCGCTAAATCCGAAAGGGAAAGAACCAAGATTTCTCAACTCTGAATTCAAAGTGACAGAAGTTTTTTTTTTTTTTTTAGGATTTTTTTTTTTAGAATTTTTTTTTTTTGAAAGGTGCACATAGATTTCCAATTCGATCTTATGAAACCTTAGTAGATAGATCAGCCCCCAGGTAAGGGTAGGATTACTTAATGAACCCGTTTGGAGGACCCTTGCCTCGAACAGTCTAGTTGTCTCCACACTCTGGACAAGGCATTTCTTAAATCCACTTTGGTCAAAGAACGCAACTGGTGGAATCTTAGTGTTTTTTGTTGAAATCCTTTTTTTTTTTTGAAAGGTTTTTTTTTTTAACGAACTCGTCAAAGAGAGCGAATGGTGTTCCAATCCGAACAAAGGCTCAACATTTCTGCGAGCGCTAAATCCGAAAAGGAAGGGACCAAGGTTTCTCAACTTTGAATGCAAAAGAGAGAAAACTAATCTTTTTTTGAAATTATAGTTTTTTTTTTTTTTGAAATCCAAATTGGACTCATCAAAGAGAAAAGATGGCGCAATCCCCGATATGAACGATAGCTGCGAACATTTCTGTGAGCTATCGAGTTCAAGGAGGAGAGGATCAAAATTTCTCAAAGTTGAATCTTGAGAAAGAGAGATCATTTTTTTTTAAGAGTTTGAAATGAAGGTGTTTTTTTTTTTTTTGAAATCCCAATTGGACACATCAAAGAGAAAAGGTGGCCCAATCCCCGATATGAACGATAGCTGCGAACATTTCTGTGAGCTATCAAGTTCGAAGAGGGAAGGATCAAAATTTCTCAAAGTTGAATCTAAGAAAAGAGATCAGATTTGTTTTTTTTTTTTTTTTTTTTGAAGTGAGAAAGAACAATTGAAATCCCATCTCATATTTTTTTTTTTAAATGCAAAATGCAACATAGGCCACCAACTAGAAAGGAGCCAAGTGATCAAAGCATCACGTTCTCAAGTCAACGTGTCCCACCGGGTGTGCCAGCTTGATGGACCCGAAAAGGGGGAATCTTCCGTCCTCTCCCTCCGCACCCCGGGGGCTGACCTGGGTCTCGGCGGAGGAGGGAAGATCTCGGGCATCCACATTTTTTGTACGGGTATGCCAGATTTACTTTCTACTTGGAATTTGGAATAGTGATAATCCGGAGATTCACCTTCACAAGTGGAAAGGAAATCAATCATTTTTTCTAACTTTTCAAATTGCATAAATATTAAGAAAAGAGACAAGTTTTTAGAATGCCGTAAGAGGCGTTTTTGTTTGTTTGCCGTGAGAGGCGATTTTGCCGTGAAAGGCGATTTTACAAAACTCATCAAATGTGAAAGACAAGAATTGTGATTTCTTTTTGTCTCTTTAGGAAATACAAACTACAATAGAAAAGGAAGAAAAGGGATCAAACTTCTCAGGAGATTGTGGGGACACGTTGAGATCGACGGTCGCAAGTCATGTATGGGCTTCGCCATCGTCCTTCAAATGAGAACATGTGATGCTTTGATTCTTTGGCTTGGCTCCTAACCTCAGTTTTTTAAAGGACAAGGACCAAGAGAAGGTCCTATATCCAATGAAAAATCGAGTAAACGGACTGAAAAGCCGCGTTTAGGCCATGTTGGAGAAGGAGGTGACCTTGGGGGGGGGGGGGGGGGGGGGGGTGGGTGTGGCCCCCCAAGGGACGTTGATCACCTTGTGGTGCTTCCGGGAGCAAAGCAGCAGGACTTCGTCTCTCTCTTGGATTTTCTAGATTTTCAGAGCTTGCACTTGGGATCTATTTTTTTTCCTCTTTTCTTTCTTGGAATGGACCTCCTTTTATAGGCTTTTGGTAGCCATGAGGTGTTTATTGGCATTGATGGCCATGATGAAAGAATTGATGAGGAGTTACAAGTTGATTTTGTAACTCCTTTTTCAAGGCTTGTGATTGGCCGATGAAGGTAGTGGGCATTTAATCACTTTTATGCTTCATGATGATGGGAGTTTCATGGGTTTAATGCCATGATTGCTTGGATTTGTAACTCCCAAATGCTTGGTTCTGATTGGGCCGTCCAAAATAATGAGTTAATGACTGCTTTAATGGGTCAATTAACGACATTAAGTGGTTGCCAAGGCATGTGAAGAGTCACGGGCCGCGCTACACCTTTTGAGATTCTTCTTGCGATCATCACGGGTGGATCCACGCATTATTTGATGTCGGATTGCGATGCAATTTCAGACATTGATTGATGTTGGCAGGCCGGTGACATCTGTCTTGTCGATTTCACGATCGGTCGGACAGAAAGTACACTTTCTTGGTCAGCCGGTTGGCGATCTTGAGGCGATCGGTGATGATTTCATGCTTTTGACGACGGATCCGAGATGTCGACGAAGATCAGTAGTTTTGAAGCACCAAACATTGGATTTTCAGAAAATCACAGAGGCCAGAACACCCGAAACGCGAAAAGAATCGAAAACAGACACTTTGGCGCAAAATCCGGGTATCCGGATTTCCAGGGTCGCCGGGCGACCATGCACCCAAGGTCGCCGGCGACCCTGGGCCAGGATCGGCTGGCGACCTAGGGCCAGGGTCGCCGGCGACCTTGGGCCAAGGTCGCCGGCGACCATGGGGCTTCGGCCCGTTTGGTCGCCGAGCGTCGTTTCGGCTGTTTTTTCAACTTTTTCATCCCTTTTTTCTTCTGTATTTTTCTTGAAATTTTTCCTCAATTATTGACTTGATTTTCTTGAAGAAATCTTGACGAGAACCCTCGCGAAATCGGAGCACAAAGTTTCCTATTTTTCGGGAAAGCCGAAGACTTTGTAGCCGATTTTCCGTCAAGCGTCGAAACTAGATCAAACAATGTCGGAATGACCCGAAAATTGAGGTGAAGCTTCTTGAGCAGTGGATAGGACCAACCATGGGCTTTTATTTGAGTTTTGAAGCCGTTTGGGGTCCCATCGATGCTTCACTTGATTTTAGTGCGGGGAAAATGCCGAGCTTTGATATGTGGTCAAACGATGTCCGATTGACCTGAAATTTGACGGGGAGCCTATTGGAGTCATTTTGAGACATTCCATGGGCTCCGTTTTGGATATCATGGTCCCGGGTTGCTCCGTTACCGGTAGGCTTGATTTTTTCTCGGAGCATCGAAACCTGGTCAAACGTTGTCGGAATGACCTGAAATTTGACGTGCAGCCTTTTGGAAGTATGTTGAAGCCACTCATGTATTTTGTTTGATGAGTGATGGCTTCAGTGGTTGCCGCTGCCGGGAGCGCCTGTTTAGCTGTCGGAGCGGTGAAGTTAGGCCAAACGATGTCGGAATGACCCGAAACCTCAGGTGTACCCCTCTTTTAGCTGTCTTAAAGGATCTCTCAGTTTCTGTCTGATTCTGACAAAATCTGATGCTTGAAGTAGACTTGCCTATTTTTAGCAGGATGTAGCTTCAGGAGGCTTCTTGATGTTGAGGAGACATATTGACTTTTTTGGTGTCAACAGGCTTCTTTGTGTTCACCCTTGGTGCCATGTTAGTGACACGTTGCGGGGCAATTTTCTGCTTCTTGGCAGGTACAGTTTCTTTCGCGGGGAGTGGGAATGGTCCTAGCAACTTGAATACGATGGTCCGGGGAGTAGAGGTCGACCCGGTGCTTTGAGAGTTACCGAGGGAGATGATGCTTCGGCAGCTAGTAGGCCCCTTATGAGTGCGCTTGTTTTGCTTGTCTTAAAGCATGAGCTGGTTCTTGTTCTCATCAAAAGTGATGGTCAATGAAGCTGCCATTGTTAGTTTCGAAAACTTCTAAAACAAGACCACATCCATTAGTAATCACAAGAATATGGTGATCATAAATGGAGATTAACTATTGTTTTGTCTTTTCAAATCACTCGAGGGGACATGGCCCAGCCCAAGCAAGATGAAGAAGGCAAAACGCCATAAAGGGTACAATTGTTCTAAATGCAAGTATGGTAGGCTCAGGGTGAGCATTCCAGTGACTGATAGAAGCAATTGTATGCCTTAATTCAAATTACCGAGAAGCAAGACTCACTCGAGGTAAAATGATATAAGGTTAGATATACAAATGTGTCGGTCGCGAATACAGTAGACCCGACAGGGCATACTAGCACCACTAGACACAAATGTTGCAAATCGTTTCCTCGGAAAGGACATGACATGGGATTTCTTTTTGAAAGGTCAAGATTGGATTCATAAAGGAGAGCAAATGGTGTTCCAATCCGAACATAGGCTCAAACATTTATGCGAGCATTGAGTCCGAAAGGGAAGGAACCAGAATTTCTCGAATATGATCCCAAAAATGACGGAAGTTTTTTTTTAAAAGGTCAAGATTGAATTCATCAAAGAGAGCAAATGATGTTCCAATCCGAACATAGGCTCAAACATTTCTGCGAGCACTAAATCCGAAAAGGAGAGAACCAAGATTTCTCAATTTTGAACTCAAAAGTGACAGAAGTTTTTTTTTTTTTTTTTTGAAAAGTCAAGATTGAATTCATCAAAGAGAGCAAATCGTGTTCCAATCCGAACATAGGCTCAAACATTTCTACGAGCACTAAATCCGAAAAGGAGAGAACCAAGATTTCTCAATTTTGAACTCAAAAGCGACAGAAAATTTTTTTTAAGGTTTTTTTTTTTGAATTTTTTTTTTTAAAGGTGCTCATAGGTTTCCAATTCGGTCTTATGAAACCTTAGTAGATAGATCAGCCCCTATGTAAGGATAGGATTACTTAATGAACCCGTTTGGAGGACCCTTGCCTCGAACAATCTAGCTGCCTCTACACTCTGGACAAGGCTTTTCTTAGATCCACTTTGGTCAAAGAATACAATTGGTGCAACTTAGTGTTTTTTTTTTTTTTTTTGAACTTTTTTTTTAAAAGATTTCTAATGAACTCATCAAAAAGAGCGAATAGTGTTCCAATCCGAACATAGGCTCAAACATTTCTGCGAGCACTAAATCCGAAAGAAAAAAAACCAAAGTTTCTCAAATTTAAATCCAAAAAAGAGAACTGATTTTTTTTTTTTTTGAGATGATATATTTTTTATTGTTTTTGAAAATCCCTATCGGACTCATCAAAGAGAAAAGATGGCCCATTCCCCGATATGAACAATAGCTGCAAACATTTATGTGAGCTATCAAGTTCGAAGAGGAGATGATCAAAGTTTCTCAAAATTGAATCCAAAAAATAATCAGATTTTTTTTTACTTTTTTTTTAAAATGAGAAAGAGTGAATGAAATCCCATCTCATGTTTTTTTTTTTTAAGATGCAAGATCCAACATAGGCCACCAACTAGAAAGGAGCCAAGGAATCAAAGCATCACGTTCTCAAATGAACGAGTCCCACCGGGTATGCCAACTTGATCCGGAGATTCACCTTCGCAAGTAGAAAGGAAATCGATCCTTTTTTCTAACTTTTCAAATTGCATAAATATTTAAGAAAAGAGACAAGAGTTTTGAATGCCGTAGGAGGCGACATTTTTGTTTGTTTGCTGTGAAAAGCGATTTGGTGTCGTGAAAGGCAGTTTTGCCATAAAAGGCGATTTTTTGCCGTGAAAGGCGATTTTGCCATGAAAGGCGGTTTACAAATCTCATCAATAGTGAAGACAAGAATTGTGATTTTTTTGTCTCTTTAAAAAATACAAGATGCAATAGAAAAGAAAGAAAAGGGATCTAACTTCTCAGGAGATTGTGGGGACTCGTTTAGATCGATGGTTGCAAGTCATGTATGGACTTTGCCATCGTCCTTCAGATGAGAACGCATGATGCTTTGACTCTTTTGGCTTGGCTCTAACCTCAGATTTTTAGAGGACAAAGACCAAGGAGAGGTCCTATATCCAAAAAGAAAACCAAGTAAATGGGCTGAAATGCCGCGTTTAGGTCATGTTGGATAGAAGGAGAGGAAGAGCTTTGCCTTGGGGGGGTGGCCCCCCAAGGGACTTTGATCACCTTGTGGTGTTTTTTGCAGTAGAGCAGCGGGACTTCTTCAAAATTTCTCTAGGATTTTCCAGACTCCGGGCTTCTTGTTGTGGATGTGTGTAGAGATGTCTCGGTGTCTAGGTCTCTCTCTATGGATTGAACCTCCTTTTATAGGCTTTTGGTAGCCATGGGGTGGTTTATGAGCATTCATGGCCATGATGAGAGGATTGATGGCATTGATGCTCCATGATGGGAGAGTTACAAGTTTTTATGTCTTGATTTTGTAACTCCTTTTTCTTGGCTTGTGATTGGCCGATGGAAAATGAAGGGCATTTAATAGCCTTTAATCTCCATGATGAGGGGAGTTTCATGGCTTTAATGTCATGATTGCTTGGACTTGTAACTCCTTTTTCTTTGAATCTGATTGGGCCGTCCAAAATAATGGGTAAATGACCGCATTAAGTTGTCATAAAACTGGTCAATTAACGTCATTAAATGGTCGCCGGGGCATTTGAAGAGTCGCAGGCCGCGCCGCGTCTTTTGGAATTCTTCAGGTGACGATCGTCGATGGATCCACATGTTTTTTTACGTCGGATGGCAATGTAATTGCAGACATTAATTGATTCTAGTGGGCCGGTGACATCTGTCTTGTCGATTTCTCGATCAGTCGGACAGAAAATGTACTTTCTTGGTCAGCCGGTTGGCGATTTTGGAGCGATCAATGATGATTTCATGCTCTTGACGACGGATCCTAGATTTTGGCGAAGATCAGTCGTTTCCAAGCATCAAGAATTGGATTTTCGGAAAATCACAGGGGCTGGAACTCCCGAAACGCGAAAAGGATTGGAAAACGGGCCATCCGGCAGAAATCATGCGACCCGGATTTCCAGGGTCGTTGGCGACCTTGCACCCAGGGTCCCACATCGACTATAGAGAGGAAAGTGAATGGGGTTATATTTAGAGCTTACACCCTTACTTTGCATGAGGCCTTTTGATGGGTTAAGTCCCGTTAGAAGCAAAACCGTGAGGCCCATGGGCCAAAGCGGACAATATCATGCATGGGTATAAGGTGGGGCGTTACAAATGGTATCAAAGCCGACTCTCGACTAGTTCGAGTGTGGGTCCCCTGTTGTGGTCTGGTTCAAGTGGGCGGGTCTCCATGTGGGTGGGCCAAGAGGGCTAGCAGGCTACAGAGACTGGCAAGCTACTGCACAGGGACGTGCAGCCCTAAAGGGGGTGGATTGTGACGCCCCGGAGTCCCACATCGACTATAGAGAGGAAAGTAAATGGGGTTATATGTAGAGCTTACACCCTTACCTTGAATGAGGCATTTTGATGAGTTGAGGCCCATCAGAAGCAAAACCGTGAGGCCCATGGGCCAAAGCGGACAATATCATGCATGGGTATAGGGTAGGGTGTTACAGGTTTTCAATTCGGTCTTATGAAGCTTCAGTAGATAGATCAGCCCCTAGGTAAGGGTAAGATTATTATGAACCCGTTTGGAGGACCCTTGCCTCGAGCAGTCTAACTGCCTCCACATTTTGGACAAGGCTTTTCTTAGATCCACCTTGGTTAAATAATGCAATTGGTGTAACCTTAGTGGCTTTTTTTTTTTTTTTTTTGAAAAGTTTTCTTGGAAGATCTCTAATGGACCCATCAAAGAGAGCGAAGGGTCCCTCCCAATCCAAACGTTGGCTACAAATGATTTCTGCGAGCCAATGTACGAAAAGGAAGAAGCCAAAGTTTCTCTAATTTGAATTCAAAAGAGAGAAAACTTGAAAATTTTCTTACTTTGTTTTTTTTTTTTCTGAAAGCCCTCTAACGGACCCATCAAAGAGAGCGAATAGTCCCTCCCAATCCAAACGCTGGCTACAAAAGATTTCCGTGAGCCAATGTCTGAAAAGGAAGAAACCAAAGTTACTGTAATTTGAATCCAAAAGAGGAAAAACTGATTTTCTTTTTTAAAGAGTTTGAAATTAAACCTTTTTTTGTTTTTTCTTTTTAATCCCTATCAGACTCATCAAAGAGAAAAAAATGACACATTCCCCGATACGAACGATAGCTACAAACATTTCTGCGAGCTATTCGATCAGTTCGGAGAGGAAAGGATCAAAGTTTCTCAAAATTGAATCCAAGAAAGAGAAATCAAGTTTTTTCTTTTGTGAAATGAGAAAGAGTGGAAATAAATAGAGGTTTCCAAAAAAATCTCATCTCATGTTTTTTTTTTTTAGATGCAAGATCCACCATAGGCCACCAACTAGAAAGGAGCCAAAGAATCAAAGCATCACATTCTCAAATGAACGTGTCCCACCGGGTGTGCCAACTTGATGGACCTGGACTTTTGGTTTCCACTCTCACCTCCGCCCGTCCCGAGGCTATCGAGAGGCTAGCGGAGTGGAAAGAAAGCAGGCATCAATATTTTTGTACGGGTATGCCAAATTTTCTATTCTACTTACAATGTAGAGATGGTGATCTGGAGATCCACCTTCACAAGTCCAAAATAATGAGTTAATGACCGCATTAAGTTGTCATAAAATGGGTCAATTAACAGCATTAAGTGGTCACTAGGGCGCTTGAAGAGTAGCAGGCCGTACCGCGTCTTTTGGAATTCTTCTTGCGATGATCGCCGATGGATCCACATGTTGTTTGATGTCGGATGGCGATGCAACATCAGTCATTGATTGATACCAGTGGGCCAGTAACATCTATCCTGTCGATTTCTCGATCGATCGATCGAGCAGAAAGTGTGCTTTCTTGGTCAACCGGTTGGTGATCTTGGAGCGATCAATGATAATTTCATGCTTTTGACGGCGGATCCGAGATTTTGATGAAGATCGGTTGATTTCGAGCATCAAAAATCAGATTTCGGAAAATCACAAGAGTAGGAATTCCTGAAAGTGAAAAAGATCGGAAAACGGCCCTTTCGGCGAAATTCCGGTGACCCGGATTTCCAGGCCGACGACCATGGGGATTTTTCCCTTTTTTGGTTGCCGTTTTTCGGCCATTTCTCGATCTTTTTTTATCCTTTTTTCTCATTTATTTTTCTTGACATTTTTCTTCATTTATTGACTTGATTCTCCAGAATAAAACCAGACAAGAAGTCATGCAAATCGAAGCACAAAGTTTCCTATTTTCTAAAAAGGCCGAAAACTTTGTTACTAATTTTCCATCAGAAGTCAAAACTAGGTCAAATGATGTCGGAATGACCTGAAATTTGAGGTAAAGCCTCCTGAGCAGTAGATAGGACCAACCATAGGCTTTTGTTTTGAGTTTTGAGCTGTGTGGGGTCCTGTCGCCCGTAGACTTGGTTTTTCCATGAGGGAGATGCCGCGCTTTGATGTGCGGTTAAGCGACGTCCGATTGACCTGAAATTTGACAGAGAGCCTATTGGAGTCTTTTTGAGACGATCCATTAGCTCCAATTTGGATGTCATGGTCCCGGGAAGCTCCGCCGCAGGGAGGCTTGATTTTGTTTTGAAGCGTCAAAGTCGGGTCAAACGTCGTCGAAATGACCTGAAATTTGACGTGTAGTCCTTTGGAAGCATGTTGAAGTCACCCATGTGCTCTGTTTGATGAGTAATGGCCTCGGTGGTTCTCGATGCCGAGAGGCTTGATTTTACTGCTCGAGGGTTGATGGAGGGTCAAACATTGTCGGTTTGACTTGAAATTTGAACGGAACCTTTTGGAGGTATTTGGGACCAACCATAGGCTCTGATCGAAGATCTGATGTCTTCGACGATGTCGCCGCCAAGGGCACCTGTTCAGCTGCCGAAGGAGTGAAGTTTGGCCAAATGATGTTGGAATGGCCTGAAACTTCATGTGTACTCTTCTTTTGGCTGTTTTGAAGGATCTTACAGTTTTTGTCTGATTCTAACAAGGTTTGATGCTTGAAGTTGCATTGCTTGTTTGTGGTAGGGTGCGGCTTCATGTAGCTTCTTGATGTTGAGGAGGCAAAGTGACATTTTTTTGGTGTCAAAAGGGAACAACACCACCCTGATGAATTTGGCTTGGAGAAGTTTGTCAACTTCCTCTTTCACTTTCACCGTGACGTCGGGGAGCATCCTCCTTAACTTCTGTTTGACTGGTCTCGCATTTCCTTCCAATGGGATCTGATGTTCTACCAAAATCGAGTCCAATCCTGGCATGTCATGGTAGTCTGATGCAAACACATCCTAGTATTCATTCAGAACTCTTAGGATCTTTTTTACTTCGTCGGGTTCCAAGCACGCATTGATCTGGACTAGTTTGGGCCTTTCCTCGGTCCCCAAGTTGATTTCTTTGGCCTTTTCAACCGCTGCTTGAGTTTGCTCGTCAAATCTCTTGATGAACCCCTGGAACTCTTCCAAGACTTCATCGTCCTCTCCTTCGGTGTCTACTAATTCATAAACACCTATTTTGTCCTTGGCATCCTTGGTTCCTGAAGACGATTCTAGCTCTGAAATAACGGGAATCGACTCACACCCTATCTCGCTGATTTGGCTCATAATTTCCTCTAGCCAATATTGCTCTACTGGAGGAATTTTCCAACGCTCAGGTCTCCTTATAGTTCTGCAATAGTCGAAAGTTTCTACTCCTAGGCTACTTATATTTTTGGGATTTTGGTTTTCTAATTTTTTAGGGTTTTGTGGTTTTTTTTTTTTTTTTTTTTTTTGGATTTTTTGGAATGATATGGTATAGGTTGGGTTGGGAAAGGGCTATCTAAGGAGGAAGATCCCTACCTCGGGCAATGCCGAGCTGCAGGGCGATACACCACTTCGTCATCTTCGGGATTTTCGATCTCCCAAGTTTTGTTGTCTTCTTCTGAGGGCCCTGCTCTCCAGTGTTGCCACGCGGCCAGCCAGTATATGACTTCCTAGCTATCGGGGTCTTCGATTTCCCATGTTTCATAATCATCCCTCTTTTTGGGAATCGGCTTTTTTTTTTTGGCAATTTCACCAAATCACTGCTACTAATCATGTTGCATGACAGCATTTGGAAAGTTTCCTCCAGGGAGGGACTTGATCCTCTAATTTCTTCGGATTCAGGAAATCCTTCCCAGGTACCAAAGATGTCTTTGTAGGTCTCGACCTCTTCGTCTTCAGACGACGAATTGGTTATTCCCTCTATTAAAAGCTCTTTCCCTTTCTTCTAGGGGCGGACCTCATGGCATCTCCCTCCATCGGGAGGTTTGTTGGAGTCAAGGAGTTTACTATGCCTGATGAAGTGTTCGCCTATTTTCCAATTCTTTATAGAGATTGTTACCTAGTCATATGGATCGAATCCTAACCCTTCTGTCCCTATCCTTACTCCCGGGATGACGGGGTCAAGGATCCCGTCCTCGTTTTTACCTAATCCCAATCTGGGCTGATATCCGAGCTTTCTCATGAGGTTCCAACCTTGTATGCATTCTTTTCTTAATGGTGGTATGGGTAGAGGGACCGGATCTGGTATCATACTTAGGATAGGATCGATGTCGGTTAGGGAAATAATGGGATTGATCTTATATCCATGGGTTTTGGTTCCAGGCAGGATAGGAGCCGGCCGCAGGGTGGGAAGTATCTGAAGTCCTTCTGGTTCAATTATTGGCAGGTCCCCCATTAGTTTCACGATTTTTCCTAGATGGGGAAACTTAATGCATTGGTGTCTAGTGGACATGACCACCTTTATGTGATTCAGCCAGCAACGTCCTAATATCAAGTTAAAGGTCGCTGGGATATCCATGACGTAGAATTCTTCGGGTATCGAAATCGGGCCTGCTTGCACCAATAACATGATCTTCCTGCAAACATTTTTCTTATTTCCATCGTACCCTGTCACCACCAAAGGGCCTGAGGTTAGATCCCTAGCTGTTAGATCCAGCGTCTTGTATGTTTTCAACGAACAGATGTTGAAAGACACCTCTGTGTCTACCAGAGCACCAGATATTTCTTTCCCTACAACCCTAATTGTGAGATGTAAGGGTGAGGTTCTTGCTTCAGGTGGTATCTCTCTTAATTCCTCCTCGGTGAAGTTGAGGGTCGGCAAGAAAGTCTCTAGGGACAAGGAGGCGATGGACGTCCTTAGTTGCCCCGAGGTTATATTTTTTGAGACTTGTGAATGGGTGATGGCCTCCATCAACTGCTTCTAATCCATCGGGGAGGTCTTGATCAGGTCAAGGATCAACACTTTGGTGGGTATCTTTGCCAAGTGCCCCAGGAGGTCATATTCTATCCTAGTCTCCAGCTGAATGTGAGCTCTTTCTTGGAAATCTTCTTCAGTCTATGCGCCAGGGATTTGCAAACCTGGATTTGGCGTATTCGTGATCGGAGGTAATCGTGGTGGGTGGATCCGTCCTGATCGGAGGTGTGCTTGTGATGACTATGTATCCAGAGGATGAGTCAACTAGGAGTAAATGACAGTTTGAGAGCCCCCCCCCCCCCCCCCCCCCCCATGCGTGAAGTCATCGTAAAAGTACGTACTTTGTAGAGGTCCAGGGAGTCGACTATCATGTCGGTTCTAAGATTATCTATTCTAAATTTAGTCTTCCCGTCCTAATTGACGTATTTCCAATAGTCATCGTCTTTAAAAAAGTCATCATAGTGGGGTTGATTCTGACTAATGATCGGCTGGACCGGGAAATCAATTGATTGATGCGACACGGTAGCAACATTTGCCGACGGTTCTTGCAACGGTTGTGTCGAGGTTGACACAGCATGTTGTGGCATCGGGTTCCTGTATATTTCCATGTTAGGCATCCGCTGCGTCGTATCAGCAGGTGGACCTTGGGTTTGGTGCGCTCTTTGTGGGCCATCGACTTCCATGAGTTTGATGCTTTCCCAATCAATCATCTCCTCATCACCGAGGTCGTAGATCAAGTCTTTGGTAGTATAGCAATGGATTAGGTCATGTCCTGGCATCCTGTGATATGCAAAGAATCTCGTTCGATCAAGGTGGTCCGGCCATTGCTGCTGTCTTTCTGGTGGAAGCTGGATAGCATTCTATTCTAAGAGTGACCAGAAAATAGTGATCCAAGGTTGAGGGAGGGGTGAGTAGTTAACCCTTTTCGGTCCAAGCCTTCTCTTGTTCCCATCATTATTTTGGCCTAAATTATTGTTATAGTTGTACGGGACTGTGTTATAGCTCAGCCGAGGATTAGTACCCTGATTCAGGTTTTGAGGCGTCACTGGCTGATTCACAGGTGGTCATGCCGGATTTATGTTTTGTCTTGGATGAACGAGTCCCCGTTGGCCATGTGGTTGTTGACCATGTCTTTGATCATTCCAAGAAGGGTCATGGTAATTCTGATCATCCCGGAAGTTCTGAGTATTCCCTTGGAAATTAACGTCCCGGTTTTGCCCTTGATTCCAGTGTTGGTTGAAATTCATTTCCTGATTATGATTATACGGGCGATAAACCACTTCTTGAGTCAAGTTTACTTTTGGGGTCGCACGATTTTCTGCTTGATTGGTCACACAACAAACAACCCTTTTTTGATCGAAGATGCCTAGGTTATTCAGTATCCCATCGTCTAGGTGCTGTTTCATTCTCGACAATCGATGATGCAGGCCGCTCCAGTTCATGACTTCCCCGATCATCATCAGTGTCCTCATCGGTTCTTTCATGTTCGAAATGACCATCCTGACTTGTTCCTCTTCTTTCGTATTGCAGTCAAACCTCGTGAATTGACTCAGCCATCTCACCGCGAATTCTTCATAGTCCTCATTATTCTTTTGTTTTAAGTTGGCTAAGTCGTGCCACAAGGGTATGTTCTTGGTCAAGTGCTGGTATCACGCCAAAAACTTTTCTATCATATCCTCAAAGGTATTGATCTCGTGTGAGGGCACAGATGTGTACCAAGTTAGCGCGTCTCCGGCTAGTGACTCTTGAAAATAGTTAATGAGGAGGGCATCATCGTCAGAGATCATAGATACTTGCTACAGAAGACACCAAATGGTGTTGAGGGTCTGTAGTCCCATCATACGCCACAAACTTTGGGGCTTTAGCTGGGAAAGGTGATTTTTTGGTCTCTTCTTTCTTTTTATAGTCATAGAACCCTAACCTTTTGCCTTGTCGCGAAAGGGATTTCTTTGTAATCTCACTCTTTAGCCCCTTGATTTCCTTTCACATTTCCCTAATCGTCTCAAAGTCAGGGTGCTGATCTTCACGTGTTGGGCCACGTCTTGGGGACTGAACTGGGGTTTGATAGTAAGCTGGCTCTACAAAATCATATTGAAGGTTTGGTTGATATCCTGGAGGTACATATTGATAACTCTCCCCAACCTGTGTTCTCCCCAGGGCTTGAGTTTGGGCTTGATTCTGAGTTCTACCTAGGTTAGGTGTTAATCTTGGTTGCTGACTCACGTAAGTTGATTGATGGGATGGCTCGTAGACTGGTCGCTCCAGCTGATGCTCTTCATAAAGCTTGTGAGGATCCGTGGCATTCACAACTTCATCATAATAGAGCGGAGGATCCTGATCCTCATCTAATACTTTGTAAGCCGAAGTCAACTGATTTTAATACGTCGGGGGTGACCTCTCATATCTCGTTGGTTGGCGATAGGTTAACCTAAGGCCAGATGAGTTTGGGATCGATTGGCTCACAGAGACAGTAAGAGGGGTCATCACCTGAAGTTGGGGTTGGATAACCTCATGTTGGTATTGATGATGGACTCTTGGCATGTCTCGGGTATTAGCATAAATGGCAGGGCTCTGCCGTGGGACCCTTGGTGTGAATGATCGGGCTGGGCCCACCTATTCTTGCTCGGTTCAGAAATGCCTATTCTCATACGAAATTGGGATTGGTTGCGTCCTCGACTACCTAGTGGTGGTCATAATGGATGCATCGATAGGCATTCTATATTGGGGGATTATCGAGGTGATCGGTTCGGTCTGGGTAGCCGCGGTTGAATGAGGGATGACATGTGAGACTACAGGTTGAATCACACGACGGGCCCGTGTTGTGATATTGGCGTAGGTCCCATGTCCTGTCGCCTGCCTGCTCGATCCAACCAGATCCTTGTACGTGATTTAGGAATCGACAGAGTACGAATCCCTCCTTATTGGAGTTGGAGGACTAGAGTGTCTCTTCCTCGCGACTACTGAGTTCATCGGGGAAGGGACCTGTTCAACGATCGGTGGGCCCAATATACGCGGAGAATAGCGTGGTTCAGAAAATTGGGTGTCGAGGCTCTAGAAACCTCGGCATCCAATGGTGGGAGATAAGCCTCATCGATGGCTCAAGTTGCTCCCGGGGCTGAGATAGGAGGAATGTTGGGCATTCCCCACGGGTGATTTGCCATAAGAAAGAAGGTGGGAATGAGAAAAGAAAGACTTTAGCAAAGATGAGAATGGAAAGAATTTAGGAAAGAAGAGAACATTTTAAGAAGGCGGGGAGGCTAATGGGGTTGAGCTCTTGTGTTGTAGTGGGGAGAGCTTCAGCAAGCGGTCATGCGGACCCAAGTTCATGTTCAACTTACTCCTGAAATGACCCTTAAATAAATGGGATAAGGACATTCGGTCATTGACCGAAGGTTCATGATCCACGATAAAACTTATAAAAGACCCAAACAAGTGATAGGACAACAAAAGAAGCCCCATCACGATCGCCAGGCTGTTGGCATGGAGATCATGGGACCTGCAAAAGACTCAAATTCGTGACAAGATAACAAAAGAGGTCCCATCACGATCGCCAGGCTGTAGGATGTGAATTTTGATCCCCCATGGGAGGGAAATTGCCATTCAAGTATATGAGATATTAAAAAATTACATAAAAAATGAGGATTCCAACTACCCTCAAAATCGATGGATCACGATCGCCAGTTACGGATACGGCCATAACACCGTCCTTTGACGAAGGTCGAAAGAGAGCGGGAGGAAATGGGATGGGTTCTTCTCTCATCTAATGTGCCGCTGGCAACACACGACGATTGTCTTGTCACTTAATTTGGGTCTTTCAATTTAGGTCGAATCACGGGTCTCAAAATAGGATCATAGTGAACTAGGCAGGGGAAATCAACATTCAAGGTCATGCAGACTAATTGAAATTAAATCCAAGTATTCTAGGGAATGAATGAAATAAAATAGAAATAAACTAAGAAAATAGGGGGAATGTGCCAAATATTTAGAAGAGAATCAACCCCGTTCTCGGGTACCCACTTCAATGTCCTTTGACAACCTAGGTTTAAAGGCTAATTCTTCGAATCGAAAAAACGATGCAAACGGAACTTTGAGTTGTGATTTCTGTGGGTTTGCGTGTGATACGCAAGTGATAGTGTCAGATCCGGCCCACCACCATTAATTACATTTATTATTAAAATATTAGTATTATTTAATTAAATGTATTTTAGTTATTTAAGTGGGTTGAATTAAGTGGGGCACACGTTAGATTAGATGTGTGGATCAGCGAGCTGGTTTAATGGGTAGATGACCTGACCCGTAGTTTGACCCAATGACTTAAGCCCAAAGAATATCCTCTTTTAACCAAATCCTTGTTTTAAATAACCGCACGACTTATCCCTCTCCACTTGTCTGTGCAACTCCTCCCAGTTAATCTTCGTCTTCTTCCTCTCTCAACTTCCTAAGCCATTGCAACTTTAGGATTGAGCCATCGGAACCAAGATCAGAGGACACCATCATTCTTCGCTCAACTTTCTCATCCCAGGTTACCCTTTCTTCAAATCATTAGGAGTAGATCTATATTCTTGAGTTATCTCCTTTTTCTTTCCAATGGTAGATTTGGATAGGAGTACCATAGTTCTATTCATCTGACATTTCTTTTCCATATTCTTTGTCATATTGGTGATAGGATTATTCTTAAGCGCTGTGGGAATCTCGGTTCGGGTATTAGTTAGGATCTGTGCATTTTTCTTCAACCCCGATAAAAGGCAAATACCTAAACATAATTTGTGAATTTAATATATGTATTTCTCGTTGATTCCAGTGTGGTGCATATAGAAACCCTTTGATGCCCTTTTTATGATGTTAATTGTTTTTGCAATGAGATTGGAGATTTGGGGATGACCTAATTGATTCGATTTTCTAGTATTGATGTTACTGTTGCAAATGGCTGTTGCCTGCAGCACTTTCGTTTGGATTTCAAAACCCATTTTTCATCTTGTAGACTTGTGGTTAGGGATGTGAGACAACTATTTCAAGTGACCTTCATGGGCATGTAGAACCACATACTCCGAAGAGTGGATCTATAACAGGGAACGCACGCACGCAGTTTGGGACTATCCGTGCTTTGACCGTGGGACCAGGTGGTCCACTCGATGGTAGATCTGATCCGTGGATCCGAAGGAGGACCCACGGGCGACCTTAGGGGCGGTGGACCTGTGAGGTGTGGGTCCCATCTTGCCTATCATCCATTGGTTCTAAGAACCTGGGGTGGAGTTGCAGGTTGAGAGTTTTGTTTAGGCATCATGTAGTAGCGGGACCCATTGGGGGATCTGATCATAAATCTTGCCCGATCCCATTGCCGTGTATGGCTGGGCAACCCTGTTAGTGGAGACTGATCTTGGCTCTTGATCAGCAGGACCCACTATCAAGTGCCCCAAGTTGTTGGCATCGAGCATTATTGTAGAATTTGTTTCTGTGAATAGTTTAAGATCTGTAACTTATGAGAATGGAAGAGATAAGATGATGACGTGTGTGGGAATGATGTTGATGACGTGGGCTAACATGGGATGATGGAGGTTAGGTGATGACAAAACATTACATGCCACTTTGTTTTAACATATGGCCCTTTTACGTTTTAGAATTTAGGAAAAGCCCATTGTAGTTTTAATGAACTTAATTTGGACCCTTTTAGCTTATTAAGAATTGAATTTAGGAAATGTTTTAAGTGGGGTCCTTGAGTTTTCTAAAATTATTAAACTAAGATTATTATTATTTGCAAATTAATATTAAATGATATCTTTGGGTTTTAATGTGTTACAATTATATTTTTGGTACTTTATTAATGTACCCATTGGACTCTTAAGATCTATATTCTTGGAAATGCACTAAGATGGGACCCTAAGCTTTCTAAAATTATAAGTTAAGGTCATTTATCATTGTAAATTAAATATTAATTGTTATCTTTGATTTTAAATGTGTCAAAATTATAATTTTGGACCTTATTAATATTAATCGAATCATTAGATCGAGTAAATACCGTCCGGGCAAACGGTATCTAACTAATTTGGGGTTTAGTACTTCGTAAAACCTCTGGAAAATCTTAGTGGATTCGAGTTCAACCCATCTTTATTGGAAAACCCTTAATTTGGTCTATGCACTATTGATGGAGAAGGGTGATGGACCCTCGGAATTTCCGTCCTCTCCTTCCGCACCCCGGGGGCTGACCTGAGTCTCGGCGGAGGAGGGAAAACGCCGATATCAACATTTTTGTACGGGTATGCCAGATTTACTTTCTATTTGGAATTTGAAATGGTGATGATCCGGAGATTCACCTTCACAAATAGAAAGTAAATCAATCCTTTTTTCTAACTTTTCAAATTGCATAAATATTAAGAAAAGAGACAAGTTTGTTTTTGAGAATGCCGTAGGAGGCGTTTTTGTTTGTTTGCCATAAAAGGCGATTTTGCCGTGAAAGGCGATTTTACAAAACTCATCAAAATTGTAAGACAAGAACTGTGATTTCTTTTGTCTCTTTAAGAAATACAAACTACAATAGAAAAGGAAGAAAAGGGATCTAACTTCTCAGGAGATTGTGGGGACACGTTGAGATCGACGGTCGCAAGCCATGTATGGACTTCACCATCGTCCTTCAAATGAGAAATGTTGATACTTTGATTCTTCGGCTTGGCTCCTAACTTCAGTTTTTTAAAGGACAAAGACCAAGAGGAGGTCCTATATCCAATGAAAAACCGAGTAAACGGACTGAAAAGCCACGTTTAGGCCATGTTGTAGAAGGAGGGGACCTTGGGGGGTGGCCCCCCAAGGGACTTTGATCACCTTGTGGTGTTTCTTGCAGCAGAGCAGCAGGACTTCGTCTGGATTTCTTCGGGAGAAGTGCAGAATTTCAAGTCGATGTGTGTATCGACTTGTCGATCAATCCGTCAATGATCATTCTCTCTTGGAAATGGATCTCCTTTTATAGGGTTTTGATAGCCATGAGGTGATTATGGGCATTAATAGCCATGATGAGAGAATTGATGAGTTACAAGTTGATTTTGTAACTCCTTTTTCATGGCTTGTGATTGGCCGATGAAGGTAGTGGGCATTTAATTCCCTTTAATCTTCATGATGATGGGAGTTTCATGGATTTAATGCCATGATTGCTTGGATTTGTAACTCCCAAATGCTTGAATCTGATTGGGCCGTCCAAAATAATGAGTTAATGACCGCATTAAGTTGTCATAAACGGGTCAATTAACGTCATTAAGTGGTCGCCAAGGCATGTGAAGAGTCGCGGGCTGCGCAGCGTCTTTTGAGATTCTTCTTGTGATTATCACAGGTGGATCCACACATTGTTTGATGTCGGATTGCGATCCACTTTCAGACATTGATTGATGTTGGTGGGCCGGTGACATCTGTCTTGTCGATTTCACGATCGGTTGGACAGAAAGTATACTTTCTTGGTCAGCCGGTTGGCGCTCTCGGAGCGATCGGTGATGATTTCATGCTTTTGACGGCGGATCCGAGATGTCGGTGAAGATCAGTCGTTTTCAAGCATCAAACATTGGATTTTCAGAAAATCACAGAGGCAAGAATGCTCGAAACGCGAAAAAGATCGAAAAACGGGGCATTTGGTGCAAAATCCGGCGACCCGGATTTGCAGGGTAGCCGGCGACCATGGGCCAGGGTCACCGGCGACCTTAGGGTTTTTGCCCTTTGGTCGCCGAGCTTCGTTTTCGACCGTTTTTCCGTCTTTTTTGTTCCTTTTTTCTTCTGTATTTTTCTTGACATTTTTCCTCAATTATTGACTCGATTTTCTTGGAGAAAACTTGATGAGAACCCGCGCAAAACCAGAACACAAAGTTTCCCATTTTTCGGGAAAGTTGAAGACTTTGTAGCCGATTTTCCGTCAAGAGTCGAAACTAGGCCAAACGATGTCGGAATGACCTGAAAATTGAGGTGAAGCTTCTTGAGCAGTGGACAGGACCAACCATGAGCTTTTATTTGATTTTTGAAGCCGTTTTGGGTCCCGTCGATGCTTGACTTGATTTTGCTGCTGGGAAAATACCGAGCTTTGATATGTGGACAAACGATGTCCGATTGACTTGAAATTTGACGGGAAGCCTATTGAAGTCATTTTGAGACAAACCATTAGCTCCGTTTTGGGTGTCATGGTCCCGAGGTGCTCCGCCGCTGGTAGGCTTGATTTTCTTTCGAAGCATCAAAACCTGGTCAAACGTTGTCGGAATGACCTGAAATTCGGCGTGCAACCTTTTAGAAGCATGTTGAAGCCACTCATGTGTTTTGTTTGATGAGTGATGGCTTCGGTGGTTCTCGCCGCCGAGAGGCTTAATTTTGCTGCTCGAACATTGATGGAGGGTCAAACGTTGTCGATTTGACTTGAATTTTGGCATGGAGCCCTTTGGAGACATTCTGGAGTCATCCGTAGGCTCTGATCAAAGTTTTGGTGTCTTTGATGATGTCGCCACCGGGAGCGTTTGTTTAGCTGTCGGAGAAGTGAGGTTGGGCCAAACGATGTCAGAATGGCTCGAAACCTCAGGTGTACCCCACTTTTGGTTGTCTTGAAGGATCTTTCAGTTTCTATCTGATTCTGACAAGATCTGATGCTTGAAGTAGCCTTGCCTATTTTTAGCAGGATGCAGATTCACGAGGCTTCTTGATGTCGAGGAGACATAGTGACTTTTTTTGTGTCAACAAAGGGATGCGTTGATCTTTTATTTATTAGAAATTCCTGTGGTTATTAGGTACGAGAACTTATGTTTGACCTTAGGATCGATTTGCATCTATGTTTTAACTTTCGCATGCATATATATGTTAGTTTAGGATGTGTATTCCTTTAAATGCATACCCTATTGTGTGATATGGACTATAAAGTGGCTTGGCAAATTTTGTATGACGATTTTATTATGATATGGAATGTGGAAACGCCAGCACTTTACTTTGACTTAGGACTCTTGTGTCGGAGCTTTATTATTCAGGTCTATTACGTTTATATGTTATGTTTATGTTTATGTGGGTAATTTATGGACGACTGCAGATCAATATATGAACGGTTGATCACTGATGTGACCGGATCACTTATAATCAGCTATGAATGTGAAAAGATTATCCTAATTTTTTTTTATTTGATCAGTTTATGACCACCGACGTTATGGACGGGCTTTCCCAATTTATTTAGGGCTGACCACCCACAACGGGGACACTTGTCTTCGTGTGAATCATATTGCTCCTTTTGCTTTATTTGGATTATGTTATACGTTCTTTCTCGTCATTACTTCTATATGATTACATTTGTCTATATTCTTCTCGTTATTGTATTTAATTTTGAATTATGATTATGTAATTTCCATTTACTTTGTAATATTTGGTGCATAGGTACTGAGCCCTACTTTACCGAGGAGACGGAGGAGGTCAAACGTTTCAAACGTTTGAGCCAACTGATGAACCCGAGTGGGATGCCGAAGATGGCTTTAGAGCCATCTGAGCCTGCACAAGAGAACACGTCATCTTAGAATTATTTTAAATGAACTTTCTTTTAGTGTTAAGACCTCTTTTAGAAATTATTTAATTCATTTTGTAACTTTAATTATTAATGTTTATTTGATTTTTATGCTGGGTTTCGTTTATGAACCTTGAATACCAATTGAATAAAGCTTCCGTTGCATTTAATGAAATTTATTTTGACTCACCACCAGTTGAAATTTTATATGGGTCCACTTTTGGAAGCTTGCGTTGTATTAAACACAGGAATTTGAATTTGGCTTTAATTTTTCACGTTTTTCCCCAAATTTTTATGCAATGCACCCAAAACACGCAACAAACTGAAAATGTACACGTGAACCCAAAATACCCAAAAGTCAAAATTCTACATAGGCTTGGGTCAAAATCCCACTAATCTACCTAATCAAGCCCAACACATACAAAAGACATATTAGGCATCTAGTTACAATTAATTACACACAAATCACGATTAAGGTGGGTCGGGGTGTTACAGAAAGTTTCTTGAAATGAAATCTACTTTCTAACGAAACCAAGAATGACATATTTCGAGGTTCCTAGAGAAAACTCAACTTGTATGAAAATGAAAACATGTCCCTACTCAAGTGCGAAATGAAGGGTTTCCAGACATCAAATAACAATGAGTTGAACGCGAAGGTCCCTCGGGATAATTTAAGCTATCTAAGAATTCAAAATTTGACCTATTTTTGGAAATACCCAAAGTGCTGCTCTCAATAACCGAATGACAACTCTACCCTTTCTAAGTTGGAACTCAGTCTAATCGCAACCAAACCAACTCAAAACCTATTCTAACACTAAAACCTATTTAATTAACACCCAAATAAGATTAATCAACACTAATTGCTATTAATTAGGTTTGGGTCTTACACCTAAGACGCCATTTTTATTTCTTCAAGATTCCCTCATCGTTGTAAACATGCTGAGGGTTCTTAGGGTTTAGGATGTGATTTAGTTTGGCTTGGTGTCACGACCCGGGCCCTAGAGCAGAGCAATCGGGGCCTAACCCCGGGTCGCGAAGGCGATCATACTTACTCCCATAAATCCCAAACTAGCTCGAGACTTACAAGGGATCTATCGTGCACACCTGTCAAATGTACATTTTGCAGAAATATATATACATTGACAATAATTAACTTTACATTAAAAGTAAAGTCCACATCTAGAAAATTATAGTCTAATAAAGTCCACCACTGCATATTCA
Source organism: Umbellularia californica (assembly GCA_028538565.1). Classification (NCBI taxonomy): domain Eukaryota; kingdom Viridiplantae; phylum Streptophyta; class Magnoliopsida; order Laurales; family Lauraceae; genus Umbellularia; species Umbellularia californica. Next base: position 34,350,903 of record JAPQWN010000004.1, read on the forward strand.
AAATACAATGCAGGTGACATTTATTTACATATCAAAATGATTTACGAAAAAAGTACTTATCAAAATAATTTCCAAAGTATTTCCAAAATATTCAAATTCATAGGCCCTCCGACTATGTCCATTCTATCAATCCTCCTGGAGGAATCAGATTGGCTTCCTCTGCTAGCGGCGCGGCCTCTGCAAGGCCGGGACGGGCAACGGGGCTTGTAATGCCATCAATAACACTATGAACACGACGGTTCAGCAATGAATAAACAATCTACGATAATTCATGCTAAATCTGTTCATTTCTCAATATAATAATTCTAGACAAATAAATCTAGAACAGTACCATATCCTGTACGGTATAACCCATTTAACAATCAATGACTAAATTACGACTACAATAGTGTTATTCCCATTCAATTCAGTTTCTCCCCAAAAGTGGTAGTTAGTCAGTTCATTATATTCGTTTCATTCATTTCATTCATTTAATTACATTGAATATTTATTAGATGGCTTATGGGACTCTTTAGTCCATTATTATTAGGTGGCTTATTAATTCAGTGACTTTTCAATCTATGTGTAGGATCTACTAGCGTCTTGATCAAAGATCACTGGCATCACCACGGAGCTCCGGAACACCCATCCATTTACTGCAGTAGGATTTAATCATTATATTGTTACCTTTTGTAGTTGTTCATTAGTTCATTGTATTTAGTCAATATTGTTCCATAAGAGTTACACTAGTTCAAGATGGGTTAGAAACTCCCTACTCATTTCCGTTTCTACTTAACTCTTTCACATCTAAACAACTATTTAAGTGGAAACATTGGCTACCAAATGCACGTGTTATTCTCGATGGACATCGCATTTATATATTTAACGTGTGCATTTAGTTTCCAAAATTTTCACCCACGATTTCAAAATCCACTAATGGTCCGATCGATTGGTCACTCACAATTAATGTTTGGGCAGTATCAGGTTCACTCGACGGTTACCTAGCGGTTAGCCGAAACTTAGCCAACGGCTAGCTGAAATCTAGTTGGCGGCTAGCCGAACTCTGGCTGGCGGCTAGCCGAAATCTCAAATGCGGTTAACTGCCATATAGCGGTCCGCTCGTGGTCAGTTTTTCAAAAACTAATATTTTTTGCAGGAATTCTGACTCAATCTCGGTCAGCTTACAGTTACCTCGCGGCTAGCCGAATTTCCAATTTAAGCTAACCGAAATCTAGCGGTTAGCTTTCCAGAAGCTCACCCATTTTACGGATTTCGACGGTTGGCTTCACAGTTAGCCTTGCGGCTAGCTGAAATTTACCCAGAATTACATTTTCGAGCTTTAAAACTTCTAAAGCAAATATTTGAAAGTGAGTTTCAGGAACTCAAATCTCTACAATAATCCATAGAATCCAAGAAAAACACATACATTTGGAATAACTATTAATCATTTCCATTCAATCCATAACAATCTCCATTCTACAGCAAGGAAAGGGTTTGAGAATCCAACTCTTACAATTCCAGAAAACTTGTAAACTAGCATTTCAATCATAGATGTACAGTTATACTTGCCTCTTGAAGTCAATTAGTAAAGGGCCCTCTTGTTTAGCTTATGTTGAGACTAAATCCCCAATTCCAAACCCTAATTCCATAAAAACACGAAAAACATATCTCTATAAGTTATTTGTGCTAGTTACTACTCTAAACCACTTATTAGAACATCAAAGCTCTTAATATGATCTAAGTACTTACTTGCAGCTCCAAGAAAAGGGATTCTTGAGCTTTTCTTCGAAGCTTCAACACTCTAAGGAAGAAGACAAGTTGAAGAAGAAGATGAAGAAGATGAAGATGAAGCCTCATTCCAATCACTTGTCAAGCTTCCAATCTTCACTCCAGATGGAGAGAAATGGAAGGAGAAATGAAGAGGAAAAAAGAGGAGAAGAAGCCTAGGGTTTTCTCTTCAACGAAATGGAGTAGAATGAACTCAAAGGAGTTCATTTCTTTTATATAAGCCTTCTTTTTCATTTAACCCCTCTACTCCTCACCTATTCTCAATTCAAGTCAAATGAAGGTCCACTTGGCTAACTCCTTGCCAAATGACTTCGAGCCTATTACAAAAGTTAACGTACTTGTCGAGATATGCGTGTTAGTATCAAGAGTTTCCGTAATAGATAAAATACGCGTAAATCCGTATTTATGAAAAAGTCCTTGTTCCCTTTGTTTAAGCCCAACTCTCATTCAATTTACTTAATCTCCTCATTATCACTTCATTAAGTTCATCTGGGACTAATCTCATTGAGCTTAGTCACTAATTATCGTTAATCCAATTAAACATGATCAACTATCATTAACTTCAATTAATTAGAGTTAATCTTGATTAACTCGGGACAGGGCCTGACACTTGGCCAAGTCCCATTTATTTGTATGTTCTCAAAATTTAGATTTAGAAGCATGATTGTGTTGTGGAGAAGATTGTCTTATTGGTTCAAACACATCATCAAAACCTTCTCCCAACCAAGCTACATGAATTCTGTTTTTCCATTTCATTCAAAGTTCAATCACAAACATGACCAAATATTTCTGCTTCATTTGAACTTGCTGCATGGTTCTGGGACCACATGATAATGAATTAAGTTAGAAAAATTCTTAATGAGCATTTCATGAAAGTTATATTTACATCTTGAAGAGCAATGATTAGTTCTGCCTAGACTTTGGTGTTTTATGCAGGGATTTACAGTCTTATCTTTCACTAATGTCTATATTTGGCTCCCGAAAGCAACAACTTCTTTAACTTGGTAGACAATAGGCCATGGTTGATAAACCAGGAGTCATGGACAGCGCAACTGTGGCAACTGATGGTCACTAAGGTTCAAAAGTACCCTTCATGGTCATATCTTCTTGTTTTTAAGATGACAACTTCATAATTAAAGTAAGTTTATCTGTTTTCTCATTCTAGGTTGTCTCCTTTTGCAAACACTAAATTGAAGGGAGAGAAAGACGGATTTCAGAAAAACAGTTGATTTGGAAAGTAGCTCGAAACCCAATCCCGGTGGACGCAAAATATTATACCGATGGTTTTCATTAATCGATGCTGCATTATATCAAAAGAAAGCATTGCTTCCAGTGAAGAAATTGAAGGATTCATTGCTCTCAAACAGTTATTGTATTTGAAGTGGCATGGACAGGTGTGGGTGGTATCAACTATATCTTAATGAGCTTCAGGTATTACTACTTCAAAATAGCATCCTTTGTCTGGCATATGTGCAGTCGAGAAAGAAGACAGGAAGGGGAGATAAAAGATTAAGAAGTCAGCGATTTAGGTGTGGAGATATGCTTGTGATTTGGTAGTGTGTAGGTCTAGATAAACCACCATGACTGGCATATGTAGTTGGAAATTTGTTTTTCGCATGAATCCACAGTCCGTACTATCCATCCATTGCGAGCCCAATCAATTGGGTTGTGTCCGGGCCTAATCTTGCCCAGCATCTGGCCATGCCACTGGCCCGTGGCCACAACAACCCTGGTCCAGCAAGGCCCAAGCCTGGGACAAGCTGGCCAACATGCTAGGCGGGCTGTACTGGGCATGGGCAACCTACCCCAGTTTTCTTATTTAGATTGGACCCATTGTGTACAAAACTCCACTTAGGTTTTTGAAGGGAAAGATCCATATATGGATCTAATATGGACATGTATATTATATCATTAGGGGAAAGTTGGAACCATTGTGTACAAAAATCCACTTAGCTTTTTGAACGGAAAGATCCATATATGGATCTAATTATGGACATGTATATTATATCACTAGCAAAAAAAACCCGTTCTAATCACGGGTACGAATGATATAAGATTCTATATATGTTAGAAAAGGGAAATCGAAAATAACTTGCTAGTCGTTGTGAAAACCAAAAATAATTTTTGGTCAAAATTAAAAAGTACACTCAAAATTAGATTCAAAACCTTCCCACTTAAGATATTATAGTTTGGGGGAAAGTAGGGATCTGGACCCATGGCAAAACTCTGATCTAAGCCTTGAATGTAAATTTTAGGTTGTAGTCATATCGAGCTTTATGATCTAACATTCTAACATTTATGCATCATGGATTCATAGAACCAATATTTAATGCTAGATTCTATATTTGTAATATTTATAGGCAGGGAACGTCAATCCTCACGTATTCAAGTAACCATGACATCCTTATAATAATAACCTTTGACATGATCAAATATTCACAAGTGATTAGTTGGAGTGTAACTTGGGCTGGCATGGCTTGACTTGCAAGTTTGGTCCCCACGGAAATTGCAATCTTGTTTAGTCTAGACTTGGACTAAAGATTGCGTTTTGAAGTTCACGTTAAAGTTATGTCAGACTTGGCTTAGTCAGTCCTTGGTCCTTGGTAACCCAAATTGGGCTTGGATATTGACATTATATATATATATATATATATTATATTTGTCCAGCTTTTCTAAGCTTAAGCTTAAGATAAGGTAAGTTTAAGTGTGTGGTGGGGCCCACCTAGGGATCTACATGCAGATGGGGGTTGGGGGATTTTAAGGACTCCCTGAGATCTTCCTCTTTGTCAAAAATCAACTTCAATTGTGATTTCTATCATCCCCATATGGGCCCAAAAGTTTAATGGTCAATAGTCCATTCAGATCGATACATAGTCGATCCAACAGTCTAGTAAGTTCGGATCTAATCAAAAGTTGGTGGACATTTGCAATTTCGAGGGGTCATGTGTTTGGTCCATTTGGACGGACTAAAGGTGGGCCTTACAAATATGAGCTTACGAGATTTTATCCTAAGCTTGAACTTAGGAGAGCCTTACTCTCTCTCTCTCTCTCTCTCTCTATATATATATATATATATATATATGGATCTTCATATACATCTATCCCTCACCATTTTTGGTGAGGGACACCCCTTTTGGGGGTGTTTCAAGTACAAGAGGGGCAATACCCCTCTTGTACTTGAAACACCCCCAAAAGGGGTGTCCCTCACAAAAAATTGTAAGGGATAGCTGCATATGAATATTTCCCATATATATATATATATATATATATATATGAGAAGGGCTCTCCTAAGCTGTAGCTTAGCTTATCCTAAGTTGAAATATGGATGGTTCCATGAATCAAACTTGATTATATCTGTTTTTTGCATGATGGAACTGAAAAATCCAGTTCTGGTTGGATTTATCTTGATTTTGAAGATTTTCATCATGCAAAAAACAGCATAATCGACTTTGATTTTGTAGGACCAGCACTGTTTCAGCTTAGGATAAACTAAGCTGTAGCTTAGGAGAGTTGGCCCCATATATATATTTATGAGAGATGCTCCTATGAGATATATCTCTAACCTTATTTAAGAGATATGGGTGGAGGCCCTCACATTTAAGTTGTTGGCATTGAATATGGCTGTGAGGGCCTCCACCCAATCTCTCATAGGAGCATCTCCATATATATATATATATATATATATATATATATATATTAAACTATAATTTGGGTTTAGGTTGGGGCTCGGACTTGGGTGATTTTATTTGGACTCAATTATGGGTTTTTAGTTTAGGTTTTATTCAAATTCCGAATTAGGTTTCTTCACATCAAATTCAAGCCAGGGTTCAACTAGGTTCATAGCTGTATTGCCCTGCATTAAGTTTCACACAACCAAAACACCGACTGAAGAAAATGTGTAATTGCGTTTCATAAAGCATACTATTTGCATTCAATTACGGATGTGAATAGGTGGCTGGTTGCTTGGGGGATTGGTATTTGAACTTAATTTGTGTAGTATGGACCTAGGCCCAAGAGGGGTATAAAAGCTGGTCCAACACCACTGGGCTCTATCGGACCTGGACCTAACTCAAACCTGGATATATAATTATGTATTATTTTCTTGTCCAGCCCAAAAATTTGGTATATCAATCTTAATATTTAGGCCAAAATCCAATTATAGGTATCAAAATAGTTGCATCCAAGTTGGGTCCATTTAGAAATTCTATAGATGTCCTTATGGTAATGTGTTGGGCCATGCCGAACATTTTCCCATTTAAGTACGCATTGCCAGAAGTTGTACTAACTGAAGTTGGGTCCACTGTCAGATTAGTTGTGTCTTACACATTGATGAATTTTCCATTCCGCCACAACTCTGATTGGATAAAAAATTGGTCGCAAAACATGGCCTGAATGATCAATATTAATTAATAAAGGTGGGGCCCAAGATGTGCAAATCGATCCTCCTCACAATTTATTGATTTGGATTAAAAAAAAATGGGACCCAATGATGGACCGGCACTGCCATTATCACGGATTGAGAGGGCCAGTCCATTAAATAACATTCATAAGACCCACCTTGACCAACGGGATCAGATCTCGCATTCCACGTTCAAGTATAAATCTAATAACGCTCACGCTAAAAAGAAAGGGGCCACGTGCACTCGATGTGCCGAATTCCTCTTTTGCATTTCTATCTTCCAAAGCAAATAAAGAAAGGGCATTTAGGCGGAGGTCTCTCAACAGTGATTTTTATTGCAAACGGTCCACAATACTTTATCGTACTGACAGCAGTCCTCTTGTAACTAAAAAAGACAAAAACGCCTTTACCTCCATTCCCAAACCTTCCCAGCTCTACCATCTGGTAGGCCATAAGCCTTCCATTCCCATCAGGCTGAATGAGTGCATCTTGAAGAAGACTACAGTCATTGGAATTGGATCCCTGGTCCCTTAATTTCATATTCCCATAGTTTGGGTCGTCCAAGTTCACACCATTTTGGAACCCAGGTGTCGTCCCATCCATGTCTATGTCAGAAATGTGATAAGATTTCATATTTCCATCATATGAGCTGGTCGGGCAATTTTCAACTGCAGATTTCATGCTTTGTAACTCTTTCCTATCCTCAGATGCCTTGGCTTCACTCCTTACTTTGGTGGCATTATCTGATGAAGAATTTGAATCCATGTCGGCATCACCGATCTCTTCTTTATACATCTCTTCTACCATTGGTTGCCAAAGGCGTACACGTGCATTTATAAACCAGTTTGAAAATCAAAATCAGTGTTATCTAATGCTTAAACCTGATAATCTCTACTTTATCACTTCCACAAAACCAGGACATGTTTGGTTTCTCCCATAGTTCCCTGCTCTTGCTCCTTCTTCTCCTTCTGTCAGCTGACTGAGAAAGAAAACGCAAATCATGAATCACAACCACTGCAATAAGAAATGAGAGATGGATGTGGGTCGTCGGATGGCACCACTTCACATAGCTATTTGTTTGAAACTCAGAAAAGTTCTTCAAAACTCAGATAAATTTGTCTGAATTCTGCCAGAAACTCAGATAAATTTATCTGAGTTGTGCCAGAAACTCAGATAAATTTGCTAAAAACTCAGATAAATTTATCTGAGTTCCTAGCAGAACTTCGACAAATTTATCTGAGTTTCTGTCCAGTTTATCAGAGATTCTGGGAATTTTATCTGAGCTCGGCGACACCAAAAGTCAGAATACGGAAAAGTCAGATTCTAATAAAAATCGAAATCCAAAACAAAAACACTTGATGACCACTATCCAATCGAGAAAAGAGAGGGGGGAAACAAGAAAAAGTGCAAAATGTTCTCTTTCAAATCAGTTGTAGAGAGAAAGAGAGATTTGGAAGAAACTTCAGATGAAAGAGCAAGATAAAGTAAAACTGTGTCTATCTTTGAAGAAATGAAAGAGAGAGAATCAGAAATCATGGTGGCGATAGAAGGTGCTCTGCAAGATACTCTGCAACTATGGAAAGGAATGGAAAATGGAAAATGAGAGAAGAAGAAGGAATTAGTTTTCTAGCACAGTTGAAAGGGGCAGATTAGTCATGAAAATACATGACGTGGCATATTAGAGACCTCTCACTAAAGTATATTCAGCTGTTTGGACTATAGACATTAAAGAAAAAGCAGTTGTCCTTGATGCCTTAGAAGACCGTGCTCAAGGACTTTTGGCTAATTTACCTAATAAAAAATCAACCCATTTTCTCTCTCCATGGAAAAACATTGGAAGTTTTATCTTAGAATTATATTTGGATGGTCCTTATTATGTTTAATCTTAAAGGCAGTAGACTTGATGGCTGATGCACTTTATAAGTTACAAGAAATCTTTATTTTAAGGAATAAAACGAAAAAATGAACTTGGAACCCATTTTAAAAATTGGATCCCAGTTCTCTAATTGAAATGGGTTCGGAAACCAGATTCGGGTCCTTCCATCTAAACAGGTTCTTGAACTAGGAAACCCACCAGAGGGCTCAATATGGTGCCGGCCCGAAATCAATTCGTTTACGTCCCTAAATTTGACATAATCGCGTAGCAACTGCAAGTCAGCAACACAAGGGAATTGCTTGCTGTTGCTGTGTGCAAGACTAGCATCGAAGTATTTTTTCCTCTTATTTCAGAAGCCATACGAAACCGAATGGCACAAGCAACACAGTTCCCTAACAATGCAATGGAAAGTCTCTTGAAAGAAAGGGACGTTTTTAGGGTTTTTGCAGGTACTCTCTATCTCATATACATCCATCTCTCATTTCCTTTGGATTCTTTCTCATTTCATGGATGCTTTCTATTTTGTTATATAATATCTCAATGAATCATCCACTTCGATTCATGTATCTTAGTAATCATTGGCTGCTGCGTGTGACTCAGATGATTCTCTTCTGATTGCATTTGCTGAGATTCCATTCATGATTTTAGATTTCTCATCAAAATCAATATAGAAAAGAAGAGAAAGCCCTAGCAAAGGAAAACCCTAATGTCAGTTTATCTTCTAAAGTAATGAGTGAGCAATGATTTCTTCTTCTGGGTGTGTAGTACACTTTTTTTTTTTTTTTTTGGGTCTCCTTAATCTTTTAGTTTTTGTTGTGTGTATGTGATAACAAGAGATGGGTGTTCACTATTTTATTGATCTATATTGGGAGTGGTAGGTTGTTGAATGCAAGTAGTTTAAGATACTTATTACTGACTGAATTTTTTATTTTTTTTTTCATGTGTTTAGAATTTAGGAAGAAGTGCGATTACGGGAAGGACCCACCTTAGTGTGGCAGGGCCCAAAACCACACAAGTTGACAATCCTAACTGTTTTTTAAAGGGATTTTTGAGGAATGTGTATGGATGATTGTGAGGAAATACTCAACCAAAAGTGGTCTGTCTATGCCATTTTTAATTCAAAAAATAAAAAATAAAAAAGGTCCAGATGAAAGGTCAAAATTGTTTATTACATAAAAATACACAGAATGAGAATTTTGGATCCTCATTTTACAAGCTACTTGTACTATTGGATTTAATTGCTGACATCTTAAGTGGAAATGTGTAAATCTCTTGGCTTGTTTGGATGATGAGAAAATGGCGAGTAATTTCCGCCCATTAGATAGAGAAATGAGGTAAAATCTAGGGGGTAGGGAGTTACACTTCTCTCTAGTAGTGATTCTCTACTCTACTCGGATTTGGAAGGAGAAAACTATCTAAGGAGAGAATAATTTTGGACCTTTATTTAAACAAAATTAATTGGAGGTAGAGAAAATCATTTGCAACCTTCAACAACTAATGGAAAAATATTGAGAGGAGGAAAATCTTCATATGTTCTCCATTGATCTAGAGAAAGCCTACGATGGGGTACTTAAAGATTTAATTTGGTGGGCTTTAGGTAAAATAGTGTCCCAGGAAGTTCTATTGAGTGTTGACATCATTAAAGGCATGTAACAAAGATTGGTAATTAGTGTGACTGTGTGAGAACTACTTGTGGGGAGACAGGTGAGTTTACAGTGACTATAGGTTTGCATTAGAGGTCAGATTTAATTCTTTATCTTTTTGTTCTATTTTCAATGCTTTAACGGCTTATATTCAAGAGGAGATAGAGATACATTGGTGTTTGGAGATGTTACATTATTGGTGGATGAAGCGAGAGATGATGTCAATGTGAAACTTGAGTGATAGCAGGATGCTTTAGAATCAAAGTGCTTTAAAATAAGTCGTACAAAGACGGAATCTAGAAATTGCAACTCCAATGAGGATGTGCAGAGAGGTGCAGTTCTTGGGAGTATTGAAGCTCAATAGATACCTCAATTCTCTCGATACCTCGACTCTATAATTAGTAAAGATGGAAAGATTGGTGTGCTTTCTCATTAGCGCATACCAAAAAAATTGAAGAAAAAGTTTTACAAGACAATGATTAGATCAGCTATGACTTATGTAGCAAAATGTTGGCCAATCAGGAAGCAACAATGCAAAAAATAAGGGTAGAAGAGATGAGAATGTTTATATGTTTGTGCGGTGGAATAGGAAAGATGAATAAAAAATAAGAAGCGCATTCGGGAACATTTGGGGGTAATATCAATAGATGATAAATTGAGACTCGTTTGAGATAGTTTGGACATGTCCAATGCAAGTCAGCATTGGGGCCTGATGCAGGCCCTAGGGTTAGGGCTTGCGGTGGTAGTGCTAAAAGCACAATGGGTGCCGAAGCACGTGTCCGAAGACACAATCAATCTCCGAAGAGACAATAAACGAGGACGCACCTCAATGGGAAATCCCAATTTCATTATTAATCAATAACTCTGAGAAATAATTCTCTATAATGCCATATTAATAGTAAAAGTAAACTCAAGCCTTAAGAAACCTAATAAAACTAGGAAACTAAATAATATAGGAAATCTAATCCTAATAATAGTATTTAAAGAAACTATTGACATGAAAATAAATCCCTAAATCTATGTGGGCCCTACACATGTGGCCATGAGGTCTACGCTGCATCATTCTCCCCCACTTGAAAAAGTTGGACGACGTCGGTGCCAGGTATGTTTCCCTCCTTCCTTCTGCTACTTCTTTCTTCTGCCTTTTTGTTTCTTTCTGCTCTTTTTTTTTTTTTTTTTTTTTTTTTTCCAGTGGGTTTGGGTGAGGGAGGCGAGGGGAAGTGAGGTTGGGTTGGGTCGTGCAAGGCAGAGGGAAGGGTCGATGTGGCTGGATTTGATTGAGGAGGGCCGTGGGATGTTTCGATTGGCTGCTGGGGTAGTGGAGAGGTGGCGGGAGGTTCTGGAAGGGTTTTCGGATTGCAGGGGAAGGGTTTGATTGGGGCTGAAGTGAGGTTTGGGTGGCTTTGGGGACGTGGGGGAGCAGGTGGTATGACGATTAGGGTTTTGGTGTTTTTGGCGGAAGGATGGGAACATGGATGTCTGCTGGTGTGAGGGACTAGTGAGTGGGTTCGATGAATGTAGGGTTTCGTTTGGTTTGAGCGGGGAGGGATTTTCGATGGTGGTTTTGGTTTGGCAGTGGGTGGCTATAGTCTGGATGGTTTTCAGGGTAGAGGGGGATGGATTTAGGGATGCAGGGACGGTGATGGTGGACAAAGGTAGGAATGGGGATAGGGGTAACAAGCCGACGATCGAGGGATCGTTCGGCTCTGATACCAATTGATGCAGGCCCTAGGGTTAGGGCTTGCGGTGGTAGTGCTAAAAGCACAATGGGTGCTGAAGCACGTGTCCGAAGACACAATCAATCTCCGAAGAGACAATAAACGAGGATGCACCTCAATGGGAAATCCCAATTTCATTAATCAATAACTCTGAGAAATAATTCTCTACAATGCCATATTAATAGTAAAAGTAAACTTAAGCCTTAAGAAACCTAATAAAACTAGGAAACTAAATAATATAGGAAATCTAATCCTAATAACAGTATTTAAAGAAACTAGTGACATGAAAATAAATCCCTAAATCTATGTGGGCCCTACACATGTGGCCATGAGGTCTACGCTGCATCAGGGCCCTTAAGAAGTTTTTCTATGTAAAATGATGGACCCTCAAGGAAAAGGAGTAGGTTGAAGCGGACGTGAATGGAACTGAACAAGTGCAAGCTATTCAAGGATTTTGCCTAGGATAGACTGGAATGGTTTCACAGAATTCATATGGCCAGCCTCAATATAGTTAGGACTAGGCTTTGATGATAAATTAAGAGAGACTCGTTTGAGATAGTTTGGACATGTCCAATGCAAGTCAGCCTTGCGGCCCTTAAGAAGTTTTTCTATGTAAAATGATGGCCCCTCAAGGAAAAGGGGTAGGTTGAACTGGACGTAATTGGAACTGAACAAGTGCAACCTATTCAAGGATTTGGCCTAGGATAGACTGGAATAGTGACACAGAACTCATATGGCTGACCCCAATATAGTTAGGACAAGGCTTTGATGATAAATTAAGAGAGACTCGTTTGAGATAGTTTGGACATGTCCAATGCAAGTCAGCCTTGCGGAAGTTTTTCTAAGTAAAAAGATGGCCTCTCAAGGAAAAAGGGTAGGTTGAAGTGGATGTGATTGGAACTGAACAAGTGCAACCTATTCAGGGATTTGGCCTAGGATAGACTGGAATGGTGACACAAAACTCATATGGCTGAACCTAGTATTGTTAGGACAAGGCTTTGATGATGTCGTGATGATGACGACGACGACGACGACGACGACGACGACGACGATGATATAAACAAAATTAATTATTAGAAGGTTAATTGTATTAAAGTTGTAAAGCCAAGAGAAGAAGATTTGAAAAGAGAAATTGTATGGTTCGTTGTATTGTATCATATATATTGTACAAGCCTTGCCGTAATCAATCTTATCTAATTCAGGAATATGGTTAGAATCAATCTCGTCTAATCTAACGACTTACAGAAAGAAACCACAGCCTATCATAAATTTTTTTATATCTATATATATATATATGTATATATTGTCCGGCTGATTTGTTATGACCCCTTGACAAATCCAACTGCGCCGTGTCCCCCCTAAAGAAAAAAAAAAAGAAAACCACCTTTCTTTTGATGATAGTAAGGAGCCTAAGAGAGACCAGTTGCAAGAATCATGCTGACGCAATTGAATGACTTTTTATGAAAAGTCTGCTACTTGGTCATGATGACAAATGAAGTGACAATCAACCTCAAGGTGCTTATATTGATTGTGAAAAAACGGCTTTGAAAGTGAGTTTAATGTTATTATTGTTGTCACTTTAAAAAGTAGTAGTGATGCAACATAAGTAAAGCTTAGTACTGGCCTATAACCTAAGAACAGACCCAGTCCATTGGGCCAACCTGCAAACCCATTTGGCCCAGTCAACCAACCCAATTATTCCAATGGGTTGGATGATTAGTTCCCGTTTTTAGAGTATTAGAAATAGATGGAAGTTTCCACAATTAGAGTTTCTTTTTTTTATGTCAATAAGTTTCTATTTATATGAGGGACTCTAGAGTGTCAAACCCGTATGAGTTGTAATTAGAATAGAATTGAGAAGGCAATCAAGAATGGATTTCCAATCCTAGGAAGGGATGTCCCACCCTAAGCCTATAAATATGTGTTTGACCCTTTGGGGTATTCTATTTCTGATAGTCACTTCAATAAAACTCTAGTTGTTTCCAGTTATTGTGTTTGCTTTGTGAGTGTTCTGTGTGCTGTGAATCCATTGAAGGAATCAGCCAACTCCTTTATGGGGTTTGTCTATTGATTGCGGACCTGAGGTTGCATCAAGTTGGTCTAGAAATCAGAACTCGTAAATCATGAAGCAACCAGCGAAGCCAAGTGATCTCAGTTGAGAAATGATTTCTTGTTTCTTTTCTAGGATGTGAGTGAAGAACAAAAAAGGATTAAAAAATCTTGTGATTGATCGACAAATAACATCACTAGCCCAATCTGAGTTAGAAAATTCATGTAGAGCAGAACTATGGGACAGCATAGTAGAGCACGATTTAGTTGCTCGTAAATACCGTACAATATAGAGGACCAACCCAATGAACGGAAGTGCTGCTTGCAACAAATTGACCAACCACATGAATTGCACAAGCGACATAAGGTCTGATAACGGTATGATATACCAAACTTCCCGCAACTTGGCATTAACGAGTGGGATCTGAATTTCTAGTGTGCCCAAATATATGTATGTTGAGCACTCTAGAAACTATTTATCTATAATTTGATGCACTATAGTATCTATATCTGGATATTGTTGTTCCCAACATAGTTGGGAGGACAAGGTTTTTTATGATGATGGTGATGGTGGTGGTGGTGGTGATGATGATGATGGTGATGATGATATACACAATGCATAGTTGTAATTTCAACCAAGAATTCTAGTAGCTATGAAATAAGGAATCTGTGGAATTTAGGATGCATGGAATTCTCAGGTAGAAATTCTAGGATGAATGAAACAAGGAATTTAGGAATGATAAAATTCAGCATCATTCCAAATCAACATGAATTTAAAAAAATTCTGTAAAGAAATGGGCCGAATCAATGCTAAGAAATGACAAATATATAACTACACGAAAGTTGTTCATTAGGAAATCTTAAAGCCTTTTAAAATGTGGAGCTTCATTCATACTTCAACCTGGAGTAAAAAATGTGATGAAGACAAAAATATAAAACAGCTGGATTTCTATTTTCATTCACTTTCCATGGAACTTACAAAATTAAGACATGCTAACTTAAATAGCACTACAAACTTCTTATAACAAATTGCAGGCAAATAGAATCTATTGGTTGTTTTCATCTCCATTTCCGTTTGATTCTTTTCTGCCCTTCCCTTATACAATAGCAGAAGGAATACCACATACTGCTATTTGATATAGCACCAATAGCAAAACTGTCATGTACTGCTATTGGAGAGCTTGAACACTGAGTCCTGACGTTTGCTTTTGCCCACTGAACTTGGCCTCTTTTGGGTTCTAATATGTTGATTCTTCAACTCTTATGTCTTTTTTTTTTCAAAGTGACACCTTTTTGTTGAAATTGAATATTTTTTTCTGGCCACTTTGTGAATCCTTGTCTCTAAATTCTGGGTTGGCTTTGAGAGTTCTACTTCTTTACACTTCCCTTCACGGGCCTTAGGTCCTTGCCACCCTACAAACCAACTGTTGGCTGACTACTTTCTTCCCTTATTACATGACTTCACTTCCATCTTCTCCTAGTACTTTGGACTTGTGAAATCTAGTTCTTCATGTTAGGGTTGTTTTCAATTTCTAATGCTCAAAACCATCTTAAATCTTGTTTCTTTAGTTTCTCTTGTTTTGAAGCTACCTGTAGATTAATTCTTATGTACTATTCTTTCTTGTTAGTCCACATATCAACTTGGATTCTGCAACTTCATCCATGTTATCTTGTGTTTCTTTGTTTCCCAACCTTCATCTGTATTGAAAAGTTGGATGATGGGAGAATGTTTGAGGTTTTAGCCATCGTGGTAGCCATCTTTATTTATCATTAGATTAACTAAAATAGGACTAAAAACAATAGGAAGAGTTGTATGTATGGGAGAATGTTTAAGCTGTTTGCCATTCATAGACATCTTTCTAAAGGAAGAATGTTATCCTACGAGCAAACTAACATATTGCTTATAATCAGTCCAGGTCATGGGGTGCACCTAGATGCATGTCTATCAATGGGAGGAGGGCCAATGAAAAGGTCCCATTATGGACAAGGGGGAGCCAAAAAATCACTCCCACCAGATTATCCTAGCCCCTGACTTTACAACCTTAAAGCTTAATGGCATCTTTAACCATATATATATATATATATATATTGAGATTCAATCCAGTTGTGAGTGATGGTTCAATGAGTATAAAGTTAGGCTTGATGCCAAATCATGGGATGAAAAGATTGTCGAAGGGGCTATACCGATCCAAGGTGGGGCCAATTAGGCCCCATAGAGCTGGACTGCACATGCAGTCCACTTGTAAGAGAACATTTTCCCATTCTAATGATGTCATCATTAAAGCCAAATCTCACCACCCCTTTGGCTGTAGCTCAAGCTCAGCTGGCTTAATTGGTTAGGGACATGGGTATGTGATTGGATTGGGTACGTTCGAATCCCGGTGGGAGTTTTTGGTGTGGCATAAGGCTTGGTTTTGCTCTACACACCTTGTGTTCGAAATCGGCCCAAATTTGCCCCGTGTGTGGTTGTGTGGGTTTAGCGGGCGCCACCCACGGAAATAGTCCGGCTTGTCAAAGACCTCGGAGATACCCACATTGTAAATAAAATGTTCGAGTCCTATTGTAGCAAAAATAAATAAAGAAAAGCGAAATCCCACCAGTCTGGGGTTGACAATCCTTCTACAGAAACATTTTTCGCTGTCCATCTATTTGGTGTTTATTTGAGAAAATACATGACCAAAAGAAAAAAGAGTTAGAGACTAAAATAGTAGAAAACTAAAACAATACTCAAGAAGCATTTTTTGAATCATTTCACATAAAATACCGTACAAATAGTTACTCCTACATGTTGCATAAAGTCTCAAATTTTTAACCACATAAATAAATATTAAACCACAATTGTTAAGAGTGCTTATTGGCCGGGCCGCCCTAGCCCAACACAACTCTGCCCATGTTTGGCTGCCTGTGGGCTGTTGACCTACCATTCTCCCTCAATTATTACATAGGTAGGATGTACCTAGGCCTACATATGGTTAAAGCCTAGCTGAGCCCAACATAGTTAACATAAAAGGGTATATGTTTTGGCAGATTTTCTGGGTCTAAGCCTGAACATGTAGGGCCGTTGGCTGGATCAAAACCTTAGTATTTGGCCCTAATTAGTGTGTACATATTATATCTCTGTAAGCACTCCCATTGATGCAACTGGCATTTTGGAGGGCTTTCATGAGGCCCACAGCTAGCCAATGTGCACCACCCTTTTGTGTGCAACCCACCTTCTTTCACAAGCCCACATTTGGATTTCCAATTGCATGCACAAGGCACATGCCCGTGGGTTTTCATGGAATTGCTATTTTTTAGGGACTTTCCTATTCTTTTAGTTTCTTATTCTTTAGTAGTCTCTCCAAGGAGAAGAATCTATGGAGCTGTTGTTTTTATAATTTTAGGTAGGCAGACTCAAGTTTCCTACTCATTGTAAATTAGTGCCATCAGCCATGTGCTTGCACAAGCCTTATGTATGTATGTTTTGACCATGAATAAATACTAAAGAGTTTATTTTGAGAAAAATAAATTTAGGCTTTCCTTTTGTTCCTAAGATGGTGTGATGTCATCTATCCTTCATGGTGTGTAATCACGAGCCAAGGGCCTCCTGATGCAGCGTAGACCTCATGGCCACATGTGTAGAGCCCACATAGATTTAGGGATTTATTTTTATGTCAATTGTTTCTAATTTTATTGTAATTAGGATAAGATTCTAGTTTCCTAGTTTAAGTAGGTTTCTTAGAGCTTAAGTTATCTTTCTTATTTATATGGCATTGTAGGAAAGAATTATTCAGTTGTTGATTAATGAAATTGGGTCTTCCCATTGAGGTGCGCCCTCGTTTATTATCTCTGCGGAGATTTATTGTGTCTTAGGACACGTGCTTCGGCACCCATTGTGCTTTTAGCACTTCCACCACAAACCCTAACTCTAGGGCCTGCATCAATTGGTATTAAAGCGGAACGATCCCTCGATCGTCGGCGTGTTACCCCTATCCCTCTTTCAGTTCATTAGCCCAGCCCCATACTGCCATCAAGACCCCCTGCCAATTCCCTCAATTCC
This sequence comes from Umbellularia californica, assembly GCA_028538565.1. NCBI lineage: Eukaryota > Viridiplantae > Streptophyta > Magnoliopsida > Laurales > Lauraceae > Umbellularia > Umbellularia californica. The sequence goes on from JAPQWN010000004.1 coordinate 34,368,394, forward strand.
ATCACACATCCTTTCCTGCCGAAACCATTCCATCACACATCCTACTCCCTGCCGAAAACCCAGTAGACTCCCTGAACCTATAGGTGCCCAAAACCCACCTACCCCAACTCCATTGTCATCATCACCCTGAACCCATAGTCGAACCCAGAAGGCTAGCCACACCACATCCCCAAGTATCCAAAACCCAGCCCTTCGTCACTCTCCTGCGACAAACAACAAAACCCCCCTACTAGACCCCACCTGCTGTCCAGAGCTAACCCCAATTCCATAGCACCCAACACCAATCCAGCAACCCACCCCACCCCATACGAATCCCCTAATCGTCATGCCCAAAACCCACCTACCCCAACTCCATTGTCATCATCACCCTGAACCCATAGCCGAACCTAGACGGCTAGCCACACCACATACCCAAGTATCTAGAACCCAGCCCTTCGTCAATCCCCTGCGACAAACAACGAAACTCCCCTACCAGACCCACCTGCTGTCCAGAGCTAACCCCAATCCCGCAGCACCCAACACCAATCCAGCAACCCACCCCACCCCAGCCCATACAAGCCCCCTAATCGTCATAACACCTGCTACCCCAAATCCCTAAAACAACCAAGCTCTTGAAGCCCGAAGGTCAAAATAGGCTCACATGTTTTAATTGTAAACAACAAGGGCATCTGTGCAGCTGAATGTCCAAAATGTATCCACCTCATTGAGAACGAAAGTGATGTGAAAGATGTTCTAGATGATCCTAAAGAGATTTTGAGATTAATAGAATTCCCTTTTGTGGGTTTATCGTGGGAGAGTTGTCTTCTTCACGTGACTGTTTATGTGGGAACCCTAATTGTGCTTCGGCACTTGCATCATAACCCTAGGATTGCATCAATGCTTGGGAGCTTCAGCTCTGTTTCCAGGTTCTACACGCAGCCTAACTATCTTGAAAAGATGAGAAATTTCATCGAAGGGGAGAGGTGGGCTGGGCTAATTTTTTTTAATAGCATGAGCGCTATGGATCTTCCTCCCTCTTTTACCATCTTCTAGCTGATCGGAGAAGACGAGTCAATGATACCAGATCAATGGGCATCGGTACCTTTTGTTTTTCTCTACCATATTGTCCCTGGGAAGCTGTCCTACTAGCAACTTAGTCGTTTGGCCACGGCCGAGGAACGAATCCCCACGCTCCTACCTAACAAATCTATCATACTCACAGCTGACAAATCATGCAATGTCTCCTTTAATCATATCCATAAAGTTATTTTTCTTATTTATATGACATTGTAGTAAAGAATTATTCAGTTGTTGATTAATGAAATTGGGTTTTCCCATTGAGGTGCATCCTCATTTATTATCTCTGCGGAGATTTATTGTGTCTTCGGATTGTGCTTTTAGCATTTCCACCGCAAACCCTAACCCTAGGGCCTGCATCACCTCCTGCATGAGTTTACCATCAAATTGAGTCAGCTTTTGACAAGGTCTTCTTTTAATGTATCATGATCTAGTTTTTATTGAATCAACATATTCCTTCTATCTTCTTGAATAATTTTTCTTTCCGAGCCTTATTCCATTCCTTTTCTAACTGGATTTATTTAATCCTTTTACCCTATGCCCTCTCTCGAGGGCCAGAACTTTGTTTCCCACGACCTCTCTCAAGGACAAGAACTTTTTTCTTGCACCTTAGACCATTTAGCCCCCTTATCCCATGCCCTTTTAGACAAGAAGCCTCAACCCTTTAAACCCAAGAAAGCCTAACCAAAGAAACCTTATTTTTTAATGGTCTAACCAAAGAAATCTAGAAACCTTAATCTGCCAAAAACTTCAATTTAGCCTCATCTCATCACCTTAGAAAACCCCAAAATTTCCACCATCGATTTCTCTTTGACACCCTTTGATATTGGCCTAAAATTAAACCCAACCTGTAACTACACCAATCCCTCACAAATCCCATGAATCTAGGCCAAAAAACTTGACCAAAACTCTGGCTCAAAGCCCTAATCTGAAAGATTCCCCATTAAAAGAAAAAGTTGCAATCCTCATAAAACTTGACTGTTTCTTCACATACTACTAGTGTAGGACTAATGCCGCCATATAAAGTATCTCTTCACATACTACCATACTACTTTGATCTCTAAAATAGCCACCCGCACCAATCGTATCTACAGTGACCCCTCTCCGGACCCTCCCATTTAATTCTATAGTCCTGTGAATTGGAGCCTAACACACTGCAGCACTACATTCAAACCCTCCCTATTCTCGGAATTCCTTATTGCTAAATGTTTGCTTCATATATGCCTTACCCTACTTTCAAACCATTTGACCTGAAGTACTTTTTCTAGAGTTTGACCTGATCATTTTTCTTATTTTGTTGTGATTTTTTGGTCTTTCTTTATGTAATTCAAATGCACATAGCATCAGGCTCGTTCTCCTCTTTTTGTTGAGTCTATCTATCAGTCACTTGTGATAATTCATGAGAGAGAGTTCACTAGAGGCATCTTACCCTGTTCCACTTCATTGCTCCAATCATTTTGATGGTGTACTATTTTTTTTTCCTTTCAAGCTTCATTTTCTTGATTTTTATATTTTTTTGATCTCTTTACACTACCTTGTTTTTTCTTATCAATGGTTTTATTGTGCTAGCTAGAGCACTCGGCATTTCTTGGATGATTGTGCGTCTTTGCATATATGTTGAATCCAATACCATTATTGCAGATGGCCTTATTTCTTGGGAATCTTTCTCCTCGTGTTCGATGTGATGAACTCGAGCGGGCATTTCAAAGGTTCGGGCGTTGTGATGTACAGCTGAAAGATGGATATGGATTTGTGATTTATGATGTTCCTGTGAATGCTGAGAGAGCTTTGCGAGCTTTGCGGGGTAAGGTAATTTGCGGGGAGAAGATATCTCTTACATGGGCGAATAAACAGCCAAGACCATTTCAAAAATTTACGAGGAACAGGTTCTCGGAATCACATCATGGAAGGAATTTTATAAGGTATGAAAATAATGGCATTAGAAGCAGTTCGCAAGACCGAAGAGATTTTACAACTAGTAAAGGTAAGTACCTGAATAGCAACAATGGAGAAAAAGGTGTTTGTGGTGACGATACTGAGGAACATGGAGTAGAAAAAGGTCAGAACCTAAAGGAGGGGATGATGGTAGAAGGTGATGCTTTGGAACCAAATCTGTTGGAAAATGATAGATGGGGTGAGCCTGTTGGCGATTCAACAAATAATGCAGTGGAAAATGGAACTGAGTTTGACCGTTATGAACCTTACCATGGTTTTGACAGAAGAGATGAGACCGAGAAACAATATATAACCAGTTCTTTTGATTCTGGTCGTGCCAGCTCTCCCAGAAGAGCTAGTAGAGAGAAATCTGGTTTTGATTATCCCAGACCCAAACAGATTTGCTATGTCTGTGGTCTGATGGGACATAAAATGCTTAATTGTCCCAAAGCAGATGCTCCGAGGCGAGGGTTTGGCCATAGACAAAATCGGGGAGTTGAATTCAGAGGTAAAAGTGAAGGGGGGATCAAGAAACTAAGACACACTTCATGGAGAAGAAGGTCAGAGGGAAAAGGTATTATGATATCAAGGCGGCATCTGAATAATAGAAAGGAATCTGGTTCTTGGAAACCGCGAAGATTGGTTACAAGGACTGAGAATTTCCCTGAGAAGAGGGAAAATCGCCAGTCCCTGCGTCAGAGGGATTCTCGAGGAAAGAAAAGGGGTAGGAAGGAACATGGAAGTCCAAATGAGCATCACAGAAAGAAGGCGAGAACATCTGAATCTTCATTGCTACAGTCGGATTCTACTGCATCTTCTCACTCATCCTCAAAATCAGTATCAGGGATCAGCTCCCATTCTCACTTGAAGTCGGTATCTTCTAGATCCCACTCTGTATCTTCCAGTTCAAAGTCTACCTCAGTTTCATCTTATTCCCAATCCCGAAGTTCAAGATTCAGGTCAAGGTCGAGCTGTTCAAGGTCATTGTCTCTGTCTATATCACTGGGCCTGCTGTCACCATCTCCAAGGAAGGTGCAGATGGATCTGACTGCAACCTATCCAAAGGATGATTTGGAGCAAGTTGTGGCCCCCAGATCTGAGCATATTTTCCTTGAACAGAGATCCCCAGTAGGTGATGTAGGTGTGGAGAGCTCAGAGCATAAAGATACAAGTAGGGTGCACAAAAGCGAAATGAATGACATGCAACCTCCAGAAGGAGGGGCACTTTCTGCTATGAAATCTTCTTTGCAGAATTTCAGAGAGATGGACAGTCTTCAGAAATCTGAGCCAGTGCAAATGGACATTAGCATATCTCCATCCAGAACTCTAGAACCACAATCCCCTGTCAACTGCCAACTTAGCAGTTCCACTAGAATTTCGTCACAGGAAATGAGCATGGTTCTTAAACATTATGGCCTAAAGGCACCAGAAGAGAGTGAATTGCACTTACCTGTTAATGCATTCTTTGGAGCAGCTCGCCTGTGGCCATGGGAAATAATTCATTACCGGCGGTTGAAAAAAGGCCCAATCTCGACTGAGAACTATGCCAGACGAATTGAACAGAATAAAGAATTTTGCATTGTGGATAAGTATATCAGAAGTAGTAGTGGCTGGGGAGAGTGATGTGAAACACTTCGTAGATTGATTCTTCTTTTGCTGTTACAACTCACTTGTTCATCACCATGTGGTCTGCGCCTCTTTTCCTTGTAAGTTTTTCTTCTAGCTCACCATACATGCGATTTTGTATTGTGCATTCAGATGAAGTGAATGGGTGTTGTACAGAATATACTCCATACATAGTGTACATTCTTATGGCCTGTTTCTTTACTGGAATTCAAAGAATTCCTGTCTAGAGAGTTTCTAAATTATCCACCATGTGGAATTCCTGAATCCTCTATACTTGAGCATCCAAAAATTCCAACAAAAAGTAAAGAGGTTGGAATTCTTGAAATTCAAAGGTTATTTGAGACTTTTTAGGTGGCTCGGATTTTGGAATTCTAGTAAAGAAACATGGTATTTGCAAATGCCAAGAGACAAACCATCGCATCATGTCATGAATTCCCAATATACTAATTCTTGTCAGAAATTCTGGTAAAAGAATAGGCCCTTGGGTTCTGTGGAACCAACAACTTGTGCTCAACACCAATGCAAAACCACCCACCACACTGACCTCTATTTAAATTATTGTTCCTTATCTCTTGCTAATTCTGTTAAGGTCAAATGGATCCACTAGGTCAAGTTCATTAATAATTTAGCACTTACAAATCATGAATGATTTGATTCTGTCCTATGCTCCGGTCTTGACCATGCACTGCCGATGCCCATGTTACCTGACAACACTTGATCGTATGGTTGCCACATTGGCTGGGAGACACCCCCATATCACCTATGGGGACAGTGAGAAGTCTTTGATCCACTGCTCGTATTTGATGGTTTTGGGGGAAAAGGTCAGTGGTCTTCTTATGTAAAAAGAGAGTAAGGAAAATCAATGGCTTGCATTCTTTTGTCAAAAAGGCCTAGTATTAGATGTCTATGATTATCCATTTTGGGTGTTTTTGGTTCCTGGTCTACCCCCAGACCAGACCAGACCATGCCTTTAATTGTCTGCCCAACATATACTAATTCATTGCCCACAGGTATTATGTATCTTTTTGGATGACCAGTTATATCAGTGTATATTTGGCTTTGTTAATGATCTTATTACTTATAGCATATATTTGTTTACTACAGAACCATCTGCTGTTATGCTTGCAGGAGTCTTTCGTATCTTCAGTTCCTGAATAGAACAATAAAGATTATTTGAGAAACTGGTTTTCCAAGGTTTTTTTCATCCTTTGTCGCTCTTTAAACTTTTTGAGGCATGACTGCCAATGTCAGGGGCTTGGGGTCTCTTCACATATTTAAAACATGATACAGACAGGAGCATGGTATAAAGCTGCGCTCTGGTGAATTGTAGCATCAAGCTCAGAATCGTAGCATTAAGCTCAGAAATCTGTAGTTGGTGGGGGCTGCCAAGCGATTTTGCTTATATAATTTTGTGATACAGATTTTCAATCCGGTGGCCCCGAAGTTTCCCATATCTGAAGATCCTAACAGTCCAAGCGTAACCTTAAAGCAGTGTAGGATGATTTGGCTGATCTTTCGGAGTTATGACCCCATTTGGATCCTTGGAAGTTGGTTTACTTGTGTACTCTCTTTACCTGCAACTGTAGTTACCTGTAATTCTGGTTACCTGTAGTTGGTTGTTGCAAAGAACTAATATATTGCAGATTGACCTGTAACTCAAAACTTATGCAGATCCAAATGGGCCCTATAGACTTGTGTTGGCTGTTGACATTTGATAAAGACAGTAGATGTCAAACAAAATGGAAACATGCCCAGTTCATCAGCTACACCATTCAAGGAAGCCTACCCCTGGGAAATGGGGAAAAGGAAATCTTGGGAAATCCTCCAAAACTCAAATGAGTAGCTGTTTTCCTAACATTACTCATGGATGAGTGGTGTTGGCAGCTTGGTATCACACATATGCCCCAGGATCAATCATTGGTTCCCCAGGTTGATGGCATCACTCATGTCTCACAGGCCAACTTAGCGAGAGAAAAAAAAGAACTTATATATGTTTCTTTATTATACTGTTATTATTGGAAAGCTTCATTTTACATGCATATACAGCACCCAACTTTTCTGAAATAGTGGGAAAAGTGGTGCTTTGAGTAATTTTACTTTCAGCATGGACAAGCTATAATTCAGGGGGACATTGCTGTGAAATTACTCCCTTTTAGAAGGGATTGGAAATAGGGGGAAAAGAAGTGCTTTGAATCGTTTCTTTTTGATAAGGGCCTGTGAGGAATGTTAGAAAATGGAGGCAGAATCATGCCTAGAGGGATTTGGTTTTCTCAAATATGGGAAACCTGGAGCATCTGACCTATACTTTTATCCTTCCCTGAAAACACCATAAGAGAATCGATTGAGCAGTCAGTCTCATTGCCATCCCTTTTGTGTCCAATTTCTCAGGTGGTTTGCCAATTGTAAGTTAAGAAATCACAATTAGGTGGTTCACCAATTGTAAGTTAAGAAAGCACTTTTAATTAAATTGATGGTCTGCAAGGTAAGAACTAACAGGTTGCATGACCAGGGTTGTCAGTTTCCTTGATACTCTTAATTTGCTATTTCTTTTCATATATTTCTCTGTTTGATACCATGTATGTAATCCTTTTCAATGCCTTTGTTATATTCATTTCATGCATCTGGTGAAATATTTCTTGGTCGAGCAGTTTTATTTATTTGTAATTTGGGTATTCTAAATCAAGATTTCATAAGTAGGACCAGAAACACAATTTTGAGCACAGGTAGATTTCGAAGCCCAATGGTTGTATTTATTTCAGCCTGCTTGAACTGTAATTGTCAATGGCCTAAAGATAAAGAATTAAATTTTAAAAATAAAACTCATGAAGGGGACTAGAATCAACATCACCGTGATATTCTCATCAAATCTATCTGATATTGGTTTCTGAGTTTCTATTTTGTTCTTTGAACGCTGGTTAGAGGCATATTTGTTGTAATCTAATACATGTCCTCTTTTGGATACTTCATTGAGGGCCTAAGGCTTGGGTTCTCTTTTCCTCTACTTTAGTTCTCTGAACTTGCTTCTTGCAAACTGTATATCAACTGTTTCTGGTCCTTTGTATGTAAATCAGAGGATTAAAACGGGCATGTAAAATAAGAAAAACAAACAGTAATTCATGAGGCTGCCACATGCATTTTTGTTGGCCTTGGCGTCCCAGAGATCGATAGAAACATGGGGATTAGATTTGCCTGGCCAACCAATTTATCAAAGTACCCAGGCGCAACAGGACGGTTGACTTACATTCACTTGTGTATCACAGCTGTTCTGTGTAGCCAATTCATGGATTGTCATTCAACTGTAACAATTAATACTGAGTACGCTCAAAGAAGTATGTATTATGCATTGAGTTTATGCGTATAAGCCATTTTCACCTGATGAGTTAGCCCTTCAGATTCTTCTTTCTGTTTTCTCTTTGTCGATGATTGGATGGGTGTTTATTTGCTCACACCGATTTGATTGATCATCTTAAGAATTCTGTAACATAACCACCGCAATGGGTCAGGTACAGTTAGGTTGTCCACTGTATGAGTCAGATTGGGTTGAGTTCCCACTCTAGGAAATATATACGAACCCTACTCAACCGACCCATTTAAACCCATTTATTGATCAGGTTTGAAGTGTCAACCCGAACCTTGAATTATTGAATTTGTAAGCAGGTCCACATTATGGGCTGAACTTGCTCCGGATCCATTAGTTAATTGGGTTACAAATGTCAGTCTCAGCCCAACTTGGAAGCAACAAGCGTTGGGTTGGTTGGGTTGGGCTGGTGATTTGGGCTGGGTGAGGAATAGTCACACCTAACTATTCCCTTGCCTTCTCTTTTTTCATTTTTCCCTTTCGAAGTTACTCTTATAAAAGATCTTCTCAGTTATATAGAAATTAATTAGTGGGTTTGTTTCCCTAGAAGGATTCAGGCACAAAGCAAGTTTTAGTCAGACCAATTCTCACTGAGGGCCCCAAACCAGTGATTCCACTGGCACTTGCTATATAGTCATCTCAACCTCCCACACGTGCCACGTGTGTATTCATCCAAACCATCGATTTGATGGGTCATCTCTCTCATGCCTTACCCTTAAACTTGCACCAATCCACCACCACCTAGCTAGCTACGTGAATTTATCCCGACTCAAACATGAACTTTTCACAGTATAAAGTGAGCCTAGAGAGATTGGAACACTTTCTGCCAAGGTACATATTCAAGAAGTGGCTCAACAAATGGGTGGATGTTAAAGATGGCTCACTGCTATACATCAAATTGCAGTGTTTGTAAAATTGCAAATGTAAGTTATCATTTGGATCCTTAGAAAAACAGAAAAGGAGATGTCCAGTCTTCATGCCTTTAAATTGAGAATGTTTAAAGGCACAGGAGAACAAAGACAGGTTGCCCAAATAGAGTATGGAAACAGATATAGCATTTAGTGTATCCATGCATGAATGGAGAGACATGAATTTGTATTTATCATCTGACGTAATACCCGTCATTATTCTCAACTGCCTCAATTACTCTTGCATTGAATTGTTTTTATGGAAATTCAATCCGAAAGGAGCCTCTCCTTTCAATGCTCGAACTACCAAAAGCTTGCCCTTCTTCTTAGAAAGAAATATAATCTTCACTCCCTCCTAATCTCCCTTAATAATCACATGCATACATACACACATACATGGTTGATACAAATATCATGATATTTTGCATTGTCCAGTAGAACATTTTTTGTGTGTGTGTAAGGTAAGTACTCACATGCTCACTCACACACTCACTTAAGTCTCTCATTATCAACACTACAGCCATGAATTGATTCCAGTTATTTACCTGGAAGGGGGGGGGGGGTAAGGGTAATAACATGGAAGGCTCAGGTCTTGACATTGACGTGTAATCCAATGATGGTGACCATCTGTTTAAAGATTTTAAAGTTTAAACGTATTGATATAATCATGATCTCTTGTAGGTATTGTGTTCACTTTTTTTTTTTTTTTTTCATGTTGATACCCCGTGACCTTATAAATTGATACCATGGTTGCCCGTATTAAGGTCAGCCCAAAAAACGTCAAACTTTGAAAGTTGTGGCCCTTGGAGGCCGAAATTTTATCATACATGCATTGCATGCCAAGAAGCAATGTGGCAAAAAACTATCCTTTAAAACTTTTACACCCGAGATATTCAAATTGACAAAAATGCCCAATGAGTGTCACACAAGCAACAGACCATTTCATATCATGAGTAACTGTACTATGTGCACTTTGTACATGCAAACATGCATGTATGGTGATTTCAAAAAATGAATATAAATTTAAACTTGGTATACAAGCCATCTCTACCTTTCAATCGGTTGAGCTGTCCAACTGTACGTGGGCCATTTATAGGTCACGGAGCTTTGAACTAATGGCACAGTAAAGAAGAATATACACCTACTTTCAGTGTACGCTGTACAAGGGCGTACTGTACAATAAGAGAGGAAAAAATGCAAACAGAGAAGGAAGTTGAGTGTTTCATGAGAAAATTTGGGCTGTTACAACTGTTAGTCATTTTACATTTCCTTAAATCCAAAAGAAAGGACAGGAGAGGATCACCACATCTACTCTGATACTACATAAAACAGGAGAAAGATCTAAAAAAAAAAAAAAAAAACAGAGGCTAAAAAGGGCTAGAAAACTCCCATATACCTCTTCCAATGAGCATAGCTTTGTGGTTACTCATCCACTACACGTTTAATACATGCATGACTGTCGATCTAGACTAGAAAATGTGAGTCCTGGTGCGGATAGAATATAGACCAAAAATCACACTCATCAAACCACCAACCTAACCACCAAATTTTGACTCAGTGAATCTCAACATCCCCAGAAGTGTGATTTTTGGTCTATATTTAATCCACTGGATCCCACATCTTATATGGTCTGGATCTAGTTGCGAGTACCCCATTTGTACGTTGGATGAGCTGTAACTAATAACTTTCTTTTGAAAGCACATGGTAGTCACAGAGAGAGAGAGAGAGAGAGAGAGAGAGAGAGAGATATGCAAAGTTACTACTACTAACTAATTCTCTAGCTTGCCTTGTTTTTGTTGCTACTTCAGTGGTTATTGTTTCCGCGGTAATTGTTGTTGATGTGGTTCTTGTTTTTGCCGCTTTCATTGATAAAATCGAGTAGCACAGCGCTCTTGCATTTGGGGCATCTTGGGTCATCCTCGGACAACATGACATACATTAGGCAACGGGGGCACCCCACTAGGACCATGGACGTGGCCTCGGGGCTGTTTGTGTACCTAAGGGTCTGACCCTGGTCCGACTCGGCCGAGTTCACCTCCGATGACAAACATGAGCTGGGCGTCGATGTTGGTGACGTCGATGAGGACGACGACCCAGACCGGTTCGGCAATTCCATCCTTGTACGTTTAGCCCTCGGTGGGGACAGGTTCAGCTTCAACTCGAGCCTGGGTCCCTTCCCATTTGGGTTCATCGCTACATGGACAACAAATGTTAACACTCTTATTGTATCGCATGAAAATAAAATCCTAATACATATAGAATGATCTTACCTCATTTCAATTCTCATTTTAAATGAAGGACATGTTTAGAATGAAAGATGAAACCAAAGATGCAAAAAAGAAAAAATAGAGACACAAAATTTTGTTACCTTATAGTGAGAGTGGCACTTGTGCCAAGTTAAGGCTTTAGAACTTGAAGAGAAGGATGAAGGCTAGGGATTTGTAGAGGGAGAAAGGGAGGGAAGTAGAAAAGAGGGGAAAGGAGTGTTTCTACAACTGGTGCTAATGTTGAAGCTCTGGTGCCATATATATATAAGAGAGATTGAATGGAGGAAATGGGTCTTGGTTTTTTAATTTGTTTTTGGCGTGTAGAGGAAAGGGGAGAGTGGGGATTGAATGGAATTTAAGAGTAGGAGACGAGCGTAATTTTAGGGTTGGAAAGGTATTAATTGTGGAAAAAATCCCCAGATTTTTTTAAAGGGTAGAAATTGCAGTAAATTTGCAATTACAATAGCAGGGCACCATCATTCATTGCACTAATGGTCTGTAAAAGAGAAGAAGGGAAATGAAGTAAGGCTCTGCTCAGAACAGATGAAATGAAAGAGATAGAAGCTTACAAAGAAAGAATTTGTTCTTTTTTTTTTATTTTTGTAGTTTTCTTTGTTGTTCTTTGTTTCTGTTGTTGGGTAGTTTTGATTTGAATTTGTGGGGTTTGACTGTGTTGGAGATTTCTGTTGGATACCTTTAAAATTGGTTTTGTGGTGTGGTGGGCTTGAAATTTCAATCAGAGGAGAGAGTATGAGCCCCTCCATGAGATTCAAAATATCCTGTTTCATGTTTTATTGTGACAGTTGCACTGACTTTCGACTTGAAATCGAGTGAGTTGACTCACTTAATCTTTTATCTCATTGAGTTAATGTAAGAAGTGAATATGTCTAATAGATGGTGCTAAGGATGTCAATGGGTATCTACTTATTTGAATGTGGGAAGTGTCCAATCTGGAAAAATTGGGTTTAAATTTTTTCTAATAACTAGGAAAGATTCAGATGCATATATATAGATTTTGTATTAGGATTAGGCACTGAAATGACTATACAACCTACATAGTTAGGATAATATTTTAAAATCTACACAGCTTAAATCGTATTAATATTTTTGAGTGCCACAAAGCTTAAATCTGATTGCAGTCTCGTATGCTAAATAAACATATTTTTGAGACCCACTGATCTGAGTATACTCGTATCAGCCTCACTTCTGCGTTTGGATCTAGATTTGAAATTCATTATTGAGTTTTATAGCTGATATCTGACTTGGATCCAATACAAGATTTCTGTTAGATTTGACGTGCAGTACTAGAAAAAGGGGTATTAGCGGCCGCTAAAAACCGTCGCTAAAAGTGACAAGGCAGTCGCTAATACCTATAGCGACGGTTCACCGACGGCCAAGAGAGCGACACAATAAATTCGTCGCAAAAAAGTATTAGCGGCCGCCATGTATATTTTTGCGACGGCTTAACGACGGTCAAGAAAATGGTGAGCCAAAACTTTTAGCGGCCGCCAATGCCGTTGCTAAAGCTAAAAAAGGAGGTTGCTAATAGTTTTTGTTAAAATTTTTTTAATACCATTTGTGACCGCCAATGGCGGCCGCTAAAGCCTATCATTTTTTTTTAATTTTTCGCTAATTTCCCAATTTTGTTCCTGTTTTTTATACCTGTACCTGAATATATTATATACAACTACTACAATCAGTTAAAAATACTAATAACAAAACAAAGTCTTATATTAATGATATTCAAAACATTCCAAAAGTTTCAACAAATTATATTCATTACAATCCCAGCAAATAAAAAAAAAATAAACATATTGTCAAAGCAGGGTGCCGTGATCGATCCGATGCTCTCAAATCTGAAGACAAAAAGGGAAATAAATATTAATAGTTAATTATAAAAATTGGCAATATATAGTAAATACAAAAAAAATTAAGTATTAAAATTAAAGTTTTGAAAGTTAAACATGCGTTTCAACTTTACGAGCAATCCGGGAGTCAGAATTTCGAGCCGTCAGTTCCGACAAGTCAGGAATGACTATGGGCTCGTGCTTGTCCAATTTCACGGCACTGGAGCCCGTTTGCTCGGTTTGGGCATTCGGAGGCTAATTTCTTAAGTTTTAAGTTAACGTTTTTAAGTTAAACCTACGATTCAACTGTACGAGTAATCCGGGAGTCGGAATCTTGAGCCGTCAGTTTCGGCAAGTCAAGAATGACTATGGGCTTGTATCCGTCCAGTTTTACTAGCACCGGAGCCCATTTGCTCAGTTTGAGAGCTCGGAGGCTAATTATATAAGTTTTAAGTTAAACATACGCTTCAACTTTACGAGCAATCCGGGAGTCGGAATCTCGAGCCGTCAGTTCCGGCAAGTCAGGAATGACTATGGGCTCCTGCTGTCCATTTTCACAGGCATCGGAGCTCGTTTGCTCGGTTTGGTTGCTTGGAGGCTAATTTCCTAAGTTTTAAGTTAACGTTTTAAGTTAAACCTACGTTTCAACTTTACGAGTAATCCGTTTGAACTTTCTAAGTTTCTAATTTTTTAAGTTTCAAAATATATAAATTTCTAACACAACTTAAAAAATTCCTATACATGCTGAAATCTTGAATTAAAAAAATAATTATACCTGGTCAGGATCAGTCGAACCTGCTGGATCATGACTGCCCTCTCCAACAGAGTCATGTCTCGCCCTGTGGCCGCTTCCAACGTCAGGTGCCTATAATTATTTATTATACAGTAAAAAACAATTAAAAGAAACATAAATATTGACACATCAATGACATAATTGACAATTTAAACGTACAAAATGTTTTCTTACTAACCTAAGTAGTGGGTGGTGGGTCTGAAGCGAGCAGGCCGCGACTCTATGATAGATGAGCCTCTAGCTCTACCAACTCCGCTCTCAACTCGGCCCTCATCTCTGCCCTCACCTCATTCGTCACCTCCTCTCTAATCACTGCCTTCATGGACTGCAGCGACTCCTCGACCTCCTCATCTATACGGAGGTGCAAGCCCTGGGAGGAGCTAGCATCGAATGACTCCGCTAGGGAGATGTGCGAGCGTGGAATGCCTGTCTCACATGTGAGGCTGTATACGTGCCCATCCCAACCTACAACGGAGTGGAATATCTCATCCCTCCACGATGACAAACTGCGCTCCTCCTCGGCCAACGCCTCTAGGCGTGACTGAAACTGGGCCTGCATAGTTGATTCATTTAATATATTATCATGCATAACAAGACATAGTAATAGATAGATAATTTAAGCGGTTCAATATAAAGACTTACGAAGATAGCTGCAACCTCAGGGTGGCGAGGATCTCGAGAACGCATCCAGACGGACATCCTGTCGATCGGATCGCCCTCGGAACGCAACTGTTTGGTGGAGAGTTATATTATTAGTATAATATTATACAAAATGAAAAAAATATAAATTACATGTATGATCTAACTTTTTACCTCGTGACAGACCTGGGTGATGTGTCGAGTCCCCAACTTGTGTGCGAGACCCTGCATTGTGCGGTTCCACACATTCGTAGCTGCCTTTTTCTGTTTTCAATATTTATTAGTTAATTTTTTAGTTACGATAGTCACTAGTAAATTGTTAAAATTAAAATTAAAAAAATAACAAGTTTCTCACCTTTGCCTCCTCGCTCGTCCAGTACCGAGTGAGCTGAGTCCACTGATCCAGGAGAACGCCCTTCGGAACTCGCTCAAGTACGTCGGGGGCATCCTGATGTGGCTTCCAATGCTGCATCTTCATTTTATTTTTATAATCTTTCCACATCTTCCGGCACTTCGACATGCAAACTGGCCGGAAGAGCTCAAGACACGCCCTCAAATTGTCCTGAAAAGGAAAAATAATTTTTCATTAAGTTATGGTTTAAATTGACACATCCTGTCAGACCCCATCCCAATCTAATCCGATTAGTGCTAATTAAGTGAGTGTTTAGTCTTAAGCGAGTCTTATTACTAGTTGGGTTAGAATGTGATTAAACTTAGTCTGGATTATAGCTTTGGGGATTTTGAGGACGTTTAGTATGAGTCAGACACGCTCAGGGACGCCCTGAGCACACGTGTAAGAATGGGTTTTCGTTCTAGATATCTTGTTTGATCGTGATTTTCATTTCTCTTGAATGGTTTTATTAATTGTGATAACTTTCATTTTTAGCCTGCATGTATTTGAGGCCCAGAAACTCGAGTTTTGGCCCAACAAGGGTAAATCTGACTATTCATGCTAAATCTGGGCACATTTTTCGAAGTCGTGAAACCATGTCAAAATTATACTTTTCCGAAACTAGATTTTTTGACGATCGTTTTGTTCTTCTTCGTCGTTTCCATCCGGGGTCCCCAAGACCATGTGTTAGTCGTTTCAAGTTCAACTGCATTTGGGGCCCACTTCCAAACACTATAAGTACTCTCCTATTCTCTTTACTCCATTCTTTTCCCATTTTCCCTGCAACTGTGCTTGCCCTAGAGTGAAGAAGAGAAGAAGTTTGTTTTTTGATCTTCCTCCCTTGGAAATCATCTAGCAAGAAGGCTCAAATCTCCGTTTCGACTCCGCCATTCTTTTCCTCTCTTCTCAAGCTTCGTTTGGACACGTTTTTGGAGCCAATCTTCGGCACTATTCATCATCTTCAACCTCCCTTCTCCTTTTTCAGCTATCTCAAGGTTAGAACTTGGACCCATCTTTTCATTTGATGTTATTTAGCTCACTAAGAGCTTGTTACCATGTTTTCAAACCCATTTTCGAAATGGGGGTTTGTAATGGCCAAAATGGTGATTTTTATGTATTTCTCTTTTGGGGGTTTTTGTGTAAATTTCGTGGATCTCCCCCTCTTGTTGGATTTTGTGGAGTAATTGCTTGGCATTGGTTAGAGGCAAGTAAACTTTATAGGTTTTTCATGTACATTGTGTTGTGGTTTCATTTCTTCCATTAAGACATGATTTTTATGCTTAAACCTATTAAATGCATGTTATGTTTATGTTCTCTTAAAAATCATTGGTTGAGCTTCTCCACTTGTGTTGTTGTTGAGGATTTTTCCAAGTTCTTAAAAATCATGTTTGGTTTTGTAAGTTTTATGAAATCGTACACAGAAATGCCTTGATGTTTCTCTTTGGAATGAGTGGATTAATTGTGAATGGAATGCCTTTAAATGTATGAAATCATCCCTTGGAAAGCATGTAGGCTTGGGGAGTGTAGGTGGTGAAAGAGGGGGTGTGAAGAAGGGAAATAAAGTTGTGAAAAATCTAATCAGAATGCATTGCCAGTGCCTGTCGGTCAGCTGTCGGTCAGACTTCGATCGACCGACACCGACCGAGAACCCGTCGGTCCAAATTCCAAAGAGCAACATTTTGTCAGTTCATCCGTCGGTCAGCCTTCGGTCGACCGACAGCCCACCGAGGACCTGTCGGTCCGAATTCCAGAGAGCTCAATTTCTAGGCTGGGATCTGTCGGTCAAGCCATCGGTCAACCGACAGATCAACCTCGGTTGACCGACAGTAACCGAGGGTTGACCGAAAGTACAAGAAGTACTATTTTGCTAGACTTATTTTGAGAATGAAAACTAGAATATGATTAAGGGCTTTTAGCTTGACATTATGTATTGGAACTCAAAATGTCCCCGAACTTCAATAGCACCAAATATATTCAATTCGACATTTGAGTATCAATGCATGAGGGTCAAATAGAGGGGCTTAATTCATATACTTGAGGAAATTGTTAGACTCACGGTTTTGACACGAGGACTATCGTTTTGCTCCTATTCTGTTTTACAAGCCTTAGTCTCGTTTTGAGCGGTTTCAAGAACCAAAAAGGGGAACCTTTTCACAAGTTCAGTTTTGCTACAGCTTATGCTATTCCTGATTTGTTTTGTTTCGCTATGTTCTAATAATGGTTTTCCCTATTTTCGATCTGTTTTGTACATGTTAGTTTCGTTTTATGCAATCATGACTGATGATGAACACCACTAAGGTTAGACTGCCCTTTCAGTCTGATCCACTGTCTAGGGGTCTTTAAACACTTGGACTTTCTACAGATTAGTCGTATAATTATATATACATCCTGTTCTGACCGGTAACGCGGCCGGTACCCGCCTACCGTTGTGGTACGGGATCCTGTTTTGCTCTGTTCTGCTTCTGAATCTGTTCTGCTTTCTCTCTTCATTTTTATATGATGGAGGAAGGATGGGCTCATTGTGGGATTATCTCTTCATGATATTATTTAAGTATTCATGTTAGTTTTGCTTATTTGAAATACATCTTAGTTCTGCAATTGTTTTAAGTTCAGTATATGTTTTCGGAGATACTTCTCCTCTTTCGACAGTCTTATTCACATGTATCTAAATTGTTTTCTTGCCAAACTGTTGTGTTTGATCCTTGTATTTTGGTGCTTAGGTGAGGACGCCTTTGCCCCTGAGGAGGAGCGTCAGGAGGAGGCTGTTGAGCCACCCCCAGCTCGAGAGTGGCAGCCCGACGACGTCATCTAGGCGTTGGGAGGGTCCTTGAGACGCACATCTTTTTGGAAGGGTTTTATATTTTGATTCTTTTGGTATTGTATTGGCCGTATTGGCCTCTTATTGGGTTATACTTAACAATATACTTTTGTTAACTCTAAACGTGAATGTAATTGGGAATCGTCCTGCTTATATTTCCCTCTCTGAATACATGCTTTGATGATTATTATTCGTAAGTGTGGTTTCCATATCTTAGGTCATGGCTTGACGCGATTTGCTATACGCTTCCGCAAACCATTGTTCTAGTGATTTTGTCCCGTGTCTTGGGATCCTCACCGCGGAAACCTGTGGGAAAATAGGCGGTAATTGTTTTTATTAATATTATCGCAGCGTCGCGGGCCCGGGCGTCGGTCCGGGGTCGTGACAGGACTGGTATCAAAGCGGGACATGTTTCAGACAGTTAAAAGAAACTAGAAATCTTAGGAACGTGGCGAGGATTCGTGAATTTGCTAGAACGTCTTTGTTTAGACCAAGTTGACCAACCCAATTATGCTTATATATGTGCTAACAAATTGTCTTGCAGCATCATGCCTCCGAGAAAAGCTCCCAATCATCATGCGTCCGACAGTAATCAGAATGAGACAGAACCGTCTGAAAATCCTACTGCTACTCAGTTCCAACAATTAATGCAAGCTATGATAGATCAACAGAAGCAAGCTAACGAAACTCAAGCAAAATTTCAAGAACAGATGGCGAAGAAGGATGAAGAAATGGGCTCGTGCTCATAGAATCTGTTCAAATTAGAGATAATCTAATTAAATTGAAATAAAATAATTTATTAGAATTAAAATGTTTTAATTAAATAAACTTATACCGGTTTGTGTATCGCCTAATGCAAGCAGAGACGGTGAAGCTGAAGCAGTCTACGCCGAAGGCCCCACTGGGGTGGATGGGGATGGTCGATCAATCGGGGGCGGCGCGAAGGTCGATGGACTCGGATGAGAGGTCGATGGCCTACTCGGTGGGGCCATCGAACTAGGCTGGGTGGCACCTGGTGTAGGTCCAGGGTCCCCAGATGGCATACTGGCCTGGGCCTGGCACGACAGCTCGTCCATCGTCTGCGGACAATCTCTCCTCTTTCGTCTTAACATATCTGTTCAAATGTTTGTAAGATAAATTAATTTAACGAGATAATTGAAATCAACATTTAAAAATTATTTACACTGAAATTTAACATTGGTGAATTAGTTCCCAACCGTTCACTGGTCCTGTAAGTCAACTGTATCTCCTTCAATGGTTTCTCAAACCCAATTAACATCTTCATCACGTTGAACAACTGCATTATGGTCAAGAACTTGTTGGGCGAATGCTTCAATATCTGGCTCATCACATTCAATCTGATACACTCCCCTCCTTGACATTTTAATTGCAACATGCCAGTTATGATCTTTCGGATCTTTGATATAGTAAACTTGCTCCGCCATTGAGGACAGTATGTAGGGTTCGGTACTTATTCGATCATCACGTTGTAACAAATTGTTAAAATTTACCAATGTAAACTGGTAATTATCTATTTTCACCCCTTGGATGGGATCCACCCAATCACACTTAAACAATAGAAATTTTAACCCGTGATTGTATACAAATTTAACAATATCTTCAACCGGCCATAGTAGTAACCAGCATCGACAGATGGATAACTGAGCCCATTATTTTGCGTCGCTTGTTTTTCATCTACATCCTTGATGTGAAATCGAAAACCATTGACATCACAAGTTGTGTAACATCAGGCCGTTATAAAGGGACCATCAGTTAACTAGTTCATTTCATCGGTCAAACTAGGATCGTTGGTTCTTCGTAAGTTACACACCTACGCAATGCATGTAATCACTGAATATCACTATTTGAAAGTAATAGGACAGGAACAAGTGAAACTAATCCTAATGATTGAATACGTACATGATTCCCGAACCATTCGAGAAATGACCGATAATGGGACTGATGAATTTGATTATCTGTAGCATGAGGCATGTCCCGTTTGAGCTCATCGATGTATGTCCTGCAATGCATAACACGTGTTAATGACAAGTATGATAATTTAGGCAAAAAATTGACTAGTTACTCTTATGAATGAGTGATAACTTACTAAATCAAAGCCACAATAGATGGGGTGTTGAGCAACACCCATCGGTGAGCTTGAATCCACTCAATATTGTTGAGATCAAATGGCTTTTCCTCCCCAACTGGACCATCATTAATCCGCGAGGGCCTAGTGTCGCGACCCCGGACCGGGTTTGGGGTCCAATCCGGGATCGGGACTAATGTGGTGAGATGATGGACAGGCGATCATATAGAGTGAGGACAATAAATAAAGACATGTTTATGATCAACCGTACATGGGTTAATGAAAGAACACACATTACCCGTGCACGTGATTTCCCACAGGTGTCCGCGGTGAGGATTTTCCAACTCACATAACCATATTGTATAATTGCGGAAGCGTGTAGTAAATCATGCATGTATTTCATTTCTAAAATGACAAGACTGATTACATTTGAATAACAAGCATCAGAATGAGCAATGCTCGAGCGTAACCCAAAAGTACTGTTAGAGTTTAAACATATATCATTTAATTACAATTCACAAAAATAGAGGCCAATAAATGCCAATATAGACAAAACAATATCCACCAGAATAGCTATCCAACCACCCCCAAAATGTTTCGCATCTCGACAACCCGATGTTTACATAACATCGTCAGCACGCCACTCAACTAGTGGTTACGGTTCTCCGACCGCCTCCTCTGGCTCCTCCTCGGGGAAACCAACAACGGGACCTGAGTACAAAAGCAAAGGTTCAGACACGACGGTCTGGCAGGTAGACGAAAAGATATAAACATATGGTAATAAAAACATTTCCCTTTGAAAACATTTAAATCTGTCCACAATCAATTTCATGAAAGGATAATCATTTATTCAAACTTGTATGCAGTGTAAAACAAAGAAGGTACCAAGAAACATGAACAACAAAATGGCATCCACAAGAAGCTAAATCCTCTATCACCGAAGTGACAAGAGACTATCGGGGTGTTGACCTCAGTCACCGAAGTGAGGAGGTGCAACAACATTTACCTATACATATATAATAATAATACGGGACGGGACCACGGTAGCAAACCGGGTATCGGGAATCACGGTAGCGAACCGGATATCGGGAACCACGGGAGCGAGCCGGGTGTCGGGACGGGACCACGGTTAATAAACCGGGCATTGGGATCCATGCTGCAGCTGGCGGGACGAAAAAGGATCTCCAAGTCGGTAGATCAGACCGACAAGGTCATCCAAGCTTAGTGGTGCCGACTCATAGGTCAAATCACATAAATCGGGACAGGTATAAAACAAATCCAGTGCAAGATTATAAGCGGGCAATAGGGTGCTCAAGAGTACATCTATCATATCATGTCGGGCATGCACCTCGGGACTAATAAAAAGGGTATAAGTACAAATCTAATGCTTTCGGAATTGATAAATCATAACTCATACATTTCTGGAATAAACAGTGAAATAGACTTTCAAAATATCGGGGTTTAAAACTAATTCAAGGTGAATGGGAATTTCAAAGTGATTAGGGATCCCGAATGCCTATTTAATAAGAAACTTGGTACTCCTTGAATCTGAGGGCATTCCGATTCCTTATACACTTGGAAGTTTCCAAAACTCCAATGAACTCCTTGTGATTATAGTTTCTTTCTCATCCGGCCTTATATACTACTTAACAATTCTCCTGACACAACAGGGTTTCCGATGAACCTTTCAAAATCCTGAAAATGTTTCACTTCAGCTCCAAACACATCCCTTGTGAAACAGCAACCATCGCTCGAGCGGACATTACAGTTCGCTCGAGTGGATGAGTCTTTGGAATGGTTTCTGGGAGGGTTCGCTCGTGCAGACCCAAGTTCGCTTGAGCGAACCTGCCCAGGTTCAGGTTGGCACGAGCGATGCATCAGTTCGCTCGACCCAACCACTCTCTGGATGGCTGCTGGAAGAGTTCGCTCGAGCAGACACTGGGTTCGCTCGTGCGAACAGCTCTCTGGAATGACACAATCCCTCTTTTGGGCAGTTCGCTCGAGCGAACTGTCCAGAACTGGGTTCGGGACGGTTCTGCTCTTCCATTCTTCTCTTATTTCAAACCCCATTTTGAGCCTCTTTTCTACAACATAATAGGAGGCTCTCAACTCCCTTCAATCATTACCCAACCATCATCAAATCCTCCATTTTTTTCATTCATAGAATCACCAAGAGAAGGAAGACAACCATCATCACAAAGATTCACTTAGGCATTGAACAAAAGATGAACCAAAAACTACAATTCAAGATTTAAAGACAATAAATGAAACAAAAGCTAGAAATCATGTTTCAAGACAATAAAGAGGCTTACCAACCCTTTTCAAAGCATTTAACATCATTGAATGCCAAAGAAACAAGCCATTAATGAGATACAAATCAAGCATACATGTTATGGAAATCATTAAAACCAAAACATCCATTCAATCCACTTGCCTCAAGGTCTCTATGCAAGAAAATCAAGCTATTACTCTCTTCCTCTAAGCCAAGAATGCAATCTACACAAAACCCCCAAATCCAAACCCTAAAATGGGTCAAGCCATGAAGCAAGGAGAGAGAGCTCTCAATAATGGAAATGGAGCTCCTCTAAAGATACGAAAACACAAAACAAAGAGATTGGAAGGAAGACTTACTAGGAAGCTCTTCAAAATCACCAAACTAGTTCAATGAGGGTCTTGAGGTGAATGGATTCCTCCAAAAATGGTATCAAGGAATAGCTCTAGTAGTGAGGAAGAAGAAGGTGAAGTTCATTTCTTGATTGGTGCAAGGTTTGATAGGGATTTAGGATAGGGAAGCAATAAGAAGAAGAGAAAAGGGAAAGAAAACCCTAGGTTGGTTGTGCTGGAAAAGAGAAATGGAGAAGAGAACCTCTCAATAAATATACAAGTGGGTGTGGGCTCCACCACTAGCAAATCTCTAAGGGCTGAAATCACTAATATCGGTGTCTCGAACGGAATCGACGAAGAAGAGAAAAGTGATCGTCGAAATATCTAGTTTTCAAAAAGAATATGTTTCATGGGTTTTGGGGATATCGACTTTTGGGTACAGATTTAGTATAAAAAGACTGTTTTGCCCTCAATGCAAGAAAATCGGGTTTCGGGGTTCCGGACGGGCACGGGATCAACATGAAAGTTGTAGGGATTATCAGGACGAGTGAAACGGGATAAAAACAAGAATTATAGAAATCTCAAGAATCCTCCAAGTAACGCAAAACTAATAAAAAGGAACTCCCAAAGGGTCCCACTAACACAAGACACTTAAAATCTCCCAAAGCTATAACAAGAACTATACTAATCCAACTTAGTAAATTCTACCAAACACACTTGGCACTAACAAGCGACTTAATTAGTACTAATCGAGATCACTCGGGTCGGGGTCTTACACCTAGTTAACTTTGTTTCAATATTATCATTAAGATATGTTGCGCAAAAATTGGTGCACTCATCCATCAAATACCCCTTAGCTATTGATGCCTCTGGACGAGCTTTATTACGAACATACCTCTTCAATGCGTTTATGTACCTCTCGATCGGATACATCCATTTGAATTGGTCGGGGCCACCAAGCAGGGCTTCACTGGTTAAGTGTATGGTCAAGTGAACCATGGCATCGAAAAATGCAGGTGGAAATTTTTTTTCTAAATGACACAATGTCACAACAATCCTCTTTTGCAAACCATTCAACTCATTTATTTGGTGAAGTTTAGAACACAGTTGTCTGAAGAAGTTACTAACTTCAAGCAATGACGCTACAACATTATTAAGAAAACAATTCCGTATGGAGATAAGCAGTAACTGTTGAATGAGAATATGATTGTCATGACTCTTCAAACCCTGTAATGTTCTTTCTTTCATGTTCACATGCTTAGCGATATTCAAACAGTACCCGTCAGGAACCTTGACACCCTTCAGAACAGAGAGGAAGACATCTTTCTCATTTTTACTCATCATGTACTGCGCAGGAGTCATGTATGCCTTGTT
The DNA here is from genome assembly GCA_028538565.1 of Umbellularia californica. NCBI lineage: Eukaryota > Viridiplantae > Streptophyta > Magnoliopsida > Laurales > Lauraceae > Umbellularia > Umbellularia californica. The sequence goes on from JAPQWN010000004.1 coordinate 34,392,096, forward strand.
GGACTCTCTCAGCTGCAAGTGCAACAGTTTTCTCAAGCCCATTTCTTCCAAGTCACGGCGTACATTGACACCATCCTTTGATTTCCCTTGAACACCGAGAATGGTCCACAATATATTTTCACAGACGTTTTTCTCGATGTGCATAACATCTAAGTTGTGCCTGAGTAAGCTATCTTTCCAGTATGGTAGATCGTAGAAAATACTTTTTTTTTTCCAATTATGACTTCGCCTTCTATATGCACCGGGAATAGAAGGCAGTCGGGGGGGGGGGGGGGGGGGGGGCAGTAAATCTTGTAAATCATACACAGTAGTATTTGCTCCTGCTCGAGCCATGACAACAATTCAACTCCTGTCATTGTTGGAGGTGCTGGACCATATTCTCGAGTGCCATCAAATGACACTTTCTCCCTCTTGAACCTATGCAATGGAGGTAGAAAACGTCTATGACTTGTGTATACCCATTTTCTGCCGTGTTTCAACCAAGTTGACTTTTTCTTCTGATTGCAGCAGGGACATGCAAACTCTCCCTTTGTACTCCAACTCGACATATGCTGGGAAGTCGTTGATTCTCCACAATAATGCGGCGCGGAGTTTAAACATTTCATTCCCTTCGGCATCAAATGTCATCAGACCATCAGCCCATAATTCATTCAATTCATCAATCAAAGGTTGCATATATACATCAATCTTGTCCCCTGGTCCTCTTGGCCCATCAACAAGTGTAGATAGGATCAGAAAAGGTTGCTTCATACACATCCATGGCGGGAGATTATAAGGTACCAAAACAACTAGCCATGTACTGTGATTTGCCCCAGTCATGGATTTGAATGGACTAAAACCATCTGCAGCCAAACCAAGCCACACATTGTGACAATCCAAGGCAAAGTCTGGATTCCTCCGATCGAAGTCTTTCCACGCTGGGGAATTTGCTGGATAGGTTAACTTGCCATCGTCCTTACTATTCTCGGCATGCCATCTCATCAGTTTAGAAATATTTGATGACATAAAAAGCCTTTTCAACCTTCGCTTAAGTGGGAAACAACTCACTTGCTTTGCTGCCACAAGTTTGCCATGATTGATAACACTTGTAGAACTATTCTGACGATTGTAACCAACCCGTCCTCCTTCCATCTCGAAGTCTGATACACAATGCACGTATCAAGATGGGCATTCTCATTCCTAAACAACATACAATTGTTTGGAATGCATCCAAAGTCTTATATGTGAAGCCTAAATTTTTAGTTAACTTGCAAGCCTAATAGTAGGACTCAGCAAGATTTGCACCGGATGGGAGCACTCGATGCAACAACTAGAGGAGCATATCGAAGGACGTGTCCGACCATTGATTCAATGCCTTCAAATGTAACAACTCAACAATAAAGGACAATTTACTGAAGTCCTTGCATCCAGGATACAATTCTGTATGTGCATCGACTAGAATTTCAAAATATCTCAAGGCTTCTTCATCGGCACCGAGAGAGGATTACTCCCACCCGCCCCCTCAGTCTCACAGCTTGTGTATTCGAGTGCCAACCTGTACGCGATATCATTTAGCATCGCGATCATCAAATCAGTCTCTGACATATCATCCACCTCAATTTCATCTCTTTCCTCTCTGCGACAGGAAACATACTTTTTGTTAAGGATTTTGTATCTTGCAATTTGATGGATGCATTATTCATTTTATTCATCATTTGAATTCTCTCACATGCATTGTTTTAGAAAAGCTTGAAATCTTGATTTATACATGCATTGTTTTAAATCTTGTACACCTTATGATTTATGCATGTTTTGGTTTTAAACATTGGATGCATTTTTTAGTTTTAAAAGGATTTTATAAATCAAGCTAGCCATTTGTTTTAACTTTCAAATCTATTTAGGCTTTTTATGATTCATGATTTTAAAAGCTCTTAGATTGGTTTAAATCATGTTTCCATGCTTGGTTTGATGGCCCAAAAATCCCCTCTTGAAAATACTTTGAAATATGCAAAAATTGGGATTTTTGTCTTAGGCTGTCGGTCAACCGACAAGCTAGGTGTCAGCTAACCGACAGGTGAGCCGAGGTCAACCGATGGATCTGTCGGTCCGAATTCCAGAGAGCTACAAATTTCAGATCATCTCTGTCGGTCATCGCGTCGGTTCATGTCGGTCAACCGAAAGTTTATAAAAATCCAGACCGAGAGCTTGTCGGTTCAAAATCCAGAGAGCATCATTTTATTCATCTTTGTGCTGTCGGTTCGGTTGTCGGTCCTATGTCGGTCGACCGATAATGGCGGTCAACCGACAATGACAATTTGGTCAGAAAAATTTGAAAAATATGACCGTTGCCATTAGACCGTTGAACCATCGGTTAACCGACCCCTGGATGTCGGCTGACCGACAGGTAGCCGTTGAGCAACTTTTTCTATAAAAAGAAGCTCATTCCTTAGCCCCATGGGATGATCTTTGGAGCCCTTCTTGAGGTATTTTAAGGGAAAAGAAAGGGGATCAAGCTAAGGAAGGCTAAGGGTCATTAAGGAAAGCTAAAGCTTGGATTAATGAAGTTAAATCACCAAGTAAGCTTTGCCTTTTTATAATCATTGTTTTATGCTTTGTTTAATCTTTGGTAAATGATTTTAGCATATAAACTATGATGTGTTGAATCCTCTACTCCTTAATCTTTGATTTAAGTCATTGGATTCTTCACCTTGATTTCTAAACAAGTTTGTTTTAATACTTTGTAAAACATGTTTTGTCAAAACCTTTGATTTGTTTTATAAACATGTTTCATTAACTTGTTTGAATCATCCTTGTTGTTTTCATTCATTTGAACTTTAGTTAAATTAGTTTGTTTTTGAAAACAACATTGAATATGCATCACATGTTTAGACATAATTAATTTCATACAACTTGTGAGCTTTTGATTTCATATCTTCTACAAGTTTGTATTTGGTACATGTGATTTGCATATTACTTCAATCAAATCTTTTTATGTGTATTAAACTTTTAATTGCTTCAGCATAAATTGATTAAGCTTTATTTTAATATTGATTGAAGTTTCCACACACTCACTTCATAAGCATACATCTTTGCATTCATAGTGTTTGTGTGAGTTTGTTTTACACTTTCATATTCGCCTAATCTAGAGGCAATTCAATTGAGCTTAAATTGTATCTCTTAGAGTGTTTTGTGAAGACACCTTCTTGAGAGAAAATCTATTTGTATGAAAGGTTATTGCTTAGCCTAAGAAAAGCATTGTGTGAAGGTTATTGCTTAGCCTAGAAAAGCATCTTGTATAGGTTGTTGTTAAGCCTTGAAAAACAACATTATAAGGTTATTGCTTATCCTTGGAAAGCATATTGTAGTGGTTATTGCTTAGCCATTTGAAAAGCATAAATAGTGGAAATCCGGTGGGGTGTGAGATCACAAGCCGGTAGTGGATGTAGGCATTGAGGCCGAACCACTATAAATGATTGTGTTATGGTGAATGCTTTTGTGGTGATTGTTATTGTTTAGCTTCCGCATTTTATTTGTTAATCATCACAAGTGACTAATTGTTTTAAAGAAGTTTAAAATTGGCATAATTGGTCATTAAGTTGTAGCTCACCCTATTCACCCCCCCTCTAGGGTTCGGATCCCGGACTTTCAATTGGTATCAGAGCCTCGTGCTCTATATTTAGGATCAAGTGGTTTGGGACTCTTGATTAGGTGTAAAAACCTAGAGTTAGAACCCTAGTTGTGTTCTCTATGAAAATCATTAGAATGGATTCCACTATATTAGACTGTGTAGATTCTTCTAGACCATTCCTTCTTCCAACATTTGGAGATTCAAACCATGAATTTAATGAATCTAAATTTGAATCAAATGAAGAAGAAAATGATGAAAATCAAGATGACATTCAACAAGCCTATAATGATTTATGTACATTTTCCCTAGAGCTTGTTAAGAAGAATAAAAGATTAGAAGAAAAATCTAAAAGTCTAAACAAAGAATTAGTTTCTTCAAAAAATGAACTTAGAGAGAAAGAAGAATTAATAAATTGTGTAAACTCTAAGTTTATGATCTCTTTGCATAATTTATCTAATGTTCAAGATGAATTAAATGAAATTAAGATAAGTTATGATAATCTTAATAAGGAAAATTCTAAACTAAGAGATCAATTACAAAGGCAAGATAAAGACATTAACAATCTTGAATCTAAGTTAACTATCACTAAGGAAAATTTATCTAATAAGATAAAAACTCAAAAACTTGGATCCAATGTTATTAATGAACTTAAATTTGAATTAAAACTTGCCCATGAAGAACTAAACAACTTTAAGGGAATTGAAAATGAACAAACAAAAGTTAAAAATGAAAATTCAACCCTTAAAGAACAAGTCACTCAACTTGAAAGGTACAAACAAAAGTATGAGTGCAAATTTACCCATGGTGAAGAGAAATTTGAAAAGTTATTTAAATTGGGTAAATCTCAAAGAAATAGGACGGGTCTTGGATTTGATAGGAATATTTCTCATGACCCCATAGTCACCAACACATTTGTGAAAGGTGAGTCATCATTCTCTAGCACTCATTCCTCCTTGCCCATGACTAAATGTAATTATTGTGGCATTGAAGGACACTTTAGGTTTGAGTGCAAATTAAGAAGAAGACATGTGTCTAAAACCATCTATGAACCAAAGAAAGTAAAATCAAACTCTATGATGGATAAGACACTAAAAATCAAGGAAGACTCCAAGAAGATTAAACAAGTTAAACCCATTAAAAAGGAGTCTCCTAAGATAGATTCTAAAAAGCTTAAACAAGTTAAAACTAATATAAAAGAATCTATCAAGAAAAAGCTTCTCAACCTACCTCCCCTAACCCAACAAATGAAAGAACTTTTGAAGAAAGTTGCAAAGTTAAATCTAAAATTCAAAAGTCAAATAAAGGGAGAAAATAAGAAGAAAAGAAAAGAGAATAAATCCCCTACTAAGAAAAGTCACCAACCTCAAAAGACTAATCACCAATCAAAGCTAAAATTAGTCAAATCTCATTATCATGGTGATAAGTCTAAATTGAAAATTTATCAAGTCAAATCTCCTAAAGTTGGTGAGACTTTTAAGATAGACCTCAAAGATCAACCCTCTCAAGACCTTAGGTGGATTCCTAAAGATAGATACTTAGACAAACCTTAAGGCCTTGGATCTCTTGACCAACCGAACCTTTTTAGTTAAATCATATTGTTGGTCATGACACATTTGCATTTTATACTTTCTTAGTTACATTTGTTAAAATGCAATGTTTATTTGTAATCAATTGATTTTGTCATCATGTACCTTTCTAGTTAAATATCATGGTTTTCAAAATCATTTGATTATAATTTCATCATTATAGATTTGCTTTTTGCTCTCATTTAGTTATATCTTTTGCAATGCATTTCTATATATGATCAATTGATTATGATTTCAAAAGCTTTTATAGCTAGATTTTTTTTTATAATCGATTGATATTTTCAAATTCATTTGTTTGATTGTCTTAGTTAAATTATTTTGAAAAACAAATGATTTAGATTTTCCATGGATTCTTACTTATGGAAAGTTATTGTTTTGAAAAATCAACTTGTATGTGTTTCAAATAAGTTATATCTTTTACAATGCAAGTTGAAAAATATAAGCCTCATTACTACATTCTTGATGAAAAATGAGGATTGAAGATTGATTTTCATTCTATGCTTACTAAGTTAGTATTTTGATATGAAAATTCAATTCCTTGATTTACTTGAGTTTCAATTGGTTAGATCTTTATAGTTATATTCTTCAAAATTGAATGTGTTTTTGAAAAATGCATTTTTCCAATTGATATCAAGTTTGAAAAGCTTTTAAGTCAATTTGTATGAGTTTTTGTAGTTATCCTTAATTACAAATTGAAATTTGATATTAATTCACTTCATAGTTTTCTTAATCACTTGATCATGATCTTATGTTTCATTGTTGGATTTTGATTGTTGAAGTGAATTAAAGTCCTTTGGAAAATGTTCTAAGCTTTGTTAGTTATATTTTTAGTTGCATTTTCCTTTGAGTTTATTTCCTTGTGTTTATGATTGTATCTTTTAGAAGGAAATAGTTGTTATATGCTATTTGCATCATTGCTCATTTGGTTTCATTCTTTTTATGCAAATGTCATATAGTTCTATGTATGCTTGTGCTCTTTAGTTACATTAATAGATATCATACTAGAACTTTCAAATCCATCCTCTATGCTTTCTAGTAATTTTTTTTTTTAATGGATGGTTATGATGTTGATTCATGTGTATTTTCCTTGTGATATCATTCTTATACATGTTTCAACTTCATAGTAGTGTTTAATCATATGAACCTCTTTGAAATCCATTCCTTGTATTTCATAGTTATATCTTTTGTTTGATGGATTTCTTAGTTGTTGAATTCATATGATTTGACACATTTGTAAATTGCATCCTCTACCGAGTTATATATATTTCTAAATGCAATTTCTCATGTTCATCAATATGCTCATTAGTTATATTATTCTAAGTGATGAATATCATTTTATGATGCTTGTTGGAATTTTGTGTTTGTCACATGCTTGCTCTTAATCATGTTTCATATTCAATTGGTAATCAATTGGTATAATTTTCAATTAGTATCAATATCCAATTGGTATCATATCTTGAGTTTGTGATAGACCTTGTGTACATTGGATTGAACTTAATAGTAATATTTTTTTTTTTCATGTCACATTCCATTAGCATCATAATGTTCATGTTTGCCTCCTCTCTTGCACTTATAGGTAAATCACATAACCACCATGTTTATGTTTTCATAATTTTGGTTGGTTAATTGTGAGGTTGGCTTCATGTTTGAACTTCATTTCATTCATCTTGTGTATGATAGTTATATTTAATGAATGTATGAAATGATCTCAAAACTTTCATAGCATATGATTTTCATAATTATATTGATTGATGCTATGTTTAGTATTCCCCATAACGTCATGGATAACTCTAATTTGGATGAACCCTAATAGGTATATTCCTTAACTCCATTTTAGAGTGATTGAGTTAATAGTCTTATCTTTGAATCTCAATTGGTATAATTGCTTTATATATATTTCAATTGGTATCCATGATAGATTATCCTTTTGACCTTGCTCTTTAATTATCCTATAGCTTTTCCGTCAATTGGTATTTTTATAATGGTAATTTGATCATATTGAGCTTTATTTCTTTTTGTATCTAATCCTTCTCTTGAAGTTAACCCTCAATTGGTTAAACCATCTTCTTCTTGAACCAAATTGTTAAATCTTTGTCAAAGTTTGACAAAAGGAGATAATGGATTGAGGGGGAGTAAATCTTCATAGGAAGTATTAGTTATGATCAAATTCACTCTTATATTGGCTCTATACCCTTATAGACAACACCCATACATGAAAACCTGTTATGTATTTCATTTTCGAATTCTTTTGTTAACAGGTGCTACTAAAAGGTATTTTCCTTATTTCATGTGTGTAGGTACCTTTGCAATTTAATGTCAAAGGGGGAGAATATTCTAGATGTCAAAGAGGGAGAATATAGCTAAGGGAAGAGATGTGCAATTCAATGTCAAAGGGGGAGAGACATTGTATTATCCTCCAAAGAGGGAGTGAATGCATATCTTGCCAAAACCCAAGAGTGCATGGTCAAAGGGGGAGAGATGAAAGAAGTAGAAGATGCTTGGCCAAAGAAAGGAAGATGAAGAGAAAGCTTGAGGATGATCAAGCTCCAAGCATCAAGGAGAATGAAGGAAAAGACCAAGGACCCAAGCCAAGTGAAGAAGCATCCAAGAAGATTTCAAGCCTTGTCCAGCCAAGGAGAAGCTGAAGACTTTATGTGAAGATTCAGTATTGAGTAAGAGAAGGTTTGCCATCAAATTGCAAAGGGGGAGATTGTTAAGGATTTTGTATCTTGCAATTTGATGGATGCATTATTCATTTTATTCATCATTTGAATTCTCTCACATGCATTGTTTTAGAAAAGCTTGAAATCTTGATTTATACATGCATTGTTTTAAATCTTGTACACCTTATGATTTATGCATGTTTTGGTTTTAAACATTGGATGCATTTTTTAGTTTTAAAAGGATTTTATAAATCAAGCTAGCCATTTGTTTTAACTTTCAAATCTATTTAGGCTTTTTATGATTCATGATTTTAAAAGCTCTTAGATTGGTTTAAATCATGTTTCCATGCTTGGTTTGATGGCCCAAAAATCCCCTCTTGAAAATACTTTGAAATATGCAAAAATTGGGATTTTTGTCTTAGGCTGTCGGTCAACCGACAAGCTAGGTGTCGGCTAACCGACAGGTGAGCCGAGGTCAACCGATGGATCTGTCGGTCCGAATTCCAGAGAGCTACAAATTTCAGATCATCTCTGTCGGTCATCGCGTCGGTTCATGTCGGTCAACCGAAAGTTTATAAAAATCCAGACCGAGAGCTTGTCGGTTCAAAATCCAGAGAGCATCATTTTATTCATCTTTGTGCTGTCGGTTCGGTTGTCGGTCCTATGTCGGTCGACCGATAATGGCGGTCAACCGACAATGACAATTTGGTCAGAAAAATTTGAAAAATATGACCGTTGCCATTAGACCGTTGAACCATCGGTTAACCGACCCCTGGATGTCGGCTGACCGACAGGTAGCCGTTGAGCAACTTTTTCTATAAAAAGAAGCTCATTCCTTAGCCCCATGGGATGATCTTTGGAGCCCTTCTTGAGGTATTTTAAGGGAAAAGAAAGGGGATCAAGCTAAGGAAGGCTAAGGGTCATTAAGGAAAGATAAAGCTTGGATTAATGAAGTTAAATCACCAAGTAAGCTTTGCCTTTTTATAATCATTGTTTTATGCTTTGTTTAATCTTTGGTAAATGATTTTAGCATATAAACTATGATGTGTTGAATCCTCTACTCCTTAATCTTTGATTTAAGTCATTGGATTCTTCACCTTGATTTCTAAACAAGTTTGTTTTAATACTTTGTAAAACATGTTTTGTCAAAACCTTTGATTTGTTTTATAAACATGTTTCATTAACTTGTTTGAATCATCCTTGTTGTTTTCATTCATTTGAACTTTAGTTAAATTAGTTTGTTTTTGAAAACAACATTGAATATGCATCACATGTTTAGACATAATTAATTTCATACAACTTGTGAGCTTTTGATTTCATATCTTCTACAAGTTTGTATTTGGTACATGTGATTTGCATATTACTTCAATCAAATCTTTTTATGTGTATTAAACTTTTAATTGCTTCAGCATAAATTGATTAAGCTTTATTTTAATATTGATTGAAGTTTCCACACACTCACTTCATAAGCATACATCTTTGCATTCATAGTGTTTGTGTGAGTTTGTTTTACACTTTCATATTCGCCTAATCTAGAGGCAATTCAATTGAGCTTAAATTGTATCTCTTAGAGTGTTTTGTGAAGACACCTTCTTGAGAGAAAATCTATTTGTATGAAAGGTTATTGCTTAGCCTAAGAAAAGCATTGTGTGAAGGTTATTGCTTAGCCTAGAAAAGCATCTTGTATAGGTTGTTGTTAAGCCTTGAAAAACAACATTATAAGGTTATTGCTTATCCTTGGAAAGCATATTGTAGTGGTTATTGCTTAGCCATTTGAAAAGCATAAATAGTGGAAATCCGGTGGGGTGTGAGATCACAAGCCGGTAGTGGATGTAGGCATTGAGGCCGAACCACTATAAATGATTGTGTTATGGTGAATGCTTTTGTGGTGATTGTTATTGTTTAGCTTCCGCATTTTATTTGTTAATCATCACAAGTGACTAATTGTTTTAAAGAAGTTTAAAATTGGCATAATTGGTCATTAAGTTGTAGCTCACCCTATTCACCCCCCCTCTAGGGTTCGGATCCCGGACTTTCACTTTTCTCCATGTCTTATCCAATTCTTGTACTGCTTCAAGAATCCGTTCAGAATCAGATGCTCTCAGACAAACTCTCTTCTGTAATAATACCGATTCACACATTTTCTACATGAACAACTGATGAACTCATTGTCAAACCCATTGGTAAATTCCATGAACTGGTTAATCCCCTCCATGTATTCCCTAGACATCCTATTCGGTAAATCAATCTAACTCTTGTCCATCACGGTAACAATTTCTATGGAAATCTAAAATGAGCAAGTACAATTCGCCTAAGGTACTGTGCATCATGCAAGTCACCTATCCATAAACTGCAATCTCCTTACTATAGGGTGGTTGGTCCTATCCCATTCGAGAATGTACGATCCAACTTGCACTCAACAACTCGAATGCTTCGTCCCCTAGTCAGACAAAATTTCAGCAGCATGTCCGCATGGTTCTCCAAGTACACGACACAGATACAATATCAGTCGTACCTATGTATGTACCTAGAGAACAATGGGATATCAACCGAAACTCTATCTAACATCGGACTTACATGAGCTATTGAGTATATGATGGATAATTGCATTTCCAAACTGTCCGAACTGGACAATTCAAGAATCGCATACGACAAAGTTCGAATGAACATCACAAGAACAACGAATCTAGTCAAAGACCTAATCCGTCGCATCAAGGATTATCAAACAGATGTCGTACACAATTCTCGAACGGGTCTAAGTTTCACTAATGCATGCAAATGAATAAAAGTTGTAGTGGAAGGTTCATAACCAATGAAATGTTCAAATATAAAACCATCTATAGCAGTTCTAAGTTTGTTTGTTCCATTAATTAACCTAATATTTAACATACTTAAATAATAACTATACCTTTCTAATTTTAGTCATGTCACTTTGTTTTCTAATTTGTTTCTAACTTTTATTGTTTGTTATTGGTTTATCTAGTATCTAAAGGATTTGAATTTGGATTTGGATTGGATTAGATTGGATCGAGCCAGAGTAATAAATATTTGATTGGATTCTAAGTACATTGGATTGGATTGGGTCTAAGTAATGGATATCAGATTAATGATTGAGCCCGAGAAATAATTATTCTTAATTAATATTTTTGAAGACTTTTATTAAAGTTATTTAATACTAATTTGTTAAAGATAATTTTAAACTTCCCATTCTCGGTTTTTTTGTGGATTAGATTTAGATTTGGATTGGATTAGCCAAAGTAATATATTGGATTGGATTAGGCCCCAAACATATATTGGATTAGAGTGGGCCCAAGTAGTAAATATAAGATTAATGATTAGGCCCAAGTAAATTAGTTTCAATTGTTATTTGTTAGGAGTTTTCTTAAAATAATTTAATAATGACTTGAGATTAAGCATATATATATTTATTGGAGTGAAATTAGACTGGGCCCGAGTGATAATTATTGGACTGAATTATGCACAAGTAAGAATTATTTGTAATTTTTATTTTGGAAGAGTGTTATCGAATTAATTTAATAATTAATTTAGTAGTTTGTTAAAGATAAATAATTTAGGGGGTTTGCTAATTTAAGCGGTTTGTTAATTGCCAACGGGTTTTGATTATCTTTTAAAGTCGGAATTATTATTATCATTATTATTATTATTATTATTATTATTTGATTTCAGGTTTTGCTAATTTTCTTTAAAGTTTGTGAATAGTGAATTTTTCACATATAAATAATTAATTTAAAATAGTTATTTATATGGCCAAATTAAATTTGAAATATTTATTTATATGAATGAGTATTAATTTATTGTTCATATTATATTTTTTTCAAAGCTTCTAAGGTTGCCTATCAATTTAATCAAATATTGTATTAAAAATATTCATTTCTAAAATAAATTCCTAAAATTAAATTTATACATATTCAAAATACAAAATATTATTCAACACAACAACAATAAGCCAAACAATTTTACAATAACCCATTCACAAACAATATGTACCCAAATTTGTAATAAAAGAATAAGTGAAGAACACAATATTCAACACAACAATAATGTTCAAAAATCAATAATAAAAAATATATATCAAAATTCATAATTCGGAGAAAAAAAAAAAGCAACATGTCCTTCAACCAAAAATCAGCCATTTCCAACAAATTAATGAAAGATAACAAACATTCAACCTTCATATTACATTATTCATTCAACAACATTATCAAACAACAACAAATAAATCAAATGATAAAAAAAAAAAAAAAACATACCAGCAGCTGTAGCAAGAGTGGAAATGGCTGAGATTAATTGGTGCGAGCTAGGGTTTCCTACGCTCAATACACAAAAAAAGCAAGAGCAAGAGAATGGAAAAAAAAAATTGTGGGAAAGGGAAAGGGAGAGGGCTTGTTCTTGATGACTAGGGCTTGCTCCATTGGTTGGCAATTTTGTTTGTCACCTGGTTACCTAGGGATTGATCCATGGGTAGTGGCTAACCCAGGACTTTCATTTCGGGGGGGTGTGGTGGGGATTATCATTTGAAAAGGTCCATATATAAAATAATTTTTAAATGAGTAACAGTAAGGATAAAATAATCTATCTAAAGATTCAAACGCGAGCGGCCCATTTATAAAATTGGACCTTGGGCCTCAAGCACATACAGGCCGACTTAGGTCCATTGAGACCCTACCTTTTCAAAAAAGTATAGATGGTTGAACATAAAATAAAAAATTATAATTATAAGCAGTCAAGGGATTTTCTAATTTCGAAGACACCAATTATTGAATGCTTGGAAACATCTAAATAATGGAATCAATCAAGATGTGAGGCGGGACATAGCGAGTTACAATACTCATAATCAACTATAGGTCAAGTATCTAGAATTAGAAATTCCCAAGGTGATCATAAAGGGAGATCTTAAACTTGACCTAAAAAGATGTTGAATCCAAAACAAGTTTTTATTTGTCCCAAATCAAACTGCCTACCACCATTTTCAACAGAAACTTAAAGATGCAAGATTCTAAGAAAGCATAAAACAAATGAATTGGACAACCACATTAGCTGATAGTCAGGATTGGGACTCGTCACATGTCCCACTCAAATAGAAACCTCATGATTGAACTCGCTAAAGCTCGAAACTAACTTCATGAAGTTGAACTTACCATAAATCAAAACTAATTCAATGAAAAAACGAATAATATAAGGGAATCAGAAGCACAACAAACTGAAACAAGACCATCTCAAGCATCACGAAAGTGAATGGCATAGCCAAAAAATGAGGGAATTATAAATGTTGTTCCTCATATTACAAACAACATCACTATTTTGCACAAATCACATCATTTGAAATCAATCCAAATGAAAACCACTACTGCCATATTTACATAAACTGCTTCATAATATAAGATTCATGTTTGAACATAATGAAAGTCTAATCATCTACACCACATTTAAAGCTCAATACTTTAATCAGATCACAAAAATATTGAAATATGAGAAGATAAAATAAAAATAAATTAGGGATAGAGTTCTAAGTTGAGGGATTGAGATTGGGATTAGGATTTAGGGTTTGGTTTAGCAGTTTAGGGATTTAGGGAAAGAGGTTTGATGCGTGAGGGAGAGGCAGAGAGAGAAAGTGACAGTGCATGTGAGGTAGAGAGAGATGAATACCTGATGGATGCTGGCCACACACAGAGAGAGAGAGAGAGAGAGAGAGAGAGAGAGAGAGAGAGAGCCCCACTATGCCGGAGGGATTCTAAGGACTGGTCGGAGAAGACTCAAAGTCCCAAGGCAGCTTATGGTCTTTTTCGGATCATATGGAAAAATATACAAATATAAATCAGGAGAGAGAGAGAGAGAGAAATAGAGAAAGAGAGGGAGAGGGAGCAGGAGGGAGAGGGAGAACAGGTGGCGGCTCCGGCTCAGGGAGGGAAAGAGAGAGAGAACCAGTGATGGCTCCGGCCCCGCGGGAGGGCACAGTGTAGAGCAAGAGGGAGAGGGAGGGAGGGAGAGAGAGAGAAATAGAGGGAGATGGAGAGGGAGAGGGAGAGAGAGAGAGAGAACCGATGGAGGCTCCGGCGCAGGCGGACTACGGCGGTGGCGTGGCTGGTGCGACGAAAGGGCAGAGCGTGGGAGCAAGGCACAGTGCAGAGCGCGGGAGGGTAAAAAAATGGGAAGGCAAAACTGAAGAAAAAGTGGGTTTCGGGGGGGGGGGGGGGGGGTTAAAAAGGCCTTTAGCGACCGCTATTGCGGTTGCTAATGATACCTTTGTGATGGCTCCTCCGCCAAAAACTTAATTTCTAGTAGTGGTGGAAACGGATCCATTCTAATATGAAGTGGATTTGGATGACTAGGCCCATAAGACATACTTTCTGCTTGGGCCGGTCTCATTTTCATCTGCTCGTGGGATTAGGATAAGCAACAACTCATGTGGGGCTTAACTAATTAAGATCACATCTCCTCCCCCTCTTGGCACCATATCCAATTCTGGTACTTAATTAGACCAGTGACACTTGCTCCACAGGAAGAGAACCTACTCGCATACGGAGAGAAACCTGCCCTGTTGGGAGAGAACACAAGGATGGAACCCTGGCACTTAGGAGAGGAACCATGTCCTAATCAACTAGGCAAACCCTCGTTAATCTCATTAATAAAAAGGGTGGGATGATTGTTGGAAATTGGAAGAATATTTTAGTGTGGAAGTGTAATTAGATCCATTGTAAGTAAGGCTTGAGAAAAAAAAAATTCTTCCATGGATAATCCAAATCTTACATTTAAAGATTTATGGAATGGGGAAACAAAATGAAATTGTGATCAAAAGCCCTTTTAAAAACCATACTGTCTTTCTAAAAAAAAAAAACCCATACTGATGTTTAAGATGTTTGCAAAATATACATCCCTATTCACAATGGTAAGGACATGAGGATTTGTCTACTTTTACGAATGACCAGCTTACTACCAAATTGGCTTATAGAATAATTTCGAAGGGTGACAAAGCAAACCTTATCCCCAGTTGGCAATTGAAAAGCTCTTTAGAAACTCACTCTTTCTCAAATAGTTATTTTACTTGGTTGACATGAGGATTTGTCTTCTTTTAACGAATGACTAGTTTACTACCAAATTGGCTTATAGAATAATTTCGAAGGGTGACAAAGAAAACCTTATCCCCAGTTGGCAATTGAAAAGCTCTTTGGAAACTCACTCTTTCTCAAAGAGTTATTTTACTTGGTTGAAAATGTCTAAAAAATGTTATCCCGATAAGAACCTCAATTAAGCTAAAAATAAACTCAATTGATGATAATTGTCCTATTTGTGAAAATAATGCAGAATTGGTTGGCCACGCTCTGATGAGGTGCTATCATGCTAGGGCTAGTTGGTTTGGCTTGCGTCTTGAAACTCAAGCTCATAATTTCCTTTCTTTGGATTTGACTGATTGGTGGAAGGTGCTTTGTAAGCAAGGCCATTTGAATTCCCCTCTTGGGGATGATCACTCAAAGATGTGGATTCCATCCTTATGGCGGGACATTTGGAAAGATGGAATGACCTCCTTTTTGAAATCAACTATTGAACCTTCCCAAAATTATTGGTTAGGTCAAAAGGATGCTTCGAAGGACCTACCATTTTTCCTAAGAATATAACTAAAAAGAAAAGAAAATCTAAAGTGATCTCCGATGATGTGGATCTTATGATCCACCTCGATGCAACTTTTATACCTATACCTAGTGTCGGGAAAGTGACTTTTGATTATATTATTGTTCTAAATGGTGGCATTGTGGATGCAAGTGCCTACCAATGAACTAAAGTTACCTCTTCAAAAGAGGCCGAGATGAGGGCGGTCTTAGTCACATTGGAAAAGGCTAAATGTAAAGGCTTCAACAAGGTGCAAGTGGTGTTAGATGCAAAGAAGTGACTCATGCATTGAGGGGAGATGATGATAGGTCTATTGTCAAGTCCCCCAAATTCGATTAGAGAATAAACCGAATCCGGGGAGTGAAATTTTGGGCTAATTAAAATTCAAGTAATATAAAAACTACGGAATTCATACAATTCCAGGCATATTTGAATATCAACAATGAATAATAATCTCTTAATAATTAAAGTTGCAAAGAAACAAATAACGCTAATTAAAGAATATTGAATTATTAACAATGGCCATCCCAATATCCAAGATCGTTTAAAATAACATAAAGTCAATAAAAAGAAGGGTTCAACGATGAATAATAAATGAATGAATAAAAATCTAATGAGTGTCCCATGTGAGTCTCTCTCTCGTGCCGGGAGTTGTCACGCCCCCGAACCCGGAACCCTGCAGCGTTTCGACCTCAGGGACGCGAATTGAGAAGTAAGTGATAAATAATATTTCCCCCAGTATCTGTGTGTGTGAGGAAGACATAATTTCCAACACATCAAAACATTTTGCGGAAGCTTATGTGGCGTTGCGACCTGGAGTCCGTGGCCATCGGATTCCGCGTACTCAACCTATCAGCATAAAGCTGTTATAGCAACACTCAAACTCAGACTGGAACAAGCCAAGATAATAACATATATAGAGCTAACAGTAACAGTCTAATCATTACTCAAGCATATTCAAGTTATAAATTAACAAGTGCACTAATTACAATCCCAAGGAAAAAAAGGCTAACGAAAGCTGTACAAAACAACAAGTTAAGAACAAATGCTACCGAGGTGTATAACGTAACTCCAGAGTTAAGCATGACATCTACATGACATCGTTGACACAACAAACCTGCAAAATTCGTGGCCCTACAGCCATCTGCGCACGTATAAGCTTAAGACGAGAACCTGCTACCTAGAGCACCAAAGTATAGTATATTAGACACGACAGTCTGGCAGGTGATCAATTTAGACAAGAGCATATACAACATTAAAGTTTAAAAGAAACAATATTTGAAACAATCTACTGAATTTAAAATAGATTTACAGAGTTTAAAATAATGCATGAACAATATACTTGTCAAGAAAACAAAAGTCTATGAACCATATACGAAATGAAAACTAGCATAAGTACATAATAATATCATGATTGGTAAATCTACATGAGCCCATCCTTTCTCCATCATACAAGATGACAAGAGCAATCAAGACAAAGCAAAACAGAATCCCACGCTACATGAGGTAGACGGGGTCCGACCGCGGAACCGGAGTAAAACGAAGATGTGTATATAAATACATGACTAATCTGCATATAGTCCATATTTGGATCAGTCTAAAGGGGCAGTCTAAGCTCAGTGGTATTCACCTAGATTCATGAATGCACAAAATAAAGCGAAACGTATATAAGATGAATCAAGAGTAGGGGAAAATCACTCATCAAAACAAAGATAAGCAAAACATAGCAGAAATAGCATAAGCTATAAACATATCGAAACATAAGAAGTGATCCCCTTTTTGTTATTGAAACCATTCAAAACAAAACTGATAATTATAAGTCAAAACAAGTGCAAAATGATATTCGAAACAAAACTAATACATATAAATCAAAGTAGGTGCAAAACGATATTCTTTGTGTCAAAACTAAGTTTTCAAAACGAACTCTCAAGTATATGCTAAGACCCTTCATTTGATTCTTGTGTAATTCAAACCCAAATGTTGGTATTAAAAGCAGATTGGTGCCCCTGAAGCCAAACAACATTTCAGGTTTCCAAGTGCACAATATCAAGTTAAAAGATGCTTAACATATTCTGGGTTTTCATCTCCACAAAATTCCATCAAAAGTCCCATCTTCCAAGTAGTCAATGCGCAAACGGCACTCTCTAACATTAGGAATCCATTGAGCTCAAGTTAAGGTTCAAGGATCCAATGCTAAGGTTCAAAACTAGGTCCACAACCACCTAAGAACTATTTCCAAAAGAGATAAGGGCTTGGTTCATTGATCCAATACCCACTTCCTTTCCCAATCTCTGATCATCAAGATAATTATACCATTGGATTCTACATCTCGAGGGCTTTCTAACGATAAATAAAACTCCAAATTCTGACAAATGGGTCAAAAGTTGTGGCTTCTAGAAAAATGGTCATCTTGAGCCTGGAGTAGTTCATTCGAGCCAACTCACAGAACCTCTTTAGCTCAAGCGAATTAAGGTCCACTTGAGCCCAACTTCCTAGAAGCCCCTTGGCTCGAGCGAACTGAAGGTTGGCTCAAGCCAAGTGCCCAGAATTGTAGAAAATGTCTCATTTTTTAGTCTAAACCTTTTGGAATCAAGTCCCCTCTTTTATAAGACCATTTCCTACAAGAAAATGAGTCCCCTGCTCTCTCCACACCCAATTCCATTTCTCCCATCAACAACCCATATTACACTAAAACAAAACCACTTACAAGACAAGTGATCGAGCTTCCATTGAAAACAGAATTCAAGAAATTTGGAGAGTAAATAACACATGTATATAGAAATGGAACCATGCTATGATGAATTGACAAACACATGTTTTGAAAGCTTATCGAGAATAATTAATTGCACTTCGCAAATAGAATGTACATCAAATATTTTAATGCATCAAGGAACCTAGATTAATCACTTGCCTTGGTCCAAAATGTAACACAAATACCTCCTCAACAGCTTAACCAATATCTACAAGAAGCCCCAAGAAAACATCTCAAAAATTCAACAAATTTTGAAAACAAAGAACCCATTTCGAAATGGGTGTTGTATGTATGAAAAATGGGTTCCTTAGGATACAAGAGGACTCCATTGAAAAGATGTGCTGAAGCTCTTGGCTAGAGATGTCCAAACAAGAAGCAAGGAAGAAGATGAAGGGGTTGTCTAGCTGAGATTTCCAAACAAAGAGTAGCAATAGAAAGCTTGGAAGGAGAGGAAGAAAATGGTGCTTTCAGATTTTGAATCCAAGCCCTAAAGGTAAGGCATGCAAGAGGAAAAAGATGGAGAAGAAAGAGTTATTTCCAAGTTCTAAGTTTTCTTGCAACTGAGATGGAGTTTCAGTTATGAAACGTGAGTGAGGGGGAGATGGGTTTAAGTGTTGAGTGGGTTGTGGGCCCCATTGGGTCTTAAAGCTTCAAATGGCTAAAACATGTTCTTGCGGTCGCCGGATGAGATTTACGAAGAAGACTAAAATGATCCTCATAAAATCTAGTTTTCAAAAAATATACTTTTGACATGGTTCAGGAATTTTGAAATTTGGGCTCAGATTTCAATGTGAAAAGGTTGTTTTGCCCCTAGGGCTAAAAAACTGATTTTATGGATTTCGAATGGGATCGGTAAAGTTGTTGGGGCTAATTTGACCTATTAAAAGAAACAAAAATAAAAAATTTTCAAAATCAAGAACAATTCCCCCCACACTTACATGTGCACCCCAAGGCGTCCCTGGGTTGCCAGACTGGGTCCTACGGCTCTCAAAATTCCCAAAGGTATAGAAAACTATTCTAAACCACAAACCAACTCAATTAGGCTCAAATCTCACTTAGAGAACCAAACCACAGCTAAAAACACACCAATCACGAAAATTAGGGGTCTGGCTCTTACAAGAGTGATACGCTACTTTACGTCATCGGCACGACACAACACGCTCCTCCTCTATTGGTTGGAGATCCTCTAGATCTCCTCACCTGCTTGCTCCTTATAGTAGTCACTTGGGTTGTCTGCATACCAAGGAACAGAGTCAACAACATGTTAAGCAAGATATAATAAACATGACTTGCATCAAGTATGAGAATAATGACAAGGACGTAATCATGAGATTACAAGGAATGAAGCTAGGCATAAAGCAATAATAATAATCATCAGAAGCAATAACTGGAATCCTAACATCAACTAGCAATAACCACTATCCATGCAATGCAATGCAAGTATCAAGAGGGGGACTCCGAGGATGTCCTAGCCACCTCACAAGATATCAGTAACAATCCAATCCAGACTATTGATACCAAAGTCCGGCTCTAAGGGGATGCTAGCGCCCAGTCCTGGGAATAGCAGCACGGTCCTAACCTGCTCCAAGCTATTCGACGCCATGGACGCCGACCTACGCCGACCACCCACTTTGATGTCTAAGAAGCCGGCCCATCAATTAAACCCCAAACTACAGTTGGCCATGACATGCAAACCTTTCTACAGTGAATCCCACTGTAGTTGGACAATAATAATGAAGTGGTGTTGACATGAGGGAAACCAAGACAAGCAAGTCTGGCTAGCTAAACACACAAGACATGCTCATAGAGATTATCTCAATCAAGACAATACAAAACAAGTCAACCATATGATAATCCCTTATATACTAGCCAATTGTTTATCAAATACATGACACACGGTTCGTAAGATACACTCTAAGTCAGGTCCATGTCCAAGTCCTAGTCCTACAAGAATTTATGTTTCATAATTAGTTAGGTGTGTTATGCTAAGAGAGTGTACAAGGAACAATAACAACGGATACAATTCATAAGTCAAGGAGGAATTACAATCCAAACCTAGGCAAGTGGTTTTGTCCCTATACCCCACATGTTCTAACAGAGTACATGTGGAAATTGGATCTACGATGCTTCTGGGGAAATCCCTTGGTGTACATTCATGTTAAGCATCGATTGATTCAGTTCCATACTCATTCGGTTATACCATTCATAATATACGAATACTTAGACAACTCATTGAAGCACACCAAGCCACGTGCTTTGATTCCAATCCTCATTAATGGTCATATAAGAGTCGGTTCATGGGTTCCAACACCTAAGGCCCAAACCTAGGTTAACAGTCTCATTTCCAAATAAATACGAGCTGGATCATTGATCCGGGTATTTACATCACTTTCCAATCTCTGATTGTAACGAAACTAAAACCATTGGATTCTACATCTCAAGGGCTTTCCATCGATATATTATATATAGAAATCTAATAGATGGATTAAAAGTTACAAGTTTCCGAAGTTGCCAAGTTCTGCTAGTAATTACCCGCCGATTGATCGGACAGAATGTCTAGTGCCTGATTGATCGGATCTAGGCACCTCCCAGTTAGCTGGGGATTTCTTCAATTCAATTGATCGCACAAAGTGTCCGGTCGATCGAACAGTGAACGATCCTCAGTTAACTTGGGCATGTTCTCTATCCGATCGATCGCACAGTGCGACCGATCGATCAGACAGCGAACAGTAACCCGAAATTGGGTTTTCTGGCACTTCCTCCTCAGGCCATTCCATGGCTAAACCTGTAGAAAGCGTGCCTCCATGCTCCCCATCTATTGTATTCATCATTTACACACATCCTAGCAGATTAGAAACATTTAATTATACCAATTAAGAATGAATCCAATCCATTCCAAAACCTAATCTAGCATGTTAAAGAAAAACCAAACCAAAACCAGAAACAAAACTTGGAATTAGGGTATTCGAGTCAGAAATAATTGCAATCAATAGAAATCATACACACATGCTTAATCATAAAATGCAAATCTACTTGCCTCAATGAAGAAAAAGAAGATAATTGGGGGAAATCTTGAGAAGCTCTACTACGACGAAATCCACCAATCCAACCCAATCAAGCACTACCTAGAACGCAGAGGAGAAGAAAAGAAAGAAGAAGATCAAGATCAACCTAAATCTAAGCAAAAGGGAAGATGATTGAAAAGGTGAGGGTAAGAGAAAGCTTACCAAAATGATATCAAAGGAATAAGGAGATCATAAAGATGAATGGTCTAGATCGTGGAGATGATCTCTCCAAGAGAAGCTCCAGGCTTGAGAAGATGAAGAGGAAGAAGAAGGAGCTACTGGAGTCTTCGTTGCAGAGATTGGAAAATGATACGATTAGGGTTATTCTCTGCTTAAAGAGAAAGGAAGGGAAAAATACCAGTTTGCCCTTAAGTGGGTCCAGTGAAGGAATGGACCACTTGAAGGGTTTTTGATTGTTGGATCGCGACGAGATAATGAACAAAAACGATTAGCGCAACGAGACCTTTCCAACGAATTCAAAAAAACATTACGACAATTGGAATTTTTCGGAAAAACACTCAATTTTCCCTAAATTGCAAACTACCCCCTGCTAGAGTCAATCGAACTCAAAATCGCACGAAACTTCGCTGAAATTAATCTAGTGCTAGAAGAACTCGCTCATGATCTAAACCCACCTAAATATCTAATAATACAATTAATTATAATAATAGCAAGATAAATGGGTCAACGGGCCTGTTTATTGTCCCCAACTGACTTAGTAAGGTCAGAGACCTTACATCTATTAGGTCTATTATTTCATATATTAAAGGATTAGCATCCTTATTTAGATTCATGGATTTTTTTTATACCTAGAAGTATCAATGGTCAAGCTCATAAGCTTGTCAAATTCTACGATTCTATTAGTCTGGATATTGTATGGGAGAGGACAACTATTGAGCTAGTTGTGGTGGGAGCTGTTTTTGGTTTTTTTCTATTCCTCCACCATTTTTTTTCTCCTATTGCATCCTTTTTTCTATTGCATGTAAGCTTTTTGTTTTTTTGCTATCGGAGGGTTCCCAACCCTTTGGGCTGGATTAATCCCTCTGAGCCCAAAGGAAAGCCATGTAAACTTTCTTGTAGCCCCAGTGTGGTAGTGCAATTTCGAACCTACAACTTCCAGGTGCAAACCGTGGTGCTAGGCCAACTGAGCTACCCCTTGGGGATAATGTAAGCTTATTTAAAAAAAACTAAAAAGGCACAATTGGGCAACCCTCATTCTCTGTTTGGTTTGAAATACTTTTTTATTGCTCTCTCTCTCTCTCTCTCTCTCTCTCTCTTCGAAGCCTTTAAATCAAGACCATTAGAAATCCAACTAAGCTTAGCTGATTTAAAAGATAACCCTATTCATGCATAAACCTTTCCATCCTCCCATCCTCGCCCATGAATGATCTCCTGGTGGACCCCATTTTGGTGTTTCTCTTTGTCTGTCGCGACCCCAGACCGAGACCCGGGCCCGACGCAGCAATTTTTGTCATTGCATTAATAAAATATACCGCTTGTTTTCCCATAGGTTTCCGCGGTGAGGATCCCAAGACACGGGTCGAGCTCACACGAATAAGTTTGCGGAAGCATGTAGCAAAATGAATCACACAATTCTTAACAACAAGATGTAAGAGAAATTATAATATCGAGACTTGGTATCAAAAGAGAATGTCAACAAAGCATTCCTATCATGATTTAAAGTTTCATAGTTAGACAAAAGTATATTAGTTCCAATCACATATCTATGAGAGGCCAACAGAGGCCAATACAACAAAATGAAATCCCAAAAGACATCCCAAACTAGATGAACGAGAATCAAGATCCCGCCCGGTGCCTAGATGACGTCGTCGGGCTGCCACTCTTGTGCTGGAGGTGGCTCAACAGCCTCCTCCGGGCACTCCTTCTTAAACGCGATACCTCCTGCACCTGAACATCAAAATAAAATGCGTCAAACACGACGGTTTGGCAAATAAACAATTTAGGCATGAATATGTAGAATAATGCTAAAACAGTTCAAGATTAAAGTACACGTTTCACGTTTACAAAAGTAGCATGAATAATTATAATATCATGAAAAGATAAATCCACATTGAGCTCATCCTTTCTCTATCACGAAAAGTGACAAGAGCAAGCACGCACGAAACACGACACGCAAGACAAGATCCCACGCTACACAACGTAAACGGGGAGGCCGGTCGCGGAACCGGAAAGACACGCACGATGTGTAATATAATACACGACTAGTCTGCAGACAGTCCACATGTTTAAGGACCCCCAGGTAGTGGATCAAGATAAAAGGGCAGTTCAAGCTCAGTGGTATTCACTTATATCATGAATGCATAAAACACGGTGAAACACATTCGAGAACATGACAAAACAAGAGGGAAATCATTTATTAAACACGATACGACAAGACTAGCAAAATAGCGTAGTATAAATGCTTAACGAATTTAAGAGATGATTCCCATTTTGATTCTTGAAACACGTCTTAAATACGAGCTTATACTTGAAATCCAAACGAAAACATGATGATGCACGAAACATCAAAACAAGAGTGCAAACATAAGTCCATCAAGCGTAGGCTAAGACTGTTCATTGACCTTAGTGAAGTTGAATGTCAGAATTTACATAGTTTGATGTCTGATGGACCCGAAAGGAATCTTCCGTCCTCTCCTTCCGCACCCCGGGGGCTGACCTGGGTCTCGGCGGAGGAGGGAAAATCTCGGGCATCAACATTTTTTTGTACGGGTATGCCAGATTTACTTTCTACTTGGAATTTGGAATGGTGATGATCCGGGGATTCACCTTTACAAGTGGAAAGGAAATCAATAATTTTTTCTAACTTTTCAAACTGCATAAATATTAAGAAAAGAGACAAGTTTGTTTTTTGAGAATGCCGTAGGAGGCGTTTTTGTTTGTTTGCCGTGAAAGGCGATTTTACAAAACTCATCAAATGTGAAAGACAAGAATTGTGATTTCTTTTTGTCTCTTTAAGAAATACAAACTACAATAGAAAAGTAAAAAAAGGGATCTAACTTCTCAGGAGATTGTGGGGACACGTTGAGATTGACGGTCGCAAGTCATGTATGGGCTTCGCCATCGTCCTTCAAATGAGAACATGTGATGCTTTGATTCTTTGGCTTGGCTCCTAACCTCGGTTTTTTAAAGGACAAGGACCAAGAGGAGGTCCTATATCCAATGAAAAACCAAGTAAACGGGCTGAAAAGCCGCGTTTAGGCCATGTTGGAGAAGGAGGTGACCTTGGGGGGGGGGGGGGGGGGGGGGGGGTGGTCCCCCAAGGGACGTTGATTACCTTGTGGTGCTTCCGGGAGCAAAGTAGCAGAACTTCGTCTCTCTCTTGGATTTTCTGGATTTTCAGAGCTTGCACTTGGGATCTATTTTCATCATGCATTCTTCTTGGAATGGACCTCCTTTTATAGGCTTTTGGTAGCCATGAGGTGTTTATTGGCATTGATGGCCATGATGAAAGAATTGATGAGGAGTTACAGTTGATTTTGTAACTCCTTTTTCTTGGTTTGTGATTGGCCGATGAAGGTAGTGGGCATTTAATTCCCTTTAAGCTTCATGATGATGGGAGTTTCATGGGTTTAATGCCATGATTGCTTGGATTTGTAACTCCCAAATGTTTGAATCTGATTGGGCCGTCCAAAATAATGAGTTAATGACCGTATTAAGTTGTCATAAACGGGTCAATTAACGTCATTAAGTGGTCGCCCAGGCATGTGAAGAGTGGCGGGCCGCGCTGCGCCTTTTGAGATTCTTCTTGCGATCATCACAGGTGGATCCACACATTGTTTGATATCGGATTGCAGTGCAATCTCAGACATTGATTAATGTTGGTGGGCCAGTGACATCTGTCTTGTCGATTTCACGATCGGTCGGATAGAAAGTGCACTTTCTTGGTCAGTCGGTTGGCGATCTTAAGGCGATCGGTGATGATTTCATGCTTTTGACGGCAGATTCGAGATGTCGACGAAGATCAGTCGTTTTCAAGCATCAAACATTGGATTTTTAGAAAATCACAGAGGCAGAAATACTCAAAAGCCGAAAAGGATCGAAAAAAGATCAATTTGGTGCAAAATCCGGCGACCCGGATTTGCAGGGTCGCCGGGCGACCATGCATCCAGGGTCACCGGCGACCTTAGGGTTTTTTGCCCTTTGGTCGCCGAGCTTCGTTTTCGGCCGATTTTGTGTCTTTTTCGTTCATTTTTTCTTCTGTATTTTTCTTGACATTTTTCCTCAATTATTAACTTCATTTTCTTGGAGAAAACTTGACGAGAACCCGCCCGAAATCGGAGCACAAAGTTTCCCATTTTTCGGGAAAGCCGAAGACTTTGTAGCCGATTTTCCGTCAAGAGTCGAAACTAGGTCAAACGATGTCGGAATGACCTGAAAATTGAGGTGAAGCTTCTTGAGCAGTGGATAGGACCAACCATGGGCTTTTATTTGAGTTTTGAAGCCATTTGGGGTCCCATCGATGCTTCACTTGATTTTGCTGCGGGGAAAATGCCGAGCTTTGATATGTGGTCAAACGATGTCCGATTGACCTGAAATTTAACAGGGATCCTATTGGAGTCATTTCGAGACGTTCCATCAGCTCTGTTTTGGATGTCATGGTCCCGGGATACTCTGCCGCCAGTAGGCTTGATTTTCTCTCTGAGCATCGAAACCTGGTCAAACGTTATCGGAATGACCTGAAATTCGACCGTTGACACCAAAAAAGTCAATATGTCTCCTCAACATCAAGAAGTCTCCTGAAGCTGCATCCTGCTAAAAATAGGCAAGCCTACTTCAAGCATCAGATTTTGTCAGAATCAGACAGAAACTGAGAGATCCTTCAAGATAGCTAAAAGAGGGGTACACCTGAGGTTTCGGGTCATTTCGACATCGTTTGGCCCAACTTCACCACTCCGACAGCTAAACAGGCGCTCCCGGCAGCGGCAACCACCGAAGCCATCACTCATCAAACAAAATACATGAGTGGCTTCAACATACTTCCAAAAGGCTGCACGTCAAATTTCAGGTCATTCCGACAACGTTTGACCAGGTTTCGATGCTCCGAGAGAAAATCAAGCCTACCGGCGACGGAGCAACCCGGGACCATGATATACAAAACGGAGCCCATGGAACGTCTCAAAATGACTCCAATAGGCTCCCCGTCAATTTTCAGGTCAATCGGACATCGTTTGACCACATATCAAAGCTCGGCATTTTCCCCGCAGCAAAATCAAGTGAAGCATCGATGGGACCCCAAACGGCTTCAAAACTCAAATAAAAGCCCATGGTTGGTCCTATCCACTGCTCAAGAAGCTTCACCTCAATTTTCAGGTCATTCCGACATCGTTTGATCTAGTTTCGACGCTTGACGGAAAATCGGCTACAAAGTCTTCGGCTTTCCCGAAAAATAGGAAACTTTGTGCTCCGATTTCGCGAGGGTTCTCGTCAAGATTTCTTCAAGAAAATCAAGTCAATAATTGAGGAAAAATGTCAAGAAAAATACAGAAGAAAAAAGGGACGAAAAAGATGAAAAAACGGCCGAAACGACGCTCGGCGACCAAACGGGCCGAAGCCCCATGGTCGCCGGCGACCCTGGGTGCATGGTCGCCCGGCGACCCTGGAAATCGGGTCGCCGGATTTTGCGCCGAAGTGTCCGTTTTCGATTCTTTTCATGTTTCGGGTGTTTTGGCCTCTGTGATTTTCTGAAAATCCAATGTTTGGTGCTTCAAAACTACTGATCTTTTCGACATCTCGGATCCGCCGTCAAAAGCATGAAATCATCACCGATCGCCTCAAGATCGCCAACTGGCTGACCAAGAAAGTGCACTTTCTGTCCGACCGATCGTGAAATCGACAAGACAGATGTCACCGGCCCGCCAACATCAATCAATGTCTGAAATTTCATCGCAATCCGACATCAAATAATGCGTGGATCCACCTGTGATGATTGCAAGAAGAATCTCAAAAGGCGCAGCACGGCCCGCGACTCTTCACATGCCTTGGCAACCACTTAATGTCGTTAATTGACCCATTAAAGCAGTCATTAACTCATTATTTTGGATGGCCCAATCAGAACCAAGCATTTGGGAGTTACAAATCCAAAACTCATTATTTTGGATGGCCCAATCAGAACCAAGCATTTGGGAGTTACAAATCCAAGCAATCATGGCATTAAACCCATGAAACTCCCATCATCATGAAGCATAAAAGTGATTAAATGCCCACTACCTTCATCGGCCAATCACAAGCCTTGAAAAAGGAGTTACAAAATCAACTTGTAACTCCTCATCAATTCTTTCATCATGGCCATCAATGCCAATAAACACCTCATGGCTACCAAAAGCCTATAAAAGGAGGTCCATTCCAAGAAAGAAAGGAGGAAAAAAAATAGATCCCAAGTGCAAGCTCTGAAAATCCAGAAAATCCAAGAGAGAGACGAAGTCCTGCTACTTTGCTCCCGGAAGCACCACAAGGTGATCAACGTCCCTTGGGGGGGCACCCCACCCCCCCCCCCCCCAAGGTCACCTCCTTCTCCAACATGGCCTAAACGCGGCTTTTCAGCCCGTTTACTCGATTTTTCATTGGATATAGGACCTTCTCTTGGTCCTTGTCCTTTAAAAAACTGAGGTTAGGAGCCAAGCCAAAGAATCAAAGCATCACATGTTCTCATTTGAAGGACGATGGCGAAGCCCATACATGACTTGCGACCGTCGATCTCAACGTGTCCCCACAATCTCCTGAGAAGTTAGATCCCTTTTCTTCCTTTTCTATTGTAGTTTGTATTTCCTAAAGAGACAAAAAGAAATTACAATTCTTGTCTTTCACATTTGATGAGTTTTGTAAAATCACCTTTCACGGCAAAATCGCCTTTCATGGCAAACAAACGAAAACGCCTCTTACGGCATTCTAAAAACTTGTCTCTTTTCTTAATATTTATGCAATTTGAAAAGTTAGAAAAAAGGATTGATTTCCTTTCCACTTGTGAAGGTGAATCTCCGGATTATCACTATTCCAAATTCCAAGTAGAAAGTAAATCTGGCATACTCGTACAAAAAATGTTGATGCCCAAGATCTTCCCTCCTCCGCCGAGACCCAGGTCAGCCCCCGGGGTGCAGAGGGAGAGGACGGAAGATTCCCCCTTTTTCGGGTCCATCATCGACGTGCAGCCTTTTGGAGGCATGTTGAAGCCACTCACGTATTTTTTTTGATGAGTGATGGCTTCTGTGGTTTCCGCCGCCGGGAGGCTTGATTTTGTTGTTCGAGCATTGATGGAGGGTCAAACATTGTCGGTTTGACTTGAAATTTGGCATGGAGCCCTTTTGAGACATTCTGGAGTCATCCGTAGGCTCTGATCAAAGTTTTGGTGTCTTTGATGATGTCGCCGCCGGGAGCGCTTGTTTAGCTGTCAGAGCAGTGAAATGGGGCCAAACGATGTCGGAATGGCCCGAAACCTCAGGTGTACCCCTCTTTTAGCTGTCTTGAAGGAGCTCTCAGTTTCTGTCTGATTCTGATAAGATCTGATGCTTGAAATAGCCTTACCTGTTTTATAGCAAGATGCAGCTTCACGAGGCTTCTTGATGTTTTATACAGTGACGAGTTGCTTTTTGGAGTCGATGTGCCTCGAAGAGAAACTTGGAGGAGAAATTCCAACTTAACCAAGAGTCTTGAGCTTTCTCTCTGTTTTTTTTTCTTTTTTGTTTTTTTTTTTTTTTTTTTGAATAGCCTTCTGAGTTTTCGGGGGAATTTTATGGTAGTGAGAGGGATCACGTACCATCTCAAGGCAAAGTTTTGAAAATGACATGGGGTGTTTGGATTTTGGTTTTTGACCTTGTGACCTAACAAGCTGTATGTGGCAAGTTAGGGGGTCGGGGTTTGATTTTTTATGTTGACCTTGTGACCCAACAAGCTGTATGTGGCAGGTTGGGAGGTCAAATTTGGGTTTTTGGTTTCGGTTTGGTTTGGATTTTGATTTTCGTTTTGGTCTTGTGACCTAACAAGCTGTATGTGGCGAGCTAGGGGACCGGAATTTGATTTTGTAAAATGTCAATTTCAAGATTTTGGCTCAATTTGGTTCATGAGGTTGGATGGCTTGGTTTTTGGAAACTCATGAGGCTTTCTTCTTTTCTTTTCTTCCTTTTTTTTTTTGAATGGTCCCATCAACTCGAAAGAGGCATGGGACTTTTTTTTGCTCTTGGTAAGAGGAATATTTTGACTAAAAGCCACTTTTAGTGCCTAGGTGGTCAAACCTGGCTCATATGGGCTAGCCCATGGGACCTTAGGCTTTGGAGAAGGCCTAGATCTCATATGGCGTCATTTTTGTAAAGAATATCTAAAAATATC
This sequence comes from Umbellularia californica, assembly GCA_028538565.1. Classification (NCBI taxonomy): domain Eukaryota; kingdom Viridiplantae; phylum Streptophyta; class Magnoliopsida; order Laurales; family Lauraceae; genus Umbellularia; species Umbellularia californica. Next base: position 34,421,735 of record JAPQWN010000004.1, read on the forward strand.
TCTTTTGTGTAGAGAATATCTAAAAATATCTTTACTTGGAGAGAATTTCTCAAGTTTTCTTTTTGTGGAAAGATTCTCTCAAAATATCTTTCTTTTTGGGAAAGTAGCTAAATTTGAGCACTTACCTCCTTTCTTTCTCCTTGTTTCCTCTTTTGGCTTGCTCTCTTTTATAAAAGCAAGAGGGTTGGTGCTTTTGCTCCATTGCTTTCTTTTTGCAAGAAATCTTCAAGAGTGCTCTCCAAGATAAGAAGTGCTTTCTCTTCTTCAAGGATCTCCAAGCTTTTCGTCTTCTTCTCCATCAATGGCTTCAAGTAAGTTTTCTTCCTCCACAAGAATTTCCGTTGTAGAAGTAGCTTCTTCACCATTGTTTTTTCCAAGCACGTTTTCCTTTTTTTTCGTGCTTCTTCTTCTTTTTTTTTTTCTTTTTTTTTTTCCTTCTTTTCACGGTTTTCTTTTTTTTTTTTTTTTTTTACCGTGTACTCTTTTTTTTTTTTCTGTTTTCTGTTTTTTTTTCTTCTTCACGCTGATTTCTGTTTTTTTTTTCAGCGTGTTTTTTTTTTTTTTAGGCTGTACGGACCTGGCCGTACTGCGACGTGGTAGTGGGCCACGGCCTGTGGGCCAAATTTTTTTTTTTTTGTGTGCTGTCATTTGCTGACATGTAGCTTTTGTTTTCTTGTTAGCTGACTTGCCAGAGGATTTTGACGATTTCGAGCCATCCATGAACGCAACCTTTGACGATGCTTCGGATGAGCTCAAAGAGGCAGAGAGTACTCCGCCGGTCGTCGAAGCAGGTATTTTTGAAATAATTGTTAGACCCTAAGTTGTGTTTGCAATTTGATGTCCAACATTTGCATCATGATCATCTCATTTCATTTCTCATTGGTTTATCTTGAAAATCACAGGATTTAAATCAACTTGCTAAAACTATGTTTCAAACCTTTTGGTTGATTTTAATCTTATTTTGAAAAGCTTTTTTCTTGATAAAACCTTGTCTCAAACACCTTTATATTCTGAGTTTTCAAAAATGATTTCAAAGTTAGATTTTTCAAAACTGAAGGAACTCAGAAATACAACTGACCTGTTGTCGGTCAGCTTGTCGGTTCATGTCGGCTAACCGAGAAAGCGAGCCGAGGTCAACCGATGGTTGTCGGTCCGAATTCCAGAGAGCTACAAATTTCAGATCATCTCTGTCGGTCATCGCGTCGGTTCATGTCGGTCAACCGAAAGTTTATAAAAATCCAGACCGAGAGCTTGTCGGTTCAAAATCCAGAGAGCATCATTTTATTCATCTTTGTGCTGTCGGTTCGGTTGTCGGTCCGATGTCGGTCGACCGATAATGGCGGTCAACCGACAATGACAATTTGGTCAGAAAAATTTGAAAAATATGACCGTTGCCATTAGACCGTTGAACCATCGGTCAACCGACCCCTAGTTGTCGGTTGACCGACAGGTATCCGTTGGGCCAAAAATTCTATAAAACTTAGTTCATTCCAAGGTCAAAAGAGATGATTCTAGAAGCCATTTCTGAGGTGTACTAAGGCAAATCAAAGGGAATGAACTAAGAAGGCCAAAGGATCATTAAGTAAAGCTAAACTTGGATTATTGAAGTTCAATCACCAAGTAAGGTTTGACTTTTCCTAATCATATGTTTTTATGCATTGTCTAAATTATTGGTAAATGATTTTTAGCATATTAACTATGATGTGTTGAATCCATTCTTCTCTTAATCTTTGATTTAAGTTATTGGATTCTTCACCTTGATTCAAATCAAGTTTGTGGTAGAAAACTTCTTAAACATGTTTATCAAAATCTTCAAGTTATGTTATAACATGTTTCACTAACTTGTATGAATCTTCCTAGTTGTTTTCAATCTTTAAAACTTTAGTCAAAATACTTTGATTTTGAAAACAACATATCACATGCATCACATGTTTAGATATAATTAATTTCATCCAACTTACAAGCCTTGGATTTTCATATCATCATTAAGCTTGTACTTTGTTCATGTGATTTGCATATCACTTCAATCAAATCATGTTATGTGCATTAAACTTTTAATTGCTTCAAGCATAAACTGATTGAGCTTTCATTTTCAACTTGATTGAAGTTTTCACACACACACATCATGAGCATTCATCTTTGCATTTTATAGTGTGTTGTGAGAGTTGATTTTCACTTTCTCATTCGCCTATTTTAGAGGCAAATTATATCGTGCTTAAATGTATTTCTCTCATAGTGTTTAGATACTTTCTTGAGAAAGAAAATCTATTTGTATGAAAGGTTATTGCTAAGCCAAAGAAAAGCAAATTGTAAAGGTTATTGCTTATCCTAGAAAAGCACATAGATAGGTTGTTGTTTAGCCTTAAAAACATCATTGTAAGGGTTATTGCTTAGCCTTTTGTAAAAGCATAAATAGTGGAAATCCGGTGGGGTGTGTGATCACAAGCCGGTAGTGGATGTAGGCATTGAGGCCGAACCACTATAAATCTTTGAGCAATGGTGAATGACTTGTGGTGATTGATTTGTTTATCTTCCGCACCTTTTCTTGTAATCATCACTAGTTGGAGTTTAATTTGAAGAAAATTATAATTGGAAATCAATTTGTAGCTCACCCTATTCACCCCCCCCTCTAGGGTAAGGATCCGGAACTTTCAATTGGTATCAGAGCCTCGTGCTCTATATTTAGGATCAAGTGTTTTGGAACTCTTGATTAGGTGTAAAAACCTAGAGCTTAGACCCTAGTTGGATTTATCTTGAAAATCATTGCTATGGATTCCACTAAGATAGAGAGTGTAGATTCCCTTGAAGATTCTCCTAGTCATCCTCTTCCATCCATTGGAGATTCAAATCATGAACATAATGAATATCAACTTGAATCAAGTGATGAAGAAAATGAAAATCAAGATGATCTTCAACAAGCATATGATGATTTGTACACTTTGTACTTAAAGCTTGTTAAAAGTCATAACAAGTTAAAAGGAGAATCTAAAAGACTAAACAAAGAATTAGTCACCTCAAAAGATGAACTTAGAGAGAAAGATGAAGCTATAAATTGCCTAAACTCTAAGTTCACGATCACTTTACACAACTTGTCTAATACTCAAAATGAACAAAATGAAATTGAAACAAATAATGATGAGCTAAAGAAAGAAAATTTGAGATTAATAGATACAATAAGAAGACAAGATGAAAACATTATCCATCTAAAATCAAAATTAAAAATTTCTATGGATAACTTGTCAAAGGTTCAAGAAGAATTAAATGTATCTAAGATAAGTTGTGATAAACTTCTCAAAGAAAACACAAATATAAGTGATCATGTGAAGAATCAAGTTGAAGACATTTCTAATTTAGAATCCAAGTTAATTATCACCAAGGAAAATTTATTCAAAACTCAAAGTGATTTAAAAACTTTACATCTTGGATCTAATGTGAATGAACTAAAACTTGAATTGAAACTTGCTCATGAAAAGGTAAACAAGTTTAATGGAATTGAAATTCAACTCATAAAAGCAAATAATGAAAATTCAATTCTTAAAAACAAAGTCACTCAACTTGAGACCCACAAGCAAAAGTTTGAGTGCAAATTTACCCAAAGTGAAGAGAAACTTGAAAACTTGTTTAAATTGGGTAAATCACATGGAGATAGGACGGGTCTTGGATTTAATAAACATACTTATCATGACCCTAAGTTCATAAACAAGTTTGTAAAAGGTGAGTCCTCTCTCTCTAGCACTCACACCAATTTGCCCAAAACAAAATGTCATTATTGTGGTAAAGAAGGGCATTTCAAATTTGAGTGCAAACTAAGAAGAAGTCATTTGTCTAAACCCATCTATGAATCAAAGGAAGTAAAATCAAATTTTATGAAGGGTAAGACATTTAAATCAAAGGAAGACTCTTTAAAGTTCAAACAAGTTAAATCTATTCAACAAGAGTCTCCTAAGATAGATTTTAAAAGGACCAATCAAGTCCAAAGCTATCAAGTTAAATCTATCAACAAGAAACATCTCACTTTACCTCCTTTAACCATGGAAATGAAAGAAATTTTGAAAAAGGTTGAACAATTAAAATTAAAATTCAAAATGCAAAAAGGAGGAGGAAAAGTTAAAAGAAATAAGAACATAGTGAAAAATCATCACCAACCATCAAAGACTAATCATCATTATAAAATTGTCAAACCAAAAATTGATGAGAAATCTACTAAAATTGAAAAATTATCTCCCGTGGTTGGTGGAATCTCAAACATTGGCCTAAAGGCTCAAGACCTTAGATGGATAGCTAAGGTTAGAATCCTAGACAAACATTAAAACCCTTTTGGATTAGAATAGACCAATTACTTCTCGAAATGTACATCTTTGTATTGGTCCTAAGTCTAGATGATTCTAAGTTCCTTGAGCATTCTCTACATGTTTAAATTTTGCTTGTTTGAGTACTAATGCATTTTTTAAATTCTAAAGGTATTTTATGTTAAAATGCATGTGTTTAATCAATCTATTAAAAAATTTTTTTTTATTAGATTGTCTCTTATGATCATTTTAATTGTTCTCCATAGTCAAATTATCTGAAATATCCTCAAACGAGTGATCATAGGTCAAAAATGTAGATTAGTGAAATATCTCACTTCTCTACAGGTGTCGGCTGACCGACACTTAAGTTGTCGGTTGACCGACGGCTCACAGGGACGATAAAACCCAGTTCACAGAACTGCTTTCAGATCCTCTTCTCCCTGTTTCGTTTTCAAAGAGCCCTAGCTTTCTATTCTCCTCTCCAAACTGCTGGAACTCCCTTTCTAAGACTAAGAGCTTCAACATTTTCAAGAAAAGAGTCCAGTCATCTTCATCAACTGATCATCATCGTCTGTTGACCCATCTCGTGGTCACTATTCACCTCCCTGTCACTGTACATTGCTGGATTCTTCTTCAAAAAGGGTGAGTACCTCAATTCAGCATGTGCATTGCTTCTAGCCTCTACAAAATCACTCAATCACATCATCCATTACAAGGGTTGTGTTGATCTCCTTTGTCTCGTGTGCAAATTCGGGTATAAATCCAACGAGACTTCAATCCTCTATTACATCATCATTTGATACTCTCTTATCTTTGAATGTTGCAGCAATTGTCTACTAAATGTTTGTAGACCATTAAGGTCAGTTGTATGCAATCAGATTTGGTTTTACCTTTAGTTTTCAACTTCTGCCTACCACCTGTTTGACAAAATTCCTGAACCATTATTATTATTTACTTGTCAACTTTGTGTAGTCTTTCAAAGCTAGGAAATTGAGCATTTGTTTTTCCTTCATCTTCTTGCACAATTTTTCTCTCATTGTCAAATCCCTATCTTTAAAAAAAAAAAAAATTACTGTGCACTCCAAGCATTTGTGAAAATGCCTCCAAAGAAGATGACCACTTCTCGTCCTTCCAAGAAAGGAAAAGCTACAGCTTCCTCTAGCAGACCAATTCGAGAAAGTTTTGAGGATAGTTCATCCCCATCTCCTCCACCTCCCTCTATAGAATTAAGATCGAGCTCAACCATTTTAAACAGTCTTAAGGATCGATCTGTTATTGTGGAAAGGAGAGCTCTTGTCAACACCATAAACCAAAATCTGACTGAGGTTGTGGCAAGATCTGGATGGGAAAGGATTTTACATTGGGGTGAAAATGCATATCCTTCTTTAGTCAAACTCATGTATTCTTCCATCACTAGCACTGACGATACTGTTGGTACTTGTTCATTCACCATCTCTTTTGAGGATAGAGATGAAGTATTCACACCAAGAAGAATAGGAGCCATCATGAACACCCCGTGTACTCCAAATGGTATTACATTTGTGCCTGACCCTCCCTCTGAAGATGAGAGAATCAAAGCTACCACTGACATATGTGGTTTTAATGCTCCTTGGAATACGAGGAAACACCATCTAACCATCAATTCCCTCATTCCCATCTATAGGATCATTCACAACCTCTTCACATATAATGTGTATCCTAGAAGTGGAAATAGGACTGAGCTTACTGCCTTCATGGTATATATTCTGTCAAAAGTGGTCACAGGCACACCCATTTGTCTACCCTCTCTCATTTGCCACAATATCATAAAGTTTCGTAATTCCTTGGCTCAAAAGAATGCTATTCCCTATGGGTATCTGATGACGCAGATTGCCATCTCCCTTGGAATTCCATTACCCACTGGTGAAAGACCCATTTTTAAAGCTCCTTTGTCCATGACCAGTGTAAACCAAATGAATCTTATTCCAAACCCAAATATTCCCATAGCAGAAGAAGCCCCTTTGGCTCAAGAACCACCTGCTCATCCTTCACCTCCTCCTCGTGCCTCATCTTCTAGGCACACTTCTGGTCCCTCCTCCTCTGGCACATCACATGACCGCTTGGCAGGTCTTGAGAGAGATATGGCTTACATGAAGAAGGAACAAAAGAAGAACAAGAAAACACTGAACAAACTATTTCAGTATCTCTCAAGAATTTCAAAGAGTTGCAGCCGAGATGATGTTGGAGCTCCACCTTCTCCGTCACCACCACCTCCTGATTCGGAGTAGAAAATACTTAATGACACCACAATTTTTTTTCTAATTGGTAGTATGATTGGTGGTGTAATTTGGTTAAATTGGTTTTGATGGATGTGTTGAATGTTGATGGTGGTTATGAGAATGTTTATGTTTATGGTCTATGTGTTTCACTAATGATGTAAACATTTTCATTTTAGACATGAATGAAAACTTATGAATCCATTTTGTCTTTACATGGTAGTTTCTCCTTTACTTTTATATGATATCAATGCTATGCTATGAGAAAGGTATATGTTTGCATGAGCTATTTTTTGCAGACTCTTTAGCAATTTGATGTCAATGGGGGAGAAGAAAAGGAAAGGGCTAAGTATGATTCATAAGACTATGGGGGAGAAAAAGGTTGTGGGAGAGAATTTGTGTGGAAGCACACACAATGGGGGAGTAAAGAAGAGCATAGCAGAAAACGACAATGGGGGAGCAAAGAGAGGAAGGAAGATCATGAAGAATGGGGGAGCAAAGAAAAAGAAAGGAAGAAAGATCATGAAGATCATGAAGAAACCAAAAATCTTCAACTCAAGTGGAGTTGAGATAAATGGAGACCAAGAGATATAGAAATGTATGATATGGCTTATGTTTCTCATTTGTGTTAGTGTGTTGCCATCAAATTGCAAAGGGGGAGATTGTTAGACCCTAAGTTGTGTTTGCAATTTGATGTCCAACATTTGCATCATGATCATCTCATTTCATTTCTCATTGGTTTATCTTGAAAATCACAGGATTTAAATCAACTTGCTAAAACTATGTTTCAAACCTTTTGGTTGATTTTAATCTTATTTTGAAAAGCTTTTTTCTTGATAAAACCTTGTCTCAAACACCTTTATATTCTGAGTTTTCAAAAATGATTTCAAAGTTAGATTTTTCAAAACTGAAGGAACTCAGAAATACAACTGACCTGTTGTCGGTCAGCTTGTCGGCTCATGTCGGCTAACCGAGAAAGCGAGCCGAGGTCAACCGATGGTTGTCGGTCCGAATTCCAGAGAGCTACAAATTTCAGATCATCTCTGTCGGTCATCGCGTCGGTTCATGTCGGTCAACCGAAAGTTTATAAAAATCCAGACCGAGAGCTTGTCGGTTCAAAATCCAGAGAGCATCATTTTATTCATCTTTGTGCTGTCGGTTCGGTTGTCGGTCCGATGTCGGTCGACCGATAATGGCGGTCAACCGACAATGACAATTTGGTCAGAAAAATTTGAAAAATATGACCGTTGCCATTAGACCGTTGAACCATCGGTCAACCGACCCCTAGTTGTCGGTTGACCGACAGGTATCCGTTGGGCCAAAAATTCTATAAAACTTAGTTCATTCCAAGGTCAAAAGAGATGATTCTAGAAGCCATTTCTGAGGTGTACTAAGGCAAATCAAAGGGAATGAACTAAGAAGGCCAAAGGATCATTAAGTAAAGCTAAACTTGGATTATTGAAGTTCAATCACCAAGTAAGGTTTGACTTTTCCTAATCATATGTTTTTATGCATTGTCTAAATTATTGGTAAATGATTTTTAGCATATTAACTATGATGTGTTGAATCCATTCTTCTCTTAATCTTTGATTTAAGTTATTGGATTCTTCACCTTGATTCAAATCAAGTTTGTGGTAGAAAACTTCTTAAACATGTTTATCAAAATCTTCAAGTTATGTTATAACATGTTTCACTAACTTGTATGAATCTTCCTAGTTGTTTTCAATCTTTAAAACTTTAGTCAAAATACTTTGATTTTGAAAACAACATATCACATGCATCACATGTTTAGATATAATTATCCTAGTTGTTTTCAATCTTTAAAACTTTAGTCAAAATACTTTGATTTTGAAAACAACATATCACATGCATCACATGTTTAGATATAATTAATTTCATCCAACTTACAAGCCTTGGATTTTCATATCATCATTAAGCTTGTACTTTGTTCATGTGATTTGCATATCACTTCAATCAAATCATGTTATGTGCATTAAACTTTTAATTGCTTCAAGCATAAACTGATTGAGCTTTCATTTTCAACTTGATTGAAGTTTTCACACACACACATCATGAGCATTCATCTTTGCATTTTATAGTGTGTTGTGAGAGTTGATTTTCACTTTCTCATTCGCCTATTTTAGAGGCAAATTATATCGTGCTTAAATGTATTTCTCTCATAGTGTTTAGACACTTTCTTTGACAGATTGTGAAGCAGCAGGAGAGGTTCCTCCGTCTTCCTTGGAGCCAGAGCAGGGGATACCTGCGGCCAATGCAGAAGTAGGGGCTTCTTCTTCTTTCAATGAGTCAGCTTCTTCCGTTGGAAAGAGTTTATTGATTACTCTTCCAATGGAGCATGACGTGGGCAGTCGGGCACCAGAGCATGGCGAATCCTCATCTGCACCGCACCTTTAGTATGCAAGGAAGGTGTTGAAGACTGTCTTGAGCTCATGAGTTGAGACTCTTTCTTCAGGTCATTTGGAAGCTGGTTTTGGCATGATCAAGCATGTGCAGGACATCCTCGCTAATAGCAAAGAAGTCGGTCTGGACATCGCAAGCGCCAAGGATTTTGTTGAGGAAATCATCGCCTTAGGGAACAAATGGACTGAGACCAAGAGTTTCCCAGATGGTGACTTCTTTGATGAGATGTTCATAAAACCTTCCAGAAAAGTCAAAGCTGAGCTGATTGAGGTCACGAAGACTCGGAGGTAGATCGTTCGGGAGAAGAACGTTACCGAGTTATCCATCATGGGGCTGAAGCAAGACTTGGACCGCCTTGATAAGGAGGTCGTCGAGGTTAGGCAGCGTCTTGATCTTTTAGAGGAAGAAGCTGCTGCCAAATGGACCGCCATTGTGGAGGCTCGTGACAAGGAAGGAACTCTCATTCGCCAGGTTGAGGAAGCTGAAGGTAATGTCCGGAGGAAGACTCAGGAGCATGAGCAGTGGCACGTCCTCTGGGAAGAACTTCCTCGTGCTGCAAATGGGTCACGGCATTCGGCCGCGTTTTATGGGGACATTCTGAAGAAGCGTGGCCTAAAAACTTTGGAAGTTAAGGCCAAGGGTCTGCTTGAGGAGTTGAACCTTTGGTTGAAGACCATGTCGGATTAGGCTCCTGAGTTGTAAAAAACTCTTTTTCCTTCTTCTTTTTTTTGTACCTCCATGTATAAACAGTTTTGGTACTATATTTTTGTATCCCCTTCCTTTCACTTAAATCATTGTTTTTTTGTTGAAAACAAATTTTAGCAAAAGTTGATGGGAATGTTTGTTTAAGAATTTGATCAAAAGGTTGTCATTTTGTAAAAATCTTTTGTCAAAGGGTTGTTTTGGGCATGAAAGCCAATTTTGTGGCGAAAAGCCTGTTTTTTGATGGCTTGAAAAGCGAAATTTTGGTGGCATGGAAGCCTAATTTTGTGGCGTAAGAGCCAAAATTTGTTTTGCGGCATGGGAGCCAAAAATTTGAGATGGCATTAGAGCTAAAGTTTTTGAGATGGCATGAAAGCCGAATTTTGGAATGGCATAGAAGCCGAATTTCATTTTGTGGCAAGGGAGCCAAATTTTGTTTGTGGCATGAGAGCCAAAATTTTGTTTGTGGCATGAGAGCCAAAGCTTTTTGTTTGTGGCATGAGAGCCAAAGCTTTTTGGATGGCGTGAAAGCCGATTTTTGGAATGGCATAGGAGCCAAATTTTAAGATGGCATGAAAGCCGAAGATTTTTTTTTGATGGCGTGAAAGCCGAATTTTTTTTGTTTTGGCATTTATAGCCGAATTTGGCGTTTATAGCCGGATTTTGGCGTTTATAGCCGGATTTTGGTGTTTATAGCCGAATTTGGCGTTTATAGCCGGATTTGGCGTTTATAGCCGATTATTTGGCGTTTATAGCCGGATTTTTTTTTTCTTTTTTGTTTGTTTTGTTTTGGCATGGAAGCCAGATTTTTGAAAACCAAGTTTTTGTTTTGTTGGCATGAAAGCCGATTTTGGCGTTTATAGCCGGATTTTTTTTTGTTTTGGCATTTATAGCCTTTTTTGGCGTTTATAGCCGCTTTTTGGTTTTCAAAATGCAGGTATCGACTAAATGTCACTTCCCCGCTGAATGGTCTTGCAAGTATCGATGGAATGTCGCTTCCTTGCTCATTCGGTTTGGCGAGTATTGATGGAATGTCACTTCCTCGCGGGCTGGTTTTGCGAGTATCGATGGAATGTCGCTTCCTCACGAATTGGGGTGCAAATATTGACTAAGCGTCGCTTCCCTACTTTTCCCAAAACTTTTGATTTTGCGGGTACTGATTTGATGTCGTTTCCCCGCGATTTTTGAAATTTGAGGTTTTCTCGAACCATTTGAAATTTGGGTTGTGGATAGCAACTGGAATATTGCGTCTCCACGATTTTTGAAATTTGGGTTGTGGATATCAACTGGTATGTTGCTTCTCCAAATTTTTTGAAATTTGGGTTGTGGATATCAACTGGTATGTTGCTTCTCCACGATTTTTGAATTTTGGGTTGTGGATATCAACTGGTTTGTTGCTTTTCCACGATTTTTGAAATTTTGCAAGTATCGAATGGGGTTCGCTTCCTTGCGATTTTTGGGTTTTGCGAGTATCGACTAAGTGTCGCTTCCTCGCAGTTTCTAAAAAACCATTTTTTTTGTTCAGAGACACGAGGGTCATAAATTTTGGCTCAAAACCATTTTGGTTGTAAGAGCCAAGGCAGACTAGGGTGAAAATTCCTAAGTCCTGGTTTTTGTTTCAAACCATGAATTTTGGGTTCAAGGATCGAGAATTTTGGTCAAGTCCGGGAAGAGGCTCCTAAACTTGGATTTTGGATTTGATTTTTTTTAACAATGAAACGATGAAAGCAAGCATTGTTTTGAGAGAGTTTTTTTTTTTTTTTTTGGAAACCTCAACATAAAGATGAAAATTTCAAAAGGGGTGGGTTTGACGAGCAAGTACCTTGGAAATAGGCTTTGGCCGTGTAGATATCGCTCCGACCCGTTTGAGGAAGTCTTCAAGGGTAGTACCGCTTCAAGAACTTGCCGTTGATGGGTAGCATACATCTGTCTCCTTCCATGTTTAGAAGAGCATTTGCACCGTTGGAGAAGACTTTGTCGATGACGAAGGGTCCTTCCCATTTTGGTTCAAATTTGCCTTTGGATTTGTGGGCAAAGACTATGGGTCTTTTTACTGCAAGAACCAAGTCACCCTTTTTGTAGGCGCGTTGCCTGACCTTCTTGTCGAAAGATCCTGACATGCGTGCTTGGTACAACTCAATGCTTTGTAGAGCTTCAAGTCGTCTTTCATCGAGATTATCCAGCTCTTGGAGTCTCAATTTGACATTGCTTTTCTACGTCATGTCATTTTGCAGAGATACCCTTAAGAAAGGAATTTGTACTTCCAAAGGGACAATAGCTTCGCATCCATAGACCAAGGAGAATGGTGTACTATGAGTTGGTCCTCGAACGGTGGTTCGATAGGCCCACAAAGCTTCTAGTAGTTTGTCGCCCCAGTCTCTTTTGTGACTAGAGACCATTTTCTTGAGAATTTTGCAGAGTGTCTTGTTGAAGGCTTCTGCTAGTCCGTTCGCTGCTGGATTATATGGAGTCGAAGGACAACTTTGGATTTTGTACTTGTCGCAGAACCTGTAGAATCTGTGATCCCGGAATTGTGGTCCGTTATCATGGACGAATCTTTTAGGTATGCCGAAGCGACAAATAATGTTGGTGCGCAAGAACTGAAGGACTAATGAAGTCTTCATTTTGCTGAGCGCAAATGCTTTTGACCACTTGGAGAAATAATCCGTAGCGGCGAAGATGAAGCGACGACCTTTGCTTGATGGGGGAGAAATAGGACCTACGATGTCCATACCCCAGGCTTCGAAAGGCCATGAGATTACTGTTGGATGTAGCCATTCTGGAGGCATGTGGACATAATCTCCGTGAATTTGGCATTTTTGTCAGTGCTTGGCAAATTGCATTGCATCAGCTACCATGGTAGGCCAATAATAACCTAGCCTTTTTTTCTGGTTGTAGAGCTTAGGGCCAGCCTGATGGGCTCCACAAAGACCAGCATGTACTTCTTTGAGAGTTTCCTTAGCCTCTTGTTGTGACAAGCAGCGTAGGAGTACTCCGTTGAAGGATTTTCTGTAAAGTGCTTTTGAAGGTATATCCAAATGAAAGTTTGGGGCTCGTCTTTGGATACTTACCTGCTCTTTTGGATCTTCAGGTAGGATTCCGAACATGATGTAATTAATGAACGGATCTCTCCAGTTGCCAATCGGAGGTTTGAGGATGGACATCCGACTTCCAACCACTTGGTGGCATTCAACAACTGCTTGGTGTGTGTTGAGAGGATGGAGAATCCTTCTTTGGCACACTGTGACTTGCATGTTTTCCCTTTCTTGGATTGCCATGGATACGGCGAGTCCGGCCAGGGCATCTGCACGGATGTTTTCACCTCTGAGTATGTGGGTGATATGGCAGATGTTGAATTTTTGTCGAAGCGATTGCGCCTTATTGTAGTAAGGTAGCAAATCAGGCTTCCTGACTTCATATTTCTGATTCATTTGGTTGATGATCAGTTGAGAGTCCCCAAAAGCTTCCAGCATGGTGATGCCAGATTCGAGGGCGAGTTCCAATCCTACAATCAGGGCTTGGTACTCAGCTGTATTGTTTGAACATGGTTCCAGTAACGAGAAGACGTGTGGGATCATGTATTTGTCAGGACTGACAAAGAGGATGCCAATTCCTTATATTTGCTTTTCCTTTTCATTTGTCCTGGTTGCACCGTCAAAGTACATGTCCCAGGAAGCATTTGATAAGGAAATTTCCACGTTGTAGATAAATTCATCTGGGAGATCATCCCTGAGTGGAGAATCTTTAGGCAATGGATGCTCTGCAAGGAAGTCTGCTAGAGCTTGTCCTTTGATTGTCTTTTGTGGCACATACCTAATATCAAACTGTGATAGAAGAATAGATCATTTTGCCAGTCAGGCATTGAGAGAACCTGCTTTTGTGACCAGGACCTTTAGGAGGTTGATCCTCGAAATCAGGTAGACTGTGTTCGACAGCAGATAGTGACGCTGCTTTTGTACAACGAACATTACTGCAAGGCATTCTTTTTTGACTGGGGAGTAGCGATGCTCTGCACCTACCATCATGCGGCTAAGGTAATATAGAGCAGCTTCTTTTCCGTCGTCATTTTCTTGTGCGAGCAGAGCACCCAAAGAGTGGTCGAGAGCCCTTATGTACAAGATAAATGGTTTTCCAGTTGTGGGGGCAGCCAGCACTGGAGGTTTGGTGAGGTATGCTTTGATGTCTTGAATTGCATTTTGACATTCAGCATTCCAGACAAAGTCGACGCCTTTCTTCATCAGGCGAGAGAATGGACGGCATTTCCCTGATAGATTGGAGATGAACCGTCGAATGTAGGCCAACCTTGAAGCCCTTTTAATTCTCTTAGGGTTCTGGGAGATGGCATTTCCAGGATAGCCTTGACTTTGGTAGGGTCAAGTTCTATTCCAGCTTTCCGTAATATGAATCCGAGAAACTTACCAGATGAGACACCGAAGAAGCACTTTAGTGGATTCATCCGCAATTTGTGTTTGCGAAGTCGGAGGAAGACTTCTCGAAGATCATCGAGATGGTCTTATTTTCTTCTGCTTTTGATGGCGAGGTCATCAACATAGCATTCGACCGTCTTGTGTTGCATATCTTGGAATATTTTCATCATAGCCCTCTGATATGTTGTACCTGCATTTTTCAGACCAAATGGCATGACAGTGTAGCAATACACGCCAAATGGTGTTTGAAATGATGTATGCCTTTCATCTTCAGGATGCATCCTTATCTGATTGTAGCCAGAGAATCCATCCATGAATATCACTCGCTCGAACCCATAGGTGTTGTCAATCATCACCTCTGGTATGGGGAGCGGGAATTTATTTTTAGGACATGCATTATTCAGGTCTTTGTAGTCAATACAGACCGTTATCTGCCCATTTTTCTTTGTCACATGGACGATGTTAGCCAACCATTCAGGATGCTGTTCCTCGCGGATGAAGCCAACGTTTTTGAGTTTCTGAACTTCTTGTTCAATTTTGTCCATCACGTCGGGACGGAATCTTCTTTGGCCTTGTTTGATAGGCTTGATTTCTTTTTGCAAGTTGAGCTTGTGGACCGCTACTTTGGGATCCAAGCCAGGCATTTCGGCATAAGACCATGCAAAGCAATCAACGAACTCACGAAGAAAAAGAGATATACTCGGGTAACTCATCATCCTTTATATTCTTGCTTATGAATACAGGACGTGGGTTATCAGATGTTCCCAAGTCTATCTTTTGGACAAGATCTTCTGTCGGAAGGTTTGAAGGTGGTTCCTCCACAATGTTTTCGGAGGCTTCCAACTCAACAAGACCTTCTAGAGTGCCAGAGGCATTTTCAGACTGGGGCTCTGTTTCTGTCCATGAATCTTCTTGATTAGTATCCTTCTCAAGGCTTGCAATGATATGGTCCCAATCATTTGCTGGAACTGGGTTGAAGGAGGGTACTTCTTTTGGAGACGATGATTCTTCTAGGTCAGAGAACTGCTCGTCTGTGTCATCGGGCAATTCCTCTTTATCATCAGGGAAATTATACCAATTGGAGGAGCTTTCTGGATTTTTGACGAAAAACTCCTCAAAGAGATATCCGGGGATATCAATGTCTTCATGAGATGTTGAGGCTTCGTCGGTAAAGCGACTTTGCAGCCATGGTGTCAACTGTCTCATAGGAGCGGTAGGATCATACCCCAACCCATATGAAGACTTGCCTTTGTGAAGGTGGATTTTCTAATCTTCTGGTTGACTTTTGGTCAGGGTGGGTTCCAATGGTGTGAGAATACCACGGCCACCTCCCAAACCAGTCGGATTTTGAGCGTCATAGCCCATTTTCTTCATGATAGCTTGTGCCATTGGACTATACAGGGATAGCTGAGGCATACCTTCGTTTTGGAAAGGTTCAAGCAGAGAGTTCAGTGGAGATGCTCCTGATCTGTGAAGTAAATCACTTTTTCTTCTGGCGAAGTTGCCGAAATAACGAAGGAAGCAGACGTAGGGTCTTCTATGTCTGCAAGTGTCTCCAATGGAGTGAGAGTGAGCTGATCTTGCTGAGGATCAGCTTGGCTTGATGCTGTGTCATCTTCTGACTCTGACTCCGAGTCTGTGTCACGCATAATAGACACGAAGGAGACAGTGAACTTGCCCCCAGCCCTTTGTTTTGTCTTCTTTACTTTGGTAGTGATTACCAAAGGCTTTGGAGATTTGAAAGAGACGACGAAGGGAGCTTGGCCGCTTACTTCGAGTTTGGTGGAGGGTTTGTTTACCTCCGATGATTGCTGAGGAACCTTGCCTTTATCTTTCTGGAGACTGTCGGCAAGGTGAATTATTTTTTCCTCCTGTTCTTCTTTTCCATCTTTATACATTTGAGCATCTGCAAAATGGACATCTCTGCCTGTCGCGACCCCGGACCGGGTTCGGGGACCAAATCCGGGATCGGGACTAATTGTGATGGTGGGCATGTGATCACATGGAGTGATGACAATAAATAAGGATATGTTTGATGCCCAAGCGTACACGGGTAGCTAAGGAACACACATCACTCGTGTACGTGATTTCCCACAGGTGTCCGCGGTGAGGATTTATCCAACACACATAAACATTCAGTAAGATTGCGGAAACGTATGGCAAATCAAGTATATAAAACATTTCCATAATAACAAGACTGTTTGTATGTAATCAACAAGTATCAGAATGAGCAATGCTCAAAAGCGTAACCCAAAATGTTGTTAAGGTTGGAACATATAACATTTAATTACAATTCCCAAAAAGAATAGAGGCCAACAAAGGCCAATATAAACAAAACAATAACCACTAGAAAACTATCCAAACAACCCCCAAAATGTTTCGCATCTCGGCAGCCCGATGTTTACATAACATCGTCGGCACGCCACTCAACTAGCGGTTGCGGTTCTCCGACCGCCTCCTCTGGCTCCTCCTCGGGATAACCGACAACGGGACCTGAGTACCAAAACAAAGGGGTCAGACACGACGGTCTCGCAGGTGGATGAAAATATATAAACATTTAATAATAAAACATTTACCTTGGAAAACAGTTAAACCTGTCTAAATAATACTTTCATGAGTAAATGCATCATTTAATTTAAAACATCTATGCAAGGTAAAATAGATAGAGGTAACCAAGGAATACAGGAACAAGCAAGATGGCAACCACACGAAGCTAAATCCTCTATCACCGAAGTGATAGAGCAAGCAAGTCAAGGCGTTGACCCCAGTCACCGAAGTGAGGAGGTACAATGAAATACATATACATATATACTATATACAAGACATGACCACGGTAGCGAGCCGGGCATCAGGAACCACAGTAGCAATCTGCGGTGTCAGGACAAGACCACAGTTAAATAACCGGGTAGCAAGATCCAAACTGCAGCTGGCGGGACAAGAGGGGATCACCTAGTCAGTAGATCAGACTAACAAGGTATCCAAGCTTAGTGGTGCTGACTCATAGGTCAAAACATAGAAATCAAGACATGTGTAAAATAAATCAAGTACAAGACTATATTCGGCAAGACATGGGTGCTCGAAGGCACAACTAACATATCTGGTCAGGCATGCATGTCAAGGCTAGCAAAACAGTACGAGTATGCTCTCAAGGTTTTTGGGATGGATAGATCCCAAATCATCAATTTCGAGAATAACAAGGTAAAGTACCCTTTTGAAATGCCAAGAAAGTGTCGGGTTAAAACTAATCCAAGTGAATAGGGATCCCGTATGCTTATCTTACAATTGCTTGATACTCTTCGAATTTTGAAGGCATTCCGGGCTCCTTAGGCACTTGGAGATTTCCAAAACTTCAATGAATTCTTGTGATCATGGTTTCTTTCTCATTCGAGCTTCAAACCACGATTATGAGTTTTCTCATCACGATAGGGACGTTAACCAACCTCCCTCCAAAGCTAGGATATTTCATTGTTTCCTCCAAAGTGGCCCCAGATGAACAGTACACGTCGCTCGAGCGGACATGGAGTTCGCTCGAGCGATGTGCTCTCTGGAATGGCTTTCTGGGAGGGTTCCCTTGAGCGGACATGGGGTTCGCACGAGCGGACCTGCTCAGTTCAGGATGGCACGAGCGAACGATTTGTGCGCTCGAGCCAACCATCCTCTGGATGGCTGTTGGAGGAGTTCGCTCGAGCGTACATGGAGTTCGCACGAGCGAACAACTCTCTGGAATGGCACGAACCCTTTCCTGGGCAGTCCGCTCGAGCGATGTGTCAAGTTCGCTTGAGTGAACTGTCCAGAACTGGTTTCGTGAACAGCTCTTTTCTCCATTCTCCTTCTCTTACAAATCCACATTTCTTCAGGTTCTATCATACACCAAAGAGGGCATGTAAGCACCTCATCATCCTCTTCAAAACTCCATCCAAACTTCTCACAACCTCCACAAATGATCCATTCATTCATACATTTTCTCATTCAATCGAAAAGGAGAAAGACATAACCACAATTACATAGATTCATTCAAGTTTTTTTTTTTAGCATAAGATAAAACAAAGGCTATCAATCATGTTTCAAGACAATAAATGGGCTCAACAACCCCTTTTCAAAAGCATTAAAACCACATTGAATGTAAGTAAAAACCCATCATAAATGATACAATAAATCCAAACATTTGATCATGGAAATCACTTTAATACTAAACATCCACTTGCCTCAAGGTGTCTAATCAAGAAATCCAAGCTCTAATCCACTCTTCCAAGCCAAATACCAAGCTACACCAAAAACCCCCAAAAACAAACCCTAAAATGGGTCAAATCAAGAAAGAAGAAGAAGAAACTCACAATAATGAAGATAGGGCTCTCCCAAGACTAGAAGAACATGGATCTAAGATATTAGGGAGGAAGCTTACTTGTAGGTTCTCTAAATGGACAAGGTGAGCTCAATGAGGGTCTTGAGTTGAGTAGATCCTTCCACAAATGGTATTAATGAATAGCTCTAGTAGTGAGGAAGAAGAGGGTGAAGTTCATTTCTTGATTGGTGTAAGGTTTGGTAGGGACTTAGGATGGGGAAGCAAGAAGAAGAAGAGAAGAGAGAAAGAAAAACCCTAGGTTGTTCTTGTGCTTGTGCTGGAAAAAGGGAAATGGAGGGGAATGAGTTCTCTATATAAAGCAATGGGTGTGGGCTCCACCACTAGAAAGTCTTCGGAGGCTGAAATCACTAATCTCGGGACCTCGGACGAAATCGACGAAGAAGAGAAAAGTGATCGTCGAAATATTTAGTTTCTAAAAAGTACATGTTTCGCGGGTTTCGGGGATATCGAGTGTTGGGTACAGATTTCATGTAAAAAGACTATTTTGCCCTCAAAGAAAGAAGATCGGGTTTCGGGGTTCCGGACGGTCACGGGCTCAACATGAAAGTTGTAAGGATCGACAAAATAAGTAAAACGGGATCAAGACAAGAATTAGGGGAAAAACAAGTAACCTCCAAAAGCTAGTAAGACTATCAAAAGGAAACCCCCCAAAGGGTCCCGCTAAACACAAGACACTAAAAAAATTCCCCAAAGCTATCAAGAACTATACTAATCCAAGCTTAGTCAAAACCACTAATCAAGCTTAGCACTAACACACAACTTAATTAGTACTAATCGAGTCACTCGGGTCGGGGTCTTACACTGCCTTTGAAGGGCTTTTTGTCTGCAAACACGCGATGCATCAAGCCATCGTTGCCAACGAACTTGATGCACTGATGTAGAGTTGAAGGGACGACACCATTGTCATGTATCCAGGAGCGTCCAAGGAGTATATTGTAACATGAAGGGGTCTTTATCGCATACACGGTGACTTCAGAAATAAGATCACCGATTTGCAATTTAAACCTGATTTTACCGATAGGCCTTTGAGCGCTGCCGTCATATCCGAAGATGGATACAGACGTGTGACTCAGCTTGCTAGGTGGGATGCCCAGCTCTTCGAGTGCCGAAGTAGAGATGAGGTTGAGTGCAGAACCTGGATCGATCTAAACTCTGTGTACTGGCATTTCTTTGACGTACCCCGTAAAGTACAAGGGAGGGTTGTGCTTTGTTTCGCCTAGGAGGAGGTCATCCTTGTCGAAGGCAATTGTTGCACTTGCTGCTTTTTGTACCGAGAGGCATTCATTGCTTGATCCCTCAGTTTTCTTCTTTTCTCCCTTTGAGTGAGTATTTGATTTTTTGACCCTATAGTCCATTTCAATTTGTAGGACTTGTGGGGCATGTTTGTCGACATCCACATTCAGCCTTTGTATTTCTAAAATGAGACTATCACGAGTTTGTGGAGACATTCATAATAAGTCAAGGATGTGCAGACGTGTAGGTATGTGTTTGAAGTGCTCAATCAAGTCGTACTTGAAAGCCTCCTTCGGGCCTGCATTTTCATTATTGTTGCCACTTGGGGCGCTTACAACTTGCTTTCCCGAAGGATTTACATAAGAAGAAGAAGGTTTGTTGTAATTTTTGTGGTAATCCCGGCCAGAACGGGTACCTCTACCAACTTCAAGAGTTTTTAGAGACTGGTCTTTTTTTGGAAGATCACCCTCAGGATCAAGGGGTTGATCCTTTGCTGAAGATGTCTCTGTAACAGCATTGGTGTCTTCAGTAATTGTGTTGCACGGAGCAATTTCCGGGAACAAGTCCTGAACAGCAGCCGGCAACTTTTCTTTATTAGCCCAGACATTGCCTGTGAGATCGGGTATCTGGGACCAATTGACTGAGTTTTCATTGAAGAAGATTTCATTGGCAGAAGTTTCTTCAAGATGATCAATCGGGAGAGGCTTGAGTTCTAATGTCACAGCTTCAGGAGACGAGGGCTGAGAGGATGTTATCTCAGTGGAAGTCACCTGAGAGGATTAGCTTCGGAAGATACGCTACCGGTTGGGGAGTACGTGTCTTCGGAAGCTTCAGAGGCACTGCCGTCCTGAGCTATTACATTGCAGGTTATCCTGACAGGAGATGCCCCCAGTGTAGACTGTTGGTAATCGGACTCATCATGTAAGAGGATCATCGATCCAACTGTTTTCTCCATTTTCAGGAGTTGAGAGAGAAAGTTCCCGTTGATTTTCAGGGACTTCTAGTTCTGGATCATGACGAAGATTGATGCGGTCCTGCTCCTGCTCTATGGCAAGATGTTGCAAGATTCTTGCATATTCTTCAAGATCAGGCATGGGAGCCAAATCTTCTTCGTCATCCGCTCCTCGTGGTTCGCCCATGTTGGGTTCCACTGAAGCATTTGCTGGTGCTGGATCAACAGCGTTTTCTTGAATAGGGCCCTGGTCTTCTTCATCATCAGTCCAAGATCCTTGTGGCTGTAATGGGTTATACCAGATTACTGGCATAAGATGAGACTCGGGAATCCATTCCTCGTCAGAGAGGTATTCTCTTGTTTCAAGAGATTCTTCCCACTCATCGATATCACTGGCAGTATCACTGGACTCGTATCCATTCATGGAGAATCTAACTACCGAGTTGTAAGAGTATGATGCCCCCTGCACATTTTCATTTTTGTATAGAGGTGGCATGAAATCATCAAGGGTGAAGTTTCTTACTGCTTTTGAAGTTTTGAGAAGAGATTCTTCCGTCGTCCCTAGTGAAGCAGTGGAAGAAGTTTCTGCTTTTTCAAGGACTTCTAATTTTGGTTGAGACTTCTGCTGCTGTTTGAGCTTGCGGAGTTGTCTCTTGGCTTGCCTTCGCTGCTGAGCGGTCGGCTTTGTTTTGACGATCTCCCAATTTTCATCATCTAGGAGATTAGGATGCACCCATATAGGTTGTCCATCTGATGTTGGATATGGAACCAATTCTTGGGATGCTTGAGCCATTTTTATCACCTTGAATGAAGTAGTGATCTTCTCCTTCGGTGACTTTGAAGTTTGCCAACATGACACCATGTTGACAGAAGTGGAGCTGTAGTTTTTGTCAAAAGTTATGACTCCATTTTTCCACATCTCATTGATCTTTTCTCTCACAACGAAGCATTGATTGAGAGGATGTGAGATCATCTGATGGTATGGATAGTATCAGGGATCATTGGTTTTGCCAACATCTCCCGGTCTTTTGGGCTCTGGCAAAATGAGTTTGCCATTTGCTAGGAGAGCCTCAAACATTTCTTCAATATCTTCATCGAACGGATATTTCTTTTCTACACGTTCTTTGAAGGCATCAGAGAGTTTAGGCCTTTTACCTGCAGTTTTGTTTTCAGGTTTCTTTGACTGCTGAGGAGCTGACTTAGTTTGCACATTGAGAACCTCCTTTTTCTTTGGTTTTGAGGTTGTAACAGCAGTCGGCTCTTTCTTTGATGATTTCTGACTGTTGAGGTCTTTGATCACCATTTCAGCTTCCATGGAAGCTTCGAGGAGTTCCCCCAGGTTCTTTGATTTGTTGCCGATGATCATGGAGCGAATTTTTTCTCTCATATTGTTACAGCAGATGTCGACTAGCGACGCTTGTGGCAATACATCTGAGCATTTGTACGCCATTGCCTTCCACTTGTAAATGAAGCCCTATGTTGACTCATTCTCTCCCTGTTTTAGGCTGCAAAGTTGAGCCATAGTAACAGGATGATCTTCACCTTGGAAGTGGGTCAGGAAGCGTGTCTCCAGCATAGCCCAGTTCTGGATGGAGTTCTCCGGCAGAGTGGAGTATCAATCAAAGGCTGTACCTTTTAGGGTACTTGCAAAGAGGCGAATGTTGAGGGCATCTTGATCCGCAATGGCTCCCGTTAGGATCTTGAAATGGATGACATGCTGTCTGGCCGAACCTTTCCCCGTATATGTGTTGACACCAAAAATGTCACTTTGCCTCTTCAACATCAAGAAAGCTGCATGAAGTCGCAACCTGCCATAAATAGGCAATGCAATTTCTCCAAAAAATCAAATCTTGTCAGAATCAAACAAAAACTGCAAGATCCTTCAAGATAGCCAAGAGAAGAGTACACATGAAGTTTCGGGCCATTTCGACAACATTTGGCCTAACTTCACTTCTCCGACAGCTAAAATGGCGCTCCCGGCGGCGACATCATCGGAGACGTCAAAACTTCGATCAGAGCCTACGGATGACTCCAGCATGTCCCAAAAAGGCTCCATTCCAAATTTCAAGTCAAACCGACAACGTTTGACCCTCCATCAATGCTCGAGCAGCAAAATCAAGCCTCCCGGCGGCGGGAACCACCGAATCCTTCGCTCATCAAACCAAGTGCATGAGTGGCTTCAACATGCTTCCAAAAGGCTGCACGTCAAATTTCAGGTCATTCCGAAAACGTTTGACCAGGTTTCGATGCTCCGAGAGAAAATCAAGCCTACCGGCGGCGGAGCAACCCGGGACCATGACATCCAAAACGGAGCCCATGGAACGTCTCAAAATGACTCCAATAGGCTCCCCATCAAATTTCAGGTCAATCGGACATCGTTTGGCCACATATCAAAGCTCGGCATTTTCCCCGCAGCAAAATCAAGTGAAGCATCGACAGGACCCCAAACGGCTTCAAAACTCAAACAAAAGCCTATGGTTGGTCTTATTTATTGCTCAGGAGGCTTCACCTCAAATTTCAGGTCATTCCGACATCGTTTGACCAAGTTTCAGCTTCTGGCGGAAAATCAGCAGCTCTACGCGACAAAGTCTTCGGCTTTCCCGGAAAATTGGAAACTTTGCACTCTAACAATGCAAGGATTCTCATCAAGTTTTCTACAGGGAAATCAAGCCAATAAATGAGAAGAAATGTCAAGAAAAATACAGAAGAAAACGGCGACGAAAAAGACCTCAAAACGACCGCAAAACGGGCTCCGAAGGGGAAAAATCCCCCAGGGTCGCAGACCCCTGCGACCATGGCCCATGGTCGCAGGCCCCTGCGACCATGGCCCATGGTCGCCGGTCCATGGTCGCCGGCGACCATGGAGGTCCGGGTCACCTGATTTTCCGCCGGTGACCCGTTTTTCCGTCTTTTTTTCGCGTTTCGCACACTTTGGCCCCTGTGGTTTCCTGAAAATGTGATTTTTAGTGCTTGAAATTGACTCATATCCTCCGACATCCGTCAAAATCACGGGTCAACCTCCAAAAGCATAAAATCATCATTGATCGCTCCAAGATCGCCAACCGGTCGACCAAGAAAGTGCACTTTCTGTCCGACCGATCGTGAAATCGACAAGACAGATGTCACCGGCCCACTCTTAGCTATCAATGTCTGAAGTTACATGTTCATCCGATGTCGATCAGCATGTAGATCCATCGATGATCATCGCCAGAAGAATTCCAGAAGACACGGCATGGCCCGCGACTCTTCGACTGCTCGGCGACCAATTAATGTGGTTAATTGACTAGCTTTATTGCAGTCATTAATTCATTTCTTTGGACGGCCCAATCAGAAGCAAGCATTTGGGAGTTACAAGTCAATTGATTCATGGCATTTAAACCATGAAACTCCTCCCATTATGGTAATTAAGGTGATTAAAAGCCCTTAATCTCCATCGGCCAATCAGATTCAAGGAAAAAGGAGTTACAAAATCAAGAAATAAATCTTGTAACTCCTCCCATTAAAGCCATTAAGGCTCATAAGCCCTCCTAAATGGCTACCAAAAGCCTATAAATAGGAGAGCATTCCATTGAAATTAGGATCAGAAAAAAGAGGAGAAAATCAGAGGATCAGAAAAAAAGATCAGAAAGAGATCTGAGAGAAAGAAAAAGAGAGAAAAACTCTGCTGAAGTTCTGCACCGGCCACCACTACAAGGTGACAAAAGTCCCTTGGGGGGCACCCCCCCCAAGGTCCTTGCCTTCTCCCGCTGCCTCCAATGGCCTAGACGTGGCTTTTCAGCCCGTCTACTTAGCTTTTTATTGGACATAGGACCTTCTCTTGGTCTTTGTCCTCTAAAAACCTGAGGTTATAGCCAAGCCAAGCGAATCAAGAGCATCTTCTGTTCTCATCTGCATGGATGATGGCGAAGCCCATACATGGCTTGCGACCGTCAATCTGAACGAGTCCCCCACAATCTCCTGAAAAGTTAGATCTTCCTTTTCTTGCTTTTCATTGTAGTTTGTATTTTTCTAAAAGAGACAAAAATCACAACTCTTGTCTTTTTCATTATTGATGAGAATTGTAAATCGGCTATAAACGCCAAAATCGGCTATAAATGCCAAACAAATCGCCTTTCACGGCAAATTAAGAAAATGTCTCTTTTCTTAAATATTTGTGCAATGGAAAACTTGAAAGAAGTTGATTTCCTTTTTACTTGCGAAGGTTGATCTCCGGATTACCACTTGCAATTCCAAGTAAAATAGAAAATCTGGCACACCCACATAAAAGAAATGTTGATGCACGCTTCAGGGCCCGCCAGGGCGCGAAAGGGCCGGACCCGACGGACTCCCACGTTCCGCTGACCCCGGTAGCCGCCCCAGACGGCGCCTCGGAGCGCGTTCCATCAAGCTGGCACACCCGGTGGGACTCGTTCATTTGAGAACACGGTGCTTGGAAATGAAATATTTGCATACCATATTTTTGCTCTATACTTATACTTCTTCTCCAGATTCCTTGGCTACTTTCTAGCTGGTGGCCTATGTTGGATTTTGCACCCAAAAAAAATGAGATGGGATTTTTTGGAAATTTCTACTTCTTTAAGTTTGTTTCCATTCTTTCTCTTTTAAAAAAAAAAAATCAGTTTTCTTAGTTTGAATTCAAAATTGAGAAACTTTGATCCTATCCTATCGTTCTTTGGTGCTTGCAGAAATGTTGAGCCCGTTCGACTAAGGTTTTGGACCATCGTTTCTCTTCGATGAGTTCATTAGAGATTTCAAAAAAAAATCAAAAAATCAGTTTTCTTAGTTCTGATTCAAAATTGAGAAACTTTGATCCTATCCTATCGTTCTTTGGTGCTTGCAGAAATGTTGAGCCCGTTCGACTAAGGTTTTGGGCCATCATTTCTCTTCGATGAGTTCATTAGAGATTTCAAAAAAAAAAAAATCAAAAAATCAGTTTTCTTAGTTCTGATTCAAAATTGAGAAGCTTTGATCCTATCCTATCGTTCTTTGGTGCTTGCAGAAATGTTGAGCCCGTTCGACTAAGGTTTTGGGCCATCGTTTCTCTTCAATGAGTCTATTTGGGATTTTTTATAAAGAAGGACATAGACCACTAAGGTTAAACCAATTGCGTTCTTTGATCACGATTGATTCAAGAAAAGCCTTGTCCAGAGTGTGGAGACAGCTTGACTATTCTAGGCAAGGGTCCTCCAAACGGGTTCATTAAGTAATCCTACCCTTACCTGGGGGCAATTCTATCAATTAGGGTTTCATAAGACCGGGTTAGGAGGCCTATGTGTACTCTCTCGTCTTTAAATCTTAAAAAATTAAAAAAAAAATAAAAAAAAAAATTTCAAAAAAAAAATCTTAAAAAAAAAAAAACAAAAATTTTCAAAAAAAAAATAAAATAAAAAAATAAATAAAAATATATTTTTTAAAAAAATATATATATAATAAAAAAATAAAAATAATAAAATAAAAAAAATCACTTCAAAAAAAAAAATCTCCAAAAACTCGTCACTTTTGGATTCAGATTCGAGAAATTGTGGTCTCTTCCCTTCTGAGTACTGGCGCTCGCGGAAATCGTTGAGCCCGTATTTGAATCGGAATGCCACCTGCTCTCTTTGACGAATCCATTTCTGACCTTGCAAAACAAAGAATCCCATCTCATGGATGCGATCTCCAACATTTGTGCATAGCAGTACGGGTACGCCCTTTCAGGGTCTACTGTATCTGTGACCGGCACATTTGTAACTCCTACCTCTAATTCTTCTTATCTCGAGCAAGCCCTGCTTCTCGATAAGTCGAATTTAGGTTTACAATTGCTTCTAGCAGTCATTGGAACGCTCATTTCGAGCCTACCATGCTTGCTGTCAGAACAATTGTACCATCTATGGCTTTTTGCCTTCTTCATGTCGCTTGGGTCATATCCCTTGAGCGATTTGAAAAGACAACCATAGAAATTCCCATTTATGATCATTATTCTTGTGATTACTAATGGATGTGGTCTTGTTTCAGAACTTTTTCGAAACTAACAATGGCAGCCTTAACCATTATCTTCGATGAAAACAAGCACCAACTCATGCTTCAACAGAAGCAAACCGAGCGCACTTACAAGCGCCCTGCCAGCTGCCGAAGCGTCAACTCCTTCGGCAACTCTCTGAACTCCGGGCCGACCTCGACTCCCCGGACCATCGTCTTCGGGACACTGGGACCATTCCCACTTCCCGAAGAACAAGCTGCTCCTGCCAAAAAGCAGAAGATCGCCTCTCAACGTGTCACTCTCGTGACACCAAAGGCGAAAGCCCAAAAGCCCGAAGCCCGCGGCACCCCCGCGAAGCCTCGACCAACAACCAACCAGGTCTACCCTAAGACTTGGTCTCCAAGACCTTCCCCAAAACAAAGGAGGTCTCAAACCTCCACCAAGCCAGCATACCTGGCCCCACTCAAGGAGAACCAGTTCTACCCTCTTGCCTACATGAAAGAGGAGAGACCCATCTCCAACCTGACTCCCAAGTCAACCCAGCATGAGCCGGCTTGTTCCTACAGGCCCAAAATCAGATCATGCATCACCAGGCCTCTACAAGCACCTGCCAAGGCCTACACTCCTTCAGTTCGACCCTTCATCTCCACAGGGGCCGAACTCGAAAGGTTTAAAGCTTCGCTGCAACAAGCAAAGGACCGGGTCCGGATCCTGTCCTTGCCTAGCTACAAAGAAGACAGGCTCGGCTGCTGCGCCCGAGGGAGCACATCCTTCATCGTCAGAGCCCAGCCAGAGCTGACTGAAGCTCAAATCGCTCGTCGAGCACGCCGCCGTGCGTCATATCGACAAAAGAGACTAGAGAAGCAAAGGACCCAGCCTCCTACACTTCAAGTCTCCCGCAAATGGGTCGAAAAAGAAAGACCCGACCAAGTTGCTGCCGTCCATATGGTTGGAAAAACCAGAAGACGCCAAAGGTCAGCATCAAAAATCCATGTCCGACGTCCGGTGACCCGTAGCGTCACCAGGACACAAAGACATTCCGAAGAATCTCCTGCCCCTTCAAGCCAAGGACGGGAGAGTAATCCTTCATCAAGCTCTTCATCAAAAAGAATGAGCCCCAGCTCGGTCACCAGGACGATTTCTTCGTTCGAATCCCAAGGGATGAACGTCTTGGCTACAAGTTCTGAGCCGCCACCTCAGAATCCACCTCGAGATGATGCGCTCACACGCATCCAGCAGTTGGAACAAGGCCAGCAGAGGATTGAAACTCTGATGGAAAACCTTCTCCTTGTCGTCCAAAATCAGGTGAACAATGAGCCTCCTCCGAATCATGGCAATAACGAGGAAAATGGAGAAGAAAATGAGTCACGCGCCCTTACCAAAAAGGACGTAGACAGTATCCTCGCCAAAGCTAAAGAAGAGGATATACTCAAAGAGCATGGGATCAAGCCACCATATCCTTTATGGATGGACTCGGTCCCGTTCCCCACAAAATTCAAACATCCTACTCTCCAAACATATACGGGGAAAGGATCGGCCAGACAGCACGTCATCCACTTCAAGATCTTGACGGGAGCTATCGCGGATCAAGATGCACTCAAGATTCGCCTCTTTGCAAGTACCCTAAAAGGTACGGCCTTCGATTGGTACTCCACTCTGCCGGAGAACTCCATTCAGAACGGGGCTATGCTGGAGACACGCTTCCTGACCCACTTCCAAGGTGAGGATCATCCTGTTACTATGGCTCAGCTCTGTAGCCTAAAACAAGGAGAGAATGAGTCAACTTATGACTTCATTCACAAGTGGAAAGCAATGGCGTACAAATGCTCAGATGTACTGCCACAAGCGTCGCTAGTCGACATCTGCCGAAACAACATGAGAGCTAAAATCCGCTCCATGATCATCGGCAACAAATCAAAAAACCTGGGAGAACTCCTGGAAGCTTCCATGGAAGCTGAAACGGTGATCAAAGACCTCAACAGTCAGAAATCATCAAAGAAAGAGCCGACTGCTGTTGCAACCTCTAAACCAAAGAAGAAGGAGGTTCTCAATGTGCAGGCTAAGTCAGCTCCTCAGCAGCCAAAGAAAGCTGAAAACAAAACTGCAGGTAAAAGGCCTGAACTCTCTGATGCCTTCAAAGAACGTGTAGAAAAGAAATATCCGTTCGATGAAGACGTTGAAGAAATCTTTGAGGCTCTCCTAGCAAATGGCAAACTCATTTTGCCAGAGCCCAAAAGACCTGGAGACGTTGGCAAAACCAATGATCCTCGGTACTGTCCATACCACCAGATGGTCTCGCATCCTCTCAATCAATGCTTCGTTGTGAGAGAGAAGATCAATGAGATGTGGAGGAACGGAGTCATCACCTTTGACAAAAATTATGGCCCCGCCTCCGTCAACATGGTGTCACGTGGACAAACACCAAAATCACCGAAGAAGAAGATCACTACTTCCTTCAAGGTGATAAAAAGAATTCAAACGTCCAAAGTGTTGGTTCCTTACCCGACACCAGACGGACAACCCATATGGGTACATCCCGATCTCTTGGAAGATGAAAACTGGGAGATCGTCAAAACAAAGCCAACAGCTCAACAGCGAAGGCAGGCTAGGAAACATCTCCTCAGGCTCAAACGGCAAGAGAAGACCCAGCCAAAACAAGAAGTCCATGAAAAGGCAGAGGCCTCCTCTACCACTTCACTCGGGGCAACAGAAACGTCCCTTCCAGAGACTTCAAATGGGGTAAGAAAACTCACTCTCAGTGATTTCATGCCACCTCAATTCAGAGAAGAAGCTATGCAGGGGGCATCATACTCTTGCAACTCGGTAGTTGGATTCTCCATTGATGGATACGAGTCCAGCGACACCGATGATGGATTCGAGTCCGGCCACACTGATGAGTGGGAAGAATCCCTTGAAACAGGAGAATATCTCTCCGATGAAGAATGGGTTCCTGAAACTCACCTTATGCCAGTAATCTGGTATAACCCCTTACAGCCACAAGGATCCTGGTCTGATGATGAAGAAGACCAAGAGGCTGTACAAGAAAATGCTGTTGAGCAAGCACCCGTCGTTGCTCCAGTGGAAATCAACTATGTTGAGCCACACGGAGAAGACGAAGAAGATGATCTGGCTCCCATGCCGGATCTTGAAGAATATGCGAGGATCTTGCAGCATCTCGCTCTAGAACAAGCGCAAGACCGCGTCAACGAGCCTCCTCGCAATCCAGAGCCGGAAGTCCCTGAAGCCCATCAGGTACCTCCTCCCTCAACTCCTGAAAATGGAGAACATTGCTGAATAGATGATCCACTTACATCCGAGGATGAGTCTGACTCCGAGCAGGCAACATCTCCTATCAGAGCTTCCTGTAATGTAATATATCAGGACTATAGCTCTTCTGAAGCGTCGTCTGATGAGATTACCTACACTCCGACGACGCCTAGCAATGTATCCTCTGGAGCTACCTCGTCTCACGTGACTTTCACAGAGATGACACCCTCTCAGGTTTCTTCTCCTGAGACTGTGACTTCAGAATACACATTCTTCCCGACTCATCATCATGAAGAAAACCCAACTTGGGGTGATGGATGGGTCAACGAAGAAGAAAAGCTGCTGGATGCTGTTCAGGACTTGCTCCCGGAAAATGCTCCGTGCAACACAATCACTGAGGATGGAAACTCTGCTGCAGATACATCCCCAGTAGATGAAAAACGACAGCCTCTTGATCCTGAAGACAATCTTCCAAACGAAGATCCTTCTCAAGAAGCTCTCGAAGTTGGTAGAGGCACCCGCTCTTGCCGGGACTACCACAAGAATTACAACCAATCTTCCTTTACTTATGTAAATCCTTCGGGAAAAGATGTTGTAAGCGCCCCCAGTGGCAAAAACAATGAACATGCAGGCCCTAAGGAGGCTTTCAAGTATGACTTGGTTGAGCACTTCAAACACATACCTGCACGTCTTCACATCCTGGATTTATTACGAATGTCTCCACGCACTCGTGATAATCTCATCTCAGAATTACAAAAACTGAATGAGGATGTCGACAAACATGCCCCGCAAGTCCTCCAAATTGAAATGGACTACCGGATCAAAAACTCTGAAACTTCCTCAAAGGGAGAAAAGAAAACTGAGGGATCATGCATCCAATGCCTCTCGGTTCAAAGGGCAGCCAGTGCAACCATCGCCTTCACTAAGGAAGACCTCCTACTTGGCGAAGCAAGGCACAACCGACCCCTGTACTTCACAGGGTACATCAAAGAAATGCCGATACATAGAGTTCAGATCGACCCAGGTTCTGCACTCAACCTTATCTCCACTTCGGCTCTTGAAGAGTTGGGCATCCCACCCAGCAAGCTAAGCCACACATCTGTATCTATCTTTGGATACGATGGGAGCACTCAAAGGCCTATCGGCAAAATCAGGTTCAAATTGCAAATCGGTGATCTTATCTCTGAGGTCACTGTGTATGCAATAAAAACCCCCTCATGCTACAACATCCTTCTCGGACGTCCTTGGATACACGAGAACGGTGTTGTCCCTTCAACTCTACATCAATGCATCAAGTTCGTCGGCGACGACGGCATTGTACATCGTGTCTTTGCGGACAGAAAACCCTTCAAAGGTAAAGAAGTCCACTTCGCAGACTCCCAAATGTATGAAGGAGAAAAAGAAGAAGAGGAAACAGCACCCCCTGCTGAAAATCTCCAGAAAGATAAAGGCAAGGCTCCTCAAAAATCACCGGAAGAAAACAACCCCTCCGGCAAATTAGAAGAGAGTAGTCAATCTCCCTTCGTCATCTCCCTCAAATCTTCAAAACCTTTGGTCATCACGACTAAAGTGAAGAAGGCGAAACAAAAGTCTGGGGGCAAATTTATTGTTTCTCTCGTGTCTATCATGCAAGACACAGACTCGGACTCAGAGCCAGAAGACGATGCATCGTCAAGCCAAGCTGACACTCAGCAAGTTCAGCCTGCTCTCACTCCGATGGAGACACCTGCTGACGTAGAAGATCCTACGTCTGCTACCTTTGTTGTTCCGACAACATCACCAAAGCAAAGACCGATCTTCTTTCATAGATCGGATGCTTCTTCATCAAGTTCTCTGCTGGAACCTTTCCAAAACGAAGGTATGCCTCAACTATCTCTATATAGTCCTGTGGCACAAGCTATCATGAAGAAAATGGGCTTTGACGCTCAAAACCCAGTCGGTTTGGGAGAAAGACGCGGTATTCTCACGCCATTGGAGCCCGCCTTGACCAAAAGCCAGCTGGAAGATTGGAGACTCTACGGTCATGTAGAAAAGTCTTCATATGGGTTAGGGTATGATCCTGATACTCCTCTGAGACAGTTGACACAAAGGCTTAAAAGTCGTTTTACCGACCAAGCCTCAACATCTCAAGTCCATGAAGACATCGATCTCCCTGGATATCTCTTTAAAGAGTTACCTGACAAAAATCCAGGAAGCTCATCCAATTGGTATGATTTCTCTGATGATAAAGAGGAATCGTCCGATAATACAGACTTGTGGCATCCTGACCCAGAAGAACCCTCGTCTCCAAAAGAAATACCAGACTCAACAGGCGATTGGGACTATCTCATAGCAAGCCTTGAGGAGATCACCAATCAAGAAAATCCATGGAAAGGAACAGAGCCTTGGTCTGGTAATGCAGTTGAAACTCCAGAAGGTTTCGTTGAGTTGGAAGCCTCCGAAAATATTGTGGAGGAACCACCTTCGAACCTTCCGATAGAAGATCCTGTTCAAAAGATAAACTTGGGAACACCTGATAACCCACGTCCTGTATTCATAAGCAAGAATATAAAGGATGATGAGTTACCCGAGTATATCGCTTTTCTTCGTGAGTTCGTTGATTGCTTTGCATGGTCCTATGCTGAAATGCCTGGTTTAGACCCCAAAGTAGCAGTCCACAAACTCAATCTTCAAGAAGACATCAAGCCTGTCAAACAAGGCCAAAGAAGATTCCGTCCAGATGTGATGGATAAAATTGAACAAGAAGTTCAAAAACTCAAAAGCGTTGCCTTCATCCGTGAGGAACAACATCCAGAATGGTTGGCCAACATTGTCCCCGTGACAAAGAAAAATGGGCAGATCAGAGTCTGTATTGACTATAGAGACTTGAATGGCGCTTGCCCTAAAGATGAATTCCCGCTCCCCATACCGGAGGTGATGATTGACAATACCTGCGGATTCGAGCGAATGACATTCATGGATGGCTTCTCTGGTTACAATCAGATAAAGATGCATCCCGAGGATGAAAAACACACTTCATTTCGGACTCCATTTGGCGTGTATTGCTACACTGTCATGCCATTTGGTCTGAAAAATGCTGGTGCCACATATCAGAGGGCTATGATGAAAATATTCCAAGATATGCAGCACAAAACGGTCGAATGTTACGTTGATGACCTCGCCGTCAAAAGCAGAAGAAAAGAAGACCATCTCAAAGATCTTCGGGAAGTCTTCCTCCGACTCCGCAAACACAAACTGCGGATGAATCCTCTAAAATGCTTCTTCGGCGTCTCGTCGGGTAAGTTTCTCGGATTCCTTGTTCGGAAAGCTGGAATAGAACTTGACCCCATAAAAGTCAAGGCTATTCTAGAAATGCCCTCTCCAAGAACCCTAAGGGAACTAAAAGGGCTTCAAGGGAGATTGGCCTACATCAGACGGTTCATCTCCAATCTTTCGGGGAAATGCCGTCCATTCTCTCGATTGATGAATAAAGGTGTAGACTTTGTCTGGGATGCCGACTGTGAAGCCGCATTTCAAGATATCAAGTCATACTTGACCAAACCTCCAGTGTTAGCTGCCCCTGCCACTGGAAAACCATTCATCTTGTACACAAGAGCTCTTGATCATTCTGTAGGCGCTCTGCTTGCACAAGAGAATGGTGAGGGAAAAGAAGCTGCTCTATACTACCTCAGCCGCATGCTAGTAGGTGCAGAGCATCGCTACTCTCCAGTCGAAAAAGAATGCCTTGCAGTGATGTTCGCCGTACAAAAGCTACGTCACTACTTGCTTTCCAACACAGTCTACCTGGTCTCGAGGATCAACCTCTTGAAGGTCCTTGTCACGAAGGCCGGTTCTCTCAATGCCCGACTGGCAAATGGTCCATCCTCTTGTCACAATTTGATATTAGGTATGTTCCACAAAAAGCAATCAAAGGCCAAGCTCTAGCAGACTTCCTTGCAGAGCATCCATTGCCTAAAGATTCACCACTCAGAGATGATCTCCCAGACGAACCTGTCTACAACGTGGAGACTTCCTCACCAAATGCCTCCTGGGACATGTACTTTGACGGTGCAACCAGGACAAATGAAAACAGAAAGCTGATCTCGGGAGTTGGCATCCTCTTTGTTAGCCCCGACAAATGCATGATTCCACACGCTTTCTCGCTACTGGAACCATGCACAAACAATGCAGCTGAATACCAAGCTCTGATCCTAGGATTGGAACTCGCCATTGAATCCGGTATCACCATGCTGGAAGTCTTTGGAGACTCTCAACTGATCGTCAACCAGATGAATCAGAAATATGAAGTCAGGAAGCCCGATCTGCTGCCTTATTACAACAAGGCACAATCGCTTCTGCAAAAGTTTGACATCTGCAACATCACCCACATTCGTAGAGGTGAAAACATCCGTGCAGATGCCCTGGCCGGACTTGCTGCATCAATGGCGATCCAGGAAGGGGAAAACATGCAAATTACAGTGTGCGAGAGAAGGACCCTCCCTCCTCTTAACACACAGCAAGCAGTTGCTGAATGCCACCGGGTGGTTGGAAGTCGGATCTCTATCCTTCAACCTTCAATCGGCGACTGGAGGGATCCGTTCATTGATTACACTATGTTCGGAATCCTACCTGAAGATCCAAAAGAACGGGTAAGCATCCAAAGGCGAGCCCCAAACTTTCATTTGGATATCCCTTCAAAGATCCTTTACAGGAAATCCTTCAACGGAGTACTTCTACGCTGCTTGTCACAACAAGAAGCTGAAGAAACACTCAAAGAAGTTCACGCTGGTCTTTGTGGAGCTCATCAGGCTGGTCCCAAGCTCTACGACCAAATCAAAAGGTTAGGTTACTACTGGCATACCATGGTACCCGACGCAATGCAATTTGCTAAGCGCTGCCAACAATGCCAAGTTCATGGAGACTACATTCACATGCCTCCGGAATGGCTACATCCTACAGCAATCTCATGGCCTTTCGAAGCATGGGGCATGGACATCATAGGTCCTATCTCCCCCCCTTCAAGCAAAGGTCATCGCTTCATCTTCGCTGCTACGGATTATTTCTCCAAGTGGTCAGAAGCATTTGCGTTCAACGAAATGAAGACCTCATCAGTTCTTCAGTTCCTGCACACCAACATCATTTGTCGTTTCGGCATACCCAAGAGATTCGTCCATGATAACGGACCACAATTCCGGGATCATCGATTCTACAGGTTTTGCGACAAATACAAAATTCAAAGCTGTCCTTCGACTCCATACAATCCGGCAGCAAACGGATTAGCAGAAGCCTTCAACAAGACACTCTGCAAAATCCTCAAGAAAATGGTCTCTAGTCACAAAAGAGACTGGAGCGATAAACTGTCTGAAGCTTTGTGGGCCTATCGAACCACCGTTCGAGGACCAACCCATCGCACACCATTCTCCTTGGTCTATGGATGCGAAGCTGTCGTGCCCCTAGAGGTACAAATTCCTTCTCTGAGGGTATCTCTACAAAATGACATGACTCAAGAAAGCAATGCGAAATTACGACTTCATGAGCTGGACAATCTCGATGAGAAACGGCTCGAAGCTCGACAAAGCATTGAACTTTACCAAGCACGCATGGCAGGATCTTTTGACAAAAAGGTCAGGCAACGCGCCTACAAAAAGGGTGACTTGGTTCTTGCGGTAAAAAGACCAATGGTCTTCGCTCACAAGTCCAAAGGCAAGTTTGAACCAAAATGGGAGGGACCCTACGTCATCGACAAGGTCTTCTCCAATGGCGCATATGCCCTCCTAAACATGGAAGGCGACAGATGTATGCTGCCTATCAACGGCAAGTTCTTGAAGCGGTACTACCCTTGAAGACTTACCCAACTGGGTAAGAGCAATGCCTGTATGGCCAAAACCTGTTCTCAGGTACTCGCTCGTCAAACCCACTCTCTTTAGAATTTTCATATCAAATGTCAAAATTTCTAGAGATTCAAAAACAATGCTTACTTTCATCGTTTCATTGTTCAAAAAACAAAAAAAAAAAAAATCCAAGTTTAGGAGCCTCTCCCTGACTTGACCAAAGCTTTCGATCCTTGAACCAAAATTCATGGTTTGAAACAAAAATCCGGATTCAGGGATTTCCACCCTAGTCCACCTTACCTTTTACCGCCAAATGGTTCTAGGTCAAAATTTACGACCCTCGTGTCTTTAAACAAAAAAAAAATGGTTTTTCAAAAATCGTGGGGAAATGACATCAAAGTCAGTACCCGCAAAACAAAAATTTTGAAAAAAAAAAAAGCAAGGATGCGACATTCCATCAATACTTGCATCCAAAATCGCAGGGAAGCGACATTTCGTCGATACTTGTAAAATCCAAAAACCGCGGAGAAGCAACAAACCAGTTGATATCCACAACCCAAATTTCAAAGGTTCGAGAAAACCTAAAATCGTGGAGAAGCAACAAACCAGTTGATATCCACAACCCAATTTCAAAAATCGTGGAGATGCAACATACCAGTTGCTATCCACAACCCAAAATTACAAATGGTTCGAGAAAACCTCAAATTTCAAAAATCGCGGAGAAACGACATCAAGTCAGTACCCGCAAAACCAAAAGTCTTGGAAAAAGCAGGGAAGCGACGCTTAGTCGATATTTGCACCCCAATTCGCGAGGAAGCGACATTCCATCGATACTTGCAAAACCTAACCCGCGAGGAAGTGACATTCCATCAATACTCGCAAAACCGAATGAGCAAGGAAGCGACATTCCATCGATACTTGCAAGACCATTCAGCGGGGAGGCGACATTTAGTCGATACCTGCATTTTGAAAGCCAAAAAAATCTGGCTATAAATGCCAAAACCTGGCTCTTTTGCCAAAAACCGGCTATCAATGCCACCAAATCGGCTATAAATGCCACACAAAAAAAAAAAAACCTGACTCTCATGTCAAAACCGGCTATAAATGCCACAAACCGGCTATCAATGCCACAAAAATTGGCTTTCACGCCGACAAACCAAAACTTGACTTTCAAAAAATGGCTATCAATGCCACCAAACCGGCTATAAATGCCACAAAATGGCTATCAATGCCACCAAACCGGCTATAAATGCCACAAATTGGCTATCAATGCCACCAAACTGGCTATCGATGCCACAAAATAAACACCGGCTTCCATGCCAACCAAAATTTTGGCTTTTACGCCATAAAATTTCGGCTTCCATGCCATCTCAAAATTGGCTCCCATGCCACGAACAAAATTTTTGGCTCTTATGCCATCTCAAAAATCGGCTATAAATGCCACACAAAAAAAACCTGACTCTCATGTCAAAACTGGCTGTAAATGCCACAAAAATCCGGCTTTCACGCCAAATTCGTTTCCCCTACCAAAACAATTATTTGACAAAAGATTTTCACAAAATGACAAAGCTTTTGATCAAATCCCATTTAGCAATTGCTTTCATCACAAAAAGATTTGAGTGAGCGTAGGGAACAACAAAAAAAGGGTACCAAAAAAATACATGTGGTACCAAAGCAAAAAAAAAAATAGAAAGTGTTCACAAGCACTACAAAAAAAAAAAAAGAAAAGTACCAAAAAAATACATGTGGTACCAAAAAAAAAAAAAGAAAGTGTCCACAAGCACTACAAAAAAAGAGTACCAAAAAATACATGTGGTACCAAAAAAAAAGAAAGAATGGTTTCTGCTATAAAAAATCAGGAGCTCAGCCAAAAATGGTCTCCAGCCAAAGCTTCAGCTCCTCAAGCAAACTTTTGGCCTCAGCCGTCAGAGTTTCTAAGGCACGCCTCTTCAGGAACTTACCATGATCTTATAGAACTCCTCATCCTTGAGAGCAATCAATCGCTGTCTCATCTCATCACGATTGAGGGAATCGCATTCTTCCAAGTTCTTCTCAACAAACTGGACCTTCTCCCAGGCCTGCTGAACGGCCACATTAGAAGATCTGGCGGATCGACGAGGTACGCTTGTAGCAGGCTCTTTACCCTTGTTCGCTCTGGAGGAACCACCTGCAAAGGTTGGAAAAGAAAAAGATCGTCATCAAAATGACAGGATTTCGCTAAAAAAAGAAAAAAAGGGTCACTTTGTCCCACTAAAAATCTGGCGAAATTTTGGCATGACTCCGGGGCAATTCCAAAGAAAAAGGAAATACCCCGACGGAAATAGAAAGTTTGAAGATGGGCTCAACATCGCTGCGAGCTCCGAGACTCCAAACTTTCGAAACCTTAAAATCTCCGCAAAATCAAGAAGGGCTCAACATCGCTGCGAGCTCCAAATTCCCAAATTTGCAAAGATTTTCAGGTATGCTATCATGCTCAATCTACAAATAGTACATGCATGAACATCTAGATTTGCATAAAAACGCATTATCATGATGAGCAAAAAAAAAAAAAAAAAAAAAAAAAAAAAAGAAACTTTCTCGAAAAAAAAGGGGAGAAAGAAAAGAAAAAAAAGAAACTTTCTCAAACAAAAAAAAAGAGAAGAAAGAAAACAGCAGAAAAAAAAAAAAAAAAAAAAAAAAAAAAAATCAGGCCACGTGGCCGTACGGACCAGATCCGTACGGATCTGTCCGTACGGCCCACAAAAAAAAAAAAGAAGAAAAAAAAAACGTGTGAAAAAAAAAAAAAAAACAAAAGAAGAAATCACGTGGAAAAGAAAAAAAAAAGAAGAAAAAAAAAGAAGAAGAATAGAAAGAAAAGAAAGAAAGAAAAAAAAGAAGAAAGAAAAAAAAAAAAAAAAAAAAGAAGAGAAACTTTTTTTTACCATCCTATTCTCTACATAAAGTTTTCTTGAAAGAAAAAGAGAGAAAACTTACTTGAAGCCATTGATGGAGAAGAAGAAGGAAAAAGCTTGAAGATCCTTGAAGAAGAAAAACTCTTGGCCTTGGAGCTCTCTTGAGATTGTTGCAAAAGAAAGCAATAAGGGCAAGAGATCCTACCTTCCTTTGCTTTTATAGGAGAGAGCAAATCAAAGAAGGAAACAAAGAAGAAAGGTAAGTGTTACTAATTAGTAACTTTACCAAAAGAGAAGGAATTAGAAAGATTCTTTCCCAAAAAGAAAGATGTCTTTGAGAGATTTTCTCCCAAAATCAATCAATGAGAGATTCTCTCCAACAAAAAAGGATATTGGAGATTTCTTCCCAAAAAGAAAGATACCTTGAGATATTCTCTCCCAAATTAAGGGAATATGAGAGATTCTCTCCCATAAAGATATTTTTAGATATTCTCTATCCAAATGAGATATCTTTAGATATTCTTTACAAAAATGGCCCCACATGAGATCTAAGCCATCCTAAAAAGCTTAAGGTCCCATGGGCTAGCCCATATGAGCCAGGTTTGACCACCTAGGCACTAGAAAAAAAAAAAATGGGCTTTTAGTCAGGAAAAAAAAATCCCTCTTACCCAAGAGCATACAAAAATGGTTCCATGCCTCTTTTGAGTTGATTGAACCATACAAAAAATTCCAAGCCCCATGAGCTTCCAAAAATCAAACCATCCAGCCTCATATACCAAATTGAGCCAAAATCTTGAAATTGACATTCCACAAAAATCCAAACCACTCCAATGGACCCACACAGTCTCAAAGAGTGACCAAAAACCAAATCCTGGTCCCCTAACTTGCCACATACAGCTTGTTAGGTCATAAGACCAAAACAAAAAACCAAACCCTGATCCCCCAACTTGCCACATACAGCTTGTTGGGACACAAGATCAAAACCAAAACCCGATCCCCTAACCTGCCATATATAGCTGGTTAGGTCACAAGATCAAAAACAAAAACCCAAATCCATATCCCTGATGTCATCTTCAAAACTTTGCCTCGAGATGGTGTGTGATTCCCCTCACTACCATAAAATTCCCCTGGAAGCTCAAAGGCTACTCTACCAAAGGAAAGATTGCTCAAAGACTCTTGGTCAAGACACAAGCTCTCCTTCAAAAATCTCTTCGAGGCACATCGACTACAAAAGTCAAGCAACTCGTCGCTGTACCTCGAGGGGGCATTTGTTGACACCAAAAATGTCACTTTGCCTCTTCAACATCAAGAAAGCTGCATGAAGTCGCAACCTGCCATAAATAGGCAATGCAATTTCTCCAAAAAATCAAATCTTGTCAGAATCAAACAAAAACTGCAAGATCCTTCAAGATAGCCAAGAGAAGAGTACACATGAAGTTTCGGGCCATTTCGACAACATTTGGCCTAACTTCACTTCTCCGACAGCTAAAATGGCGCTCCCGGCGGCGACATCATCGGAGACGTCAAAACTTCGATCAGAGCCTACGGATGACTCCAGCATGTCCCAAAAAGGCTCCATTCCAAATTTCAAGTCAAACCGACAACGTTTGACCCTCCATCAATGCTCGAGCAGCAAAATCAAGCCTCCCGGCGGCGGGAACCACCGAATCCTTCGCTCATCAAACCAAGTGCATGAGTGGCTTCAACATGCTTCCAAAAGGCTGCACGTCAAATTTCAGGTCATTCCGAAAACGTTTGACCAGGTTTCGATGCTCCGAGAGAAAATCAAGCCTACCGGCGGCGGAGCAACCCGGGACCATGACATCCAAAACGGAGCCCATGGAACGTCTCAAAATGACTCCAATAGGCTCCCCGTCAAATTTCAGGTCAATCGGACATCGTTTGGCCACATATCAAAGCTCGGCATTTTCCCCGCAGCAAAATCAAGTGAAGCATCGACGGGACCCCAAACGGCTTCAAAACTCAAACAAAAGCCTATGGTTGGTCTTATTTATTGCTCAGGAGGCTTCACCTCAAATTTCAGGTCATTCCGACATCGTTTGACCAAGTTTCAGCTTCTGGCGGAAAATCAGCAGCTCTACGCGACAAAGTCTTCGGCTTTCCCGGAAAATTGGAAACTTTGCACTCTAAAAATGCAAGGATTCTCATCAAGTTTTCTACAGGGAAATCAAGCCAATAAATGAGAAGAAATGTCAAGAAAAATACAGAAGAAAACGGCGACGAAAAAGACCTCAAAACGACCGCAAAACGGGCTCCGAAGGGGAAAAATCCCCCAGGGTCGCAGACCCCTGCGACCATGGCCCATGGTCGCAGGCCCCTGCGACCATGGTCCATGGTCGCCGGCGACCATGGAGGTCCGGGTCACCGGATTTTCCGCCGGTGACCCGTTTTTCCGTCTTTTTTTCGCGTTTCGCACACTTTGGCCCCTGTGGTTTCCTGAAAATGTGATTTTTAGTGCTTGAAATTGACTCATATCCTCCGACATCCGTCAAAATCACGGGTCAACCTCCAAAAGCATAAAATCATCATTGATCGCTCCAAGATCGCCAACCGGTCGACCAAGAAAGTGCACTTTCTGTCCGACCGATCGTGAAATCGACAAGACAGATGTCACCGGCCCACTCTTAGCTATCAATGTCTGAAGTTACATGTTCATCCGATGTCGATCAGCATGTAGATCCATCGATGATCATCGCCAGAAGAATTCCAGAAGACACGGCATGGCCCGCGACTCTTCGACTGCTCGGCGACCAATTAATGTGGTTAATTGACTAGCTTTATTGCAGTCATTAATTCATTTCTTTGGACGGCCCAATCAGAAGCAAGCATTTGGGAGTTACAAGTCAATTGATTCATGGCATTTAAACCATGAAACTCCTCCCATTATGGTAATTAAGGTGATTAAAAGCCCTTAATCTCCATCGGCCAATCAGATTCAAGGAAAAAGGAGTTACAAAATCAAGAAATAAATCTTGTAACTCCTCCCATTAAAGCCATTAAGGCTCATAAGCCCTCCTAAATGGCTACCAAAAGCCTATAAATAGGAGAGCATTCCATTGAAATTAGGATCAGAAAAAAGAGGAGAAAATCAGAGGATCAGAAAAAAAGATCAGAAAGAGATCTGAGAGAAAGAAAAAGAGAGAAAAACTCTGCTGAAGTTCTGCACCGGCCACCACTACAAGGTGACAAAGGTCCCTTGGGGGGCACCCCCCCCAAGGTCCTTGCCTTCTCCCGCTGCCTCCAATGGCCTAGACGTGGCTTTTCAGCCCGTCTACTTTGCTTTTTATTGGACATATGACCTTCTCTTGGTCTTTGTCCTCTAAAAACCTGAGGTTATAGCCAAGCCAAGCGAATCAAGAGCATCTTCTGTTCTCATCTGCATGGATGATGGCGAAGCCCATACATGGCTTGCGACCGTCAATCTGAACGAGTCCCCCACAATCTCCTGAAAAGTTAGATCTTCCTTTTCTTGCTTTTCATTGTAGTTTGTATTTTTCTAAAAGAGACAAAAATCACAACTCTTGTCTTTTTCATTATTGATGAGAATTGTAAATCGGCTATAAACGCCAAAATCGGCTATAAATGCCAAACAAATCGCCTTTCACGGCAAATTAAGAAAATGTCTCTTTTCTTAAATATTTGTGCAATGGAAAACTTGAAAGAAGTTGATTTCCTTTTTACTTGCGAAGGTTGATCTCCGGATTACCACTTGCAATTCCAAGTAAAATAGAAAATCTGGCACACCCACATAAAAGAAATGTTGATGCACGCTTCAGGGCCCGCCAGGGCGCGAAAGGGCCGGACCCGACGGACTCCCACGTTCCGCCGACCCCGGTAGCCGCCCCAGACGGCGCCTCGGAGCGCGTTCCATCAATATGTCGGGAGAGTAGGTTGTTTGAATTTTGCAGGGAACGGAACCGAGTCCATCCATAAAGGGTAGGGTGGCTTGATCCCATGTTCCTTCAATGTATCCCCTTCTTTTGCTTTCGCGAGGATATCGTCCACGTCCTTTCTGGTAAGGGCGTGGGACTCATTGTTTTCTGCATTACCCTTATCATCTTCATGATTCGGAGGGGTTTCATTGTTAGGTGGTGGACGCTGTAGAGTGAAAATAAGGTTTTCCATCAGAGCCTCAATTCTCTGTTGTCCTTGCTCCAACTGTTGGATGCGTGCAGTTACGTCATCATGCGGTGGAGGCTGCTCAGAACTTGTAGCCAAGACGTTCATCCCTCGGGATTCGAACGAAGAAATCGTCCTGGTGACTGAGCTGGGGCTCAATCTTCTAGATGAAGAATTTGAGGAGTGGTTACTCCGGTGTCCTTGGCTTGGAGGAGTGTAGGATTCTTCTAGATGTGTTTGTGTCTGGGAGACGCTGCGAGTCACTGGACGTCTAACACTAATTTTGGTTGCGGTCCTTTGTCTGTCGCAGTGAAGACTTGAATTTTGCGAGCTCGCCCCCTGTTGAGATGAAGGGTCGACTCGCAGGAGTGCAGGCTTCAGCATGTTTTCACGGAGGCCTAACGATGCAGGATTTGATTTTGGGCTTGTAGGAGCAAGCTGGCTCATGATGATTTTGTTTGTTTTTTGGATGGAGGGTAGGTTTCTCCTCTTTCATGTAAGAGAGAGGGTATAACTGATTCTCCTTGAGAGGGTCCAGGTATGCTGGCTTTGCAGATGTTCGGGACCTCCGTTGCTTTGGCGAAGATCTCGGAGACCAAGTTTTGGTGTAAACATGGTTTCTTGTGGGTTAAGGCTTCGTGGGAACGCCACGGGCTTCAGGCTTCTTGGTGTTCGCCCTTGGTGCCATTTTAGTGACACGTTACGGGGCGGTTTTCTGCTTCTTGGCAGGTACAGTGTCTTCTGCGGGAAGTGGGAATGGTCCTAGCGATCCGAAGACGATGGTCCGGGGAGTTGAAGTTAACCCGGTGTTTGGAGAGTTGTCAAGGGAGATGACGCTTCGGCAACTGGTAGGGCGCTTATGCTTGTTTTGCTTATCTTGAAGCATAAGCAGGTACTTGTTCTCATCGAAAGTGATGGTCAATGAAGCTGCCATTGTTAATTTTGGAAAACTTCTGAAACAAGACCAAATCCATTAGTAATCACAAGAATATGGTGATCATAAATGGAGAACCACTATGTTTTTTGGCTTTTCAAATCACTTGAGGGGACAAGGCCCAGCCCAAGGACGATGAAGAAGGCAAAAAGCCATAGAGGATACAATTGTTCTAAAATGCAAGTATGGTAGGCTCAGAGTGAGCGTTCCAGTGACTGCTAGAAGTAATTGTAGACCTTAATTCAAATTACCGAGAAGCAAGGCTCACTCGAGGTAAAATGATATAAGGTTGGAGATACAAATGTGTCGGTCGCGAATATTGTAGACCCGAAAACGCATACTAGCACCGCTAGGCACAAATGTTGCAAATCGCATCCTTGGAAAGGACACGAGATGAGATTTTTTGAAAAGTCAAATTTGGATTCATAAAGGAGAGCAACTGGTATTCCAATCCGAACCACAACTCAACATTTCTGCGAGCGTTAAATCCGAAAAGGAAGGAAACCAAAATTTCTCAAATGTGAATCCAGACGTGACGGAAGTTTTTTTTTTTTTTGAAAGATCAAGATTGAATTCAACAAAGAGAGCAAATGGTGTTCCATTCCGAACAAGGCTCAACATTTCTGTGAGCGCTAAATCCAAAAGGGAAAGAACCAAGATTTCTCAACTCTGAATTCAAAAGTGATAGAAGTTTTTTTTTTTTTTTAAGGGTCAAGATTGAATTCATCAAAGAGAGCAAATGGTGTTCCATTCCGAACAAGGCTCAACATTTCTAGGAGCGCTAAATCCGAAAGGGAAAGAACCAAGATTTCTCAACTCTGAATTCAAAAGTGACAGAAGTTTTTTTTTTTTTAAGAATTTTTTTAAAAGGATTTTTTTTTGAAAGGTGCACATAGATTTCCAATTCGATCTTATGAAACGTTAGTGGATAGATCAGCCCCCAGGTAAGGGTAGAATTACTTAATGAACCTGTTTGGAGGACCCTTGCCTCGAACAGTTTAGTTGTCTCCACACTCTGGACAAGGCTTTTCTTAAATCCACTTTAGTCAAAGAATGCAACTGGTGGAACCTTAGTGTTTTTTTTTTTTTTTTAACTCTTTTTTGAAAGGTTTTTTAATGAACTCATCAAAGAGAGCGAATGATGTTCCAATCCGAACAAAGGCTCAACACTGTGAGCGCTAAATCCGAAAGGGAAGGAAACCAAGGTTTCTCAAATTTGAATTCAAAAGAGAGAAAACTAATTCTTTTTTGAAATTATAACTTTTTTTTTGAAATCCCAATTGGACTCATCAAA
Organism: Umbellularia californica; assembly: GCA_028538565.1. Taxonomy (NCBI): domain Eukaryota; kingdom Viridiplantae; phylum Streptophyta; class Magnoliopsida; order Laurales; family Lauraceae; genus Umbellularia; species Umbellularia californica. The sequence continues at coordinate 34,466,672 of JAPQWN010000004.1, forward strand.
GAGAAAAGATGGCCCAATCCCCGATATGAACGATAGCTGCGAACATTTCTGTGAGCTATCAAGTTCAAAGAGGGAAGGATCAAAATTTCTCAAAGTTGAATCTTGAGAAAGAGAGATCATTTTTTTTTTTTGAAAGAATTTGAAATGAAGGTGTTTTTTTTTTTTTTTTGAAATCCCAATTGGACTCATCAAAGACAAAAGATGGCCCAATCCCCGATATGAAAGATAGCTGCAAACATTTCTGTGAGCTATCAAGTTCGAAGAGGAGAGGATCAAAATTTCTCAAAGTTGAATCTAAGAAAAGAAATCAGATTCGTTTTTTTTTGAAGTGAGAAAGAACAATTGAAATCCCATCTCATATTTTTTTTAGATGCAAAATGCAACATAGGCCACCATCTACAAAGGAGCCAAGTGATCAAAGCATCACGTTCTCAAGTCAACGTGTCCCACCAGGTGTGCCAACTTGATGGACCCGAAAGGAATCTTCCATCCTCTCCTTCCGCACCCCGGGGCCTAACCTGGGTCTCGGCGGAGGAGGGAAAATCTCGGGCATCAATATTTTTTTGTACGGGTATGCCAGATTTACTTTCTACTTGGAATTTGGAATGGTGATGATCCGGGGATTCATCTTCACAAGTGGAAAGGAAATCAATCCTTTTTTCTAACTTTTCAAATTGCATAAATATTAAGAAAAGAGACAAGTTTGTTTTTTGAGAATGCTGTAGGAGGCGTTTTTTTTTCTTTGCCGTGAAAGACGATTTTACAAAACTCATCAAATGTGAAAGACAAGAATTGTGATTTCTTTTTGTCTCTTTAAGAAATATAAACTACAATAGAAAAGTAAGAAAAGGGATCTAGCTTCTCAGGAGATTGTGGGGACACATTGAGATCGACGGTCGCAAGTCATGTATGGGCTTCGCCATCGTCCTTCAAATGAGAACATGTGATGCTTTGATTCTTTGGCTTGGCTCCTAACCTCGGTTTTTTAAAGGACAAGGACCAAGAGGAGGTCCTATATCCAATGAAAAACCAAGTAAATGGGCTGAAAAGCCACGTTTAGGCCATGTTGGAGAAGAAGGTGACATTGGGGGGGGGGGGGGGGGTGGCCCCCCAAGGGACGTTGATCACCTTGTGGTGCTTCCGGGTGCAAAGTAGCAGAACTTCATCTCTCTCTTGGATTTTCTGGATTTTCAGAGCTTGCACTTGGGATCTATTTTCATCATGCATTCTTCTTAGAATGGACCTCCTTTTATAGGCTTTTGGTAGCCATGAGGTGTTTATTGGCATTGATGGCCATGATGAAAGAATTGATGAGGAGTTACAAGTTGATTTTGTAACTCCTTTTTCATGGCTTGTGATTGGCCGATGAAGGTAGTGGGCATTTAATTCCCTTTAAGCTTCATGATGATGGAAGTTTCATGGGTTTAATGCCCTGATTGCTTGGATTTGTAACTCCCAAATGCTTGAATCTGATTGGGCCGTCCAAAATAATGAGTTAATGACGGCATTAAGTTGTCATAAACGGGTCAATTAACGTCATTAAGTGGTCGCCCAGGCATGTGAACAGTCGCGGGCCACGCTGCGCCTTTGAGATTCTTCTTGCGATCATCACAGGTGGATCCACGCATTGTTTGATGTTGGATTGCAGTGCAATCTCAGACATTGATTGATGTTGGTGGGCCAGTGACATCTGTCTTGTCGATTTCACGATCGGTCGGACAGAAAGTGCACTTTCTTGGTCAGCCAGTTGGGGATCTTGAGGCGATCGGTGATGATTTCATGCTTTTGACGGCGGATCCGAGATGTCGACGAAGATCAGTCGTTTTCAAGCATCAATCATTGGATTTTTAGAAAATCATAGAGGCAGGAATACTCGAAACGCGAAAAGGATCGAAAAAAGATCAATTTGGTGCAAAATCCGGTGACCCGGATTTGCAGGGTCGCCGGCGACCTTAGGGTTTTTTGCCCTTTGGTCGCCGAGCTTCGTTTTCGGCCGATTTTGCGTCTTTTTCGTTCCTTTTTTCTTCTATATTTTTCTTGAAATTTTTCCTCAATTATTGACTTCATTTTTTTGGAGAAAACTTGACGAGAACCAGCACGAAATCGGAGCAAAAAGTTTCCCATTTTTCGGGAAAGCCGAAGACTTTGTAGCCGATTTTCCGTCAGGAGTCAAACTAGGCAAACGATGTTGGAATGACCTGAAAATTGAGGTGAAGCTTCTTGAGCAGTGGATAGGACCAACCATGAGCTTTTATTTGAGTTTTGAAGCCGTTTGGGGTCCCATCGATGCTTCACTTGATTTTGCTGCAGGGAAAATGCCGAGCTTTGATATGTGGTCAATCGATGTCCGATTGACCTGAAACTTGACAGGGAGCCTATTGGAGTCATTTCGAGACGTTCCATCAGCTCCGTTTTGGATGTCATGGTCCCGGGATGCTCTGCCACTGGTAGGCTTGATTTTCTCTCGGAGCATCAAAACCTGGTCAAACGTTGTCGGAATGACCTGAAATTCGACGTGCAGCCTTTTGGAGGCATGTTGAAGCCACTCACATATTTTGTTTGATGAGTGATGGCTTCTGTGGTTCCCGCCGTAGGAAGGCGTGATTTTACTGTTCGAGCATTGATGGAGGGTCAAACATTGTCGGTTTGACTTGAAATTTGGCATGGAGCCCTTTGGAGACATTCTGGAGTCATCCGTAGGCTCTGATCAAAGTTTTGGTGTTTTTGATGATGTCGCCGCCAGGAGCGCTTGTTTAGCTGTCGAAGCAGTGAAATAGGGCCAAACGATGTCGGAATGGCCCGAAACCTCAGGTATACCCCTCTTTTAGCTGTCTTGAAGGATCTCTCTGTTTCTATCTGATTCTGATAAGATCTGATGCTTGAAGTAGCCTTGCCTATTTTATAGCAGGATGCAGCTTCACGAGGCTTCTTGATGTTGAGGAAAAGTAGTGACTTTTTTGGTGTCAACAATGTCCCCGAAGGTAAGGTACATTTTGGAGTTCCAATTTACACAACGTCAATTAAAAGTCTAAAGCATAGTCTAGTTTTCAATTCCCAAGAAAATCAGAAAAGGATTGAAAATCCAAAGCTGTGAGTATCAGGTTCGCTCGAGCGGTCATACCATCGCTCGAGCGGACCCCAGACAGAGGCTTGTTCGCACCAGCCAACCCAATGGTTCGCTCGAGCGGACATGTTTCTGTTCGAAACCCTTCAAACAAAGGAATGTTCGCTCGAGCGCACCCTATGGTCGCTCGAGGGAATAGGCTTCTGCCTGAATGCGACTAAGTGCAGAAACCACACTTTTCTCCCTTCTTCACTACCACATTTGAACCACCTGCACTCCCCAAGCCTACATGCTTTCCAATGGATGATTTTCACACCAATGTCCACTCACATTTCAATCAAAACCTCAAAATCATTAAACCATACATATTCAAATCATGTGTTTTATAACTTGTAAAGCATTCAATTTAAATACAAGCATCCATTCAAGACAAAACTCCTAGAGTAGATGGAGTGATTAGTAACCATGCTTGTAAGGATTAAGCAATCTAACAGAGATTAGTAACAAGAAGGGAATGATAAGTTTGATGATAAAACACCATTTCTCAAGGAAAAATGCCCAAAACTCACAATGCACTATGAAAGACTAAAAGGTTTACTTGCTCTAGTCCAATGTCAAGCAAAAACTCCACAAAGACTCAACCCAAGGGAAGATCCATGAAATCTACACAAAACCCCCAAAATAGAACACACAAAATCACCATTTTGGTCACTACAAACCCCCATTTCGAAAATGGGTTTGAAAACATGGAAAACAAGCTCTAAATGAGCTAAATGAACATCAAATGAAAGAATGAAGAGGAGCCCTAACCTTGTGCTAGCTGAACGAGAAGAATAGGGCTTGAAGATGATGAATAGTGCAAGGGATTGGCTCCAAAAACGTCCCCAAAGGAGCTTGAGAAGAGAGGAAGAGAATGGGGGAGTCGGATCGAGGATTGGCCCCCTCTAGAAGGAAGATTCAAGGTAGAAAGATCAAAGGGGAAGTCTTCTTCTCTTCTTCACTCTAGGTCAAGAAAGTTGCAGGAATTTGGAAATGGGCAATGAAAGAGAGAGAGAGAGCTTATATAGTGTCTGGAAGTGGGTCCCAAAGCAGTTGAACTTGAAACGCTTAAAACATGGTATTGTGGACCCCGGATGAAGTCAACGAAGAAGAACAAAACGGTCGTCGAAAAATCTAGTTTCGGAAAAGTATACTTTTGACATAGTTTCACGACTTCAAAAATTGTGCCCAGATTTAGCATGAATAGTCAAATTTACCCTTTTGGGCCCAAACTTGGGTTTCTGGGCCTCAAATACATGCAGGTAAAAAATGAAAGTTATCACAAATAATAAAATCATTCAAGAGAAATAAAAATCACGATCAAACAAAAGATCTAGAACGAAACTCACTCTTACATGTGACTCAGGGTGTCCCTGAGCATGTCTGAGTAATACTAAACGTCCTCAAAATTCCAAAAGCTATAATCCAGACTAAGTCTAATCACATTCTAACCCAGCTAGTACTAAAAATTCACTTAAGACTGAACTCTTACTTAATTAGTACTAATCGAGTTGGTCTGCGTCGGGGTCTAACATCCTCCACCCCTTAGGATATTTGGTCCACCAAATATAAATAATTTTACCTCTGGTAATAGGTGTGGATACTTCCTCTGGACTTGATCTCTCAATTCCCATGTGGTTTCTTCTGGCTCGTGGTTTTCCCAAAGTACCTTGACCCATTGGATAGTCCGATTTCTCAATTCTTGTTCTTTGGTGTCGATGATTATAACCGGTTTCTCCACATATGAAGCGTCTTCTCGAATCTCTAAAGGCTTGTGTGGAATAATGTGAGAATGACTGTGAACATACTTCTTGAGCATGGAGACGTGAAAAACATTATGTACCCCGGAGAGTTCCGGCGATAACGCAAGTCTGTATGCAACGTTTCCAATCTTGCTCAAAATCTCATACGGACCAATATATCTGCTAGACAATTTTCCTTTCATCCCGAATCTTAGAGTGCCTCTAACCGATGGGACTTTCAAGAATACCTTGTCACCCACATCAAACTGTAATTCTCTCCGGCGAGTGTCAGCATAACTCTTTTGTCTGCTTCGAGCAATCTTCAATCTATCATGAATCTGTTTAACCTTGTCGCTTGTCTCTCCAACTATCGTCGGTCCATGAAAACCACGCACACCGACTTCCTCCCAGCAAACTGGAGTTCTGCATCTCCTGCCATAGAGTGCCTCGAAAGGTGCCATTCCAATGCTAGAATGGTAGCTATTGTTGTACGCGAACTCACAAAGAGGTAGGTTCTCATCCCACTGAACGTTGAAATCCAATACACAAGCACGTAGCATATCTTCAAGAGTCTGTATTGTCCGCTCTGACTGACCATCTGTCTGAGGATGATACGTCGTGCTGAACTGAAGTTTGGTACCCATGGATTCAAGAAGAGATTTCCAAAATCTCGAAACAAATCTGCTGTCTCTGTCGGAAGTGATGGAGACAGGTTGGCCATGCTTACTAACGATCTCATCGATAAATAATCTTGCAAGTTGTGCCATATGCATCATATTCCCAGTCTTCATCGGAAGGAAGTGAGCAGACTTCGTAAGACGGTCTACTATAACCCAAATCGTATTATTTCCTCTCTTGGTATTAGGCAACCCGGAGACAAAATCCTTAGTGATGTGCTCCCATTTCCACTCCGGAATCTCTAAAGGCTGTAACAACCCAGGAGGCTTTTGATGTTCCGCTTTGATCATTTGACAAGTCAAGCAATGAGATACAAAAGCTGCTATCTCTCGTTTCATGTTATTTCACGAAAATCTGTTCTTCAAGTTATGGTACATCTTCGTGCTACCCGGATGTATAGAGTATCTAGTATGGTGAGCTTCAGTCATAATTTCGTTCTTTAAATCATCTACATTTGGCACACACAACCGGTCACGAAAATACAACACTCCATCTGAAATCCAGAAATCTGGACGCTCTGAAATCTGATCTACAATCTTGGCCAATTCTGGGTCTTGCAACTGATTATCTTTGATCCTCTGGATGAAAGTAAGCTCCGACACTGTCATATTTGCCAATAAAACACCTCTCCTCAAGTGTTGTACTTCCACTCCCAGTGCTTCGAACTGTTGGAAAACACTAACTCTTCTCAAACTAGCCATAACTGCCGACTTTCTGCTCAGTGCAACTGCTACAACATTCACTTTGCCCGGATGATACTTGATTGGGAAGTCATAATCTTTTATATACTCCATCCACCGTCTTTGCCTCATATTCAATTCCTTCTGTGAAAACAAATATTGTAAACTTCGGTGGTCGGAATGGACTTCGAACTTCGCTCCATAAAGATAGTGCCTCCACATTTTCAAAGCAAAAACTACTGCTGCCAACTCCAAGTCATGAGTTGCATAATTTACCTCATGATTCTTCAACTGTCTTGAGTCATAGGCAATCACTTTGCAATCTTGCATCAGTACACAGCCTAATCCCACGTTTGAAGCATCCGTAAAAACAACAAATCCACCGCTGCCCGATGGTAATGTGAGGATTGGGGCTGTGGTTAACCTTTCCTTCAACTCTTGAAAACTACCTTCACATTGATCAGTCCATACAAAAGGTACATTCTTCCGGGTCAACTTCGTCAATGGTGCTGCAATAGACGAAAAACCTTGGACAAATCTCTGATAGTATCCTGCTAACCCCAAAAAGCTTCTAATTTCTGTCACGCTGCTAGGCCTCTTCCACTCAATAACTGCTTCTATCTTGGCTGGATCAACTGCTAATCCTTCTCTTGAAATGATGTGACATAAAAAGGCAACTTGCTCTAGCCAGAATTCACATTTGTTCAACTTCGCATAGAGCTGGTGGTCTCTCAAAAGCTGTAACGACGTCCTCAGGTGCTCTTCATGCTCCTCCTTACTCTTAGAATACACGTGGACATCATCAATAAACACCCCTGTAGAGTGGTCTAAGAACTCTGCAAAAACCTTGTTCATGAGAGCCATGAAGATTGCGGGTGCATTTGTCAAGCCAAAGGGCATCACTAAGAACTCATAATGCCCATATCTCGTTCGAAAAGCTGTCTTCGACACATCAGACTCCCTAACCCGCAACTGATGATACCCTGACCTCAAGTCTATCTTGGGAAAGTGTGTTGCTCCTTGCAATTGGTCAAATAATTCATCTATCCTTGGCAAGGGGTATTTGTTCTTGATGGTCACATGATTCAATCTTCTATAGTCGATGCACATTCTAAGACTTCCATCCTTCTTCTTCACAAAAAGAACTGGCGCTCCCCAAGGTGAAACACTTGGCCTAATAAAGCCTTTGCTCAATAATTTTTGCAACTGAAGTTTCAATTCACCTAACTCTGCAGGAGCCATCCTATAAGGTGCAATTGAGATCGGTGCAGTCCCTGGAAGGAGTTCAATAGTAAACTCAACTTCTCTAACTTGTGGTAAACCCGAGATTTCTTCTGGAAAAACATCCGGAAATTCACACACTACAGGGATATCCTCCACCCCTCGGGATCATTTATCCTCCGTGATAAACGCTATAAATGCCTCACAACCACTGCCCACCAATCTATTAGCTTTCAAAGCTGAAATGAAACTGCTGGAAGATTTCTTCCTGTTACCCTGAAACATCAACTCTGTCTGTGGCCCTTGCAATCTGAATGTAATGGTCTTACCAAAACAATCCATAGTAGCATGGTAGGTCTCTAACCAATCCATGCCTAATATAATATCAAAATCATGCATGTCTAGAGTTATGAGATTGGCTGGTAAACTGATATCTCCTAACAAAATCGAACAACTAGGGTAATAGGTTCTACAAACAACTGTTGGAAGTAGGTGGGCCTCGTGGATAGATTTTCAAAACTTTTGACCCACTTGACTCAAGGATCAAGTATCCATAAGGCCAAAAACCCAATCCAGGATGCATAACCCTCAATCTCATGATCATGTACAGTAAGTAAAACTATCTAAAAGATAGAACAGAAACGAACAAGCATCCATTACAATCCACAACATACAAGGAAGCAGATTATACCTTAGGAGCTTGGTTGTGCTCTAATGGAGAAGTTGATTACTTTCGTTGAGGTAGAACTTTTCTACAAACTAAAATCAGAATCTCCACCACCTCTTAGCCTTCCACGCTATGACCCGAATTAGATATCTCTTCTCAAGAAGATCGGTGGAATCTTCAAGAGAAAACCTAACTCGAAACCCTAAGGAACTAGAAGAGGAGGAGAGAAGAGAGCAGTGCAATAGCACAAAAAAGGAGGGACGTTTTTCACTATAATATGATTGACGTCCAAGAGGGATGTGTTCTCTTATATAATCTCTCAAGTATCCTCTTTTCTTAATTGGAATAGAAGTCTTACTTCCACAACAATTAGTAAGTATACTATTACCACTATTAGAAGTCTTACTTCAAATAGAAATAGTAACTTTCTAATTCCTTCCTTTTAGAGTTCAAATAGGATTAGTATCTTTCTAATAACTTGGGCTAGCGTGGGGACCACTAGGGATTCCATAAAAAGCTGGCTCTAACTGGGACACGCGACCCCACATCTCATGTGCAATCCGGGCCCACAGTTAATTGCAAATAACACCACTATATAAATGCAATTGCACTCCAGTCTTAGGAATAAATTACAATGAAGACCTTAAACTTCCCAATTACCACAAGTAGTCCCCTCTATCAATATCCATGGATCAATTGGAATAAATCTGTCTCTTCCAATATTAGTTCCACATCTTATTATCCTTGAGCCCCAATTAATCACTATGATCATCAGTACCATCCAATTAACTCTTAATTGAGATGGGTGCGCACTTACTAATGACAAATCCATTAATTGGCTCAAGGGGATAATAGAGATAGATTCCATCTTGATCATTCAATGTTCCCACAATCCTACTACAACATACCCAAGACACCGAGGTGTTGACCTATAGTTGGCCTCACTCATTGGTGACTCAAAGCAAATGAATAGATAAAAACTTGAGTTCATCAATGTCTCAGGATTGAGAGCCTATTGCTAGGGAATAATGAGAGCAGACCTTATTATTGAGACGGAATCCCATAAGGTGCTTCTCATGGTCCTTCAATACATCCAATGTACCAGCACATTGATCCAGAATCTTCTATTCTGATGATCGAGACAAATCACACTATCTCATAGTGATCAAAGTGGTGCAACCTTATCAGATGAGATGCCCAGTCTCATCACTGGTTGTGAAGATATTTTAAGCATAAGATTTGTGACATATATCTCCCGTGTGTGGATCTCATCCATACACATATATCACATCTAATATACTAATGGGACCCGGTTCAACTCATGAACCATTATGTCGTATGTATTGGTCATGTGCATAAAGTAATAAAACAACATTCATCTCATGAAAGAAAAGCATGATTTTATTGAAAAATAAAGAAATTAATCAACTTATGACATCAACTGATGGATTGAGTCCATACAGTCTAACAACAACCTGTTTACCGACTGGTGTAGTGACAGTCAAAATATAATCCAATTCTGCATGCGGTGCATCAATCTTCTTTGCAAATAAGGGAGATAGAAAGGAGTGTGTGGATCCTGGATCAAATAAGATCTGTGCTTCTACTCCACAAACAAGAAGTTTACCTTCTATGATGTCACTTGCTACTTCAGCGTCAGCACGGTTGATATTATATGCGTGTCTCTGCTGGTTTGGCCTATTCTGCTGCTGATTCTGCCTCCCTTGATTGTTCTTGTTCTGAGGTGGACGAGCATTCTGATTCTGTACTTGTCTGCCTTGTTGCTGCTGTTGCTGTGGTGGCCTCACTTGATTCTGAACTGGTGCTACCTGATTCTGTGGTGCTGCCTGCCTCTGCTGCTGATATCTGTTGCCCTGATTCTGAAGCCTTGGGCAATCCTTGATTGCATGGTCCAAAGCTCCACATTTGAAGCAAGCACCCGTTGCCTTGCGTCATCCATGGGTTGGGTGATTCTTGCCACAATGATTGCAACCACTTTGCCTAACTTGGTTCTGTTCTTGTCTTGGCTTCTTGCCACTTTGTTGCCTTTGGTTATGCTGCTGGTATTGTTGCTTCCTATCCTGAATGATCTCATTGTTTAATTCTTCAAATTTATACGCCCGCTTAACCGCTTCATCAAAGGTGGCTGGTGGAATCACTCCCGTAACATCCCTCTTGAGAATGGGATTTAACCATTCCAAAAATTTGGTGATCTTCTTATGCTCCGTATCAATTAACTCGGTAGCATAGCGAGCAAGCCTCTCAAATTTGGTAACATACTGTAGAACTGTCATGTTTCCTTGTTTCAGCTGTTGAAATTCCACTGCCTTCTGCCTCTTGCCATGAGAAGGGACATACTTGTCGGTAAAGTGTGTCTTGAAGGTTGTCCAAGTTACCTCATCTGCCATGACCTGGTATGGTTCTTTAACTGTCTGCCACCAAGAGTCAGCAAGCCCATAGAACAGTGAAGCTGTGAGGTTCACCCTCTCCCTGCCCATGCAAGTAAAAACATCAAAAATCTTCGCGGTGTTCGTGAGTCAATCATCTGCAGTTAAAGGGTCCTCTTGGCCTGAGAACTCCTTGGGTCCCCTCTTTCGGAATCTCTCGAAGAGAGCATTAGGGTCATCAACCCTATTGTTGATTATAAAATTCGGGCAGGTTGGTGGCATAGGTGGAACTTGTTGCCTATTCTGTAAGACTTCCAAGAGTTGTCTCTAAACTTGTGCCATCTCTTCATCTTTCTTTGCCATTTGTTCTTGAAATTTTGCTTGTGTTTCATTAGCTTGTTTCTGTTGGTCTAACATGGCTTGCATTAGTGCTTGGAATTGGGTAGCGGTATGATTCTCAGATGGATCTGTCCCGTTGTGATTACTACACGAAGCATTGTGACTTGGAGCTTTTCTTGGAGGCATGATGCTGCAAAATAATTTGTTAGCACATAACTGAGCACAATTGGGTTTGTCAACTTGGTTTCGAGAAAAACGTCCTAGCGAACCCACGAATCCTCGCCACGACCCTAAGATTTCTAGTTTTTTTAAGTGCCTGAAACAAGTCCCGCTCTGATACCAGTCCTGTCGCGACCCCGGACCGAGACCTGGGCCCGCGACGCAACAATTGTTGTCATCGCATTAATAAAATATACCGCCTGTTTTCCCACAGGTCGACCTCACACGAATAAGTATGCGGAAGCGTGTAGCAAAACGAATCACACAATTCTTAACAACAAGATGCAAGAGAAATTATAATATCGAGATTTAGTATCAAAAGAGAATGTCAACAAAGCATTCCTACCATGATTTAAAGTTTCATAGTTAGACAAAAGTATATTAGTTCCAATTACATATCCATGAGAGGCCAACAGAGGCCAATACAACAAAATGAAATCCCAAAAGACATCCCAAACTAGATGAATGAGAATCAAGATCCCGCTCGGCGCCTAGATGACGTCGTCGGGCTGCCACTCATGTGCTGGAGGTGGCTCAACAGCCTCCTCCGGGCACTCCTCGTTAAACGTGATACCTCCTGCACCTGAACATCAAAATAAAATGCATCAAACACGACGGCTTGGCAAATAAACAATTTAGGCATGAATATGTAGAATAATGCTAAAACAGTTCAAGATTAAAGTACACGTTCACGTTTACGAAACTAGCATGAATAATTATAATATCATGAAAAGATAAATCCACATTGAGCTCATCCTTTCTCTATCACGAAAAGTGACAAGTGCAAGCACGCACGAAACACAACACGCAAGACACGATCCAACGCTACACAAGGTAAACGGGGAGGCCGGCCGCGGAACCGGAAAGACACGCACGATGTGTAATATAATACACTACTAGTCTGCAGACAGTCCATATGTTTAAGGACCCCCAGGTAGTGGATCAAGCTAAAAGGGCAGTCCAAGCTCAGTGGTATTCACTTATATCATGAATGCATAAAACACGGCGAAACACATTCGAGAACATGACAAAACAAGAGGGAAATCATTTATGAAACACGACACGACAAGACTAGCAAAATAGCGTAGTATAAATGCTTAACGAATTTAAGAGATGATTCCCATTTTGATTCTTGAAACATGTCTTAAATACGAGCTTATACTTGAAATCCAAACGAAAACATGATGATGCATGAAACATCAAAACAAGAGTGCAAACATAAGTCTATCAAGCGTAGGCTAAGACTATTCATTGACCTTAGTGAACTTGAAACCTAAATTTTAGAATTTACATAGTTTGATGTCCCTGAAGGTAAGGTACATTTTGGAGTTCCAATTTACACAACGTCAATTAAAAGTCTAAAGCATAGTCTAGTTTTCAATTCCCAAGAAAATCAGAAAAGGATTGAAAATCCAAAGCTGTGAGTATCAGGTTCGCTCGAGCGGTCATACCATCGCTCGAGCGGACCCCAGACAGAAGTTTGTTCGCACGAACCAACCCAATGGTTCGCGGCGAGCGGACAGGTTTCTGTCCGAAACCCTTCAAACAAAGGAATGTTCGCTCGAGCGCACCCTATGGTCGCTCGAGGGAACATGCTTCTGCCTGAACGCGACTGAGTGCAGAAACCACACTTTTCTCCCTTCTTCACTACCAGATTTGAACCACCTGCACTCCCTAAGCCTACATGCTTTCCAATGGATGATTTTCACACCAATGTCCACTCACATTTCAATCAAAACCTCAAAATCATTAAACCATTCATATTCAAATCATGTATTTTATAACTTGTAAAGCATTCAATTTAAATACAAGCATCCATTTAAGACAAAACTCCTAGAGTAGATGGAGTGATTAGTAACCATGCTTGTAAGGATTAAGCAATCTAACAGAGATTAGTAACAAGAAGGGAATGATAAGTTTGATGATAAAACACCATTTCTCAAGGAAAAATGTCCAAAACTCACAATGCACTATGAAAGACTAAAAGGTTTACTTGCTCTAGTCCAATGTCAAGCAAAAACTCCACAAAGACTCAACCCAAGGGAAGATCCACGAAATCTACACAAAACGCCCAAAATAGAACACACAAAATCATCATTTTGGTCACTACAAACCCCCATTTCGAAAATGGGTTTGAAAACATGGAAAACAAGCTCTAAATGAGCTAAATGAACATCAAATGAAAGAATGAAGAGGAGCCCTAACCTTGTGCTAGCTGAACGAGAAGAATAGGGCTTGAAGATGATGAATAGTGCAAGGGATTGGCTCCAAAAACGTCCCCAAAGGAGCTTGAGAAGAGAGGAAGAGAATGGCGGAGTCGGATCGAGGATTGACGCCTTCTAGAAGGAAGATTCAAGGTAGAAAGATCAAAGGGGAAGTCTTCTTCTCTTCTTCACTCTAGGTCAAGAAAGTTGCAGGAATTTGGAAATGGGCAATGAAGGAGAGAGAGAGAGAGCTTATATAGTGTCTGGAAGTGGGTCCCAAAGCAGTTGAACTTGAAACGCTTAAAACATGGTCTTGTGGACCCCGGATGAAGTCGACGAAGAAGAACAAAACGATCGTCGACAAATCTAGTTTTGAAAAAGTATACTTTTGACATAGTTTCACTACTTCGAAAATTATGCCCAGATTTAGCATGAATAGTCAGATTTACCCTTTTGGGCCAAAACTTGAGTTTCTGAGCCTCAAATACGTGCAGGCTAAAAATGAAAGTTGTCACAAATAATAAAACCATTCAAGAGAAATAAAAATCTCGATCAAACAAAAGATCTAGAACGAAAACTTACTCTTACACGTGTACTCAGGGCATCCCTGAGCGTGTCTGACTCATACTAAACGTCCTCAAAATTCCCAAAGCTATAATCCAGACAAAGTCTAATCACATACTAACACAGCTAGTACTAAAAACTCACTTAAGACTAAACTCTTACTTAATTAGTACTAATCGAGTTCGTCTGGGTCGGGGTCTAACATTGTCGCTCACTTAACTATCACTTAGGTGATCATTACTCTCTAATGAATTGTCCTCATCAATGTCCTGATTTTGACTTTATTTGTTGTGTAATTACTTGAATTGCAAATGGAAAGAGAAGATTAAGAAACAAGGTGGACGCATGAATAGATAGAATCACGAATTAGTTGACATAAATCAAACCAACCACCTTATAGATGTGATAAGGTTTTGATGGTGATAATGATTCAGTGAATTGATTAGAGATGTGTCAACAATAAGAGATAATTCTTCATGCTTTTTATTGCAAAAGGGTTGTAGAATGAATTGCGCTAGTTGAAGCAACAACTAAAATTGTCAACATAGTGGAAAGATTATTGCCACGCGTGTTGTTTTTGTTTATTGGGTTATTTGAAACATTATCATGTAATGAAAAGAAAAATTAAAAAAATCAGTTTATCTGAAAACAATTTCTCCACATATAATCACATGTGTCTAAATAATTATTTTATATATCATTAAAAAATTAGTTAAAATAGTTTTAAAATCTTCAACCAAACATTTATGAGTTTGGATTTTAATTTATCATATCAAGAGAAGTTGGTATAGACTCCTGGTGGTTCTCTATCTTCTATTTTTAGTACCAAACTCTCTCTCTCTCTCCCTCTCTCTCTCTCTCTCTCTCTCTCTCTCTCTCTCTCTCTCTCAAGTTGTAGACTTGTAGGTGTAAGTTGTCGGTTTGAATGCAAGGTTTTAAGTACAAATAATAATGTGAATGTAATGGGCTTTTGATTTTATTTTATGTTTACTCTCTTGTTTTGAATTTGTTGACCATTGAGATTATTTATGTTATCTTTTGAATATGTATCTGCAATGGAAATTATTGCCGTTTAGTACAACTAACAAGGTCCCTTAGAAAGATGAAATAATAAATGAACAATGGATGATTATAGTAAATGTCTTTAATGTAGCCTACTTTATGTAAATGTGTTATTTACTCCAGATTTTATGAAAGCTACCAATGGCCGAAATACCCGCGGTTGTCCTCGGTTTACTAAGGGGCATGTCTCACTTTGCATTGAATTCCAGGTACTTATTGTGAAGTGGGGGAAGATTTTCACCCACGAGCAGATAATACACTGCACTTACGTGGTCGCACTAAAGCCTCCTCAGATGCATTTATGGAAAGGTTTCTTTACGTCTAAGGATCATGCAAAAATCAGTCTCATCAGACTATCCTTGCTATTGATTATAACATACGTAAAGTATAGTGGTCTCGTTTTTTGTTGGTTAGCTGTAGATTATTATATCAAAAGGAAAATATAAACATATAAGAGAGAAAAAGAAGAAAATAGAAAGGTTAGATGTGCATACAAGAGCAATATACCCTGGAAAAAAAGGAGCAAGTAGATTTCTCTCTTCCTCTCTCACTAGAAATTGTTCTCCCAGAGAAATGTAGTGCAAGTGAAGTCCGGAATTGTGGGGCCCACTTGGGCCCACCTTTCTTCATTGCAACCCTTTGATCATACTCTTTTCATCTCATGATCCGGCATAAGGCCCAATATTACATTTATTGAACATTCACTTACTATTGGATTGAATCTCAAAAAAATCTCCATTGAAAATGTTATTCAACTCTAGGCTATTAAATCAAGGGCTATGATAATCCGGTTGGCTTGATTTCTGGTTCCCGCTTTTCCATAAATAGACCTTTTCATCTGCCTTCCTCTTATTGATAAACTTACATCGAGGTAAGGCCGCACAGTAAGATGAAATGTATATATGTAAGCTATATGCAATCTGCTCGTAGGGTTTGCATCTCTGAGCACTCCTAACTTTTTCAAAGCATCCGCTATAATTCAACGGAACAATTAGTAATGTTAAATAGAATAAACTTGGGTCCGGCACGTGCCAGTTCATTGGGGATAAGTCTCTAACCACGCCTAACTTTGCCAAAGTATCTGCTTCTACTAAGACTCAACCCAACGATTAGTAAAGCTCAATAGAATAAACTTAGGTACCGTACGTGCTAGATATTGTGGGGGCGGGTGGACTAGTCAAAGGTAAGTTATTTTCTGTAAAGTGTATGTACATGCAGGTAGGGATGTCAAACGGGCCGGGCTGGAGCGGGCCGGGCCGGGCTGGAGCGAGCTGGGCCGGGCCGTGCCGGGCCAGCGGGCCAGGCGGGCCTGCACTTTTTTTTTTTTTTCAGTATTAAGAAAAAAAAAAGAATAAAGCAAAAACTAACATGTCTTTCAAGAAGTGAAGTGAAAAGTTGGCAAATGGTTGTGTAATTACTTTATTTGTCTTTTAGAAAGTAAAATGTTTAGGTTCTGATAAAGTAAAAGTAAACTTTTTTATTACTAAAACTTTGTTTTTCCATTTGTTGTGAACAATCAAACATAGTTCACTAAAAAAATTCGGGTGATTGAAATTATTTAACTATAGATTTTTAATACTTCGTGATGCTCTACAATAAGGCTTTAAAATGATTTTATGAGCTCAACACTATAAATTCATCAGTGATTGTAACAAAAAATAAAAATAAAAATCATTAGTGGAACTATTTATTTATAATTACCATCCTTTATGTTTGTTCGTATATAATACATAGAAATTGAGTTCATATAGAAAGAGTCAAAGACACAGTTAGTGTAAGAGAGAACCATTTGGATTTTAACTGGCATTATAGCCACTGTATTTTTAATAATGAAACAGTTAAAAATTAATGGATTTTCTTTACAGTGGCTAATGAATTATCAAATAAGTAAAAAATTTTAACATCACACAATCACGAAGAATGACAAAGATATTTAAGTGGTTCGGTCAAACTCGACCTACTCCACTGAGAAGAGAGAACCATTTGGATCTTAACTTCTTGAAGGTTTCTAAATAGGATTACCTTCAAAACCTTACAAACTTTTTAGAAAATAAAAATAAGAAAGAATGAAAAACTTATAAATTTAAAAATTACAATGAAGGAACAAGTAAAAAATCAGATGTATAGTCCACTAATGTATTCTGCTGGATCATAATCTTCCATTGATGTCAACTCTTGCTTTCTCTTATCTGCTAAATACCAGTCCCGTAGGCAAACACAACATTCCACCGTTTCTTCAGTAAGATTGGTTCTTTTGTCGTCCACCACACGTCCACCTGCACTAAAAGCCTATTCTGATGCTACAGAAGACATTGGAATAGTCAATAGATCACGGGCCATGGCGGCCAACACGGGATAAATGCTTTCTTGTTGCTTCCACCAAGCTAAAAGATCAAAACTAGATGCATCTTGCACCTGTATTACACCGATGTCAAGATACGATGATAACTCCGTCACAGTGTTACTTGAGCTTGAGCTGGATGTCATGCCCGTAGACAGGGAAGAATACCACACATCCCACTCACCAACACCTGTTTGCTGGACTTCTGAATGGCCTATACTAAGCCCAGTTGTACCCATTTGCTCACAATAAAATTGAAAAAGTGCTTGTAAATTTGCCCTAATATTTGAAAAAACATTTAAATCTATATAATTCATGTTTTTATTTATTCCATCAATAAAAAATTGTACACCATTAATTTTAACCTAGGATCAAATACGGCAGCTAAAGAAAATGTCATTGGAGCCTCTTTCTAATATTTATTAAATTTTTCTTCCATGTTTTTAATATTGCTACTCAGTAAAAAATGATCTCTAAATCTACTGAATTGTAAAGTAATTTTAAAAAGCTTCATTAAAACTTCATTAGATGTGGGATAATATATCCCAGAAAAAAATAATGTTGAAGTATAAAAAGCTTCTAATAAATCTCTTATTTGAGCACATAACTCCCAATGTTCATCACTAATCATCAAATGTTGAGCATGAAAAGCACAAAATTCATTCAAAACAGTTCTCCGATCAAGTGCCTTGTTTAACAAATCATACATAGAATTCCATCTATGTTCTACCTCCTTAGGCAATTTAATAGCTGATACGCCTTGCCTCGCACATATTCCAGCATACAATTGTCTTCTCTGTGCGGAGGTGAAAATAAATCTATCAATGTCTTTAATAGCATCTGTGTAACTTACAATATGCTTTAAACCGACCTTTACAATGAGATTTAAGATGTGACATACACATCTATTTTGAAAGATAGA
Organism: Umbellularia californica; assembly: GCA_028538565.1. Lineage (NCBI taxonomy): Eukaryota > Viridiplantae > Streptophyta > Magnoliopsida > Laurales > Lauraceae > Umbellularia > Umbellularia californica. The sequence goes on from JAPQWN010000004.1 coordinate 34,484,801, forward strand.
GCTATCTATTAGAGTTGCAAGTGGCATCTGCATTCTCATTAATTCAATAGCCACTGTATTATTACTGGCATTATCTAAAGTTATAGATAAAATTTTTTCTTTAATATTATATTCATCTAGTTTTTCCAAAATAAATGTACTTATTCTAGTGTCATTGTGTGGCCATTCAAGACTGCTAAAACTAATTATACGTTTATTAATAATTCATTTTGAATCTATATTATGTGCAGTAAGACAAAGATAACTGTCACCCCCTTTAGATGTCCACATGTCTGTGGTTAGGGCTATTCTACCAGGAATTTCTGCAAGGTAATTTTTTATATTTGTTTTCTCTTCCTGCCAGAGTCTAATAGCATCATTTCTGGCTGTATTTCTTGAAATACTGTGAAATTGTGGTTGACAGTATTTCTGGACCCATTCTTCAAAAAACTCATTTTCAACAAAACAAAATGGTAATTCGGATAACACAATCATTTTAACAAGATTTTGTCTACAACTTTGTGCATTAAAAGAAAAAAGACCCAAACTGCTACTACTGCTACCACCACCAGTACTAGAAATTTGGGTCTGTGATCCAAGCCTTCCTGTCCCTGCATCCGTTGCCTTTTTAATGCCTAGACATAATAGACGCATATGCCTTGCCAAATGGCCGGTACCCATTTTTGAATGGGCACCATAAATCTTACTACAAAATTTGCATTTTGCCTTTTCAACTGTTTTTCCATTTTCAACAACCTCAAACCTTGTAAATGCCACCCAAACTGGTGAAGTTCTATTCCTCTTGGTTGGTTTACGGGAACTCTGAGGAAAGGAGGGTGGTAAATCACCTACTTCATCTTGTAATTCAATAAAATTTTCTTCTTCCCCTAAATTAACTGAAGATGATTCTGTCGGAAATCTTCCAGCCATATTTCAAAATATAAAATTTATAAGTAATAACAGTAATAGGCTCTAATAGCCTTCTTTTGTGATAATTAATATAAGAAAGGGGAGAAAATGAGAGTTAATACAATATAATATAAACTTATATATATGGAATCTCAAATTTAAATAATATAAATACCTCTAAATCTTTGAAGGCCCCTTTAATCTTGTCTCTTGATGACTTGATCTTTGGCCCTCCAAAAACTTCTTAGAGAGAGTGAAAGAGTTGAATGCTTTGAGAGAGAGCTAGAGAATGTATAAAGAGAATGAGAGAGTTGTGTAAATTGGTGAGGAATGAGAATGGGAGGGTTAGTGTATTTATAGACTTTGTAAAATAAAAAATGACACAAAATACCCCTTATATGACCGTTTTATAGCTGTTCGGGGGGGGGGGGGGGGGGGGGGGTGAGGGTAAAAAGGACTTTTTTTTCAAAAAATGAGCTTAGGGTCGTTGGGCGGGCCTGGCGGGCCTGCCGTTGGGCGGGCTGGCGGGCCGACCCCAGCGGGCCGGGCGGGCTGCAGCCCCAGCCCACGTTCCTGGCGGGCCTGGTGGGCCCGGGCCGAACGGGCCAGCGTGCCCAGCCACCTAGGCTCGGCCCGGCCCATGTGCGGGCCGGGCTACGGGCCGGTCCGGCCCGGCCCATTTGACATCCCTACATGCAGGCCCATGGAACTGAGCTGTACCATGCAGTACACTCGTAGAGTTGTAAAGTGGGTTTTAAAGAACAAAAAATCTACTTGTCCCCGGGGTCTTGTCCTGGGACTGGCCATGGGAGGGGCATTTTGGTCATTTGGTACAAGTAGCATGGCTCTTTAAAGAAAGAATATTGCCAAGGTGAAGAGTGTTGGCTTGGTAACCATTTCCTACAAAATAAAAGCATCTGTGAGAGAATTTGTGGATCCTCGTCCCTAAAAATGGATAGAATCTCTAAGAATTCATTGCTGACCAAACAACCCTAATGGATTAAATGGTTGGTATTGTGCTTTACTAATGGTATATGCATGAGGTTGGTATTGTGCTTTACTAATGGATTAAAGGGTGCGTTGTTACTTAATTAATGAGAATTAAAGGATGTGTTATTAAATAGGTGTCTATAAGATATCTCCACTACCAAACCAAGGATTAGTTGACGGGGTTTCTGTTGGATATTAGGTAGGGTATGACTGTATGAGTAAGCCTAGACAATCCAGGTCTATAATTGTTGGGCCATAGCTTAAAACCAGGGCTTTAACCAAATCATATAGTTTAATGGGGTGATTATGCTCTTAATAGTTTAACCTAACATCACATCATCATTTCTAAGACTATATAACTATTTAACCGGGATTGGCCTGAGCGTTATTTCTCTAAAGTAGAAACTCAAATTTGGTTTGACGAGTCTTCACGACCAACTGCAAGTCTTAAGCAACCCACCTATTATCCAAATTTTGCTCTGTTCATTCCAAAGATAACACATGATGGAAGAAGACCAAAGAATGGTTCATAAAGAGGGCATTGGAGGGGCATTCAACATGCTTTACATATGAGAGTGAGTTACCCAATTGGTTGGGAAACTGCTTCATCTAGGGACTAACCCTAATTATCCCGTGCGCAAGTGGGTGTCTATATTTCCTTGGTCAATGTCTCTTACCGTGCGAGTGAATACTATCTTTAAGGACGGAGTTTCTTATTGTGGGAGATATTATCTCCTACAGATAGGATTTCCGGTGGGTTCCAGCCCTCTTGGCTGGGTAAAACAAAGGGGTAAAAATGGTTAGCGTTTTATATCACAAAGAAATGGCTGCCTATTCTAAAGATAATCAGATGAATGGATAGGAGCATCAATAGGAACCATCTAAAAGGGTCCAACAAAAGAGACTATCATATAGGGACTGATGGGCCCCAGCCTCCCTGGCTGGGTTAATAATAAAAAAAAGGGGACTGAAGGAGAATTTTTCCATGTTGAGTAAAATTACTGTCATCAAGTGTGATGATGCAGAAAATGACTTCGCACACCACCGGTCACTTAATAGGTAATAAATGTGGTAATTAAGAGGAGAGAGAGATTTATAGTGGTTCGGTCAGTGTGACCTACGTCCACTTCAAGGGCAGAGCTCGCCGGATGTATTAATTCTCAAGTATTTTAGAGATTACAGACTTGGGATAGTGTGTAGAAGAGAGAATTTTGCTTGCCCCTCAAGTACCGAGAGGCTCTTTAATTTATAGTCTTCCCCTAACAGATGGGGACGACTTTACAGCGCCGTTCACGAGGAGCCTTTGAGGTGTCCTCGACTGGCGAGGCAGTTGGGGTATTCTCCGCAGGACTTGGTAAAAGCGGGACGTGGCTTGACTGTTTCCGAAGCGACCCTGACTGCTGTGACGTGGCCAGGCATCGTGGATTTGGGCTCGGACTCCATTGGACCAAACGGATCTCCATTAATCTAGGCTTTGGCTCATGACGAACTGGGCCACTTGGGCCTGACTCATCATTTGCCCCTCAATGCCCTGTGCTCAAAGAAACTTTGAAAGGGGGGCATTTTGAATATCCGGGCTTCTTTCCCATTCAAATAATTTTTTCCGCATTCCGCTCCTTGCCAGCATCTTGTTTTCCTCCGAGGCCCTGAGGAGTAGGATTTTTGGGAGAGTTCCTTTAGTGTGGGACTCCTCTATTTTTAGTTTGGGGCTTTTGAAACCCTAGGCTAAAATCCCTTTTTAAAGAAAAGAGACCATCCTCTGCAACCCATTCCTTCTTCAACTGTTTCCCTTCCCAGAGAAAGAAAACTTCCATCTTCACCTTTCTTACTTTGTCCATCCATCTTCTTTTACTGTAAGTATAAGACAAAGAACCCATTCACTTTTTCCCATTCCAAGAGATTTCAATGAAGCCAGCAAGTGGAGATAAATCCTCTCATGAGAAGAAGAAACTAAAGATGGATCTGTAACCTGCTAGAAATAATGCTCCAGGCATCACCCAACAGCGCACAAAGGACGGCACGACGGTGGCGGTCGGCGCGACCGCTACAGAGGGTGTCGGCGTAGCGCCAGTCGGCCTGGGCGACGGAAGGTCGGCGTCGACGGGCCCGGGCACCGTGCAGCGGGTGGCAGCGACGCCCGGCGCGGGCGGCATGGCAGCGCCCAGCCAGGGTGTCGGCAGCACGGCAGGCGGAGGCAGGGGCATCGACAGCATGGCAGCGCCTGGCCCGGGCGTCGGCAGCACGGCAGGCGGCGGCAGGGTGATTTGTGGCAGCGGCAGCGCGGTTGCTGGCGCGGTGGGCGCCGGTGCGGCAGGCGCGGCGAACGCCGGGATGTCCGCAGCAGGTCAGGCGGAAGTGGCGGGCCCGGGTACGGCTGGCGTCGATGCGACATGCCCGGGCGCGGGCGCCCGGAAGGGCGTGAGGAAGACCGCGACGCCCGGCGCGGGCGCCCAGGCGGGCATGAGGCCGGGCGTCCAGGCAATTGTGAGTGCTGCGGGGCCCACGGGCGGGGGCGCCCACAGAGGCTCCCAAGGGCACTGGCGCCCAGGCAGGCTTGAGGTCAACGTGTTCGGCGGCGGCAGCGTCGGGAGGAGGCATGACCGCTGCAGCACGGGCAGGTGAGGCTGGCACCGGTGTGGCGAGCTCGGGTACTGGTACCAGCACTGTATCCAGTAGAATTTTGCGTCGTCGCAAAAAGTATCAAGGAAAAGTCGTTGTTGAGGATGCCGGATCGAAGGTGAGCACTATTTTCAGTTTACTCAAAACTGACGGTGACCTTTTAAGGATTGCTGTTTGTATTCCTCCTACCTACTGTGCCGCCGGGCCGAAACAGACGAGCCAGCATGTGATGATTCTTCTGGTGACGTTGTCATCTATGAGGAGATGATCGAGGCCGGGTTAAGGTTTCCAATATCCTCCCCCATTTGCCGTGTTCTTCACTATTTTTCCTTAACTCCGGGGCGATTAGCACCCAACGGATGGAGAGTTCTGCTCGGCTTCCTTGCACTGTGGAGGAGAGTACATCAAGAGGACGCTTCTCCTCTCGAGTTTCATGCTGCCTACAGTTTGATCGAGTCCCCAGCCCCTAACAGGGGATGGTACTATTTTACCCCTAGGGGCGGCAAGCTGCTCACGGGATTGCATTCCAATTGCCACGATTGAAAATCTCGCTTCTTCTTCATCAGTGGAGAGTGGGTTGCTGAGTCAGATCGACCTTTGGTACCCACACAATGGATTGACGCCAAGAGACTCAGTACGTTTTCTGATTGCTTTATTTCTTATTGCTTTCTTTTTTTTTATTTATGCATGTGCTCACTGTCCTGTCCCTTTGCAGATCCTCCCGTACTCTCCACGGAGCACGAGCGCAAGCTGCAAGCGGTGAGAGATCACCCTGACAAGGACTTGGGAGTTCTCCTCCGGACTCTTCGTCTTTGGGTAGGACTGGCGGACTCCTTCCGGGATCGACTTCAAAAAGAAAAGGTAAGTCATTTCAACTTTAGCAATGTTTTGTGTGTTTTACCTAATATTCCGTACCCAAATCACACTTTTGTTTCTGCAGCTGTAAACAGAAAGGCGATTGAGGCCCGTCTGTCTGGTAGGAGTACCCCTCCCTTGAAGGTGGCGAGGATAGACGACGCCTCTCTAGGGACCTCTCCACCAGTAACTCGTGCGGGGCCTCGGGTGTGTCTCCCTCGGGTGGCCTCGCCTGTGGTGTCTCTCCAGGCAGCGACCTCCTCAGCTAAGACCGCTGCTCCGCAGTCTTCCTCTCAGGCTACACGTTCTGCCCCTCACTTGTGTCCTCCGTGCGCGGGTACTTCCAAAGGGGTATCGACTGGGGCTGATCCCATGCTGGGCAACCCGCGGGCGATTCGGGAGAGGCTAGGGAGATTTGTGTTGCCACCCGAGGTTTCTCAGGTTAATGCCTTGGGCACTGAGGGGGTTGTCAACACGTTCTTGGAAGGTCTGGCTCAGGTAAAGGTTTACTGTTTCCCTTTTCTCCAGACTTTCATCTTTTTTGTTTTATGTACTGTCTCATTTCCTTTGTCCCTTATCTTTTCAGGCCTCCACTGCATCTGTCTGCTTGTTGTCAAGGGCCCAATCTTACATGCAGGTGAAACGGGAGAATGAGATTGTTCAAAAGGAGCTATCCACTGCTAAAGGAAAGATTACCGCTATGGAAGCTGCTAGTGAGGCTTCCGAGGTTGATCTTATGGCGGCCCGCGAGAGGGCGACCAATCTTGATACTAAGCTCTCAGCAGCCCGTGAGAGGGCGGCCAAGGTTGATACTGAGCTCTCAGCAGCCCACGAAAGGGCGGCCAAGGCAAGGGCTGAGCTTGTGAAGGCCCGTGAGAGGGCTTCGCTCAGTGAGGCAGAGCTTGCAGAGACCCGTGAGAGGGTGCTGCTCAGAGAGGCTGCTGTGGAGACAGAGATGAAGGCGGCACACAAGAGGGTTTCTCAGGCTGAGGAGGACCTAGAGAATGGCCTCGCTGATGCCTTCATCGACGGGTATGATGAGCTCCGAGGAAATATTGCTGCTGCTTTCCCGGACATTGATCTCTCAGGCTTCTTGCCGACTGAGGCGCCTGATGACGATGGCAGTGGCAGCTTTGATGATGCCGAGGAGGATGAGGATGAAGAAGACGATGAGGAGGGGGATGAGAGTGATTAGAGGATAGGGACTTTTGCTTTGCTTTTTTTTTTTAAGAAAGGCAATCTGTAGCCTGACTTTTGTACAGGCTTTAAGCCTAACTTTTGGGTATGCAAGGATCTTTTTATCATAAAATGCTTTTATTCATCCATTGCTTGAAACAACATTGACAAAGTAAAAATATCACATTGAGCCCCAAACCCTCATACACTTACTCTCATAGAATGTCACTGGTTGTACCTCTTCAAATGTTCTGCGTTCCACGGATGAGGTAAGGCCTTTCCATCAGAATTCTGGATCCTGTAGGTGCCTGGTCTCACTACTTCTGTGACGAGGTAGGGCCCTTCCCAGTTTGGTCCCAGCTTTCCTTCGCGAGAGTCCTTTGTAGCGAGGATCACCTTTTTGAGGACTAAGTCACCCGGTTGGAAGGAACGAGGCTTTACCCTCGAGTTGTAGTACCTCGCCATATGTCACTTGTACTCCGCGTTGCGGACCACAGCCATCTCCCTTGCCTCCTCTACTAAGTCGAGGTTGAGGCGAAGTCCTTCCTCGTTGGTGACGGAGTCGTGGTGGTGGACTCTTAGGGAATGGACTCCTATCTCAACAGGGATGACTGCCTCAGTCCCATAAGAGAGGGAGAAAGGAGTTTCCCCGGTAGGAGTTCTTGGCGTAGTTCGATAGGCCCATAACACTCCTGGGAGTTCATCAACCCAAAGACCCTTCGCTCTTTCGAGCCTTGTCTTTAAATTACGGAGAATTGTTCTCACCATGACTTCTGCCTGCCCATTCACCTGTGGGTGTACCGGGCTGGAATGAGGCTGCTTTATTTGAAGGTCGGAGCAGAAAGAATTAAAGAGCTTATTATCGAACTGCTTGGTATTGTCACTAACAATGGTGTCATGTATCCCGAAGCGGCAGACTAGGTTTTTCCAGACAAAGTCCTTTACATTCGAGTCTGTTATTTTTGCTAGGGGTTCTGCCTCCGCCCATTTTGTGAAATAGTCGATGGCGACGACCACAAACTTGCACTGTCCTTTGCTCAAAGGAAGGGGGCCCAGGATGTCAATGCCCCATTTGGAAAAAGGCCATGGGCTCACAATGGTCGTCAGTTCCTCTGGTGGCTGCCTTGGCACAGTGGCGAAGCGCTGGCATTTGTCACACTTTTTGGCAAACTCCTTGGCGTCTTTTACCATGCTCGGCCAAAAATACCCTTGCCTAAGCGCTTTGTGGGCGAGGGAGCGTCCTCTAGAGTGATTCCCACAAATTCCTTCGTGAATCTCCCTAAGGGCGTAGTCAGCTTCTTCTGGTGAAAGGCAGCGTAGCAATGGTAAGCAGTAACCCTTCTTGTAACGTAGATGTTGTAAAAGGGTGAACTTAGAAGCTCTCATTCTAAGCTTCTTGGCCTCCAGGGGATCATCTGGTACTGTTTCTTCTTGGAGGTATGCCCTTATGGGGGTCATCCAGTTTGATTCAGCCGTTGTACAATTGATGTTTGCGGTGTCCACATCCAATTTACTTGGCTCAAACTGGTGCCCGATGAGCGTTGGCTTTGCAAATGAGGCCTCCAAGGATGAGGCGAGCATGGCGAGTGCGTCTGCAGCCATGCTATCCCCTCTTGGGAAATGATGGATCTGGAAGTATTGAAACTGCTGGACCAATTTCTTCACCATGCCAAGGTACTCCTGCATTTTTGTTTCTTTTGCTTCGAATTCTCCATTTACCTGGTTCACTATCAATTGAGAATCACTATAGGCCGTGAGGGATCGGGCGTCCATTTCTGCTGCCAATCTCAAGCAAGATAGGAGGGCCTCATATTCTGCTTCATTGTTTGTGGCAACAAAGTGCAGCTTCACTGCATATTTGATGGGTGTACCATCAGGGCTGATCAGAATGAGTCCCGCTCCGCCTCCTTCACTGGTTGCCGAGCCATCAACATACAACTTCCAAAGTGACAGTGAAAAAACTACTGGAGGTGTCTGGGCGCCCGGAGGGATCTGGGCGCCCATTGAGGATAGCAAGGCGCTAGGAGGGGTCTGGGCGTTTGGAGTGGTCTGGGCGCCCATTGAGGAAGTCTGGGCGCCCACTGCTGTCTGGGCGCCCACTACCTGGGCCTGGGCGCCCACTGCTGTCTGGGCGCCCAGGGTGGCCTAGGCGCCCGCTGCTGTCTGGGCGCCCTTCCGGGTGTCCTCGCCAGGTGTTAGGTTAACTTGTACTTTTGGGTTCGACGGCAGCAACGTGGTGGGTTCACTTTCTGCATATGTAAACTCAGCTACAAAATTTGCCAGCGCTTGTGCCTTGATGGATACCCTTGGTTGGTACTGGACATCAAAATCGCCTAGTTCCACTGCCCACTTGAGGAGTCTCCCGGATACATCCGGCTTTGCCAAGACTCTTTTCAAGGGCTGATTGGTGACGACCACGACAGTATGGCTCTGAAAATAGTGCCGTAGTCGCCTGGCAGTCGAGATGAGGGCAAGCGTAAGTTTTTCTAACCCCGAGTATCTGATCTCGGCTCCTCTGTACACTCTGCTGACATAATAGATGGGCCTTTGCACACCATCATGATTTCTGATCAGAACAGAGCTGACTGCTGAGGGGGAAGCAGAGAGGTACAAATATAACACCTCACCCGATGCAGCATGTGAAAGGAGAGGAAGTGCGGCCAAGTATGCTTTGAGCTTCTGGAAGGCCTCCTCAGCCTCAGGTCCCCATTCGAAAGCCTTTCGGAGAATTTTGAAGAAAGGCAAACACTTATCTGCAGACTTGGAGACGAATCTATTGAGTGCTGCAATTCTTCCATTGAGGCGCTGCACCTCCTTGGTGGAAGTGGGCAACTTCATGTCGAGTATAGCTTTGATTTTATCAGGGTTCGCCTCAATTCTCCTCTGGTTGACCATGAAGCCCAAGAACTTTCCCGATCCCACGCCAAAGGCCCATTTCTCAGGGTTCAGCTTCATGTGGTAGGCTCTGAGAACATTGAAAGTCTCTTGAAGATGGTCGATGTGATCTGCTGCAGCCAAGCTCTTCACCAGCATATCGTCCACATAGACCTCCATTGTTTGCCCAATCTGGGACTGGAACATTTTGTTTACCAGGCGCTGGTAAGTTGCACCTGCGTTTTTCAGCCCGAAGGGCATGACCCTGTAGCAGTAGTCCCTTTGGAGTGATGAACGACGTCCTTTCTTGGTCTGGGGGATGCATGTTGATCTGGTTGTATCCAGAATAGGCATCCAGGAAGGAGAGGAGTTCATGTCCTACTGTGGCGTCGATGAGGAGGTCAATCCGAGCCAGTGGATAGCTATCCTTTGGGCATGCTTTGTTAAGCTCAGTGAAGTCGAAGCAGAGGCGCCACTTCCCACTGGCTTTTGTCACCATTACCACATTCAATAGCCATTCGGGATATGCTACTTCTTTGACCGCTCCATTTTCTATCAGCTTCTTGACTTCTTTGTCCATTGCTTGGGCCCTTTCAGTGGAGGCGCCCCTTAGCTTTTGTCGAACAGGCTTGTGGCGAGGGTCGACATTGAGGCGATGAGTGGCGACTTCGGGATCAATCCCTTCAAGATCCGCATGTGACCATGCGAAAACGTCCATATTCATTCTCAGAAAATCTGTTAAATGGCAGACCAGATCTTCTGAAAGAGAAGAGCCAATGTACACTCTTCTGTCAGGATGTTCTTCATGTAAGGCCACCGGGGTAAGTTTTTCAACTGGTTCCCCTCTTTCTGTGGTGGCGTCATCCCTCGGGTCCAAGATTTCGACTTGTAACGCCTCCTGGGTCTTCTTGGTCTTCATTGAGGAGACGTAACATTCTCTTGCTGCAACCTGATCTCCCTTGATCTCCCCCACTCCATTCGGGGTTGGAAAGCGGAGGATGAGATGATAGGTGGAGAGGACGGCCCTTAATGCGTTAAGGGCAAGTCGTCCTAGTATGATGTTGTAAGCGGACGGGCAGTCTATCACCAGGAAGTTCACCATTGTAGTGGAGCTTCGGGGTGTTGCCCCGGCCATGACTGGCAATGTGATTGCCCCAAGGGGATACACCTTCTCTCCTGAGAACCCAATAAGGGGGGATTTTACAGATTGCAGTCTTTCCTGGCCCAACTTGAGCTGGTCATAAGCTTCTGCGAATAGGATATCCGCAGAGCTGCCGCTGTCCACCAAGATCCTACGCACCTGGAAATTGGCGACCGTCATGGTAAGCACCAGAGGGTCGTCATGGGGGTGCTGGACTCCTTCCAAATCCTTGTCTGAGAAGGATATGGCATCACTGGCGCCATGCCTGGGGGCCTTGGATGGGCGTGCTTCGTCAAGATGCCTTGCCCTTCTGGCGTGTGCCTTCATGGCAGAGAGTGACTCTGCTAATCCGCCTGAGATGGTTCGGATCTCCCCAATGGGCTGCTGGTCCTCCAGATTGTGAGGTGGTGGTGGTGCTTGCCCCCTACCAGCAACATACTGGCGCAGGTGACCACGTTGAATGAGATCCTCAATCTGCCTCTTGAGGTCATAGCAATCGTCGGTGTCATGACCATGGTCGCGATGGAAGCGACCGTATTTGGCCGGGTTTCTGCGGTTTGGAGGGGACTTCATCTTTCCAGGCCATTTTATGGCTGGGTCATCTTGTATCTGGAGCAAAATGTGCTCAACAGCGGCATTGAGGGGGGTGAATGCTTGTCGGTCTCTCTGCGGAGCAGGACCGAGTCGGTCTCTGACAGGTAACCTCTCTGTCCTGCTTCGCTTGTTGCTTGTCTCCTTTTTTTCGTCTCTGTCCCACTCCTTCCCCGTGTCCCCTGATCTGGAGGACTCACCTCGTCTAGCCCTGGTGATGTCTTCAGCATTTATATACTTTTGGGCCTTTGCTAGTAGCTCCTTCATGCTCTTTGGCGGGCGCTTCATCACTGAGAAGAAGAAACTCGATGAGCGAAGGCCTCCCAAGAAGGCTGTCATGGTCACTTTGTCATCGGGATCTTCGACCTGAAGTACCTCCTCGTTAAAACGAGTGAGGTAGCTCCTGAGGCTCTCATTTTTGTCCTGCTTTATGCTTGTGTGTGGCGGGCTTCTGGTGGCGGTGCCCTCCGATGAAGTGTGACACAAAGGATTTGCTCAACTCCCCAAAGGTGGCGATGGAGGCTGGGGCTAGATTGGCAAACCACTGTCGGGCGGAACCTTTTAGGGTAGTTGGGAATGCCCTGCACATAACCTCGTCAGGGATATTATGCAGCTGCATTATGGTTTTGTATGTCTCCAGGTGGTCCAATGGATCCTTCGTCCCGTCGAAGGTCTCTATGGATGGCATTTTGAACTTCGGAGGAAGCGGGTAGTTCACCACGTCGGGCATGAACGGTGTATCCGTCCGCCCGACTAGGTAATCCACTGTTTGTGGTGCCTGTGCCTTCATGGCGTTAAAGACATCACCCAATTGATTCTGCATTTCCCTGATCTTCTCGTCTCAACGATTGGGGGCTCCTCGAGAATGATCATGGAAGTAGCTCTCCTCCATGTTTTGGTTTTCACTTTCCCCTTCTTGGAAACTAGGATCCTCCCCATTAGAAGTAGAGGGAGTAGGTGGGGGTCCTTCATGATGTACTCCCTCCGGAGGTGGAAGTCCTCCATAACCTGCTCCCCCTGGAGGTGGGAGTCCTCCAAACTGGGCTCCACCGGGAGGGGGAGGTCCTTCGTGATGTGTTCCCCTAGCCCCAAGTGTAACCCCAAATGGGGGGGCCAGAGGAAACCCTTGGGCGCCCCGAGGATGGGCGCCCAGGGGATTGGCGCCCGAAGGAAGAGCTCCCCGGCGTGGAGCCCTTGGGCGCCCAAGGCGCGGTGCTCCATGCGGTGTTCCTTCAAAGTGTGCTCCTCCCTGCCCTGCTGTGAGCATGAGCTGTAGGATCTGCTGGTTTTGGGTCACCAGCTGCTGCATGGTCTCCAACATCTATTGTGGAGTGGGAGCAGGGGCATTTGGGGCAGGATTAGTCGGTAGAGGATCATTCTCGCCTTCTCGAGAGGGATCATCCTTTGGTTGTCTTGCAGATCTTGTGGTGATCACCATAATTTTGAAAAAAAGGAGGATTCTAACATGAGAACTTTAGTCGTTTCCCACAGACGGCACCAAACTGATGATGCAGAAAATGACTTCGCACACCACCGGTCACTTAATAGGTAATAAATGTGGTAATTAAGAGGAGAGAGAGATTTATAGTGGTTCGGTCAGTGTGACCTACGTCCACTTCAAGGGCAGAGCTCGCCGGATGTATTAATTCTCAAGTATTTCAGAGATTACAAACTTGGGATAGTGTGTAGAAGAGAGAATTTTGCTTGCCCCTCAAGTACCGAGAGGCTCTTTAATTTATAATCTTCCCCTAACAGATGGGGACGACTTTACGGCGCCGTTCACGAGGAGCCTTTGAGGTGTCCTCGACTGGCGAGGCAGTTGGGGTATTTTCCGCGAGACTTGGTAAAAGCAGGACGTGGCTTGACTGCTTCCGAAGCGACCCTGACTGCTGTGACGTGGCCAGGCATCGTAGATTTGTGCTCGGACTCCATTGGACCAAACGGATCTCCATTAATCTAGGCTTTGGCTCATGACGGACTGGGCCACTTGGGCCTGACTCATCAATGTGCATTATTAATTTGATGAAGAGGCGGGCATCTATTATTATCTTTTATAAATGCCTAGCAAAGTGGTGAGCTTTTTCAAATGACAGTTGAGTATCGGATAAGGTGTAAAGTGGTGATCTCATAGAAATATAGGTCACTAAAAAGTGTGCTTCTCTTCCCACGGGGGTGGCTCTTTTCGGTCCTACCCCCTTGGTTGGGGTAAAAGGGAAAAGAAAATTCAAAATAATTACAAAACTTTTGGTTCCTTTTTTAAAACGTATGTGAAGATTTAAATATTTCAAAAAAAAAGTATAAAATTTTTCCACAACTCTCTCAATCAAGTCCTCTCCACAATTTTTTTGAGAAATGGCAAAATTACCCCTCCCTTATGAGATGTTTTTTTGTTTTTTTTTAACCTCTTTTTGTCCCCAAAATTGGTCATTTTGACTTTGATGATCATAAGAATTTATTGAAGCTAGTTCTTAGTCATTTAGAATCCTCTTTTCTAAACCTATTTTTTAGTCATCTAGAATCCTCACCAGATCATATTTATTAAAGAATTTTTTTTTAAGACAAACAGAAGTGTATTTTAATCATTTCTCAAAAAATTCTTATAGAGATGACTTGATTGAAAAAATTGTGGAAAATTTTATAATTTTTTGAAAATTCCAATTCAAATCTTCATGTACTTTTTTTAAAAATAAACCAAGAGTTTCATACCTTTTTTATTTTTTCCCAAAAAAGGTATAGTTCAAAAGAGGGTAGATCATTGGAGGCCATGAAAGTACCATATGAAAATCAAATTATCCAAACACTTTTACTTTTTATATTTTATTAGAACGCTTTTACTTTTTGTATTTTATGAAAATAAAAAATATATATTGCCAACACGCTTATAGTTGAGCGGTACTAGCACCCAGTTTTATACAGATGCCCAAGAATAGAACCCGGATCCCCAAGTTAAAAGTAGTCCAACATAGCAAATAATAATAATAATAATAATAATAAAATACATATTTAAAGGAGTAATACAGATGGCCAAATGCAGCCTAAGTAACCTTTGGTTTGCTTCCGAGATACGTGAGTTGTCCTTAATTCCTAAACATCTCTAGTGGAACACATTTAGGGATGGAACCATGATGGGACCCATCTAATGTTGACAACCAATTTTAGGGTCCATCTAGTGCTGGTAGTGTAGAGAGAAATATCAGTATGAACTGATTGATAATCATAACCATCTACTCAAAGAAACACCAGAAATTAATATGGTTATACATGTCTATGTAAGACAATGGTACTCTGGGACCTTTAATAGATGGCTTATGTAATCAAATCACGTTGATATTTTACCTGCATCTAATCCTCAGTTAGACTTTTCTATATATGAAGATTAGATTAACATCGACTCAAATATGAATGTTGCAGTCTGTTTTTAGCGAAATTTATACCTCCCAACTCATCCTTATTTTTTAGAAGTTTGGAGTATAAACTTATATGTATGCTATGGATTTATTTAATTTTATGATTTTAAAAGAAAGTCTTCTGACAATGTATTGGCCATAGCCAAAGCGGCGAAGCCTTCACACATCAATTAATGAAAAGGTACTTCACTGATATTAGTTTGTTAAGGCCCTTTTCACTTATAAAAAATAAACAAAGAAATAACCTGAAAATAAATGATGTCATAACCATTATATTTATATATTTTTATGATATATATAGAGGAATGTTCATGTGCAAAGAGAAAAGGCCACATAATTGTCCTTCACGATAGGGAGAGGAGGACAAACTTGACAGGGCCCACCTAGGGCTCCATTGATCATGGACCTTTGGGGGGTGGAGAGAGACATCTTAGATAGGCCCATATATCAAGTTTGGGGTCAAGCTCATGCCTCGAACTCCTCCATCTGTGGCCCACAAATTTATTAAGTTTATATTAAAGAAGAAGTTTGGCCTTGATCCAACGGCCCAATCCATTTGGATAGGTGAAAAGTTGATGGATCCAAAGTAATTCAGGGGGTCTCAAATGTGTGGATAGTTTAGATGGATCATAAAGTCAACCCTACTATGTTGCCCCTCATCGTATTATGGTGAGGGTAGACGCGCATGAATATTTCCCATATATTATCAAAATACTCATAATCAGGTACCGGAGGCCTAAGCCCAAACCCCGACCAACCAAAATCCAAATCGGCCTTAAATATGTAGCCCTGAACCTGATCCGAACCCAAACAAACCCAGCCAAAAATGCATTCAGCATGGCATGTAGGCTCAGGTTGGCCCCGCCCAGTTACATTCTTCTAAGCGTTGAATGATGGCATACTATTAAAGCCTTCGGTACTTGAGGAGAAAGTACCCATTAATGTCATTCCTATTAAAAATTTACTTTGGGGACTGGGTCTTTTTAAATTTATAAATGTAATCAAAACTGCACTTAAATGTTAGAGCTGAGAAAATAAATGATATATCAATTTGCCACCACCCTTCATGAATCGAAATAAAACGTATTGAATATTCCATGTTAATGTTATGTGTATGTTTATGGTCATGCATTTAACAGCTGCTGCTGCTGAACAGTTCATACTGCTTGGTCTCAATTCAAAGGAGAGCTTTGAGCACATTAGGGAGGGAGGGATATTAATGGAAAAAGGTTAGAGTACTATGTTTGAAAGGCTTTCATCAATGAAGCTCTCTCTCTCTCTCTCCCCACATAAATCATGGTTCACCCAGTTCTGACCTATAACATCTTGATCAGAATTTGGGTTCCACATAAATCATGGTTCACCCAGTTCTGACCTATAACATTTTGATCAGAATTTGGGTTCGACGACCTTGTTTTTAGACCCCAATACAAATGTGTCAAGTCTTTACCAACCATCCCCTTTTTTGACCCAATACCTTAATGGGTCTTTCCTTCACCGATTGGCCTGGTGCACCTGCTCATTTAAGACAAAAGACCCGATAAAAAAAATTGTGCCCGATAGTTAAATGGAGTGGACTCGGATATATATATTCAGCAAAGCCCGGCCAACGTTCCAACTTAGTGTCATCAAAGCTCATTAACAAGTGCATGCAGTAATATCAGCTGACGAGAGTTCAGCACAAAAAGGTCTCAAATAAGTGAATCAGATATCAGGGAAGCTTATGGGTAAGTGTGCAATGCAAGAGGCATAAATGGTGGTAGACAGATCAGGTGAGGCTTGATAGTGGCACTAGGAGGGGAATCTCACTTGAATGCCTTAAAAGCCCATACAATTAAATGGTACTCTATGTCCAACGACTGTCAAGCCCTGAGCTACTTTGGCTTCAGGCTTATGACACCATCCTTCATCCTTTCCTCAGTTTCTAGTGATAGAAAATTGGTGTTTTCTAGGGAAGAAATTCGGGGATCCAAACTAAAATTTGGATCATGCATGATCATCATCAAAGTCTTTTTTCAACTAAATTGTGATCGTTATATAAATCTTATTTTTTTTATGTCAATCTATCTCAAGTCAAATCTTTGGATAGAGTGCACTTTTTAAGATTTATCTTTACTACTTTCATTTATATCTTCTCAACCTACCTCTTTTTCTATAGGGCCATCAACACTCGATAAAGTTTTTTTTCTCAATGATATATATCATTGTTGGCCTGCGTTAGATACGTACAAACCATGTCAAACAAGTTTTTCTTAATCCATCACCCATTGATGCTACCCCAAGATGCTCTCAAATATGGTCATTTCTGATTCTATTTTTCCTACTTTTACTGTGTTTATCTCAACATTCTCATTTTTTTCTATTATAATATATTAAGCTAGGAGGTTTTGGCTTCAATTTTGACCGTCGGTTATAATTTTAACCGTCGGTTATGTAATTACTCATGCAACTATCCACTAATTTTTCCAACAAACCACTCATGTTTCAGTTGCTCCTATGTGACTATACCCTTTTTGCTCCAATTTTTCTATTTTTATTTTATCCAACTTGTCATATGAAAAGAAGTAATTGTTTTTTAATACGTGATTATTTATTTTACAGTGCAGGGAGATAACCGTGCTGAGCACATGTTACCAAGCTACTACTCATCTATGCATGTGCTGCTTCTTGATTGGACAATGTTGTGCTCCCTCCATATGTCATAATTGGTCTAATTGCTATTTGATTTGATAAAAAAAATTCGTTTAATCTTGTTATATGCACCGAATGGACCAATATTTAATTTTGTTATAAAGTCTCAATGAAGATTGAGTCCAAGTTTAATGCTATTGGTTTTGAACATGATGACCTATATGCTCAATGTTACAACAATACATTATGTATTTTTGTCATCATAAGTATATTTATTGTATTGTACAAGTATATACATGCTTGGGCTCAATTCTCAATGAAGTTTGAGTCCAAGTCTAAGAATATGGGTTTTGAACATTATGGCCTATATGCTCAATGTTACAACAATACATTAAATACATAAGGAGATGCTCTTGTGAGAGTTATTCTCACGGTACTTAGAGAGTAAGTGGTGGAGGCCATGACATTTAGGCGGTTGGAATTGGATATGGATGTGAGGGCCTCACCCTTACTCTCACAGTACCGTAACTCTCATAGGAGCATCCCCCATATGCGCATCTATCCCTCACCAAATTATGGTCAGTGACAACATATTAGGACCTACTTTATATTCCATCCTAACCATCTACAAACTTGGACTCCGTAAATTATAATAAATCAATTGAGTTTTCACTAATCCAAACGGATTGGATTGTGGGATGGAGGGTGAAGTTTTTCCTTTAATATAAAGTTGTTAGATTTGTTGGCTATGGATGAAGGGCTTAGAGACTTTGGATTGACCCGAAACTTGATATATGGGCCCATCCAACTTAATATATAAGCCCATCCAAGTTGACTCTTTCTATTCCCCTAAGTCCCATGATCAATGGGGCTGTAGGTGGGTCCTATCAAGTTTGTCCCTCGCCATATAGAGGACGGCTCCCCTAAGATGCAACTTAGGGGAGCATAAGCAAAAGCATGTGATTCCGACATGAGAAAAGACCCAAGTTGAAATTTTTGGGGCCCGCTTCCTTTAGACATCTCCCCCTATTCTAACTTTCTAAACCTAATCAAAAGACTGCACTCTCGCCTCTCTCTCACCTTCAGCCGTCCATTCCTTCCCCTCTCGCGAGTTCGTCATCTCATCTCTCCCTTTCTCGTCTGCAAGCGCAAAAGGTGAACATCTCCTCTCTCGTCTGCACGCGGAAAAATATTTTTCTTTCGCACATTGGAAAAATATAGAGATTGATTTTGTAGGTTTTCTTTCTTTCCATCGTCTTATTCTTCATTCTCTAAATGAAAATTTGATTATGCTTTTTTTTTGTTAGATTGTATGTCCTCAATCCAGTGAATGATCCGAATAAATTGATTTATTTCATTAATTAATTTATATTTTCATGCTTTATTCATGTGATGAATGGTATTCTTCTATATGTTTGCATATGACCAATACAAGATAACATGATGGTAATTGAGCTTAATCGAAGCCCATAAGTATTTTAGATGTGATCCATGTATGTGGACGAGATCCACATACAAGAGACATATATCACAAATCTTATACTTAAATTGATTCACAACCATTGATGAGATTGGGCATCTCATCTGATAAGGTTGCAGCACTGTGATCACTATGAGATAGTGTGGTATATATCGATCATCCGAGTATAAGACTCAGAGTCATTGTTCTAGTGCATTTGATGTCCTGAAGGACCATGAGTAACACCTTATGCAAATTATCTTTGATTTAAGGACTGCTCTCATTTTTGCCAAGTAATAGGCTTTCAATCCTGAGAAATTAATAGACTCAAGTTTCTACTATACATTTACTTTGAGTTATCAATGAGTGAGGCCAATTGTAGGTAAACACCCCGATGTTTAGGGTATATGGTAGTGGGGTTGTGGGAACAATAATTCTCAAGACGGAATCTATCCCATATATATCTCCTTGTGCCAATTAAAGAATTTTATCATTGGTAAGTGTGTGCACCCACCTCAATTAAGAGTTAATTGGATGGTACTGATGATGGTTAATTTGGTCACAAGGATATAAGAGATGGATCCAATTTGGTTGGATAGATTTATTCCAATAGATTCATAGATATAATTGATGGAGGAGCATACTTGTAGTAATTGGCAAGATTAGGGTCTTCTTGTAATTAAAACGAAGACTTGAATGCAATTGCATTTATATAGTAGACTTTTTTGCAATTAATTGTGGGTCCAGAGTTCACATAAGATGTGAGGTCTAGATTCACAGTTGGAGCCAGATTCTAAGGAATCCCTAGTGGTCCCTATGCTAGCCCTAATAAGAAAATGTTACTAATCCAAGTGAAACTCTTAAGAATAGAAGTGAGACTTCTAATCTTGGACAAAGAGGAGGTGTTCCTTACACTAGAAATAAGAGGTGAGGGTTAGAGATCTCTATATACAATAATTTCTCAAGCTCATCTGTCTATTCGTTCTCTCTCTCCTCTGGTTTCCTACTAGAGTGCTAGGATTTTCTTTTATTTGGAGATCCCACCATTTTCCTTGAGAAGTTCTCTAGCTAAGAGTGTCATAGCGTGGAAGAACACAAAGGCGAAGGAAATAAAAAACTGCAAAAAGGGTTTTCATAGAGATCAAGTTTTTGAAATTCACGTTTAAAGCACAACCAAGTTCCTCAGGTATAGGATCTACTACTAGTTGCTTTAGTAGATGTTCTATGCTTGTCTTGTTTGTTTCTTGATCTATCTATTTGATGGATCTTTGATCTTAAAGCATGAGACTAGGGTTTTGGATATTGGGTTTGGGTTCTTGGCCTTTTGGGTGATTGATCCTTGCAGTGGGTCAAAAGTTTTGAAACCCATCTAGAAGGTCCACCTACTTCCAACATTTTTATGTTGTGCTGATTAGGGCTTGTTTGGATGAAGAGGAAACGGAGATGGAGAAAGCTGCCCTTGGACAAGGCATCTTTTTGTCTCTCATCCAAACAGGGCTCCCCTAATAAGGTCCTGCTTGGATGAAAGGCTCACACCCGGATAATCACTCATCAAAGCAGAACACACTTAACAAAACAAATTTTAAAGGGGGATCCTCTAGAATACCATTTGTATTATGTTTATTTCAAGATCCATAATTAGGTGTTATCAAAGATGACTTCAAGTTGCAGAGTTCGTGTTTATTATCCAAGCAAAAAGTAGATTTGCAGGCTGTGAGTCTTCTTACTGTAAAAAGGACCTTGTAATTGGAAGTCTTAGTTTCTTTATGTAGGGCATGCCTTGACAATATCAACTGTAGTTTATACACTTGGTGAAATCAATAATTTTCATTTTGTCAAACCTCTTGGAAGACGTGAAATGTTTTCAGATGTTTAAGATTAAAAAAATTATACATTTGGTGAAATCAATAATTTTCATTTGGTCGAATGTTATATTTGATGGTCATATATTTGAATCCTAATTAATTAAATAAATATCGACTTGCCTAACATTTAATATTAAACATTCATCATTTCCTTTAGTGATAGTTCTTTGAATATTTGCACAAAGGTAATCCTTCATGGTAGGATTGCTATACTTAAGAAACTTTCAAATTGATTTTATTCCCAACTGTTGCAGACTGTGGGAGAATTATCAAGGTTGACAAGGTGGAGGAAAACTCCAGCAGAAGGCACCTTAGAGCATCCACACACTTTTTGGGGAATTCCTACACCATAACAGTTTTTGTGAAGTTTGTCACTTCAAGCAGTCCACGACATCATAATTCTGTCTTTCATTCTATCCATTGTTTTCCTTTTTTTTTTTTCTTTTCTTTTTCTCCTGTTTAGCCACTCTTTGTCTTGTACATGGCCTTTTTGTTTAGGGGAATTATATGGATTCTTTTTGAAATCTGTTGTAATTGGAGCTGTTTCGCAGCAGCCATATTTTCTTTTTGTAATCTGCTATAATTGGGGCTATATTCAGATTTATAATTGTTGATTCAATGGGCATGTTTATGTGTTCTTAGAATTTGATGTATTCATTTCAGACTCGTAAGTTGATTCAGGTACTTTGTTTCATATGGAGCTCCCAGTGGCCCACTTTGCTCCTACTTGTTGACAATGCAGACTTGCATAAATCCCATTTCCTATTTAAAAAAAAAACCCCCAAATGGTTCAAATTAGCTTGTATTGGATCACATTTTGGGCCCAACATATTTTGTTTAGTTTGTTCAAAGAAGGATATGTGGCTGGCCCCTAAGACAGTTTATAAAATATTGAATGAATGTACAGATTTTATTGCATGTTATTGTGACAAAGCTCTGGTTCTTAGAGTTTCTTAGTGAAACATTTGCTTTGAGATGCCATCATTTCAAAGACTAGAATAATCTATATATGAATGAACTGAATTCACAAAAACAGAAAGCAACACTGCTACTATTCAATTTTATTATCCATGCTTGGAAACATCAAGCAGATACAACAGATATAATAATGCAAAACCTGAGATGGAACAACCCGAACGTTTTCAATTCCTTTTTTTCTTTTTAAACACCACAACTCCCAATACTCACTATAGAGGCCAAAAAAAAAAAAATAATAATAATAAAAAAACAAGTCATACAGAACCATAAAGTAAATTAACAAAAAGTTCTATTTACAGAATGGGAGGAGATGTAAACAATGAGAATATTGTATGAATCGTTGCATTGTATTCTGTGATTGTATATTACATTTATAGACAAAACTTTGTCTGTACAATATAAAAGGTGAATCTTTAAATCTTTAAAGAATGACAAGTGCGGTTGTTGCAGGAAGCCGATATCCAAAACTATAGGCTCTGAGATCTTGAATATTGGAAAGAGTCAACAGCCTTATCCTTGGTGAATGGGCAGTGACTAGGATCCAACAATTTATCATCAGTTGTGCTAATATCCCCCCTCAAGCTAATGGGAGGGCTGCGAACCATTAGCTTGTCTTTGAGAAGAGAGAACATAGCAAAGGTTAACCCTTTTAGTGAATATATCAGCCAATTGATCAACGGTGGAGATCAAGCGGACTATGAGCTCTTTGTGCAATATTTTTTCCCTTATGTAGTGGTAATCAACCTCAATGTGTTTTGTCCTGGCATGAAAAATTGGGTTGGAAGCTAAGGAAATGACTCCAACATTATCACACCATATTATTGGTGTTTGAGACATTGGAATATGAAGATCCTTCAAAATGTATAAAATCCAAGACAATTTTGTTGCTGAATGTACGAGTGATCTATATTCTGATTCTGTAATAGATTTAGCAACAGTAGTTTGCATTTTCGCACTCCAAGAAATAAATTTATTTCCAAGAAAAACAATTTGGCGGGATGTAGACCGTCGATCATATGGACTGCTTGCCCAATCAGCTTCTAAATAGCATGTCAATGCCAAGTTGGAAGACTTGTGGAAAATGAGCCCATGGTTAATGGTCCCTTTAATATATCGGAGAATCCGTTTTACTGCAGTCCAATGTGTTGTTGGAGGATTGTGCATAAATTGGCAGACTTGATCAGCAGCAAAGGTGTTAATTTGTATGGCTAAATAGAAGTTAATTAATCTCAGTTAATTGGGCCCCTAGATTGCCCAGTTTGTACTGTGATTATAAGTAGGCATGTTATAGGTATACTGTGATTAAGAAGTAGTGTTTGGGTGTAACAGGGTTTTGGGGCTGATATTATAATAGAGACTAAGAGTCTCTAAGGCGCACACCTCTTCTGATTTCATAGTGAATTCCCCTGTCTTCCCGTGGACGTAAGCCAAAAGCTAAATCATGTAAATCTGTGTTTTCTTGTTCGTGATTGATCTCTTCTCGTAGGCCCTAGATCACAATAAATTGGTATCAGAGAGTTGCATGTGATCGGAGGAGATTCGACGGATCGGATCTCAAAGGGCTAGAGTTGTGGCTTCGTGATCGACGGATTAGATATTATGATTGAGATAGTGTTTTTAGGATCGTACTGAGGGAGATCGTTTGATCTCAGTGGGCCACACAAGTTTAAGAGAAAAAACCAAGGAAACCGAACCAGAGGGAGATTCGTCCCTATTGCTCTTGTTGCCTGAGATCTGATCGGAGAATCAAACTCGGTTGTTGCAATAGAGAGTGGGGATTGGTCGCAAAGAGAGGAAGAAGATCAGACGATCACCATATGGGCCACACAGATTGGCGTTTCCTATAGTACCTCTGTTCTTGTTGAGCCCGAAGAAGTCTTATATAGGCATCAGGTTTTTTTCGGTCCTGTTGGTTCACTACGTCAGAGAAGAGACCGATAGCTGTCACCGCTGCCCTCCTCATCTTCACAGATCACCGTCCACTACCGCAGTTGTTGTACCGTGGTCGAAGAAGAAAGAGAAAAAGCAGGGCGATTTGGGTTTTGTGTTCGGCTGGGCCCCACCTCGCCGTGAAAAACACCGCCGGAGTCGCCTCCACCGCCGCATGTCGTCGGAGAAGGAGGTCGCCGCCACTGCCGTCGTGTCTCGACTGGAGAAGGAGAAGACAGCAGGGCATTGTCTTCCCTATTACAGAGCGTGAAGAGGAACAAGAAGACCTATGGTTTGTTTACAAGCCATGTCAAGTATAGGTCCAAGTCTGATCCGACCTGTTTGCGAAGCCCATAAGCAAGCAAGTGGAGCCAGATCCGCATGATCAAAGTCTGATTTGATCGAATCAAAGGCTGAAGTTTGTCTGCACAATATCTTGGAGATCCGAAGTTTGATCGGAGATCCATTTGAACCTCGGACTCATTCCGAGCAGATCTACGTGGTTGTGGAAGAAGATTGGCTGTTCAACAGTCAACGAAGGAGATTGACTGATTGGAGCGCAGAAACTTATTTCTACGATATCTTAACCGTCTAGAGTCGGATTTCAGATCCGTTTCTTCCAACGTGCTCGTGGTGACCAGATCTACACAGGTACAGTGGAAGATCTACGGAGTTTAAAATTGTAGAATTCAATGGAAACAATGATTTTAGTCTGTGGCGTCTGAAGATGCATGCTTTGCTGGTTCAGAATGGGTTGCATAAAGCTTTGAAGGGAAAAAATACTTTGTCTGAAAAATTTTTAGATAAAGAGAAGGATGAGTTGCTAGAAAAGGTGTACAGTCAGATTTTGATGTTTTTTAGCGAATGTATACTGCGAAAGGTTGCTCAAGAAAAAACTGCTTCTGGTATATGATAGAAGTCGGAAAACTTGTACATCACGAAGTCTCTCACGAATCGCTTGTATCTGAAGAAGCGGTTGTTTATGTTACAAATGCAAGAAGGTACATATGTTTTAACTCACCTTGATTCTTTCACAAAAGCTATTATGGATCTGGAAAACATCAATGTTAAAATTGATGATGATGATCAAGCTATTATGTTGTTGTGCTCGTTACCACCCTCATATGAACATTTTGTTGATACCATGATGTATGGTAGAGATACTCTGTCCAAAGAGGATGTAGAGGCAGCTTTGAATTCTAAAGAGTTGAAGAAAAAGGTTGCAGCTAATAATGATGGTTCGGGTGAGGGTTTGGTACTACGAGGAAGAACAAAAGACTCCAGTAGTAAGGACAAACGTAGATCTAACAGGAAAAACATTGAATGTTATTATTGCTATAAGAAAGGGCACAAAAGAAAAAACTGTCCTGAAAGGCAGAGGAAAGGGAAAGAAATAATAGAAGATTCGTCATCTGATGATTCAGTCAGTGTTTTAGATGGAAATTCAGATGATGTCTCCGACAATGCACTTTTTGTAATTGAAAATGGAATTCGTTATCAAGATGAATGGATTTTTGATTCGGGTTGTTCCTACCACATGTGTCCCAATGGGACTAGTTTGCCACTTATAGAGAAATCGACGGTGGTAGTGTCTTGATGGGTAACAATGTTGCATGTAAGACAGTTGGAATTGGAACAATGAAAATCAAGATGCATGTTGGAATCGTCAGAATGTTGACAGAGGTTCGGCATGTTTTTTATCTGAAAAGGAATCTTGTTTCTCTTGGTACCTTGGACTCCGACGGTTGTAATTTCTCAGCTGAAGGTGCAGTTATGAGGGTTGTGAAGGGTGCTCTGGTTCTTATGAGAGGCAATAGAGTTGGAAACTTATATGTTTTGTCCAGAAATTCAGTTACAAGTGGAGTTGTAGTGTCTTCCTCAGATGACCAAGAATTTGTCTCAACGTGCTTATGACACTTGCGCCTGAATCACATGAGTGAGAAGGGATTGACAATACCAAGCAATCGGAATTTGCTATGTGGCACAAAGACAGGCAAGTTGGATTTTTGTGAGAGATGCATCTTCAGAAAGCATCGAAAGGTCAGTTTCAAGACAGGTATTCATTGTTAGACCCCGACCCAGACCAACTCGATTAGTACTAATTAAGTGAACGTTTAATCTTAAGTGAGTCTTAGTACTAGTTGGGTTAGAATGTGATTAGATTTAGTCTGGATTATAATTTTGGGGATTTTGAGGACGTTTAGTATGAGTCAGACACGCTCAGGGACGCCCTGAGTACATGAGTAAGAATGGGTTTTTGTTCTAGATCTTTGATGTGGATGTGATTTTTATTTCTCTTGAATGGTTTTATTATTTATGGCAACTTTCGTTTTTAACCTTCATGCATTTCAGGCCCAGAAACCCAAGTTTTGGCCCAATAAGGGTAAATCTGACTATTCATGCTAAATCTGGGCACACTTTTCGAAGTCGTGAAACTATGTCAAAATTATACTTTTCCGAACTAGATTTTTCGACGATCGTTTTGTTCTTCTTCGTCGATCCCATCCGGGGTCCACAACACCATGTTTTAAGTGTTTTAGGTTCAGCTGGAGAGGGACCCACCTCTCAACCCATATAAAAGATCTCCTATTCTCTCTCCTCCATTTTCTTCTTCCAAAAATCCTGCAACGGTTTGCCCTAGAGTGGAGTTGAGAAGGCAGCCCTCTTCTTGATCTTTTCCCTTGAAATCATCTAATAAGAAGACTCCAATCTCCGATTCGTTTCCGCCATTCTCTTCCTCCCTTCTCAAGCTTCGATTGGACACGTTTTGGAGCCAAACCCCTTTCACTATTCATCATCTTCAACCTCCATTCTTCTTGTTTGGTGAGCAAAAGGTTAGAGCTTGGACCCATCTTTTCATTTAATGTTCTTTAGCTCACCAAGAGCTTGTTTATCATGATTTCAAACCCATTTTCGAAATGGGGGTTTATGATGGCCAAAATGTTGATTTTTGTATGCTCCATTTTGGGGGTTTTGTGTAGATCTCGTGGAGCACCCCTCATTGTTGGTTTTTGTGAAGATTCCTTTGACTTTGATTTGAGGCAAGTAAACTTTATAGGATTTTCATATACTTTGTGTTGTAGTTTCATTTCTTCCATTAAGACATGATTTTTTTATGCTTGAACCTATCAATGTATGTTATGTTTATGTTTTCTTGAGTCATTAGTTTGAGTTCCTCTACTTGTGTTTTTATTGATGATTCATGCAAGTGCTTAGAATCATGTTGGTTTTGTAAGTTCCATGGAATTGTTATAAGAATGTCTTGATGTTTCTCTTTGGAATGAATGGAAAAATTGTGGATGGAATGCTCTATAATGTGTGGAATGAATCCCTTGGAAAGCATGGAGGCTTGGGGAGTGCAGGTGGTAAAAATGTGGAAGTGAAGAAGGGAGAAAAAGTTGTAAAAATTCTGAACAGAATGCACTGCCCGTGCCTGTCGGTCAGCTGTCGGTCCAACTTCGGTCGACCGACACCAACCGAAATTTGTCGGTTCGAATTCCAGAGAATAACATTTTTGTCAGGTCGTCCGTCGGTTCGCCGTCGGTCAACCGACAGCCAACCGAGGATCTGTCGGCTCGAATTCCAGAGAGCAGAAATTCTGGGCTGGGATCTGTCGGTCAAACCTTCGGTCGACCGACAGATCGACCTCGGTTAACCGACTGTTAACCGAGGGTTGACCGACAGTTACTAAAAGAACTGTGTTGAAGAAATTTTGCGGGAATGAAAACTAGACTATGCTTTAGACCTTCATTTGACATTGTGCACTCGAAATTCCTAAATGTATCTTACCTTCAGGGACACCAAGTTATATAGATTTTCGACGTTTGGGTTTTCAAGTCCACAAGGGTCAAAGATTTGGTCTTAGCCTATGCTTGATGGATTTTGTTTAGACTCCTGGTTTGATGTTTTATGCGTCCTCATGTTCTTGTTTGATTTTTTCAAGTATAAGCTTGTATTTAAGACGTGTTTTTAGAATCGTGTTTCAAGAATAAAAAAGGGAATCATTTCTTAAGTTGCTAGTCTCGTCGTGTTGTGTTTTATAAATGATCTCCCTCTTGTTTTGTCGTGCTTTTGAACGTGTATCGCCGTGTTTTGTGCATTCATGATATAAGTGAATACCTCTGAGCTTGGACTGCCCTTTTAGCTTGATCCACTACTTGGGGGTCCTTAAACATGTGGACTGTCTGCAGACTAGTCGTGTATTTTATTACACATCGTGCGTGTTCGTGGTCCGGTTCCGCGGCCGGATACCCCGTCTACCTTGAGTGGCGTGGGATCGTGTTTTCGTGTCGTGCTTGTCGTGCGTGCTTGCTCTTGTCACCAAGTATGACAGAGAAAGGATGAGCTCTATGTGGATTTATCTTTTCATGATATTATAAGTATTCATGCTAGTTTCGTAAACGTGAAACGTGTATTCAAATCTTGAACTGTCTTAGCATTATTTCAATCATTCATGCCTAAATTGTTTATTTGCCAAACCGTCGTGTTTGATGCTTGTTATTTTGGTGTCCAGGTGCAGGAGTGTACACGCGTGACGAGGAGTGCCCGGAGGAGGCTGTTGAGCCACCCCCAGCACTCGAGTGGCAGCCCAACGACGTCATCTAGACGCCGGTTGGGATCTTGATTTTTGTTTCACCTAGCTTGGGTTATGTTGGGTTGTTCTTTTGGGGTTCCATTGGTTGTATTGGCCTTTGTTGGCCTCTCTGGGTTGTGTAACTTGAATTAATATACTTTTGTTAAACATTGAATGTTAATCATGTTAGGAATGCTTTGATGACATTCTCTTTTGATACCTTGTCTTTATATTATACAATTCCCTTGTATCTCATTCTTTAAGATTTGAGTGACACGTTTTGCTACACGCTTCCGCATATCCATTCGTGTGAGCTAGACCCGTGTCTTGGGATCCTCACCGCGGAAACCTGTGGGAAAATAATCAAAACAGCGGTGGCGTGTTTGGTGTTGGTTAATCATGCCGCCGCGCAGTCGCGGGCCCGGGTCCCGGTCCAGGGTCGCGACAGGACTGGTATCAGAGCGGGACTTGTTTCAGGCACTTAAAAGAAACTAGAAAGTCTTAGGAACGTGGCGAGGATTCGTGAGTTCGATAGAATGTTTGTCTAGACAACATGACCAACCCAAATATGTCTATATATGTGCTAACAGATTGTCTTACAGCATCATGCCTCCGAGAAAAGCTCCCAACCATCATGCTTCGGGTAGTAATCAGAATGAGACAGAACCATCCGAAAATCCTACTGCTACCCAGTTCCAACAACTCATGCAGGCCATGTTAGAGCAACAGAGACAAGCCAATGAAACACAAGCAAAATTTCAAGAGCAAATGGCTAAGAAAGATGAAGAGATGGCTCAAGTACAGAGGCAACTTCTAGAAGTCCTCCAAAATAGACCTCAACATCAAGCCCCACCAAATGTGGTGTACCAGAATAGAGCTGATGATGTCAATGTTCTCTTTGAGAGATTTCGGAAGAGGGGACCCAAGGAGTTCTCGGGCCAAGAGGACCCTTTGATGGCCGATGATTGGCTCTTGAACACGGCTAAGATTTTTGACGTTTTTGTTTGCACGGGCAGGGAGAGGGTGAGCCTCACCGCTTCTCTATTTTATGGGCTTGCAGACGATTGGTGGCAAACAGTCAAAGAGCCATACCAGGTCATGGCAGATGAGGTTGCTTGGACAACCTTCAAGACACATTTCACAGACAAGTACGTCCCCTCCCATATTAAGAGACAGAAGGCAATTGAATTCCAACAGTTGAAGCAAGGGAGTATGTCCGTTTTGGAGTATGTCACGAAGTTTGAGAGGCTTGCCAGATATGCTACCGAGCTGATAGATACGGAGCATAAGAAGATTGTCAAATTTTTGGAAGGACTGAATCCCATTCTCAAGAGGGATGTCTCGGGAGTGATTCCACCGGTTACCTTTGATGAAGCAGTCAGTCGGGCATACAAATTTGAAGAGTTCAACAACGAGATTATTCAGGATAGAAAGCAGCACTACCAGCAGCAAAACCAAAGACAGCAAGGTGGCAAGAAGCCAAGGCAAGAACAAAATCAAGTTAGACAATCTGGTTGTAATCATTGTGGCAAGAATCACCCTACCCACGAATGCCGTAAGGCAACGGGTGCTTGCTTCAAGTGTGGAGGAATGGACCATGCAATCAAGGATTGCCCACACCTTCAGAGT
Organism: Umbellularia californica; assembly: GCA_028538565.1. Taxonomy (NCBI): domain Eukaryota; kingdom Viridiplantae; phylum Streptophyta; class Magnoliopsida; order Laurales; family Lauraceae; genus Umbellularia; species Umbellularia californica. Next base: position 34,514,406 of record JAPQWN010000004.1, read on the forward strand.
CAAGCCAACAGATATCAGCAGCCAAGACAGACAACATCACCGAATCAAGCAGTACCAATTCAGATGAGACCACCACCACAACAGCAACAGCAAGGCAGGCAAGTGCAGAACCAGAATGCTCGTCCACCGCAGAATAGAAACAACCAGGGCAGACAGATTCAGCAGCAGAACAGGCCACACCAGCAGGGACGTGCGTACAATATCAACCGTACTGACGCTGAAGCAGCGGGTGACGTCATAGAAGGTAAACTTCTTGTTTGTGGAGTAGAAGCACAGATCTTATTTGATCCAGGATCCACACACTCTTTTCTATCCCCTTTCTTTGCAAGGAAGATTGATGCACAGCATGCAGAATTGGATTATAGTTTGACCGTCACTACACCCGTAGGTAGACATGTTGTTTGTACCACCTTTTACCCTAGTTGTCAGATTTTGTTAGGAGATATCAATTTACCGGCCAACCTCATAATTTTAGACATGCATGATTTTGACATTATCTTAGGCATGGATTGGTTAGAGACCTACCATGCTACCATGGACTGTTTTGGTAAGACCATTACCTTCAGATTGCAAGGGCCACAGACAGAGTTGATGTTTCAGGGAAATAGGAAGAAGTCTTCCAGCGGTTTCATTTCAGCTTTGAAAGCTAATAGATTGTTGAGCAGTGGTTGTGAGGCATTTATAGCGTTTATCACGGAGGATAAACAGTCCCAAGGGGTGGAGGATATCCCCGTAGTGTGTGAATTTCCGGATATTTTTCCAGAAGAAATCCCGAGTTTACCACCAATTAGAGAAGTTGAGTTTACTATTGAACTCCTTCCAGGGACTGCACCGATCTCAATTGCACCTTGTAGAATGGCTCCTGCAGAGTTAGGTGAATTGAAACTTCAGTTGCAAGAATTGTTGAGCAAAGGTTTTATTAGGCCAAGTGTTTCACCTTGGGGAGCGCCAGTTCTTTTTGTGAAGAAGAAGGATGGAAGTCTTAGAATGTGCATCGACTATAGAAGACTGAACCATGTGACCGTCAAGAACAAATACCCCTTGCCAAGGATAGATGAGTTATTTGACCAATTACAAGGAGCAACACACTTTTCCAAGATAGACTTGAGGTCAGGGTATCACCAGTTGCGGGTTAGAGAGTCTGATGTGGCGAAGACAGCTTTCCGAACGAGATATGGGCATTATGAATTCTTAGTGATGCCCTTCGGTTTGACAAATGCGCCCGCAGTCTTCATGGCTCTCATGAACAAGGTTCTTGCAGAGTTCCTAGATCACTCTACAGTGGTGTTCATTGATGATGTCCTCGTGTATTCTAAGAGTAAGGAGGAGCACGAAGAGCACTTGAGGACGTCATTGCAGCTTTTGAGAGACCACCAGCTCTATGCGAAGTTGAACAAGTGTGAATTCTGGCTAGAGCAAGTTTCCTTTTTGGGTCACATCATTTCGAGAGAAGGGTTAGCAGTAGATCCGGCCAAGATAGAAGCAGTCATTGAGTGGAAGAGGCCTAGCAGTGTGACAGAAATTAGAAGCTTTTTGGGGTTAGCAGGATATTATCGGAGGTTTGTCCAAGGTTTTTCGTCTATTGTAGCTCCTTTGACGAAGTTGACTCGGAAGAGTGTACCTTTTGTTTGGACCGATCAGTGTGAAGGCAGTTTTCAGGAGTTGAAGAAAAGGTTAACCACAGCCCCAATCCTCACATTACCATCGGGCAGCGGTGGATTTGTTGTTTTTACGGATGCGTCCAACGTGGGATTAGGCTGTGTATTGATGCAAGATGGCAAGGTGATTGCCTATGGCTCGAGACAGTTGAAGAATCATGAAGTTAATTATGCAACGCATGACTTGGAGTTGGCAGCAGTAGTTTTTGCTTTGAAGATGTGGAGGCACTACCTCTATGGGGAGAAATTCGAAGTTCATTCCGACCACCGAAGTTTGCAATATTTGTTTTCACAGAAGGAATTGAATATGAGACAGAGACGGTGGATGGAGTATATTAAAGATTATGACTTCCCAATCAAGTATCATCCGGGCAAAGTGAATGTTGTAGCAGATGCTTTGAGCAGAAAGTCAGCAGTGATGGCTAGTTTGAGAGGAGTTAGTGTTCTCCAACAGTTAGAAGAACTTGGAGTGGAGGTACAACACTTGAGGAGAGGTGTCTTATTGACAAATATGACCGTGTCGGAGCCTACCTTTATCCAAAGAATCAAAGATAGTCAGTTGCAAGACCCGGAATTGGCCAAGATTGTAGATCAGATTGCAGAACGTCCAGATTTCAGGATTTCGGAGGGAGTGTTGTATTTTCGTGACCGGTTGTGTGTACCAAATGTGGATGATTTGAAGAACGAAATTATGATTGAAGCTCACTATACTAGATACTCTATACATCCGGGTAGCACGAAGATGTACCATAACTTGAAGAATAGATTTTGGTGGAATAATATGAAGAGAGAGATAGCAGCTTTTGTGTCTCGTTGCTTAACTTGTCAGATGATCAAGGCGGAACATCAGAAGCCTCCTGGTTTGTTACAGCCTTTGGAGATTCCGGAGTGGAAATGGGAGCATATCACTATGGATTTTGTCTCCGGCTTGCCTAATACCAAGAGAGGGAACAATGCAATTTGGGTTATAGTTGATCGTCCTACGAAGTCTGCGCACTTCCTTCCGATGAAGACTGGGAACATGATGCATATGGCACCACTTGCAAGACTATTCATTGACGAGATTGTTAGTAAGCATGGTCAGCCCGTCTCCATCACTTCCGACAGAGATAGCAGATTTGTTTCGAGATTTTGGAAATCTCTTCTTGAATCCATGGGTTCCAAACTTCAGTTCAGCACAGCGTATCACCCTCAGACAGATGGTCAGTCAGAGCGGACGATACAGACTCTTGAAGATATGCTGCGTGCTTGTGTATTGGATTTCAAGGTTCAGTGGGATGAGAACCTACCTCTTTGCGAGTTCGCGTACAACAATAGCTACCATTCTAGCATTGGAATGGCACCGTTCGAGGCACTCTATGGTAGGAGATGCAGAACTCCAGTTTGTTGGGAAGAAGTCGGTGTGCGTAGTTTTCATGGACCGACGATAGTTGGAGAGACAAGCGACAAGGTTAAGCAGATTCAGGACAGATTGAAGGTCGCTCGAAGCAGACAGAAGAGTTATGCTGACACTCGCCAGAGAGAATTACAGTTTGAAGTAGGTGACAAGGTTTTCTTGAAAGTCTCACCGGTCAGAGGCACTTTAAGGTTTAGAAAGAAAGGAAAATTGTCTAGCAGATACATTGGCCCATATGAGATTTTGAGCAAGATTGGAAATGTCGCTTACAGACTTGCGTTACCGCCGGAACTCTCCGGGGTACATAATGTTTTTCATGTCTCCATGCTCAAGAAATATGTTCACAGTCCTTCTCACATTATTCCACACGAGCCTTTAGAGATTCGAGAAGACGCGCCGTATGTGGAGAAACCGGTTAGAATTATCGACACCAAAGAGCATGAATTGAGGAATCGGACTGTCCATTGGGTCAAGGTACTTTGGGAGAACCACGAGCCAGAAGAAGCCACATGGGAATTGAGAGATCAGGTCCAAAAGAAGTATCCACACCTGTTACCAGAGGTAAAATTATTTATATTTGGCGGACCAAATATCCTAAGGGGTGGAGGATGTTAGACCCCGACCCAGACCAACTCGATTAGTACTAATTAAGTGAACGTTTAATCTTAAGTGAGTCTTAGTACTAGTTGGGTTAGAATGTGATTAGATTTAGTCTGGATTATAATTTTGGGGATTTTGAGGACGTTTAGTATGAGTCAGACACGCTCAGGGACGCCCTGAGTACACGAGTAAGAATGGGTTTTTGTTCTAGATCTTTGATGTGGATGTGATTTTTATTTCTCTTGAATGGTTTTATTATTTATGGCAACTTTCGTTTTTAACCTTCATGCATTTCAGGCCCAGAAACCCAAGTTTTGGCCCAATAAGGGTAAATCTGACTATTCATGCTTAATCTGGGCACACTTTTCGAAGTCGTGAAACTATGTCAAAATTATACTTTTCCGAAACTAGATTTTTCGACGATCGTTTTGTTCTTCTTCGTCGATCCCATCCGGGGTCCACAACACCATGTTTTAAGTGTTTTAGGTTCAGCTGGAGAGGGACCCACCTCTCAACCCATATAAAAGATCTCCTATTCTCTCTCCTCCATTTTCTTCTTCCAAAAATCCTGCAACGGTTTGCCCTAGAGTGGAGTTGAGAAGGCAGCCCTCTTCTTGATCTTTTCCCTTGAAATCATCTAACAAGAAGACTCCAATCTCCGATTCGTTTCCGCCATTCTCTTCCTCCCTTCTCAAGCTTCGATTGGATACGTTTTGGAGCCAAACCCCTTTCACTATTCATCATCTTCAACCTCCATTCTTCTTGTTTGGTGAGCAAAAGGTTAGAGCTTGGACCCATCTTTTCATTTAATGTTCTTTAGCTCACCAAGAGCTTGTTTATCATGATTTCAAACCCATTTTCGAAATGGGGGTTTATGATGGCCAAAATGTTGATTTTTGTATGCTCCATTTTGGGGGTTTTGTGTAGATCTCGTGGAGCACCCCTCATTGTTGGTTTTTGTGAAGATTCCTTTGACTTTGATTTGAGGCAAGTAAACTTTATAGGATTTTCATATACTTTGTGTTGTAGTTTCATTTCTTCCATTAAGACATGATTTTTTTATGCTTGAACCTATCAATGTATGTTATGTTTATGTTTTCTTGAGTCATTAGTTTGAGTTCCTCTACTTGTGTTTTTATTGATGATTCATGCAAGTGCTTAGAATCATGTTGGTTTTGTAAGTTCCATGGAATTGTTATAAGAATGTCTTGATGTTTCTCTCTGGAATGAATGGACAAATTGTGGATGGAATGCTCTATAATGTGTGGAATGAATCCCTTGGAAAGCATGGAGGCTTGGGGAGTGCAGGTAGTAAAAATGTGGAAGTGAAGAAGGGAGAAAAAGTTGTAAAAATTCTGAACAGAATGCACTGCCTGTGCCTGTCGGTCAGCTGTCGGTCCAACTTTGGTCGACCGACAGGTCGACCGACACCAACCGAAATTTGTCGGTTCGAATTCCAGAGAGCAACATTTTTGTCAGGTCGTCCGTCGGTTCTCCGTCGGTCAACCGACAGGTCGACCGACAGCCAACCGAGGATCTGTCGGCTCGAATTCCAGAGAGCAGAAATTCTGGGCTGGGATCTGTCGGTCAAACCTTCGGTCGACCGACAGATCGACCTCGGTTAACCGACTGTTAACCGAGGGTTGACCGACAGTTACTAAAAGAACTGTGTTGAAGAAATTTTGCGGGAATGAAAACTAGACTATGCTTTAGACCTTCATTTGACATTGTGCACTCGAAATTCCTAAACGTATCTTACCTTCAGGGACACCAAGTTATATAGATTTTCGACGTTTGGGTTTTCAAGTCCACAAGGGTCAAAGATTTGGTCTTAGCCTATGCTTGATGGATTTTGTTTAGACTCCTGGTTTGATGTTTTATGCGTCCTCATGTTCTTGTTTGATTTTTTCAAGTATAAGCTTGTATTTAAGACGTGTTTCAAGAATCGTGTTTCAAGAATCAAAAAGGGAATCATTTCTTAAGTTGCTAGTCTCGTCGTGTTGTGTTTTATAAATGATCTCCCTCTTGTTTTGTCGTGCTTTCGAACGTGTATCGCCGTGTTTTGTGCATTCATGATATAAGTGAATACCACTGAGCTTGGACTGCCCTTTTAACTTGATCCACTACCTGGGGGTCCTTAAACATGTGGACTGTCTGCAGACTAGTCGTGTATTTTATTACACATCGTGCGTGTTCGTGGTCCGGTTCCGCGGCCGGATACCCCGTCTACCTTGAGTGGCGTGGGATCGTGTTTTCGTGTCGTGCTTGTCGTGCGTGCTTGCTCTTGTCACCAAGTATGACAGAGAAAGGATGAGCTCTATGTGGATTTATCTTTTCATGATATTATAAGTATTCATGCTAGTTTCGTAAACGTGAAACGTGTATTCAAATCTTGAACTGTCTTAGCATTATTTCAATTATTCATGCCTAAATTGTTTATTTGCCAAACCGTCGTGTTTGATGCTTGTTATTTTGGTGTCCAGGTGCAGGAGTGTACACGCGTGACGAGGAGCGCCCGGAGGAGGCTGTTGAGCCACCCCCAGCACTCGAGTGGTAGCCCAACGACGTCATCTAGACGCCGGTCGGGATCTTGATTTTCGTTTCACCTAGCTTGGGTTATGTTGGGTTGTTCTTTTGGGGTTCCATTGGTTGTATTGGCCTTTGTTGGCCTTTCTGGGTTGTGTAACTTGAATTAATATACTTTTGTTAAACATTGAATGTTAATCATGTTAGGAATGCTTTGATGACATTCTCTTTTGATACCTTGTCTTTATATTATACAATTCCCTTGTATCTCATTCTTTAAGATTTGAGTGACACGTTTTGCTACACGCTTCCGCATATCCATTCGTGTGAGCTAGACCCGTATCTTGGGATCCTCACCGCGGAAACCTGTGGGAAAATAATCAAAACAGCGGCGGCGTGTTTGGTGTTGGTTAATCATGCCGCCGCGCAGTCGCGGGCCCGGGTCCCGGTCCAGGGTCGCGACATTCATTGCATGAAAGGTATCATTGATTATGTTCATTCAGATGTATAGGGGCCTTCTAAGGTTTACTCTAAGGGCGGGTCCTAGTTTATGCTGACTTTTATTGATGATTATTCGAGGAAAGTCTGGGTTTATACTCTGAAGATGAAGGATCAGACCTTTGTTACATTCAAGTGATTGAAGGAAATGGTTGAGAAACAGACTGGCAGGAAGGTGAAGAAGTTGAGGACATGTAATAGCAAGGAGTACAGATCGACAGAGTTTGAGAACTACTGCACGGATCATGGCATAGTTCGGCATTATACCACTATAGAAACTCTACAGCAGAATGGAGTTGCCAAAAGGATGAACAGAACGATCTTGAAAAGAGCTCGTTGTATGTTGTTTATTGCAGTATTGTCCAAGGACTTGGGCTGAGGCAGTAAATGTTTCAGGCTATGCAACATCCCGAAATTCCAAGATTGTAATTATTCTAGTTAATTGTGCTTTTAGATAATTAAGCTCATTTATAAGCCAAATAGGTCCGATTAATCTTTAGGATCGCGCTTGTGAAGTGGGGTTGAGATTTGAGCCCGTTTGGGTACAGTAGGGGTGTGTGTCGCTATTTTTAGAAAGTTCCAAGGGCTTTTTAGTATTTTTCGCTTTTCGAGATTTTGGCACCATCGGGTAGATTACCTAATTTCCTGGACTTTGTCATTTTGTTACATCCCGATCTAGATCCTCGAACCCGACCCGGACCCTCTAACCCTACCCAAAACCTAAATTGACCCAAACCCACCTAAGTTTATTTTATTATTTCCCAAAAGTCAAATCCCACCCCACCTAACCTAATCCCATCTGAACCCCACCTCATCATCTCACCCCCATCACACCGCACCCTTTAACCCATGCGTAAATCCCCCACCCATCTCACTTTCCCCATTTCCCTTTATTAGGTCATGATGGAGACCCCTCCCCCTCCATTCTTCATTCACTCCTCAACACAGCAGCAACCCCCTCCTCATCTTCTCATCCTTGTCGTTCTCCCTCTCCTCGCTGCGTCGCTGCCACATCGTTGGACGTCGCTATCGCCAGACTCCGAGCACGCCACTAGCACCACGATCACCAAGCTCCCTCCCTTCTCCACTCTCTCATCTCATCTCCCATCTTTCATTTCTCTCACTCATCTCTCCCTCTCCAAGCACCTCGCTGCCCCACCATCCCAGCATCATCACCATTGCCGTCGGCGACCTCCACAATCACCGTTAGCCACCATCAAACCCACCTGCCCATCTCTCTCTCTTTCCCCATTTTTCCTTTCTTCCTTTCTTTTCCTGTTTCTCTCTTTACTTCTCTATTTTCTTTCTTTTTCTCTCATCTCTCATTCCACCCTCCTTGCTGCCACATGATTGAGCTTGCCCCCACCCATTTCATTTTCTCTCTTCCTCTCCACTCACTGTCAATGTGAGTTGACTTCTCCCCCCTCCCACTGATCTCACCCATCTCATTCTCTCTCTTACTTTCTGTCTTCACCCATTTCACTCTTTCCCCATTCCTCTGTTTTCTTTATTTCTTTCTTTTTCTCCCATCTCTTTATTCCATGTGATTGACTCCCCCACCCATTTCACAATTCATGTGAGACCCCATCTCCTCATTTTCTATCTATTTCTCTCTTTTAATTCCTTCCTTCACTTTCTGTCTTCTTCCTTGTCCTTGCACAATGGATCACCAAGAGACCCTCCATCACCACTAATCTAGTGGGCCACCAATCATTTGGGCCCCACAACCTCAGGTCATCACCATCATCTCCACGTGGACCCCGCGAGCAGCTCATTCTCAATTTGCAAGCCACCACTCCATTCTCGTCACTGTTTGGTAAGCTCTTCTTCCCTTTAGGTTTGGGTTAATATACTTTGGGTGTAGAATGTGTGATAAGATAGCTTAGAGCTTTCCACTCTATTGATTTATATTTAATTTAGTTTTATTTTGCTATTTCCCTTAGTTTTCAATTTTTCGGCACTATGGAGCTAGGATTTGTGGATTTAGGCATTTTCAACCGGAGGCAAGTAGATATTTATATATATGCTTGGATATGTTTGTCTCTCCTTTGATTTGATGATTGATGATGATTTAGATGACCACATGCTCATTGATACCTTAGATGTTTGAAAATATGATAATTGGATCTATATGTTTAATGAAATGGATTCTTAGATGGAATGGTTTGAATGGGATGGATATTGGTTTGAATGGATTTGGAGAAGGTTGGATGTTGTATGTGAAGAGGTATATGCCCTATTCTTGTGTTTGTTTATAGGTGTGGATGAAAAGGGAGTTTCTCCCCAACTCAGCTCAGTTACAGAAACTTGATTATGTTTTCTGAAGCCACGTGGTTGACCGAGTGGAGTCACCCAGTCAACCGATAACACTAGTATTTAGTTAGGCTTCTTGAAGCCTGATAACTTAGCCAAGTCCATTTATGTTTCGACTTTAACTGTGTACCCGGTCGACCGAATGTTCACCGGCTATGAAGGAGGTCGACCGACCCTATTTAAGGTCGACCGGCTGAACTGGGGTTCTTTCTTAAGGGCCCTTTGACTTAGAACTGGATGGGCTTAGGTGGGACTTTAGCTACCTCTTGTGATGGCTCATTTGACTATGCATGAGAATGTTTTGAACCGACGTTTTCTCACGGTTATTTCAGTTGTATCGGGATTCAACCTATCTCAACCTTGAACGGTATGGGACAATGGGATACCCCCTTTTTATATCTATGCACGAAGACTATTTGTTCGCCTATCGCATATCCTAATTTCTTTTGTTGATTGAGTAGGGATGTGCGATGCTTCGGGATTAACATTATACTTAGGATTGGATTGTTTATCGCTTATGATTCTTAATTGTACCGTTTGGTACTTTCTACATGAAATGTCCATGTTCTTTAGCTTCGCTTGTTTTGAATTGTTTGGGATCACATGATAAACTTAGATGATGGTCTTAGGATCATTTTTTATGTTCCATTTGTCTCAAAGTTTGATTGAAGTGTTGAGGCTAGGCGGCTTTGATTGTAAACGCTTGTTGAGAACTACCTATGATGATGATGATGGTGTTTTGAAGAAGTTTGATGATTTTGGCTTTGATATGACGATGGAAAGGTAGTTTCTCTTTTGACTGGATGAATCTTGTTCACGCAAGAAAGCCTAGTCCCTCACTTTTGTATGTTTTGGGCTCTTTCGTCAGGCACCACTCAGCTGTTAACGTCCAACATAACTGGGGCACCACCTGTGTGAGGACTTCTGAATGAACGTCTGTACATTACGACTTTTTATATTTTAGATGGACGTACACCATCAGATACATATTTTGAAAGAAGTATGATGTTTTTTTTTTTTTTTTTTTTTTTGTTTATTTTGTTATGAAGGGTATCATCTGATTGCTTGCCGGGTGCTTATCTCGTGCCTAGTGTTTACTCTACCACAGCTCTCATGTTGAGCCGGAAAGGGACAAGTGGAACTATCCCGTGGTGATTAGCATATGTGGACTGCCTATTTGTTTAGATGTTTGTTAGTCTGTTCTATGATTCGAATGCTATGCATTTTATATGATTTTGTCTACTCATTTACTCAGATTCATTCTACATATCTATTGATGTTTTATATTTATATCTGCCTGCCGACCGTCATGTCTGATGCTGCACTTGGTGCGTAAGTACTGGGTACATCTACTGTCGCGACCCCGGACCGAGACCCGGGACCGCGACTGCGGCAATATGATTAACTAACACATAAAACATACCGCCGCTTTTCCCACAGGTTTCCACGGTGAGGATCCCAAGATACAGGTCGAGCTCACACGAATGGGTATGCGGAAGCGTGTAGCAAAACGCGTCATACAATTCTTAAAAACAACAAGATACAAGAGAATTATAATATCAAGACTTGGTATCAAAAGAGAATGTCATCAAAGCATTCCTATCATGATTAACGTTTCAACATTTAACAAAAGTATTTTAGTTCAAGTTACATAACCAAGAGAGGCCGACAAAGGCCAATACAACACAAGATCCCAAAAGAGAATATCCCAACTAAGTGAACGAGACATCAAGATCCCGACCGGCGTCTAGATGACGTCGTTGGGCTGCCACTCATGTGCTAAGGGTGGCTCAATAGCCTCCTCCGAGCTCTCCTCGTCACGCGTGAACTCTCCTGCACCTGGACACCAAAATAACAAGCATCAAACACGACGGTTTGGCAAATAAACAATTTAGGCATGCATATGAGAAATAATGCTAAAACAGTTCAAGATTTGAATACACGTTTCAAGTTTACGAAACTAGCATGAATACTTATAATATCATGAAAAGATAGATCCACATTGAGCTCATCCTTTCTCCGTCATACGTGATGACAAGAGTAAGCACGCACGACAAGTACGACATGAAAACACGATCCCACGCCACACAAGGTAGACGGGGCATCCGGTCGCGGAACCGGATCACGAACACGCACGATGTGTAATATAATACACGACTAGTCTGCAGACAGTCCACATGTTTAAGGACCCCCAGGTAGTGGATCAAGCTAAAAAGGCAGTCCAAGCTCAGTGGTATTCACTTATATCATGAATGCACAAAACACGGCGATACACGTTCGAGAACACGACAAAACAAGAGGGAAATCATTTATCAAACATAACCTGACGTGACTAGCAAAATAGCATAATATGAATGCTTAACAAGCTTACAAAATGATTCCCTTTTTCTTATTCTTGAGACACGTCTTAAAACGAGCTTATACTTGAAATTCAAACAAAACATAATGATGCATGAAGCACCAAAACAAGAGTGCAAACGAAGTCCATCAAGCATAGGCTAAGACTGTTCATTGACCTTTGTGAAGTTGAAACCCAATTGTAAGAATTTACGTAGCTTGATGTCCCCGAAGGTAAGGTACATTTTGGAATTCCAATTTACACAACGTCAATTAAAAGTCTAAAGCATAGTCTAGTTTTCAATTTCCAAGAAATTTAGAAAAAGATTGAAAATCCAAAGCTATGAGTATCAGGTTCGCTCGAGCGGTCAAACTATCGCTCGAGCGGACACCAGACAGAAACTTGTTCGCACGAGCAAACCCAAAAGTTCGCTCAAGCGGACAGGTTTCTGCTCGAAATCCTTCAAACAGAGGAGTGTTCGCTCGAGCGGACCCTATGGTCGCTCGAGCGAACAGGCTTCTGCCTGAACGTAAGTGAGTGCAGAAACTGCACTTTTTCTCCCTTCTTCACTTCCATAATCGAACCACCTGCACTCCCCAAGCCTCCATGCTTTCCAAGGGATGATTTCACATCAAAAACCACTCACATTTCATTCAAAACATCAAAATCACTAAACCAATCATATTCAAATCATGTATTAATAAATTGCAAAGCATTCCATTGAAAATCATGCTTCCATTCAAGATAAAACTTCTACATCAGAGAGAGTAATTAGCAACCATGCTTATAAAACTTAACCATACTAAAGGAGATTGATAACATGAGGGAAAAGGTAAGCTTGATAATAAAAACTACATTTCTAAAGATAAAATACCCAAAACTTGCAATGTCTAAAAAGGGACTAAAATGTCTACTTGCCTTGGCCCAATGTCAAGGAAAAACTCCACAAAATCAACAAGAAAGGGTGCTCCACGAAATCTACACAAAACCCCCAAAAATAGGGCACACAAAATCACCATTTTGATCACTACAAACCCCCATTTCGAAAATGGGTTTGAAACCATGAAAAACAAGCTCTTGGTGAGCTAAAGAACATCAAATGAGAAGATGGGTCCAAGCTCTAACCTTGAGCTAGCTGAACAAGAAGAAGAGAGGTTGAAGATGATGAATAGTGAAGGGATTTGCTCCAAAAACGCGTCCAGCTGTAGCTTGCGAAGAGAGGAAGAAAATGGTGGTCTTGGATCTGAGATTGGAGCCTTCTTGCTAGATCATTCAAGGAAGAAAAGGTCAAGAAGGAAGCTTTCTTCTCTTCTTCACTCTAGGTCAAGGAGAGTTGCAGAGATTTGGGAAAAGAATGGAGGAGAGAGAATAGGAGAGTATTTATAGTGTCTGGAAGTGGGTCCCAAAAGCAGAGGAACTTGAAACGCTAAAAACATGGTCTTGTGGACCCCGGATGGAATCGACGAAGAAGAACAAAACGATCGTCGAAAAATCTAGTTTTGAAAAAGCATAATTTTGACATAATTTCACGACTTCGAAAAGTGTGCCCAGATTTAGCATGAATAGTCAGATTTACCCTTATTGGGCTAAAACTTGGTTTTCTGGGCCTCAAATACATGCATGTTAAAAATGAAAGTTGTCACAAATAATAAAACCATTCAAGATGAATAAAAATCACAACCACACCAGAGATCTAGAACAAAAACCCATTCTTACTCGTGTACTCAGGGCGTCTCTGAGTGTGTCTGACTCATACTAAACGTCCTCAAAATCCCCAAAGTTATAATCCAGACTAATTCTAATCACATTCTAACTGTAAGACCCCGACCCGAGTGACTCGATTAGTACTAATTAAGTTGTGCGTTAGTGCTAAGCTTGATTAGTGGTTTTGACTAAGCTTGGATTAGTATAGTTCTTGATAGCTTTGGGGAATTATTTTTTTTAGCATCTTGTGTCTAGTGGGACCCTTTGGGGGTTTCCTTTTTGATAGTCTTGCTAGCTTTTAGAGGTTACTTGTTTTCCCCTAATTCTTGTCTTGATCCCGTCTTACTTGTTTTGTCGATCCTTACAACTTTCATGTTGATCCCGAACCCGTTTGGAACCCCGAAACCCGATCTTCTTGTTTTGAGGGCAAAACAGTCTTTTTACATGAAATCTGTGCCCAACACTCGATATCCTCGAAACCCGCGAAACATGTACTTTTCCGAAACTAGATATTTCGATGATCACTTTTCTCTTCTTCGTCGATTTCATTCGAGATCCCGAAATTAGCGATTTCAGCCCAAAGAGCTTTCCTAGTAGTGGAGCCCACACCCATTGCTTTATAAGGAGAACCCTCTTCTTCCATTTCCCTTTTCCAGCACAAGCATATGAGAGCCTAGGGTTTCCATCTCTTCTCTTTTTCTCCTTGCTTCCTCACCACCAAAACCCTACCAAATCTCACACCAATCAAGAGATGAACTTCACCCTCTTCTTCCCCATTGCTAGAGCTATTCATTGATACCATTTGTGGAAGGATCTACTCAACTCAAGACCCTCATTGAGCTCACCTTGTCCATTTGAAGAGCTTCCAAGTGAGTTTTCCCTCCTATTCTTTTAGATTTATAATCTCTTAGCCATAGAGGAGCTCTATTTCTATTATTGTGAGTTCTTCTTCTTGTTCCTTGGTTTGACCCATTTTAGGGTTTGTTTTTGGGGGTTTTTGTTGTAGCTTGGTACTTAGCTTGGAAGAGTGGATTAGAGCTTGGATTTCTTGTTTAGAGACCTTGAGGCAAGTGGATGTTTAATTTTAAAAGTGATTTCCATGATCAAATGTTGGTATTTATTGTACCATTTAGGATGAGCTTTTACTTGCATTCAATGTGGCTTTAATGCTTTAAAAAGAGGTTGTTGAACCCATTCATTGTCTTGAAACATGATTTCTAGCTTTTGGTTTCATCTATTGTCCTTAAATCTTGAATTGTAGTTTTGAGTTCATCTTTTGTACAATGCCTAAGTGAATCCTTGTGATGTTGGTTGTCCTCCTTCCCTTAGTAATTGTATGAATGCCAATGGAGAATGAAAGGAATGGGTTTGGGGAAAGGGAAAGCTTGAATCTGAACCAGGGAAGAAATTCCCGTGACTGGCGGTCAGCTCCGCGGTCAGCTAGCGGCTAACCGCCGTGTCCATCGACGGCTAACCGCCCTCTAACCGCACAGTTACGGTCACTTTTCCCGAGAGCTGAAGTCTCACGGTCAGCTCCGCGGTCAGCTAGCGGCTAACCGCCTAACCCATCAGCGGCTAACCGCCAGCCAACCGGATTGTAGCGGTCGCATTTCCAGAGAGCTGCAATTCCACGGTCAGCCTCACGGTCAGCCAGCGGTTAACCGCCGCATTCGCTGGCGGCTAACCGCCACTTGACCGCAAGGTAACCGAAATTCCCTGAATTCTGTGAATAAAAGAAGGATTGAAGGGAGTTTTCACCCCATTGCTTGTGAACCTTTCTGAGAGCAATGGGCACCACTCACCTGGGATTGTGTTCGAAGCATAGGTGAAGTGTTATTGGTAGTACGTTAGAGAGAGAAACTACATCATCGAGATTCATTTAAGTATTGAGGCTACTATAGTGTATAAGGAACCCGGAATGTCCCCCAAATTCAAAGAGTACCAAGCTTCCTTTCCATACAGACATACGGGATCCCTATTCACTTGGATTAGTTCTAACCCGCCATTGTCTTGGCTTTTCAAAAGGGTACCTTACCTTGTCGTTCTCGAAATTGATGATTTGGGATCTATCATCCCGAAAACTTTGGAAGTATACTTGTACTGTTTTGCTAGCTTTGATATACATGCCAGACCTGATATGATAGCTGTGCCCTGAGCACCCATGTCCTGCCTGAATATAGTCTTGTACTTGATTTATTTTACACATGTCTTGATTTCCATGTTTTGACCTATGAGTCGGCACCACTAAGCTTGGATACCTGGTTAGTCTGATCTACTGACTAGGTGATCCCCCTCTTGTCCCGCCAACTGCAGTTTGGATCTTGCTACCCGGTTATTTAACCGTGGTCTTGTCCTGATACCGCAGATTGCTACTGTGGTTCCTGATGCCCGGCTCGCTACCGTGGTCATGTCTAGTATATAGTATATATGTATATGTATTTCGTTGTATCTCCTCACTTCGGTGACTGAGGTCAACGCCTTGACTTGCTTGCTCTATCACTTCGGTGATAGAGGATTTAGCTTTGTGTGGTTGCCATCTTGCTAGTTTCCTGATTGCCTTGGTTACCTTAACTTGTTCTACCTTGCATATATGTTTTTAACTAAATGATGCAATTCCTCATGAAAATATTATTTAGACAGGTTCAATTGTTTCCATGGCAAATGTTTTATCATTATATGTTTTTACTTTTATCTACCTGCCAGACCGTCGTGTCTGACCCTTTGCTTTGGTACTCAGGTCCCGTTGTTGGTTTCCCCGAGGAGGAGCCAGAGGAGGCGGTCGGAGAACCGCAGCCGCTAGTTGAGTGGCGTGCTGACGATGTTATGTAAACATTGGGCTGTAGAGTTGCGAAACATTTTGGGGAAATTGTTTGGATAGTTTTCTGGTGGTTATTGTTTTGTATATTGGCCTTTGTTGGCCTCTATTTTTGGGAATTGTAATTAACTGATCTTCTGATTAAACTTGAATATGTACTCTTGGGTTATGCTTTAGGACATTGCTCATTCTGATACTCGTATTCAAATGTAATCAGCCTTGATATTTTGGGAATGAAATACATGCATGATTTACCATACGCTTCCGCAATTATACTAAATGGTTATGTGTGTTGGAATATCCTCACCGCGGACACCTGTGGGAAATCACGTGCACGGGTAAGGAGTGTTCTTTTGTTAACCCGTGTACGCTTGATTATAAACACACCTTTAATTATGGTCATCATTCCATATGATCACATCATTGGCTTCATCACAAACAGTCCCGATCCCGGATTTCGTTCCCCGAACCCGGTCCGGGGTCGCGACACTAACCCAACTAGTACTAAGACTCACTTAAGACTAATCACTTACTTAATTAGTACTAATCGAGTTGGTCTGGGTCGGGGTCAAACATCCTCCACCCCTTAGGATATTTGGTCCACCAAATATAAATAATTTTACCTCTGGTAACAGGTGTGGATACTTCTTCTGGACTTGATCTTTCAATTCTCATGTGGCTTCTTCTAGCTCATGATTCTCCCAAAGTACTTTGACCCAATGGATAGTCTGATTTCTCAGTTCATGTTCTTTGGTGTCAATAATTCTAACCGGTTTCTCCACATACGACGCGTCTTCCTGAATCTCTAAAGGCTCGTGTGGAATAATGTGAGAAGGACTGTGAACATACTTCTTGAGCATGGAGACATGAAAAACATTATGTACCCCGGAGAGTTCCGGCGGTAACGCAAGTCTGTAAGCGACATTTCCAATCTTGCTCAAAATCTCATATGGACCAATGTATCTGCTAGACAATTTTCCTTTCTTTCCAAATCTTAGAGTGCCTCTGACCGGTGAGACTTTCAAGAATACTTTGTCACCCACTTCAAACTGTAATTCTCTTCGGCGAGTGTCAGCATAACTCTTTTGTCTGCTTCGAGCAATCTTCAATCTGTCCTGAATCTGTTTAACCTTGTCGCTTGTCTCTCCAACTATCGTCGGTCCATGAAAGCTCCGCACACCGACTTCTTCCCAACAAACTGGAGTTCTGCATCTCCTACCATAGAGTGCCTCAAAAGGTGCCATTCCAATGCTAGAATGGTAGCTATTGTTGTACGCGAACTCACAAAGAGGTAGGTTCTCATCCCACTGAACTTTGAAATCCAATACACAAGCACGTAGCATATCTTCAAGGGTCTGTATCGTCCGCTCTTACTGACCATCTGTCTGAGGATGATACGCTGTGCTGAACTGAAGTTTGGTACCCATGGATTCAAGAAGAGATTTCCAAAATCTCGAAACAAATCTACTATCTCTGTTGGAAGTGATGGAGACGGGCTGGCCTTACTTACTAACAATCTCATCGATAAATAGTCTTGCAAGTGGTGCCATATGCATCATATTCCTAGTCTTCATCGGAAGGAAGTGAGCAGACTTCGTAAGACGGTCTACTATAACCCAAATCGCATTGTTTCCCCTCTTGGTATTAGGCAAACCGGAGACAAAATCCATAGTGATGTGCTCCCATTTCCACTCCGGAATCTCTAAAGGCTGTAACAAACCAGGATGCTTCTGATGTTCTGCCTTGATCATCTGACAAGTCAAGCAACGAGACACAAAAGCTGCAATCTCTCGCTTCATGTTATTCCACCAAAATCTATTCTTCAAGTTATGGTACATCTTCGTGCTACCCGGATGTATAGAGTATTTAGTATGGTGGGCTTCAGTCATAATTTCATTCTTCAAATCATCAACATTTGGTACACACAGCCTGTCACGAAAATACAACACTGAAATCTGGACGTTCTATAATCTGATCTACAATCTTGGCCAAATCTGGATCTTGCAACTGACTATCTTTGATTCTCTGGATGAAGGTAGGCTCCGACACAGTCATATTTGCCAATAAAACACCTCTCCTCAAGTGTTGTACTTCCACTCCAAGTTCTTCAAACTGTTGGAAAACACTAACTCCTCTCAAACTAGCCATAACTGCTGATTTTTTGCTCAAAGCATCTGCTACAACATTCACTTTGCCCGGATGATACTTGATTAGGAAGTCATAATCTTTTATATACTCCATCCACCGTCTCTGCCTCATGTTCAATTCCTTCTATGAAAACAAATATTGCAAACTTCGGTGGTCTGAATGGACTTCGAACTTCTCTCCATAGAGGTAGTGCCTCCACATCTTCAAAGCAAAAACTACTGCCGCCAACTCCAAGTCATGAGTTCCATAATTTACCTCATGATTCTTCAACTGTCTCGAGCCATAGGCGATCACTTTGCCATCTTGCACCAATACACAGCCTCATCCCACGTTGGACGCATCCGTAAAAGCAACAAATCCACCGCTGCTCGACGGTAATGTGAGGATTGGGGCTGTGGTTAGCCTTTTCTTCAACTCTTGAAAACTGTCTTCACACTGATCGGTCCAAACAAAAGGTACATTCTTCCGGGTCAACTTCGTCAATGGGGCTGCAATAGACGAAAAACCTTGGACAAATCTCCGATAGTATCCTGCTAACCCCAAAAAGCTTCTGGTTTCTGTCACACTACTAGGCCTCTTCCACTCAATAATTGCTTCTATCTTGGGTGGATCAACTGCTAATCCTTCTCTTGAAATGATATGACCTAAAAAGGCAACTTGCTCTAGCCAGAATTCACATTTGTTCAACTTAGCATAGAGCTGATGGTCTCTCAAAAGCTGTAACGACGTCCTTAAGTGCTCTTCATGCTCCTCCTTACTCTTAGAATACACGAGGACATCATCAATAAACACTACTGTAGAGTGATCTAAAAACTCTGCAAAGACCTTGTTCATGAGAGCCATGAAGACTGCGGGTGCATTTGTCAAGCCAAAGGGCATCACTAAGAACTCATAATGCCCATATCTCGTTCGGAAAGCTGTCTTCGCTACATCAGACTCTCTAACCCGCAATTGATGATACCCTGACCTCAAGTCTATCTTGGAAAAGTGTGTTGCTCCTTGCAATTGGTCAAATAATTCATCTATCCTTGGCAAGGGGTATTTGTTCTTGACGGTCACATGATTCAATCTTCTATAGTTGATGCACATTCTAAGACTTCCATCATTTTTCTTCACAAAAAGAACTGGCGCTCCTCAAGGTGAAACACTTGGCCTAATAAAGCCTTTGCTCAACAATTCTTGCAACTGAAGTTTCAATTCACCTAACTCTACAGGAGCCATCCTATAAGGTGCAATTGAGATCGGTGCAGTCCCTGGAAGGAGTTCAATAGTAAACTCAACTTCTCTAACTGGTGGTAAATCCGGGATTTCATCTGGAAAAACATCCGGAAATTCAGACACTACGGGGATATCCTCCACCCCTTGGGACTGTTTATCCTCCGTGATAAACACTATAAATTCCTCACAACCACTGCCCACCAATCTGTTAGCTTTCAAAGCTGAAATAAAACTGCTGGAAGACTTCTTCTTGTTGCCTTGAAACATCAACTCTGTCTGTGGCCCTTGCAATCTGAAGGTGATGGTCTTACCAAAACAATCCATGTAGCATGGTAGGTCTCTAACCAATCCATGCCTAAGATAATATCAAAATCATGCTTGTCTGAAATTATGAGGTTGGCCGGTAAACTGATATCTCCTAAGAAAATGAAATCCAATTCTACATGCTGTGCATCAATCTTCTTTGCAAACAAAGGGGATAGAAAAGAGTGTGTGGATCCTGGATCAAATAAGATCTGTGCTTCTACTCCACAAACAAGAAGTTTACCTTCAATGACGTCACCTGCTCTTCAGCGTTAGCACGGTTGATATTGTACGCGCGTCCCTGCTGGTTTGGCCTATTCTGCTGCTAAATGTGCCTGCCCTGATTGTTCCTATTCTGAGGACGAGTATTCTGATCTTGCACTTGTCTGCCTTGCTGCTGCTGTTGCTGTGGTGGCCTCACTTGATTTTGAACTAGTAATGCTTGATTCTGTGGTGCTGTCTGCCTTTGCTGCTGATATCGGTTGGCTTGACTATGAAGGTGTGGGCAATCCTTGATTGCATGGTCCATTCCTCCACACTTGAAGCAAGCACCCGTTGCTTTGCGGCATTCATGGGTAGGGTGATTCTTGCCACAGTGATTGCAACCACTCTGTCTGACTTGGTTTTGTTCCTGTCTTGGCTTCTTGCCACTTTGTTGTCTTTGGTTCTGCTGCTGGTAGTGCTACTTTCTATCCTGAATAATCTCATTGTTGAACTCTTCAAATTTATATGCCCGACTAACTGCTTCATCAAAAGTGACTGGTGGGATCACTCCCGTGACATCCCTCTTGAGAATGGGATTCAGCCTGTAAGACCCCGACCCTCAATTTTCGGGTTTAGCATTGTTTTAACCATAATTTAGCTTTTTAAACAAGATTATAGTTGATTTTATTTTGTTTTTGAGTTTGAATAGATTTTTCATAACTTTGGAGAGTTTTAAAAGACCGTTGACTTTGTTTTGACCCGACCCTTGTAAATTGTATTTTTGTGAGAATTTATTCTTGGTTTCTAAAAACTCCAATTCTTATTCCTTTTGACTCATTTTATTGTTATAAACAACTTTCATGTTTTGACCATCTTGATTTAATACTCAGAAATCGTGTTTTTCGAGAAAAAGGGCAAAAATGACAATTTTCACTAAATCTGTCCATAAATTTCGAAAATTCCAGAAATTGGGGAAAATATACTTTTTGAAAACTAGATATTTTGAGGATCATTTTAGTCTTCTTCGTCAATTTCATCCGGGGCCCGCAAGACCATGATTTAGCCATTTTAAGTTTCAGCTGAATGGGTCCCATTTTCAAGTCACTTAAGTTGTCTTCCTCCTCTTCCATGCCCATTTCTCAAATTCCTGCAACTTCTTGACCTAGGGCTGGGAGAGAAAACCCTCTTTTTCCCCAAGCTTCTTTCTCTTGAACCAATGGCTAGGAAGCTCCATTTGCAAATCTAAAAACGTGGTTTTCTTCCTCTCAACTCGAGCTCTCCTTTACACCCATCTAGTTGAGGATTTCAGCTGAGCACCCACTTCATTTTCTTCATCTCTTCTTGTTTGGGCAGCCATTGGTAAGAGCTTGAATCCATCTCTTCCATGGAGTTTATTTAGCTCATAAAGAGCTCTTTTCTCTAACTTTCAAACCCATTTTCGAAATGGGGGTTTGTAGTGACAATGTGATTTTTATGTGTTCTCTTTTGGGGCTTTTGTGTAGATTTCGTGGATCTTCCTTTTAGTTGAGTTTTTGTGGAGTTTCCTTGGCATTGGATTGAGGCAAGTGATCTTTATAGGATTTCTCATGTATATTGCTTGATGTTTCATTATGGTTTCAATATTTCATTAAGACATGTTTTCCATGTTTAATCTCATAATGCAAGTCATGTTCATGCTCTTTCAAGTCATGGGTTTTAGCTTCCTCACTTGTCTTGTTATCAATGGTTTTTCAAGCTCTTGAATCATGTTTAGTCTTGTAAGTTTTATGATTTTGTACATGAAAATGCTTTGATGCCTTTGTTATAGAATGAATGGTTTAATTGTAAATGGAATGCTTCAAAAATGTGAGAAATGTATCCCTTGGAAAGTATGAAGGCTTGGGGAGTGCAGGTGGTTCGAATATGTGAATAAAGAAGGGAAGAAGTTATGAAAAATCTGACTCGAAATGGACTGTCCGTGTACTGTCGGTCAGGTGTCGGTCAGCTATCGGTTGACCGATAGGTCAACCGACAGCCAACCGAGACCTGTCGGTTCAAATTCCAGAGAGCAACATTTTGTCAGGAGGACTGTCGGTCAGCTATCGGTTGACCGATAGGTCGACCGACAGCCAACCGAGTACTTGTCGGTCCCTTTTCCTGAGAGCTACATTTCTGGACTGAGAATTGTCGGCCAGCCGTCGGTCGGCTGTAGGTCAACCGACACATCAACCTCGGTTGACCGACAGGTAACCGAGGACTGACCGAAATTTTACCAAAAGTACTGTTTTGAAGGATTTTTGCGAGAAGGAAAACTAGACTAGGTTTTAGACCTTTTTGTTGACCTTGTCCACTTGGAATTCCAAAATGTACTATAACTTCTGGGGCACCAAACCTTGTCAAAACTCCGACATTTGGATTTCAACTCCACAAGGGTCAATGAATGGTCTTAGCCTAAACTTGATAGATTTCGTGTTTGAACTCTTGTTTTGATGCTTCATGCATCATCGTGTTCTCGTTTGATTTCAAGTACAAGTTTGTTTGAAGATTCGCTTCAAGAACCAAGACTTTTGTTTTGATGCTTCATGCAACACCGTGTTCTCGTTTGATTTTCAAGTACAAGTTTGTTTGAAGAATTG
This sequence comes from Umbellularia californica, assembly GCA_028538565.1. NCBI lineage: Eukaryota > Viridiplantae > Streptophyta > Magnoliopsida > Laurales > Lauraceae > Umbellularia > Umbellularia californica. Next base: position 34,536,742 of record JAPQWN010000004.1, read on the forward strand.
TTTCAAGAACCAAAGTGCTTGTTTTGATGCTTCGTGCATCATCGTGTTTTCGTTTGAATTTCAAAGTATAAGCTTGTATTTAAGACGTGTTTCAAGAATCGTGTTTCAAGAATCAAAAGGGAATCATTTCTTAAGTTTGTTAAGCATTTATATTATGCTATTTTGCTAGCCTTGTCGTGACGTGTTTGACAAATGATTTCCCTCTTGTTTTGTCGTGTTCTCGAACGTGTATTGCCATGTTTTATGCATTCATGATATAAGTGAGCACCACTGAGCTTGGACTGCCCTTTTAGCTTGATCCACTACCTGGGGGTCCTTAAACAACGTGGACTGTCTGCAGACTAGTCGTGTCTTGAATGACACATCGTGCGTGTTCGTGGTCCGGTTTCGCGGCCGGACACCCCGTCTACCTTGTGTGGCGTGGGATCGTGTTTATCGTGTCGTGCTTGTCGTGCGTGCTTACTCTTGTCATCATGTATGATGGAGAAAGGATGGGCTCTTTGTGGATTTACTAATCATGATATTATATGAATTCATGTCTTGTTTCCTATATCGTGCATGCACTAGTGATTTCTTGATAAGTATCTTGTACATGCATTGTTTTTAAATCTTGTAAACTTGTTTCAAGTTCAATAAAGTGTTTTTAGTTATTGTTTCTTTTAAACTTTATTTTGTTTATGCTCTTGCCTATTTTGATCACCTGCCAGACCGTCGTGTCTGATATACTTCTACTTTGGTGCTCTAGATAGCAGGTCCTTGTTTTGAGCTAGTTCGTGTGCAGTGGGCTGTTAAGCCACGAGTTTTGCAAGCTTGTTGTGTCAGCGATGTCATGTAGACGTCATGCTTGACTCCGGAGTTACGTTACGACATTGGGTAGTATTTGTTCTAGCTTGTTTTTGTGTACGGCTTTTGTTAGCCTTTTTCATGGGAATTGTAATTAATGTACTCGTTAATTTGTAACTTGAATATGTTTTGGTAATGACTAGCCTGTTACTGTCGGCTCTGTATGTTTTGATATTATGATTAGCTCCAGTCTGAATTGAATATTACTGTGAAAATCTTGTGCTGACAGATTGAGTACGACACGGAACCCAATGGATACGGATTCCGGGTCGTAACGTCTCTTAGAGCTTCCGCGAAATATTTTGATGTGTTGTGAATTTTGTCATCCTCACACACGCGGATCCTGGGAGGGGAAATACAAATCCCCCATACTCGCGTCCCCGAGATCGGATCCCGGTTTTGGGGGCGCGACACAACCCTTCCAAAAACTTGACGATCTTCTTATGCTCCGTATCTATCAACTCGGTAGCATAGCGAGCAAGCCTCTCAAACTTCGTAACATACTCCAGCACTGACATACTTCCCTGCTTCAACTGTTGAAATTTGACTGCCTTCTGTCTCTTAACATGAGAAGGGACATACTTGTCGGTGAAGTGAGTCTTGAAGGTCGTCCAAGCTACCTCATCTGCCATGACCTGGTATGGCTATTTAACTGTTTGCCACCAAGAGTCAGCAAACCCATAGAACAAAGAAGCCGTGAGGTTCACCCTCCCCCTGCTCGTGCAAACAAAAACGTCAAAAATCTTTGCAGTGTTCGTGAGCCAATCATCTACAGTCAAAGGGTCCTCTTGACCCGAGAACTCCTTGGGTCCCCTCTTCCGGAATCTCTCAAAGAGAGCATTAGGGTCATCAACTCTACTGTGGTACACCACATTTGGTGCAACTTGATGTTGAGGTCTGTTTTGGAGAACTTCCAGAAGTTGCCTCTGAACTTGAGCCATCTCCTCATCTTTCTTTGCCATTTGGTCTTGGAATTTCGCTTGAGTTTCATTGACTTATTTTTGTTGATCTATCATGGCTTGTATTAGTGCTTGGAATTGAGTAGCGGTAGGATTCTCAGACGGATCTGTCTCATTGTTATTACTACCCGAAGCATGATGGTTTGGAGCTTTTCTTGGAGGCATGATGCTGCAAGACAATTGGTTAGCACATATATAAGCACAATTGGGTTGGTCAACTTGGCCTAGACAAAAACGTTCTAGCGAACTCACGAATCCTCGCCACGTTCCTAAGATTTTCTAGTATCTTTTAAGTGCCTAAAACAAGTACCGCTATGATACCAGTCCTGTCGCGACCCCGGACCGAGACTTGGGACCGCGACTGCGGCGATATGATTAACTAACACATAAAACATACCGCCGCCTTTCCCACTGGTTTTCGCGGTGAGGATCCTAAGACACGGGTCGAGCTCACACGAATGGGTATGCGGAAGCGTATAGCAAAACGTGTCATACAATTCTTAAAAACAACAAGATACAAGAGAATTATAATATCAAGACTTGGTATCAAAAGAGAATGTCATCAAAGCATTCCTATCATGATTAACGTTTCAACATTTAACAAAAGTATTTTAGTTCAAGTTACATAACCAAGAGAGGCCGACAAAGGCCAATACAACACAAGATCCCAAAACAGAATATCCCAACTAAGTGAACGAGACATCAAGATCCCGACCGGCGTCTAGATGACGTCGTTGGGCTGCCACTCATGTGCTAAGGGTGGCTCAATAGCCTCCTCCGGGCACTCCTCGTCACGCGTGAACTCTCCTGCACCTGGACACCAAAATAACAAGCATCAAACACGACGGTTTGGGAAATAAACAATTTAGGCATGCATATGAGAAATAATGCTAAAACAATTCAAGATTTGAATACACGTTTCAAGTTTACGAAACTAGCATGAATACTTATAATATCATGAAAAGATAAATCCACATTGAGCTCATCCTTTCTCCGTCATACGTGATGACAACAGCAAGCACGCACGACAAGCACGACACGAAAACACGATCCCATGCCACACAAGGTAGACGGGGCATCCGGTCGCGGAACCGGATCACGAACACGCATGATGTGTAATATAATACACGACTAGTCTGCAGACAGTCCACATGTTTAAGGACCCCCAGGTAGTGGATCAAGCTAAAAAGGCAGTCCAAGCTCAGTGGTATTCACTTATATCATGAATGCACAAAACACGGCGATACATGTTCGAGAACACGACAAAACAAGAGGGAAATCATTTATCAAACATACCTGACGTGACTAGCAAAATAGCATAATATGAATGCTTCACAAGCTTACGAAATGATTCCCTTTTTTTTATTCTTGAGACACGTCTTAAAACGAGCTTATACATGAAATTCAAAATAAACATAATGATGCATGAAGTACCAAAACAAGAGTGCAAACGAAGTCCATCAAGCATAGGCTAAGACTGTTCATTGACCTTTGTGAAGTTGAAACCCAATTGTAAGAATTTACGTAGCTTGATGTCCCCGAAGGTAAGGTACATTTTGGAATTCCAATTTACACAACGTCAATTAAAAGTCTAAAGCATAGTCTAGTTTTCAATTTCCAAGAAATTTAGAAAAAGATTGAAAATCTAAAGCTGTGAGTATCAGGTTCGCTCGAGCGGTCAAACTATCGCTCGAGCGGACCTCAGACAGAAACATGTTCGCACGAGCCAACCCAAAAGTTCGCTCAAGCGGATAGGTTTCTGCTCAAAATCCTTCAAACAGAGGCGTGTTTGCTCGAGCGGACCCTATGGTCGCTCGAGCGAACAGGCTTCTGCCTGAATGTAAGTGAGTGCAGAAACTGCACTTTTTCTCCCTTCTTCACTTCCATAATCGAACCACCTGCACTCCCTAAGCCTCCATGCTTTCCAAGGGATGATTTCACATCAAAAACCACTCACATTTCATTCAAAACATCAAAATCACTAAACCAATCATATTCAAATCATGTATTAATAAATTGCAAAGCATTCCATTGAAAATCATGCTTCCATTCAAGATAAAACTTCTACATCAGAGAGAGTAATTAGCAACCATGCTTATAAAACTTAACCATACTAAAGGAGATTGATAACATGAGGGAAAAGGTAAGCTTGATAATAAAAACTACATTTCTAAAGATAAAATACCCAAAACTTGCAATGTCCAAAAAGGGACTAAAATGTCTACTTGCCTTGGCCCAATGTCAAGGAAAAACTCCACAAAATCAACAAGAAAGGGTGCTCCACGAAATCTACACAAAACCCCCAAAAATAGGGCACACAAAATCACCATTTTGATCACTACAAACCCCCATTTCGAAAATGGGTTTGAAACCATGAAAAACAAGCTCTTGGTGAGCTAAAGAACATCAAATGAGAAGATGGGTCCAAGCTCTAACCTTGAGCTAGCTGAACAAGAAGAAGAGAGGTTGAAGATGATGAATAGTGAAGGGATTTGCTCCAAAAACGCGTCCAGCTGTAGCTTGCGAAGAGAGGAAGAAAATGGTGGTCTTGGATCTGAGATTGGAGCCTTCTTGCTAGATCATTCAAGGAAGAAAAGGTCAAGAAGGAAGCTTTCTTCTCTTCTTCACTCTAGGTCAAGGAGAATTGCAGAGATTTGGGAAAAGAATGGAGGAGAGAGAATAGGAGAGTATTTATAGTGTCTGGAAGTGGGTCCCAAAAGCAGAGGAACTTGAAATGCTAAAAACATGGTCTTGTGGACCTCGGATGGAATCGACGAAGAAGAACAAAACGATCGTCGAAAAATCTAGTTTTGAAAAAGTATAATTTTGACATAGTTTCACGACTTTGAAAAGTGTGCCCAGATTTAGCATGAATAGTCAGATTTACCCTTATTGGGCTAAAACTTGGTTTTCTGGGCCTCAAATACATGCATGTTAAAAATGAAAGTTGTCACAAATAATAAAACCATTCAAGATGAATAAAAATCACAACCACACCAGAGATCTAGAACAAAAACCCATTCTTACTCGTGTACTCAGGGCGTCTCTGAGTGTGTCTGACTCATACTAAACGTCCTCAAAATCCCCAAAGTTATAATCCAGACTAATTCTAATCACATTCTAACCCAACTAGTACTAAGACTCACTTAAGACTAATCACTCACTTAATTAGTACTAATCGAGTTGGTCTGGGTCGGGGTCAAAATCTACCTTTGGGAAAGTGGAGCGTTGCTCTAGGCAGTTTAGCCTGATGGTGAGTACGAGTTGTCTGTCATCGTGACCAGCACACGAGTGCCTTCATACTTTGGTTAGTTCGTATTTATTCTTCCTTTGGCTTAGGTTTTGTTAGAAGCCATTAATTAATATACTTTTTTTTATCTTTTGCTAAACTTAAACTATAGAAAATAAAGATGTGCATACTCTGAAATGTTATATTGTACCATTTGTTTAATTATGATGTTCCCCTGTATTTTACAGTTATTGAAGAAATATTTATACCTCACTGCGGACTTCGATCCTATGGGACATGATTGGGGCTAGGTTGCGTTTGATTAATGTTGGAAAATTTTTAATTGGCCCTAATCTCAGGCATAATCCCTGGTTTCAATTTTGGGGCCGTGACAGGCTACTTGATAAATAGGTCTCCACACACAACGATCGGTTGCAAAACATAAGAAGAAATATGGTCAGGTAATCCAGCTGATTATTTTAACTTGAGAATCCTTGGTTGTCCTACTTATGCTCTCGTGAAAACCGATAAATAAAAACCAAGGGTGGTGAAGTGCATCTTGGTGGGATGTGTTTCTAGGGTGAAAGGATATAGGTTGTTGTTGACACCAAAAATGTCACTTTGCCTCTTCAACATCAAGAAAGCTGCATGAAGTCGCAACCTGCCATAAATAGGCAATGCAATTTCTCCAAAAAAAATCAAATCTTGTCAGAATCAAACAAAAACTGCAAGATCCTTCAAGATAGCCAAGAGAAGAGTACACATGAAGTTTCGGGCCATTTCGACAACATTTGGCCTAACTTCACTTCTCCGACAGCTAAACGGGAGCTCTCTGCGGCGACATCATCGGAGACGTCAAAACTTCGATTAGAGCCTACAGATGACTCCAGCATGTCTCAAAAGGGCTCCATGCCAAATTTCAAGTCAAACCGACAACGTTTGACCCTCCATCAATGCTCGAGCAGCAAAATCAAGCCTCCCGGCGGCGGGAACCACCGAAGCCTTCGCTCATCAAACCAAGTGCATGAGTGGCTTCAACATGCTTCCAAAAGGCTGCACGTCAAATTTCAGGTCATTCCGACAACGTTTGACCAGGTTTCGATGCTCCGAGAGAAAATCAAGCCTACAGGCGGCGGAGCAACCCGGGACCATGACATCCAAAACGGAGCCCATGGAACGTCTCAAAATGACTCCAATAGGCTCCCCGTCAAATTTCAGGTCAATCGGACATCGTTTGGCCACATATCAAAGCTCGGCATTTTCCCCGCAGCAAAATCAAGTGAAGCATCGACGGGACCCCAAACGGCTTCAAAACTCAAACAAAAGCCTATGGTTGGTCTTATTTATTGCTCAGGAGGCTTCACCTCAAATTTCAGGTCATTCCGACATCGTTTGACCAAGTTTCAGCTTCTGGCGGAAAATCAGCAGCTCTACGCGACAAAGTCTTCGGCTTTCCCGGAAAATTGGAAACTTTGCACTCTAAAAATGCAAGGATTCTCATCAGGTTTTCTACAGGAAAATCAAGCCAATAAATGAGAAGAAATGTCAGGAAAAATACAGAAGAAAACGGCGACGAAAAAGACCACAAAACGGACCAAAAACAGGGGAAAAACCCCCAGGGTCGCAGCCTGCGACCATGGCCCAGGGTCGCCGGCGACCCTGGCCCATGGTCGCCGGCCCATGGTCGCCGGCGACCATGGAAGTCCGGGTCACCGGATTTTTCGTCGGTGACCCGTTTTTCCGTCCTTTTTCGCGTTTCGCGCACTTTGGCCCCTTTGGTTTCCTGAAAATGTGATTTTTAGTGCTTGAAATTGACTCATGTCCGCTGACATCCGTCAAAATCATGGGTCAACCTCCAAAAGTATCAAAATCAACATTGATCGCCAACCGGTCGACCAAAAAAGTGTACTTTCCGCCCGATCGATCGAAAAATCGACAGGACAGATGTCACCGGCCCGCTCTTAGCTATCACTGTCTGAAGTTACATGTTCATCCGATGTCGATCAGCATGAAGATCCATCGATGATCATCGCCAGAAGAATTCCAGAAGACACGGCACGGCTCGCGACTCTTCGACTGCTCGGCGACCAATTAATGTGGTTAATTGACTAGCTTTATTGCAGTCATTAATTCATTTCTTTGGACGGCCCAATCAGAAGCAAGCATTTGGGAGTTACAAGTCAATTGATTCATGGCATTTAACCCATGAAACTCCTCCCATTATGGTAATTAAGGTGATTAAAAGCCCTTAATCTCCATCGGCCAATCAGATTCAAGGAAAAAGGAGTTACAAAATCAAAGAAATAAATCTTGTAACTCCTCCCATTAAAGCCATTAAAGCCCATAAACTCTCCTAAATGGCTACCAAAAGCCTATAAATAGGAGAGCATTCCATTGAAATCAGGATCGGAAAAAAAGAGATCGGATCAGAAAAAAAGAGATCAGATCGGAAGAGAGCGGAAAGAATCCAGAGAAAGAAAAAGAGAGAAAAACTCTGCTGAAGTTCTGCACCGGCCACCACTACAAGGTGACAAAAGTCCCTTGGGGGGCACCCCCCCCCAAGGTCCTTGCCTTCTCCCGCTGCCTCCAATGGCTTAGACGTGGCTTTTCAGCCCGTCTACTTAGCTTTTTATTGGACATAGGACCTTCTCTTGGTCTTTGTCCTCTAAAAACCTGAGGTTATAGCCAAGCCAAGCGAATCAAGAGCATCCTCTGTTCTCATCTGCATGGATGATGGCGAAGCCCATACATGACTTGCGACCGTCAATCTGAACGAGTCCCCCACAATCTCCTGAGAAGTTAGATCCTCCTTTTCTTGCTTTTCATTGTAGTTTGTATTTTTCTAAAAGAGACAAAAATCACAACTCTTGTCTTTCATTATTGATGAGAATTGTAAATCGGCTATAAACGCCAAAATCGGCTATAAATGCCAAACAAATTCGCCTTTCACGGCAAACCAAGAAAATGTCTCTTTTCTTAAATATTTGTGCAATGGAAAACTTGAAAGAAGTTGATTTCCTTTTTACTTGCGAAGGTTGATCTCCGGATTACCACTTGCAATTCCAAGTAAAATAGAAAATCTGGCACACCCACACAAAGAAATGTTGATGCACGCTTCAGGCCCGCCAGGGCGCGAAAGGGCCGGACCCGACGGACTACCACGTTCCGCCGACCCCGGTAGCCGCCCCACGGCGCCTCGGAGCGCGTTCCATCAAGCTGGCACACCCGGTGGGACTCGTTCATTTGATAACACGGTGCTTGGAAATGAATTATTTGCATATCATACTTTTTGCTCTATGCTTATACTTCTTTTCCGGATTCCTTGGCTACTTTCTAGCTGGTAGCCTATGTTGGATTTTGCATCCTAAAAAAAATGAGATGGGATTTTTTGGAAATTTCTATTTCTTTGAGTTTGTTTCCATTCTTTCTCTTTTCAAAAAAAAAATCAGTTTTCTTGGTTTGAATTCAAAATTGAGAAACTTTGATCCTATCCTATCGTTCTTTGGTGCTTACAGAAATGTTGAGCCCGTTCGACTAAGGTTTTGGACCATCGTTTCTCTTCGATGAGTTCATTAGAGATTTCAAAAAAATAAATAAATAAATAAAAAATCAGCTTTCTTAGTTTGGATTCAAAATTGAGAAACTTTGATCCTATCCTATTGTTCTTTGGTGCTTGCAGAAATGTTGAGCCCGTTCGACTAAGGTTTTGGGCCATCGTTTCTCTTCGATGAGTCTATTTGGGATTTTTATAAAAAAAAAGGACATAGACCACTAAGGTTAAACCAATTGCGTTCTTTGATCACGATTGATTCAAGAAAAGCCTTGTCCAGAGTGTGGAGACAGCTTGACTGTTCTAGGCAAGGGTCCTCCAAACGGGTTCATTAAGTAATCCTACCCTTACCTGGGGCAATTCTATCAATTAAGGTTTCATAAGACCGGGTTAGGAGGCCTATGTGTAATCTCTCGTCTTTAAATCTTAAAAAATTAAAATCAAAATAAAAAAAAATAAAAAAAGGATTTTCAAAAAAAAAATCTAAAAAAATAAAAAAAATAAAAAAAATAAAAAAAAAATAAAAAAAAGATTTTCAAAAAAAAATCTTAAAAAAAAAATTTTCAAAAAAAAAAATAAAAATAAAACAAATAAATAAAAATATATTTAAAAAAATAAAAATAATAAAAATAATAAAATAAAAAAAAATCATTTCAAAAAAAAATCTCCAAAAACTCGTCACTTTTGATTTCAGATCTGAGAAATTTTGGTTTCTTCTTTTCTGAGCACTGGCGCTCGCGGAAATCGCCGAGACCGTGTTCAGATCAGAATACCATTTGCTCTCCTTGATGGATCCAATCTTGACATTTCAAAAAAAAAAAAAACTCGTCACTTTTGGATTCAGATTCGAGAAATTGTGGTCTCTTCCCTTCTGAGTACTGGCGCTCGCGGAAATCGTTGAGCTCGTATTTGAATCGGAATGCCACCTGCTCTCTTTGACGAATCCATTTCTGACCTTTCAAAACAAAGAATCCCATCTCATGGATGCAATCTCCAACATTTGTGCCTAGCAATACTGGTACGCCCTTTCAGGGTCTACTGTATCTGTGACCGGCACATTTGTAACTCCTACCTTATATTCTTCTTATCTCGAGCAAGCCCTGCTTCTCGATAAGTCGAATTTAGGTTTACAATTGCTTCTAGCAGTCACTGGAACGCTCATTCTGGGCTCACCATACTTGCTGTCAGAACAATTGTACCATCTATGGCTTTTTACCTTCTTCATGTCGCTTGGGTCATATCCCTTGAGCGATTTGAAAAGACAACCATAGAAATTCCCATTTATGATCATTATATTCTTGTGATTACTAATGGATGTGGTCTTGTTTCAAAAAACTTTTTTCGAAATTAACAATGGCAGCCTTAACCATTATCTTCGATGAGAACAAGCACCAACTCATGCTTCAACAGAAGCAAATCGAGCGCACTTACAAGCGCCCTGCCAGCTGCCGAAGCATCAACTCCCTCGCCAACTCTCTGAACTCCGGGTCGACCTCGACTCCCCGGACCATCGTCTTCGGGACACTGGGACCATTCCCACTTCCCGAAGAACAAGCTGCGCCTGCTAAAAAGCAGAAGATCGCCTCTCAACGTGTCACTCCCGTGACACCAAAGGCGAGCGCCCAAAAGCCCGAAGCCCGCGGCACCCCCGCGAAGCCTCGACCAACAACCAACCAGGTCTACCCTAAGACTTGGTCTCCAAGACCTTCCCCAAAACAAAGAAGGTCTCAAACTTCCACCAAGCCAGCATACCTGGCCCCACTCAAGGAGAACCAGTTCTACCCTCTTGCCTACATGAAAGAGGAGAGACCCATCTCCAACTTGACTCCCAAGTCAACCCAGCATGAGCCAGCTTGTTCCTACAGGCCCAAAATTAGATCATGCATCACCAGGCCTCTACAAGCACCTGCCAAGGCCTACACTCCTTCAGTTCGACCCTTCATCTCTACAGGGGCCGAACTCGAAAGGTTCAAAGCTTCGCTGCAACAGGCAAAGGACCGGGTCCGGATCCTGTCCTTGCCTAGCTACAAAGAAGACAAGCTCGGCTGCTGCGCCCGAGGGAGCACATCCTTCATCGTCAGAGCCCAGCCAGAGCTGACTGAAGCTCAAATCGCTCGTCGAGCACGCCGCCGTGCGTCATATCGACAAAAGAGACTAGAGAAGCAATGGATCCAGCCTCCTACACTTCAAGTCTCCCACAAATGGGTCGAAAAAGAAAGACCCGACCAAGTTGATGCCATCCATATGGTTGGAAAAACCAGAAGACGCCAAAGGTCAGCATCAAAAATCCATGTCCGACGTCCGGTGACCCGTAGCGTCACCAGGACACAAAGACATCCCGAAGAATCTCCTGCCCCTTCAAGCCAAGGACGGGAGAGTAATCCTTCATCAAGCTCTTCATCAAAAAGAATGAGCCCCAGCTCGGTCACCAGGACGATTTCTTCGTTCGAATCCCGAGGGATGAACGTCTTGGCTACAAGTTCTGAGCCACCACCTCAGAATCCACCTCGAGATGATGCGCTCACACGCATCCAGCAGTTGGAACAAGGCCAGCAGAGGATTGAAACTCTGATGGAAAACCTTCTCCTTGTCGTCCAAAATCAGGCGAACAATGAGCCTCCTCCGAATCATGGCAATAACGAGGAAAATTGTGAAGAAAATGAGTCACGCGCCCTTACCAAAAAGGACGTAGACAGTATCCTCGCCAAAGCTAAAGAAGAGGATATACTCAAAGAGCATGGGATCAAGCCACCATATCCTTTATGGATGGACTCGGTCCCGTTCCCCACAAAATTCAAGCATCCTACTCTCCAAACATATACGGGGAAAGGATCAGCCAGACAGCACGTCACCCACTTCAAGATTTTGACGGGAGCTATCGCGGATCAAGATGCACTCAAGATCCGCCTCTTTGCAAGTACCCTAAAAGGTACGGCCTTCGATTGGTACTCCACTCTTCCGGAGAACTCCATTCAGAACTGGGCTATGCTGGAGACACGCTTCCTGACCCACTTCCAAGGTGAGGATCATCCTGTTACTATGGCTCAACTCTGCAGCCTAAAACAAGGAGAGAATGAGTCAACTTATGACTTCATTCACAAGTGGAAAGCAATGGCGTACAAATGCTCAGATGTACTGCCACAAGCATCGCTAGTCGACATTTGCCGTAACAATATGAGAGCTAAAATCCGCTCCATGATCATCGGCAACAAATCAAAGAACCTGGGAGAACTCCTCGAAGCTTCCATGGAAGCTGAAATGGTGATCAAAGACCTCAACAGTCAGAAATCATCGAAGAAAGAGCCGACTGCTGTTACAACCTCAAAACCAAAGAAAAAGGAGGTTCTCAATGTGCAGACTAAGTCAGCTCCTCAGCAGCCAAAGAAACCTGAAAACAAAACTGCAGGTAAAATGTCTGAACTCTCTGATGCCTTCAAAGAACGTGTAGAAAAGAAATATCCGTTCGATGAAGACGTTGAAGAAATCTTTGAAGCTCTCCTAGCAAATGGCAAACTCATTTTGCCAGAGCCCAAAAGACCGGGAGACGTTGGCAAAACCAATGATCCCCGATACTGTCCATACCATCAGATGGTCTCGCATCCTCTCAATCAGTGCTTTGTTGTGAGAGAGAAGATAAACGAGATGTGGAAAAACGGAGTCATCACCTTTGACAAAAACTATGGGACTGCCTCCGTCAACATGGTGTCATGTGGACAAACACCAAATTCACCGAAGAAGAAGATCATTACCTCCTTCAAGGTGATAAAAAGAATTCAAACGTCCGAAGTGTTGGTTCCTTGCCAGACACCAGACGGACAACCCATATGGGTACATCCCGATCTCCTGGAAGATGAAAACTGGGAGATCGTAAAAACAAAGCCGACAGCTCAACAGCGAAGGCAGGCTAGGAAACATCTCCTCAGGCTCAAACGGCAAGAGAAGACCCAGCCAAAACAAGAAGTCCATGAAAAGGCAGAGGCCTCCTCTACCACTTCACTCGGGGCAACAAAAACGTCCCTTCCAGAGACTTCAAAGGCGGTAAGAAACTTCACTCTCAGTGATTTCATGCCACCTCAATTCAAAAAAGAAGCCATGCAGGGTGCATTATACTCTTGCAACTCGGTAGTTGGATTCTCCATTGATGGATACGAGTCTAGCGACACCGACGATGGATTCGAGCCCAACTACACCGGCGAGTGGGAGGAATCTCTTGAAACAGGAGAGTATCTCTCCGATGAAGAATGGGTTCCTGAAACTCACCTTATGCCAGTAATCTGGTATAACCCCTTGCAACCACAAGGATCCTGGTCTGATGATGAAGAAGACCAAGAGGCTGCACAAGAAGATGCTGTTAACCCAGCACCTGTCATTGCTCCAGTGGAAATCAACTATGTTGAGCCACACGGAGAAGATGAAGAAGAGGATCTGGCTCCCATACCTGATCTTGAAGAATATGCAAGGATCTTGCAGCGTCTCGCTCTAGAACAAGAGCAAGATCGTGTTAACGAGCCTCCTCGCAACCCAGAGCCTGAAGTCCCTGAAGATAATCAGGTACATCCACCCTTAACTCCTGAAAATGGAGAACATTGCTGGATTGACGATCCTCTTACATCCGAGGATGAGTCTGACTCCGAGCAGGCAACATCTCCTATCAGAGCTTCCTGTAATGTAATATATCAGGACTATAGCTCTTCTGAAGCGTCGTCTGATGAGATTACCTATTCTCCGACAACGCCTAGCAATGTATTCTCTGGAGCTATCTCGTCTCACGTGACTTTCACAGAGATGACACCCTCTCAGGTTTCTTCTCCTGAGACTGTGACTTCAGGATACACATTCTTCCCGACTGATCATCATGAAGAAAACCCAGATAATGATGCTTGGGATGATGAAATAGTCAACACAGAAGAAAAGCTGCTGGATGCTGTTCAGGACTTGCTCCCGGAAAATGCTCCGTGTAACACAATCACTGAGGATGGCAACTCTGCTGCAGATATAGCCTCAGTGGATGAAAAACGACAGCCTCTTGATCCTGAAGACAATCTTCCAAACGAAGATCCTTCTCAAGAAGCTCTCAAAGTTGGTAGAGGCACCCGCTCTGGCCGGGACTACCACAAGAATTACAACCAATCTTCCTTTACTTATGTAAATCCTTTGGGAAAAGATGTTGTAAGCGCCCCCAGTGGCAAAAACAATGAACATGCAGGCCCCAAGGAGGCTTTCAAGTATGACTTGGTTGAGCACTTCAAACACATACCTGCACGTCTTCACATCCTAGACTTATTGCGAATGTCTCCACGCACTCGTGATAATCTCATCTCAGAATTACAAAAACTGAATGAGGATGTCGACAAACATGCCCCACAAGTCCTCCAAATTGAAATGGACTACCGGGTCAAAAACTCAGAAACCTCCTTAAAAGGAGAAAAAGAGAAAAGCGAGGGATCATGCATCCAATGCCTCTCGGTTCAAAAGGCAGCCAGTGCAACCATCGCCTTCACTAAGGAAGACCTCCTACTTGGTGAAGCAAGGCACAACCGACCCCTGTACTTCACAGGGTACATCAAGGAAATGCCTATACACAGAGTTTAGGTCGACCCAGGTTCTGCACTCAACCTCATCTCCACTTCGGCTCTCGAAGAGTTGGGCATCCCACCCAGCAAGCTAAGCCACACATCTGTATCTATCTTTGGATACGATGGGAGCGCTCAAAGGCCTATCGGCAAAATCAGGTTCAAATTGCAAATCGGTGATCTTATCTATGAGGTCACTGTGTATGCAATAAAAACCCCCTCATGCTACAACATCCTTCTCGGACGTCCTTGGATACACGAGAACGGTGTTGTCCCTTCAACTCTACATCAATGCATCAAGTTCGTCGGCGACGACGGCATGGTACATCGTGTCTTTGCGGACAGAAAACCCTTCAAAGGTAAAGAAGTCCACTTCGCAGACTCCCAGATGTATGAAGGAGAAAAAGAAGAAGAGGAAATAGCACCCCCTGCTGAAAATCTCCAGAAAGATAAAGGCAAGGCTCCTCAAAAATCACCGGAAGAAAACAAACCCTCCGGCAAATTAGAAGAGAGTAGTCAATCTCCCTTCCTCATCTCCCTCAAATCTTCAAAACCTTTGGTCATCACAACCAGAGTGAAGAAGGCAAAGCAAAAGCCTGGGGGCAAATTTGTTGTTTCTCTCGTGTCTATCATGCAAAACACAGACTCGGACTCAGAGCCAGAAGACGATGCATCGTCAAGCCAAGCTGACGCTCAGCATGTTCAGCCTGCTCTCACTCCGACGGAGACACCTGCTGATGTAGAAGATCCTACGTCTGCTACCTTTGTTGTTCCGACAACATCACCAAAGCAAAAGCCGATCTTCTTCCATAGATCGGATGCTTCTTCATCAAATTCCTTGCTTGAACCCTTCCAAAATGAAGGTATGCCTCAACTATCTCTATATAGTCCTGTGGCACAAGCTATCATGAAGAAAATGGGCTTTGACGCTCAGAACCCAGTCGGTTTGGGAGAAGGCCGCGGTATTCTCACGCCATTGGGGCCGCCTTGACCAAAAGCCAGCTGGAAGATTGGAGACTCTACGGTCATGTAGAAAAGTCTTCATATGGGTTAGGGTATGATCCCGACACTCCTCTGAGACAGTTGACACAAAAGCTTAAAAGTCGTTTTACCGACCAAGCCTCAACATCTCAAGTCCATAAAGACATCGATCTCCCTGGATATCTCTTTAAAGAGTTACCTGACAGAGATCCAGGAAGCTCATCCAATTGGTACGATTTCTCTGATGATAAAGAGGAATCGTCAGATTATACAGATTTGTGCTATTCTGACCCAGAAGAGCCCTCGTCTCCAAAAGAAGTACCTTACTCCGACCCAGTTTCAACAGGCGATTGGGACCATCTCATAGCAAGCCTTGAGAAGATCACCAATCAAGAAGACCCGTGGAAAGGAACAAACCCTCGGTCTACAAATGCCCTTGGAATCCCAGAAGGTTTTGTTGAGCTGAAAGCCTCCGAAAATATTGTGGAGGAACCACCTTCGAACCTTCTAACAGAAGATCCTGTTGAAAAGATAGACTTGGGAACACCAGATAACCCACGTCCTGTATTCATAAGCAAGAATATAAAGGATGATGAGTTACCCGAGTATATCGCTTTTCTTCGTGAGTTCGTTGATTGCTTTGCATGGTCCTACGCTGAAATGCCTGGTTTAAACCCCAAAGTAGCAGTCCACAAACTCAATCTTCAAGAAGAAGTCAAGCCTGTCAAACAAGGCCAAAGAAGATTCCGTCCAGATGTGATGGATAAAATTGAACAAGAAGTTCAAAAGCTCAAAAGCGTCGGCTTCATCCGTGAGGAACAACATCCAGAATGGTTGGCCAACATTGTCCCCGTGACAAAGAAAAATGGGCAGATCAGGGTCTGTATTGACTATAGGGACTTGAATGGCGCTTGCCCTAAAGATGAATTCCCGCTCCCCATACCGGAGGTGATGATTGATAATACCTGCGGATTCGAGCGAATGACATTCATGGATGGCTTCTTTGGTTACAATCAGATAAAAATGCATCCCGAGGATGAAAAACACACATCATTTCGGACTCCATTTGGCGTATATTGCTATACTGTCATGCCATTTGGTCTGAAAAATGCTGGTGCCACATATCAGAGGGCTATGACGAAAATATTCCAAGATATACAACACAAGACGGTCGAATGTTACGTTGATGACCTCGCCGTCAAAAGCAGAAGAAAAGAAGACCATCTCAAAGATCTTCGGGAAGTCTTCCTCCGACTTCGCAAACACAAACTGCGGATGAATCCTCTAAAATGCTTCTTCGGCGTCTCGTCGGGTAAGTTTCTCGGATTCCTTGTTCGGAAAGCTGGAATAGAACTTGACCCCATAAAAGTCACGGCTATTCTAGAAATGCCCTCTCCAAGAACCTTGAGAGAATTAAAAGGGCTTCAAGGGAGATTGGCCTACATCAGACGGTTCATCTCCAATCTTTCGGGGAAATGCCGTCCATTCTCTCGATTGATGAAAAAGGGTGTAGACTTTGTCTGGGATGCCGACTGTGAAGCCGCATTTCAAGATATCAAGTCATACCTGACCAAACCTCCAGTGTTAGCTGCCCCTGCCACTGGAAAACCATTCATCTTGTACACAAGAGCTCTTGATCATTCTGTAGGCGCTTTGCTTGCACAAGAAAATGATGAAGGAAAAGAAGCTGCTCTATACTACCTCAGCCGCATGCTAGTAGGTGCAGAGCATCGTTACTCTCCAATCGAAAAAGAATGCCTTGCAGTGATGTTCGCCGTACAAAAGCTACGTCACTACTTGCTTTCCAACACAGTCTACCTCGTCTCAAGGATCAACCTCTTGAAGGTCCTTGTTACAAAAGCAGGTTCTCTCAATGCCCGACTGGCAAAATGGTCCATCCTTCTATCACAATTTGATATTAGGTATGTGCCACAAAAAGCAATCAAAGGCCAAGCTCTAGCAGATTTCCTCGCAGAGCATCCATTGCCTAAAGATTCTCCACTCAGAGATGATCTCCCAGACGAACCCGTCTACAACGTGGAGACCTTCTCACCAAATGCCTCCTGGGACATGTACTTTGACGGTGCAACCAGGACAAATGAAAACAGAAAGCTGATCTCGGGAGTTGGCATCCTCTTTGTTAGCCTCGACAAATACATGATTCCACACGCTTTCTCGCTACTGGAACCATGCACAAACAATGCAGCTGAATACCAAGCTCTGATCCTAGGATTGGAACTCGCCATCGAATCCGGTATCACTATGCTGGAAGTCTTTGGAGACTCTCAACTGATCGTCAACCAGATGAATCAGATATATGAAGTCAGGAAGCCCGATCTGCTGCCTTATTACAACAAGGCACAATCGCTTCTGCAAAAGTTTGATATCTGTCACATCACCCACATTCGTAGAGGTGAAAACATCCGTGCAGATGCCCTGGCCGGACTTGCCGCATCAATGGCGATCCAGGAAGGGGAAAACATGCAAATCACAGTGTGCGAGAGAAGGATCCTCCCTCCTCTTAACACACACCAAGCAGTTGCTGAATGCCACCGAGTGGTTGGAAGTCGGATCTCTATCCTTCAACCTTCAATCGGCGACTGGAGGGATCCGTTCATTGATTACACTATGTTCGGAATCCTACCTGAAGATCCAAAAGAACGGGTAAGCATACAAAGGCGAGCCCCAAACTTTCATTGGATATTCCTTCAAAAATCCTCTACAGGAAATCATTCAACGGAGTACTTCTACGCTGCTTATCACAACAAGAGGCCGAAGAAACACTTAAAGAAGTTCATGCTGGTCTTTGTGGAGCCCATCAGGCAGGTCCTAAGCTCTATGATCAGATAAAAAGGTTAGGTTACTATTGGCCTACCATGGTTGCTGATGTAATGCAATTTGCCAAACGCTGCCAGCTATGCCAAGTTCACGGAGATTACATTCACATGCCTCCGGAATGGCTACACCCTACAGCAATCTCGTGGCCTTTCGAAGCATGGGGCATGGACATCATAGGTCCTATCTCTCCCCCTTCAAGCAAAGGTCATCGCTTCATCTTCGCCGCTACGGATTATTTCTCCAAGTGGTCAGAAGCATTTGCGTTCAACGAAATGAAGACCTCATCAGTTCTTCAGTTCCTGCGCACCAACATCATTTGTCGTTTCTGCATACCCAAAAGATTCGTCCATGATAATGGACCACAATTCCGGGATCATCGATTCTACAGGTTTTGCGACAAATACAAAATTCAAAGCTGTCCTTTGACTCCATACAATCCGGCAGCAAACGGATTAGCAGAAGCCTT
This sequence comes from Umbellularia californica, assembly GCA_028538565.1. Taxonomy (NCBI): domain Eukaryota; kingdom Viridiplantae; phylum Streptophyta; class Magnoliopsida; order Laurales; family Lauraceae; genus Umbellularia; species Umbellularia californica. The sequence continues at coordinate 34,555,181 of JAPQWN010000004.1, forward strand.
CAACAAGACACTCTGCAAAATCCTCAAGAAAATGGTCTCTAGTCACAAAAAAGAATGGAGCGATAAACTGTCTGAAGCTTTGTGGGCCTATCGAACCACCGTTCGAGGACCAACCCATAGCACATCATTCTCCTTGGTCTATGGATGCGAAGCTGTCGTGCCCCTAGAGGTACAAATTCCTTCTCTGAGGGTATCTCTACAAAATGACATGACTCAGGAAAGCAATGTCAAATTGCGACTCCATGAGCTGGACAATCTCGACGAGAGATGGCTCGAAGCTCGACAAAGCATTGAACTTTACCAAGCACGCATGGCAGGATCTTTTGACAAAAGGGTCCGGCAACGAGCCTACAAAAGGGGTGACTTGGTTCTTGCAGTAAAAAGACCAATGGTCTTCGCACACAAGTCCAAATGCAAGTTTGAACCAAAATGGGAGGGACCCTACGTCATCGACAAGGTCTTCTCCAATGGCGCATATGCCCTCCTAAACATGGAAGGCGACAGATGTATGCTGCCTATCAACGGCAAGTTCTTGAAGCGGTACTACCCTTGAAGACTTACCCAACTGGGTAAGAGCAATGCCTGTATGGCCAAAACCTGTTCTCAGGTACTCGCTCGTCAAACCCACTCTCTTTAGAATTTTCATATCAAATGTCAAAATTTCTAGAGATTAAAAAACAATGCTTACTTTTATCGTTTCATTGTTCAAAAACAAAAAAAAAAAAAAAAAAAATCCAAGTTTAGGAGCCTCTCCCTGACTTGACCAAAACTTTCGATCCTTGAACCAAAATTCATGGTTTAAAACAAAAATCCGGATTCAGGGATTTCCACCCTAGTCCACCTTACCTTTTACCGCCAAATGGTTTTAGGTCAAAATTTACGACCCTCGTGTCTTTAAACAAAAAAATGGTTTTTCAAAAACTGCAGGGAAGCGACACTTTGTCGATACTTGCAAAATCCAAAAATCGTGGAGAAGCAACAAACCAGTTGATATCCACAACCTCAAAAATCGTGGAGATGTAACATACCAGTTGCTATCCACAACCCAAATTTCAAAAGGTTCGAGAAAACCTAAAATCGTGGAGAAGCAACAAACCAGTTGATATCCACAACCCAACCTCTAAAATCGTGGAGATGCAATGTTTTGATATCCACAACCCAAAGGTTCGAGAAAACCACAAATTTCAAAAATCGTGGGGAAACGACATCAAGTCAGTACCCGCAAAACCAAATTTTGAAAAAAGCGAGGATGCGACATTCCATCGATACTTGCACCCAAATCCGCGAGGAGGCGAAATTCCATCGATACTCGCAACCGAATGAACAAGGATGCGACATTCCATCGATACTTGCAAGACCATTCAGCAGGGAGGTGACTCTTAGTCGATACTTGCATTTTTGAAAACCAAAAACCTGGCTCTTTTGCCAAAACCGGCTATCAATGCCACCAAATCGGCTATAAATGCCACAAAAAAAAACCTGGCTCTTTTGCCAAAACCGGCTATAAATGCCACAAACCGGCTATCAATGCCACAAAAAATTGGCTTTCACGCCGACAAACCAAAACTTGGCTTTCAAAAAAAAACCCGGCTATCAATGCCACAAATTGGCTATCAATGCCACCAAACTGGCTGTAAATGCCACAAAAATCCGGCTTCCATGCCAACCCAAATTTTGGCTTTTACGCCATAAAATTTCGGCTTCCATGCCAACCCAAATTTTGGCTTTTACGCCATAAAATTTCGGCTTCCATGCCATCTCAAAATCGGCTTTCACGCCACAACCAAAATCAGGCTCCCATGCCAAAACAATCATTTGACAAAAGATTTTCACAAAATGACAAAGCTTTTGATCAAATCTCATTTAGCAATTGCTTTCATCACAAAAAGATTTGAGTGAGCGTAGGGAAAACAAAAAAAAAAAAAAAGAAAAGTACCAAAAAAATACATGTGGTACCAAAAAAAAAAGAGAAAAGTGTTCACAAGCACTACAAAAAAAAAGGTACCAAAAAAAAAATACATGTGGTACCAAAAAAAAAGAAGAATCGTTTCTGCTACAAAAAATCAGGAGCTCAGCCAAAAATGGTCTCCAGCCAAAGCTTCAGCTCCTCAAGCAAACTTTTGGCCTCAGCCGTCAGAGTTTCCAAGGCACGCTTCTTCAGGAACTTGCCGTGAGATGCTGGCGAATGCCATAACCCTTCTTTTACACCGGGAAGCTTTTCCCCAGCAGTTTGCCATTGCTCGTTCTCTAGAGTCCTCCTCTCAAGAACTTGACCGACATCTGCAACCCTGCGAATCAGAGTACTCTCCCTGTCACGAGCCTCTGTTATAGCAGTCCACTTAGCATCAACTTGTGCCTTCAAATGCTCGAGATGCTTCCTGGCCATTTCGACCTCTCCATCAAGGATGTCAAGGTCGCGCTTTAATCCAAGGATGACTAGCTCTTCCTTATTCTTCTCTCGGACTACCTGCTTCCTGCTCTGTGTAGCCTCATTCACGTCGGACTTAGCCTTATCAGCAGGGTCCAAGAACATCTCCTTGAAGAATTGGTCGTCAGGGAAATCCATGGTCTCAAACCACTTGTCACCCAGTGCAATGATCCTATCAACGATCGCCCTGGCACCTGTGACATCCAGACCAACTCTTCGGTATCAGTGAGAATCTCCTGTACATGTGGGATCATGCCAAATCCTGCCTCCAAGTGTCCAGAAAGGAGAGTCTTGATCCAAGAACTCAAAACCCGAGCCAGCACCTTCTTCGCAAATTGAAGAGACGAACTGGATGAAGATTCACCCTTCTCCGCTGATCGGCTGCTCATGTCATGTCCCATTGGAAGAGTAACAAAGGAACTCTTTCCACTTGGAGCCACTGGAGAAGGAATCTCACCACGAGGTATCTCCCCTGTCGCGTCAGAACTGGTTGTAAGAGTCTCTACCTCCGGATCGACCTCTGGCATCCCTTGCTTTGGTTTTGAAGAAAGCGATGGACTCTCTTCTGTCACTTCAAAACCTGCAAATGAAACACAAAAAGGTATGAATATGATCCTGTTAAAAAAAAATCATCAGGGTCATCACTACAAAGTACCTTCTTCGACGACTGGCGGAACACTCTCTTCCTCCATGAACTCATCGGAAGCATCATCAACATTTGCGTCCATTGATGGTTCAAAGTCATCGGAATCCTGTGGCAAGTCAGCTGACAAGAAAAGTGTTAGCAAATCAAGTCGCAGGCAAAAAAAAGAAAAAGTAGAAAGCGAAAGAAGTTATACCAATTGGAGATTCTGGAATCATTCCAGAGTCCCTCGGTTCTTCTTCAGATGCCATAACCGGCTCCATCACCGCCTCATCGGTCGGAACCTCAGGCATCGGCAAGTCTTCATCCTCTGCTAAAAAAAAAAAAGGAAGCAGCAGCAGGGTGAGAAAACAAATCAGAACATGGAAAGCCCCATGAAAGAAGCAGAAAAAGAAAAAGGAAGAATCATACCTTCACCAATGGTCTTTTCTCCACGGCTCCTCTTCTCTGGAGGCTCGTCGACAGCCTCTGGCACCTCCTCGTTGATGGTAAGAGGGATTTCCATGTCAGGAGAGTCCTCATGTGGCCCCTCGCTGCGATGATGACTCCTCCTCTTCTTACCTCTACGGGTTCGCTTCCTAGAAGAACCCGCCCCACTGTCAGAGTCAGGTCTCCCGCTTGGCTCCTCACTGGATGGTCTGCTCTTGCCAGTAGACTCCGCGGAAGCTCGCCTCTGTGCCGCTTGCATCCAAGCATCGAGCTCAACTTCCTCCTGTTCTAGCTGCTCCAAAGCCTCATCAGGTACTTCCCGAACAGCTTCAGAACCAATGACGCCCTGGTCACCGAGAAAGCCTATCCTATGCTTCTCTCCAGAAAGGAAGGCCCAAACTTCCTCTCGCCGGACGCCATCCGACTTTCCAGTACCTTTCCCCGAAGACAGCTTTACATCAAGCTCCTTCTTGGAAAGCCCCCGATATGCCAAAAAGCTCTCCGCGAACCACTTCGTGAAGCCGGCAGTTCGGAAAGTCGACAGCTCAGGATAAGAAATCGTGGCAGTAGTGTCTTCAGCACTATAAAAAGCCCATGCATTTCTGCCATCCTGCAAACCCCCAAACCGCTTCACCATAGTCGAAGGCGCTCCAACAACGCCTTGAGAGAAGCCCAACTGAAGCGCAAAGCGAGAAGGTACATACGGCTGGATGTCGACGAAAAGATGTCTGCGGTACACCATCGTGCCGACTCGTATGCTGAAAAGCCACTCCTTCTCTGCATTGGTCAAAGGATAATGCCTTCCCGACCCTGCTCTGGTAGAGTCTCGGGAGGCACCAAAATCAAAATCCTTCTTCCGCAACTTCGGAGAAAGCTTCACTGAAGACTGCCCCATCTCGACGTCCCTGAACCGTCGGATCCTCATGCGGGCAAACAAAAGTGATTCGGATACGGCTTTTCACTTAGCCAATCGAATCATCAGAGGATCATCATCCTGTGCAGCACCCAGCTGGTGGAAGCCAGGACAGTGGTATACAAACCACGAATAAAAGATATGGGCTGAAAATACCCTATTCATAGGGAGCCCAAGCCGAACCAAAAAAGCAACAGCCTGCAGTTCGGTACACAAGTAGGAGTAAAGAGCAGGCACCAAAGCAAGCCGCTCTCCAAACGCCATCTGACAAGCCGGAAAAATACAATGCGGCCTGATGTGCGTCCCATCTCCACCAGCAAACACAGCCTCACCTAGCCAATAAGTGAGGTAAACAGCAAGATCTCTCCGCAGTGCAATGTCAGAACAAATGACATCTGTGCTCGCGAAGAAACCCTTCAACTCTTCCTGCATGGCCGAAGTCTTCTTCCTGTCTTCCCGGGTCATGCTATCAGAAGACTCTTTGCTGTCAAAGAAGTTGAAGAATGAAGAGCCATAACTCTTCCAACTGCTGGACCTGACTTTCGAACCCTCCTTCAAAAAATCATAGAAGGTGATGAGCTGAAAGTATAGGAGCCTGAACTCCTCTGACTGCTCCTCAAGGACGCTGTCAATCGGCATGAACTCCTCGTAGAGTTTGCCAAGGATGGGCAATCCGGTGATGGCGCTCAACTCCTTCAAGGAAAAACCAATCTCACCATTCGTTACAACGAAGGTATTGGTCTGAGGGAGGAAAGACTCCAACATAGCCATGAAGGCATCATCGGAAAAAGTCACGGTCTCCCTAAAAGCGCGGACCGCGTCAAAAATCCCGGCTTCCTTCAAAACGGCGCCACCAATCAGCAGGACGCGATCAGTCCACGACTTCCAATCGGAGTCAACACTGAAACGGCCACGAAGTCGAAAAGTCTTCACCCAATTGCTGCCGTCACCGCTGAAAACGCCAAGGCCCACCGGTCCCAAATCGACCGACGGATAATCAGAGCCCTGGTAGCCGCTGGCTGGCATCAACACGTCCATACGGACAGGTGGCTTCTCTGCAAAACCGGAAGGTCCACCAACAAAAACCCCGGTCTTGATCACACTGGTCCTCTTCACCCAGCTCGGAGGATCTTCCCTCTTAGGGCACGTGGGAGAAAGGCTCAGGATCGAGATGGTCCAATCAAAAGACGACCAGGTAGAAATAGTTCTCTCCTCACCATCCGCTGTGTAAGAGAACTGAAAACATCTCCTTTGGTATGTCAAGTCGTCAAGGACTGCATCTCCAAAGAAGAAGGTAGGCTTGGGCAAAACCCTCAGATCGTCCATAACCCAAGGACGGCTGCTTACCATGATCTTATAGAACTCCTCATCCTTGAGAGCGATCAATCGCTGTCTCATCTCATCGCGATTGAGGGAATCGCACTCTTCCAAGTTCTTCTCAACAAACTGGACCTTCTCCCAGGCCTGCTGAACGGCCACATTAGAAGATCTGGCGGATCGACGAGGTACGCTTGTAGCAGGCTCTTTACCCTTGTTCGTTCTGGAGGAACCACCTGCAAAGGTTGGAAAAGAAAAAAAAAAAAAAAAGATCATCATCAAAATGACAGAATTTCGCTAAAAGCAAATCTGGCGAAATTTTGGCATGGTTCCGGGGCAATTCCGAAGAAAAGGGAAATACCTCGAAAGAAACAGAAAGTTTTGAAGATGGGCTCAACATCGCTGCGAGCTCCGAAACTACAAACTTTCGAAACCTCAAAATCTCCGCAAAATCAAGAAGGGCTCAACATCGCTGCGAGCTCCAAATTTCCAAATTTGCAAAGATTTTCAGGTATGCTATCATGCTCAATCTACAAAAAGTACATGCATGAACATCTAGATTTGCATAAAAAACGCATTATCATGATGAGCAAAAAAAAAAAAGAAACTTTCTCCAAAAAAAAAAAAAGGGGAAAAAAAAAAGAGGGGGAGAAAGAAAAGAACAAAAAAAAAAAAAGGAAGAAACTTTCTCAAAAAAAAGAAGAAAAAAAAAAAAGAGAAAAGAGACACGTGAAAAAAAAAAAGAAATCACGTGGAAAAGAAAAAAAAAAGAAGAAGAATAGAAAGAAAAGAAAAAAGAAAAAAAAAAAAGAGAAGAGACAATTTTTTTTTCCATCCTATTCTCTACATGGAGTTTTCTTGAAAGAAAAAGAGAGAAAACTTACTTGAAGCCATTGATGGAGAAGAAGAAGGAAAAAGCTTGAAGATCCTTGAAGAAGAAGAACTCTTGGTCTTGGAGCTCTCTTGAGATTGTTGCAAAAGAAAGCAATAAGAGCAAGAGATCCTACCTTCCTTTGCTTTTATAGGAGAGAGCAAATCAAAGAAGGAAACAAAGAAGAAAGGTAAGTGTTACTAATTAGTAACCTTACCAAAAGAGAAGGAATTAGAAAGATTCTTTCCCAAAAAGAAAGATGTCTTTGAGAGATTTTCTCCCAAAATCAATCAATGAGAGATTCTCTCCAACAAAATAGGAGATTGGAGATTCTTTCCCAAAAAGAAAGATACCTTGAGATATTCTCTCCCAAATTAAGGGAATATGAGAGATTCTCTCCCATAAAGATATTTTTAGATATTCTCTATCCAAATGACATATCTTTAGATATTCTTTACAAAAATGGCCCCACATGAGATCTAAGCCATCCTAAAAAGCTTAAGGTCCCATGGGCTAGCCCATATGAGCCAGGTTTGACCACCTAGGCACTATAAAAAAAAAGAAAAATGGGCTCTTAGTCAGAAAAAAAAAATCCCTCTTACCAAGAGCATACAAAAATGGTTCCATGCATCTTTTGAGTTGATTGAACCATACAAAAAAAATTCCAAGCCCCATGAGCTTCCAAAAATCAAACCATCCAGCCTCATAAACCAAATTGAGCCAAAATCTTGAAATTGACATTCCACAAAAAAATCCAAACCACTCCAATGGACCCACACAGTCCCAAAGAGTGACCAAAAACCAAATCCTGGTCCCCTAACTTGCCACATACAGCTTGTTAGTTCACAAGACCAAAACCAAAAACCAAATCATGGTCCCCTAACTTGCCATATACAGCTTGTTAGGTCACAAGATCAAAACCAAAACCCGACCCCCTAACCTGCCACATACAACTTGTTAGGTCACAAGGTCAAAAACAAAAGCCCAAATCCACATCCCTGATGTCATCTTCAAAACTTTGCCTCGAGATGGTCCCTGATTCCTTTCATTTACCATAAAATTCCCCTGGAAGCTCAAAGGCTACTCTACCAAAGGAAAGATTGCTCAAAGACTCTTGGTCAAGACACAAGCTCTCCTTCAAAAATCTCTTCGAGGCACATCGACTACAAAAGTCAAGCAACTCGTCGCTGTACCTCGAGGGGGCATTTGTTGACACCAAAAATGTCACTTTGCCTCTTCAACATCAAGAAAGCTGCATGAAGTCGCAACCTGCCATAAATAGGCAATGCAATTTCTCCAAAAAAAATCAAATCTGGTCAGAATCAAACAAAAACTGCAAGATCCTTCAAGATAGCCAAGAGAAGAGTACACATGAAGTTTCGGGCCATTTCGACAACATTTGGCCTAACTTCACTTCTCCGACAGCTAAATGGGAGCTCTCGGCGGCGACATCATTGGAGACGTCAAAACTTCGATCAGAGCCTACAGATGACTCCAGCATGTCTCAAAAGGGCTCCATGCCAAATTTCAAGTCAAACCGACAACGTTTGACCCTCCATCAATGCTCGAGCAGCAAAATCAAGCCTCCCGGCGGCGGGAACCACTGAAGCCTTCGCTCATCAAACCAAGTGCATGAGTGGCTTCAACATGCTTCCAAAAGGCTGCACGTCAAATTTCAGGTCATTCCGACAACGTTTGACCAGGTTTCGATGCTCCGAGAGAAAATCAAGCCTACCGGCGGCGGACCAACCCGGGACCATGACATCCAAAACGGAGCCCATGGAACGTCTCAAAATGACTCCAATAGGCTCCCCGTCAAATTTCAGGTCAATCGGACATCGTTTGGCCACATATCAAAGCTCGGCATTTTCCCCGCAGCAAAATCAAGTGAAGCATCGACGGGACCCCAAACGGCTTCAAAACTCAAACAAAAGCCTATGATTGGTCTTATTTATTGCTCAGGAGGCTTGACCTCAAATTTCAGGTCATTCCGACATCGTTTGACTAAGTTTCAGCTTCTGGCGGAAAATCAGCAGCTCTACGCGACAAAGTCTTCGGCTTTCCCGGAAAATTGGAAACTTTGCACTCTAAAAATGCAAGGATTCTCATCAGGTTTTCTACAGGAAAATCAAGCCAATAAATGAGAAGAAATGTCAGGAAAAATACAGAAGAAAACGGCGACGAAAAAGACCACAAAACGGACCAAAAACTGGGGAAAAACCCCCAGGGTCGCAGCCTGCGACCATGGTCGCCGGCGACCATGGAAGTCCGGGTCACCGGATTTTTCGCCGGTGACCCGTTTTTCCGTCCTTTTTCGCGTTTCACGCACTTTGGCCCCTGTGGTTTCCTGAAAATGTGATTTTTAGTGCTTGAAATTGACTCATGTCCGCCGACATCCGTCAAAATCACGGGTCAACCTCCAAAAGAATTAAAATCAACATTGATCGCCAACCGGTCGACCAAAAAAGTGTACTTTCCGCCCGATCGATCGAAAAATCGACAGGACAGATGTCACCGGCCCGTTCTTAGCTATCACTGTCTGAAGTTACATGTTCATCCGATGTCGATCAGCATGAAGATCTATCGATGATCATCGCCAGAAGAATTCCAGAAGACACGGCACGGCCCGCGACTCTTCGACTGCTCGGCGACCAATTAATGTGGTTAATTGACTAGCTTTATTGCAGTCATTAATTCATTTCTTTGGACGGCCCAATCAGAAGCAAGCAATTGGGAGTTACAAGTCAATTGATTCATGGCATTTAACCCATGAAACTCCTCCCATTATGGTAATTAAGGTGATTAAAAGCCCTTAATCTCCATCGGCCAATCAGATTCAAGGAAGAAGGAGTTACAAAATCAAAGAAATAAATCTTGTAACTCCTCCCATTAAAGCCATTAAAGCCCATAAACTCTCCTAAATGGCTACCAAAAGCCTATAAATAGGAGAGCATTCCATTGAAATCAGGATCGGAAAAAAAGAGATCGGATCAAAAAAAAAGAGATCGGATCGGAAGAGAGCGGAAAGAATCCAGAGAAAGAAAAAGAGAGAAAAACTCTGCTGAAGTTCTGCACCGGCCACCACTACAAGGTGACAAAAGTCCCTTGGGGGGCACCCCCCCCCCCCCCCCCCCCAAGGTCCTTGCCTTCTCCCGCTGCCTCCAATGGCTTAGACGTGGCTTTTCAGCCCGTCTACTTAGCTTTTTATTGGACATAGGACCTTCTCTTGGTCTTTGTCCTCTAAAAACCTGAGGTTATAGCCAAGCCAAGCGAATCAAGAGCATCCTCTGTTCTCATCTGCATGGATGATGGCGAAGCCCATACATGACTTGCGACCGTCAATCTGAACGAGTCCCCCACAATCTCTTGAGAAGTTAGATCCTCCTTTTCTTGCTTTTCATTGTAGTTTGTATTTTTCCAAAAGAGAAAAAAATCACAACTCTTGTCTTTCATTATTGATGAGAATTGTAAATCGGCTATAAACGCCAAAATCGGCTATAAATGCCAAACAAAATCGCCTTTCACGGCAAACCAAGAAAATGTCTCTTTTCTTAAATATTTGTGCAATGGAAAACTTGAAAGAAGTTGATTTCCTTTTTACTTGCGAAGGTTGATCTCCGGATTACCACTTGCAATTCCAAGTAAAATAGAAAATCTGGCACACCCACACAAAGAAATGTTGATGCACGCTTCAGGCCCGCCAGGGCGCGAAAGGGCCGGACCCGACGGGCTCCAACGTTCCGCCGACCCCGGTAGCCGCCCCACGGCGCCTCGGAGCGCGTTCCATCAGTTGTGATGTATCGATTAGGATTCACCTAGATTTATCATCAGCAAGGATGTTACATTTCATGAGGATGCTTTACTCGATGCGAGAAAACAGGTGGAGGAGACAAAAGTAGGTAGCAACAGTGACACTGTTTAGGTGGAGTCAGACATCCTAGTGATGAAGGAGAGTGCATCCGGCTCCTCCCGGGATACAGGAGATAATCAGACTGTACAGTAGATGCTGCGAACAGAGCCGCAGACGGGTAGACCGTAAAGAGAAAGGAAATTGCTAGTTAGATGCGATTTCGAGGATATGACGACATACGCGTCGACATCAGACAGTGGCCGTGATGATATGGTTCCATACGCATTAACGACTGAGTCTTTTGAATTAATGGAAGGGCTGGAAAGTAGTCAACAGGCAGTAACTATGACTAAAGTGATAGAGCCTCTTGATGAGAAAGATCAGGCCATCAGATGCAAGCAGTTATACGAAGAAGACGAAGGAGCTTCCAGTGCAGGTAGAGTGCAGTTTAAGGTTCCTAATCATGTATGCAGTTTGAAGAAATCATTGTATGGGTTGAAGCAAGCTTCTGAATAATAGTACAAGCGATTTGGTGCATTCATGAAGGAATGGGTTAAATTCAAGTTCAAGCATTGCTTGGACTTGATTGGTGTGCTCAGGGTGCATTCATGAAGGAATGAGTTAAATTTAAGTTCAAGCATTGCTTGGGCTTGATTGGTGTGCTCAGTACCTGAGTGCCTTCAGGGGCAGGTGGAGACAGTGAGACGTGTTTTGTGTATGAGGATCAGCTTCAATGTTCGCCAATGTAGAGATTTGTTAATTTATATGGCTTAATAGAAGTTAATTGATCTTGGTTAACAAGGCCCCTGGATTGCCCAATTTGTTATGTGATTAGAAGTAGGCCTGTTATAGGTATAAGTGATTAAGAAGTAGTGTTTGGGTGTAACAGGGTTTTGGGACTGATATTATAAATAGAGGCTAAGAGTCTCTAAGATGTATAACTCTTTTGATTGCATAGTGAATTCTTCCCTCTTCCCTGTGGATGTAAGCCAAAAACTGAATCATGTAAATCTTTGTGTTCTCTTGTGCGTGATTGATCTCTTCTCGTAAGCCTTAGATCACAACAAAAGGCAATGTTAGGTCGTGTCCATGTAAGACATGTTAGAAAATTATGGGTTTTAAACCCTCTCTGGAATCAATCCAATAATACTATAAACATCAAATCTAAACCATTAGAGTAGTTAAATGGTACCTGATTGTACCATGTTGAAAATCCGATCCAACAGAAGGTTGGTCTTCAATGGGGAATCACAACTCTCTTGTGCTGTACCTTTCTTCTCCGGTAAGTGATGGTTGCAGAGATACATTCATAGCCAAGAGAGTTACCTAGGTTGCCTTTTATAGGCCCTAAATCTCTCCTTCCATCAAGAAGAGAATAAATACCTTTTAACCCTCACATTAACATGATGGCGGTTATAAAAGGAAAATTAAAGCAGTAAAAATCCATTAAAGAAATCCTCAATGTGGGATAGTCGATCCTTTTGTATAGTCATGTGGGCCACAACATTCGGTCCAACATTCTCCCACTTGGTCAATATGACCAAAAAAAACTTAAGACAAATAAAAAAACTAAGTTCGAAAATGACTTTGACTGTGATCACCATTTTACAATAACAATTGCCATCTCAACTTTTATGCCAATCTTTAATTTGTAATTCAGTCAGTTTGCCAATGACAACTATGGTGGTTATATGCCTTGAATGATGTGCTTCCTTTCATAATTACTACACTAACATTCTAACTTAACACAATCCTTTATAAGGGTAAAATAGGATATTTTATATGGAGATCCTATTTGACCGGTACCATAATGCCAATCTTTAATATTCTCATTTTATACACTTTGATCACATATGACAATAATCTCAATAAAGTAAGAAAATATGAAATTTTATTTCAATGATAAATAGTTACAATGTCTTTAAATGTCCCATTAAGGCAATTCTATTAGGCCCATATTTTTAACATACTCTTTATGGACCTTTGCTGCCAATGCCTTTGTCAAAGGATTTGTTTTCATGAAGCTTGTCGGGATTCCAACAATAGACACTAATTTACCACATACTTTTTCTTTTAGTACAAGGTATTTGGCTTCTAGAAATTTTGATTTACTGGAAACCTTGTCATTCTGAGCAAATCTTCTTGTAGCGTCACTATCACCATAAATCTTCAAGGGCTCAGAAATTGTGTCCATAATACATAATCCTGAGATTAAATCACACATCCATAGAGCATAACCCGTGGCTTGAAAGCATGCCACGTATTCAGCATCAAATGTGGATGGAGTCACTAAAGTTTATTTTGCACTTCTCCATGAAATTGCCCCACCAGCTAATATGAAGATGTATCCTAAAGTCGACTTTCTTGTATCGAGGCAACCAACAAAGTCAGCATCCGAATAACCGACCACTTCTAAGTGATCGGACCTTTTGTAAGAGAGCATGTAGTTTCTTGTGCCACTAAGGTATCACAAGACTTTCTTAATTCGTACCCAATATGCCATTCCCATATTACTTTGATATCTACTAAGCATGCCAACTGCAAAACTGATATCGGGTCTAGTGCATGTTCGTGCATACATTAAACATCCAATTGCAACTCATAAGGACAAGTTTCATCTGTTGCCTTTCAATTTCATTTCTTGGACATTGTTCTTTACTAAACTTGTCACTTTTTATCTTAAGTACATTTTGTGCCTTACACCATTCCATATAAAATCTCTTAAGTATATTTTTAATATAGGCTTCCTGTGATAACCCAAGTAATTCTCGAGATCTACTCGATAAATCTCGATTCCTATTACAAAGGTCCCTTCACCTATATCTTTCATATCAAAATTGTTCTTAAGATATTCCTTAGTTTCGTAAATCATTCCAAGATCATTACTAGTCAGTAAAATGTTATCGACATATAGGACTAAAATCATAAATTGGCTCCCACTAAACTTGAGATATATACAATGATCAACGGTATTTTCAATAAAACCAAAAGATGTAATATTGCGATTGAACTTTAAATACCATTGTCTAGAAGCCTATTTAAGACCATATATCGATTTTTTTTTAATTTACAAACTAGTTTATTTTCATTCTTTTTCACGAAACATTTAGGTTGTTCCATATACACTTCTTCTTCAAGATTTCCATTTAAGAACGCTATTTTGACGTCCATTTGATGTAACTCTAAGCTGAAATGAGCTACAATTGCCATAACAGTTCTAAGTGAGTCCTTTATCACGATATCAAGTGGAACAACGACTCTAGTTTGTTCAACAGGCAACTCAAGTTGCTCCCTGACTTCTTTGTAACTCACATTTCTATTTTGTTCCCTCCCTCTATTCTCAAGATCCTCTAAAAATTTGGCACGTTCAGATTCAGCAATCCTAGTTGTATGGGTTGGACAGTAAAACCTATACCCTTTAGACTTTTCCGGATAACCAATAAAATATCCACTGATTGTTTTAGGGTCTAATTTCCTTTCTTATGGGTTAAAAATTCTCACTTCAGATGGACAACCCCAGATTCGAAAATGATTTAAGCTGAGCTTCCTACCGGTCTACAACTCAAAAGGAGTTTTAGAAGCTGCTTTCGTAGGAACACGATTCAATACATACATTGCCATCTTTAATGCCTCTCCCTATATTGAATCAGGGAAATTGGTATTACTAACCATACTCCTTACCATATCTATTAACATTCTATTCCTTCTTTTGACTACACCATTTTGTTGAGGTGTGCCTAGCATTGTATACTGTGCTACAATACCTTCCATTTTTAAAAATCTAGCAAAACGATCCGGTTTACAACCTGATTCACTGTATCTAATATAATACTCACCACCTTTATCATATCTCACCACCTTAATTTTCATGTCTAATTGCTTTTCTACTTCTGCTTTGAATATTTTGAAAACATTCAAAGCATCAGATTTTTTTAAAATCAAATAGACATAACCATACCATGAAAAATAATCTATAAAAGTGATGAAGTTTGCTCTCTGGTAAAAGATGGAACATGAATTTTACCACATATATCTGTATGAATAATTTATAAGGCTGCAGAACTCTTTGTGGTACTTTTGTTGTTTGTGTTGATTTGTTTTCCTTTTATACAATCAATACAAATACCATAACTGGTGAAATCAAGATTGGGCAATAAACCATCAGTCACCAATATTTTCATTCTCTGTTCAGAGATATGCCCTAATCTTTTGTGCCATAGCCTTGATGAGTTTTCATTTAGTGGCTCTCTTTTTATGCCTATGTGCAATCCACAGTTAATGTGAGGTGTGTGTAAAATTTGTTCATACACAGAATCTACCTTTAATCTATACAAACTATCACACATATAACCATTCCCAATCAAAATATTATTGCTAAAACACATGCAAAATGTAATGTCCAAAACCGAAATTAATTCCATTACAATCAAGTCTGGAAACTAAAATCAAATTTCTAGAATTATCAGGAACCAAGAAAGTATTGCCTAAATCTAGGACATGTCCAATGTCAAACACCAGTCTATAAGTACCTACAGCTTCGACCCTTGATTCCTTTTTAGTCCCCATCATAATGGTTTTCTCGCTATCATTTGGAGTCTGCCTTGAAAGGAATCCCTGCATACAACCAGATACATGAATGGTTGCTCCAGAGTCGGCCCACCAAGAATTTGATAGGATATTAGCTAAGTTGCTTTCTTGACATACAAAAGATAGTTTTTTACCTCTCTTTTCAAACCAACGTTTACACTTTAGGCAATCCTTCTTAAAATGTCTGTTCTTTCCATAGAAAAAATATTTCTTCTATGCCCCATTCTCTTTTTTGTTGGGCTTTGCTTCCTAAACATTGGCTTTCCTTTTGCCTTTTTCTTTTCCCTCGGACTTATTTTGAGAGACATAATTAACAATTAATTGTCCCTCGGCCTTAAGCCTCCTTTCTTCTTGATCAGCTTTTGTGATCAACTTATTCAATGACCATGGAGTTGAGCTCTGGTTGTATGCTACTTTAAATGGGCCAAACTTAGGAGGAAGAGAATTGAAAATGAATTGCACCAAATATTTTTCAGAATCGGTCATATAAACTTCCTTCAATTTAGAAGCGATATTTTTCATTATAAATATGTGTTTTTTACTCCCAACATTCCAATATATTTTATGCTTGTAAGAAACCTAATCAAGGATGCACCTAGAGCTTTATCAATTATTTGAAATTGACCTTTTATAGCTTCTAGTAGGTCTTTTGCATTTTCTTTTGCTTTGATGGAACCTCTAATGGTCATCGAAATTGAGTTTGTAATAATTTTTATCACAATCTTATTAGCCTAAATCCATTTATTATAGTTAGCCATTTCATCAACTGAGATCGCATCTGTCACGTCCCTCGAACCCGATTAGAGAAATAACCGGATCCGAGGAGTGAAATTTAGGACTAATTTAAAAATTTTGTCCTTTAGGCCCAAGGATCGTAAGTCCGCTGTGAGGATAATGTATTTGAACCTCAAATCATAAACAAATAACGGAATTCATACATTGATATCAACAATGGATAATAAATCTCAATTAAATTTAAAGTTGCAAGAAGAATAATTAAACCTATACAGAAGTTAAATTAATTACAACGAACATCCCAAAACTAAGATCATTAAATCAACGAAGTCAATGAAAGAAAGTTCCAACGATAATGATAATGAATTAATAAAATCTAATGAAGTGCCCCTGTGAGTCACTCATGTGCCTGATAGTGATGACGTTACTCTACGTCATCGGCACTCCACTCTCGTGCCTCCTCTGCTGGTTGGAGATCCTCTGGGATCTCCTCACCGGCCTGCTCCTCGTAGTAGTACTCACCTGAGGAGTCTGTACACCAAGGAACAGAGTCAACGACATGTTGAGCAATAGATAAGCAAAATATAATTTAAACATAACATGCATCAAGTGTAAGAATAATGACAGGTATAATCAAGTGAATACAAGGAACAAAACTAGGCATAAAGCATGAGTAAATAACCACAGAATCAATATCAGGAATCCTAGCAATACTAACAATCACCACTATCAATGTAATGCAATGCACAAGAGGGAGACTCCGTGGATGTCCAAGCCACCTCACGGGGTACCAGTAACAATCCTATCCGGACTACTGATACCAAAGTCCGGCTCCAGGGGGATCCAAGCTCCCGGTCCTGGGAATAGTAGCACGGTCCAAGCCCGCTCCCAACTATTCAACGCCATGGACGCCGTCCAAAGCCGACTGCCCACCCCGATGTCCGAGTAACCGGCCCATCAATAAAACCCCAAACTGCAGCTGGCCATGATATGCAAATAATAATAAAGTGGTGCTGACACACGGGGAAAACCAAGACAAGCAAGTCTGGCTAGCTCATCAAACAAGGCATGTTCTTAGGAATTATCTCATTCAAATCAATACAAGACAAACCCACACACGATAATCCCTTACATGCTAGCCAGTCATGTTTATCAATACACGATACACAGTTCCTAAGGTACACTCTAAGTCAGGTCTTTGTCTTAATTTTACAAGAGTTTATGTTTCATAATTAATTAGGTATTTTATGCCAAGAGAGTATACAAGGAACGAAATCAACGGATACAATTAACAAATCAATGAGAGATTACAATCCAATCCTAGGCAAGTGTTGTCATCCATGTACCATATTTGTTTTAACGGAGTGCGTCGGGAATTCGAATCAACAATGTTTATAAAGAGTTCCTGGGTGTACAATCATGTTAAACACTGATTGATTCAACTCCATACGCATTCGGTTAAACCATACACAATACACGAATACCTAGACAACCTATCGAAGCACACCAAGCCACGTGCTACGATTTTAATACCCCATTAATGGTCACGTGAGAGACTAGGTTCATGGTTTCCAGTATCTAAGGCCCAAACCTAAGTTATTAGTCTCATTTACACTAAAACAAGAGCTGAAATAGTAATCTGAATATTTACATCACTTTTTGACCTCCGATCGTGATGAAACTAGAACCATTGGATTCTGCGTCTCGAGAGCTTTCCAACGGTATATTATATATAGAATTCCAACGGATGGATTAAAAGATATGGCCCAAAGAAATCTGCCCTTTATATATTATTATAAATATCCTGCGCGACGGACCATACGAACGTCCGATTCATTCGTTCGGACGTTCAGTATTCAGTGGCCATTCAGTTCGTTCTCTCTCTCTCTCTCTCTTTTTATATTCTACAATACCCGCACCGGACTGAACGTTCTGTTCGTCTTAATCGTTCAGCACATTCTGAACGATTCCAACAGAGGATTTTCTTTATTATTTATTTATTATAATACACCTGCAACTGACGTTCCTCACTGTTGAACGTTCTGAACATGAGCGTTCTGAACGTTCAACACTCTGCTATTCTTTTTTTTTTTATATATATATATATTTTATTTATCTCCTTTTCACCCAAAAACCTATTCTAGCATATTAATCCCAATTAATAACAAGAACAGGCTTGGAATTAGGGAATCTAACAAGAAAACACATCCAATCAATGGAAAACATACACATATGTTTAATTATAAAGTGCAGATCTACTTGCCTCAACCAAGAAGAAGATTGGAATCGGGGTATTCGAAGAGAAGCTCTCTATCACCAAGACCCACAAATCTAACCCGACCAAACGCAACCTAACACGCAAAGGAAAAGAAAAGAAAGGAAAAGAATGGGATCAAGCCTAAATCTAAAGCAAAGAGAATTAATTGAAAAGATGAAAGTAAGGGAAATCTTACCAAACTGATGTCAATGAAAAGGGGAGATCGCGAGGAAGAGGATGAGCGGTTCGGATCTTCGAGATGGCCTTTCTGGGGAAGAGTTCCGGAGCCTTGGAAAAATGAGGAAGAAGAAGATGGCTGCGGTAGAGAAACTGTTCGTTGCAGAGAATGAAAAGAGATTAGGGCTTATCTCTTGATTAAGAAGAAAGGGAGGAGGAAAAGACAAGTTTACCCTTTAAGTGGGTCCGGTGAAAGAATGAATTATTAGAAGGGTTTCTGGTCGTCGAATCGCAACGAGCCAGAAGACAAAAATGATCAGCGCGATAAGACCTTTCCAACGAACCCAAAATCACGGCGATAGGAATTTTTTCGGAAAAACACTCAATTTTCCCTAAATTGCAAACTACCTCCCTACTAGGGGCAAACGAACTCAGAATCCAACGAAACTCCGCAGACACTATTCTAACGCTAAAAGAAACTCGCTCACCATCTAAACCCACCTAAATATCTAACCAAAACAATAATAATAATAATTTCAAATAAATGGGTCAACGGGCCGGTTATTGGGCCCAACTGACCCAGTAAGGTCACGGACCTTACATCTATCACCTCTAAAAAGAACATTTGGTCCCCCAAATGCCTAAACATACCTCATCAGGAAAGAGATAAGGATATGCCTTCTGCATCTGGGTTTGGAAGGTAGCCTGGCTCTCATTCTGTCTGGTGCTCTGATCAGCCAAGTCTTTCTGAGACTGAATGAACGCTGCCATGAATTGGTGGAACTGATTATCTGAGCCATCCTGAGAAGTGCTTCCTTCAGGTTGCGACCCATTGTTGGATCGGGTTGTTCTACCAGCCATAGTCCTGTAAAATAGTCAAAGTTAGTTCCAATACACCTCAAGCTAACAACACAATGCTAGGAAAGGACTACCAAGCTAACCTATTAACTAACGAAATCCTCACACGCGTCCTATGGTTTCTAAAATTTTTTACCCTGAGAAACCATCCATTGCTCTGATACCATTTTGTCACGTCCCTCGAACCCGATTAGAGAAATAACCGGATCCGAGGAGTGAAATTTAGGACTAATTTAAAAATTTTGTCCTTTAGGCCCAAGGATCGTAAGTCCGCTGTGAGGATAATGTATTTGAACCTCAAATCATAAACAAATAACGGAATTCATACATTGATATCAACAATGGATAATAAATCTCAATTAAATTTAAAGTTGCAAGAAGAATAATTAAACCTATACAGAAGTTAAATTAATTACAACGAACATCCCAAAACTAAGATCATTAAATCAACGAAGTCAATGAAAGAAAGTTCCAACGATAATGATAATGAATTAATAAAATCTAATGAAGTGCCCCTGTGAGTCACTCATGTGCCTGATAGTGATGACGTTACTCTACGTCATCGGCACTCCACTCTCGTGCCTCCTCTGCTGGTTGGAGATCCTCTGGGATCTCCTCACCGGCCTGCTCCTCGTAGTAGTACTCACCTGAGGAGTCTGTACACCAAGGAACAGAGTCAACGACATGTTGAGCAATAGATAAGCAAAATATAATTTAAACATAACATGCATCAAGTGTAAGAATAATGACAGGTATAATCAAGTGAATACAAGGAACAAAACTAGGCATAAAGCATGAGTAAATAACCACAGAATCAATATCAGGAATCCTAGCAATACTAACAATCACCACTATCAATGTAATGCAATGCACAAGAGGGAGACTCCGTGGATGTCCAAGCCACCTCACGGGGTACCAGTAACAATCCTATCCGGACTACTGATACCAAAGTCCGGCTCCAGGGGGATCCAAGCTCCCGGTCCTGGGAATAGTAGCACGGTCCAAGCCCGCTCCCAACTATTCAACGCCATGGACGCCGTCCAAAGCCGACTGCCCACCCCGATGTCCGAGTAACCGGCCCATCAATAAAACCCCAAACTGCAGCTGGCCATGATATGCAAATAATAATAAAGTGGTGCTGACACACGGGGAAAACCAAGACAAGCAAGTCTGGCTAGCTCATCAAACAAGGCATGTTCTTAGGAATTATCTCATTCAAATCAATACAAGACAAACCCACACACGATAATCCCTTACATGCTAGCCAGTCATGTTTATCAATACACGATACACAGTTCCTAAGGTACACTCTAAGTCAGGTCTTTGTCTTAATTTTACAAGAGTTTATGTTTCATAATTAATTAGGTATTTTATGCCAAGAGAGTATACAAGGAACGAAATCAACGGATACAATTAACAAATCAATGAGAGATTACAATCCAATCCTAGGCAAGTGTTGTCATCCATGTACCATATTTGTTTTAACGGAGTGCGTCGGGAATTCGAATCAACAATGTTTATAAAGAGTTCCTGGGTGTACAATCATGTTAAACACTGATTGATTCAACTCCATACGCATTCGGTTAAACCATACACAATACACGAATACCTAGACAACCTATCGAAGCACACCAAGCCACGTGCTACGATTTTAATACCCCATTAATGGTCACGTGAGAGACTAGGTTCATGGTTTCCAGTATCTAAGGCCCAAACCTAAGTTATTAGTCTCATTTACACTAAAACAAGAGCTGAAATATTAATCTGAATATTTACATCACTTTTTGACCTCCGATCGTGATGAAACTAGAACCATTGGATTCTGCGTCTCGAGAGCTTTCCAACGGTATATTATATATAGAATTCCAACGGATGGATTAAAAGATATGGCCCAAAGAAATCTGCCCTTTATATATTATTATAAATATCCTGCGCGACGGACCATACGAACGTCCGATTCATTCGTTCGGACGTTCAGTATTCAGTGGCCATTCAGTTCGTTCTCTCTCTCTCTCTCTCTTTTTATATTCTACAATACCCGCACCGGACTGAACGTTCTGTTCGTCTTAATCGTTCAGCACATTCTGAACGATTCCAACAGAGGATTTTCTTTATTATTTATTTATTATAATACACCTGCAACTGACGTTCCTCACTGTTGAACGTTCTGAACATGAGCGTTCTGAACGTTCAACACTCTGCTATTCTTTTTTTTTTTATATATATATATATTTTATTTATCTCCTTTTCACCCAAAAACCTATTCTAGCATATTAATCCCAATTAATAACAAGAACAGGCTTGGAATTAGGGAATCTAACAAGAAAACACATCCAATCAATGGAAAACATACACATATGTTTAATTATAAAGTGCAGATCTACTTGCCTCAACCAAGAAGAAGATTGGAATCGGGGTATTCGAAGAGAAGCTCTCTATCACCAAGACCCACAAATCTAACCCGACCAAACGCAACCTAACACGCAAAGGAAAAGAAAAGAAAGGAAAAGAATGGGATCAAGCCTAAATCTAAAGCAAAGAGAATTAATTGAAAAGATGAAAGTAAGGGAAATCTTACCAAACTGATGTCAATGAAAAGGGGAGATCGCGAGGAAGAGGATGAGCGGTTCGGATCTTCGAGATGGCCTTTCTGGGGAAGAGTTCCGGAGCCTTGGAAAAATGAGGAAGAAGAAGATGGCTGCGGTAGAGAAACTGTTCGTTGCAGAGAATGAAAAGAGATTAGGGCTTATCTCTTGATTAAGAAGAAAGGGAGGAGGAAAAGACAAGTTTACCCTTTAAGTGGGTCCGGTGAAAGAATGAATTATTAGAAGGGTTTCTGGTCGTCGAATCGCAACGAGCCAGAAGACAAAAATGATCAGCGCGATAAGACCTTTCCAACGAACCCAAAATCACGGCGATAGGAATTTTTTCGGAAAAACACTCAATTTTCCCTAAATTGCAAACTACCTCCCTACTAGGGGCAAACGAACTCAGAATCCAACGAAACTCCGCAGACACTATTCTAACGCTAAAAGAAACTCGCTCACCATCTAAACCCACCTAAATATCTAACCAAAACAATAATAATAATAATTTCAAATAAATGGGTCAACGGGCCGGTTATTGGGCCCAACTGACCCAGTAAGGTCACGGACCTTACAGCATCCGTGGGTATTGCTGGCTTAGGCTCATCCAAAGCCATATCAAGGTCCAAGTAAGTAATAGCTAACAATAACATGTCCAACCATTCAATAAACTTTGATCCATCTAACATGTGTATATTCCCTAAAGTCGAAAGTGATGCCATGTAATTTAAAACTGAAGAAAAAACAAGCAAGTAACAATAAGTTATGTAATGCTTTAAATTTATCTACGCAATATAATAAAATTTAAAAGTAATATGTACATCATTGTAAAGTCACCTTTGGGTTGGAAAAATAATAAGTAAATATATTACTTTTCTTTGATTAATATGACCACGTTTATAATATGTGATGTGATTGGATTGAATATATTGCTTTGGGTATAAATCATATACAAGAAAAACACATTTATTAACCATGTCATATTCCAATTTCAAATTATGGACAATCGTACCTTTGGGCTTGATTGAACCATTTCCTTTATGAAATTGTAATTTTAAGTATTTTCATATTCATAAATAGAGTTTGTACTTCCTTAACTCAATTTAGATAATTAAATAATTATCTATAATTGGGTCGCTTTGGCGGCTACCAAGTTAAGAAATTGTTTAATTCTTTAAATTGATAACAACACTTAAGTGATGAAGTTAGTTCATTCGGTCATCAAGTGTGATGAACCAATCAATCAAAAAATATTGGTCCATATGTACCATTATATAATTTCCGAATAACTTTATTATATCACATTTAGGTTGATTAGGCAACATTTCATAGATCAATGGTCAAAACAATCATTAATTGATCATTGATCAACACCTAATATCTTTATTTGATTCACCATAAGCATACATCCATCCAATCAAGAAATAAATAACTCTAAATATTGAACCATAGTGAGCATATTTGAATATTAACAATAAAATAGAACTCTGATTTTGCTAAATAAGTAAGATTAACAGCGGAAGTAGCAAAAAGGAGTTAAATATAATGTCAAAATAAAATATGCTCTAATTTAGAGTGATTAATCAGTCCATTAGATCTGTCTTGGTGATAGATCTCAATGCCATCTATACACAGAAGAAAACGGATCGTTGATCCGTGTCCAAATGTGTCTTTTATGATCAAAATAAGATCTGGACCATTTCCTACTGACCAATCTGGACAACTCTAAAATTACTCAATGAATTCATAATGTTATTTATGGCCAACAAAATCACTTTAACGACTTTGATCAGATTGAATAAACAATATATGAGAATAATTAGAATTAGACTTTAATCGCACATGATATTTACCAATTAATGCCCAATAAAAAAATTCCAGAATTCAATTAGACCCTATTAAGATATGATAGAATGGTTTGATGGTAAAAAATATCATCAGATTAATCAAAATCATCGATAATACTATTACTTATAATTTCAGAGTTCAGGGTCAACTTCTAAACTTTGATTTGGGTAACCTCTGAAGCTTATTTTGGTCAATTGAATATACAAATATGTACCATCCAATAAGTGGGTCCAACTGGTAAAAATTTCCAAAATTGAAATGGGCTTAGTGGGCCATTAATGGGTCAGGCCCAACCCACGATTGTCCCAAAAACTGGGCCAAACTAGAACCTGACCCAGTCCAAAACTCAGGAATGGACAAACTAGGTTGGGTCAGGCTGAACTAGATCCTGACCCAGCCCATTTAGCTTGGGTAGTCAGGCTGGGTTTGTAAAGTTGGGTTGACCCGACTTGTTTTGACCTGGCCCAGCCACTCATAAGGAGGAGGCGCAAGATGGGTGTAAGAATCATTTTGTGCGCTGTCTTGCGCACAGGAAAGTGCATAAACTTTTTTTTAATCTTTAATAATAATGAAATAAAATTCATTATAAAAGCACAAATAAATAAAGAGAAATTCAATCATCTCTATTACTATTCTTTCTAACACCTATCACGTTATCATTGTCAAGTTATGGCATGCCCAAAACAAAAATGAGGTTAAAACCTCTGATGTAGTTCTTAAATAAAAAAATCTAAATTACGGAAAAATAAATCTTTCATTCCCATCTATTTTAGATTGGGTTGGGCACTGTAATCCTCATTTATGAGGTTTTATTATCCAATAAATTGAATACCCTTTATCAAATACCCAAAATTTCTTTCCTCTAGGTATTTGTGTTTTTTTATTCCCGGAAGAACTAGAAAGCCCAGATAAAATAATAATGGATCCTTGGATTGAAACCAGCCAACTCTGATACCAAATGTTAGAAAATTATGGGTTTTAAACCCTCTCTGGAACCAATCCAATGATACTATGAACATCAAATCTAAACCATTAGAGTACTTAAATGGTACTTGATTATGCCATGTTGAACTCCGATCCAACAGAAGGTTGGTCTTCAATAGAAAATGGCAACTCTCTTGTCATTTGCATTTCTTCTTCAATAAGTAATGGTTGCAGAGATACGTTCATAGCCAAGAGAGTTGCCTGGGTTGCCTTTTATAGGTCCTAAATCTCTCATTCCATCAAGAAGAGAATAAATACCTTTTAACCCTCCCATTAACATGATGGCGGTTATAAAAGGAAAATTGAAGCAGTCAAAAATCCATTAAAGATATCCTCAATATGGGATAGCCGATCCTTTTGTGGTCATGTGGCCCACAACATTCGGTCCAACAAGATAGCGTAGAGCACCAACCGCACTTCGATACTCAAAGGGATTAGGAAGTAGATCTTCATCCAATAAGCTTAGTTTTCTTCCACTAATTGGCGCGACCCCGAATTGGATTAGCGTCCAAGGGCACTCCTAATCCGGGATCGGTGAGCTAATGAGGTGTGAAATTTTTTTTCTTTTTATTTTTTGCTACGGACACGTATGACGAAGAAAATACAACATCCATGTATCTGATTTCCCATAGGTTTCCACGCTGAGGATGTCACACACATAAGTCAATCACAACCGGGATTCAGAAGCATGTAGCAAACCAAGTTTAGAAATTCGATCATTCCATGATACAAGACCAATAGCACAAGTAATAATAACATGATGTCAGGGTGAGCAATGTTCATAAAGCATTCCCAAAGTGTAAAGTTAAATGTTTATACAAAAGATAAGTTAGTTGATCATTCCACTAAAATAAAGGCCAATAAAGGCCAGTACAACCAAAATCCCAAAATGTGACAATCACCCTTCCAAAAGATGTTTTGCAACTCATAGCCTGGCCAAATGTCTAGACAACATCGTCAGCTTGCCATTCTCCTATGCACGGCTCCCCGGCCGCCTCCTCTCGCTCCTCCTCGGGGATAGGGAAGTTTGGATCTGAGTACCAAAATAGTGGGTCAAACACGATAATCTGGTAGGCGGGTGAAAAGATATAAATAATATAATAAATTACAAGTTACCTTGGAAAACATTGAAACTTGCTTAAATAACAATTTTCATAAAATAAGATGCATAATTTATCCGAAAACACATGATCAATATAAAACATGAAAAGGTACCAATGAATAGGAAACTGGCATGATGCCAACCACACAAAGCTAAATCCTCCATCACTAATTTGATGAGAGCACACTAGAGACATTGGTCTCAGACACGCGAAGTGACGAGAGCCAACTAACATACACTAAATGCCAAGAAACTTGGCTAACAGGCAAAACCACGGCTGCATAACTGGATAACGGGATAGGCAGAAACCTAGACTGCAGCTGGTAGGAGTTATTAAGGACCCTAAGTCGGGCCCAAGCTTAGTGGTGCCGACACATAGGTCACATGAAGAAATCAAAACATATACAATATAACGCCCAAACATGCTAAATGGGAAGCTTGCAAGCACATATATCACATCAATATTTTGTCATGAATACGGGCTAGCAGAATACCCAAATTGCATATTTCAGTAGTTTCGAAGCAAAACTAGTAATGACACATAATACCGATGAGAACATACGTAATTCGAGTAAAATAAAATACAAATAGATTTCCACATAATGTCGGACCATACATTGAGGCTTCAAGACTTGGTTCGATACGTATCAGACACTCGTATGTCAAGTTTTATTCTTGGCTTACACTCCCGAAGATCAAGGCATTCCAAGTATCCTATACACCTCGGTAAGTAAAAGAGTCCTCAATGTATCTCCGTGGTAGGGTTTCTCTCTCAATCAAGCTCCATACATCGCTCCCTAGGTCCCACCATTGCATGGAGGCTCCAAACAACCTCCCCAACCAAGCATTAAAACATCATTCTCAAGTTCCCAACATAGACCCAGGCCTGAAGGACAGTTGGCTCGAGCGGGCTAGAGGTTGGCTCAAGCCAATAGCTCTCTAGGAGGGGTTCACTCAACCGATCTGGTCCCTGGCAGGTTGGCTCGAGCGAACCAAAAGTTGGCTCGAGCGAACTAGCCTCTAGAAGGGGTTGGCTCGAGTGAACCTAGGTTGGCTCGAATGAACTCTTTCATAAACGAATTTGTGCAGTCCCTGTCGTGACCCCGGCCGGGCCCACGGACCTAATCCGGGATTGGTTGATGGATGATGAATGATGGTGCGAATAGTTAGTATGGTTGGTGCCAATGCATACACGGGTTAATAAAGAACGCATATTACCCGTGCATGTGATTTCCCACAGGTGTCTGCAATGAGGATACCTCAACAACCGAGAATGTTTTTGTTAAATGCGGAAGCATGTAGCAAATCACATCCATAAAGTCATTTCCATCAAGAAGACAAATAACACATTTAGGTACATAAAAAATCAGAATGAGCAATGATCATTAGCGTTTCCCAAAAGTAATGTTAAGGTTTAAACAAAAGATCATTTAGTTACATTCCCAAAAAAAATAAAGGCCAATACAACAAAATATAAACCCAAAAGAATGGTTAGCCACAACCCAAAATGTAACTTATCTCGAGGCAACCGGATGTCTAAACAACATCATTGGCGCGCCACTCAACTAACTGCTACAGTTCTTCGACCGCCTGCTCGTGCTCCTCCTCGGGATAACCAACGACGGGACCTGAGTACCAAAAAGTGGGTCAAACACGACGGTTTGGCAAGTGGGCGAAAAGATATCACAATACTAAAATAAATACATTTACCTTGGAAAACACTTAAACCTGTTAAAACAATAACTTCCATAAAGGAAATGAACCATTTACTGAAAACGTAATGCAATAAAAAACATGTACAGGTATCCGAGGAAATCGGGAAAACAAGCAAGGTGGCAACCATATGAAGCTAAATCCTCTATCACTGAAGTAACAAGAGCAAGCATATCAAGGTGTTGACCTCAGTCACCGAAGTGAGGAGGTTCAACGAAATTTACATATACATATATAATATACGGGAGATGACCACGGTAGCGAGCTGGGCATCAGGAACCACGGTAGTGAACCAGGTATCAGGACAAGACCACGGTTAATAAACTGGGTAGCGGGATCCAAACTGCAGCTGGAAGGACAAGTGGGGGATCTTCAAGTCGGTTGATCAAACCGGCGAGGTCATCCAAGCTTAGTGGGCCGACTCATAGGTCAAATAACAAAAATCAAGACATATGTAAAATGAATCGAGTGCAAGAATATAACCGGGCAAGACGGGGGTGCTCAAGGCATAAGTATCCTTTCAATATCGGGTCACGCATGTCAGGGCTAGCAAAATGCTACAAGTACAATTTCAATGTTTTTGGGAATATTAAATCATAAATCATGAATTTCGGGAGTGCATGTTAAAATTCGGGAATAATGAAAACACAATGGAACTGTCGAAATTGAGGGCAAATATCGGGGTTCAAAACTTGTTCAAGGTGAATAGGGGTCCCGTATGTCGATTTCGATAAATATTTGGTACTCTTTGAGTTTAGAGACATTCAGGCTCCTTATACACCTTGAGATTTTCAAAACTTTCGATGAATCTTAGCAATGTGGATTCTTTCTCAAATGGGCTTCGAACAATGCTTCATAGGTCTCCCCGATGCCAGGGGGTTCCTTTAAAAACCTTTCCCAAGCTCCAAAAGTGGTCTAGGCCCAAGGGGGGACGCGCTCCAGCGGACCTGGGCTACGCTCAAGGCTGTTTGCCCGCTCGAGCGGATGTATGCCGCCCGAGATGCAGTCAAATTGACTGCGCGCTAGAGCGGCCTGGTATGCGCTCGAGCGGGCAGTCAATCCTGCTGCCCGAGAATGGCTTTCAAGGCCTTCCTTTCCCTTTTCTCCTGCAATAAAAAGGCCTCCTTGCCTTCAATAATCACTCATCAAACCTCCTCAAACACCACTTAACTCCCATCAAACTTCATTGAACATTTAACCCCAAGCATCACCTTCTCCACATTCAAACACTTAAAGAGAAAAAAGAAAATCGACAATCACAAGGATTCATTTAAGCCATAAGCAAGAGGTAAAATAAGAAGCTATAAACCACATGTTCAAGACAATAAATGAGCTAACCGACCTTTGTATGAGCATTTATTTCCTATTGAATGTAAGTTAACAAAACCTTCATGGAGATAACAAAATCAATCATATTTGTCATAAAAACCATTCAAAACCCAAATATCTATTCATTCCACTTGCCTTAGAGTCTCTAACAAGCAATCCAAGCTCTAAACAAGCATTCCAGGCTAAAGGTCCAAGCTACAAGCAAAAACCCCCAGAAGCTTCAACAATGGAAATGAATATTCCCTTAGGCTAGGAGAACACAATATCGAAAGAGGGAAAGGGTTACTTACATGAGAGTTCTTCAAAATGCTAGGTTAGTTCAAAAGGAGGTCTTGGAGTAGGTGGTTTCCTCCTTACATGAGAGTTCTTGAAAATGCTAGGTTAGTTCAAAAGGAGGTCTTGGAGTAGGTGGTTTCCTCCTTACATGAGAGTTCTTTAAAATGCTAGGTTAGTTCAAAAGGAGGTCTTGGAGTAGGTGGTTTCCTCCACAAATGCTATTAAGAAGGAGCTTTCAAAGGGATGAAAAAGATGATGACCTCAAATCTCCTATTGGTGCAAGCTTGGGAGTGTATTGAGGATGGAGAAGCAATAAGAAGAAGAAGAAAGGGTAAACCTAGCTTGGGGTTTGGTTGAGCTGGAAAAAGGGAATTGAGGAAGAAGGGTTCTCTTTTATACAAGTTGAGTGTGGGCTCCACCACTAGAGATCTTGGGAGGCTGAAATCACGACCTTCAGTGCTTCAAATGAATTCGATGAAGAAGGGAAAAATGATCACCGAAATATTTAGTTTCCAAAAAGTATATTTTTCGCGGGTTTTGGGGATATCAAATTTTGGGTACAGATTTGGTGTACAAAGACTATTTTGCCCTCAATGCTAGGAAAGCCAAGTTTCGGGGTTTCGGACGAGTACGAGATTAACATGAAAATTGCAGGGATTAACGAGGCAAGTAAAACGGGGTTGAAATATAAATCACCGGAATCTTGGATGATCCCCCACATATGCGCAAAGCTATAAAAAGGGACCCCCAAAGGGTCCTACAATTCACAAAGGCACTCAAATTTCCCAAAAGCTATAAAACAGCTATTCTAGTCCAAACTTAACCAAAATTCACTAATCACACTTAGAACTAATACGCGACTTAATTAGTACTAATCGTGGACACTAGGGTCGGGGTCTTACAGTCCCGGCTCCTTCTTCCTCTCTTTCAAACCTCCTTTGAGCCTTTACTCTTTTACATTAAAGAGGGCCTCCTAACCTTCTCCAAACCCCATTTTTTCCTCCATCAAACACTCCACAAAAATACATCAAATTCCATTTATTCCAAACTCATTCACCATAAGAAACCCATCATACATGAAATCCATATGTAAACATAAAACAAGTTTAGCGAAATTCGTATGAATTACAAAAGGCTAACTAAAGAGGAAGACTCATCAATAAGCATTTTCAAAATCAATAGAAATCATGGTTAGAAGCATAGATAGAAGCAAGTATTAAATCACAGAGAGCAAGTAATGAAAATCAATGTTTTCTCATAAAACATGCTAACATTCAAACTCATCCATTCATCTGCTTGCCTTGGCCTCCAAGATAGCTAAACAAGCTCCCAAAACCACCCTCAAGACCAAACCTACAAGCACACCAAAAACCCCCAAAAACAAACCCACTTAGAACCCTAAATGGCCAACACAATGAGAAAGAAAGAGAGAGCTTGTAATAAGAGAAAAGAAGACCCCCTAGGGTTAGCAAAACCCAAACCTAGAAGATGGAAAAGATAGCTTACTTGGAAGTTCCTCAAATAAATGGACTAGACTTGCTCAAAGGGAACCCTTATGTGGTTGGATTTCTTTTCCAATGGCATCCATGGAAAGCTCTTAAGATGAGATCCTTTGCTCCATTTGACAAGGGTTGGTGTGGATTTGGAAGGGAAAAAGCAAGAAGAAGCAAAAGAAGAAGGAGAAGAAACCCTAGCTTGGTTGGAACCAATCCTTCCACAACAAATTTGAGCAAGAAAAGGGAAAGTGAAAGTGAGCCCTCCTTATATAGAAAGTGAAGGTGGGTCCCACAGCTTACAAGGCTTGTTGGGCTTAAAACATCGGTTTCTAAGCCTTGGATGAGTTCAACGAAGTAGGGAAAAACGTTCGTCATGAAATCTAGTTTCCAAAAAGTATATATTTCACGGGTTTTGGAGACATCAAAAATTGTGTAAAAAGACTGTTTTGCCCTCGAAGTTGGAAAAGTCTGGTTTCGGGGTCTTTAACGGGGACGGAGTAAACACTAAAGTTGTAGAGGCTAACAAGGTCAATCAATCGGAGTTGAAACACAATTTTTTTTTGAAATTACGGATAACACCCCATGCTTATGCAAAAATATTAAAAAGACCCTCAAAGAGTCTCATTAAATCAAATGTGCTCTCCAAACTCCCCAATGCTATAGAAAAGCTATTCTAATCCCAACTTAAAACAAAATTACTAATCTCACTTAGAGCTAAAATGCAACTTAATTAGTGCTAATCGTGGTAGTTCGAGTCAGGGTCTTACACTAATCACCGGCGATGAATATGGCTTACCATCCATTTTGAACTTATGCAATAAATCAACAAGATATTTTATTTGGGAAAGAAACAATGTGTCTCTTGACCGACCGATAGACCTCTAGGCCCAAGAAATATTGTAATGGACCGAGGCCCTTCATGGAAATTCCTTGGCCAACTGTTAAATCAAAGTTTTTGTAGATAGAATAAGGATCATTGCCAGTGATGATGATGTCGTCAGCATATAGTAATAAAATAATAAAATTCCTCTCATATCTCCACACAAATAATGAATGGTCTGCCGAAGATGCAAGAAAGCTAAGAAAGCTTAAATTGGTAGTGATGGAACGCGCTCCGAGGCGCCGCGGGGCGGCTACCGGGGTCGGCGGAACGTGGGAGTCCGTCGGGTCCGGCCCTTTCGCGCCCTGGCGGGCCTGAAGCGTGCATCAACATTTCTTTTATGTGGGTGTGCCAGATTTTCTATTTTACTTGGAATTGCAAGTGGTAATCCGGAGATCAACCTTCGCAAGTAAAAAGGAAATCAACTTCTTTCAAGTTTTCCATTGCACAAATATTTAAGAAAAGAGACATTTTCTTGGTTTGCCGTGAAAGGCGATTTTGTTTGGCATTTATAGCCGATTTTGGCGTTTATAGCCGATTTACAATTCTTATCAATAATGAAAGACAAGAGTTGTGATTTTTGTCTCTTTAGAAAAATACAAATTACAATGAAAAGCAAGAAAAGGAAGATCTAACTTTTCAGGAGATTGTGGGGGACTCGTTCAGATTGACGGTCGCAAGCCATGTATGGGCTTCGCCATCATCCATGCAGATGAGAACAGAAGATGCTCTTGATTCGCTTGGCTTGGCTATAACCTCAGGTTTTTAGAGGACAAAGACCAAGAGAAGGTCCTATGTCCAATAAAAAGCTAAGTAGACGGGCTGAAAAGCCACGTCTAAGCCATTGGAGGCAGCAGGAGAAGGCAAGGACCTTGGGGGGGGATGCCCCCCCAAGGGGCTTTTGTCACCTTGTAGTGGTGGCCGGTGCAGAACTTCAGCAGAGTTTTCTCTCTTTTTTCTTTCTCTCTGATCTCTTTCTGATCTTTTTTTTTTCTGATCTTTTCTCTGATCCTGATTTTCTCATTTTTTTCCGATCCCGATTTCAATGGAATGCTCTCCTATTTATAGGCTTTTGGTAGCCATTTAGGAGGGTTTATGAGCCTTAATGGCTTTAATGGGAGGAGTTACAAGATTTATTTCTTGATTTTGTAACTCCTTTTTCCTTGAATCTGATTGGCCGATGGAGATTAAGGGCTTTTAATCACCTTAATTACCATAATGGGAGGAGTTTCATGGTTTAAATGCCATGAATCAATTGACTTGTAACTCCCAAATGCTTGCTTCTGATTGGGCCGTCCAAAGAAATGAATTAATGACCATAATAAAGTTAGTCAATTAACCACATTAATTGGTCGCCGAGCAGTCGAAGAGTCGCGGGCCGTGCCGTGTCTTCTGGAACTCTTCTGGCGATGATCATCGATGGATCTACATGCTGATCGACATCGGATGAACATGTAACTTCAGACATTGATAGCTAAGAGCGGGCCGGTGACATCTGTCTTGTCGATTTCTCGATCGGTCGGACAGAAAGTGCACTTTCTTGGTCAGCCGGTTGACGATCTTGGAGCGATCAATGATGATTTTATGCTTTTGACGGCGGATCCGAGATGTCGTCGGATATGAGTCAATTTAAAGCACTAAAAATCACATTTTCAGGAAACCACAGGGGCCAAAGTGCGCGAAACGCGAAAAAAAATGGAAAAACGGGTCACCGGCGGAAAATCCGGTGACCCGGACCTCCATGGTCGCCGGCGACCATGGGCCATGGTCGCAGGGGCCTTCGACCATGGGCCATGGTCGCAGGGGTCTGCGACGCTGGGGGATTTTTCCCCTTCGGAGCCCGTTTTGCGGTCGTTTTGAGGTCTTTTTCGTCGCCGTTTTCTTCCGTATTTTTCTTGACATTTCTTCTCATTTATTGGCTTGATTTCCCTGTAGAAAACCTGATGAGAATCCTTGCATTTTTAGAGTGCAAAGTTTCCAATTTTCCGGGAAAGCCGAAGACTTTGTCGCGTAAAGCTGCTGATTTTCTGCCAGAAGCTGAAACTTGGTCAAACGATGTCGGAATGACCTGAAATTTGAGGTGGAGCCTCCTGAGCAATAAATAAGACCAACCATAGGCTTTTGTTTGAGTTTTGAAGCCGTTTGGGGTCCCGTCGATGCTTCACTTGATTTTGCTGCGGGGAAAATGCCGAGCTTTGATATGTGGTCAAACGATGTCCGATTGACCTGAAATTTGACGGGGAGCCTATTGGAGTCATTTTGAGACGTTCCATGGGCTCCGTTTTGGATGTCATGGTCCCGGGTTGCTCCGCCGCCAGTAGGCTTGATTTTCTCTCGGAGCATCGAAACCTGGTCAAACGTTGTCAGAATGACCTGAAATTTGACGTGCAGCCTTTTGGAAGCATGTTGAAGCCACTCATGCACTTGGTTTGATGAGCGAAGGCTTCGGTGGTTCCCGCCGCCGAGAGGCTTGATTTTGCTGCTCGAGCATTGATGGAGGGTCAAACGTTGTCGGTTTGACTTGAAATTTGGCATGGAGCCCTTTTGGGACATGCTGGAGTCATCTGTAGGCTCTGATCGAAGTTTTGACGTCTCCGATGATGTCGCCGCCGGGAGCGCCATTTTAGCTAACAGAGAAGCGAAGTTAGGCCAAATGATTCTGAAATGGCCCGAAACTTCATGTGTACTCTTCTCTTGGCTATCTTGAAGGATCTTGCAGTTTTTGTTTGATTCTGACAAGATTTGATTTTTTGGAGAAGTTGCATTGCCTATTTATGGCAGGTTGCGACTTCATGCAGCTTTCTTGATTTGGAGAGGCAAAGTGACATTTTTGGTGTCAACAGGTAGTGTAGGGTCCCCGGCCTTACTAAGTCAGTTGAGCCCAACAGTAGGCCCGTTGACCCGTTTATTTAGTAATTATTATAAGTAATTGTATTTTAGGTATCTAAGTGGGTTTAGATTATGAAAAATCTTCTTTTAGAGTTAGAATAGTGTCTGTAAAGTTTCGTACGATTCCGAGTTCGTTTAATCCTAGTAAGGGCGTAGTTTGCATTTTAGGGAAAATTGAGTGTTTTTCTGGAAAATCCCAAATGCCATAATTTTTGGGTTCGTTAGAAAGGTTTCGTAGCGTTGATCATTTTTGTCTTTTGGCTTGTCACGATC
The DNA here is from genome assembly GCA_028538565.1 of Umbellularia californica. Taxonomy (NCBI): domain Eukaryota; kingdom Viridiplantae; phylum Streptophyta; class Magnoliopsida; order Laurales; family Lauraceae; genus Umbellularia; species Umbellularia californica. The sequence continues at coordinate 34,589,621 of JAPQWN010000004.1, forward strand.
CGACGATTAGAAACCCTTCAAGTGGTCCATTCCTTTACCAGACCCACTTAAGGGCAAACTTGTCCTTTTCCCCTTTTCTTCTTCTTAAGCAAAGATTAACCCTAATCTCTTTCTCATTCTCTACAGCGAAGCTTCAGTAACCCCCTTCTTCTTCCCCATTTTTTCAAAGCTCCAGAACTCTACCCGGGAGAGATCATCTCCTCGATCCGAACCGCACATCTTCATCCTCTCAATCTCCTCTTTCCATTGATCATAGTTTGGTAAGTTTTTCCTACCATCAATTTCCTTAATCCTTTCAGTTTAGATTTAGGTTTGTTCTTAATCTTTTTCCTTCTTTTCTTCTTCTTGGTGTTCTAGATTGCTTTTGAGCGGGTTAGATCGGTCGGTTTTGTAGTAGAAGACTTCTCCTCAAGTTTTTTCCATTTTTCATCATCTTCTTCTTGGTTGAGGCAAGTAGATATGCAATTTATGATTGAATATGAAGGTATGATTTTATTGATTGTCAATGATCATATGCTAGATTCTGTAAATTTCAAGCTTGTCGTGGTTAATTTGATTTTTATGCTAAATGGGGTATCATGGGATGAATGGACCTCAATTGATGTTTAATTGATGATGGGGGGTATGACTTGATGGATGGAATGGATTGTCGTTTGGAGGAGAGCATGGTGGCTCAATTTTGTGCAGGTTTTAGCCATTGAAAGGATTCAGAACAGAGTGAAAGTGATTTGGAACGAATAGAACTAAAAAATTCAGGAACAACACTTTCTGCACTTGAGAGTTTGAACTCTCCTCTTAAGAGTTTGAACTATTGGCTGCTCGTGTCATTGGCCTGAAACGAGAGCTCGAACTCTCCTCCTAAGAGTTCGATCTCTTTGTAATTGATCGATTTTAGGCAGATTTTCCAATGGCCATAGCTTTTGATCCATTCGTAGGAATTTCGAGAGCTATATATCGTTGGAAAGCTCTTGGAATGAAGAATCTAATGTTTCTAGTTTTATCACAATCGGAGATCAGAAAGTGATGTAAATATCTTGATAAGTGATCCAGTCCATGTTTCATTGGAAATGAGATTGTTAACCTAGGTTTGGGCCTTAGGTGTTGGAAACCATGAACCTACTCTCACTCGACCATTATTAGGGTTTGAAACCGAAGCATGTGGCTTGGTGTGCTTCATCAGTTGTCTAGGTATTCATGTATTACGCATGGTATAACCGAATGCGTATGGAATTGTCTCAATATATGCTTAACATGATTGTAGACCAAGGGATTTCCCTAGAAGCATCGTTGATCTAATCCCACGCGTACTTTGTTAGAACATGTGGGGCGCAGGGATGACACCACTTGCCTAGGTTGGATTGTAATTACTCCTTGACTTGTTACTTGTATCCATTGATAATGTTTCCTTGTACACTCTCTTGGCATAAAACACTTAACCAATTATAAAACATAAATCCTTGTAGAACTAGGAATTAGACTTGACTTAGAGTGTATCTTAAGGAACCATGTGTCATGTGTCACGACCTCGGACCGGGACCGAGGCCCTAATCTGGCTCCGCGACGTTTCCCACAGGTTCCCGCGGTGAGGATTCAACGCATTGGAATCATCTCACAATAACACATAAGATTTATTTGCGGAAGCGCATGTCAAACACATAAGTAACATCACACATAAGTAGAGTATAAAGGAACTCATGTCAAAGGGAGAAACATAACTAGCATACCCATTAGTTCAAGTTAAAGTTGTGCATCACACAAAGCATAAAGTTAAGTTTTACATATCCCAAAAAGATAGCCAACAAAGGCTAATAATAAGTTTCCAAAAGATAGAAGATATATTCCCTAAGTGTTACACATCTCAAGATCCAACCCAACGTCTAATTGACATGTTGGACTGCCATGCACGCTCAACAGGCCGCTCTACACCCGCCTCCTCATGCTTCTCCTCAAGGGCAACGAAACCTAGGTCTGAGCACCAAAACGAAAGGGTTAGACACAATGATCTGGCAAGTAAAAGAACGAAGTACAATCATGCTATAAATCAATAGTTTTGAGATGAATAAAAACAACATGTACGATAAAGGGAATCTGAATAAAATAAAGCATTTCAATGACAATATCATTTGTAAGATCAGATGTTAAATCAAGATGATCATTCTAAAATAAAACCTTGGCAACCACATGAAGCTACATTCTCTGTCACACGAAGTGATGAGAGCACTCAAGATTCTCCATCATGCATGGTGAAGGGAGACACTATCATAATTGTAGTAGTCCAGTATAACTGAGAACCACACACGAGTCCCGCTGTGGAACATGCTAAGTTATCAAGTAAGCATGTACTTATTTTCCAAACTAATGTTGGACAAGATTTAAGTACCTAAGGTGGCAGATCAAATCGACAATGGTCGTCCAAGCTGAGTGGAGCCAACACGAAAATACACACTTTCAAAACAATGTTTGACACTTCCAAATCTAGGAACCGCTCACTCTATATCAAGTACACGCACGCTTGTTCATGAAAGTTCACGAAATAGTAGTCCCGACACGATGTGTATAAAAACACGATTCATGCAATGATTCCCAAACGGGTTGTAAATCAAAACCTTGGAAACATTATTTTCAAGACGATTCGAATCACAAAATGAGAATTTGGTTTAGAAATCACAATTCCACATCGGGATCTTGAGATCGTAACCATAGAATCATATATGTCGCAACCCCGGACCAGGCTTAGGGACTAAATCCAGGATCGGGGCTAAGTGATGGACATGCGATCATATGGAGTGATGACAATAATTAAGAATATGTTTATGATCAAGCATACACGGGTCAATAGGGAACACACATTTCCCGTGCACGTGATTTCCCACAGGTGTCCGCGGTGAAGATTTCACAACAACATTGATATTTAATGTGATTGCGGAAGCGTGTAGCAAATCAAACATGTAATTTCATTTCCATAATAACAAGACGGAATGCATTTAAATAACAAGTATCAGAATGAGCAATGTTATATAGCGTAACCCAAAAATTACCGTTAAAGTTAGAACATATATCATTTAATTACAATTCCCAAAATTTGAGGCCAACAAAGGCCAATATAGACAAAACAATATCCACAAAAAACTATCAATAACAGCCCCCAAAATGTTTTGCAGCTCAACAACCGGATGTTTACATAACATCGTCGGTACGCCACTCAACTAGCTGTTGTGGTTCTCCGACCACCTCCTCTGGCTCCTCCTCGGGGAAACCAACAACGGGACCTGAGTACCAAAGCAAAGGATCAGACACGACGGTCTGGCAGGTGGAAGAAAAGACATAAACATTTAATAATAAAAACATTTACCTTGAAAAACATTTAAACCTGTCTAAACAATACTTTCATGAAGTAAAATGCATCATTTAATTAAAAACATATATGCAGGGTAAAACAGGTAAAGGTGACCAAGGAATTCGGGAAACAAGCAATGTGGCAACCACGCAAAGCTAAATCCTCTATCACCGAAGTAATAGAGCAAGCATATCAAGGCGTTGACCTCAGTCACCGAAGTGAGGAGGTACAACGAAATTACATATACATATTTACTATAAACGGGACATGATCATGGTAGCAAGCCAGGCATCATGAACCACAGTAGCAATCTACGGTATCAGGACAAGACCACGGTTAATAAACCGGGTAGCAGGATCCAAACTGCAGCTGGCGGGACAAGAGGGGGATCTCCAAGTCAGTGGATCAGACTGACAAGGTTATCCAAGCTTAGTGGTACCGACTCATAGGTCAAATCATAGAAATCAAATCACGTGTAAAGCAAATCAAAAGCAAGAATATAACCGGACAAGACGGGGGTGCTCAAAGGCACAACTGTCATATCATGTCGGGCATGCATGTCAAGACTAGTAAAACAGTACAAGTATACTTTCAAGGTTTTCGGGATCGATGGATAACAAATCATAAATTCCGGGAACAAAAAGGTGAAGTAACCTTTCGAAATGTCGGAACAGTGTCGGGTTTAAAACTAATTCAAGTGAATAGGGATCCCGTATGTCTACTTCGAATTTACTTGGTACTCTTTGAATTGAAGACATTTCGGGTTCCTTAGACACTTGGAAGTTTCCAAAACTTCAATGAATTCTTGTGATCATGGTTTCTTTCTCATCCGGGCTCCATACATCACTTTACAGTTCTCCTGACACAACAGGGTTCCCAATGAACCTCTCACAAATATATAAATGTTTTACTTCAGTTCCAAATATGTCCCCATTGAAACAACACCCATCGCTCGAGCGAACATCACAGCTCGCTCGAGCGGAGGAGTCTCTGGAATGGTTTCTGGGAGGGTTCGCTCGAGCGGACCCAAGTTCGCTTGAGCGAAACTGCCCAGGTTCAGGTTGGCACGAGCGAAGCACCAGTTCGCTCGACCCAACCACTCTCTGGATGGCTGCTGGGAGAGTTCGCTCGAGCGGACACGGGGTTCGCTTGAGTGAACAGCTCTCCGGAAGACACAATCCCTCTTCTGGGCAGTTCGCTCGAGCAAAGTATCAGGTTCGCTCGAGCGAACTGTCCAGAACTGGGTTCGGGACAGCTCTGTTCTTCCCTTCTTCTCTTCTCCTTTCAACTCCCTTAAGCCCCATTTCTTCACATCAATGCGAGATTCAAATCTCTACCAAACCTACTACAATCTCCATCAAAACTCCTCACAACCTCCATGAGTAATCCATCCATTCATTCATGTCCACATTCAATCACAAAGAGAAAGATGATAATAACCACAACCACATGGATTCATTCAAGCCTTAAATAAGAGATAAGATAAAAACTACAATCACATTTCAAGCAATAATTGGGCTAACCAACCCTTTTCAAAAGCATTTAATAGCATAATGAAGGCAAGAGAAATCAACCATTAATGAGACAATAAATCCAAACATATTGATCATGGAAATCATTGAAAACTAAAACATCCATTCAATCCACTTGCCTCAAGGTCTCTAGATAAGAAAATCAAGCAATTTCTCTCCTCTTCGAAGCCAAACTCCAAGCTACACAAAAACCCCCAAAAATAAACCCTAAAATGGGTCAAACTAAGAAACAAGAAGGGAGAACTCTCAATAACAAAGATGGAGCTTCACTAATGCTAGGAGAACACATATTAAAGGGATTGGGAGGGAAAACTTACTTGGAAACACTTCAAATGGGCAAGACTAGCTCAAAGAAGGCCTTAGAGTGGAGGTTCCTCTTGAAAGATTATATCAATGGAGAGCTCTAGTGGAGAGGAAGAAGATGATGACTTCCATTTCTTGATTTGAGTAAGGTGGGTGGTGCTAGATGGTGTAGAAGCAAGGAGAAGAAGAGAAAGAGGCAAAGAAACCCTGGGTTGAGGCTCTTGTGCTGGAAAAAGGGAAATGAAGAGGGTGAGTTCTCTATTTAAAGTCAAGGGAGTGGGGTCCACCACTAGGAAAACTATTTGGGCTGAAATCACTATTATCGGGACCTTGGACGAAATCGACAAAGAAGAGAAAAGTGATCGTCAAAATATCTAATTTCCAAAAAGTATATGTTTTACGGGTTTCGGGGATATCAACTTTTGGGTACAGATTTCATGTAAAATGACTGTTTTGCCCTCAAAGCTAGGAAAGTCGGGTTTCGAGGTTCCGGACGGTTATGTGATTAACATGAAAGTTATAGGGATTAGCGAGACGAGTAAAAAGGGATCAAAACAAGAATTATGGAAACATCACGTAAATCTCCACATGCATGCAAGACTATCAAAAAGGGAACCCCCCAAAGGGCCCCCACTAAATACAAAACACTTAAGACTCCCCAAAGCTTTAACAAGAGTTATTCTAATTCCACGTAGCCAAAACCACTAATCAAGCTTAGCACTAACACGCAACGTAATTAGCACTAATCGAGGTCACTCGGGTTGGGGTCTTACAATATATACTTTGAAATCTCATGTCGATCATTCATTTAGATGATGCCCAATTTTTAAACGACATTAAGGATGCCAAGGTGTACACATCGACTAAGAAGGGTCCAGAAGTGACTAGGATAGAAAACCCCTCCATTCCTCTTCATTCTTTAAAAAGGGCTAGGACGTCGATCACCTGTTGGCTGGCAGGCGGCTAGCTGCCTGGGACTAGGCCGGTTAGCCAACTGCTGACCGACATGCTCACCGCCCCATCAGAACCCATTTTTCCACATTATTGATCTGTTGCTGACTGGTGACCGCCTGCTGACCGCTCGTTCAGCTAGCAGTCTAGTTTTTAAACTGTTACAGCCTTTTCTTTCTCTGAAACATTTCTCTAATCCACACATCAATTCCTTGCAATAAAATGAGCTCAAAACCTCCTCCACTTCATCCCTCAACACTTCCATTTCATCACTTCAATTCCAAACAACCAAACTTCCTTCAATCACTTCAAATTTCCGACAGTCCAAGCATGAAAATCCCAATTTACATAAAACAAATCTCAAAATAGAATTCAATGAAATGAATCCAAACCACATGAACATTAAAACGTATGTTTAGTAAACTAAACTTCAAACAAAACAAGATTAAACATAGTGAGTTCAAAACAAGAATTCAAGATAAAAATCCATAAATCAACGCATGCATGTTCATATTTCATTCATTCACTTGCCTTGGCTCAAAATGTACTCAAAGGTAGTGTAAAACCCCGACCCGAGTGACCCCGATTAGTGCTAATTAAGTCACGTGTTAGTGCTAAGCGTGTTTGGTAGAACTTGACTAAGTTGGATTAGTATAGTTCTTGTTATAGCTTTGGGGAATTTTTAAAGTGCTTGTGTTTAGTGGGGCCCTTTGGGGGTTCCCTTTTGATAGATTTGCGTTAATTTGGGAATTTTCCCGAGACCCCGATGAATTGTATTTCTACCCCATTTTACCTGTCCCGCTAATCCCTACAACTTTCATGCTGATCCCGTACCCGTTCGGAACCCCGAAACCCGATTTTCTTGCATTGAGGGCAAAACAGTCTTTTTACATGAAATCTGTACCCAAAACTTGATATTCCCGAAACCCGCGAAACATATACTTTTTGGAAACTAGATATTTCGGTGATCACTTTTCCCTTCTTCGTCGTTTTCGTCCGAGGTCCGGATAGTCGTGATTTCAGCCCAAAGAGATTTTCTAGTGGTGGAACCCCCACCCACTTGTATATAAGGAGACCCTTCTCTTTCATTTTCCTTTTTCCAGCACAACAACAACTCTAGGGTTTCTTTCTCTCTTTCTCTTCTTCTTAGTGCTTCCCCATCCTCAATCTCCACCAAGCTTGCACATAGAGTTCAAATGGAAATCATCATCTTCTTCCTCACCACTTGGGCTCTCCATTGATACAACTTTTGTAGAGAAGCCTCCACTCCAAGTTCTTCTTTGAGCTAGTCTCACCATTTTGAGGAGCCCTCTTGTAAGTAATCCTTCCAACTCTTTTGTTATTGTGTTTTCCTAGCCTTGGAGGAGCTTCATTTCCATTATTGAAGCTTTCTTCTTCCTATTCCTTGTTTGACCCATTTTAGGGTTTGTATTTGGGGGTTTTTGTGTAGATTGCATCCTTGGCATGGAAGAGTGTCTAGAAGCTTGATTTCCTTGATTAGAGATCTAGAGGCAAGTGGAATGAATTGATGTTTTGAGTTTGGAATGGTTTTCATGACAAGTATGATTGATTTTGTATTGCCATAAATGCTTTGGTTTTATTTGTATTCAATGTGAAATAAATGCTCTTGAAGAGGTTGAATAGTTCATTTATTGTCTTAAAAATGTGGCTTTGAAACTCTTGCTTAGGACTTAAATGGATCACTGTGGTTGTAGTTATTCTCCTTCTATTTGGGTTGGAATGTGGAGAGAAAGGAAGTGATTAGAGAGTGGTTTGTAGAAGCCTTGATATGGGAGAAGTGTTAAAGGTTGAATTGGAGGAGCTTTTTAGCTCATGTTGTTGCAGGAAAGTGAATGGAGAATGAAAGAAATTGGTTTGGAGAAGGGAAGACCTGAATTTGAACCCAGTGAGGAAATTCCCGTGACTGGCGGTCACCCAGCGGCTAGCCGTCTGGTGACTGGCGGCTAACCGAAGCAGTTTCAGTCACTTTTCCAAAGAGCTGCAACCTCGCTGTCAGCTCCGCGGTCAACTAGCGGCTAACCGCCGAATTCATCGGCGGCTAACCGCCAGCCAACTGAAATGAGGCGGTCACAATTCCAGAGAGCTGCAATCCCACGGTCAGCCTCACAGTCAGCCAGCGGTTAACCGCCGGATTCACTGGCCGCTAACCGCCATCTGACCGCAAGGTAACCGAAATTCCCTAAATTCTATGAATAAAGGGGGGGTTGAAGGGAGCTTCCATCCCATTACTTGTGAACCTTTCTGAGAGCAATGGGCACCGCTCACCTGGGAATGTGTTTGACGCAGAGATGAAAGGTTTGTTGGGAGCCCGTTCGAGAGAGAAACCACAACACAGATAATCATTTAAGCATTGAGGCTACTATAGTGTATAAGGAACCCGGCATGTCTTCCAAATTCAAAGAGTACCAAGTTTTCTTTATTATACAGACATACGGGATCCCTATTCACCTTTAATTAGTTTTAAACCCCGATATTTTGAAAGTCTATTTCAACTGTTTATTCCAGAAATTTATGAATTATGATTTATCGATTCCGAAAGCATTGTATTTGTACTTGCACTCCTTTTATTAGCCCCGAAATGCATGCCCGACATGATATGACAGATGTACCCTTGAGCACCCCGTCTTTCCCGTTTATAGTCATGCACTGGATTTGTTTTATACTTGTCTCGATTTATGTGATTTGACCTATGAGTCGGCACCACTAAGCTTGGATAACCTTGTCAGTCTGATCCACTGACTTGGAGATCCCTTCCCGTCCCGCCAGCTGCAGCATGGATCCCGATACCTGGTTTATTAACCGTGGTCCCGTCCCGATTCCCGGCTCGCTCCCGTGGTTCCCGATATCCGGTTCGCTACCGTGATTCCCGACACCCCGTTTGCTACCGTGGTCCCCTCCCGTATTATTGTATATGTATATGTAAATTGGTTGCACCTTCTCACTTCGGTGACTGAGGTCAACACCCGATACTCTCGTCACTTCGGTGATACAGGATTTAGCTTCTTGTGGATGCCATCTTGATTGTCTCCCGATTTCCTTGACTACCTTACATGTTTCGTGACTGCATATGCGTTTTAATTAAATGATTCATTTACTTCTTGAAAGTCATTATTTAAACAGGTTTATATGTTTTCCAAGGTAAAGGTTTTTATTATCGAATGTTTATATCTTTTCACCCAACTGCCAGACCGTCGTGTCTGACCCTTTGCTTTGGTACTCAGGTCCCATTGTTGGTTTCCCCGAGGAGAAGCCAGAGGAGGCGGTCGGAGAACCGCAACCGCTAGTTGAGTGGCGTGCTGACAATGTTATGTAAACAACGGGTTGTCGAGATGCAAAACATTTTGGGGGTGGTTGGATTTATATTTTTTTGGTGGATATTGTTTTGTCTATATTGGCCTTTGTTGGCCTCTATTTTTGGGAATTGTAATTAAATCATCTTTTGATTTAACTTTAATATGTACTTTTGGGTTACGCTATCGAACATTGCTCATCCTGATACTTATTATTCAAATGTAATCAGTCTTGTCATGTTGGAAATGAAATACATGCATGATTTACTACACGCTTCTGCAATTATACTATATGGTTATGTGTGTTGGAAAATCCTCACCGTGGACACCTGTGGGAAATCACGTGCACGGGTAATGTGTGTTCTTTTATTAACTCGTGTATGCTTGGGCATCAAACATACCTTTTCTTATTTACTTCACAATTAGTCCCGATCCCGGATTGGTCCCCAAACCCGGTTCGGGGTCGCGACAAGTAGTCTCCCAAACACACCCCTCTCAGCTGAACCTCCAATCTACAAAAAGCCCCAAGAAAAGAGCTCAAAATCAAAGAAATTTTTGAAAAGAAAGGGTTCCTCCTTAGGAAGCCTTGCATGCATAAAGGTTGACCTCTAATGGTCTCAACAAAACTATGGTTGGAAGATGGAAGCCATTGCTTACCTCTTGAAGCTCTAACAATGGAGAAAAGTCTCAAGATGGAGATGAACCCAGCTGAAATCCTTTGAGACTAGTACCAATAGAAAGTTTGGAAGACGGGAAGGAGAGTTGTGCACTCAAATCTTCATTTTAGTCAAGAAAAGATCCACATGCAAAGGAGAGAAGTAGTGAAGAATGAGTTGGTTTCTCTCTTGTTCCTTGGCTGGTTTGAAAAATGTAAACGGAGAAGTGAGGAGAAAGAATCCACATGGGTGAGTTTAGAGTTGGGTGGGGTGTGGGCCCCACCAGGCCACTTCACTTCATGGGCTTGGAAACCCATCATACGGATCCTGGATGAGATTGACGAAAAAGAGTAAAATGCTTGTCGAAATATCTAGTTTCCAAAAATATAATTTTCACATGATTTTGTAAACATTGAATTTCATGCACATATTTTGAGGTGAAAAGTCTGTTTTTTTCCTTTTTGCTGAAAAATACGATTTCAGAGTTTCGAAAACAGACGGAGAGAACATAAAAGTTGTAAATGCTATTTTGACAAGCCAAAGGAATTAACAATCGTAATTTTCCAAATATCAAGATAATAAATCCTCCCCACACGCGCATGGGTCCCACAGGCCACCCCCGCCCAGTGTCAAGCAAAATTCAACGGCTCTCAAAAATTCCCAAAGCTATGGAATATCTATCGAGCTCACAATCTAAGCTAAACATCATCTAATAACACTTAAGACCTAATCTCAGCTTAAATGATGCTAATCAAAGCAAAACTGGGTCGGGGTCTTGCATCATGTATTTAACAAACATGACTGGCTAGCATATAAGGGATTATCATGTAGGCTGGACTTGTCTTATATTGTCTTGAATGGGATAATCCCTATGATCATGTCTTATGCACTGAGCTAGCCAAACTTGCTTATCTTGTTTTCCCTTGTGTCAACACCACTTCATTACTATTTGCATATCATGGCCAACTACAGTTAGGGGTTTTATTGATGGGCCGGCTATTCGGACATTAAGATAGGCAGTCGACATAGGACGACGTCTATGGCATTTAATAGTTGGGAGCGGGCTAGGACCGTGTTACTATTCCTAGGACCGGGAGCTAGGAACACCCTGGAGCCGGACTTTGGTATCAGTAGTCTAATTGGATTTTTACTGAAATCCCGAGAGGTGGTTAGGACATCCTCGGAGTCTCCCTCTTGATACTTGCATTGCATTGCATGGATAGTGGTTATTGTTAGTGGATACTATGATTCCTGTTATTGCTTATGATTATTATTATTCATGCTTATGCCTAGCATCGTTCCTTGTGTTTACTTGATTATGTCTTGTCATTATTCTGATACTTTATGCATGCCATGTTCATTTATATCTTGCTTATTTATTACTCAAAATGTCATTGACTCTGATTCTTGGTGTGTAGACACCCCAGGTGACTATAATGAGGAGCAGGCAGGTGAGGAGAGCCTTTGAGCGAGGAGGAACGTGAATGGCGTGCCGATGACGTAGGGTAGCGCCATCATTTCCGGCACATGAGAGATTCACATGGACAGTCATTAGAATTATTTATCCATTTGTTATCTCCCTTTGAACCTTTCATTATTAACAACATTATTTCTTTTTAAATTATCTTGGATATAGAGATGGCCATTGTAATAAATTAACTTCTTCGTTTAGTTCTAGTTATTCTTGTTGCAACTTTAATTATCAATAAGACTGGTTATTCATTGTTTGATATTCCATATGCCTTAAATTGTACGCATTTCGCAGTTCATTAATGACTTGAGGCTTAAAATATAATATCCTCAAAGCAGACTTCCGATCCTTGGGCTTAAAGGACAAAAATTTTAATTAGTCCTAAATTTCACTCTCCGGATCCGGTTTATTCTCTAATCGAGTTTAAGGGACGTGACAGGTAGTAAATCTTTCAAACCAGGCCCATGGAGCCTGTTTGAGCCCATATAGAGATTTATGGAGATGGCACACCAAGTTCAGATGTTGCTTGTCAAGAAACCCTTAAGGTTGCCGCATATAGACTTCCTCTTTAAGTTCTCCATTGAGAAATGCATTGTTTACATAAAGTTGTCTGATTGGCCAATCAAATTGAACAGCAAGACAGAGAACAATGCGTATCGTATTAGGCTTGGCTACGAGACTAAATGTCTTAGTAAATCCACAAAGAGCCCATCCTTTCTTCATCATACATGATGATAAGAGTAAGCACGCACGACAAGCACGACAAGCACTACATGATCTCACATATACGGGGAATTTCCGGCCGCGGAACTGGAACATGAACACGCACGATGTGTAATATAATACATGACTAGTCTGCAGACAGTCCACATGTTTAAGGAACCCCAGGTAGTGGATCAAGCTAACAAGGCAGTCCAAGCTCAGTGGTACTCACTTATATCATGAATGCACAAAACACGGCGATACACATTCGAGAACACGACAAAACAAGAGGGAAATCATTTAACAAGCACGACACGACGAGACTAGCTGTCGCGACCCCGGACCGGGTTCGGGAACCAAATCCGGGATCCGGACTAATTGTGATGAAGCCAATGATGTGATCATATGGAGTGATGACAATAATGAAAGGTATTTTTATGATCAAGCGTACACGGGTTAACAAAAGACCACACACTACCCGTGCACGTGATTTCCCACAGGTGTCCGCGGTGAGGATATTCCAACACACATAGTCATATAGTATAATTGCGGAAGCGTATGGTAAATCATGTATGTATTTCATTTCACAAAATATCAAGGCTGATTACATTTGAATATGAGTGTCAGAATGAGCAATGTCCTAAAGCATAACCCAGAATTACATATTCAAGTTTAATCAGAAAATCAGTTAATTACAATTCCCCAAAAATAGAGGCCAATAAAGGCCAATATAAACAAAACAATAACCACCAGAAAACTATCGAACCAATCCCCCAAAATGTTTCGCAGCTCGGCAGCCCGATGTTTACATAACATCGTCAGCACGCCACTCAACTAGCGGCTGCGGTTCTCCGACCGCCTCCTCTGACTCCTCCTCGGGATAACCGACAACGGGACCTGAGTACCAAAGCAAAGGGTCAGACACGACGGTCTGGCAGGTAGATGAAAAGATATGAACATTTAATAATAAAGACCTTTACCTTGGAAAACATGTAAACCTGTTTAAACAATGGCTTTCAAAAGTAAATGAAGCATTTCATTTAAAACACACATGCAGTAATAAAACATGTAAGGTAACCAAGGAAATCGGGAAACAATCAAGATGGCATCCACAAGAAGCTAAATCCTCTATCACCGAAGTGACGTGAGTATCGAGTGTTGACCTCGGTCACCGAAGTGAGGAGGTGCAACCAAGTTACATATATATATATATACAATAATACGGGACGGGACCGCGGTAGCAAACCGGGTATCGGGAATCACGGTAGCGAACCGGATATCGGGAACCACGGGAGCGAGCCGGGTATCGGGACGGGACCACGGTTAATAAACCGGGTATCGGGATCCAAGCTGCAGCTGGCGGGACGGGAAGGGATCTCCAAGTCGGTAGATCAGACCGACAAGGTTATACAAGCTTAGTGGTGCCGACTCATAGGTCAAATCACATAAATCGAGACATGTATAAAACAAATCCAGTGCATAGCTATAAACGGGCAAGACGGGGGGCTCAAGGCACAGCTATCATATCGGGCCTGGCATGTATACCAAAGCTAGCAAAACAGTACAAGTATACTTTCAAAGTTTTCGGGATGACAGGTTCCAAATCATAAATTTCGAAAAGAACAAGGTAAAGTACTCTTTTGAAAAGCCAAAACAATGTCGGGTTAAAACTAGTCCAAGTGAATAGGGATCCCGTATGTCTGTATAATAGAGGAAACTTGGTACTCTTTGAATTTGGGAGACACTCCGGGTTCCTTATACGCTATAGTAGCCTCAATGCTTAAATGAATCTCGATGATGTGGTTTCTCTCTCTAACGTACTACCAACAACACTCCACCTATGCTTCGAGCACAATCCCAGGTGAGCGGTGTCCATTGCTCTCAGAAAGGTTCACAAGCAATGGGGTGGAGGCTCCCTTCAATCCTCTTTTATTCATAGAATTCAGGGAATTTCGGTTACCTTGCGATCAGATGGCGGTTAGCCGCCTGTGCATCCGGCGGTTAACCGTTGGCTGACCATGTGGCTGACCGTGGAATTGCAGCTCTCTGGAGAAGTGACCGTAACTGTTCGGTTGGCTGGCGGTTAGCCGCTGAAGAATTCGGCGGTTAGCCGCTAGATGACCGCGGAGCTGACCGTGAGGTTACAGCTTTCTGGAAATGTAACCGAACTTGCTTCGGTTAGCCGCTAGTCACCAGGCGGCTAGCCGCTGGGCGACCGCCAGCTGACCGCCAGTCACGGGAATTTCTTCACTGGGTTCAGATTCAGGTCTTCCTTTCCTCCAAACCAATTCCTTTCATTCTCCATTGACATTCACACAATTTATAAGGGAAGGAGGACAACCATCATCACAAGGATTCACTTAGGCATTGTAGAAAAGATGAACACAAACTACAATCCATGATTTAAAAACAATAGATGAAAACAAAAGCTAGAAATCATGTTTCAAGACAATAAAGAGGCTTACCAACCTCATTCAAAGCATTTAATATCATTGAATGTAATTAAGACAAAGCATTAATGAAGTCATGATTTAAACACATTTGTCATAAAAATCAATGCAAGCTAAACTATCTATTCAATCCACTTGCCTCAAGGTTCTCTATGCAAGAAATCAAGCTAATAATCTCTTCCTCCAAGCCAAGAATGCTATCTACACAAAACCCCCAAAATGCAAACCCCAAAGTGGGTCAAATAAGGAATAGGGAGAAGAAAGCTTCAATAATGACAATAGGGCTCCTCTAAAACTAGAAGAACACAAATCTAAGAGATTGGAAAGGAAAACTTACTAGGAAAGTCCTCAAAAGGCAAGATGAGCTTCAAGAGAGTTCTAAAATGGGTGGTTTCCTTCCACCAATAGTATCAATGGGTAGCTCTAGTAGTGAGGAAGAGGAAGGTGAAATTCGTTTCTTGGTTGATGCAAGGTGGGTGGTGCTTGATGGTGGAGAAATAAGAAGAAGAATAGAAAAGGAAGCCAAGAAACCCTAGGCTGTTGTTGCTCTTTGTGCTGGAAAAAGGAAATGGAAGAAGAGGGTTCTTCTTATATACAAGTGGGTGTGGGTCCCAACTCTAGAAAATCTTTAGAGGCTGAAAGCACTAATCTCGGGACTTCGGACGAAATCGACGAAGAAGAGAAAAGTGATTGTCGAAATATCTAGTTTCCAAAAAGTGTATGTTTCGTGGGTTTTGGGGATATCGACTTTTGGGTACAGATTTCATGTATAATGACTGTTTTGCCCTCAATGCAAGAAAATCGGGTTTCGAGGTTCCGAACGGGCACAGTATCAACACGAGAATCGTAGGGATTAACGAGATGAGTAAAACGGAATATAAATGCAATTCACTGGAATACGAACAAGCCCCCCACACAATAGTAAAGCCAACCAAAAAGGGAACCCCCAGAGGGTCCCACCAACACAAAGCACTAAAACTCTCCCAAAACCATATAAGAGCTATTCTAGTCCAAGCTTATTCAAAAACCACTAATCGAGCTTAGCACTAATACGCAACATAATTAGCACTAATCGAGGTCACTCGGGTCGGGGTCTTACATCCTCCACCCCTTAGGGCATTTGGTCCTCCAAATGAAATATAAAACTCACCTCGGGTAGGAGATGCGGATACTTCTTCTGCACTTGATCTCGTAATTCCCACGTTGCCTCTTCCGGCCCATGATTCTCCCAAAGTACCTTTACCCACTGAATAGTCCGGTTCCTCAACTCCTGTTCTTTCGAGTCTATGATCTGATTGGGCTTCTCAACATAGGTAGCATCTTCTCTAATTTCCAGCGGCTCATGTAGGAGTACATGTGAAGGATCGGGGATGTACTTCTTCAACATCGATACATGGAAGACGTTGTGTACACCGGATAACTCGGGTGGTAAGGCTAATCTGTAAGCCACATCACCAATCTTGCTCACAATGTCGTACGGTCCGATGTATCTCCGTGACAACTTGCCTTTCTGCCCAAACCTCAAAGTTCCTCTGGTAGGTGATACCTTCAAGAAAACCTTATCCCCTTCCTTAAACTGTAGATCCCTTCGGTGAGCATCTGCATAGCTTTTCTGTCTACTCCGGGCTATTATCAAACATTCTTGGATCTGTCTCACTTTATCAGTGGTCTCACTCACTATGGACGGTCCATGGAAACTGCGGGTGCCAACTTCTTCCCAACAAACAGGTGTCCTACACCTTCTACCATACAAAGCCTCAAAAGGCGCCATCCCAATGCTAGAGTGGTAGCTGTTGTTGTAGGCAAACTCACACAACGGTAGGGTTTCATCCCACTGAGTCTTGAAGTCCAATACACAAGCACGTAGCATATCTTCGAGGGTCTGAATCGTCCTCTCTGATTGGCCATCGGTCTGAGGGTGATAAGCTGTACTAAACTGCAACTTCGTACCCATAGACTCATGTAGGGTCTTCCAAAATCTCGAGACGAACCTGCTGTCTCTGTCCGAAGTGATGGAAACTGGCTGTCCATGTCTACTGACGATCTCATTAACGAACAACCCTGCCAGGGGTAACATGTGCATCTTCTTCCCTGTCTTCATGGGGATAAAGTGAGCTGACTTGGTGAGTCTGTCCATAATCACCCATATCGCATCATTACCTCTACTAGTCCTCGGTAGTCCAGAAATAAAATCCATGGTAATGTGCTCCCACTTCCACTCCGGGATCTCTAATGGCTGCAACAATCCTGGAGGCTTCTGATGTTCTGCCTTTATTAACTGACACGTCATACAACGAGATACAAACGCTGCAATCTCTCTCTTCATATTGTTCCACCAAAATCTGCCCTTCAAATTCTGATACATCTTTGTGCTGCCTGGGTGCACGGAATACTTCGCACTGTGAGCTTCTGCCATGATGTCATTCCTCAAATCTTCGATGTTAGGCACACACAAACGATCACGGTAGTAAAGAACTCCGTCAACCATACGAAAATCAGGACGTTCTGCTATGTGATCTACAATCTTGGCTAACTCTGGATCTTGCAACTGACTGTCCTTAATCTTCCGGATGAACGAAGGTTCTGACACTGACATATTGGCAATTATGGCACCTTTCCTTAGTGGCTGGAGGTCTATCTTCAACTCCTCAAACTGATCAAAAATACAAGTACCACTCAAATTTACTATGCCCACTGACTTCCTACTCAAAGCATCGGCAACTACATTCGTTTTTCCCGGGTGATACTTGATTGGAAAATCATAGTCTTTGATATACTCCATCCATCTCCGCTGCCTCATGTTCAACTCCTTCTGAGAAAATAGGTACTGTAGGCTGCGGTGATCCGAATGAACCTCAAACTTCTCTCCGTAGAGGTAATGTCTCCACATCTTCAATGCAAAGACAACTGCTGCCAACTCAAGATCATGGGTCGCATAATTCTTCTCGTGATCTTTCAACTGCCGGGACCCATAAGCAACGACTCTTCCTTCTTGCATCAACACACAACCAAATCCAATGCTCGAAGCATCGGTAAATATGGTGAAACCGCCACTTCCAGATGGCAAAGTAAGGACTGGTGCGGTGGTTAATCTCCTCTTCAGCTCTTGGAAACTAGCTTCACACTGATCTGTCCACACATAAGGCACATTCTTCCTCGTCAACTTCGTTAACGGTGCTGCAATCGACGAAAATCCTTGTACGAACCTCCGGTAATAACCTGCCAAACCAAGAAAACTTCTGATTTCTGACACATTCTTCGGTCTTTCCCACTCCACTACTGCCTCAATCTTGGACGGGTCTACTGACAAACCTTCCTTAGAGATTATATGTCCCAAAAATGCGACTTGCTCTAGCCAAAATTCACACTTGTTGAGCTTCGCATACAACTGATTCTCCCTCAAAAGCTGTAATGCCATCCTCAGATGCTCTTCATGCTCTTCTCTGGTCTTAGAGTACACCAAAATATCATCTATGAACACCACTACAAACTGATCTAGATACTGTGCAAAGATCTTGTTCATCAAAGCCATGAACACTGCCGGTGCATTGGTCAACCCAAATGGCATCACTAGAAACTCATAGTGGCCATATCTTGTCCGGAAAGCTGTTTTCAACACATCTGATTCTCTAACTCTCAGCTGATGATAACCGGATCTCAAATCAATTTTCGAAAAGTACGAGGCACCTTGTAACTGATCAAACAGTTCATCTATCCTTGGCAATGGATACTTGTTCTTGATGGTCACTTGGTTCAATCTCCGGTAGTCAATACACATTCTCATCGAACCATCCTTCTTCTTAACAAACAAAACCGGAGCTCCCCACGGTGAAATACTAGGTCTCACAAAACCTTTGTCCAACAACTCTTGTAACTGTATCTTCAACTCTCCCAATTCCGCCGGAGCCATTCTATATGGTGCAATAGATATCGGAGCGGTCCCCGGTAACAACTCAATGGTAAAATCAATCTCTCTCATGGGTGGTAATCCCGGAATCTCCTCTGGAAATACGTCTGGGAACTCCCAAACAATAGGGATCTCCTCCACCCCTTGGGACCGTTTATCCTCCGTGATAAACGCCAAATAGGCTTCACATCCACTTCTTAAAAGTCTATCCGCCTTCAACGCTGAGACAAACCCTGCACGAGGATTTCTCCTCTCTCCCTGGAATAACACTCCTGCTGGTGTCTCATCCAACTTGAATGTGAGGGTTTTATGGAAACAATCCATTGTGGCATGGTACCCTGCCAGCCAATCCATCCCTAGGATGACATCAAAATCCTTCATCTCTAACAGAATAAGATCTGCGGGTAACACAACTTCTCCTATCCGGACTGTACAACTAGGGTAATAACTAGTACACACAACTTGCTTTCCTACCGGGGTTGCCACAGTCAAAATGTACTCAAGATCTCTACCATGCACATCAATCAGTCTAGAAAATGCATGGGATATGAATGAATGCGTAGACCCAGGGTCAAATAATATTCTAGCTTCTATCCCACTGACAAGAAGTGTACCTTCCACGACATTGCCTGCTGCCTCTGCATCAGCTCTGTTGACCGCGTACACTTGTCCTCGCTGCTGTGGCCTGATAGGTGCCTGCTGTGGCCTGCCTTGAGGGGCATTTCTGTTCTGTTGAGGTGGACGCTGAATATGCTGCTGACGGGCCTGCTGCTGCTGCTGGGGTCTAAACTGCTACGGTGGTGCCTGTTGCTGAAGTGGCCTTGCCTGATTCTGCACTACCAGTGCATTCTGTGGCGGGGCTGGACGCGGTGCTCCTTGAGGCTGCTGATTTTGCCTATTCGGTCTTGGGCAATTTCTCATCTGATGATCCATGGAACCACATCTAAAGCACGCCCCGGTGATGGTACGACATTGGGCGCTCTCATGGTTCTTGCCACAGTGGATACAAATGTGCTGCACATTGTCTTGCCTCTGCCTCTTGTTCTGCTGGTTCCTTTGCTGATGATGCTGCTTTTGGGGCTGCCCTTGTCCCTTGCCTTGAGATCTAAGGACCTTGTGGTGGCAGTTCTCGAACTTGTAGGCCCTCTTGATTGCCTCTTCAAAAGTGACCGGTGGTACAACTCCCGTAGCATCTCTCTCGATGATGGGATGAAGTCCTTCAAGGAACTTGGTTATCTTCTTCTCCACCGTGTCCACTAATTCGGGTGCATATCTTGACAACCTCTCAAATTTAGTGAGGTATTCTTGGACGGTCGTATTGCCTTGGACAAGCTGTTGAAACTCTACAGCCTTCTGCCTCCTGATGTGCGTGGGCACATACTTGTCACGAAACTGTATCTTAAAATTCTGCCATGCAACTGCGTCAGCCATTGTCCTATACTCTTCCCTCACAGTTTTCCACCAGATATCTGCCAACCCGGTGAATAGGGACGTTGCCAGCTTTACTCTCTCTCCCCCTGTACATCTGAAGACTTCAAAGATGTTTTCTGTATGGTCTAACCAGTCATCCGTGGTTAAGGGATCTTCTGAGCCAACAAAATCCTTGGGTGCCCTTTTTCTAAATCTCTCAAATAAAGCGTTGGGGTCATACTCTCTCTGATTGATGACAATTGCAGGTTGAGGCTGGACTGGCTCTGGCCTTCTTTGTAACACTTCCAACAACTGCCTCTGCATCTCTGCCAATTCTCTGGCATGATCCTCATCCTTCTTTAGCATTTGTTCCTGAAGTCTAGCTTGATTCTCATTAGCTTGACGCTGTTGATCGAGCATAGCTTGCATCATCTGTTGGAACTGGTTTGGCATAGCGTTTTCCACTCCATCTTCCCCAACTGGCCCTGTATTCTAAACTGGTCCTGTATAATCACTGTTACTCGCTGTGGGGTTGCCATTTACCGGGCGTTTACGTGGTGGCATGATGCTGCAAAACAAATTGTTAGCACATGATAATCAAGAATAGGGTCACACATTGCTCACACGATTCTAACTAACGGAAGATCTAACGAATCCTCGCCACGTCCTTAGGATTTCTAGTTTCTTTTAATTGCTTGAAACACGTCTCGCTCTGATACCAGTCTGTCGCGACCCCGGACCGGGTTCGGGAACCAAATCCGGGATCGGGACTAATTGTGATGAAGCCAATGATGTGATCATATGGAGTGATGACAATAATGAAAGGTATTTTTATGATCAAGCGTACACGGGTTAACAAAAGACCACACACTACCCGTGCACGTGATTTCCCACAGGTGTCCGCGGTGAGGATATTCCAACACACATAGTCATATAGTATAATTGCGGAAGCGTATGGTAAATCATGTATGTATTTCATTTCACAAAATATCAAGGCTGATTACATTTGAATATGAGTATCAGAATGAGCAATGTCCTAAAGCATAACCCAGAATTACATATTCAAGTTTAATCAGAAAATCAGTTAATTACAATTCCCCAAAAATAGAGGCCAATAAAGGCCAATATAAACAAAACAATAACCACCAGAAAACTATCCAACCAATCCCCCAAAATGTTTCGCAGCTCGGCAGCCCGATGTTTACATAACATCGTCAGCACGCCACTCAACTAGCGGCTGCGGTTCTCCGACCGCCTCCTCTGACTCCTCCTCGGGATAACCGACAACGGGACCTGAGTACCAAAGCAAAGGGTCAGACACGACGGTCTGGCAGGTAGATGAAAAGATATGAACATTTAATAATAAAGACCTTTACCTTGGAAAACATGTAAACCTGTTTAAACAATGGCTTTCAAAAGTAAATGAAGCATTTCATTTAAAACACACATGCAGTAATAAAACATGTAAGGTAACCAAGGAAATCGGGAAACAATCAAGATGGCATCCACAAGAAGCTAAATCCTCTATCACCGAAGTGACGTGAGTATCGGGTGTTGACCTCGGTCACCGAAGTGAGGAGGTGCAACCAAGTTACATATATATATACAATAATACGGGACGGGACCGCGGTAGCAAACCGGGTATCGGGAATTACGGTAGCGAATCGGATATCGGGAACCACGGGAGTGAGCCGGGTATCGGGACGGGACCACGGTTAATAAACCGGGTATCGGGATCCAAGCTGCAGCTGGCGGGACGGGAAGGGATCTCCAAGTCGGTAGATCAGACCGACAAGGTTATCCAAGCTTAGTGGTGCCGACTCATAGGTCAAATCACATAAATCGAGACATGTATAAAACAAATCCAGTGCATAGCTATAAACGGGCAAGACGGGGTGCTCAAGGCACAGCTATCATATCGGGCCTGGCATGTATACCAAAGCTAGCAAAACAGTACAAGTATACTTTCAAAGTTTTCGGGATGACAGGTTCCAAATCATAAATTTCGAGAAGAACAAGGTAAAGTACTCTTTTGAAAAGCCAAAACAATGTCGGGTTAAAACTAGTCCAAGTGAATAGGGATCCCGTATGTCTGTATAATAGAGGAAACTTGGTACTCTTTGAATTTGGGAGACACTCTGGGTTCCTTATACACTATAGTAGCCTCAATGCTTAAATGAATCTCGATGATGTCGTTTCTCTCTCTAACGTACTACCAACAACACTCCACCTATGCTTCGAGCACAATCCTAGGTGAGCGGTGTCCATTGCTCTCAGAAAGGTTCACAAGCAATGGGGTGAAGGCTCCCTTCAATCCTCTTTTATTCATAGAATTCAGGGAATTTCGGTTACCTTGCGGTCAGATGGCGGTTAGCCGCCTGTGCATCCGGCGGTTAACCGCTGGCTGACCGTGTGGCTGACCGTGGAATTGCAGCTCTCTGGAGAAGTGACCGTAACTGTTCGGTTGGCTGGCGGTTAGCCGCTGAAGAATTCGGCGGTTAGCCGCTAGATGACCGCGGAGCTGACCGTGAGGTTACAGCTTTCTGGAAATGTAACCGAACTTGCTTCGGTTAGCCGCTAGTCACCAGGCGGCTAGCCGCTGGGCGACCGCCAGCTGACCGCCAGTCACGGGAATTTCTTCACTGGGTTCAGATTCAGGTCTTCCTTTCCTCCAAACCAATTCCTTTCATTCTCCATTGACATTCACACAATTTATAAGGGAAGGAGGACAACCATCATCACAAGGATTCACTTAGGCATTGTACAAAAGATGAACACAAACTACAATCCATGATTTAAAAACAATAGATGAAAACAAAAGCTAGAAATCATGTTTCAAGACAATAAAGAGGCTTACCAACCTCATTCAAAGCATTTAATATCATTGAATGTAATTAAGACAAAGCATTAATGAAGTCATGATTTAAACACATTTGTCATAAAAATCAATGCAAGCTAAACTATCCATTCAATCCACTTGCCTCAAGGTTCTCTATGCAAGAAATCAAGCTAATAATCTCTTCCTCCAAGCCAAGAATGCTATCTACACAAAACCCCCAAAATGCAAACCCCAAAATGGGTCAAACAAGGAATAGGGAGAAGAAAGCTTCAATAATGACAATAGGGCTCCTCTAAAACTAGAAGAACACAAATCTAAGAGATTGGAAAGGAAAACTTACTAGGAAAGTCCTCAAAAGGCAAGATGAGCTTCAAGAGTGTTCTAAAATGGGTGGTTTCCTTCCACCAATAGTATCAATGGGTAGCTCTAGTAGTGAGGAAGAGGAAGGTGAAATTCGTTTCTTGGTTGATGCAAGGTGGGTGGTGCTTGATGGTGGAGAAATAAGAAGAAGAATAGAAAAGGAAGCCAAGAAACCCTAGGCTGTTGTTGCTCTTTGTGCTGGAAAAAGGAAATGGAAGAAGAGGGTTCTTCTTATATACAAGTGGGTGTGGGTCCCAACTCTAGAAAATCTTTGGAGGCTGAAAGCACTAATCTCGGGACTTCGGACGAAATCGACGAAGAAGAGAAAAGTGATCGTCGAAATATCTAGTTGCCAAAAAGTGTATGTTTCGTGGGTTTTGGGGATATCGACTTTTGGGTACAGATTTCATGTATAATGACTGTTTTGCCCTCAATGCAAAAAAATCGGGTTTCGAGGTTCCGAACGGGCATGGTATCAACACGAGAATCGTAGGGATTAACGAGACGAGTAAAATGGAATATAAATGCAATTCACTGGAATACGAACAATCCCCCCACACAATAGTAAAGCCAACCAAAAAGGGAACCCCCAGAGGGTCCCACCAACACAAAGCACTAAAACTCTCCCAAAACCATATAAGAGCTATTCTAGTCCAAGCTTAGTCAAAAACCACTAATCGAGCTTAGCACTAATACGCAACATAATTAGCACTAATCGAGGTCACTCGGTCGGGGTCTTACACTAGCAAAATAGCATAATATAAATGCTTATCAAACTTAAGAAATGATTCTCTTTTTCTTATTCTTGAAACACGATTTAAAACGAGCTTATACTTGAAATTCAAACGAATGCATGATGATGCACGAAGCATCAAAACAAGAGTCTTGGTTCTTGAAACAAATCTTCAAACAACTTGTACTTGAAATTCAAGGCGAGTACACGATGATGTACGTAACATCAAAACAGAAGTTCAAACACGAAATCTATCAAGTTTAGGCTAAAAACCATTCATTGACCCTTGTGGAGTTGAAACCCAAATGTCGGAGTTTTGACAAGGTTTGGTGCCCCAGAAGTTATAGTACATTTTGGAATTCCAAGTGCACAAAGTCAATAAAAAGGTCTAAAACCTAGT
The DNA here is from genome assembly GCA_028538565.1 of Umbellularia californica. Classification (NCBI taxonomy): domain Eukaryota; kingdom Viridiplantae; phylum Streptophyta; class Magnoliopsida; order Laurales; family Lauraceae; genus Umbellularia; species Umbellularia californica. Next base: position 34,613,983 of record JAPQWN010000004.1, read on the forward strand.
CTAGTTTTCCTTCTCGCAAAGATCCTTCAAAAACAATATTTTTAGTGGATTTCGGTCAATCCTCGGTTACCTGTCGGTCAACCGAGGTTGATGTGTCGGTTGACCGACAGCCGACCGACGACTGACCGACAAGTCTCAGTCCAGAAATGTAACTCTCGGGAAAAGGGACCGACAGGTCCTCGGTTGGCTGTCGGTCGACCTCTCGGTTAACCGACAGCTGACCGACAGTTTTCCTAACAAAATGTTGCTCTTTGGAATTTGAACCGACAAGTCTCGGCTGGCTGTCGTTCAACATGTCGGTCAACCGACAGATGACCGACACAAGACCGACAGCACACGGGCAATGCATTTCAGGTCAGATTTTTCACTCTTCTTTCCTTCTTCATTCACACATTCGAACAACCTGCACTCCCCAAGCCTTCATGCTTTCCAAGGGATACATTTCACACATTTCTAAAGCATTCCATCCACAAATAAACCATTCATTTTATAAAAAAGACATCGAGACATTTTCAAGTATAAAATTATAAAAACTAACAAGATCAAACATGATTCTAAGAGCTTGCAAAATCATTGCTAACAAGACAAATGAAGAAGCCAAAACTCATGACTTGAAAGAGAATAACATAACTTGCATTATGAAATTAAACATAGAAAATATGTCTTAATGAAAATATTGAAACCATAATGAAACATAAAGCAATAAACATGAGAAATCCTATAAAGATCACTTGCCTTACCCCAATGTCAAGGAAATCTTCACAAAAACTCAACAAGAAGGAAGATCCACGAAATCTACACAAAACCCCCAAAATAGAATACACAAAAATCACCATTTTGGTCACTACAAACTCCCATTTCGAAAATGGGTTTGAAAACATGTAAAACAAGCTCTAAGTGAGCTAAATGAACATCAAATGAAAAGATGGGTCCAAGCTCTAACCTTGAGCGAGCTGAACAAGATGAAGAGAGGTTGAAGATGATGAATAGTGAAATGGTTTGGCTCCAAAAACACTCCAAACGAAGCTTGAGAAGAGAGGAAAAGATTGACTGAGTCGGATCGGGGATTGGAGCTCTCTAGATGGATGTTTCAAGGGAAAGAGACCAAGAGAAAAACCCTTTCTCTCTTCTTCACTCTAGGTCAAGACCGGTGCAGGAAAAATGGGGAAGAAGGAATGGACGAGAGAGAATAGGAGGGAATATATAGTGTCTGGAAGTGGGTCCCAAATGCAGTAGAACTTGAAACGATTCAAACATGGTCTTGCAGACCCCGGATGAAATCGACGAAGAAGAACAAAATGATCGTCGAAAAATCTAGTTTTCAAAAAGTATATTTTCCCCAATTTCGGGGATTTTCGAAATTTATGGACAGATTTAGTGAAAATTGTCATTTTTGCCCTTTTTCTCAAAAAACGCGATTCCTGAACCTCAAATCCAAATGGATAAAACATGAAAGTTGTTTATAATAGTAAAATGAGTCAAAAGGGATAAAAATTGGAATTTTTAGAAACCAAGAATAAATTCTTACAAAAATACAATTTACAAGGGTTTGGTCAAAACAAAGTCAACGGTCTTTTAAAACTCTCCAAAGTTATGAAAAGTCTATTCAATCTCAAAAACAAAGTCAAATCAACTCTAATCTTGTTTAAAAAGCTAAATCATGATTAAAACAATGCTAAACCCGGAAATTGAGGGTCGGGGTTGTAAGACCCCGACCCGAGTGACTCGATAAGTACTAATTAAGTTGCGTATTAGTGCTAAGCTTGGTGATTAGAATTTGGCTAGCTTGGATTAGAATATTTATTTTATAGCTTTTTAGGGAGTTCTAAGTGCCTTGTGTTTAGTGGGACCCTTTGGGGGTTTCTTTTTTTATAGTCTTGCTTGCTTTTGGAGATTACTTGATTTTCCCCTAATTCTTGTCTTAATCCCATTTTACTTATTTTGTCGATCCTTACAACTTTCATGTGGAGCCCGTACCCGTCCGGAACCCCGAAACCCGATTTTCTTACATCGAGGGCAAAACAGTCTTTTTACATGAAATCTGTGCCCAAAACTTGACATCCCCGAAACTTGCGAAACATATATTTTTTGGAAACTAGATATTTCGATGATCACTTCTCCCTTCTTCGTCGATTTCGTCCGAGGTCCCGATAATAGTGATTTCAGTCCAAAGAGTTTCTAAATGGTGGAGCCCATACCTGTCACGACCCCAAACCCGGGGTCCGTGAATTGAGAGTTATGTTTCTCCCAAGATCCGCGTGTGTGAGGATTACAAATTCATTCCAACACACTCTAAATATTTAGCGGAAGCTTTTATGGTGTTGCGACTCGGAGTCCGTGGCCATTGGATTCCGCACCGCACTTAACCCAAGCATATACTCATCTTATCAATGATCCATCTCAGACTGGAATAAACTATCACAATAAAAGTACAGAGCTGACAGTAACAGGATATTACATTCCCATATATGTTCAAGTTACAAATAACAATGTGTATTAATTACAAATCCCAAGAAAAAGGCTAATAGAAGCCATACAAGAAAACAAGCTAATGATCACTACCCAGATGTGACGTAAAACCGATGTCAAGCTCAATGTCTACATGACATAGCCGACAAACAACCTGTAAGCTCATGGCTCCACCGCCAACACGTACACTCATCTCGGGTGAAGAAATCTGAACCTGAGTACCAAAGTAGTGGGTCAGACACGACGGTCTGGCAGGTGGGTGAAAAGATATAACAATATACTGAATGGTAAAACATGAAATAAATCATACTGTCTGATCAAAATTGTACATAATAAAATGTATCGGAAATCATGAGTATCTGACGAAATAATGTATTCATATAAAACGGGTATGAAACACGGATATTAGGCAAAGCATGTATTCCTTTAAAGCATGTATAAAACATGAACATTTTACAAATCGGGAACTCATTTAAAACGTGTATAAACAATAAACATCTCTCAAATCGGGTACTCATTTAAAGCGTGTATAAACAATAAACATTTTACAAATCGGGTACTCATTTAAAGCATGTACAAACAATAAACATTTTACAAATCGGGTACTCATTTGAAGCATGTACAAACAATAAACATTTTTCAAATCGGGTATTCATTTGAAACATGTACAAATACTGGACATTTCACAAATCGGGAATTCATTTAAAAATGTGTATAAACAATAAACATTTTACAAATCGGGTACTCATTTAAAGCATGTACAAACAATAAACATTTTACAAATCGGGTACTCATTTGAAGCATGTACAAACAATAAACATTTTTCAAATCGGGTATTCATTTGAAACATGTACAAATACTGGACATTTCACAAATCGGGAATTCATTTAAAAATGTGTATAAACAATAAACATCTTTCAAATCGGGTACTCATTTAAAGCGTGTATAAACAATAAACATTTTACAAATCGGGTACTCATTTAAAGCATGTACAAACAATAAACATTTTACAAATCGGGTACTCATTTGAAGCATGTACAAACAATAAACATTTTTGAAACCGGGGACTCATTTAAAACATGTAGAATTAATGCATCCTTTATTAAGAAAAGACATGATCAATATAAAGCAGTACGGGTATCAAGGATCAGGAACTATCAAGATGGCAACCACACAAAGCTAAATCCTCTATCACCGAAATGACTAGAGTATCGGGCGTTGACCTCGGTCACCGAAGTGAGAAGGTACAACAAAATTCACATATACATATACAATAATACGGGACGGGACCACGGTGGCAAACCGGGTATCGGGAATCACGGTAACGAACCGGATATCGGGAACCACGGGAGCGAGCCGGGTATCGGGACGGGACCACGGTTAATAAACCGGGTATCGGGATCCATGCTGCAGCTGGCGGGACAAGTGGGGAATCTCCAAGTCAGTGGATCAGACTGACAAGGTTATCCAAGCTTAGTGGTGCCGACTCATAGGTTATATCCAAGCAAACAAAACAAATACATGTATGCAAGTTCTCTTTTAGCTCATGGGCTCGCACTACAGAGCTCTGGCCCCCTATTGCCTCCAGGTTTTACTCTCATGAGTCACATACAAGAAATCAAATCCAATAAATACACGTGACGGGACGGGGTGCTCATAAGCACAAAAGCATATCTGTATCGGTCGGGCATGTACGGGCTAACAACAATGCTAAAAACATGAATTTCAGTACTGTCGGGCAAGTCTAGTCATAAAACACGAGATTTCAAGTGTAGAAGTGAAATTCGGTCAAAATAAAGCATGAATGGATTTCTCATATTCTCCGGGCCAAGTGTTGAAAGTCCAAGATTTGAATCAATGTAACTAGGGTCCCGTATGTTAGGTTCGACATACATTTGGTACTCTTTAAGAATTGAAAACATTCCGGGGCCTTATATACATTAACAAATCTAAAAGACCTAAACAACAAAGTCATGATGATGGAATTTCTTCTTCTGTACAGTTCCTCACTCTCCTCCAATATAGTTCCCTATGGTTCCTCAAGAAGAAAACAATACAATTGCTGTCGGTTAGCTCCTCGGTTGGCCGTCGGTCAGCCGAACTGGGATGTCGGCTAGCCGACGGCTGACCGACGCTGACTGTCACCTCTACACACATCAGGAAGTTTGTTGCTCTCTGGAAAATGAACCGAAGGATCTGTCGGTTGGCTCTCGGTCGACCGAACTAGGGAGTTCGGTCAGCCGACAGCTAACCGACAGATTTCCTGATGGAAATCTGCTCTCTGGAATTGGGACCGAGAGGGTTTCGGTCCACCTCGGTTGGCTGTCGGTTAACCGAAATGCTGACCGACAGCTGACCGACGTTACTGCGGACACAGAATTCTGAAGCTGTTTTCAGTCCCTTCTTTCTCCAAACACTCCTCATTTTCAAGGGTCAGATCCCTGTAATAAAGTGAGCTAAAAGATCCTCCATTTCAAGCAATCAAAACTTCATTCTCAACACTTCAAACTCCCCATTCCACTACATCCATTCTTCCATCAAATCATCCATTCCATTCACATTCAACCAAAAGAAATCCATCACATGAAACAAGTCAAAACTTAATACAATCAAGATATCATTTTCAAGGAAGCAATGTACTAGAAAGATACACTAAAGAGTGTATTTCAAATCTCAATAAAAGCATGTCATGAAGTAAAGCATAAGTAATGAAAATCATTAATGAGAGCTACACATTTGTATAAAACATGATCAATGAAAATAAATCATTTCATCCACTTGCCTTGGGTCCAATGCTAATCAAATCAACCACCAATCACTTCTCCGAGCTATAAATCACCAATCTAAACAAAACCCCCAAAAGAAACCCATCTTAGAACCCTAAAATGGCAAAACCAAATCAAAACAAAAGGAAAGCCTCCAATAATCAAAACAAAGCTTCTTAAAGGCTAGGAAAACACAAATCCAAAAGATTACAAGGATTCCTTACTTGGAAGTTCTTCAAAAAGCAAGAGGTTGCTCAAAGGAAATCTTGAAAAGCTTGGTTTTCTTCAAAAATGGTGTCAATGGATAGCTCTTGAGATGAGGATGAAAATGGTGGAGTCTAATCTTGGTTTGGCATTGTTTGGTGGTGCTATGAGATGGAGGAAACAAGAAAGAGATGGAGAAAGCCATGGCTGCTGGGGCTGCTCCTCTCTTAGAAATTAGGTCAAGGAAGAAGAGAAGAGAAGAGGTGGGTTCCTCTTATAACAAAGGGGAGATGGGTCCCACAACTTAAAACATTTGCCGGGCTAAAAACATGCATTTCGGGACCTCAAATCGATTCGACGAAGAAGACAAAGTTGTTCGTTGAAATAACTACTTTCCAAAAAGTGTATTTTCCCCAATTTCTGGAATTCTCGAAATTTATGGACAGATTTAGTGAAAATTGTCATTTTTGCCCTTTTTCTCGAAAAACGCAATTTCTGAGTATTTATTCAAGATGGTCAAAACATGAAAGTTGTTTGTAACAACAAAATGGGTCAAAAGGAATAAAATTTGGAATTTTTAGAAACCAAGAATAAATTCTCACAAAAATACAATTTACAAGGGTCGGGTCAAAACAAAGTCAACGTCTTTTAAAACTCTCCAAAGTTATGAAAAATCTATTCAAACTCAAAAACTCAACCAAACAATCACTAAACCCATCGAGAAAACCAAATCACGATTAAAACCACACTAAACCAAGAAATTAGGGGTCGGGTTCTCACAATACCCATGGTCTTTAAATAGAGAACCCTTCTCCCCATTTACCCTTTTTCCAGCACAAGCACAAACCTAGGGTTTCCTTGCTTCCTTCCCTTCTTCTTCTTGCTTCTCCACCATCAAGCACCACCCCACCTTACTCAAATCAAGAAATGGAGATCTCAACCTTCTTCCCCACCTTGCAAGCTTCTCTTTAATACCATTTGTGGAAGGATCTACTCAACTCAAGACCCTCCTTGAGCTCACCTTGTCCCATTGGAGAACCTACAAGTAAGCTTCCTCCCTAATCTCTTAGATCCATGTTCTTCTAGTCTTGGGAGAGCTCTATTTTTATTCTTGAGAGTTATCTCTTCTTGTTTCTTGGTTTGACCCATTTTAGGGTTTGGATTTTGGGGGTTTTGTGTAGATTGCATTCTTGACTTGGAGGAAGAGAGTAATAGCGTGATTTTCTTGCATAGAGACCTTGAGGCAAGTGGAATGACTAGATGCTTTGAGTTTTAAATGGGTTCATGACAAACATGATGGATTTTATATGTTCACTAGTGGTTTGTTTGCTTGCATTCAATGTATCATAAATGCCTTTGAAATTGGTTGGTTAGCATCTTTATGATCTTGAAAACATGATTTATATTTCCTTGTTTTACTTCTTGTTGAAGAGTTAAATGAATCCTTGTGTTGGTGGACGTTCTTTTCTCTTTTGTATGGTTGAATGTGGAGGAGGAGATGTTTGGGAAGTAAAGGTTCATGGGAGTTGATGGGGGTTTCAAGTAAGCATTTGATGCTTGATTATTGGGGGCAAGAAGGTCATTTTATTGTAGGAGAAAATGTATAAGAGTATAGGGAAAGGAAGGCCAAGAATACCATTCTCGGGCAGCTGGGATTGGCTGTCCGCTCGAGCACGCTATAGGGCGCTCGAGAGCACAGCTAATCTGCTGCCAAACTCGGGCGGCAGTAAGACTGCCCGCATGAGCGGACATATGTCCGCTCGAGCGCGCATGTCGTCCGCATGAGCGGACATAGGTCCGCTCGAGTGGACAACCTTGCTGGTTGCCCGGGTTCCTGCGTGGTTCAGGTCCGCTCGAGCGCTCTTTGGTCCGCTCGAGCGCACCCCCCCTCGGGTCTAAAGCATTTTTAAAGCCCGAAAATTATTTTTGAAGGAATCCCTTGATACCGGAATACCCGTAGGACAACGTTGAAGTTCATTTGAGAAGGAAAACCACAACACAAAGACCCATTAAAGTTCTTTAGAAATTTTCAAGGTGTATAGTGTTCTGGAATGTCTCCAATTCCAAGAGTACCAAGCTATCTTTAGATCGACATACGGAATACCTATTCACCTTAAACGAATCTTGAACCCGATATTTTGCCCGAAACCCCAATAGTTCATTTGTATTTTCTTTTACCCGAGATTTACACTAAGTGACTATTATTCTCGAAAGCTTTGAAAAGCATACTTGTACTGTTTTACTAGTCTTGACATACATGCCCGACTTGATATGATAGCTGTGCCTTGAGCACCCCGCCTTGCCCGATTATAGTCTTGTACTTGATTATTATTACACATGTCTTGATTTCCATGTTTTGACCTATGAGTCGGCACCACTAAGTTTGGATACCTTGTTAGTCTAATCTACTGACTAGGTGATCCCCCTCTTATCCCGCCAACTGTAGTTTGGATCTTGTTACCCGGTTATTTAACCGTGGTCTTGTCCTGATACCGCAGATTGCTACTGTGGTTCCTGATGCCCGCCTCGCTACCGTGGTCATGTCTTGTATATAGTCTATATGTATATGTATTTCGTTGTACCTCCTCACTTCGGTGACTGGGGTCAACGCCTTGACTTGCTTGCTCTATCACTTAGGTGATAGAGGATTTAGCTTCGTGTGGTTGCCATCTTGCTTGTTTCCTGTATTCCTTGGTTACCTTTACCTGTTTTACCTTGCATATATGTTTTTAATCAAATGATGCCTTTACTTCATGAAAATATTGTTTAGACAGGTTTAAATGTTTTCCAAGGTAAATGTTTTATCATTAAATGTTTTACCTTTTTATCCACCTGCCAGACCGTCGTGTCTGACCCCTTTGCTTTGGTACTCAGGTCCCGTTGTTGGTTTCCCCGAGGAGGAGCCTGAGGAGGTGGTCGGAGAACCGCGGCAACTAGTAGAGTGGCGCGCCGATGATGTTGTTTAAACATCCGGTTGCCTCGAGAGTTGCGTGACATTTTGGGGGATTGTTATTGATAGTTTTGGTGGATATTGTTTTGTTTATTGGCCTTTGTTGGCCTCTAATTTTGGGAACTGTAATTAAATGATATATGTTCTAACTTTAACAGTATTTTGGGTTACGCTATAGAACATTGCTCATTCTGATACTTGTTGATTAAATGCAAACAGTCTTGTCATTTTGGAAATGAAATACATGTTTGATTTACTACACGCTTCCGCAAATATACAGAATGTTTATGTGTGTTGGAAAATCCTCACCGCGGACACCTGTGGGAAATCACGTGCACAGGTAATGTGTATCCTTTTATGAACCCGTGTGCGAATGGGCATTAAACATAACTTTAATTATTGTCATCATTCCATATGCCCATCATCATCAACTAATCAGTCCTGATCCCGGATTTGGTCCCTAGAACCCGGTCAGGGGTCGCGACAGGGGTCTTACACACACAAGCAAGGAGAGCCTCCTCCTCTTTACTTAAGTTATTCATGTAATTGAGAGCAATTGTAGGGAGAAAGTGAGGAAAGCTTTGTAAAATTTGAAGATTTGTAATGAAAGCTTTGTCTTCTCCAATGGGTTACTAATCCCTTGATTGGATCTTCTATATGAAGCTAAGTTAATACTATTCATTTTGCTTATGCTCTTAATTCCCTTTGTTTATGTGCTTAACATGCTAGAATAGATTTTTCTTCATTGCAATGTGCTACCTCCATGTTTATTTTCTATCTTAGTATTCTTTTTACTATTTATGTTTATGTTTAATAAATCATGATTAGGAGTTAATATCTTTTGATGGTTTATGCTTACTTTTGATAGATAGTCATTAGGAATCTTTTCTTTTATGAAGGGAAGAAAGTCTTACCTATTAGATTGTTAATTTCTTTCTTAGAGCTTTAAGGTTATATTTTCCAAATCTAAGCATTGATTTGTCATTAGATATGAGTATTTGTTTGGGAAAATGGAAGAGCATTAGTGTTGGATTAGTGTCACTTAGTGGATTCTAGATGATTCAATCTATTTCTATCCATTAGTATTGCTTGTTGCTTATTTTACTTACTTTAGCTTGATTGTATTCACATTCCCACACACTTATTCTTGTTTTAATTCTCATACTCCATTTCTCTATCCACACCATAATATCCATTAGCTTATTTGTTCTTACCTTCTATGTGTTTGTTTTTATTCTCCTTTTGATTTTACACTATTTTAGCACACTTATTTTCATCTCCATCCATTCATTCCCTATCTTACTAGTTATTAGCTTATTTCCATGGATGTTTTTATTTTCTTTTTATCTTGATCTTTCACTTGTTGTTTTCACACACTTACTCATTTGATCTATCTAACATTGTTCATTTGTTCTTGTTATTAACCTTGTTAGTTTTCTTTTGTCATTTACTTTGTTACTAACTTGTGTTAGATTGTATGGACTCAATCCATCAGTTGATATAATAAATTGATTAATTTTTTATTTATCAATAAAATCATGCTTACTTTCATGAGATGAATGTTATTTTATTACTTCATGCACATGACCAATACACTTGACACAATGGTTCATGAGCTGAACCGGGTCCCATTAGTATATTAGATGTGATATATGTGTATGGATGAGATCCACACACAGGAGACATATGTCACAAATCTTATACTTAAATATCTTCATAACCAGTGATGAGATTGGGCATCTCATTTGATAAGGTTGTAGCACTTTGATCACTATGAGATGGTGTGATTTGTCTCGATCATCAGAATGTAAGATTCTGAATCATGGTGCTGGTACATTGGATGTATTGGAGGACCATGAGAAGCACCTTATGGAATTCTGTCTCGATAATAAGGTATGCTCTCATAATTCCCTAGTAATAGGCTCTTAATCCTGAGACATTGATGAACTCAAGTTTTTATCTATTCATTTGCTTTGAGTCACCAATGGGTGAGGCCAATTGTAGGTCAACACCTTGGTGTCTTGGGTATGTGGTAGTAGGACGGTGGGAACATTGAATGATCAAGATGGAATCTATCTCTATTATCCCCTTGTGCCAATTAATGAATTTGTCATTAGTAAGTGTACACCCATCTCGATTAAGAGTTAATTTGATGGTACCGATGATCACTGTGATTAATTGGGGCTCAAGGATAATAAGATGTGGAACTAAGATTGGAAGAGAAAGATTTATTCCAATTAATCCATGGATATTGATAGAGGGGCTTACTTGTGGTAATCAGGAAGTCTGGGGTCTTTATTGTAATTTATTCCTAAGACTAGAGTGCAATTGCATTTATATAGTGGTGTTATTTGCAATTAACTGTGTGCCCGGATTGCACATGAGATGTGGGGTCGCGGTGTCCCAGTTGGAGCCAGCTTTCTGTGGAATCCCTAGTGGTCCCCACGCTAGCCCATGTTATTAGAAAGATACTAATCCTACTTGAACTCTAAAAGGGAGGAATTAGAAAGATACTAATCCTACTTGAACTCTAAAAGGAAAGAATTAGAAAGTTACTATTTGGAGTAGGACTTCTAATAGAGGTAATAATATACTTACTAATTGTTATGGAAGTAAGACCTCTATTTCAATTAGGAAAGGAGGAGCATTGAAAGGCTATAAAAGGGAATGAAACCCTTATTGGACGTCCATGAATTGGAGTAGAAAATGTCCAACCCATTTTGTGCAATTGTTGCACTTCTCTCTCCTCTCTTCCTCTTCTAGTTCTTTGGAGTTTCGAGTTGGGTTTTCTATTGGAGACTCCACCAATCTTCTTGAGAAAAGAGATCTGATTCGGGTCATAGCGTGAAAGGCTAAGAGGTGTTAGAGATTCTGATTTTATTTTGTAGAAGAGTTTTATATCAAAGAAAGTTATCAAGTTCTCCATTAGAGCACTACTGGGCTCCAAAGGTATGATCTACTCCTTGCAAGTTGTGGATCGTTATGGATGTTTAGTGCTACTTGTTTCTATCTTTTAGATAGAATTTTTACTGATCATGATGGCTGAGATTGAGGACATGGATCCTGGATTGGTTTTTTATAGCCTTCTAGATAGTTGATCCCTGAGTTAAGCGGGTCAAAAGTTTTGAAAATCAGTCCACGAGGCCCACCTACTTCCAACAACTTGTTACTAACCTTGTTCTCACTTGAGTTCTTCTATTTCTACTTACTTCTCTTTGTTATCTAGTTTCTTGTTTTCTTTTAGTTTGCATTTTTTTTATTTCCCTTGTTATTATATTGTTCCTTGTTTTTATTATTTTTGTTATCTCCATTTACATTTATTAGCTATATTTGAGTTGATACTCCTTTTCATTGATCATTGTTATTTTCCTTGTAACGATCCTCATGGGAACGATATTTGAACTTCCATAGTCTATATTACTTGAGACAATCGTATACTTGTGGGAATCGACATCAAGTTTTTGGCTCCACTGCCGGGGATCGGCGTACATAGGAATCCTTGATTTTAAGGATTTTCAACTCTCATATAGCTTAGTTGCATTTTTATTCTTTCTTTTAGTTTTCATTGTGGATTCTATACATTTTCCTTGTTTGTATTTTTAGAGATTCTGCGGTTGGAGCAAGGAAAGAAGAAAAGAGCAACCAAAGAACTCTTACTTAGGAATTTAAATTGCTTTCTTAGAAAATCTTGTATTAGGAAAACAATTTAAATACATTTTAAATTGCTTTGTTGTTCTTTGGTTGCCCTTATTAAGTGTGTGCTTTCCAAATTACTTTGAATATATTTAAAGTAGTAAGGGCAATCACACCCCGAACAAGATAAGGATTGGATTTCATCACCATTTCCTTGCCCATAGGAACTCACTTTCCTCACTTAGGAATCCTTAGCCTTTAATAAAATTTGAGTAGAAACGTGACCATATGACACGAGCTCATTAGGAGAAGCCATCAAAGGTTGTACCATCTGCGCTTCTTAATAGAAATCGGTGCCTAGAATAGCCTTGTCCCTTAAGGGAGACAGTTCATCTGTTCTAGGAGTTTGGTATTTAAGCGGAACCTTTGTCATGCACATCATAATCCCACCAATCCCTTGGGGGCTTGCCTGGCCGACTACATTTCATAGGACTGGATTGGAGGCCTAGGTGTACTCTTCACAGTTAGGAGTTGTCTAGCTTAATTTTAGATAGCCTTAGTTAAGCATAGTTTAGTTTGTTTTTCAAAATAATTTTGTTTTTCTTGTTTGTGTTTAAGCATTAATCCTCGTTCATCATCACTTGAGTGCACCATCACTTTCGAAGTTGAGAGGTAGTTTATGAATAATTGGTTGCGTGTGTAGGGTCGTTTGGAGAGCTTCGATTTATTCGATATCCCTGTTGAGAATTTTACGGACCCCATTGCCATTGAGGAAATGGCAGACGGAAACCCACCAACCCAACCCATGACTCTTAGGGAGTACATGTACCCAACCTGATCTACCCAGCCCTCATGCATCATCATACCCGCCACAAATGCCTCATTTGAGTTGAAATCCGACTTAATCCAGACATTACCAATTTTTCAAGGGGTGGAAAATGAGAACTCATATTAGCATGTGAGAGAGTTTGAGGAAATCTGTGGAACTTTGAAGTATAACCATATGTCTGAAGAGGACCTTAAGCTTAGGTTGTTCCCGTTTTCGCTGAAGGAGAAGGCAAAAGCATGGCTTTACGCCTTACATGCTAATTCCATAAACACATGGGAGGGACTAGTCGAGGCCTTCTATAAAATTTTTTATTTAAAATAGAAAATGGCCTTCATTAGACATACCCTCAATAGCTTCCACCAACTGGAGGTAGAAACCATGTATGAGTACATGGAAAGGTTCAAAGACTTATTGTTACAATTCCCACATCACGGATTCGAAAAGATCCGGTTAGTCCAAATCCTTTATGAAGGACTAGACTATCCCACTAAGACCATGGTAGAGTCTTTCTGCAACGGAGTATTCACTCAAAAGACAGCTGACCAAGCATGGACATACCTTGAGGAGGTCGCTGAGAACACTCTCCAATGGGAACCTATCAAAGAGGATCCCAAAAGACCCATTGTTGTAGAAAGAAGGGGCATGCATAGAGTGGAACTCAAATTTGAGGCCAAGGCCAAGTTGACCACGTTGACTAGGAGATTAGAAGCCCTTGAAATGAACTAAGCCTATCAGCAGACCACCCCAAAGACACTGGAATCATTAAAGATGAGCCAAGCAGTTAGTGACCCTACTGCCCCACCCTGCACCAATTGTGGAGATCCATCCTGGATCCCAATGTAGAGCATTGTTTGGTCAAAGTCAAAGTGGGAGTATGGAGGAGGTGAGTGCAATTTACCAAAATACTAGATATGAGCGGCCGGTGTATGATCCGTATTCTAATGCATACAATCCTGGTTGGAAGGATAATCCTAGTTTTTTATAGACCAAAGGACAACACTAAGGAAACCCTTCTCAGCCAATGGCCTAGCATATGCCACCTTCGGGATATCAAAAGCCTCAAGCACCCCAAGTGTCACAGGGACCACCCATGGTTCAAGGTTATCAAAATCTTAATTCCCAGAATCAGTAGATAAGTTCTCTAGAGGACACAATGAAAATGTTGGCCCAAAATACCCTCCAATTCCAGCAAAGCACTACTCAGAATTTGAATGCCAATACCCAGTCCATTGCCAAGCGAGAATACAGTGTCAATCAGTTGGCCAGGTCAATAGCTCAAAAAGACAAGGGTACCTTTCCAAGTCAGACCGAAGCCAACCCCAAAGGCCAAACTTCAACGGGCCAATTTGTTGTCCATGATGACAAAGGCAAAGTCCATGAGCAAGTCAACGTAATTCATGCAGTTACCACCCATAGAATGGCTGCAAGGGAGGTTGACACACCAAAAGAGGACCCTAGGCAATTTAAACGAACCCAAGTGAGGAGGGAGCATGTAGTTTTGGAAAAAGAACCCGAGGAACCAAAAAAGGACCCAGAGCCTACTAAGGAACCTAAGAAACCAATAGCAGTTGCCTCACCGAGTAAGAGTAAGCCCCCTCCTAAAACCTTTGTTCCCATGGTCCCATACCCTCAGAGGCTAGGTCAAATGAAAAATAATGTCCAGTTGGATAAAATCCTTGAAGTGTTCAAGCAAATGAGAATTAACATCCCACAATTAGAAGCCATCCAATAGATCCCGACTTATGCCAAAGTCCTCAAAGATTTATGCACATTCAAGAGAACAACCAATGTACCCAAAAAGGGCTTTTTAGCACATTAATGTAGTTCCATCATTACCACTTCGACCCCAATCAAGTACAAGGACCCTGGGTGTCCTACAATTTCTTGTCAAATAGGGGATCACTACATAGAACAGGCTTTGCTGGACTTAGCTGCGAGTGTCAATCTGCTCCCGTATTCGATATACAAGGAGTTAGGTTTAGGGGAGCTGAAACAAACAAAGGTGACCTTACAACTAGTTGATGCTTCAGTTAGGTACCCCAAAGGTGTTGTTGAGGATGTTTTGATCAAGGTAGGTGAGTTTGTTTTCCCGATGGACTTTGTAGTCCTTGATACCCGACCACCAATCGGAAATATCGTGAAGATCCCGGTAATTTTAAGGAGACCATTCCTTGCCACCTCAAATGCCCTGATTAATTGTCGAAATGGTGTGATGCACCTATCGTTTGGGAATATGACAGTCCATATAAACATTTTCAACATTGGCAAGCAACCTAGAGATGAGAGTGATTATGAAATTTGTGAAGTGAGTTACCTAGAGGAGCTTATTAAGAGTGTAGGATCACAGTTAGTTTGTGATGACCCACTAAAGGCTTGTCTTCCATATTTTGGAGGTAACATTGATGTTGAGAAAAGCATTAAAAAAGTAAATGCGTTACTGGATTCTTCCCTTGCTTTTGAGAGGAATCAATGGCAACCCAAGCCAGAGATCTTGATTCCATCGGCTGCCCCAGTTGTTCTATCAATTGAAGAACCACCCAATCTCGACCTAAAACCACTACCTGACACCCTCAAGTACGTGTTTTTAGGCCCAGCAGAGACCTGCCCCCTCATTATAGCCTCGGACCGAGAAGAAGTCCAGGAGCAACAATTGATTGAGATCTTGAAGGATCACAAAAAGGCTATAGGCTGGACGATGCAGATATAAAAGGATAAACCCATATATGGTGCAACATCGGATCCATTTGGAAGAAAATTCAAAAACTTCCAGAGAACCACAGAGGCGTCTTAATCCATCAATGAAGGATGTCGTAAGAGTGGAGGTTCTGAAATTGTTGGATTCAGGTATCATTTACCCGTTTTCGGACTGCTCATGGGTGAGCCTAGTCCATGTTCTGCCAAAAAAGTCCAAGATAACTATTGTAAAGAATGAGGAGAACGAGTTAGTCCCCACAAGGACCCAGACGGGCTGGCGAGTGTGCATTGACTATAGAAAGTTGAACTCGGCCACCCGTAAAGACCATTTTCCCCTCCCATTTATGAACCAGATGCTTGAGAGACTAGCCGGTCATTCCTTTTATTGTTTCCTTGATAGATACTCCGGCTATAATCAAATACCCATAACACCTAAGGACCAGGATAAGATAACTTTTACATGCCCTTTTGGTACATTTGCCTACAGACGAATGCCTTTTGTGATGTGCAATGCACCCGCGACATTTCAAAGGTGTATGATGAGCATATTTTAGGACATGATCGAGCGATTCTTAGAGGTTTTTATGGATGATTTTTTGGTCCATGGGAGTAGTTTCCAAGAATGTCTGCATCACCTGAACTTTGTTTTAGTGAGATGTCAAAAGAAGAATCTTGTTTTGAATTGGGAGAAGTGTCATTTCATGGTGAAAAGAGGAATTGTCCTGGGCCATGTTATTTCTGAGAATGGTATCGAGGTCGACAAGGCCAAAATTGATCTCATTTCCAACCTACCACCGCCAAAAATGGTGAAGAATATCAGATCATTCTTGGGCCATGCAAGTTTTTATAGACAGTTCATTAAGACTTTTAGCAAGATAGATGCACCCTTGAGCAATTTGTTATCAAGGATGTGCCTTTTGTCTTCAATGAACCTTGCCTACAAGCATTTGAGCAATTGAAAAAGGAGTTGACCTCTACCCCGATAATAAAGCCACCTGATTGGACAATTCCCTTTGAACTCATTTGTGACGCTTCTGACCATGCTCTTGGGGCTGTGCTAGAACAGAGAGTGAACAAATCGTCCCATGTCATATATTATGCCAGTAGGACCTTGAATGACGCTCAGCTGAATTACACAACCACAGAGAAAGGGCTGTTAGCTGTCGTCATTGCCTTGGAGAAGTTTAGACCCTACCTGATTGGGTCTAAGGTCATAGTTTACACCGATCATTCGGCCTTTAGGTACCTGTTGATGAAAAAAGATGCGAAAGCCTGTCTGATTAGGTGGATTCTCTTGTTACAAGAGTTTGACCTTGAGAATCGGGACAAGAAAGGTTTTGAAAATGATGTAGCTGACCATCTCTCCCGATTACCTACAGACCTCGAGCATGAGAGCATCCCATTGAGTGAGAGTTTTCCAGATGAACAGTTGTTGAGTGTCTCCCATTTCCCTTGGTTTGCGGATATCGTTAACTACCTGGTGACTGGATAGATGCCCGATCACTGGTCCAAACAGGATAAGTTCAAGTTTTTGTCTGAGGTTAAGCATTTCTTCTTTGATGACCCATACCTGTTCAAGTACTGTCCAGACCAGATCATTAGGAGATGCATTTTAGAAAAAAACTATTTAAGTGTGATATCCTTCTGCCATGACCATGTTTGTGGTGGGCATTTTAGTTCTCAGAAGACCGCTGCAAAGGTGTTGCAGTGCGGATTTTATTGGTCCACCCTTTTCAAGGATTGTCACACATTTTGTTTACACTGTGAGCGTTGCCAGGAATTAGGAAAAATTACGCGGAGGAACATGATGCCCTTAAATCCGATGCTTATTGTGGAAACTTTTTATGTTTGGGTCATAGACTTCATAGGTTCATTTCCGAGTTCCTTCAACAACTTATACATCTTGCTTGCTGTAGATTATGTCTCCAATTAGATAGAGGCGATTCCAACCAGAACGAATGATCGTCACGTGGTTATTAAATTTATTAAAGAAAATATATTTTCTAGATTTGGTACCTCCAGGGCGATTATCAGTGATGGTGGGAGTCATTTTTGTAATAGCACCTTCGAGAATCTGATGAAAAAATATTCTATCACTCATAAGGTTGCTACTCCGTATCACCCATAAACTAGCGGACAAGTGGAAGTATCTAATAGGCAAATAAAGCAAATTTTGGAAAAGACAGTCAATCCTACCCGGAAAGATTGGTCTTTAAGATTGACAGACACTGTATGGGCTTATCGAAATGCTTATAAGACTCCGATCAGAATGTCTTCATATCAATTGGTCTTTGGGAAAACATGTCACTTGCCTGTAGAATTGGAACATAGTGCTTACTGGGCCATCAAAATGTTTAATTTTGATTTAGCTAAAGCCGGTAATCTACGCAAGTTGCATCTCAATGAGCTAGAGAAACTTAGAAATGACGCCTATAAGAATGCCAAGATTTATAAGGATCGGATGAAGAGAAACCACGATCAATCTATCTTAAGGAAATCCTTTGAACCGGGCATGAAAGTTCTTCTGTATAATTCTAGCCTACATCTTTTTCCAGGAAAACTAAGATCACGCTGCACTGGACCCTTCATTGTGCGCACTGTCTATTTTCATGGGGTAGTTGAGATTGAAAACCCCAAGAATGGGGATGTTTTTAAAGTCAATGGCCAGAGGTTGAAACCTTTTCTGGAACTTAAGGACAAGGATGTCGAAAAAACCCTTGTTCAGGACCCTATGTATGTTGCATAAGTAATTTTCAAGGTCACATCGGGCTGACAAAGTGAGACTTAGTGCTGGTTGGTAAGCAACCCAATATTCATTTTTTTCATCAACCCATGGTAAGGCGTTCTATTTTTTTTCTTTTTATTCCTTGTCCATTAATCATTTCGCATTGCATATCATTAAGGATAATGTTTGATTTAGGTTTGGGGGTGGGGTACTGCATTGCACACATGTATTTGCCTGTAAATATTTTTAATTTTTCAAAAAAAAAAAATAAAACAAAACAAAACAAAAAAAATTTCCATGGGATTTTAGCATGTTAATAAATTTCAAAATCTTAGTTTACCATACTATCCAAATCCTAAAAAGAATGTCACAAAATCAAGTCTTGAAAAAATTCTTGCATTTAGCCACATGAGTATAGTCCAAGTGAAGAGTGGGGGCACTTCTGAGTGACCCTGACAAATCACTAGTGGAGACTAAACCAATTGAGTGTAGAACCTTTCTATTCCTTCATGGTAAGGACTCTTCTGCACTAATTCTGAGTAGAATGAAGAACTACTCAAATTCGTAGTTTTCAGCATATTTCTTTTTATCTCATTAGTGCCTATTTCTTTCCAACCATTGAGGGTGTCATCAAAATTGCGAACAAACCTTGACTTGTAGCTTGTGAGCACCTTTCTAGACCTGGTAAGGTGATGATAGGCAATCTAAAATTAAAACCCCATGGCCATTAAAAACCTACCGATAAAAACGTTTCCATAGTAACCCTTTTTTAGCCATTATTCTTTATATATTTTTCCTTAAAAATTCCCAAAGCCTCTCCACCCAAATAAAACGCCTTCAACCCATTGTTTTTGAAAAGTGTAAGGAAAAGATGAAGAAAGAAGGAAGTGTGCATTGTTGATACTTCACATGATCTATCCAAGGAAAAAGTCTTCTCGAAAAAAGAAAAACAAAAAAAAAACAAAAAAAGGGAAAAGTTGAAAAAAGAAAAAAAGAAAACAAAAGAGAAAAAAGAAAAGAGAAAGTGAAGTCGAATCGAAGAAAAACCCTTCAAAGAAAACTCAAGACCTTACCTTCTCAGAAACCCTAAAACCTCATTTTCCACATTTTACCAAGCCCTTTCCCCTAACCCCATTACAACCAATAAAAGACCTATTGGATTTCAGGAAAAGTTAGGATGTTAAACAAGTGAGAAGTTGAGTGAGAATTTTCACCCTTAGTTAAATAGTTGTTCTTTCCATGAGATAAATTCTCCAAAAATTCCTCATTCTAAAAAGATATATGAGTCCTTTTGCCTTGCCAATACTTACATATAGAGTGATAAGTAAGAAAATCTTCCCAGTTTTATTTCCGAGAGTATGACTGTGAGGCTGAAGTCAAAACAAATGGATTAGAAGGTGATCAAAGTTGTGTTTTCCAAGAAACCAAAACCGCACAAGTGTTGGCTAAACTTACTCAAATACACTCTGGGACTTGAGCATCATTGAAAGATTTTTAGCAATTGAATAGTGTTCTAAACTTGCTCTCATTTTTATTAGCTTTCTTAAAACCCGAGGATATAAATTAAAAGAATTTTGTGGGATTTATTCGCTGAAAACCCTCACGAGACAAAACTCATCCACTAGGGAAAACTTAGGGGTTTAAATGGCTTGTTGCACAAGCTAAGTGAAACTGCGATTCCTGCGAAAATGAGTTAGGATTTTTTAACGTTTTCTACATATAGTTCGTTTTCTTTTATTTTGCTCGAGACTAGCAAAATGTAGGTTTAGGGGTGTGATGAGTTCACAAAAAATACACTTTCATAGCATTATTTTATGATTTTTCAAAGATAAAAGAACTCAAAACACTATTTTTAGTAGAATAATAATAAATTTCTTCCCCATCATGCTTTGCTCATATCTTTCCATTATAGATGGCCATTTGTATACATTTATATGAGTTCCAATAGCCTCCATACAAAATATCTTCGAAAATACTCTCAATTATGTTAATTTCTCTTTGTAGGTGTTAATTGAAGATTAATTTGAATATTAAAGTTAAGATTCAAGAGTTAAAGAGAGTAAGGATAAATTTGGAAGACAATTGGATGAAAAAATGACAAAGTTAGGCCATTTCTAACATGGGAATCACGTTCATATGTTCCTATTTTCATTCTTGTGAAGTCCCACATTGGAAAGAAACCAAAATAGAGCAAGGCAAATGTTTCTATATAAGGAAGGGAGCTCTAAGCATTAGACACACAAGCAAAGAGAGCATCCTCCTCTTTACTTAAGCTATTCATGTAATTGAGAGCAATTGAAGGGAGAAAGTGAGGAAAGCTTTATAAAATTTAAAGATTTGTAATGAAAGCTTTGTCTTCTCCAATGGGTTGCTAATCCCTTGATTGGATCTTCTAGATGAAGCTAAGTTAATACTATTCCTTTTGCTTATGCTCTTAATTCCATTTGTTTATGTGCTTAACATGCTAGAATAGATTTTTCTTCATTGCAATGTGCTACCTTCCACGCGAATTTTCTATCTTAGCATTCTTTTTACTATCTATACTTAGGTTTGATAAATCATGCTTAGGAGTTAATATCTTTTGATGGTTTATGCTTACTTTTGATAGATAGTCATTAGGAATATTTTCTTTTATGAAAGGAAGAAAGTCTTAGTTATTAGATTGTTAATTTCTATCTTAGAGTTTTAAAGTTATATTTTTCAAATCTAAGCATTGATTGTCATTAGATTTGAGTATTTGTTTGGGAAAATAGAAGAGCATTAGTGTTGGATTAGTGTTACTTAGTAGATTCGAAATGATTCAATCTATCTATTAGTATTGCTTGTTGCTTATTTTACTTTAACTTGATTGTATTCACATTCCCTCATACTTTTTCACTTGTTTTAATTCTCACGCTCCATTTCTCTATTCACATCATCAATTTCACCTTTGATTTTACACTTTTAGCACATTTCTTTTTATCTCCATCCACTTATTTTCTATCTTGTTCTCCTTATTAGTTAGCATTCATGGATGCTTTTAGTTTCTTTTTATCTTGATCTTTCACTTATTTTCATACACTTATTCACTTGATCTACCTAACATTGCTCCATTGTTCTTGTATTAACCTTGTCATTTTTTTTTTGTTATTAACTTGTTACTAATCTTGTTCTTGGTTTGTTCTTACTTGAGTTTTTCTATTTTTACTAACATCTCTTTGTTATCTAGTTTCTTTTTTCTTTTAGTTTGCATTCTTTTATTTCCATTGTTATTATCTTGATTTGTATTTCTATTATTTTTGTTATCTCCATTGCATTTGTTAGCTATATTTGAGTTGATACTCCTTTTTTATTGATCATTGTTATTTTTCTTGTAACAATTCCCGTGGGAACGATATTCGGACTTTCATAGTCTATATTACTTAAGACAACCATATACTTGCGGGAATTGGCAATACAACTCTCTCTCATTTTCCCTCCAATTCTCTCATCTCCCTCCTTTTCTCTCTCTAGAACCCTAGATCTAGAAACTCCAAGAAGAAGAAGAAGAAGATCATCTACAATCTCAGCTGCAACTTATCCTAAGGATCTCTCTCTATCTTATTAGTCTTTTATCCCTATTCTAATTAAGGTATGTACCTTCTTCTAGTTCAATTCCCCTAGAAATCTTTCTTTCTCTCTCTAAATTTCCTTCCTTGTAGCAATTCTCTTGTGGATGTGGGTTTAGGTGTTAGAGATCTCTCTAGATATGAGTTTTGTGCTGGTTTGTGTGATTGGAAAGCCACAGGAGCTGTGATTTTGTATTTGGAACTTTGGATCTCTCTTTTTCTATCTATTTTCATTGCAATTGGATTGAGGCAAGTGCAATATACCTACTTATCATAGAATGCATATTTTCCTTCATTTTGATTCTATAATCTCAATTCAACTGATGTATATATGCTAGATCTACCATTTGAGCTTGATTTTATGGTTTTTGGCCATTTATGTATGGGATTATCTCATTTGGAAAACCAATGGCCCGGATGTGGATGATTGGATATGTATTGAAGTGCTTTTCATGTTTCTATGATGATTGGATGAGATTGGATGGGTTTTGATTGGAAATTGGATTGAAGGAGGAGAATTTCAAAAATCTGGAAGTGCTACAGGTTTTGTGTACTCGGTCGACCGACTTGCAATCGGGTCGATCGAGCACTCTGAAATTCAAAGAAATCCAAGTCTCAGTTAAGGTTCTGTAGGATTTTGCAGGTCTAGTATGCGCGATCGACTGGCCCCTGTTCCAGATCGACCGGGCACACAGGAATTGCAGGGTTTAACTGGGAGCCGGACTTCTCCCTTAGACACAAAAACTTCATGTATTTATCTTTGATTAATTCTTTTTAGTATATTTTGTCTTCTCATCTAACTAAGATTTTGTATGGGCAAATGGTTGCATTGTTAATTATTATGCATGTGAGTGTCTTTTTATTCTATAAAGTAGACAAGGTGTGCAAAGTTCTACTTACACACGGAAGACTTATTTGTCGGTTATTATAGAATATAAGTTGTTGTTCACAATCTAGATGGATTTGGACACGCCATCGGTATGATTGTAACATGATGTTTCAGCAGGCTTGTCATGGCTGTGAGAAATGGTGTAGTTTCGACTCATTATATAAGTACACTTTGTGTGTATTGAACAGGACCGTGTTTTTGGGTTTATTTTATTTATACTAATTATATAAGATGATGAACATCCAAATGGTTATTATGAGTGCTTGTACTCTTAATCCCGACATAAATGATAGACACATACATTTAGTGTTTGGCATTTTGATTTACGAAGGAGTGAGATCTTTTATGGGTCAACAATCTTACTAAATTGGATGACTACACTACGTGTATGGTGGATATTAGTTTATTGACGGAATCCACGTCCAATAATAGGGATTGATGATATCCCCTTGATGAAGCTTTTAAGTTTTGATTATGTCAAACCCTGCAGGTGGACTTTGTGTCCAACATATCAAATAAGTTAAGTTGTAAAGTCTCAAGGAATTATAAAGATATCGATTAAATATAGATATCACTAATTATTTAATCGATGAATATATGAAATCTTAATGTGGGGAGATTAATAAGCATTTAATAACAAGAAGGTCGAAATATTATTTTGAGAATCAGGACAGGAGTGCAATTAGAGTTTTTTAGTGGACTGAATTGTAATTTATAAAACTAGGATTCTAATTTGGGTCAAATTAGGATTTCCTGTTTCCATAAGAAACCTATCCTTATTTCCTTCTTAAGGTCCCTATTGTAGCCTATAAATATGCGCTACTTTTTTCTAGGTTAACATACAAGAAAAATAAGAGAAATCTCGTTTTGGAGAGCAAAGGAGAATTCGCATAAGTGGCCCACTCCCAGGTGCGAGTTCGAGCATATAAGAATACAGTAGAAGATCTTGAGACTTTCAGGTTGCTGTGAGACCGAGATCAAATCAAAGAGATCTCGCAGGTATATTTTAATCATATTCTTCCATAGTTATTTCCACAGTGATCTGTACGCAATATCTAGAAATCCTGATTTCTACTCGTTTCCATCACCGACAACACACGATTTAAGATAAAACTGTTGAGAGCTGGGATATCCAATTTAGTCAGATTTCTAGAGTGTGCGGCCGATCGCCCAGGCCAGGAGGTCGACCGGACACACAGGAAAGATCTGAGATCAGGACAATGCCTACCAGGTGCTTGAACTCCTATTTCCTAGTATGCGGGGTCGACCGACCAGGCCAGGAGGTCGACTAAGCACACTGTGCAGAAGGTCGACCTGGGAGTCAACATCCTAACAGTTCAGTGTACTCGGTCGACCAGGCCCTGAGCCAGGTCGACCGAAGACACTGTATATGTGATTTCCCAGTTTTCATATTCTGAGGTTGTGATCGTTTGTGGGGCCCATTGACCATCCAAATAAACCTTCGTTGATGTGCCATGCACGAGTCAATGGTGTGGCTCAACCTTGACTCGTGGGGACCACCAAGTAGGGTCTAGGTTGTGGACTTGACGATGATTCGATCCTTAAACGTCGTCGAAGATACCTGTAACTTATGGAGTACCAAACACAATATCCATTGGCATTTGAGACTTCATTTAGAGATCAAATTAACTAAGATAGACCTGGACCTGAACGTGGACCAATACTTAGGTTGGACTTTCGATATTTCCTGTTGATTCTCTTATCTTAGAGGTTTATTACACTTATTGCATCATTGTCACTCTTATGTCCTTATTATTTCTTATAACTGTTAATTAAATGGAAAATGGATGACCTGAACCTAGGATTACTTAGAGGTGACCGGGTGATGTGATTGGATGAACATTGACCTGGGTCTATGGCTAGGCGGGCCCGTATATGGCCAAAGTTTGGATGTGAAATACCCTAGGAGGGAGAAGTTGGATTGTATTGGACTTGTGACTCATTATGAATGAGAATGGACTAACTGTTGTTGGATATGGACTTGTTACCTCATCTGGACCATTTTAGCCCAGGCCATGTATTTGGTGGGCCTTGGTATGGATCCAATGATTGTACTTGGACCTGGACTATGTTCCATGGATTAAACTGATACTTGGACCTCTTAGGGATTTGTTAGGTATCGCGACCTTGGACAGAGGCCCAGGCCCGCGACGGTGAATTATGGTTAATTTTTGAATTTCCCATAGGTTCCCTTGGTGAGGATCCCAAGACACGGGGACTAACTCACACGATCAAGTTTGCGGGAGCGTGTAGCAAATCACATCAAGACAAAGCGTGAATAATAATTTCAAGCACATGAGTAACATGACATCAAGACATAATATCAGAAGGAGGGAATATAACATAGCGTTCCTAACATGACTCAAGTTTCAAAGTTAACCCAAAAGTAAGTTAAGTTTGGTTACAACCCAATAAGAGGCTAACAAAGGCCAATACATTCCCAAAAGTTCAAAAGAACACCCAAGAAAAGATGAAGCGAATCTCATGATCTCGCCCGATGTCTATTTGATGTTGTCGGCTGCCACTCTCGAGCTGGGGGTAGTTCAACAACCTCCTCCTGACCCTTCTCCTCAAAGGCAATGTCACCTGCACCTGGGCACCAAAATAACAAGTATCAAACACGACGGTTTGGCAGGTAATCAATTTAGGCATGAGTATAATTCATTTAAAGTTTTGAGAGAAATAATGTGAGAAACAATTTATTGCATTTGAAATAGATACATGACTAAGATATATTTCAAAGATACAAAACGAACTAGCATGAATACATATAATATCATGAATAGTTAATTCGCATTGAGCCCATCCTTTCTCTATCATATATGATGACAAGAGTAAGCATGCACGACAAGCATGACACGCAAAACACGATTCCCACGCCACACAAGGTAGAAGGGGAGGCCGGCCGCAGAATTGTAGCATGCACGATGTGTAATATAATACACGACCAATCTACAGATAATCCACATGTTTAAAGACCCCCAGACAGTGGATCAGAATGAAGGAGCAGTCCAAGCTCAGTAGTGTTCACTTGAATTCATGAGTGCACAAGACACGACAAAACACATCTTAAACAGATCGAACTTAAGTGGAAATCACTTGTCAAACGAGGCAAAGGAAGCTAGCAAAATAGCATAAATTATATGTATGATGAACTTAAGAATTGATCCCCTTTCTTATTCTTAAAACAAATATTCGAGCGAGCTTATACTTGAATTTCAAAACGAGTACACGACGAAATTTTCATTGTATCGAACTGAAGTTCCAAAAAGGTCCATCAAGCATATGTAAAAAGACATTTGGTTGACCCTTGTGTAATTGAACCACAAATGTTGCAATTTAAAATAGAATTGGTGCCCCCGAAGTTAACAAACATTTCAGATTTCAAGTGCACAGTATCAGGCTAAAGGTCCCTAAACATATTATGGTTTTCACTCTTATAGAAATCCTTCAAAAACAGTTCATTTTGCCAATTCGGTCAGCTCTCGGTCACCTGTTGGCTAGCCGAAGTGGGGTATGTCGGCTAGTAGCCAGCTGGCCGCTTGAATCTAGATCAGAAAATGCAGCATTCTGGAAAAGGAACCGAACTGAATTTGGTTGGCTCTCGGCTAACCGAGGTGATGCAGTTCGGCTAGCCGCTAGCTGACCGATATCTCCCTGACGCGATGCAGGCTTCTAGAAAAGGAACCGACAGGGCTCGGCTAGCTGTCGGTTAGCCCCAGTTAACTGACGATTGACCGACCCTGTACGGGCAGTTTAGTTCAAGTTCAAATTATTCACTATTCTTCTTCACATTTCCCTTCCTCTCATTCTTAAACAACAATTACACCTCTAGAACCTACAATACCTTCAAGAGAGAAATTTTTCAATATTTTCTAACACAACAACTCCATTCATCACCCTTCTCCAAATTTCAGCAAAACAAAAGTTCAAAATTTCTAAACAAGCTTATGCTTACACTTCAAAATCGGAAATTCAGAAGTTTGGAAAGCCATTGACATCAGCACATATAAATGCAATGAAACCAAAAAAATAAGAAGAGTCTAAGAGGAATATAGATTGCAAGCTTAGTAACATTGTCATGCCATAAAACAATAGAAATGCAATCCATAACACACATGCACTTCAATCCCATAAAGATTACTTGCCTTTGCCCAAAATGCCAAACTAAACTCTCCTCAAGAAATCCACTCTACATTTGAGCCGAGGTCTACACAAAACCCCAAGAAAACCATTCAAAAACTCAACAAATTTGGAAAATAAGAAACCAATTCGAAAATGGGTTAACATGTATGAGAAACAAGCTCTTTGGTAAGTCAAAAGACTCCATTGAAGACAAGGAATAAAGCTCTTACCTAGAGGTGTCCAAACAAGAAGAAATGAAGAGAAGATGGTGGCTGCCCAGCTGGAAATCCCTACAAAATTACAACAATAGAGAGCTTAGGATGAGAGGAAGAAGAAGGCAGGCTCAGATTTCCATTCCAATGTCCCTAACTATGGCATGCAAGTGGAAGAAGATGGAAGAAGTAGGTGGTTCTTCCTAAGGTCTGAGTTCTGAAATCTCTGCAGCTGAGTGTAGTTTGAAAATGAATATTAGTGAGGGAGGGAGATGACTTAACTGAGTGGATTGTGAGCCCCATAAGTCAGAAACTTGAAATGGCTAAAACATGATCTTGTGGGCCCCGGACGAGATCTATGAAGAAGAACAAAATGATCCTTGAAAAATCTAGTTTTCAACAAGTATAAATTTGGCATGGTTTTGAGATTTCAAAATTCATGTCCAAATTTGAGTGTGAAAAGTCAATTTTACCCTTTTGGGCCAAAACTTGGGTTTTTGGGCTTCAAACATAGATGATCTGACAAAAAAAGTTGTAGAAAATAATAAAACAATTCAAATGAAATCGAAACTACAACTAAATCGGAAACCATAATCATCCTCCCATGCTTGTAAGTGCGCTCAGGGCATCCTTGAGCATGTCTGACAAACACTAAACGCTCTCAAAATTTCCAAAGCTATGTCCATGACTAAAACCAATTATATTCTAACCCAGCGGTCACTAAACCCTCTTAAGTCTAAACACTCACTAAGTACGCACTAATCGGGCTAATCTAGGTCAGGGTCTAACATTAGGACCTTGTTCGCGCAAGGCAAAGCCTAGACGAACACGGACCTAAATTGTTTCCTTGAGTCGGCATAAACACTCACTTAGTTGTCTTAAGCTCAGCCTTTTGATTGATCATCATTGGTAGGAGCTATTATGAGTGTTGAGTGATGAGTGGGCTATCATGATGAGCTATGTTTTAGACGGACGTTGTGATACATGGTCCAGTCTTTTGAGTGATGCGTGATTGAGAAACATGAGTGTTATTTGTGGGGCCCGTCATTACCCAGCACTGGTTACTTTTCCCCATCACGACTGTGTTCAATATGAGAGGGCTGCGGCATAATATCCCGCGGTACCCAGCTTGTGTGAATGTGCCACTTTGATGTCTGTTAGACTAGATTATTTATTTATCCTGATTCTAATTATTTATCATGCTCAACTGCCTAGATTATATATCAATGTTATTCTCATTGATTATATGATCGTCTCTACTCTTTTGATGCATACATCCTATGTTACTTGTATACTGTGACTTGCCAGATGTTTGGATCAGAACCATTTTTTGTACTTAGGTTTCGACCCCTACTACGAGGATGATGCGATTGTCGAGGTGCTTGTAGCTGGTGACTACGGTTGGGGACCAGCCGACCAGGAGGTCGAGCTGGAGGACGGAGTGCCGGCACCGAGGGTTTGAGAGTAAACTTTTATTTTGGGATTTGAGCAATTATGTAGTGAGCGGGGAGTTAGTTGATTTGTATAAATGGTTTATATTTATACGTTGACAATTTAGGTTGGACTTCAGCCTTGTTACATTTGATTTAGTATATGTGATACGTTACAATTGCTTCCACTATTGTTACATTGCTTCCGCTATCTTTTACATGTCTCCGCAATTTAACCATTGTTATTATATTATTTAAAAAGTTTTAAATTAGACCTCACTGCGGACCTACGATCTTGGAAGTTCTCGGATTTTTCGGGAAGTAGCATGCCAGCTTCGGGTACCTTGACAATTTTCTCGGTATTCGGAATTGGGGCATTACAGAAGCTACATGATGATTCTTGTCTGTCAATTATGGAAAAAAAAGGGGATGAAGTTCAAGCAAAGACAGTGCAAGATCTACATGTTTTGCAAAAAAAATATCGTGCTAAAAAATTCTATGTATTTTTTTTTATATTTCAAATTGTATTGTCCTAAGGAGTTTTGTCCATGATTGTCAAAGCGGGAGATTGTTAGGATTTTCATATGTTGGCTAATTCATGGATTGGGAAAAACTCTCATTTTTCTATTTATTTTAGAATAGACTATGGTTGTGTCACCATAAGATCTAAAACAAAGAAAAGAAGAAAAATAAAAGAAATTCGAAAGACACAGACTTGATCGATCGAATCGATCGGATGTTGTAAGCCTTTTAGTTAACAAGCTGAAATAAACAATTTTTGGGAGATAGAGGCATGTCCAATCAATCGGACCCCATACCCGATCAATCGGATGCCAGAAATTTTCCAAACAGGCTACGCGAATTTGTTTCCTTTCTCAACTGGAATTTCCAAGTTTAGTCATATTAGTGCTCTAACCCTAAGGCACAAGTTATGGGTTATTTAAAGGGTATTTCTTTCAAACCCTAGGTGAAAAAAAAAGAAGAAGTTATTCTCTCATTGTTCTAAGGTGAGGAAACCCTTAGAGAGATTCTTTATTCTCTAGAGCCACCACCATCATGGAGAGATTGTGATGAAGAGTTGTTCTAGAGAGCTTGTTGCTTCTCCTTTCTTGTAGAAGATTTGATCATCTTGGTTCTCAAGGTGTTGATGGATAAAGTACAAGGAACGGTGCATGGCGGGGAGTCGTGGCAATGGGGAGTTGTGGAAGAATAACTAAAGTCCTTAGGTTGGCGATTTGGCTGGGAAAGGGATCTGTGAGTATGATAAGTCCACAAACTTAGGTCATTATGTCATTATCTCTGTTAGATTTATGGACTGAATCCATCAGATGATATAATACATTGATTAATTTCTTTATTAATCAATAAAATCATATTTTCTTTTCATAAGATGAATGGTGTTTTATTACTTAATACACATGACCAGTACATATGACATGATGGTTCATTAGATGAACCAGGTCCCATTAGTATATTATATATGATATATGTGTATGGATGAGATCCACATACGGGAGACATGTATACTTAAATATCTTCACAACCAATGTAAGAAGGAACCGGAATTATGAAGAAGAAGAAGCCAAGTCCCAAGTGCCCTAATGACAAAAGGGATTATGAAGCCAAGTGCCCTAATGACAGAAAAGTCAGTTGCCATGTCCAAGCCGAAAGGCAAAGGGCGGAAAGGCAAGAAGAAATCAGTTCCGAAGGGTCCTAAGGTGGAGAATGGTCCTAATGGTAGTGTGGCCAAGGCTAAGGTTTCAGGGACAAAAAGAAAGTGTTTCCAATGTGGTATGACAGGACATTGGAAAATGAATTGTCCAGAATATCTGTCTAAGAAGAAGACCTCAGGTATGATTGAGTTACTTATTTCTAAAGTTAGTTTTACAACTGGTACTTTAGAATCTTGGTGTGTGGACTCCGGGGCAACTAATCACATATGTAATACGTTGTAGGGTTCAAGGAAACCAAGAGGCTTAGTGACGGAGAAATCATTGTCAACCTAGGATCTGATGTTAAGGCAGACGCTTTTCAGTGGAGTTATTACTTTATGTTTTTTAAATAATAAATTGGTTTTGTCAGACACATTATATGTACCGTCTTTACGATGGAATTTAATTTCAGTTTCTAGTTTGGTGAATAAAAGTTATTCTATTACTTTTGGTATTGAAGTTGCATAAAGAGGAATGGTGCTTTTATATATTCTGGCAAGGTAACCAATGGGCTTTATTTGGACTCCCATGATACTGAAACAATTAATAGACCATCATTAAAGAGGAAGTCACCTTCATCTAATCTAACAAAACTTTGGCACTTGAGGCTAGGTCATATAAACCTAAATAGAATTGACAGGCCAGTGAAAGATGGTATCTTGCCTTCATTGGTGGTAGAACCAATGCCTATCTACAAGTCCTGTCTGGAAGGCAAAATGACCAAAAGACCATTTTTATCTGAGGACAATAAGGCAAAGATTTGCTTGAATTAGTGCATACTGATGTGTATGGACCCATTAATGTCAGAGCCAGAGGAGGATATGAATACTTCATCACTTTCACAGATGACTACTCAAGATATGGATACATATACCTTATGCACCATAAGTCCGAAGCTTTTTAAAAGTTCAAAGAATTTCGAGCGGAAGCGGAAAAGCAATTAGGTAAGAGTGTCAAAACTCTTCGATCAGATCGAGGAGGAGAATATCTCTCTGCTGATTTTATGAGATACTTATCAGAGAATGGGATTCTATCCCAGCTGTCTGCTCCTGGTATGCCTCAACAGAATGGAGTAGCGGAAAGAATGAACCAGACACTTTTAGATATGATCAGGTCTATGCCGATTCCTCAGGATTACCTATATCCTTCTAGGGATATGCCTTGGATACTGCAATGTACATATGAAACCTCGTACCATCTAAGTCTGTACCTAAGACTCCCCGGGAGTTGTGGTCCGGGCGAAAGCCTAGTCTACAACATTTACACATTTGGGGTTGTCAGGCACACATGCTAAAGGTCAAGACGGATAAGTTGGAAACGAAGTCAGAAGTATGCACATTTGTAGGATATCCTAAGGGCACTAAAGGTTGGTTATTCTATAATCCCAGAGAGCAAAAAGTGCTGGTGAGCACCAATGCGATTTTTCTGGAAGAGGATTATATGAATAACCGGAAATCTTTAGAAAAGGTGATCTTGGAAGAAATTCAAGAGCAACCAATTCCAAATCCAAGTATGACCAAACTTCAGGAAGAACTGCCTTTACAATACCCACTAATTACACCAGTGCCTCGTCGTAGTGGGAGGATTGTCAAACCCCCTGATAGGTTTTTGTTCTTGCGAGAGTCTTACGAGGCAGTCCCAGAAGAACCAAAGCAAGATCGTTGTAACTATGATGAAGCAATCAATGACATAGATTCGGGACGTTGGCAAGATGCTATGGAAGCTGAGATGGAGTCTATGTACTCCAATCAGGTCTGGAAACTTATGGACTTGCCTGCCAATATTAAGCCTATTGGGTACAAGTGGATCTACAAGAGAAAAAGAAGACCAAATGGAAGAGTGGAGACCTTTAAGGCCAAGCTCGTTGCGAAAGGGTATACTCAGAAAGAGGGTATCGATTATGAGGAAACCTTCTTGCCGGTAGCCCTGCTCAAGTCCATCCGGATACTCTTGTCCATTGCTGCTTATCTCGATTACGAGATTTGGCAAATGGATGTCAAGATGGCATTTCTCAATGGCCATCTTGAGGAAGACATCTATATGGTGCAGCCAGACAGTTTTGTAGCTAAAAACCAAAAGAAAAAGGTTTGCAAGCTGCAGAAGTCCATTTATGGACTAAAGCAAGCATCTCGAAGCTGGAATATCCGTTTTGACCAGGCAATCAAGTCATTTGGTTTTTGTCAAAATCTGGATGAGTCATGTGTGTATATGAAAAGTGAAGGTGATAAGGTAGTCTTTCTGGTTTTATATGTCGATGACATCCTTTTCCTCGGGAAAGACATAGGAATGTTGTCAATAGTGAAAGTTTGGTTGGCTAAGACTTTTGATATAAAGGGCTTGGTAGAAGCTTGCTACATCCTAGGGATTAAACTCCATCGAGACCGGAGAAATAGGATGATTGGCTTATCCCAAGCTGCATATATAGATAAGGTGCTGGTACGGTTTGCTATGCAAGACTCCAAGAAGGGTATTACACCTTTCAAGGATGGAGTGCACCTTTCCAAGGATCAGTGTCCCAAGACACCTGAGGAAAAGGAGTAGATGAAGTCGATACCATACGCTTCGGCTGTTGGTAACCTCTCGTATGCTATGCTATGTGCTAGATCGGATATTTGTCATGCAGTGGGCCTAATCAGCAGATATCAGTCCAATCCAGGACCTGAACATTGGACTGCTGTAAAATGTATTCTCAAATACTTGAGAAGGACTGGAGATTACATGTTGATTTATGGCAGTGATGAGTTAATTCCAGTCAGATACACAGATTCTAACTTTATGTCAGATAAGGATTCCAGGAAATCCATCTCTGGTTATGTGTTTATGCTTAGTGGCGGAGCTGTTAGCTGAAGGAGTATTAAACAGGAATGTATCGTTGATTCCACCTTAGAGGCTGAATATGTAGCGGCTTGTGAAACAGCTAAGGAAGCAGTATGAC
Organism: Umbellularia californica; assembly: GCA_028538565.1. Classification (NCBI taxonomy): domain Eukaryota; kingdom Viridiplantae; phylum Streptophyta; class Magnoliopsida; order Laurales; family Lauraceae; genus Umbellularia; species Umbellularia californica. The sequence goes on from JAPQWN010000004.1 coordinate 34,647,163, forward strand.
TCAAGAGATTCCTTATGGAACTTGGGGTGGTACCTTTGGCACGATAGCCGCTCACAGTTTACTGTGACAGCAGCGAGGTAGTCGCACAGTCCAAGGAGCCCAGGAGCTATAAAAGCCAAAAGCATGTACAAAGGAAATATCATTTAGTCAGAGAGATTGTGCAGAGAGGTGATATTGCTATTACCAAAATAGGTTCTGCAGACAATCTTACAGATCCTTTTACTAAGCCCTTGACTACCAAAGTTTTTTAGCAGCATGTAAACGGGATGGGCATAAGATACAACCCTGACTGGCATTGAGCTCAAGTGGGAGATTGTTAGATTGTATGGACTCAATCCATCAGATGATGTAATAAATTGATTAATTTCTTTATTCATCAATAAAATCATACTTTCCTTTCATAAGATGAATGGTATTTTATTACTTAATGCAAATGACCAATACATATGACATGATGGTTCATGAGATGAACTGGGTCCCATTAGTATGTTAGATATGATATATGTGAATGGATGAGATCCACATACGGGAGACATGTATCATAAATCTTATACTTAAAAATCTTCACAACCAGTGATGAGACTGGGCATCTCATCTGATAAGGTTGTAGCACTTTGATCGCCATGTGACAGTGTGATTTGTCTTGATCATCAAAATATAAGATTCTGGATCATCGTGCTGGTACATTGGATGTATTGAAAGACCATGAGAAGCACCTTATAGAATACTGTCTCGATTTTAAGGTTTGCTCTCATAATTCCCTAGCAATAGGCTCTCAAGCCTGAGACATTGATGAACTCAAGTTTCCATCTATTCATTAGCTTTGAGTCACCAATGAGTGAGGCCAACTGTAGGTCAACACCTCAATGTCTTGGGTACGTGGTAGTAGAACTGTGAGAACAATGAATGATCAAGATGGAATCTATCTCTATTATCCTCTTGTGCCAATCAATGGATTTGTCATTAGTAAGTGAGCACCCATTTTGATTAAAAGTTAATTGGATGGTATTGATGATCACTGTGATTAATTGGAGCTCAAGGATAATAAGATGTCGATCTAAGATTGGAAGGGACAAATTTTATCCAATTGATCCATGGATACTGATGGTGGGGCCTACTTGTGGAAATTTGGAAGTTTAGAGTCTTCTTTGTAATTTATTCCTAAGTCTTGAGTGCAATTGCATTTATATAGTGGTGTTATTTGTAATTAACTGTGGGCCTGGATTGCACATGAGATGTGGGGTCGCGGTGTCCCAGTTCGAGCCAGCTTTCTATGGAATCTCTAATGGTCCCCACGCTAGCCCAAGTTATTAGAAATATACTAATCCTACTTGAACTCTAAAAGGAAGGAACTCGAAAGTTACTATTTCTATTTCAAGTATGACTTCTAATAGTAGTAATAGTAAGTTACTAATTGTTGTGGAAGTGAGACTTCTATAATAATTAGAAAGGAGAAAGTTACTAATTCTTAATGGAAGTTGGACTTCTATTTTAATTAGTGAAAGGAGGTGTCTTTGTGATATAAATAGAGGAGAAAAGCCTCCTTGGACGTCTATACAAGGAATCCACGCCCAAGACATTATGTGGAAGTGTTGCACAACTCCTCTCTTTTTTCTAGTTCTCTTCTAGTTCTTTAAAGCTTCTAGTTGGGTTTTCTCTTAGAGTTTCCAGCAATCTTCTTGAGAAAAGAGATCTGATACGGGTCATAGCGTGGAAGGCTAAGAGGTCTTGGAGATCTAAATTTGCTACAAAAAGAGTTCTTGTTAAAGCTAATTGTCTTCTTCTCCATTAGAGCACTACCGGGCTCCAAAGGTATAATCTACTTCTCTATTTGTTGTGGGTTATTTTTGTTGCATGGTGTTGCTAATTTCTATCTTCTAGATAGAGTTTATTACTGTACTTGATTGATGAGATTGAGGGATTACAACCTGGATATGATTTATGGTTTTATGGGTACTTGATCCCTAAGTCAAGTGGGTCAAAAAGTTTTGAAAACCTATCCACGAGGCCCACCTACTTTCAACAATTTCATGAGCATTTGTGGACTTAATTAGGTTTAATTGCATAGATTTACACTCAATTTCTTGATTTCATGCATTTGGGGTTGCTTTTGGAAACATGGTCAAAATAGGTCAAGATTCATCACATTGTATGACATTTGTGAAATTAGGTTTTTCTTCATCTCATTCATCGCCCAAAATTAGCTTTTTGGCTTCATCAATGCATACTTGCTATTTTTGGCACCATGTGCTATTTTTTAAAAGTTTGTCATTTCAGTACATAATTAGGCATGTAGGATCCCATGCATGATTCATCTTTATTTTCTTACTTGTGAATAATGTTAAATTTATTTCTTTCAATTTGTAGGAGAAATCAACAACATGGGACCCACACTGATGAAATTTGAGAAGAGAGGTCAAAGAAACTCAACTAAGCAAGTAAGGAAAGAGTCCAAGCATGCCTTGGATGTCCAACATGGGTCCCACACACGCATTGCACATCCCAACATAGAAGCCTCATTGCACAATAGAGGAAGTCCATCCATCTCCATCCATCCCCTCTCTCTAGTCCCCTTCTACACTTCCCTTTCTAGTTCTTTTCTACACTAGTTGTTCAACTATGTATGTGGAGGATGATGAAGGAGAAGTGCCCTTAATTTCATGTAATTTCAAGTGCGAGGAATAAAACAAAGTACTTTGATTGATTCTGTGTGCAATCAACCTAGCTTTCCAAATTGGCACTTGATTTTCTTTGATTATTGTTCTTTGATGTGTTGTTTTATGATAGATGTCGGAAATAGGTTGGCCTCGTGGATAGGTTTCAAAAACTTTTGACCTACTTGATGCAGGGATCAATTATCCATAAGACTTCAAACCCAATCCAAGATCCAATCCTCAAACTCATTAACCAAGATCAGTAGATAACTATCTCGAAGATAGAAAATAACATCACCATGCATCCACAATAAATCTACAACATACAAGGAGTAGGTTTTACCTTCGGAGCTCAGTAGTGCTCTAATGGAGAAGTAGACAACTTGTTAGATGAAGAACTCTTTCTTTCTAACAAATTAGAATCTCCAAGACCCAATCGTCTTCCATGCTATATCCCGAATCAAATCTTTTTTCTCAAGAAGATGGGTGGGATCTCCAAGAGAAAACAACTAGAAACTATAAACAATCCGGAAGAGAACTAAAAGAGAGAGATGGAGTTAGGCGTGCAACACTTGAAGACACAAGGGGCTGGATGTCCAAGGCTTGGAAAAGGTAGGGGACGTCCAAGGGGTGTTCCCCTATATGTAGTTTCTACAACTCCCCTTACTAATTAAAATAGTAGTCCTACTTCCATTTAAGAATTATTAACTTTCTCCTTTCTAATTATTATAGAAGTTTCACTTCCACAACAATTAGTAACCTACTATTTCCACTATTAGAAGTCTTACTTCAATTAGAAATAGTAACTTTAAAATTCCTTCCTATTAGAGTTCAAGTAGGATTAGTATCCTTTTAATAACATGGGCTAGCGTGCGGACCACTAGGGATTCTACAGAAAGCTGGCTCCAACTGGGACACCGCGACCCCACATCTTATGTGCAATCCGGGCCCGCAGTTAATTGCAAATGACTCTACTATATAAATGCAATTGCACTCCAGTCTTGGGAATAAATTACAAAGAAGACCCTAAACGTCCCTATTACCACAAGTAGGCCCCTCCATCTATATCCATGGATCAATTTGACCCATCCACCAATTTGGATCCATGTCTTATTATCCTTGAGCCCCAATTAATTAAAATGATCATCAGTACCTATCCAAGTAACTCTTAATTGGAATGGGTACGTGTTAGATTGTATGGACTCAATCCATCAGTGGATGTGATAAATTGATTAATTTCTTTATTTATCAATAAAAATCATGCTTTACTTTCATGAGATGAATGTTATTTTATGCACATGACCAATACATATGACATAATGGTTCATGAGTTGAACCGGGTCTCATTAGTATATTAGATGTGATATATGTGTATGGATGAGATCCACACACGGGAGATATATGTCACAAATCTTATACTTAAATAGCTTCATAACCAGTGATGAGACTGGGCATCTCATCTAATAAAGTTGCAGCACTTTGATCACTATGAGATAGTGTGATTTGTCTCGATCATCAGAATGTAAGATTCTGGATCATGGTGCTGGTACATTGGATGTATTGAAGGACCATGAGAAGCACCTTATGGAATTCCGTCTCAATAATAAGGTCTGCTCTCATAATTCCCTAGCAATAGGCTCTCAATCCTGAGACGTTGATGAACTCAAGTTTCTATCTATTCATTTGCTTTTAGTCACCAATGAGTGAGGCCAATTGTAGGTCAACACCTCGGTGTCTTGGGTATGTGGTAGTAGGACTGTGTGAACATTGAATGATCAAGATGGAATCTATCTCTATTATCCCCTTGTGCCAATTAATGGATTTGTCATTAGTAAGTGCGCACCCAACTCGATTAAGAGCTAATTGGATGGTACTAATGATCATAGTGATTAATTGGGGTTCAAGGATAATAAGATGTGGAACTAAGATTGGAAAAGACAGATTTATTCCAATTGATCCATGGATATTGATAGAGGGGCCTACTTGTGGTAATTGGGAAGTTTAGGGTCTTCATTGTAATTTATTCCTAAGACTGAAGTGTAATTGCATTTATATAGTGGTATTATTTGCAATTAACTGTGGGCCCGGATTGCACATGAGATGTGGAGTCGCGTGTCCCAGTTGGAGCCAGCTTTCTATGGAATCCCTAGTGGTCCCCATGCTAGCCCAAGTTATTAGAAAGATACTAATCCTACTTGAACTCTAAAATGAAGGAATTAGAAAGTTACTATTTCTATTTGAAGTAGGACTTCTAATAGTGGTAATAGTATACTTACTAATTGTTGTGGAAGTAAGACTTCTATTTCAATTAAGAAAAGAGGAGACCAGAGAGATTATAAAAGGGAATCCACGCCTCATGGACGTCCATCAGTATTGGAGTAAAAAACATGCAATTTTTTTTGTGCAATAGTTGCACTGTTCTCTCCTCTCTCCCTCTTCTAGTTCCTTAGAGTTTCGAGTTGGGTTTTCTCTTGAAGATTCCACCAATCTTCTTGAGAAGAGAGGTCTAATTCGGGTCATAGCGTGGAAGGCTAAGAGGTGTTGGAGATTCTGATCTTAGTTTGTAGAAAAGTTTTACATCAACCAAAGTTATCAACTTCTCCATTAGAGCACAACCGAGCTCCTAAGGTATAATCTGCTTCGTTGCATGTTGTAGTTTTTATGGATGCTTGTTGAATGCTTGTTTCTATCTTTTAGATTGTTTTATTTACTGTACATGATCTTGAGATTGAGGGTTATGCATCTCGGATTGGGTTTTTGGCCTTATGGGTACTTGATCCCTGTATCAAGTGGGTCAAAAGTTTTGAAAATCTATCCACGAGGCCCACCTACTTCCAACAGTACGCACTTACCAATGATAATTCCATTAATTGGTACAAGGGGATAATTAGGATAGATTCCATCTTGACCATTGAATGTTCCTATAGTCCTAATACCACGTACCAAAGACACCAAGGTGTTGACCTACAATTGGCCTCACTCATTGGTGACTCAAAGCAAATGAATAGACAAAAACTTGAGTTCATTAATGTCTCGGGATTATGAGCCTATTGCTATGAAATTATAAGAGCGGACCTTAAAGTAAACACAGTGTGCAAAAGGTGCTTCTCATGGCCCTTCAATACATCTAATGTACAAGCACCATAATCCAGAATCTTATATTCTTATGATTGAGAAAAATCACACTATCTCATAGTGATCAAAATGCTGTAACCTTGTCAGATGAGATACACAATCTCATCACTGGTTGTGAAGATATTTAAGTATAAGATTTGTGACATATGTCTCCCATATGTAGATCTCATCCATACACATGTATTACATCTAGTATACTCATGAACCATTATATCATTCATATTGGTTATGTGCAAGTAAGTAATAAACACCATTCATCTCATGAAAGGAAAACATGATTATATTGATAAATAAAGAAATAAATCAATTTATTACATCATCTAATGGATTGAGACCGTATAAACTAACAATAGATGCATCACATGCTTGGAACTAGTCTTGGGAATGTTGATTTTGGCAAATTAAGGAGAATGGTATCTTACATAAAAATCAAGTTTTCAATTTTTTTTCCATCTCTGTTTAAAGAGGGGAGAGGCCAAATTACCCATATTTTCAATGCTTAGGAAATAGTGGTATTCTACGTGTTTGATTTACATATTTTCCTACTTTTTATTTTCCACCCCTTTTGTTTTTATTTTCATTTAATATTCTGATTATTTTAATTGGAAATTCTTGACAACTTGCATAATTCCATGTTTAGTAAAAACTTACTATTTTTGTTACTTACATAATCTATGGGTGAAAAGTGTTTTTACACCTACATCATAATTAGAAATTGCATTACAACAGGCTTTTGTTCCTGAAATCACAATGCTTAATGACTGATTAAGAAGGTAAAACTCAGACTTGGTACATAGTTGAAAATTCTACACATTGAAAAAACTGCACTGTTTCCGCAACTTTGGTATGATTGTGTTCCAAAAGTGCGCGATTGGAAAACCCGGAAAAAGAAATTATCTTGCCTTGAAATTTGGTAGAATTAAATTATGGTAATAGGGCTTTGAAAACGCAGAATTTCATAGAGAAATACCCTTAGAAACCGTGTCAACCAGAGGCATAAACAGGGATACCCAGCAAGGTCGTACTATATTTCAGCAGCATAACGGTTCAACTAGTCATATTTAGGTGATCATATATTTTCCGTTTTAAGTCCTTTCCCACTTCTGGGTTTTTCTTTTTTTTTTTTTCTTTTTTTCTTTTTATGTTCATACATCATCAGAGTATTGATTCCAACCATTATATTTAGATTTATGGCATCTTAGATAGGTCGTGCAGTCCATCAAAGTTGGCATGTACAATAGTTTCCATGCTTGGAATTTTTATAGCATGCATCATATAGTTAGAAACTTGCATAGATTTTCATTGTTTGCATTTAGGGCCTCATAATTCATCCATATTTGCATAAATTTATGTTTAGAAAGTAGATTTGATTTTTACTTTATTTTCTTATATGAAATTGGTTGTTTTGATGAGTTTGTTATTTTTGCAGGTTCTAGTTAGTTTTGGGGTTTTCTAGTCTAGGTTTCTTTTATTAGATTAGGATTTTTATTTTTGGAAAGACTGTATTTAAACTATACAATTTCAATTTTTTTTACGTAGAGTTTGATGTAATTTGATTAGTTTCTTTATTAGGTAAGATTTAGTTTCTATTTAAGACAAGTTAAAGTTGGATGGTTTCTTAATCAACATTGCTCCTTGTGGATCAACCTGGTCTCACCAGCTATTACTACAATCACACCATTGCACTTAGGGGTCCGACCAGAGTATATCTTGTGACTGTTCTAATAGTGTTTGATCTTCGGATCGTGGTTTTCTTCCCTGTTAGGGTGTCCACGTAAAAATTGTGCCTGTCTTTTTGTGGTGTACGATTGGTAGATTTATTTACTGGTTAGCATTGATTTGATTCCGTTGTGGTTTTTGAACTAGTAGACATTCTAGAAGTTTGGCCCCCGGGACTTTCAATTGGTGCCAGAGCGGGTTGCACTTTATTGTTGTGTATATCTACAGGCTTCTAGAATGGACCTCTACCGCGAAGACACTTCGACCAGTAAACCCCCTTTATTGGATGACACAAATTATTCCTATTGGAAAACCAGAATGGTTGCTTTTCTTAAAGTTTTTTATATTAAAGTTTGGAAATCAATTGTAAATGGCTATACCTTACCCATTGTTGTTGTTGACTGGGTAACTGTGTCCGAACCTAAGGAGCAGCAGACTAAGGAAGAAGAATTGGATTCTATTTGCAACTCTAGGGTTATTAATGCTATTTACAATGGAGTGACTTTGTCTGAGTTTCGTAGGATTTCTAGAAGTTTGGCCCCCAAAACTTTCACAACTTTTTGTTTTTTTTTTTTTAATCAGAATTTCATTCATTAAGACAAATCAAAAAAACTAAGCTTGGAGAAGACAAAGCTTCACCCAATCAGGAACAACATCCCAACAAAAGCTTTTACCAAGCCGATAATAGTGCTTGGCCAATACATGGGCAGCCACATTAGAATTCCTAGGAATAAAAAGAAACTCAACCACAAAAAAACAACTACACTGGTATTTAATGTCCAAAATAATGGGATTGATGGTCCAATCCATTTTCCCATTGATGGTATCCACCACTTCATTGGCTTCTGAAAAAAGCACATCCCTGAGAAAACCCCAACTTGAAGCTTCCTTTAGTACAAAAAGAATAGCCCTTGCCTCTGCTTCTTTAGAGGAAATGAGTTTCGTCCCATAATGGCCTCTTGCATAAATGGGAACATTATTCAACATAAAAACACACCCAAAAGAATATTGACCATCTTTACAATGATAAGCCGCATCCGTGAAAATCACTAAAACATCATTGAAAGCGTCAGCAGCATAACTAACAATTTTAGTGTCATGCTGACTTCCTTTATTGGCTATCCCTATACTCTTCATATTATGGATATTCTGTACCATTCAAATGATTTTTGAGGTTCAATGGACACTCCTTTAAAAATGAAGTTGTTTCTGGCTTTCCATAATGCCCACCAAATAGTAAGAGCCATTGAAGAGATTTTGGATTTTTCTGCAGCCAAATTGTGCCATTTAGTTTCAGGAGATCTTTCCACCAATTCACTATGTCCATATTCTCAAGAGAGTGAGCTAAGAAACCAAAATCAAAGTCAAACCATACTGCTCTAGCATGATCACATAGGAAGAGAGCAAGTTCCATAGTTTCCTCCTCAGATTCGCATGTAGGACAAGTAGTGGTTCCTAAGATTGTTTTAGGTCCTAGCCATTTCCTCACAAGAATAGATCTATGAAGACATTTCCAACCAAAGAGAAGGACCCATTGAGGGGCATGAATTTTCTAGAAGCTCTTCCACTTAATCAAATCATCGTTACTATTAGTATAAGAATTAGTAAGGGGCAGATTTGGTGGAGATATTACCATCTTTAGTAAAGGACCATATTCTTTTGTCATTTAATTTAGAGTATGAAAGATATATTTTAGTAATGTCCTCCACATCATTACAATTACTGAATACATTTGAGATTAAAGGAATATTCCAAGTTTTATTATCATTCCAAAGCATGATTCGAAATCGCGGTATCAGTCACGATACCGGCCAGGACAAAAAACTGATTTGGTATCGGTATCGGTCGCGATTATTGGTTTGTCACTGTCTCGCGGTGTGAATTTTGTTTTTAATAAATAAAAATCATAAAAATATCCAAAAAAAACCATAATATTAGAAAATGCTAGAAAATAATGTTTCTTTCCATTAGTAACAATTATAAGTCAAAATATCGGTCCCCCTAAGTCATGACATCCTGTATCGTTGTTTTGTCTAAAACTGATGAATATGTTAGTTTTTAGTATTTTATCCTTAGGTCATCCTTACAGTTTATAAATCCATCATGTAGTGCACAACTAAAGCCCCAAATTCAATCACTTAAAAAAAATCTTTTTGTATTTAAGAGATGGGCATTTATTTTCAATAATTTAAGATTTTTCATTAATATATCCTATTAGAAGGGTACTGGTAGAATAAAAGGTCCAAATATTTAATCAAACTTTTTTAATATTTCATTTTGATGTTTATGAATTGTCACGCCCCCGAACTTGGATTCTTGCAGCGGTCAGACCTCGGGGACGCGAATGGGGAAGTAAGTGATAAATAATATTTCTCCCCAGGATTCGTGTGTGTGAGGAAGACATAATTTCTAACACATCAAAACATTTCAAGGAAGCTTACGTGGCGTTGCGAACCAGAGTCCGTGGCCATCGGATTTCGCGTCACACTCAACCTATCAGCGTAAAGCTATCATAGCAATACTCAAACTCAGACTGGAAACAAACCAAGATAATACATATACAGAGCTGACAGTAACAGGCTTAAACATTACCCAAGCATGTTCAAGTTATAAATTAACAAATGCATTAATTACAATCCCAAGGAAAAGAGCTAACAAAAGCCTTACAAAATAACAAGCTAAGAACATTTGCTACCCATGTATGTAACGTAATTCCGGAGTCGAGCCTGACGTCTATATGACATCACTGATACAACAAACCTAAAAACTCGTGGCTCTGCAACCACCTGCACACGTACTAGCTCAAGACAAGAACCTGCTATCTAGAGCACCAAAATATAGTATATCAGACATGACGGTCTGGTAGGTAATCAATTTAGGCATGAGTATAAAATATTTAAAATTTGAAAGAAGAGAATGTTTAAAACAATTTACTAAATTTAAACAAATTACAGAATTTAAAACAATGCTTGAACAATATGCTTATCAAGAAAACAAAAGCCCATGAACGATATACGAAACAAAACTAGCATGAATACTTATAATATATTATGAATAGTTAAACCACAAGAGCCCATCCTTTCTCTAAAACAAGGTCTATCAAGCACATGTAAGGACCTTTGGTTGCACGTTGTGGAATTGAAACCCTAATGTTGAAAATTAAAAGAGAATTGGTGCCCCCAAAGTTAAAAGACATTTTCGGTTTTCAAGTACACAACATTAAGCTAAAGGTCCCTTAACATGTTCTGGTTTTCACTCTTACAGAAATTATTCAAAAAAGAGCACTTTGCCAATTTCGGTCAGCTTGCGGTCACTTGTCGTTAGCCGAAGTGGGGTGTGTCGGCTAGTCGCCAGCTGACCGATAAACTGACTGCTAGAATCCAAGTCAGGAATTATAGCATTCTAGAAAAGGAACCAAATTGAATTCGGTTGGCTCGCGGTTAGCCGAGGTGGTGCAGTTCGGCTAGCCGCCAGCTGACCGAAGTCCACTGACGAAGTGCAGGCTTCTGGAAAAGGAACCGCTAAAGCTTGGTTGGCTAGTAGTTAACCGAAATGGGTATTTTGGGGTGTGTTTGGCATCATGCTGAGGAGTTGTTCCCACATTCTCGCTGGATAAATCCATAGGGCACACGTTTGGCAAGAAAAATGACATTTCCAAGTTTACTTCCCGCTGGAATTTTCCTACAAAATCTTACCCAGGATAAGATTATCTGAAACGATTCATTTTCGTTTTTTTTTTTGGAAGAGTCTTGCAGGCACAAAAATGTCTCCCAAAAATCTTCCCGCGTTCTTCACTCAAGATAAAGAGCACGGATTCTCCTCCACTACTCTATGTGCAGATCGTCTTCTTCTGCAACAACCTCTCTGGTAAGTGATGTATCCATCTCTCCTCCTTCCTTTTGCATCTCTCTTTCTCTGTATCACTCCATGCAACCCCTATCCATTTCATCCTTTCCCTTGGCAAAAATGGATTGTCACTTTTTTCCAGAAGCATCGATGAGAACTTGGGAAGGGCTGGTCGCACTTCTTCCTCTTTTCTTGCTTTTCTTCTTTCATTTTTCTTTGTTTTCCCCCCTTTTCTCCTCTCATTTCCCATCTCCCCCCACCCAGCCACCCCACTCGATCCCGATAACCTCTTTCTTCTTCTTCTTCTTCTTTCTTTCTTTCTTTCTTTCGTTCTTTTCATCTCTCTTTCTCTTCTCCTAACCCCTTGATCTTTCTTGTTTCTTTCCCCATCTTTGAGTTCCCAGCCCCTCTTTTTTTTTTTTTTGCTTTCTCTCCCCTACCCTCTGTAATGAGTTATCCCCATCTCCCTGCTCCCCATCCTATCTTTCCCTCCTCCCCAACTTGCCACTGCATATCTCATAAATTTGTCAACCCCATGGAGCAAGTGACAATGGCAATCCTTCTGAATTTGTAAACCATGGAAACTGTATTTGTTTCCATTTGTTAATGTTTCTGCAATTCCCTTTTTAACAATTTAGTACTACTATTTTTGTTGGTTGTATTTTAGTAATCTCCATTCTAAAAAATGTGATACTAAAATTATAATTGTTTGTCATGCAAGTTTTCTTCTCTGGACTCAGTCAAGACAACAGTGGATTGGAAGTAAGAGGAACGAGATACAAGTGCAGCAGGTTTGAGAAACAAGGCTAAGGTATGGGTTTTTTTTTTTTTTTTTTTTAATTTGCATCACATTTTGAAGCACCAATTCGGGATTGTAAAATATGTATACAAGAGAAAAAAAAATTTCTGAAACCTTGCCATCTTCAGCCTAATTTACACTCATCTTTTAAGTTGTTCATCACTTGGATCAAATTTCTATTTTTGGGTTCTAATCGTGTAAAGGACCTTAAGTCACTTTTGACTTGGAATAAATAGAACAAAATTGACAAATGTTCTAACACTCTGTTGTGGTATCTAGTTGATTTTTTATTTTGAATGTTGTGGTAGTTGGGTGGGTGTTTTCATACTTGTTTATTTCCACAGCTAGTTCAAGTCCAGACATTCCAATTCATATAACTAAAACGTAGTCTATAATGAAATTGACAATCATGGAGGATGACAATCTCTATTATTTGCACCATAAATGGCTTTATCAAGGTTCTCCCTCTAAAGGGTACGACAGATTGTATTCAACTCTCACCTTGTCAGTTACCATCACAATTATATGATCCACTCCATCATATAATTAATTCAAGTACAATCAAACCCATTTCAGCCAACATTATTTTTTGTTAATTTTACCTAATGATATTTGTATTGAATGATTTCTCCTTACAACAAAGCACTTATTGTAGCCTTTTAAACCATACCATTTCTACACCTCTGTGACTATCATTTGAACAACTGCCCATACAAATTCCCTTCTTTGTGCTTGAAAATGACACATTTTATTAGCTTGTCATTGAATATAATGGTAGTTGGTCCTGGAATGATTCTGAATTGAATAGTCCATTTTCGTGGAAAAATCAAAGAAAGTGTATGTCCTTTGTACAAAGCCTTTGTATCATACCACTCATATGGTTCTAGAAAGATACGTTCTGAACCTGTATAGTCAATTTCAAGCTGGAGAAAATGGAATTATTGCTATCTTTGATTGAGTTGCAATATCTCTAACTCCCAAAGAGATTTGTTAGCTGCATGCATCCATTTTGAAAGATCCTCTAGAATTCTATATTTTGGAGTCTAGATTCTTAAGCAGTTTAAAATGTCATATTAGTAAGCATATGGCCAATGTGATGCAAATTCATATAGCAAGTTTACACCAACCAGTGATTGTTGTGATAAATGTGCGCTATATTATAAAGCTAATATGCTCTCCATCATCTGGTAACATGTCAGTGCCTTTTTAAGCCACAACTATGACATTCACAAGCCTTAATGTGCCATAATATAATAATATAATTGTTTCCTTTTTGACATACGATTGATATATAGGTATCAGTTTGGACATCTAATACTTGAGAGTTGAGACTAGCCCAAAAACTGATATCCATAAAGGAGTATTCCCATTCATATCTGCATTGCAACTGAAAAACTTAGTAGAAAGAACAAAACAAATTTCATTTACTGCAGTTGGGAGCTTACTCACTTGAATATTCACATTGCAGGAGTGTTCAAGTAGAACACACACACAATCTTCATATCCTTTTGACATTGCTATGTGCTGGTGTAATAATAATTGTGAAACTGTGAATGAGTGCAGAGTCTTATTGGTCACTAGCAAGAAAGGAATGAAGCTGTCCTAGAAACAGAGAATACGCTCACTACAGAAATAATAGAATCCCAAACATGCATCTTCAGCTGTCCATCCAGACATCTATGATACCCAAATACGTCAAAATAGGCAACATATCATCTTATCCATGTCATGGAAACCTCTCTAACTAATGCATATTAATAGTGTTGGATATGCTAGTCAGACTAGACATCTCTCCATCTAGGGAACCATCAATTTCATCATCAAACATAGCCTTGTCCCATCAAACATAGCCTTGTCACATCAAGGGAACCATCAATCTCATCATCAAACATAGCCTAGTGAGTTTTGCTTTTGCACCCTATTTGAAGCCAAGCTTCCAGTAACTCCACATTCCAACACAAATTTCTCAGTACATCTACAGAGTTGCCAAAAAGTAATTTTTAACAAGGGAAAAGTTTGGTTATTAAAGATCATATAAAGAGCTTCAAGATCATGAAAGTTACATCAGAAGCAAGTTGAAATCAAAAGGGATAACCAAAAAGGTCAAGGGTGAAATTCATCTTCATAGGTTATGTCATGCTAGCTCTACATGCTACATTGCGGCTCTCTTAAATAACACAATTGAAAATCATCACAATAATGTACCAATCTTAGGCATCTCTACAAAGTCCATGGTCTCTCTTTAAAATGATTCTTCCTAATAATTACCATCAATTCTTCATCAATCATGACAAATGTTTATCATATAATAAAGCTAAACTTGAACCAAAAGCATCTCAATTGATAACATATTTTAATTAATGGCATCAGTAATTTCTTGAGCAGTCATGGATGCAAAATTAGATGAAACTCACAAGGCCATCTCAACCACTTTTTAGTATTTGGATTCCGATGATATCCTTTTTAGTGTCTGAATTCTGATGATATCCTAATGTTGTGACCATTACTATAAGAACCACAACTACTGCTTCATTTGAAAAAAGTGAAAATTATGACTGTCGCCAAAATGGCAACTCATGTGGTTCAAATCATGTCTGCTCTGTAATATGTGAACTTCACCTTTGAAACCAATCCCAAAACAATATGTGCTAGCTATAGCATTAACAAGTACTCCCAATAATATCTTACATCTATAGAACCATCAACTTGGAATTTATCATTCCTTATGAACGATAATCTCTTTCATTAGTAGCCAATAGGGTCCATATAACTAATTTTATGTTCTTTCTTATTATACAAAAATCAAATAGTGCTTGTACTGTTACGCTGCTTTTGAGAACTATTGATTCATTGCTTTTGCATATGAGTGTCATCAATCTAAAAATTGTTTGTTTTCATAAGTACATTAGAAGTAAATATGCAATAATTCATCATCAAAATAGTGGTGAGTGAGAATTCCACCATGCAACAATGGATTTTTGTTTCGTGTTTCCAATCATGTTATGTCAGAAACTAAAACATTTTATGCATTTTCTTTTAATATTAGATGGCAACTGCTGATGAGAAAGATAGGGTAGTTGTAGTCCATGCAAAATGGAGCTATACAGACGAGAAAATTCTAGTAGGACTCATGGTCGACCAAGTGAAGAAAGGAAACAGGCCGACCACAACTTTCTCACACAAAGCATGGCAAGAAATAGTTGATGAGTTTTATAAAAAAAAAAACAGGCAATAAGTATGAGAGACAACAATTCAAGACCAAATTTAATAAGTTGAGGCGAGTATATAGGGAGTTTAAGAAGCTTCATGACATTCCAACTGGGTTTGGTTGGGACCCCATTACAAAGACCGTCACCGCACCAGATGATGTATGGGATGATTATATAAAGGTACCTTATTCACTTTCAATTTTTACAAGCATTGGCGCTATATTCAGATTTATTATAACATTCCCTAAAACACATTAAATACTTAATTTGTGTAGATCAATAAAGAGGCGAAACAGTTTAGGACCAAAGGTTGTCCTTTGTTCAACGAACTTGATATTATATATGGTGACACTACTGCTAGGGGTCAACATGCTGGAGCTTCAACCCAAGGAGCAGCTGAAACTGATAATGAGAATGAGGGTGCGCCACTTAGGAACCAAAATAGTTCAGATCCAGATATTGTTGTGGACCTTGATGATGATGCGGATTTCATGGATGAGACTAACATTCGGAATCAATCAAGACCTCCTAGCCGTAAGCTTGTAAAGAAAGGGACCAGTTCTTTTGACCAAGCCTGTGCAAGTCTCACAAAGTACTATGAGAATAAGGTCACTAACGAAAATAACAAGAATGGGGATAATGACAATTACTCCATTCAAAACTGCATCGCATTATTATCTACTATGCCAAATGTTAGTAGAGAAGTCTACTTAAAAGCATTCCATGTTATTGGTTCAAACCGTAGTTGGTGAGTACTTTTTATCTCTACTCCCGAAGACATAAGGCGATTCATGCTAGATCTTTCATATTTAGAACATTACTAGTAGTATTGATACATCGTCATATATGGTCTTTAAGGAAATAAAGCTTTGTTAATTCTTCATAGGAATATATTTATTTTGAATTTAGTTTGAGGTTATGTAGTTCATTGTTTGGACAATTATTTAGTGGTATTATGACATTGTCAGTTACGATCTTTATTGAAATAAAGTTTTATTGAATTTAGTTTGATATTCTGTGTGACTTTTATTTTAGACGGATGTAGAATCTTTTATTATTTTAATGTTACGCCTATCTTATATGTAATGAATATTCTTTGTTCAGGTTAAATGGATCAACACAGGGATGAAACGAACAGTGATGAAGAAGTTTTTAATGCTTTTATTTTTCTAATGATTGGTCAATACCCTATTATGTATAGCTAGACATGCTATAAGAGATAAAGGTGAACCTGGATATGAGTTTGTAAATAAGGTCCTATGTGGACATCCAAAAAGATGTTACGATCTATTTTGTATGGAAAAGCATGTGTTTCGTGGCTTATGTAATACATTGAAGAGCAAAAATTTATTACATGATTCAAAATTTTTATCAGTGGAGGAGCAAGTAGCTATTTTTTTTATGACCATTAGCCATAGCGTGAGAATAGAATGATGGCAGATAGATTCCAGCATTCAGGCGAGACCATTAGTCGTCATTTTAAGAGAGTATTGAAGGCCATAGTAAATCTGGGAAGGGAACTCATTACGCCACCATCATTTACAGATACACCACCAGAGATACTCAACAACTCTAAGTATTATCCTTGGTTTAAGGTAAATTTTATTTTCAACTCTTTTTTTTTACCAATAAAGTTGATCTTTTACTCTTCAAAAATTATGCTCATCTTTCCCTCCTTTTAAAGGATTGTGTAGGAGCCATTGATGGCACACACGTGAGTGCATCAGTTCCTAGAAAGGATCAAATTCCTTATCGAGGCAGAAAGGTTTCGGTTACACAAAATGTAATGTGTGCATGTTCTTTTGACATGCTATTTACATTTGTGTATGCTGGTTGGGAAGGAACAACAAATGATCCTCGAGTCTTTGTTGAAGCTATAACTAATTCAGAATTACATTTTCCCCACCCTCCAATAGGTAAATTTCATTTGATGAATGTATATGTGGGTGCATATATATTCTTTTACAAATTAATAGTAAAGATATGAAAAATTGCCATCGCAGGTAAATATTTTGTTGTGGACTCTGGCTATAGCAATACACCAGGTTATCTCGTGCCTTATAAAGGGGAGCGATACCACTTATCACAATATACTGGACGTGGACGGCGACCTATAGGAAGGAAAGAGCTATTCAATTATTATCACTCATCGTTGCGAAACGTCATTGAGCTTTGCTTTGGCATTTTGAAGGCAAAGTTTCCTATTCTAAAGCTCATGCCACCGTATTCTTTACGCAAACAACGATAAATCGTGATTGCTGCATGCACCCTCCACAACTTTATGAAAATGGAAATGCAAAGTGATAGGGATTTTATTCGCTTTCAAGATGAAGGGTTTATAGTTGAAAATAACAATGGTGAAAACAATGGTGATATTGGTCCGTATGCACCTTTAGAGTTGGGAACTACACAAGGAAGGCAGGAGATGGCGTGCAAACGAGATGAAATTGCAGATGCACTCTTTGCACATCATGGTGCTTTGGGAGAATGATTTGTATTAATTAACTTTAATGAACAAGTTTAATTATTTCCTCTTGGAAATTTGTTATTTTTCATAAACATATGTTTTTTCTTAATTAATTTAGTTTTAGTGGCTATTTGGAAACTCTAAAAATAAGCTCTTATTTTATGTTTTATAGCTTCTTTGCATGTTAGAATATTTAGTAAACCTCTAGATATTAGAATTTTCAAAATGATCCAAATGGTAGGTGGGTTATACAATGTAATTATAAGCATTAAATAGCCCCTAGATACCAGAATTTCTAAAGGTAGGTCTCACGTTCATAATCACGAAAGGTGGCCCTACTTAGTAATTCCTAAAGGTGCATCACATGTTCTGACAACAATTTGTGGCTCCACATTTTAATTCCTATAAAGGTGGGCTTTATTATAAATCCTATAAAAGTGGGCCCCATATTCTAGTTACTAATGGTGGGTCCATGTTGTAAGGCTAAAGTGGTCCCCTGTGCAATGATTCTTATATGGATTGTGATTTCTACATGTGGGCCCTTGTAATTCCTACATTAGGGGCTGGTATTATTGTCATATAAGAGTGGGCCCGAATGTTTGCCCTAATGTTTCCAAAAAATTAAGATGAATTCATGAATATTCATCATAGATTTAAGTTCAACATCGTTGGTAAATATGATATTCTTGATTTTGTTTCTTAAAAAAAAATTGTTATGATGTTACCCAACAAGTTCCTCATAGCACAGTCTCTCCGGAACAATTTAATATCATATTACCAAACAAGTTCTGCACAGATTGGTCTCGGCACAACCCGGTCTCGGTATAACTCGGTCTCGGCACAAAACCAGGAACAACACAGAAATGATGCCAAACACAGCCTTGGTTAGCCGCTAGCTGACCAACACTGCACGGGCAGTGCATTTCAAGTCAGATTTGCACACTTCTTCTTCCCTTTTTCTTATAATTGCACTACCTGCACTTCCTTGAGCCTTCATGCTCTCCAAGGGATCAATTCAAGCATTTCCAAAATCATTCATCCACAATCTAATACATCTAATTTCCATTCAAACTTCAAAATCATTTCACAAGCTAAACAATTTGAATGACTTTAAAAAAAATTGAATGCAAAGTAAACAAGAATACAACCATAAGCCTATAAAGATTACTTGCCTTTGCCCAAAATGCCAACAAAACTCTTCACAAGCACTCCTATCCAAGAGATAAGCCCAAGATCTACAAAAACCCCATGGAAATCCATTCAAAAACTCAACCAAAATGAAAACAAAGAACCCATTTCCACAAAAGGGTTTGCAAGTATAAAAAACAAGTTCCTTAGGAGTTAAAAAGACTCTAATGAAAAGGTGGGTTGAAGCTCTTACCTAGAGGGTTTCCAACAAGAATCAGAGGAGAAAATGGAGAGTTTTTCTAGCTGGAAACTTCAAGAGATTTGCACTAATGGAAAGCTTGAAAGGAGAGGAGAAAGATGATGGTCTTGGAATTCCATTTGGAGACTCCTAGCCAAGGCATGCGATAGGAAGAGAGATGGAGAGAAAAGGGGTTTCTCAACCCTAGGTCTTGAGAGTTGCAGGAATTCTGGGGATGAATGAGAGAGAGGAAGGAGAAAGGACTTAAGTAGGTGGGTCGTGGGCCCCATGTCTAGAACTAGAGATGGCTAAAACATGGTCTTGCGGGCCCCAGATGAAATCAACGAAGAAGGATAAAATGATCCTCGAAAAATCCAGTTTTTAAAAAGTATATTTTTGACATGAATTTGAAATTTCAAAATTTGGGCTCAGATTTAAATGTGAAAAGGCTGTTTTGCCCCTAGGGCTGGAAAACTGGTTTTCTGAGCTTCGAATGGGGCCAATGTGAATGTAGAAGTTGTTGGGGCTAATTTGACCTTTTAAAAGTAAACCAAAATTGGAATTATTCAAAATCAAGAACAAACCCCCCCTCCCCCCAACGCTAACACGTGTAACCGAAGGCATCCCTAGGCTGCCAGACTGGGCCCAACGGCTCTCAAAATTTCCCAAAGCTATAGAAAACTATTCTAAACCACAAACTAACTGAATTTCACTTAAATCTCACTTAGAGAACTAACCCACAGCTAAAAACACACAAATCAGGAAAATTAGGGGTCAGGGTCTTACATGAATAATCAAGGTGACTTGGGCCAAACTATTATTTAATTAAATTTTATTGAGTTACCATGTAAGAGGGGAATTTATTTTGAGTGGAGCAATTAAAAGAGGCATTTAATAGTTTGGCTTTAAGAGAGGGCATTGATGGCTGGACCATTTAAGTGGAGGCATGTTTATAGTTAAAAATGTGGGCTACATAAATGAAATGGAATCCATCATACCTTATTATGTGGAATAATAAAAGACTCACACAATGGGACTTGGGAGTCAAACAAAGAAAAAATCCCTAAAAGGGTTCAGCCATTTTGTTGTTTCATTGATTTGTGACGGCTGCAGAAAATTGGAGACTACACCAAAAACAGCAAATAGGAACGGCCCAGAACCGTTCCTAACAAAATTAATAACGGTTCTAAACCACCTCAAACAGCCATGTTCCTAAACCATCGAAATAGACTGTAACCATTAATTTCTAGAAGTGTTTAAACCGTTTCAAAATTACTAAAACCGTCCCAAATTCATAATTTTGGAACGGTTATGAACACTTCTAGATTTTTCAAAATCCGTTCCAAATTCAAATTTCTAAAACTGTTCATAGTTCATTTTGGAACAGGTTTAAACACTTTCAGATTTTCTAGAATCGTTCCAAATTCGAATTTTTGGAACAGTTACTAATCCATTCCGGGTACAGAGGAAGGGTTCAAAACTGTTCCATATTTTTATATTGAAATTGTTTTTAAAGTGTTACAATACTATAAAAGACGATTTTGAACCGTCCCAAATTTAATTATTATCATTTAAAAAATAATGTCGTCGTAATTTTTTTATTTGCCACTAAATTCATTTCTTCTAAAAATCACAAATAAAAAATTAAAACCCATAAGTTTTAGCACTCACATCTA
This sequence comes from Umbellularia californica, assembly GCA_028538565.1. Lineage (NCBI taxonomy): Eukaryota > Viridiplantae > Streptophyta > Magnoliopsida > Laurales > Lauraceae > Umbellularia > Umbellularia californica. Next base: position 34,668,034 of record JAPQWN010000004.1, read on the forward strand.
CACACATTCATATCACACATCATCAGTTAGTTTATAAGATTTAAACAATCAATATACTAGCTTGAATTCAAATGTACAATTTATAATATTTAGAAATACATACATATACAACACAAAAACAACCCACAACCTTCTGAGAACATTCATCCACTTCATTTTTAAAAGAAATAAAAGGCTAAGAGTTCCATCTAATCACATTTGTTGTACCATTTCAGTTTCTCCAAAGTTGTTTGCCAAGTTTTGTCTTTTTTGGTGGAAGAACCCTCAAATAAGAAATAGCAGTCAAAGCTCTTCCAAACATAAATGAAGATCCTGCAAGAGAACAAAAAACCGAAGGCAATTTTTTAGCACATTCTAAGAATTAAATCCACAACATAAGCAATCCAGAACCTTAAGAAACAATGAAAGAATATCTCCAACAGAAAGGCGGAAAATTCAATGTAGTTACCTTTTCAAGGTTAGCAAACTCCTTCAGAGATAACTCTCTTTCAAGATCATTAAGCTTCTTTTGAGATGCTCCTACATTTCCACCTACCACTCGTGCCAAATTATTTAAATAAAGGGTTGAACATAAGCACTCAGAAAGAAAATTAGGTATGAGGAAAACATCAGTAATGAAGATTGCACTTCCTCCCTTTTGATAGTTGTCTCCCAGTGCAATTTCAAGATGCAGCTTCCTTTGGCACCAAACCATTCCTGCATGTTGAAAAGAATTGCAAGTTAATGTTGTTGGAAGTAGGTGGGCCTCGTGGATTCAAAAACTTTTAACCCACTTGAGCAGGGATCAAATATCCATAAGGCCAAGAACCTAAGCTCAAGATCTAAAACCCCAATATCATGCATTAAGATCAAACATCCATCAGGAAGATAGATCAAGAAACAACAAGCATAACTAGATCTAATAATTCAAATAAATAATATACCTATACCTTTCGAGCTTAGTTGTACTCTAATCAAGAACTTGAATAAATTGATCTCTACAAAAACTCTTTTCGCAATCTTGAATCTCCCTTGCCTTTGTGTTGCTCCATGCTATGACCCTCTTAGAGAACTTCTAAAGGAGAATGGTGGGATCTCCAAGTAGAAGAAAACCCTAGGTCTCTTGTAGGAAACCAGATTAGAGAGAGGAGGAAGATAGAGATTATTGTGTATAGAGATCTCTAACCCTTGTTGACACCAAAAAATGTCACTTTGCCTCCTTAACATCAAGAAGCTATATGAAGCCACATCCTACCACAAACGGGCAATGCTACTTCAAACGTCAAATCTTGTCAAAATCAGACAAAAACTACAAGATTCTTCAAAGTAGCCAAAAGAAGAGTAAACATGAAGTTTCGGGCCATTCCAGCATCATTTGACCTAACTTCAGTCCTCCGGCAGCTGAACAAACGCCCCTGGCGGCGACAGCGTTAAAAACATCAGATCTTTGATCCGAACCTATGGCTGGTCTCAAAATACCTCCACAAGGCTCCACGTCAAGTTTCAAGTCAAACCGACAACGTTTGACCCCACATCAACCCTTGAACAGCAAAATCAAGCCTATCGACGGCAAGAACCACCGAGGCCGTCACTCATCAAACAGAGCACATGGATGGCTTTAACATGCTTCCAAAGGGCTACACTTCAAATTTTAGGTCATTCCGACGACGTTTGACCCAACTTTGACGCTCGGAAATAAAATCAAGCCTCCCGGCGGCGGAGGGTCCCGGGACCATGACGTCCAAATCGGAACTAATGTATCATCTCAAAATGACTCCAATAGGCTCTCTGTCAAATTTCAGGTAAATCGGACATCGGTTGACCACACATCAATATGCGGCATCTCCCTAACAACAAAACCAAGTCTACTGGCGACGGGACCCCACACGGCTTCAAAACTCTAACGAAACCACATGCTTGGTCCTATCTACTGCTCAAAAGGATTCACCTCAAATTTTAGGTAATTTTGACAATGTTTGACCTAATTTTGACTTCCGACGGAAAATCGGCAAGAAAGTCTTTGGCCTTTTCAGAAAATAGGAAACTTTGTGCTCCGATTTGCACGGCCTCTCGTCGGGTTTTCTTCAGGAGAATCAAGCCAATAAATAAGGGAAAATGTTAAAGAAAATACAGGAGAAAAAAGAATCGAAAAATTTCGAGAAACGACCAAAAAACAGCGACCGAAAAGGAGAAAAATCCCCATGGTCGCCGGTGCGACCTTTGTCGCGACCCCGGACTGAGACCCAGGCTCGCGACGCGGTGATTAAATATAATAAAATATACCGCCTGTCTTCCCACGGGTTTCCGCGGTGAGGATCCCAAAACACAGGTCGAGCTCACACGAATTGGTATGCGGAAGCGTGTAGCAAAACATATCACACTAGTCTTAAATAATAAGTTGCAAGGGAAATTATAATATCGATACTTGGTATCGAAAGAGAAATGTCAACATAGCATTCCTATCATGATTAAAATTTCACCATTTAACAAAAGTATATTAAATCAAGTTACATATCCAAGAGAGGCCAACAAAGGCCAATACAACAAAATAAGATCCCAAAAAGACAACCCAAAACGAGATGAACGAGAAGTCAAGATCCCGCCCGGCATCTAGATGACGTCGTCAGGTAGCCACTCATGTGCTGGGGGTGGCTCAATAGCCTCCTCCGGGCACTCCTCGTCAAACGCGATACCTCCTGCACCTGGACACCAAATAAGATGCATCAAAGACGACGGTTTGGCAAATAAACAATTTAGGCATGAATATGAAAAATAATGCTAAAACAGTTTAATATTAAAGTGCACGTTTCAGGTTTACGAAACTAGCATTAATACTTATAATATCATGAAAAGATAAATCCACATTGAGCTCATCCTTTCTCCATCATACATGATGATAAGAGCAAGCATGCATGACAAGCACGACACGCAAGACACGATCCCACGCTACACAAGGTAAACGGGGAGGCCAGCCGCAGAACCGGAACATGAACATGCACGATGTGTAATATGATACACGACTAGTCTGCAGATAATCCACATGTTTAAGGACCCCCAGGTAGTGGATCAAGCTAAAAGGGCAGTCCAAGCTCAGTGGTATTCACTTATATCATGAATGCACAAAACACGGCGATACACGTTCGAGAACACGACAAAACAAGAGGAAAATCATTTATCAACACGACACGACATGACTAGCAAAATAGCATAGTATAAATGCTTAACAAACTTAAGAAATGATTCCCTTTTTCTAATTCTTGAAACACATCTTAAAACGAGCTTATATTTGAAATTCGAGTGAATGGACGATGATGCACGAAGCATCAAAACAAGAGTTCAAACACGAAATCTATCAAGTTTAAGCTAAGACCATTCATTGACCCTTATGGAGTTGAAACCCAAATGTCGGAGTTTTAACAAGATTTGGTGCCCCAGATGTTATAATACATTTTGAAATTCCAAGTGCACAAAGTCAATTAAATGTCTAAATCCTAGTCTAGTTTTCATTCTCGCAAAAATCCTTCAAAAACAAAATTTTTGGTAAATTTCGGTCAACCCTCAGTTACCTGTCGGTTAACCGACGTTGATCTGTCGGTCGACCGACGGCTGACCGACAGGTCTCAGCCCAGAATGCAGCTCTCTGGAATTCGGACCGATAGGCCTCAGTTAGCTGTCGGTCGACCGAACTTGGGAGTTTGGTCAGCCGACAGCTGACCAACACCTGACCGACGAGATTTCTGCCAAAATGCTGCTCACTGGAATTCGGACCGACAGCTCTCGGTTGGCTGTCGGTCGACCGAACTTGGGAGTTCGGTCAGCCGACAGCTGACCAATAGGCACGGGCAGTGCATTTCTGTTCAGATTTTTCACAACTTCTTCCCTTCTTAACATCCACACTTTCACCACCTGCACTCCCCAAGCCTACATGCTTTCCAAGGGATGATTTTCAGACAAATATCCATTCTCATTCAATCAAAACTTCAAAATCACTAAACCATTCACATTCAAATCATGCATTTACTAACTTGTAACTCATTCAATTGAAAGACATGCTTCTATTCAAGACAAAACTTCTAAATTAGATAAAGTGATTAGCAACCATGCTTGTAAAGATTAAATAACTAAAAGAGTTTAATAACATGAAAGGAAAGATGAGCTTGATAATAAAACAACATTCCTCAAGGTAAAATACCCAAAATTTACAATGCACTAAGAAAAACTACAATGTTTACTTGCCTTGGTCCAATGTCAAGCAAAAACTTCACAAAACTCAACAAGAAGGAGAGATCCACGAAATCTACACAAAACCCCCAAAATAGAGTACACAAAAATCACCATTTTGGTCACTACGAGCCACCATTTCGAAAACGGGATTGAAAACATGGAAAACAAGCTCTAAATGAGCTAAATGAACATCAAATGAAAGGAAGAAGAATAGCTCTAACCTTGAGGTAGCTGAACAAGAAGAAGAGAGCTTGAAGATGATGAATAATGAAAGGGATTGGCTCCAAAAACGTCCCAAACGAAGCTTGAGAAGAGAGGAAGAGAATGGCGGAGTCGGATTAGGGATTGGAGCCTTCTTGATGAATGTTCCAATGGAAAAGTCCAAGAGAAAACCTTCCTCTCTTCTTCACTCTAGGTCAAGACCGGTGCAGGGATTTTTGGGGAAGAAGAATGGAGGAGAGAGAGTAAGAGAGTATATATAATGTCTGGAAGGTGGGTCCCCTAGCAGCTGAACTTGAAACGATTAAAACATGGTCTTGTGGACCCCGGATGGAATCGACGAAGTAGAACAAAACGATCGTCGAAAAATCTAGTTTCGGAAAAGTATACTTTTGACATAGTTTCACGACTTCGAAAATAATTCCCAAATTTAGCATGAATAGTCAGATTTACCCTTTATTTTTGGGCGAAAACTTGGGTTTCTGGGCCTCAAATACATGCAGGCTAAAAATGAAAGTTGTCACAAATAATAAAACCATTCAAGAGAAACAAAAATCACGATTAAACAAAAGATTTCGAATGAAAACCCACTCTTACACATTTACTCAGGGCATCCCTGAGCGTGTCTGACTCATACTAAACGTCCTCAAAATTCCCAAAACTATAATCCAGACTAAGTCTAATCACATTCTAACCCAGCTAGGACTAAGACTCACTTAAGACTAAACACTCACTTAATTAGTACTAATCGAGTTAGTCTGGGTCGGGGTCTAACAACCTTGGCCCATGGTCTTCCGACCCTTTTCCCACCCATGTGGTTTTCGGACCCTTTTCGCATTTCAAGAATTCCGGCCCATGTGGTATTCCGAAAATCTGGTTTTTTGTACTCAAAATCAGCTAATCTTCACCAACATCACAGATCTACCATCAAGAACATGTGATCATCATCGCACTTTTCAAAATCACCAGTCGGCCAACCAATAAAGTACACTTTATGTCCGACCGATCGAGAATCGGCAGGACAAATGTTACCGGCCCGCTGGTATCAATCAGCGTATGAAGTTGCATCGACATCCGACATCAAACAATATGTGGATCCATCGATGATCATCGCAAGAAGAATTACAAAAGACGCGGTATGGCCCGCGACTCTTCGAGCGCCCTGGCGACCACTTAATGCTGTTAATTGACCCATTTTATGACAAATTAATGCAGTCGTTAAATCATTATTTTAGACGGCCCAATTAGAAGTAAGGAAAGAGAAAATTACAAATCAAAGCAATCATGACAATAAATCATGAAACTCCTCTCATCATGGAGATTAAAGGCGATTAAATGCCCACCATTCTTCATCGACCAATCAAAAGCCAAGAAAAAGGAGTTACAAAACATGAAGTAGAAACTTGTAACTCCTCTCATCATGGAGCATCAATGCCATCAATACTCATAAACCCACCTAATGGCTACCAAAGGCTTATAAAATGGGGGGTCATTCCGAGAGAAAGGGATCCAGAAAGAGAGAAAGAAAGGAAGAAATCCATGAAGAAATCCAAGAAGAAAAGTCCCGAAAATCCCCGAAAAAAATCTCCAAAACTTTACTACAACAAACACCACAACGTGACTGAAGTACCTTGGGGGGCCACCCCCCCAAGGCCATCTCTTTCTACCCAACATGGCCTAGACGCTGCTTTTCAGCCCGTCTACTCAATTTTTTATTGGATATAGGACCTCCCCTTGGTCTTTATCTTCTAAAAATCCGAAGTCCAAGCCAAGCCAAAAGAATCAAAGCATCATATGTTTTTATCTGAAGGACGATGGCGAAATCCAAACATGACTTGCGACCCGTCGATCTGAACGAATCCCCGCAACTTCCTGGGAAGTCAGAATTCCTTTTCTTACTTTTCTATTGTATTTTGTATTTTTCTGAAGAGACAAAAAATTTCATAATTCTTGTCTTCCATTATTGATGAGTACATTGCCTTCTAGGGCAAAATCACCTTTCACGGCAAACATCGCCTTTTATAGCAAAACCGCCTTTCACGGCAAACAAAGAAAAATCGCCTCTTATGGCATTCAAAGAACCTTGTCTCTTTTCTTAAATATATGTGCAATAGAAAGTTAGAAAAAAATTGGTTTCCTCTTCTATTTGTGAAGGTGGATCTCCGGATCACCATTTCTAAATTCCAAGTAGAATAGAAAATCTGGTATACCCGTACAAAAATGTTGATGCTCGCTCTTTTTCCCCCACCGGCCTCCTGATAGCCCCCTGGACGGAAGAGAGAGAGAGGAAGGAAGAAAGCCAGGTCCATCAACCCTCACCTCTTATTTTTAGTTTATGGCACACCTCCTCTTACACCAAAATTAGAAGTCTCACTTCAATTCTTAGTAAGTATCCTCCTCCTCCTTTCCTTTAGAGTTCTAATGAGATTAGTAACCTGTTCTAATGAAATTAGTAACCTTCTCTTATTAGGGTAGCATGAAGACCACTAGGGATTCCTTAGAATCTGTCTCCAACTAAGAATCTGGACCCTACATCTCATGTGAACTCCGGACTCACATTAATTCCAAATAAGTCCACTAATTAAACGCAATTGCACTCCAGTCTTAGAAATAATTACAAGAAGACCCGAAACTTTCTAATTACTACAAGTATGCCCCTCCATTAATTATATCCATAAATCTATTGGTATAAATTTGTCCAACCAAATTAGATCCATCTCTTATTATCCTTGTGACTTAATTAATCACAGTAGTCATCAGGTGCATCCAATTAACTCTTAATTGAGATTAATGCGCACCCACTAATGATAAAATCCATTAATTGGCAAAAGAAAAAAATTTATTTATGAGAAAAGATTTCATCTTGAGAATTGTATGTTCCCACAGCCCCACTACCACGTACCCAAGACATCGAGGTGTTGACCTACAATTGGCCTCACTCATTGATGATTCAAAGTAAATGTATAGTAGAAACTTGAGTCCATTAATCTCTCAGGATTAAGAGCCTATTGCTTGCGAATTATGAGAGCAATTCTTTAATCAAAGACAAATTTGTACAAGGTGCTACTCATAGTCCTTCGGTACATCCAATATACCAGCACAATGATGCTAAGTCTTACACTTTGATGATTAAGACATATCACACTATCCCATAGTGATCACAGTGCTACAACATTATCAAATGAGATGCTCAATCTCATCAATGGCTATGAATCAATTTAAGTATAATAGCTGTGAATCCATTTAAGTATAAGATTTGTGATCTATGACTCCTATATATAGATCTCATCCAAACACATAGATCACATCTAATATACTTGTGTGCTCTGGTTCATCTCATGAACCATTATGTCATTTTGTATTAGTCATGTGCAAACATACAATAAAATACCATTCATCTCATTAATAAAGCATGAAAATATAAATTAATTAGTGGAATAAAACAATTTGTCGGATTATCCACTGAATTGAAGTCATACAATCTAACAAGTATCGCACCCGATATGAACATAAATGCTGCATAATTTTCATATGATCGAGTGGGAAAGGCCTGAACCGAATTTGTATCAACGTCTTGAGCGGCTAAAATAGTAGTACCGGGGGGTGGTCCCAGTCGTACCACTCCCACGCACCACAATTACCTAGCTCTAGATTTTGAGGGGCTTGGGTGGATCCCAATGGAACCACCCTCATGAAGATGACTACATAATGGGAAGGCTTTGGCTCGTCCAACAAGACATTGTTGGTGACTGTTAGTAACATAACATTCTTGATGTCAAAACCAGTTTCTTCCTTCACCTTTCTCACTCAACACTCTTCAAAGCTACCACCTACAACAAATAAAACATAACAAACAAACACAGCAAGAGAGAGACAGCTTCTTTAATCCTCCACCATTAACTAATGTAAATTGTTTATACATACAAATATATATATATGAGACCAGCTCTCTTAAGCTGAAGCTTAGCTTATCCTAAGCTGAAATAATACCTGTCCCACAAATCAAAGTCGACTATCGTTGTTTTCGCATAATAATCATCTCCAAATCATCTCCAAAATCAAGATAAATCCAATCAAAACTGGATTTTCCAATTTCCATCATGTAAAAAAAAAAAAAGTGGATATAATCAACTTTGATTTGTTATTTCAGCTTACGATAAGCTAAGCTTCATATATATGGGGGAACACATGTATGACTTACCAAATTCGAGGTGGCCTCCTGGAAGGCCAAACTCAAAGTCACAATAGCAGAGAATTCAAAATAGCAGAGAATTCTAAATAATTTGACAGTCCCTACCATTTGAGAGAAGTAATGAATGGCCAAGAAAGAAAGCAACAGAATCTCTATTGATGATTCTTTTTTTTTTTTTTTTGACAGATCTCCATCGATGATTCGCTTCCTACCTTTCATTTTTTAAACACCATTAATGATTCTTCTAAGCTATTATAAGCTATAAATGGACATTAGATTATCTGTTTTTTTTCTAATGAAAGGAGTGGGAAATGAATATCTGGCCACCGCCCTAATAATTTAAATCCTAGGAAATTCAGGATTACATCCACATCTGTACTTCATTTCCCTCAGTACCTACCTCAATTCCTTCACCCCTCTTCTCTTTAAAGAGATCTATGAAACAATGAGAAGAAAATTTAGCTAAAGTTACATAGGCAACCATGGATGGCAAAGCCTGAGTTTACAGTGTGTAATTGTGTAACTGGGAAAAAGAAAGCTGAAAAGATAATTTATAGGGATGCGGGTTCCTTTTTTCTAATCAAGAGTCCTGATAGCGTAAACAGGCACTTTAGTGGTTAATATAATGACAAGGTTTGATTAAATAGAAAGCTAACAGTCAATATAGAAATAGTAACAGTTTCTAACGACATCAATCAACAGGCCAAATGAAGACTTATGGATCAATATAAAAAAAGAAGAAGAAGCCATCCCCATCTTAAATAAGCCCTGTTCTGATTTCGTCACAGGAAATCCAAATGGCCATGCTGACAGGGTAGTAATAAAAAGTCCACTTGACACAATTGGAATGCAAATGAGGTAAAAAGAATCTAAATTGATTCAACAGATGTGCAAATTCATTGAGCACAGGGTGTCTTGGAAAAAGCAATAATAATCACTGAGAATTAACATTTTTCACCCATTCAATTGTTCCATCTTTATAATCACCAACGAAAAGCATGTCTTCTAGAGATGAACACCAAATTACCAATCAAAATAAATAAAAAAAAAAATTAGGCAACCACTAAGTTATCTCTAGAAGACATGGATTGCATCCAAAAACAACTGCGCCCAATTACCACATTCCCTAATCCAGATATTTTTTAATAAAAAAATTAAGAATCCAATTACATGCCAAAAACACAAAAAGCAAACATTTTTTCTTGCACCCAAAATCAAATCCTAATTCCTCAAAAAATCAAATCACATGACATAGAATTTCACTAAAACATCAAAAGAGAAATGTCAAGGAGAAAAAGAAGAAAAGAGAAAAAGAATCCCGTACCAACTGTTACAGTTTATAAAGGCTTTGAAGTTGATCCTTTTTGTTATGTTATTTTTTTAAATTCAAGATGTTGATTTTCAGAGAATGTGGACTGTCATTGTCACACAAGTTTGTTCATAAGCATGGTAGACAACTGAACCTGTTGATCGTCCAGCCAAACTTGTAACCCTCTAAATGAATATCCAATTTTGAAACTCAAGACACCATTACGTACCTGAATCTGTCATGACTATTGCATATGTGACGCCCCAGAGTCCCACATCGACTATAGAGAGGAAAGTGAATGGGGTTATATGTAGAGTTTACACCCTTACTTTGCATGAGGCCTTTTGATGGGTTGAGGCCCATCAGAAGCAAAACCGTGAGGCCCGTGGGCCAAAGCGGACAATATCATGCATAGGTATAGGGTGGGGCGTTACAGCATATATAGATCGAGCATTACCCCTTAGTTCAAATACATGGTAAGCCAAAGGATAAAGAAAAGCCCAGAATTTTGTGAAGGCAAAACTTTGCAGCAGCAATGTACACATGGCAAACATTCATGACTATTCAAGACCTGAACAATCTAAGAAGAAGCTAGAAATTCCAAAGCAAGAGTGGCAATCTTAAAAAAAAACATCTATGCACATAAAACTGAACATCCATCTGTACAAATACTCTATAGAAGATTTATAGAAAACCCCATGTTAAGAAAAGACATTAAACCAGATGAACTAAACTAAAAAATCAATTTTCTAGTTCTGTTAATCTGGTTGAATGTCTTTCCTTGACAATCTACTTAAAGCTTTTTTCTCGTAAAAGGTAGTTTTTTATGTAGGTTCCTTACTTCCCTGGGAGGTTGAATGTCTTTCCTTGACAATCTACTTAATGCTTTTTTCTCGTAAAAGGTAGTTTTTTATGTAGGTTCCTTACTTCCCTGGGTGACAGCTTTAAGTAAAGCTTTTTGTCTGTTCACTGGATGTAGGTTCTTTATTTCCCATGGGTAAAACCCCTCTCCTGTACCATGGTGATGGTTTTATGTAAATCACTTTTTAGGAAAAATGCCCCTAGAAAGTAGTAAAAGAACCCCTTTTTTATTAAACAAAGAAACAAACATGTAACCTAAAAAACGGAAATGTCTAAGATGAAGATAAAATAAATCAAAGGAGCCAAGGGAAACAAAGAAACCACATCTGGTGCTCACTTTAAATAAACAAACAAACATGCAACCTAAAAATGGAAATGTCCAATATGAAGATAAAATAAATCAAAGGAGCCAAGGGAAACAAGGAAACCACATCGGGTGCTCACTTTAAACAAACAAACAAAACTCCAAAACAAAACTATTGTTAATCTGTAATAAAAAATAGATACCATAAACAAGAACACATCAAACAATATAAATGTAACACGAAAAGCATAAAAAAAACCCCACGTCAAAAACCCACTTTTGAGGAATAAAAAATAGAGAGGAAAAGCGAAATCGACAAAGTAGTAAGAAAGAACTAATTTTTCAGTACTAAGAAGGAACTGATTTTTCTAACACTGGAATAGTATTATGAAAGAACCCAAGACCACCCAATAAGAGAAATACACTAAAACTTCAAGGAAAACAAACTCAAAGACAGTATTTGAAGCAACACCTTAACTTCATTGGGTTCCAATCAATTCAAGAGCAATTTATGTTGGAAGTAAGTGGGCCTCGTAGATAGGTTTTCAAAACTTTTGACCCACTTGACTCAGGGATCAAGTACCCATAAGGCCATAAACCACATTCAGGATGCAATCCCTCCGTCTCATCAATCATGTACAGCAATAAACTCTATTTAGAAGACAGAAATCAGCAACAAACAAGCAACCAAAAATCTACAACATCCAATGAAATATATTATACCTTGGAGCTCGGTTGTGCTCTAATGGAGAATAAGACTTGCTAGATGAAGAAACTCTTTCTTTGTAAGCAACTTAGGATCTCCAAGACCTTTTAGTCTTCCATGCTATATCCCACATCAGATCTCTTCTCTAAAGGAGATGGGTGGGATCTCCTAAAGAAAACAACTAGAAGCTCTAAAGGAACTATAGAAGAACTAGAAGAGAGAGAGGAGAAATTCATGCAACACTTGCACTTAGGGAGCTTGGGTGTGGATTTCAATGTGGGACGTCCAAGGGGTGTTCTCATTTTATAGCCTTGGCAGCCTCTCTTACTAATTAAAATAAAAGTCCAACTTCCATTAGGAATTAGTAACTTTCTCCTTTCTAATTATTATAGAAGTCACACTTCCACAACAATTAGTAACTTACTATTACCACTATTAGAAGCCTCACTTCAAATAGAAATAGTAACTTTCTAATTCCTTCCTTTTAGTGTTCAAGTAGAATTAGTATCTTTCTAATAACTTGGGCTAGCGTGGAGACCACTGGGGATTCCATAAAAAGTTGGCTCCTACTAGGACACGCGACCCCACATCTCATGTGCAATCCAGGCCCACAGTTAATTGTAAATAATACCATTATATAAATACAATTGCACTCCAGTCTTAGGAATAAATTAAAAATAAGACCCTAAACTTCACAATTACCACAAGTAGCCCATCTATCAATATCCATGGATCAATTGGATTAAACCCTTCCCTTCCAGTCTTAGATCCACATCTTATTATCCTTGAGCCACAAGTAATCACAGTGATCATTAGTACCATCCAATTAACTCCTAATCGAGATGGGTGCACACTTACTAATGACAAATTCATTAATTGGCACAAGGGGATAATATAGATAGATTCCATCTTAACCATTCAATGTTCCCACAGTTCTACCATCACGTACCCAAGACACCGAGGTATTGACCTACAGTTGGCCTCACTCATTGGTGAATCAAAGTAAATGAATAGATAGAAACTTGAGTTCATCAATGTCTTAGAATTGAGAGCCTATTGTTCGGGAATTATGAGAGCAAACCTTAAAATCAAGATAGTATTCCATAAGATGCTTCTCATGGTCCTTCAATATATCCAATGTACCAGCATCATGATCTAGAATCTTACATTCCAATGATCGAGACAAATCACACTATCTCATAGTGATCAAAGTACTGCAACCTTATCAGATGAGATGCCCAGTCTCATCACTGATTGTGAAGATATTTAAGTATAAGATTTGTGACACATGTCTCCCGTATGTGGATCTCATCCATACACATATATGACATCTAATATACTAATGGGACCCGATTCATCTCATGGACCATCATGTCATATGTATTGGTTATGTGCATTAAGTAATAAACACCATTCATCTCATGAAATGAAAGCATAATTTTATTGATAAATAAAGAAATTATTCAATTTATTACATCATCTGATGGATTGAGACCATACAATCTAACAATTCCTAGAAAGACCCATCACTAAACAAATTCTTTTTGGAACATATTCAAAAGAAAAGAGAAAGGAAACCACTTACATGAACTTAGTCCCAATAGATTTTTGCAGTTTTTCAAGGGTTTCAATGAAAATGGAGAAATTAACAATAGGAGCATCCTTCAGACCCTCAAAGATAACAGAGCTTAAGCACAAAAGAAGAAAATGTTAAATGATAGAGCATCCAAGGCTAGTGCCTTTTATTTAAAAAATAATAGTAATAAAAAAAACCATAAAGGGGGATGTGTGGAAGTCTACCGTGGGGCACAACAATTGATAAGTTGAAGGAAAAAAAAAAAAAAACGAATTTGAAGAGGGGGGTGAAGATGAGAATGATACAGGTCTTTTCCTTTGCATGCAATTTCTCACTGGATTCTGGGCTCTTGACTGAGTCTCTGAACTTGTTAAGTTGTTAGATCCCATGTATTCAATTGGAACCATTTGTTATCAAGTGGGCCTCTTTTTTAGGAATATTAGTTTCTTTGTGAACGTTGTGTGATTTAGCCATTGGCTTTGTACTTGGTACTTATCTAGGAAAGTCATCAATGCGATTTATTGATTAATATTTCTACAAAAAACTAGTCAGGTGCAATCTCCCTCATGAGATTTTATCTTCTTATTTTCCTCTTTGAGCAATGAAGATCTATTTTTCCAATAGCTTGGAGTTTACAAGAAAATCACATAACAGAGAACAGCCTCTGAAGTGGTGATTGAATAGGACAAGTTGGTAGCGAAGATGGCAAGAGATCAACCCAAACCCTTCTTCTCCGATCGTTGTTGTGCACCCACAAAAGCTCCTCTCTCCGTTTGACTTTCTTCGGTATGCAGAACCTGAGAGCAATGCCTGGATCCTCACAGTTTTTTCAAAGAAGATACAGCAGTTCAGAATCCCCTGGATCCTCTTCTCCGCTGCTCCTCAAAGAGAATGTCAGATTCGTCGAGAGGGAATGAGGTATGAGGCTTTGGGCATGAAAGGAATGAGGTCAAAAGGATTTGGGCACACTTTAAAAGAATGGCGCCAAGGGAAAATAGTAGAGAGGGAACGATGCCCTAATTCTTTAAAAAGGTTTTTTTTTTTTCAATTGAAACGGCTTTTATCTCTTTAAACGGTCTGAGATTGCCTCAAAATAGAAACGGCTAAAGGTTCTTTTGAACCATTTTGGTGTAGTATAGGAAATAGGGAAAGAGAGGAAGAAAGGAAGAAGGAAAGGAAAGGAAAAGAGAAAAGGAGGGGAGGAGAAGAGGAAGAAGAAAAGGGAAAGGAAAAGAGAAAAAAGGAGGGGAGAAAAAGAGAAAATGGCAACATGTGCTGGTTTTTTTTTTTTTCCACACTTTTTCTCCATCATCTCCTTCATCTTCCATTTTTTCCCCAAGTATTGTCTGTACAGTGATATGACCGATAGTCTCAAAATATCGGTAGTAATGGCTGATATTTAACTAAGATTATGGCGATATTAACTGTGAAAATACCAAGACCGCTATAACAGTGAGATATCATCATGGTTAGGTCTGATACAGGTTCGTATCGGCCGAAACCGATGATATGTAAAACCATGTTCCAAAGGTCTTTAATTTTAAGGTATGGGTTAGAACTAGGAGGGAGAGGCTTTCGAAGCCCATGGTCACAAGGAATCCATCTAGATTCCCAAACAGATATCTCTATGCCATCCCCGATGGCCCATCCAATATTGTTAGGATTTTATTTATGTTGGCGAATTCATGGGTGTCGCAACCCCGGACTGAGGCCCGAGCCCGCGACTGCGCGGCGGTATGATTAACTACCACAAAACACACCGCCGCTTTCATTTTTCCCACAGGTTTCCGCGGTAAGGATCCCAAGACACAGGTCTAGCTCACACGAATGGATATGCGGAAGCGTGTAGCAAAACATGTCACACAAATCTTAAACAATAAGATACAAAAGAAATTATAATATCAAGACTCGGTATCAAAAGAGAATGTCAACATAGCATTCCTACCATGATTAAGTTTCAACATTTAAACAAAGTATTTTTGCTTTCAATTACAAAACCCTGAGAGGCCAACAGAAGCCAATACAACAATTACAATCCCAAAAAGAATAACCCGAACTAGGTGAAACGAGAATCAAGATCCAGACCGGCGTCTAAATGACGTCGTTGGGCTGCCACTCGTGTGCTGGGGGTGGCTCAATAGCCTCCCCCGGGCACTCCTCGTCAAGCGTGAACTCTCCTGCACCTGGACATCAAATAACAAGCATCAAACATGACGATTTGGCAAATAAACAATTTAGGCATGAATATGATAAATAGTGCTAAAATAATTCAAGATTTAAATACACGTTTCAAGTTTACGAAACTAGCATGAATACTTATAATATCATAAAAAGATAAATCCACATTGAGCTCATCCTTTCTCCATCATACATGATGACAAGAGCAAGCACGCACGACAAGCACGACACGAAAAAACACGATCCCACACCACACAAGGTAGACGGGGTATCCGGCCGCGCAACCGGATCACGAACACGCACGATGTGTAATATAATACACGACTAGTCTGCAGACAGTCCACATGTTTAAGGACCCCCCAAGTAGTGGATCAAGCTAAAAGGGCAGTCCAAGCTCAGTGGTATTCACTTTTATCATGAATGCACAAAACATGGCAATACACGTTCGAGAGCATGACAAAACAAGAGGGAGATCATTTATAAAACACAACACGACGAGACTAGCAAAATAGCATAATATTAATGCTTAGCAAACTTAAGAAATGATTCCCTTTTTTATTCTTGAAACACGTCTTAAATACGAATTCATACTTGAAAATCAAATGAGAACACGATGATGTATGAAGCATCAAAACAAGAGTGCAAACAAAGTCCATCAAGCATAGGCTAAGACTGTTCATTGACCTTAGCGAAGTTGAAACCCAAATGTTAGAAATTTACATAGTTTGGTGTCCCCGAAAGTAAGGTACATTTTGGAGTTCCAATTTACACCATGTCAATTAAAAGTCTAAAGCATAGTCTAGTTTTCAATTTCCAAGAAATTTAGAAAAAGATTGAAAATCCAAGACTTTGAGCATCAGGTTCGCTCGAGCGGTCAAACCATAGCTCGAGCGCACCCCAGACAGAAACTTGTTCGCACGAGCCAACCCAGAAGTTCGCTCGAGCGGACAGGTTTCTGCTCGAAGTCCTTCAACCAGAGGCATGTTCGCTCGAGCGGACCCTACGGTCGCTCGAGCGAACAGGCTTCTGCCTGAACGCGCTGAGTGCAGAAACTGCACTTTTCTCCTTCCATTCACTTGCATTTTTCTTCCTTCTTCTTCTCACTTCTGAACCAAACAAAGCCCTGAGCCACCATGCTCACCAAGGGTCAAAAACAACATTCAATCGACAATTAAACCATTCAATCCAAAAACAAACATCAAGACATTTCTATGACAAAATCATAAAACCATTGTGCAATGTGCAAGAAGAAATCTAAAGAGTTTACTTGCCTCAGCCCAATGTCAAGCAAAACTTCACAAAAATCAACAAGAAGGGGTGCTCCACGAAATCTACACAAAACCCCCAAAGTAGAGCACACAAAATCATCATTTTGGCTACTACAAACCCCCATTTCGAAAATGGGTTTGAAATCATGAAAAACAAGCTCTAAATGAGCTAAAGAACAAGAAAAAAAAAAGAATGAAAAGGAAGACCAACCAAGAGCTAGCTGAGGAAGGAAGATAGAGCTAGAAGATGATGAATAGTGCAATGGTTTGGCTCAAAAAACACTCCAGCTGAAGCTTGAGAAGAGAGGAAGAGATTTGCGGAGTCGGGTCGGAGATTGGAGCTCTCTAGCTAGATGATTTCCAAGGGAGAAGACCAAGGAGAAAACTCTTCTCTTCTTCACTCTAGGTCAAAAGGTTGCAGGGAATGGGAAAAGAATGGAGGAGAGAGAGTAAAAGACTATATATAGTGTCTGGAAGTGGGTCCCCTAAGCAGTGGAACTTGAAACGCTTAAAACATGGTCTTGTGGACCCCGGATGGAGTCGACGAAGAAGAACAAAACGATCGTCGAAAAATCTAGTTTCGGAAAAGTATACTTTTGACATAGTTTCACGACTTCGAAAATTGTGCCTATATTTTGCATGAAAAGACAGATTTACCCTTATTGGGCCAAAACTTGGGTTTCTGGGCCTCAAATGCATGCAGGTTATAAACGAAAGTTGTCACAATAATAAAAACCATTCAAGATAAATAAAAATCACAACCATAGCAAAGATCTAGAACAAAACCCATTCTTACTCGTGTACTCAGGGCGTCCCTGAGTGTGTCTGACTCATACTAAACGTCCTCAAAATCTCCAAACTATAATCCAGACTAAGTCTAATCACATTCTAACCAAACTAGTACTAAGACTCACTTAAGACTAATCACTCACTTAATTAGTACTAATCGAGTTGGTCTGGGTCGGGGTCTAACAATGGGTTGCAGAAAACTTTAGGTACGTTTGAGTTGTAATTTTCTATTTATTTTAGAACGGATTGTAGTTCAGCCGCCGGAAGAACTGAAGCAAAGACGGGGATTTTTGGAGAGTTCAAGCCAAAATCCAGCAGCAACCATTGAGAGATTGGGCTGATTTTTTTTTCTCTAGAAAGGTAAGTGCTTCTACTTCTTTGTAAAAGGCGTGTGCATTTTGGTCTCAAGGTGTTGGAGAATCAAGCATGGGGAGCGGTGTGCAACGAGTAGTCGTGGCAACGAAGAGTTGTGCAAGAACAACTACAGTCATTAGATCGACGGACTGACTGGGATAAAGCAACTGTGAGTATATCTTATAACCGTTCAATAGTGATTAGTTTTTCTGATCGTGGTTTTTCTCTCAAAAAGGGTTTCCACGGTAGATTTATGTATGCCTGCTTGTGGTAATTGCTTGGTAGATATATTTGCTAGTTCTATCTTATTTAGTTTATTACTTCAGTTGTGCATTGGTTAATTAGACTAGCTTACCCATTCCATTGTATTAACTCGCACACTTGTTATTGGTATCAGAGCGGGTTGCACTATTCTATTGTGTAGATCCTATTTATTGCTAGAATGAATATCTACCGCGAAGGCACTTCAACCAATAAGCCTCCTATGTTGGATGGTAATAATTTTGCTTATTGAAAAGCCAGGATGGTTGTGTTCTTAAAAGCCCTAGATATTTAAGTTTGGAAGTCTACTGTAAATGGCTATTCCTTGCCCACTATCATTACCGATGGGGTAACTACTCCTAAATCTGAAGAACAGTGGACTAAGGATGAAGAACTGGCTGCCACTTACAACTCTAAGGCATTAAATGCTATTTATAATGGAGTTGGCATGTCTAAGTTTCGAAGAATTTCTACATGCACTACTGCAAAAGAAGATTGGGATATCCTACAGACTATGCATGAAGGGACAGACACTGTCAAACAATCAAAACTTTGGAAGTAGTATACAGTATTTGAAACCATAAAGATGGAAGAAGATGAATCTTTTAATGAATTTAATGCTAGGCTAAATGCAATTGTCAATGACATCTTTACTTTGGGAGAACCAATTCCTTAAAACAGAATTATTAAAAAGATTTTGAGGTCTCTTCCAAAAATGCTTGATGGAAAGGTTGTGGCCATAGAGGAAAATAAAATTTTCAACACTCTGAAAGTTGATGAGTTAGTTACCTACAAACTTTTGAAGCAAACCTTAAGTCTAATGGGAAGACACAGTCTAAAGGTATTGCTTTGAAAGCGTCCCAAGAATCATACAAGAAAGCTACAAGTGATTCAGAATCGGATTCTGAGGAAATTGATCCCCAAATTGCTGTATAGTTCATGAAGCAGTTCAAGCATTTTATGTAGGGGAAGAAAACTAATGTGAAAATCCATAAAACAGATGGTACGAAGAAATTAATCTTCTAAAGGGATTCAATGTTGAGAGTGTTGAGGATATGGACACATTGCTAGTGGCTGCAGAAGGCTTTGAATACGACTTGGGAAGAAGAAACTTCTAATGAGAATGATGAAAATTATGAGTATGAAAAGCATGACATTGGCAAAGGGAAGTTCATTACTTTTATGGCATCTATAGGTCCTGCTCCTTTACATGTTTTTTCCGATGCTAAGACTGATCAAGATAATGAGTCAGAGGAAGAACTAGATTCGAAAACTAAATATGAGACACTTTTCAAGAAGACTATGAGGATTGTTAAGGTGAATGAAAAAAGTTGCTATCAACTGGAAAGCATCTAAAAAGGAAAATTCATCCTTGAAAGCTGAACTTACAGAAGCACTTGCAAAAGTACAAAAATCGGACGATGAGAATAATAGATTGGCTGATAGGCTGACTGCAGAATCACAGAAGCGTGACTTGCTTGATTCTGATATGACTTTGAAAACAGAGGATTCTGATTTAAGTGAAAGACTCAAGATGATTTTGTCTGAGTTACATACTGCTAAATCTTCATTAAACAAGATGAACACTGGATCAAAAAAAATTGATAACATCCTGTGCAGTCAAAAGTTATGCACACATTGATAAGCATGGCATTGGCTATGCTGACGAAGCATCCACTTAGAATGCCAAAGGTATAAACTGTTTTAAAAATTCAGTTATTACTAATCTTGTTGTTAGTGTTGCAAAGAAAACTCCAAAGAAGCAGAATGTATCACGTCCTAAAAGTGTTCTCACTTGCCATCATTGTGAAGTTAAAGGACACATTCGACCCCATTGCAATAAGCTTCGAAATTTACCAAATCAAAAGTAACGGAAGAAGTAGAAGGTAGCGTCAACAGTTAAAATCAAAGTTTTATGGGTCAAGGAAGAAGATCTCTCTTCTATGCTGGCACACACTTTGCTGAAATGTCTAAATTTGTAAGTATGTGTGCCTAAGCCTCATCACCTCTGATCTGCAAGGTCAATCCCCCTGCCCAGTGCTGATACGAAGATCATACAAAGGGGGAGTCAGAATTGAGGGGTAGCTACTGATCCAGATTGATAAAAACTGCTTGTTGATTCTTGTTTGTCAATTATGGACAATAAAGGGCGAGAAGAATGGAGCCTGGGGGAGTTTTCAAAGACAATGCAAGATCTACAGGGGTGCTGCAATTTTTTATGTGCTAAAAATTCAATGTATTTTGGGTTTTTATTTTGGGTAGATCATATGTATTGTATTGTCCTAGGGAGTTTTATCCATAAATTGCCAAATGAGGAGATTGTTGGGATTTTATTTATGTTGGCTAATTCATGGGTTGGACAAAACTCTGGGTCCATTTGAGTTGTAATTTTCTATTTATTTTAGTACGGACTGTAGTTAAGCAACCAGAAGAATTGAAGTGAAGATTGAAGCGAAGACTGGGATTTTTGGAGAGTTCAAACCAAAATCCAGCAAGATAGTTCGCTATAGCGAACATGTCCTTCGCTAGAGCGAAGGCGCATCTAGGCCAAGGACCAGAAACATGGCTCACTATAATGAGATTCCTGCTCGCTATAGCGAGCAAGGCAGTCACGCCTAATTCCATCCAGACTCTATCTTAGAGTTTGATAAGACTTGTTTTTCTTAGTGGATGATTAGAAGTCTTGTGCACAGATTTGAGGCTATGAGTTGGGTGTTTCTCTCAACCCAAAGGTATCCACCACCTCTCTCATTATTCTGAGCAAAAGAGATCTTAGAAGAGAGAGTTTTTCTCTAAAGCAATCAATTGAGAGATTGGGTTGCAGCATTTTGCTCTAGAAGGTTAAGTGCTTCTATTTCTTTATAGAAAGTGTGTGCATCTTGGTCTCAAGGTGTTGAAGGAGAATCAAACACAGGGAACAGTGTGTGGTGAGTAGTCATGGCAGCGAGGAGTTGTGCAAATAACAACTGCAGTCCTTAGGTCGACGTACTAACTTGGATAAAGGAGATGTGAGTATATCTTGTAACCGTTCAATAGTGATTCGGTTTTCTAATCGCCGTTTTTCTCCCAGAAAGGGTTTCCACGTTAAATTTGTATCTAAGATCTTGTGATGATTGCCTGGTAGTTTCATTTGCTAATTCTATTTTATTTAGTTGATTACTTCCACTGTGCATTGGTTAATTGGACTAGCTTACCCATCTCATTCTAGTAACTCACGCACTTTCAAATATGATCATTAATAAAATTAATCTCATTTACAAATCCTCTCCAAAACCAAGAATTTTTAGGTTTAAACTTGACTTCCCAGAGAGATTTATTGGGACAATATTTGGCCTTGATAATATTAGTACATAGGTGAAAGTCTGGGATCCGAACCCTAGAGGAGGGGTGAGCTACACAAATTTAGTCAATTAATCAAATTTTTACTTCTTTGAACAATTAGGCACTTGTGATGAACAAAATAATTATGCGGAAGCAAATAAGAACATTCACCACAATAATCACCACAACACAACCATGTATAAATGCCTACATCCACTCCCGTCTTGTATTCCTACACCCCACCGGCATTCCACTAACTCAATTTTATGCTTTTCAATTTAGCTCAGCAATAATCTCTCACAATGATGTTTTTTAAGGCTTAACAACAACCTTTACAATGATGATTTTCTAGACAAGCAACAACCCTTACAATGTTATTTTTCTAGGCTGAATAACAACCTTTACACCTCTAAATATTTGATCTCTCAATTGTGTCTAGAGTACACTCAAGGAGATACAAGTTTTAGCTCATTATATTGCCTCTAACATAGGCTGATATGAAAGTTAAAATAAAACTCAATCCTACACTTACAAGTAGCTAAGGTGAGTGGTCAATGTGTATGAGTGGTAACTTCAATCAATTTTTGAAAGTAATGCTCTTAAATGAATGCTTGATGCATTTAATCATTTAAGTACAAAGATTATGATTGAAGTACTGATCTAATCACATGTGAATCATGATGAACAACTTGAAATGATATACTAATCAAAATACATAAGTTGTATGAAATTTCAAAAACAAAAACACGTGATTGTGCCTTCGATGGTTGCAAAAACAAACTAATCTTCCTATGTGGTCAATGTTTGCAAAACAACTCAGTCAATGCTAACAATTATGCTGAAATAAAGTTTCAAAGTTCTGAACAAGCATGATTTCAACATCAGAGGAAACCAAAGCTTAACTTGGAAGGATATACCTATGTGATTCAAGCTTTTAGGTTTTCCATTGCTCTTCTTGCCTTCTCAGCTCATTCCCCTTCCTTAGACTTCAAAACACTTCCAAAGGTTGAGCCAAAAAATCCTCTCTGATTGTGTGAAATGAGTTGGAGTAAATAACAAAAAAATCCCAACGGGTAGTTTACCTGGTCGACATCTTGAGACCCAGGTCAACCGGATCCAACGGTCATATTTCGACAGCTAGTTGATCCGGTCAACATCCTCAGGGACCTAGTCGACCGAGTACACTGGCCTAGCAGAGGTTCGCTCCAATATTTGAAAATTCTAACTTTTCTAAATGGGAAATCAAAGCCAAGTGAATCCATGCACGTTCTCATGATTCTAAAATTGCAAGATATGTATACAAATCATGATCCTAAAATGCCTAATTAGATTTTACTCAAAAGGCTCATGGGCAAGCATGAATCAAGCCAGACTTTGGAAGTGCATTCAAGTTCAAAAACATGCAGATTAATGATTGTGGAAATCAAATGCACATGCATGACTAATTTCTAGATATCAAGGTTTTCATTTCAATGCATGAGTGCGTGGTCAATCAGTTGAAAGTGAGAGTGATAGTGCATCCATCAAATTGCAATATACAAAATCCCTAACGATAAGAACTTTTCATTAGTTAAGCATCTCCAAGCAGTTTTAGCAACTAAAGCCAAGTTGTTTTCTTCGGATTTTCTTATGCCTAACCCACCTTCCTCAATAGGCATGCATAATTCATTCCATGTAATTGTGTGGAACTTCTTTTTATCAACTCCATCTCCCCACCAAAACTTTCTCATCATTTTA
The DNA here is from genome assembly GCA_028538565.1 of Umbellularia californica. Taxonomy (NCBI): domain Eukaryota; kingdom Viridiplantae; phylum Streptophyta; class Magnoliopsida; order Laurales; family Lauraceae; genus Umbellularia; species Umbellularia californica. The sequence continues at coordinate 34,691,312 of JAPQWN010000004.1, forward strand.
TCTAAGGAAACTATTGTTTTATTAGGTAATTCGAGAGAAGACATATTATATGCCGGTAAAGATGATAGAACAAGAAAACTAACCAACATCCTATATATTGACTATAAGGAAACATTATGTACCACCCTAAGTCTCAAAACCTCAACACCCATTACATTAAGATGGACACTGACAATTTTTAAAGCATTTTGTCATAGCTACAGTTTCTTCTTCTTGTTCCGATAACGGAGAGAACCATTGTGCTGCCATTGTTCTATGTAAATGTCCACCAATACTTTGTATCTCCAATACTCCTGTCAACCTGGGTAAAATAGATCTCCTCCATTATTAAACGTTTTGCAATGCAGGCAATTAAGAGGAGATGGCAGTCATCATCATTCACTTGTTGACGAAGGTCATTCATCCAAATGATGGGCAAGCAGAAGGTCCATACCAATCATATTAAACGAATCTTTGTGAGACCATATTAATCTACAAAATGAGACATTTGTTAATTCAAGATCAAAGCTCAATAAAACTCATTTATTAAAATGTATGAGAAGTTAACGAGTTATGTGTTTATTTCCAAAGTCCCAATGTTCGTCTCCACGAACACGGCTTCATAAAACTCCCAGGTATTAAGATTGATGAAACCGAATATGTGGGTAAAGTGTTCCTTTTGATGAGGTTTGATCATAACATGGGTCCACCTAATAAGCATCAAAGGTTCCAAAGTGGTTCCAAAGGTCAGGGTTTTTTTCCTCAAATACAGGGTGAGAAATGGTCAAAATAGGGCCAACCGACCGTGAAAAAACCCCCACCGGTTGTGGAACAGAATCCCACCGACCATTGAAACAACACTCACCGGCCATGGAGATTCGTGTTCTACGGTCGAATGCACGGTCACCCTTAGAAAAAAAATTTCCTGCCGGCCGTGGAATGCAGGAATCCTTGCAATTTATCTAGTTTGCCGGCTGTGGTGTGCAATATGGCCTGTTTTGAGACTAGAATATGGGGTTTTTTATCCTTTAAAGTTTTTAAAATTTAAGAACCATAAAAATCATGCTTTTTGACAAGAAGTTTGTTATCTAGAGATAATTAAAATCATGCATTTCACATTATCCAAACCAAGGAATAGAATTACAAGAATCAATAGGAATCACCATGGCATGCTATGTTAATCAAATTGGAGACTTGCCTTGGCCTAAGTGTTGGAAGTAGGTGGGCCTCGTGGATAGATTTTCAAAACTTTTGACCCACTTGACTCAGGGATCAAGTACCCATAAGGCCAAAAACCCAATCCAGGATGCATAAACCCTCAATCTCAAAATCATGTACAGTAAATAAAACTATCTAAAATATAGAACAGAAGCGAACAAGCATCCATAAAAATCTACAACATGTAAGGAAGTAGATTATACCTTTGGAGCTCGATTGTGCTCTAATGGAAAGTTGATGACTTTCGTTGATGCAAAACTTTTCTACAAACTAAGATCAGAATCTCCAACGTCTCTTAGCCTTCCACGCTATGACCCGAATCAGATCTCTCTTCTCAAGAAGGTTAGTGGGATCTCCAAGAGAAAACTCTCAAGGAAACTAGAAGAGAAAGAGAGGAGACAAAGCATGTGCAACTCTTGCACAAAAAGGCAGGAGCATGAATCCCTAGGTTGGAATTTGCATGGGATGTCCAAGACCTCTTATGTCCTCTATTTATTGCTTAAAAGCAAACTTCTCTTCTTTGTTATCTAATTGAAATAGAAGTCTTACTTCTCTAACAATTAGTAACTCTCTTCTTTCTAATTTAAATAGAAGTCTCACTTCCATTATAATTAGTAACTTACTATTACCACTATTAAAAGTCTCACTTCTAATAGAAAAAGTAACTTTCTATTTCCTTTTAGAGTTCTACTATAATTAGTATCTTTCTAATAACTTGGGCTAGCGTGGGGACCACTAAGGATTCCATATAAAGCTGGCTCCAACTGGGACACGCGACCCCACATCTCATGTGCAATCCAGGCCCACAATTAATTGCAAATAACACCACTATATAAATGCAATTGCACTCCAGTCTTAGGAATAAATTACAATGAAGACCCTAAACTTCCCAATTACCACAAGTAGGCCCCTCTATCAATATCCATGGATCAATTGGAATAAATCTGTCTCTTCCAATCTTAATTCCACATCTTATTATCCTTGAGCCCCAATTAATCACTATTATCATCAGTATCATCCAATTAACTCTTAATCGAGATGGGTGCGTACTTACTAATGACAAAACCATTAATTGGCACAAGGGGATAATAGAGATAGATTCCATCTTGATCATTCAATGTTCCCACAGTCCTACTACCACATACCCAAGACACCGAGGTGTTGACCTACAGTTGGCCTCACTCATTGGTGACTCAAAACAAATGAATAGATAGAAACTTGAGTTCATCAATGTCTCGGGATTGAAAGCCTATTGCTAGGGAATTATGAGAGCATACCTTATTATTGAGACGGAATTCTATAAGGTGCTTCTCATAGTCCTTCAATACATCCAATGTACCAGCACATTGATCCAGAATCTTCCATTCTGATGATCGAGACAAATAACACTATCTCATAGTAATCAAAGTGCTACAACCTTATCAGATGAGATGCCCAGTCTCATCACTGGTTGTGAAGATATTTTAAGTATAAGATTTGTAACATATATCTCCCGTGTGTGGATCACATCCATACACATATATCACATCTAATATACTAATGGGACCCGGTTCAACTCATGAACCATTATGTCATATGGATTGGTCATATGCATAAAGTAATAAAATAGCATTCATCTCATGAAAGTAAAGCGTGATTTTATTGATAAATAAATAAATTAATCAATTTATCACATCAACTGATGGATTGAGTCCATACAATCTAACAATCTCCCATTTGGGCTCAATGTCGGTCAGGGTTGCATCTTATGCACATCCCATCTTCTATCTGCTCAAAGACTTTGGTAGTCAAAGGCTTAGACTTTGGTAGTCAAAGGCTTAGTAAAAGGATCTCCCAGATTGTCTGCAGAGTCTATCTAGGTGATAGCAATATCACCTCTCTGCACAATCTCTCTGGCCATGTGTTACTACTTCTGTACATGCTTTTGGCTCCTGGGTTTCTTGGACTTATCGACTGCCCTGCTGTTATCACAGTAAACTGTGAGCGGCTGTCGTGCCAAAGGTACCACCCCAAGTTTCAAAAGGAATCTTTTGAGCCAATCTGCTTCTTTAGCTACTTCTCAAGCAACTACAACATAAACACATACCCAGAAGTTGATTTCCTGGAATCCTTATCTGACATGAAGTCAGAATCTGTGTATCTGACAGGAATCAGCTCATCACTGCTATAAATTAACATGTAATCTCTAGTCCTTCTCAAGTATTTGAGAATACACTTTACAGCAGTCCAATGTTCAGGTCCTGGATTAGACTGATATTTGCTCACTAGGCCCACTGCGTGATAGATATGCGGTCTAGTACAAAGCATAGCTAACCGTACTAGTACCTTATCTATGTAAGCGTATTGGGATAAGCCTATCATCCTAATTTTCCGGTCTCAATGGAGTTTGATCCCTAGAATGTAGCCAGCTTCTCCCAAGTCCTTCATATCAAAAGTCTTGGCCAACCAAATTTTTACAATTGACAACATCCCTATATCACTCTTTAAGAGAAGGATGTTGTCAACCAGAAAAAAATATCCTGCCTCCTTCACTTTTCATATACACACATGACTCATCCATATTTTGACAAAAATCAAATGACTCGATTGCATAGTCAAAACGGATGTTCTAGGTTCGGGATGCCTACTTCAGTCCATAAATGGACTTCTACATCTTGCAAACTCTTTGCTCTTAGTTGTTTAACTATAAAACCGTCTGGCTGCATCTCATAGTTGTCTTCGTCAAGATGGCCGTTTGAAAAACACTGTCTTGACATCCATTTGCCAAATCTCATAATCGAGATGAGCTGCAATTAATAAGAGTATCCGGACGGATTTTAGCATGGCTACCGGCGAGAAGGTTTCCTCACAGTCGATATCTTCTTTCTGAGTATATCTTTTCACAACAAGCATGGCCTTAAAGGTCTCAACTCTTTCATCTGGTCCTCTCTTTCTCTTGTAGACTCACTTGCACCTAATAAGTTAATATTGGCAGGCAAGTCCACAAGTGTCCAGACCTGATTGGAGTACACAGACTCCAACTCATCTCTCATAGCATCTAACCAACGTCCCGAAACTATGTCATAGATTGCTTCATCATAGTTACAGGGATTTAGTTCCGGTTCTTCTGGGATTGTCTCGTAAGACTCTGCCAAAAACCGAGAACCTATCAGGGGTCCTGACAATGCTCCCACTACGACAAGACACTGGTGTAATTACTAGGTTAGGTATGGGTGAATTTTCTTCAAGTTCGGTCATATTTGGATTTGAAATTGATCTCTCTTTGAATTTCTTCCAAGATAACATTTTCTAAAGATTTCCGGTCCATCATATAATCTTCCTCCAGAAAAACCGCATTGGTGTTGACCAGCACTTTCTGCTCTCTGGGACTATAGAATAACCAACATTTAGTTCCTTTAGGATATCCTACAAACGTGCATACCTCCGACTTCGCTTCCAACTTATCCGTCTTAACCTTTAGCACGTGTGCCGGACAACCTCAAATGTGTAAATATTGTAGACTAGGCTTTCGCCCGGACCACAACTCCCGGGGAGTCTTAGGTACAGACTTAGATGGTACGAGGTTTAGTATGTACATCGCAGTATCCAAAGCGTATCCCCAAAAGGATATGGGTAATCCTGAGAAACTCAGCATAGACCTAATCATATCTAAAAGAGTCTGGTTCCTTCTTTCTGCTACTCCATTCTGTTGAGGCATATAAGGAGCAGACAACTGGGATAGAATCCCATTTTCTGATAAGTATCCCATATTCCCCTCCTCGATCTGATTGAAGAGTCTTGATACTTTTACCTAATTGCTTTTCCACTTCCGCTCGAAACTCTTTGAACTTTTCAAAAGCTTCGGACTTGCGGTGCATAAGGTATATGTATCCATATCTTGAGTAATCATCTGTGAAAGTGATGAAGTACTCGTATCCTCCTCTGGCCCTAACATTAATGGGTCCACACACATCAGTATGCACTAATTCCAATAAATCTTTGGCCCTATTGCCCTTAGATGAAAATGGTCTTTTGGTCATTTTACCTTCCAGACAGGACTCGCAGACAGGCATTGGTTCTACCGCCAATGAAGGTAAGATACCATCTTTCACTAGTCTCTCAATCCTATTTAAGTTTATATGACCTAGCCTCAAGTGCCAAAGTTTTGTTGGATTAGATGAAGGTGACTTTCTCTTTAATGATGGTCTATTAATTGTTTCGGTATTATGTATCTCATACATCGTGGGAGTTAACAAATAAAGCCCATTGGTTACCTTGCCAGAATATATAAAAGTACCATTCCTCTTTATGACAACTTCAGTACCAAAAGTAATAGAATAACTTTTATTCATCAAACTAGAAATTGAAATTAAATTCCGCCTTAAAGACGGTACATATAATGTATCTGACAAAACCAGTTTATTATTTGAGAAACATAAAGTAATGACTCCCACTGAAACAGCCTCCGCCTTAGCGTCAGATCCTAGGTTGACAATGATTTCTCCAACACTTAGCCTCCTAGTTTCCCTGAACCCCTGCAACGTATTACATATGTGATTAGTTGCCCCGGAGTCCACACACCAAGATTCTGAAGTATCAGTTGCAAAACTAACTTCAGAAATAAGTGACTCAATCATACTTGAGGTCTTCTTCTTAGACAGATATTCTGGACAATTCCTTTTCCAATGTCCTGTCTTACCACAATGGAAACACTTTCCTTTTGTCCCTGAACACTTAGCCTTGGCCACCCCACCAGTAGGACCATTATCCACCTTAGGACCCTTCGGAACTGATTTTTTTTTTTTGCCTTTTCGTCCTTTACCTTTCGGTTTGGACTTGGCATATGACTTTTCTGTCATCAGGGCAGTTCGCTTCTTTTTCAAAATCCCTTCAGTCACTACCAGCTGACTAGCCAGCTCAGCCAGAGTCAGATTCATTTTATTCATATTATAATTAACCTTGAAATTGTTGAATGACTCTGGTAGTGACTCAAGGATTATATTGATCTGCCATTCTGCATCAATCGCAGCTCCCAGTACATCTAACTCATTCAATGAGTCCATCATTTTCAACATGTGTTCCTGTACTGATGTTCCTTCAGCCATCTTGGTACTAATGAGCATCCTCATGGCTGCCTGCCTAGCAGGCCTGCCCTGTTCTGCAAACATCTCATTTAAGTTCGATATAATATCGTATGCAGTCTTATAGGATTGATGTTGGTGTTGCAAAACACAAGACATTGATGCCTGAATGTAACATAGGGCCACCTCATCGTCTTTGGTCCATTTGGTGTAAAGTTCCTTTTCTGCTTCTGATGCATCCGAGCCAGGCTCATCAAGGAGGGTTTTGGTAAGGACATATTTATATCCTGAAGCTGTCAGGACAATATCCAGATTCCGTTTCCAGTCTACATAGTTGGATCCCACCAACTTATTCTGGTTGAGGATGGTCGTAAGTGGATTGAAAGTAGTTGAATTCACGCTTGAAAAACTGTAACACATGACCATAAATTCAATTAATGAATTAAATGACATTGGGTTTAGTATTCTACCAAATTTATGTGGGGATCCTCATAACCACAAAATTCAGAATAAATCGGAATCCCAATCCTCTGGGGTATGCCTCCTTGGGGAGTGCTAATACCACCTAGGCTGGTGCGGATCCTAGTTGGTCAAAATTGGAATTAAGACTAACTGTCATGATCCCCATGATTCATTATTATCTAGGTATCTCATACCAAATAATGTATGACTCCCGATTAGCTTCGGTTTCTAAAATACATGAGGCAAATCCTTAGGGATACTATATCATTATTTTAGTTAAGTGTGACCAACCAACTAGTACTGCATGACAACTGTTGTGGGCAGCTCCTCCTTCGGGAGTGGGTCTCCGCCCCGTCTCATCAACACTATCCATAGGAGATCCATATCTAGTATCCAGACAAATACAAGCCCTCCGTGGGGAACGGCCATTCTCAAGGTGGCGCGAGGCTAATACTTTCCTTACAATGGACCTATGGTGGAAAACCATGGGGATTTCTAAATATAAATGCCCCGCTCCCACTTAATATTTTAGAATTGAGGATTTTCTTATAGGTATATGGGCCCACATATATATAGACATCAAATCATCTCATGATATGACCAAAGATTAGTTCCAAGTCAAGTTATTTTATGGAAAGTCCAGTTTCTAAAATTAATGTTACCAATGGATCCATCTCATGGGCCCACCAACTCTAATTAGAACTCTTTCCAAAAATTAATTTGATTTGACCAATTTTGGAATTTGCTATGTTTGGATCAGATTTGGAAACTTTCTAAAACAAGCATTCATCCATAAATAGAAAGTGCTATAATTAGAAACTAGTCCTCTCCTCCACATGGTTCGAGCGGAATAGACTTCTTAGACTTCTAGACTTTCCAAACATTTGGGATTCCTCAAACTCTTTGGGTATCTCCAAAACTCCTTTTGGTAATCTTTAAACTCTTTGATTAGGAGTCCATCTTCACTTTCCTTCTTTGTCTTGGACATCTCCAGAATTTACAAATTTGAAAAATTACATAAATTCTTATGTCTCTACAATGAGACTTACATGGTAATCTAAAACATGGAAATAAAAGGGCAATAGGAAAATTCACCATGCCTTGCCCTTTCGCGGGAAACCAAGAAAACCATGATGCCCTTTATACTTAGCCATAAATAAACCATTCAACCATAAAAGAAAGTAAATGTCATGTGGGCCATATGGAAAGGACATGATAACCTGCATGTTACTATCTTATACAACAATGCATCTCACAAAACTAGGTTACCAAACCACAATGGAAAAACAAAATGCCAAAAGTTTGCCAGTACTATACAAGATGCCCTACGCAGAGGGGGTCCAAGGGGCAACGCCCCTGGCGGGGATCGAGCTAATCACTTATAATGATTCTCAAATACACCAATAACCAGCTGGGAACACCTCCCACAGAATTCCCAAAATCCTCCACAAAATAAACTAAAATCTAAAAACTCATTCACTTCTTAGAACCACCTCATGCATGTAACATATGCAGGGAAGATGGAGAAATCATCCAAAAACCCATTCTCTTCTTAGAACCACTTCATCCAAAAACCCATTTCCTTGGACCTCTAGATCAAGAAACCAATCAAAGAAGAGGGAGCACTTACCTTTAAGAAACTCAAACAAGGGAGAGAAGATGGTTCAAGGGGCTACCGGCAGTGGATACTTGCCAAAATGAGGTATGTGATGTAACCAACGACGTAAATTTGATTGGCGGTGTCGGATTTGTGAAGTGCGAGGTGATATGGATCTTTGGCATGTAAATAAGAAGAAATGAAAAGGAGGAGAAAAAGGAGTTCTCAACGATGGGATGAAGGAGAAGAGTGGTGGAGAGTGGTGGTAATTAAGATTTTTATAAAAAGAGTGGGAAGTATTATGGTGTGAGTTTGCTACCATACTGGTAGAGGTAGTGACGCGAAGACAAAAGTCTTTGGGACCTTAGTTGGAATAGAGTAAAGAAGAGCAATTGTAGAATATTAAAAGAGCTTTCCAACAAGCCCAAGATCAGGAATTTTGAAGACCATTTTCAGAAATCATAATTTTTAGAAGTAAGGGTAACCACCTCGAAAAGAGTATTGGGGTCAAACTAGACTTTCGGGGTCTCGGATGAGTTTAGGCTAAACGTGAAAATTGTTGGGAATAATGTTTTCTATCAAATGTACTCAACGAGGGAATTTTCCAAAACTTATGAATAACCCTTCAGTCTTTCCCAAAATTACGGACAAGACCCAAAAAGGGTCGAACTAGACTCATAGTCCCTCAACTTTCTAAACCTATTTAAGAAAGATTATATTCCACAAAATACCATGATTGGCCTCTACTCCCACTTACTAACCCTAATCACATGATTCATTAGTGCTAATAATAAGGGGTCGGGATCTTACAGGTCCGAAACATGATATGAGCAGTACTCCTTGGGGCTATAATAGAGGATCTTGAACTATTGAGTGATTCTAAGTAGATTTAGTGCTTAAAGTAGTTGCTTCCTAGTTTGTCTCAAGAAGAATCACTGAACATGAAATCACTTTGAGACTCCTCAAAAGTGATGTGAGAGCTTTCAAAATCACACTTGTATAGCCTAATGTAGCTTCATGTGACTTTTCTATGTTGAAATGTGCTCTGCACCAAAAGTGACAATTTTTGTGTCAACAACTATTTTGACTTCCTTCTTTACAGTGAACACTTTTTTAAAACTTTTTAAGAAAGAATAAAATCAAAACAACGGACTCAAACCAACAAATAGAAAGTCATACTTTTACTTGTGCTCAACATGTATTTTGGAACATTAATATAGGATCACAATTACTTGCATACTAAGTTATCCCTAACAACTCAATTTTCACAACCAAATCGGCCTTTTCACATCTATTATGCACTACATGAAGAATATTTAAAACCTGCGGGTCGTATTTTTTGTTCATCAGTGGTCAAATTGCACATGATGTCTGAATTCAAGAGTAGGTGGAAAGGCACACAACCAGCTAACCACATCTGAGGTACAACATTACAATAGTTGTACATCCTAGGCTCTCCGGAGGCAAGGATTTGTATCTTCTCAATATTTTAACTGGATCGGGTATCAGGTTATAATCCTTGTCACACAAGATCCAAAATTCATTTCTGTCAAGAAAATCTCATTGCGTGGGTGTATATATTGTATAAAATATTCTTTGACCCAATGTACAGAACAGTATATATACAACAATGGAGCTGACTCAATTCTCAAATTGAAATTTATCAAAAATTATTGTTTCTTATTGTTTTTCACCCCTAAGTGTAAGATTACGAAGCAGTAGAATCCTAGTGAGCCCAAGGTTAATCCGAGCTATCAAGCATTTTCTTGAAATATGTCCTAAAGAAAAGCTACTACTAACCCAATCAATTTATACAACCATAAATCCTACTTTTGCTGAAAAATAACTTAATTACAGTATTTTACAATCCAATAAAATCCCAAACTGAAAATTCCTAATCTAACAATCATATTCTAAATACTGCATCCACCATAAGATTCATTTGTTCACCAATTGAATGCAGAAATTCAGCAAAATAGATAAAAGTCAGTAATAAAGAGAGTTAGAAGAATAGAATCAATGACATGGAAACTTGGCACTCTAAGCACTGAAAATATGAGTAAGGTCATTCGCAACCCTCCCATTATATATATATATATATATATGAAGCGAAGTGGTTTCCAATTGCCAATTCATTGTCAATTTCAAATCTATTTTGACTGTTATAATTTTTGAACTACTTCTAATGCGAGGCCCTACCAACTAATGGGCCATTAAGCCTACTAAGTAATGGCCCATTTAGTATCCAAATGCAACCCAAAACGCTAGCCCATTAATCCGTAATTGCCCATTTAATTCCAAATGCAACCCAGAACGTTTCTATTCCTAATTTCCTTTTCCTTTCCTCTTACCCAACGCAGAATGAAACCAAGGAGCGTTTCTTTTCTCATCATAGATCTCATTCATTCCTTGCATTTCTTTAACGTCCGCAAATCATTGATAATCCGTAAAACTCTCAGCATCTCTTTTCATCGATCTCTCCAAAAGCCACTACCATTCTGTTCTAAGCGCTCCCCACAACAGTCACAAAGATTTTTAGGATTTTCTCATACTTTTGGCAGGATATCAGGTTTTTGGTTGTTTTTTTTTAATTCATGTTCTCCTAAATCGTTTTTTTTTTGTTTTCCTTCTCAATTACGTGGATTTCTAGGTTTAGGCTCTATATTTTCAATCAAATATAGAGTTCACTCAATAAAGGTAAACAGAGAATGTAATAGGTCTATTTCTCTGTAATATTCACCAATACCATCTGATAGTCTTCTCCTACATAGTAAATGATTGCCAATAGTTATATGGGAAAAGAAAAAACCAGAGAACGCATAATATGATAATAGGGAAAAGGAAAAAAAAATCAGAGAAGAAGGCATACTATGTTCAAAGAAGGGTGTTATTTCTTCCCCAATACCATCTAATAGTCTTCTCCTACATAGCGATAAGGACATATTGATGGTTCTGTTTTACTTGTGATATGGGGGTTTTGTTTCACAAGTAATATAATTCTTCGAAAGTCCCTAAAGCAATTTTTTTTCATATTATTCTTTTGGGTGTTTCTATTTTATGTGTTTTGTTTATCATATTTATGGTAGTTTTTTTTTTTTTTTTGTTTAGCTTTATGTGCTTATGGTGTTTGATAAAATGCCATAGTGATGGAAACTCTGGTTACTATGCCTTTTTATTTGAGAATTCATGAACTTCATTTTTTTTAATTGAGTTGATGCTCTTCAGGTGTGAGAATTGTGCCTTTATTATCATGACCACATGATACATGGAAAGGATATGTAAAGGTTGCAAATGAATTCATTTGTGAATACTTTTTAAAACAGATTTTAAAACGGAGTTTTCTAAATTTCACAAAGAATATAATACAAATACACATTCTATGAGTTATTCTTTGAATTTGACTTTAAAATCCATAATTCACTTTGAACCTAGGGTGTGTTTGGATGTACTCCAAATAGTGACTCCATATGTATGATGTGGAAGCCACTTGTGAAGGATTTGTGCCGAGTTTTAAGCTGTCTTGGAAGTTGTAAGTGGAAAATGAGTAGCCAGGCTTCTCATTTCCATCTTATTCATTGGAAACTATTAGCGTCTTTATGTCCAGTTACTGCATTAAGACCAAAAGCAAACCAACTACTCATTTTTTGTTGGCAAACATCCCTATTCACAAGTTCTTCAGAACACCAAACATGCCTTTAGTTCAGTTATCTAAGAATATGAAAGACAGTTTAACTCTTCCTGAATTTAGTAAAAAGTGTAAAAAGTGATAACAAATACAAACTTTGGCAAAGGCAGCATTCAGTAAAAACAAAAATTCACTTTTTTGTGATTCAGAAAACTAGATGCTAAACCAGAGTTTTGAATTCATTTTTGAATACATTTTAAAACAAATTTTGAAGTATTTTATTTGACGATTGAGAATGTTGAAAGGGATATATGAAGTGATGCTCTGTTTCAATAATGCCTTTATAATTAGATGATATGCAGTTGCCAAATCTTCATGAAATTGAGAATTGATCTATGGTCCCAATCTAATATATCATCACTTAATTCTTTTATTTCTTTTTAAATAAGATTACTTCCAAAGTGTAGCAATATGACTTGCCTTTTTATATTTGCACATGCATCCTATATTATCAACCACCACAAACAAGTGAATTTCCTACTCATTTTCGTATTCTTTTTTGTAACTTTGCAGCTACTTAATTTTGAACCGTAATCAATCATTTATGCTAGATTCAGAAACATGGCATCCTCTTGATGTGTTGTTTTCCACTATAAAAATGGTTTCCACTGCATTATCTTCTTTCTCACAGTTGATTTATTTCTTTACTTTCTTTATCACTAAAAAAATATTGACTTCAATGTTAGAGAAAATGGTCTTTTAAGGACTTTAGATTAACAACATCTAATATGTTTGTTACATTGACGGATGGAGTCTAGGCACAATTTTTTGGATTTGGGCAATCAGAGCTGCTGATGTATGCGTCTTCATTTTTTATTTCGGTTTAATTTATAGTTTGTCATGGACTGCATGTATGTGCGTTTCTTCATTTTTAGGTATGAGTGGTGATTGCCATGCTGAATGAATGTCTTCCTGGTGTGGGCATCTCCAAAATGATATGGATATAATTTAATTCATAAAATCTTCCGGTGTTGTTCTTACTTCTGTAAATGGTAATTAATTTCAATGAAATTTTTTTACATAATTTAGTTTCTCTTGGCTTTGTAACTAAAAAGGATTTGGTTATTTTCTCAATTCCTAGTGTATGTTGAATGTTGAATACATCTCTTTCATGCATGAATTTTTCTTTGTGGGTATTTTCGTAGTTTTGTAAATGGTTTTATAATCAACAAAGTGGGTTTAACTTTTTGGGTCCCAAGAACTACCACAACGCTTCCTATAAAAATGATTTATTCTATTATAGTTTGGTTAATTTAGGGTATTTATAAATTGTTCCGTATATTGTTTCAATGATTTTCTTCATTGTTTTTCTTACTTCCTACAATACTTTACTATTATATGGTGTCACTAGAGTTTTCTGGCTTTAGAGAATGTAACTCAAATTTTCTTTAAAAACTTCATATTATATAATTGCAACATTATCCCATACCTTGATTCCAGTTTTGCCATCTTAAAGCCAGCTTTTTATATGTTGTTTTTTGGCTACCTTCCCCAATTTGTTAAAAGGAAATAAATTACGTTCTTCCTTCAACAAACTGTTTCTTGTAAGGTTTAAATGTCATTATCGGCTGCCTTATCAGCCAATAAAATAGTAATACATATAAACCACTGACCAATATTTATTGCATATTGTCCCGAGTGATATTTACTTTTATAATTTTCAATATGAAAAATGCCCACATTTTTCTACAGGTATAAGAACTAAATAGTTTTTATTTATAATGCTTCTTGCTTCATTTTCTTAGGTTGCGAACTTTTACATATGGTTGACGTTGTTTGATCCTAATCTGCTGAGTGTTGAGTTCATATGACTTTGGCATGCCATCTCATTGCCATCATAGATTCATAGGCCACAAAACATTGTTTCCTCATAAGCTAGATTGATTCAACGAAGACAATTGATTCTACAGGCTAGATTTTTTGCCTCTTCTTTTTTATGTTCTTCCATTTTGATTTCCTCATTTCTTTCCTCACATTTGCTATCTTTTACTTTAGGTGGATGCAACGTTATTTTTATTTTCCAAAATGTAAACTTAATAAATTACTCATTTATTTTTTGAATGCGGATACACGATAGATTACTTATGTTGACCTTTGAATTATAAATATCATGATATACTTAATTTTTTATAATATATTTGTTTTCAAACTTAAATATTCTGAATTGCGTTACCCATGCTAAGCACGGGGACTTTTCGCTAGTTTATATATATGAAAAAATCAACCTCAATTGTTCAATTGATTTTGACCTTTTCTATTTACTTTGACCCCCTCCCAATGCCCTCTCTCTCCCTCGTCCTCTTTCCTCTTTAATGTAATTAGCCACACCCACACACACATGTTCCCCTCTTCTCCACATTAACTCTCATAACTCTTCTTAATTACCTTCAACGTCTCAATAAATCAACACATGGATTTTCCCATTTTCCATCTCTCCATCTTTTGTCATGTAATATATAGTGATTCTTCAATGAATCCCAACCGATACTATATGTGAATCAAACTCAAATTCAGCATTTTCTTCGGGTTCTTTGGATGTGTCTCTGTAACTACGTTTCACCTTCTTTATCAACAGTAAAGTATGTTTAGAGGAGATGGCATTGAAGGATATCCATAGTCGGTGGTTTGAATTGTAACGCCCCACCCTACACTCATGCATGATATTGTCCGATTTGGCCCACGGGCTTCACAGTTTTGCTTCTAATGGGCCTCAACCCATCAAAAGGCCTCATGCAAGGTAAGGGTATAAGCTCTACATATAACCCCATTCACTTTCCTCTTTATAGTCGATGTGGGATTCTGGAGCGACACATTCCACCCCTTTAGGGCTGCACGTCCCTGTGCAGTAGCTTACCAGTCCCTGTAGCCTGCTAGCCCTCTTGACCCGCCCACATGGAGACCCACCCACTTGCACCAGACCACGACAAGAGACCCACACTCGAACTAATCGAGAATCAGCTCTGATACCATTTGTAACGCCCCACCCTACACCCATGCATGATATTGTCCGCTTTGGCCCACGAGCCTCACGGTTTTGCTTTTGATGGGCTTAATCCCATCAAACGGCCTCATGCAAGGTAAGGGTATAAGTTCTACATATAACCCCATTCACTTTCCTCTCTATAGTCGATGTGGGATTCCGGGGCGTCACATTCCACCCTCTTTAGGGCTGCACGTCCCTGTGCAGTAGCCTGCCAGCCCTCTTGGCCCGCCCACATGGAGACCCGCCTACTTGCACCAGACCACAGTAGGGGACCTACACTCGAACTAGTCGAGAGTCAGCTCTGATACCATTTGTAATGCCCCCTTAGAGCTGCACGTCCCTGTGCAGTAGCCTGCCTGCCCTCTTGGCCCGCCCACATGGAGACCCGCCCACTTGCACCAGACCACGGCAGGGGACACACACTCGAACTAGTCGAGAGTCAGCTCTGATACCATTTGTAACGCCCCACCCTACACCCATACATGATATTGTTCGCTTTGGCCCACGGGCCCCACGGTTTTGCTTTTGATGGGCCTCAACCCATCAAAAGGCCTCATGCAAGGTAAGGGTATAAGCTCTACATATAACCCCATTCACTTTCTTCTCTATAGTCGATGTGGGATTCCAGGGCGTCACAGAATCATAGCATTCCTCAAAAAAAATGTGGAACCAACCTGCAACTTGTATGCTAGATTATTCTAATCCAACCACTCTGTTTTTGTACGTGTCACTTTGTTTTTGTACGTGTGAGCCCTACTTCAGTATGTTTTTTATCAATCCGATGATGAGACACAGAATGGATAGGGAATAAGAGAATGAGGTTTGTAACGAGAATGGGTTGCTTTTTTATCATCTAAGGTTATTTCTTTTAGGTAATGTTTAGGGCAGTCTTTGTTCAAGATGTATCCAAATGCTATTACATTGGTGGAATATGCCTTAATTCAATATTCACAATACTTCATTTTTTTTCCTTTTAAAATCTGAAAATTATATATATAATAAAAAAATGCTTTTGTGTGGTGGGTTCAGATGTACAATAAATGACAGAAAAATTACAATAGAAAAAAACATTGAGAAATGGGTGTGAATAGATCAAGAGGTTTTAGGAGTGTCAAATATGTTGCTTCATGTGGGAACCCATAAAAATTACTAAGAAAATTCTGAAAAAAAAAAGTCTACTTGTAAACATTCAAAAAAAAAGAAAAGAAAAGAAAAAGAAAAAACAGAACGAGTGTGTTTTACATCATGTGCATAGATTTTGCTTCTCTAATTATATGATACACTTCTTTTATCTCATTACATGATACACTTTCATTCTTTTTTGCCAATTTACATGATCTTGATGGGACCAACACGCAAAAAAAAATCCAATTTTTTTTTTATTTTTTATGATAATCCACATGATCTTGTCAATTAATATGATGAGGTGTATTAAACATATTTATAGGGATTATAATTTGATTAATCTAGAATATGGTAATGTAATAAAAGGATGATGTGTGATTTCTCATTTGAATAAAATCAATGTTTTATTTTGCATCTTAATTTGCATTGGCTAATTCTATATTACAATATTTTTTAAATGTATTTTTTTTTCTTTCTTTCATAATCATGTTGGTCTCTTTGAAAAGGAAGAGGTAAAGTCTTAATATATTTTTAATATGATAATCTCCTCTAATTGGAGGTTATCATATTTTAATTTTTTTTATAAATTCCTTCCATCTCAATAAAATTTATACAAAAATAACATATTTTAAGTTTCGGATAAAATTTAAAGTTCTTATATCAATTATTTATTTAAAATTTTAATTGTGTAACTTTTAAGAAAGCCTATTATTTCGTGTTTTGTGATTGAGACACAGGACATAGCATCCTTCCTATCTATGATTATAATTTTAAGCCTACAATTTTTTTAAGAAATATTTCTATTTTAGATTTTATATAATATAAATATATATATCAAAATTATTTATTTATTTATTTCATAAAATTAAGTTATAGTTTTTATGAATATTATTGCCCGTGCTAAGCACAGGGGTGTTTTGCCAGTAAGGATGAGTCAAGATATGAGCCAAGATAAATTCAGAAATATTTAGTACTTGAGAAACTTCACACTCGTCTAGGCTCCAACAATTATTTTCAGAATTTAGCGGTCCCTGAGCATGCTATATATCCAGGGAAGACAAAACATTAAAGGAACTTAAATTAAGAAAAGTACCTTTACTGGATTTATTAGGCACAGAATCAGTCAAAGAATTACATAGCATAGTCCCATCATCTTAGATTTCAAAACTGGAATCTACTCCTCCATCTTCGTTCTCTCGCTCCACATAATTACAAAATTAATGTCTCACTCACGCGAAAGGACTCCATAGTTTGGGTAACACAATTTCGGTCCTCCGCCATTTTTTTTATTTTTGTATTTACTTTTGACTGAGCGATGAT
The DNA here is from genome assembly GCA_028538565.1 of Umbellularia californica. NCBI lineage: Eukaryota > Viridiplantae > Streptophyta > Magnoliopsida > Laurales > Lauraceae > Umbellularia > Umbellularia californica. The sequence continues at coordinate 34,708,741 of JAPQWN010000004.1, forward strand.
AACATCGCCCCCAAAAATCTAGAATACGATAGCTCTCGCTGCTAGATCAGGGAAGCCCCCTAAAAATGTTGGCAACAATGACTCAATCACGTGACTCCCACATCCAACCTGCATCATCAATGACTCCCAAAACAGATGTCTTTAGGGCGGCACTAGGTATGTAAATACCCATACGAGCTTACTGGCTCGAGTTAAAAAGGCTACGAACCCAAACTAGTCACATAACTTTTTATTCTAAAAACTTTTTTTTTCTTTTATTTTCTTTCTTTCTTTTTTTTCGGTCCCCAACAATAGGCAGTCCTTTCCATGTGCCCGAATTAATTCAATGGTTTGTGGTTGATCAGACCACCCATATGAACCAGGAGACTGTGAAACTAAGGGTCGGTTTTCCATCATATTTTCAATCCAATCGTCAAAGAAAACGGAAATCATGACTTCACTTTCAAAACCCTAAAAACGTATACAGACTGTGTAAAAGTGAGGGATGAAAATTCAGCTTTTTTCCAAAAACTCTTTCCTTAAACAAATTAGTGAACCATTTGTTCTGTTTTTTTTTTTTTTTTTTTTTTTTTTTTTTTTGTGCCCAAAGCATTGAAAATTCCGAAATTCAAGGTATCTTCGTTTTGTAAAAATCTTTTTGAAATTTCCCTCTCTCTCTCTCTCTCTCTCTTTTTTTTTTTTTTCAAAACCCTAAAAAAATAAACAGAAAAGAGAAGATTTTTTTTTTTTAAATAAAAAGTGTAAAACTTTTGTCTAAAGATGGACAGGTGTGCTTGTCCCTACCCCCCAACCTAGCATGAACATTGTCCTCAATGTGTGAATGAGTGATATGCATTGAAAATACGAAACATGAGGAACATAAAAGTAACTGCGGGTAAAGTGTAGAAAGCACCTAGGATACTGCAGCTCTCTTGTTGAATCTATCCAAAATGAGGCAAAAGACACAAAAACAAAGCAGCAAGATCTATTTACATATGTACACAGTTGAACGCTGTCAGTCCAACGCTCATCAGTCCTGATAGTTAGGACTAGTTAGAGGTAAAATAGTGTCCTCTGAATCAAATGGCTCCAAGAATGGTTTTAGACGTTGCCCATTGACTTTGAAAACTGAACCATCCTTGGGATTCTCCAAGTCAACTGCCCCGTGCGGAAAAACATGCTTAACAATAAAGGGGCCACTCCATCGAGATCTTAACTTTTCAAGAAAAAGATGCAAACGAGAATTGTAAAGAAGAACTTTTTCTGGAGGGTGAAAAGATTTTCTAAAAATTTTTTTATCATGGAAAGCCTTGGTCCTATCTTTGTAAGTACGAGAACTTTGATAAGCCTCATTGCGAATCTCTTCCAATTCATTCATCTGGAATTTCATCTTAATTCTAGCTTTCTCCGTATCAAAGTTTAGTTGTTTTAGTGCCCAATATGCTTTATGTTCCAATTCCACCGGAACGTGGCAAGCTTTCCTATAAATCAGTCGGTATGGAGACATGCCTATTGGAGTTTTGATTGCAGTTCGGTAAGCCCATAACTCGTCGGTTCGTCGGAGTGACCAATCCTTCCGAGTAGGGTTTACTGTGGTCTCCAATACACGTTTGATTTCCCGATTTGAGACCTCAACTTGCCCACTGGTCTGCAGGTGATAAGGGGTAGCAACTTTGTGTATAATTCCGTATTTTTTTAACAACGCTTCGATTACACGATTACAGAAGTGGGTACCACCATCACTGATGGACCCTCGATTTCCGTCCTCTCCTTCCGCCCCGGGGGCTGCCGGGTTACGACGGAGGAGGAAAAATGGGTATCAAAATTTTTGTACGGAAATGCCAGATTTTCTATTCTACTTGGAATTTGGAATGGTGATGATCCGGAGATTCACCTTCACAAGTAGAAAGGAAATCAATCCTTATTTCTAACTTTTCAAATTGCATAAATATTTAAGAAAAGAGACAATTTTTGTTTTGAATGCCGTAAGAGGCGATTTTTTGTTTGTTTGCCGTGAAAGGCGATTTGGTGCCGTGAAAGGTGATTTACAAATCTCATAAAAAATGAAAGACAAGAATTGTGACTTTTTTTTGTCTCTTTAAAAAAATACAAAGTACAATAGAAAAGAAAGAAAATGGATCTAACTTCTCAGGAGATTGTGGTGACATGTTCAGAACGACGGTCGCAAGTCATGTATGGACTTCGCCATCGTCCTTCAAATAAGAACGCTTGATGCTTCGATTCTTCGGCTTGGCTCCAACCTCAATTTTTTAGAGGATAAAGACCAATGGGAGGTCTTATATCCAATGAAAAACCGAGTAAACGGGCTAAAAAGTTGCTTTTAGGCCATGTTGTAGAAGAAGAGGACCTTGGGGGAGTAGCGCCCCAAGGGACTTTGATCACCTTGTAGTGTCTCTTGCAGCAGAGCAGCAGGACTTCGTCGGATTTTCTCTGGGAATTTCCAGACTCCGGATGGGTGTTGGTGTGGATGTGCAAATGCAAGGATTCAAAGTTGTAAAGTTCAAAGTTGTCTCTTTCTTTGGAATGGACCTCCTTTTATAAGCTTTTGGTAGCCATGAGGTGGTTTATGGGCATTGATGGCCATGATGAGAGAATTGATGGCCTTGATGCTTCATGATGGGAGGAGTTACAAGTTTTTATTTCTTGATTTTGTAACTCCTTTTTCTTGGCTTGTGATTGGCCGATGGAGAATGATGGGCATTTAATCGCCTTTAATCTCCATGATGAGGGGAGTTTCAGGGTTTTAATGCCATGATTGCTTGGACTTGTAACTCCCATTTGCTTGCTTCTGATTGGGCCGTCGAAAATAATGGGTTAATGACCGCATTAAGTTGTCATAAACGGGTCAATTAATGACATTAAGTGGTCGCCAAGGCATTTGAAGAGTCGCGGGCCGCGCTGCGTCCTTTGGGATTCTTCTTGTGATGATCGCCGATGGATCTACATGTTTTTTTATGTCAGATTGCGATGCAATTTCAGACATTGATTGATGTTGGTGGGCCGGTGACATCTGTCTTCTCGATTTCTCGATCGGTCGGACAGAAAGTGTACTTTCTTGGTCAGCCAGTTGGCGATCTTAGAGCGATCAGTGATGATTTCATGCTCTTGACGACGGATCCGAGATGTTGGCGAAGATCAATCATTTTCAAGCATCAAAAATTGGATTTTCATAAAATCATAGAGGCAGGAACTCCCGAAACGCGAAAAGGATTGGAAAACCGGCCATCCGGCGGAAAATCCGGCGACCCGGATTTCTAGGGTCGCCGGCGACCATGGGGCTTTGGCCCCTTTGGTCGCCGAGCAGTTTTTTCGGCTGTTTCTTCTTATTTTTCTTTCCTTTTTTCTTCTGTATTTTTCTTGACATTTTTCCTCAATCATTGACTTGATTTTCTTGGAGAAAACTTGATGAGAAGTCGCATAAAGCCGGACCACAAAGTTTCCCATTTTTCGGGAAAGCCGAAGACTTTGTAGCCAATTCTTCGTCAAGAGTCGAAACTAGGTCAAACGATGTTGGAATGACCTAAAAATTGAGGTGAAGCTTCTTGAGCAGTGGATAGGACCAACCATGGGCTTTTATCTAAGTTTTGAACCCGTTTGGGATCCCGTCGATGCTTGACTTGCTTTTGCTGCGGGGAAGATGTTGAGCTTTGATATACGGTCAATCGATGTCCGATTGTCCTGAAATTTGACAGGGAGCCTATTGGAGTCATTTTGAGACGACCCATTAGCTCTGTTTAGGATGTCATGGTCCCGGGGATCTCCGCCGCCGGTAGGCTTGATTTTCTTTCGGAGCATCGAAGTCTAGTCAAACGTTGTCGGAATGACCTAAAATTCGACGTGCAACCCTTTAGAAGCATATTGAAGCCACTCATATGCTTTGTTTGATAACTGATGGCCTCGGTGGTTCTCGCCGCCGAGAGGCTTGGTTTTGCTGCTCGAGCGTTGATGGAGGGTCAAACGTTGTCGGTTTGACTTGAAATTTGATAAGGAGCCCTTTGAAAGTATTTTGGAACCATCCGTAGGCTCTAATCGAAGTTTTGATGTCTTCGACACTGTCGCCACCGGGAGCGCCTGTTTAACTGTCGGAGGAGTGAAGTTAGGCCAAACGACGTCGGAATGTCCCGAAACTTCATGTGTGCCCTCTTTTGGCTGTCTTGAAGGATCTTGCAGTTTTTCTTTGATTCTGACAAGATCTGATGCTTAAAGTAGCTTTGCCTGTTTGTAGCAGGATGCAGCTTCTGTTAGATTGTATGGACTCAATCCATCAGTTGATGTGATAAATTGATTAAATTCTTTATTTATCAATAAAATCATGCTTTACTTTCATGAGATGAATGTTATTTCATTACTTCATGCACATGACCAATACATATGACATAATGGTTCATGAGTTGAATCGGGTCCCATTAGTATATTAGATGTGATATATGTGTATGGATGAGATCCACACACGGTAGACATACATCACAAATTTTATACTTAAATATCTTCACAACCAGTGATGAGACTGGGCATCTCATCTGATAAGGTTGCAGCACTTTGATCACTATGAGATAGTGTGATTTGTCTCGATCATCAGAATGTAAGATTCTGGATCATGGTGCTGGTACATTGGATATATTAAAGGACCATGAGAAGCTCCTTATGGAATTCCGTCTCAATAATAAGGTATGCTCTCATAATTCCCTAGCAATAGGCTCTCAATCCTGAGACATTGATGAACTTAAGTTTCTATCTATTCATTTGCTTTGAGACACCAATGAGTGAGGCCAACTGTAGGTCAACACCTCGGTGTCTTGGGTATGTAGTAGTAGGATTGTAGGAACATTGAATGATCAAGATGGAATCTATCTCTATTATCTCCTTGTGTCAATTAATGGATTTGTCATTAGTAAGTGCGCACCCATCTCAATTAAGAGTTAATTGGATGGTACTGATGATCACAGTGATTAATTTGGGCTCAAGGATAATAACATGTGAAACTATGATTGGAAGAGACAGATTTATTCCAATTGATCCATGGATATTGATAGAGGGGCCTACTTGTGGTAATTGGGAAGTGTAGGGTCTTCAATGTAATTTATTCCTAAGACTGGAGTACAATTACATTTATATAGTGGTGTTATTTGCAATTAACTGTGGGCCCGGATTGCACATGAGATGTGGGGTCGCGTGTCCCAATTGGAACCAGCTTTTTATGGAATCCTTAGTGGTCCCCACGCTAGCCTAAGATATTAGAAAGATACTAATCCTACTTGAACTCTAAAAGGAAGGAATTAGAAAGTTACTATTTCTATTTGAAGTAGGACTTCTAATAGTGGTAATATTATACTTACTAATTGTTGTGGAAGTGAGACTTCTATTTCAATTAAGAAAAGAGGAGCATTGAAAGGTTATAAAAGGGAATAGAACCCCTCTTGGACGTCCATCTATTGGAGTGAAAAACGTCCAGCCCCCTTTGTGCAATTGTTGTACTGCTCTCTCCTCTCTTCCTCTTCTAGTTCCTTAGAGTTTCGAGTTGGGTTTTCTCTTGGAGATTCCACCAATCTTCTTGAGAAAGGAGATCCGATTCGGGTCATAGCGTGGAAGGCTAAGAGGTGTTAGAGATTCTTATTTGACAAGTGAAAGAGTTTCATCATCAAAGAAAGACGCAACTTCTCCATTAGAGCACAACCAAGCTCCAAAGGTATAATCTACTTCGTTGCATGTTGTAGATTTTGTGGATGCTTGTTGGCTACTTATTTCTATCTTTTAGATGGATTTATTTACTGATCATGATGGCTGAGATTGAGGGCATGGATCCTGGATTGGGTTTTTGGCCTTATGGGTACTTGATCCCTGAGTCAAGTGGGTCAAAAGTTTTGAAAATCTATCCACGAGGCCCACCTACTTCCAACAATTGGTATCAGAGCCATTCCTCATCTCTAATCATGTTAGATCAATAATCTTGTTCTAGTCTTTGCATGAGATACGAAGAGGATAGAACGAGGGCTATGTAAGGATCGGTTTTTTATTAGATTTGCTTATTGTAGTAGTGGATCCATGTTTGGAATGTCACAAAAGTTTTTAATCATGATGGAAGAATGGTAAGAAGCCACTAGAAGCCCACTGAGATCATTAGAAGTGATTGGGAAACAACAAAAGTCGAATCTGAAAAACCCATATTCCTAGGTTCGTCAGGTCAGCTAGCCGCACGGATCACTACCCATAAAGGTCTGGTCTGCTAGCCGTAGGGACCAATTCGACTAGCCGAACCCAGCTCGACCCCCGCCAGGGGCGCTGTCCCTTGGACCCCGCTGGGGGACACCCCCGGACCCCCTTTGCGTAGGGTATCTTGTATAGAAGTGGCAAACTTTTGGCATCTTATTTTTCCATTATGGTTTGGTAACCTAGTTTTGTGAGATACTTTGTTGTATGAGATACTAACATGCAGGTTATCATGTCCTCTCCATATGGCCCACATGACATTTACTTTCTTTTATGGTTGAATGGTTTATTTGTGGCTAAGTGTAAAGGGCATCATAGTTTCCTTGGTTTCCCGTGAAAGGGCAAGGCATGATGAATTTCCCTATAGCCCTTTTATTTTCATGTTTAGATTAACATGTAAGTCTCATTGTAGAGAAGTAGGAATTTATGTATTTTTTCAAAATTGTAAATTCTGGAGATGTCCGAGACAAAGAAGGAAAGTGAAGCTGGACTCCTAATCAAAGAGTTTGAAGATTACCAAAAGGAGTTTTGGAGATACCCAAAGAGTTTGAGGAATCCCAATTTTCTGGAAAGTCTAGAAATCCAAGAAGTCTATTCCGCCTGGGCCATGTGGAGGAGAGGACTAATTTCTAATTACAACACTTTCTATTTATGGATAAATGCTTGTTTTAGAAAGTTTCCAAATCTGATCCAAACATAGTAAATTCCAAAATTGGTCAAATCAAATTAAATTTTGGAAAGATTTCTAATTAGAATTGGCGGGCCCATGAGATGGAACCATTGGTGACAGTAATTTTAGAAACTGGACTTTCCATAAAATAACTTGACTTGGAACCAATCATTGGTCATATAATGAGATGATTTGATGTCTATATATATGTGGGCCCATATACCTATAAGGAAATCCTCAATTCTAAAATATTAAGTGGGAGCGGGGCATTTATATTTAGAAATCCCCATGGTTTTCCACCATAGGTCCATTGTAAGGAAAGTATTAGCCTCGCGCCATCTTGAGAATGGTCGTTACCCACGGAGGGCTTGTATTTGTCTGGTTACTAGATATGGATCTCATATGAATAGTGTTGATGAGACGGGAGGGAGCCCACTACCCAAGGAGGAGCTGCCCGCAACGGTCGTCATATAATGCTAGTTGGTGGGTCACACTTAACTAAAGTAATGATGTAGTCACTACAACAAATTGGATTTTCAGCGACGAAAATATTTGCGACGCAACCTAAAGCGTCGCAAAAAATAAATTTTTTGCGACGTAAAATTAGACCCGTCGCAACAAGTTAAGTATCTGACACAAAACTCCATGCGTCGCAAATAGATACTTTCAGCAATGAATGTAGTGCGTCGCAAACAATTGCGTCAAAAAATCATTGGCGCCAAATGGCGGTAAAATTATTCGTGACGCTAGATACACATTTGCGACAAAATCATCTGTCGTAAATAAGGGCCTCTATTTGCGACGCCATCCCCGCGTTGCAAATAATTTTTAGTCTGAGCTATGTCGTAGAAAAGTTAAAATTTTTTGCAACAGTTGCCTTTTTTGCGTCGCACATAATATCTTATTCGTGACGCTAATGTCTTTACGTCGTAGATAATTATTATTAGCGACGGATGAAATTTTGACGTCACAAATAATATTTAGTTGCGATAGTATACCTGCTGCGTCGCAGATAATGAGTTTTTTTGCAACGTAGATTTAAATGCGTCATAAATAAAAGTATTAATAGCGACATTATTTTATAGCGTTACAAAAAAATTAAGTTTCCCAATTATTCCCATCTCCCGCCTTTTGTTTTTTTTTTTTTTTTTTTCAATCGATCACCCGCCTTTGATTTTTTCTCTTATAAACGGAAGTCTCCCCTATTATGTCTCTGCGCTTCTTATCTCTTCCGTCTTTGTTAGTGCGTCCCTGGCTCTCTGCGCATTACTCTCTCTTTCTATCTCTCCGCCAAAGTCCAAGATCTAGACGATCCTCTCCCAAACACCTCCAAGGTATATATATGCAATCCTTCTAAATGTCTAGGGTTTTTATTTCCCATACATCAAAACAGGTCCTAACTTCGACTTCGTTCTACTTGTGCGCCCATCTTCTTCAAGACTTCTTTACAATCGGTTCTTGTTTTAGGACTGGTGGCTGCTACTTGTGTAGGAATCTTCATTCAATTTCTTCTTCAAAGCAGCAGTGATTGAAGAGGTTCGATCTCTTCCTCTTCTTTTTTTTATATGTTGAAATTTCTTTCCATGTATGCTTGTATGTTATTGATCCTTTCAGTGGGAAACCTGAATTCTCTATTATAAAAAAGTATGCGATCAATGGAGTTTTCTCAGTTTTCTATTTCAAAATCAACCAATCTGGTTTTTATTTATTTATTTTAATAATGCTACAATTTCCGGCATTGTTAGCTTGGATTTTGAGTTAAGATTTGAGGGTTTTGGGTATTTTTTTCCCCTTTTGCTTGTATGTGTTTTGGGTAGGGTGGGGTTGGAATGATCATGTGAAACATGACAATGTATGAGAGTTGTGTGGGGTTTGCTCTGTTTTTTTTTTTTTTTTTTTTTTATTTTATTCTTTTCATTCTAATCATAAAACTCTTTTTTTTTTTTTGTTGAAATCTGAATTGTGTATGATTATGTGAAACATGGCAGTGTAGAATACAACACAGATTTCATTAGTAAGATGCTAACATGTTTTTTTTTTTTTTTTTTTTGCTTTAAATCCTTTGGTTTGGGGCTATGAAAGTTATTTTTTGTTTGAAATTTTCTTGCCACATCCAATTCTGCCCGTAAATTTTGGAAATATTTCTTTACTACAAGATAGTCTGAGATCCAAGGAATTTGTCCATGGCAGAGTAATTGCACTGCTTGTATGATTCTAGCCATCCAATTGGAGGCCTGATTATGGCTGGGTAATAAAATCTAAGCACTGTCCAACACTTTATGAAATAAAGCCTTCTAATCTCACCGTTTATCAGTGTGGTATATTTATCCTATAAGTGGACTATTAAGAAAATATGAGCAATTTGCAACTGGTGGCCTGTTTTATCCTTTAAGTGGACTATTAAGATCACATAACTGCATTGTGGAGAATCTTGGGTTCTCTACCATATGACCACCAATGTTTAAGTACAGCATACCTGAATCAACTACAAACCCATTTACTTGTTCACACCTGATTTATTTTTATTTTTATTTTTTGATGGGTTGATCACACTTGAATTCACAATCACATTCATTCTAGTTTTCGAAGACTGCATGTACATCATATAGTTACAGATTCATTTTCATTCCACTAGTTACAGACTCATATTCATTCATTCCAGTAGTCAGAGACTCATATTCATATGGTTGCAGGTGCCGTGTCAACCTATGATATTCCACAACATTTGTAGAAAATGGATCTAGTTATGTTTATATTCCACATTCATTGCAGGTGCCGTGTCAACCTATGATGTTGCACATTCATTCCATGTCCATGCTGTGTCTATGGCATGTCTTCGCCGTATCCATGCCATATTTGGGCATCATTGCTCGGACAAGATTGAGAAATTAGTAAATGTGGAACCATGTTTAAGTGGAATCTATTTCTCTTTAATAAAATAAAATTACAAAGGAAGAAAACTCCAAGCAGCAAGAGCCAAACAGAAGCCACACTAGAGAGCAAAACATGCTGCCAAGATGTCACAAGAGTCAAGAGCCCATTTTAAACTTTGTGTTCAAATTGACTACACTACCTGTGGAAGAGCTGGATTGCATTTTCCCTGGAGAATTTTTGCTTATTGTCACAACAAGGAGATTACAGATTGTAGTCATGTTCGTTTTATGTTGTCAGTGGAGAAATCCCAACTGTTATTTCAGCTCTTTAATCATTTTTTTTACCTCTTTCTTATGTTGTCGGTCCTTGTTTGTTTTTTTTTTTTTTTTTTGGACAAAATTTTGTGGGTGTCTTCTTGAATATGCTTTTAGATCATTTCGCACTGGTACCTGTATGGGATGATACTGTTTGACTTTTTGGTTACTGGTACCTTGAAGTTGATTTTACTTCTGGGTTCACTAATCCTCAAAGCTTTCTGGGTTCACTTATCCTCAAATGCTATCTCTAATGACTACTGGAATGAAGTTTGTTGGTGTGGTACACTGCACATACCTTCTACTCTCAAATTTAATTTGTTGTTCCTGTATCCTTAATTTCATTAGTCATGAGGGGTCTCTTGTTTAATGATAGATAGTCTTTGTATTATCAATAGGAAATGAGGCAAGGGGTTTCATTTTGGTCTATCCGATGATTTGGCCCAAGATAGATTGAAATTGAGAAACAAAGTTTATGTAGATGACCCCTACATAGTAGGGAGAAGACTTTGATGATGATCCTTGTTTTCATTATTTACTTATGTTCTGTTTTGTTGTTCTAATATTCTTGTAAAGGTCATGAGTAACAATGACATTATTATTATTTGGAGTTACCGTTTTATCTTGTGCTATCAGAGTTTCATTATTTTGTTGTTCTTGTACTTAAGCTCATTAGTAATGATGGTCTCTTGTTTAACATCAGTTGTTTTCCTTTTTATAGGAATCGAGGCAAGGGGTTTCATTTTTGGTCCTCCCATAGCATTGGCAATTGGTGCAAAGTTTGTTCCATTGAGAAAACCCAGAAAGCTGCCAGGTAAATTACACTTGTTGGAGTCCATTTTTATGGGTCCTTAACTATGTAAGACTGTAATTCAAAGCATTTCTTAACTTCTTTGTAGCTTCTTAAATTTTTGCTTGAGATTGACGTTTCTATATTTTCTAGTATCGTATCATTTTAATTTCCACCTTTCTTTATTGGTATTATCTTGTCTGTTTTCTTTTCCCCCCTTAATCATACCTGTCCTTGTTTGATAAGACTTAAACAGTAGTTGTTGGTAGGAAGCAGTGAAGCTTATTGTAAGTGCTAAATAGTTATTGACTGCAGCACTTATAAACTGTGCCATTTTGGTGCACAGCCTGGATTGTGGGTGGTGCCACTCCTGTCTTTCCTGGGCAACTGCGAACCTTATGCCCTGGGTCTCCACAATGATAACATGCCCCTGACTGTCTCCTGCAATCACGACCATAATGATTTCCTCCACAATGAATGCAAGTGACTCGCTGTGACTGCTGTCGGGGTGCAGGCTCAAATCGTAGCCTCTTGGGTGCTGGCTGCTGATAATACTGGGACGATGAGCCTTGTGACTTGGGTTGAGGGATCAATGCCAAGATCCTCTGCTGCTCCAACATAATCACATCCTTTAGGGACTCCTCTGCCCAGTATGCTTCCTTGACCACATCATCATAGTTGGTCAACCTGCTGCGCTGAACTTGCATCTTGATATCTGCTCGCAGTCCCTTGATGAACCTCCGGACTCTCTCTGTCTCTGGCTGAATCAGGCTCTCAGCAAATCTAGACAGATGGGTGAAGGCAATCTCATAATCCTGTACTGGTAAGTCACCTTGCACCAGTCTCTCAAATTCTTCCATCTTCTGATCCCTGTAATGCTCTGGGATGAATTTCTTCTGGAACTGCTCAGTGAAAGTCTTCCAGGCTACACCTTCTTCAATCGTCTCATACGGGTGCTTGACGGTCTTCCACCATCTCTCTGCTACCCCACGAAACATGTGGGCTGCAAGCTGCACCTGCTGGATGTCCGTGCACTTGAACACCTCATAGATCTTTTCTATCTGAACAACCCACTCATCTGCTACGGCAGGATCCTCAATGCCATGGAACTCGGGTGGGAATGTCTTCCTGAACTTCTCAACCAGTTCATTCAGGTCATATTCTCTGGCCTGTGGCTGGCCCACCTTCTGCACTACCTCAAGCATCTGAGCTTGGAACACCACCTGGTCCTCATTCTGCTTATGGCTTTGCTCAGCCATATCCTTCTGGGACTGGATGAAGGCCGCCATGAACTGATGAAATTGATTATCTGGGCCATTCTGAGAGGAACTACCCTCTGGTGGTGGCACACTACCGGATCGAGTGGATCTACCAGCCATAATCCTGTAATTCTTTTCCCCCCTTAATCATACCTGTCCTTGTTTGATAAGACTTAAACAGTAGTTGTTGGTAGGAAGCAGTGAAGCTTATTGTAAGTGCTAAATAGTTATTGACTGCAGCACTTATAAACTGTGCCATTTTGGTGCACGAACACACACACATTTAACTAGAGGCACCTTCTTTAACCCAATAGAAAAGAGAAGCCTCAAATACCTCTTACGTGCACCTTTTTTTCTAGCATTTTTTACTCTTCTTTTGTGAAACTGTAGCTATAATCTTTGAAATCACTGTTGATTTGTTGATTTTGTCAAGAAATTCACCAGGTTAGGCTAAAAGTCTTCAATAAGATGATGAATGGCAATTTATGATTAGTGAAAGAATTAATGTTGAATGGAAAATTGACTCACAGCAAGAAGTAGACTATGTTCATGTATTTATGCTAGAATGATACTAATGTATCATCACCTTTATGGTAAAGGTATCATCACCTTGACATTTATGCTAGACCAACATGCTTTGTCCAACTGTATTACCAACTCTCATGTACAACTCTTCATACTTCCTGAATCCATTTACTTCTAGAGATTACCATGCTATGTATTTTCCAAGGTTTCTGGTTTTTATTTTTATTTTTAGTTTGCAATACTTATGAACTGTTGGCACTCATCAACTGCTATCATTATTATTTATGCGCTCAAGTACTTCTGATGGAATTGAGGGGCCACCTTTAAGTGTAAGCACTAAGCATCATTGTTAATACTTCTACTCCAAGTAACTATTACCATTGCTTATCACAAGTCATCAACAAGAATGAACTAAAATTCTGATTACCATGGATTCTGTGCTTACTGAAAACTTAATCTAGTTAATTCCAAGTTCTTGAATTTTTTTTTTTTTTTTGGTGCTCTTTGGGAATACTTCCAAGGTACATTTTAGTGACAGTAACAACATAAACTTGTGGTAGGGAATCAAGTAATTTCTAATCAATACATAATACTCATATTTGTACTTCTTGTGGTAGGAAGTTAAATATGGATAAAAGTTGGATGCAGCTTCGGGGTAGACATTTACCTGCTTACATGAAAGGAATTAAAGACTTTATTGAGTATGCACGTGATTATGCGGATAAAGGCGATAGAATAAAATGTCCATGTAACAAGTGCAACAATAGATATTTCAAACCCATCAATATGGTTAAAGTACATTTGGAGGAAAATGGAATGGATAAGACTTATACCCAGTGGGTATTTCATGGCGAAGATTTTGAGGAGATAAGTGAGGATGAAGACGATGATGGTGATGGTGGTGTAGAGCAACGTTGTGATGGGTTGCAGGACATGTTAGCAGACGTATGTGCGCGAAGGTATGAGATGAATATTAATGTGGAAAATATACCACAAGGGGAAGCATCTAGTAGTCATGGTCCTATTGCAGCAGATGAGGATCCATCTGATGCAATGTCAAATGACTTGGTTCCACAACCATTTGATGCAATGTTAAATGATTTGCACCTTCCACTATATCCAGGGTGTGAGAAGTTTTCAAAATTGGAATTCCTTGTGAAGTTGATGCATATAAAAATAATCAACCGTTGGAGTAACAAATCATTTGATATGAATCTTCAATTGATTAAAGCGGCATTGCCTACTGGTGAGACGCTTCCCAAGTCATATTACGAGGCTAAGAAGTATATGCGGGACTTGGGTCTTCGCTACATTCCTATACATGCATGCAAATATGATTGTGCACTCTTTTGGAGGGAGCACGAACATAAAACTAATTGTCCAGAATGTGGTGAGAAAAGGTATAAACTTAATGAAGGTAAGGGTAAGAAGATTCCTCAAAAAGTTTTACGGTATTTTCCTTTGAAGCCTAGACTGCAGAGGTTGTTTATATCAAGAAAGACGGCTGGAGATATGAGATGGCATAAGGAAAAGCGGGTCGGGGAGGATAATGTATATAGGCATCCGGCAGATAGTCAATCTTGGGAGGAATTTGACAAGGGCTATCCGTGGTTTGCGAAAGATCCTCGTAATGTCCGTCTTGGCCTCGCAAGCGACGGGTTCAATCCCTTTGGGGACATGAGCACTTCCTATAGCATGTGGCCTGTGATGCTTTTCCCATATAATTTGCCACCATGGAAATGTATGAAAGAACCCTTCCTTTCATGTCATTACTTATTCCTGGACTAAAGGCACCTGGAAATGACATCGATGTGTTCCTAAGGCCATTGATAGATGAATTGAAGGAACTATGGGAAAATGGCGTAGAGACTTTTGATATAGTGACAAGAAAGAAATTCAATTTGCATGCAGTACTTTTATGGACTATTAATGATTTTCCTGCATATGGAAACTTGTCTGGTTGGAGCACGAAGGGGTACATGGCATGTCCAATTTGCAACAAGGATGCATGTTCAATGTATTTGAAGCATGGACGAAAGCTATGTTATATGTGCCACCGTCGTTTCTTGCCGCCCAAGCATGCTTGGCGGAGCCGTTACAAGGATCACTTTGATGGTAATATTGAGCGCCGATCGAAACCTAATATGTTATCTGGGGATGATGTTTCCGCACAATTAGAACGTGTCCAACCTAACAAATTTGGCAAGGCACCAAACAATAAGAAGAGGAAACGTATTGAGATGGAGTTGAATTGGACAAAGAAGAGCATATTTTTTGAATTATCGTATTGGCGAGCACTAAAGCTTCGACATAATCTGGATGTGATGCACATAGAAAAGAACATTTGTGATAATGTGTTAGGAACATTGTTGAATCTAGATGGGAAAACAAAAGACACTGTGAAAGCTCGCATGGATTTAGAGGCAATGGGTATACGTAAGGAATTACACTTAATCCCGAACGGTGATAAAGTAATGGTGCCACCTGCATGCTATACACTTTCTGGTGTAGAGAAAAAAAGGTTTTGTGAATGGTTTAAATCGGTTAAGGTCCCAGACGGATATGCATCTAATATATCTCGATGTGTGAACATTACAGATGGTAAAATATCAGGATTGAAAAGTCATGATTGTCACGTCCTTTTACAACGGCTTCTTCCGGTTGTAATACGTGGATATTTGAATGATGATGTTTGTATCCCATTGATTGAATTGGGTATTTTCTTTAACGAGTTGTGCAGCAAGACATTAAAGTTGCAGGTGTTAGAGAAGATGGAAAAGGACATTGCCATTATACTTTGTAAGCTAGAACGGATATTTCCACCGGCATTCTTTGATGTCATGGTTCACTTAGCAATTCATTTGCCATATGAGGCGAAAATTGGTGGACCTGTGTAATACCGATGGATGTATCCTATTGAAAGGTGATTTATATAAGTTATTAATTTTTATATGATGTCTTTATGAATGTAATTTATTACTTTTTTATTTAGTAACTATAAATTTACAGATTCTTGCACACTCTAAAGCAATATGTGAGCAACAAAGCACGTCCAGAAGGCTCAATTGCAGAATCATATATTGATGGTGAATGCCTCTCATTTTGTTCTATGTATTTCGAAGGCATAGAAACAAAATTCAACCGTGAAGAACGGAATTATGATGGAGGTCAAAGGCAAACATGTGAAGGGCTTCATGTTTTTGGACAAATTGTCCGACCATTAGGGTCTCGATCATATGAGATATTGGATATCGTGGAGTATAACAAAATTCGATATTACGTGCTAAATAATTCTGAGGAAATTGCGTCATATCGTGAGTAAGTGAACTATGTACCTATAATATAATTTCATATGAGGTATTTGTTTATTAAATTTTACATTCGTATTATAATGGTATAAACTTCTTATATAGGGAGCACAAGTCAGAGCTTCAAAGGGAAAGCATACACAATGTTCAACAGAGACATCAAAGCCAATTTGCTAAATGGTTTCAAAAACGTGTAAGTGCTCACACATATATGGTGCTTAAAATATATGTAATTCATAATATTTACTAACTTTAGTATTCCATCTACTTTTTATCAATAGATTCAACTCTTGCGCCAACAAAAATCACCCGAAGCTACTGATGATTTATATTCATTAGCATGCGGTCCTGATAATCGAGTGACACAGTACACAAGCTGCATCGTTAATGGGATTAGGTTTCACTCAAAGGAACGTGAAAAGTATCGTCAAACTCAAAATAGTGGTGTTGTTGTGAGAGTGTATGAAGGTGATAAGGAGATCCAATATTATGGTGTATTAACAAACATTATTGAATTAGATTATTGCTTTAAAAAACGAGTTATATTGTTCAAGTGTGATTGGTGGGATGTTGGTAATAAAAAGACAGGAATTCATACAGACGCATACTTCACTAGTGTTAATGTATCTCGAACATGCTATGAAAATGATCCTTATGTGTTAGCGTCTCAGGCCATACAAGTCTTTTATCTCAAGGACACCAAACTCAGAGGTGATTGGCAAGTTGTCCAAATGATTACGCCGAGAAATGTCTATGATGTTTTGGAAATTGAGGAAGAGAAAGATTCGATTGGGGGTGATGCATTCCAAGAAGAGGAGCAATTAGAAGTTGATGGGATTGTTCGACATCATCTGACTCCTGAATTAATGGATAATGAAGAAAATGATGAGGAAGTTGAACCATTGTCTCTAAATAGGACAGGCGTTGATGCATATGAAGTTGATGCTAATGTTGTGGGCATAAATGTGGAGTCAGATCAGACAGATGCCGGTTTCATTAATGATGATGAAAGTGATGCAGAAGATGATACTTTGATGGACTATTGTACTGATGAAGAAGAGCACTTGCCGACTGATGATGATACTGATATAGATTCTTAATTTTTATTTCATTTTATATTCTACAATAAAGCATTATGTTCCAACAATTGCATGTAGCTACATGAATAATTTTCTTCGTTCAACTCTGCTACTGGAATGCCATTAATCTGTTACATGAATCATTATGTTCTAACTTGGAGCATAACCTCTAAAGTCGGCACTCCTGATTTGAACAAAAGCCGCATCCAATGATGTATAGCCCATGCAAGCGACAATTTACACCATAAAAATATGGGCCTGATAGTGACCATGCCTTAGTCGTGTTGTTAAGATGTTTTTTTTTTTCAATAATTGTTTTGATAATTGTTTGAGTAATTAGGTTGTATAATTATGCTCTTTTCTGCATGTGTTGTCCAAACCATTTGATTTCCATACTCTATTTTTTCTCTCATTCATAATTTGGACAATCCGACTAATATTGAGCTTTGTTGACATTTGTAGAAAGGGTCATCAACAAAAAAAAAAAAAGGTACATGTAAATTGATTTAATACAAGCAACTTTTTTTCTTCTCTCTGTAAATGTAATAGGTTATGTTCTAAAATTTATCAGGTCCTCATAGAGTCCATTCTATTAGATGTTTCTTCTTTGATCATTCCAATTTCAGATTTTTCATGATTGGTATGGAGAAAGGATATTTGATTTCTCTAACCTTTTGCATTTACTATATTATCTTTTTCCATTTAAGATGCCATGCATGACCACAGGTTGCAGTGTTCTTTACATTTCAATTTGAAAATTAACTTGATCCAAATGATGGATCCAACCAGTTGTAGTGTTCTTTACTTTTGAATTTGAAAATTAACTTCATCCAAATGATAGATCCAACTGGTTGCAAGATTTATTTGGCTTGATGAAAGGGTTTTGAAACCTAATAAGATAATGTTTATGTGATACAGGGAAAGCTAGAAAAGAAGCTATAAACAAGGTTCCAAGTCTCTTCTTCTACAACTATCAACTCTGAATTAACGGCTGCAACGAGTTCAAGTAAGGACTTTGTTTGTGCATGTGTGTTTATATTATTTTTTTTTAAAATATTTGGGAAGGTTGGATAGGTTTCTACTATCCATTCTGTTGTAGGTTTGTTAATTGTGGAAATTGGGAATCGAATTAGTTGGGTAGTCCTTTGCCAACCTATAGTTATCTTCTTTTAATCGATAATTCTGATATATATCATCTCAACTTTAGCTTTCAGATGTTATAATTTTTATTTATTTGTTAATTTCTTCGATAAACAATGTATATATATTTATCAATGTTCTGTTTGGTACATTCTAAGGTTCAGTGCTATGTGCTTATCTACTAAACATAAAACCCAGCTGACAAGACTTGCATCTTCCGGGGGCGTTATTTAGAACCGAAAGAGTCTTTCTCATCAGGTTGCTCTTCAAATTCAAGAATGTCCCATAGTTCCCTATCTTGAAAAATATTTTGCTCTTCAGATTCATGAATGTCCCATAGCTCCTTTCTCTTGAACAAGTAGTCTAAAGGAAAGAGTTTCTACTATCAAACTTGACAGGCAATATTTAAAGTTTATCAAGCATTTTAATGTTTTGCATTAAAATATATTATGCGACGAAACCATTTTTGTCACCAGTTCGTCGCCTATTTGGCGTCTGTGCATTCAATTTAACAAGGTAAGAATGCATTTCCATGTTTCCTCTTCTCTGTTTCTTTTCTAATACAATTTTCACCTTAAAGCAAAAAAAAAAAAAAGAAAACAGCACTAAGGGGAGCATCAACTGCAAAGCTCCTCCCTCCCTGCACTAACAAGACTTTGCCTAGCTAAACCCAACCCTGCACTGCAACTGGGCAGGCCTAGGATCAGCAGCAGAACAGAACCAAAGCTGCTCAACACTCCATTGCAGCTCTGAAACTCTGAACTAACAGCACTACCAAACCACTCTGCACAACACCGCACTGCACAACCAAGAAAAGGAGAAACAAGCAATTGAAATACTCACAGCTTGCACTGAGGGAAAAGTGAACACAACATATCACTCCTCACATCTCTTCGGAACTCCTAACTGCTGTACAGGGGAGCAACAGAATTGGCAAACTGTGGCATTTAGCTTTCAACTGTGGCATTTATATCACATCAGAACTTTCAGCTGTGGCATTTCTAACACATTAAAGCACCAATAGCTTCTCTAATGGTTGGTGAAGCTACCTCACCCAATCTCTGTTCACCATCTTTGATGCTTAATACCAAACTAAATGTAAATCTATTGGGTTTCCTCCCATCCAAACAAAATAATCTCACCGCGTATCCAAAAACTAGTGCAGGAATTTTTTTTACTTATGTATGCAACCTAGCACTAATGCACATAAACTCAGATATCAGTTTTAAATTTTGCTTATTCAGTTAAATTTCATATCTGAATCTTCTCTGTTTAAGTGCAGAAAATCATTTTTACAACTAGTTCAAATAGCCCACAAAATTATCACACAGTTTCATACATGGTTCGGCCATGCTGTGTCCTGTTTGAAATCAGTTCTCTGCATTGTTTCCAACAAGAAATACAAACTGCATCTCATAAGTTTCTGTTTTGACTTGGTGTATACATCAAGCATATAAAGAATAATAAATGGGCACCCTTCTAAAAGCTTCATAACAACACAAAGAAGCTACACCTCAGTTGCATTTGGTTTAACACCACATAGGCAGCTACATAAATTTTTGTGAATAATATTCTATTTGGAACCGAGTGAGAGAAGAAACCATGAGATGAGCACATGTTGCACTGTCTATAGATAGTTATACAGAAGTTGTTAATTATGGACATGGAGGGCAGGTCTTTGGGGATGTTTCTCCAAGCAGCTGGAAGGTGAGAATGCAAACAGGCAAAATCTCAACATCCTTGAGAAGCATTTAGGATTTTCAACTAATCAAATATCTACCAGTGAAGGAAAGTAAAAAAAAAAAATGTTGACTCTAGGGCACCCAACAATGTTGATGTAGCTGAGTGTGGCTAGCTCTGTATTTGCCATTTTCAGTGAAAGGCTGGTGTCAGTTGTTTGCAGATCCTTGAGGAGATTTGCAGAGTTTTTTGGGTTGGGTTCTGTTTTTCAGTGATAGGAGGTGTTCTGCAGTGCTTTCTCCTTCTGCTGTTCTTTGTCTCCACCAGTTGGGGGAGTTAGGTCCAGCTGTTGTCTTGGCTTCTTCTCTTGGATTTATCTTTGCTCATTCAAGCTTGTGCTGCTTCTGGTGGATTAGCTTGTAGGGGTCTTGATGCTGCCCAGCTTCTTTGCTTCAGAGTCCATCTGTCTGAGGAGCTGAGTGTGGGGTTGTGGTTTTGTTGGGTGGAGCAGTGCTGAGATTCAGATTGTTTTGATGTCTCTTCTTTGCAGTGTATGCTTAGTCTGGAGCTTTTATTGTTTAGTCTTGTGGCTAGCTCTTCCTGTGATTTTGCCAATTTCAATGAAAGGCTGGTGTAGTTTGTTTGTAGAGCCTTGAGGAGATTTGCAGAGTTTTTTGGGTTGGGTTCTGTTTTTCTGTGGGAGGAGGTGTTCTGCTGTGCTTTCTCCTTCTGCTGTTCTTTGTCTCCATCAGTTGGGGGAGTTAGCTCCAGCGGCTGTCTTGGCTTCCTCTCTTGGATTTATCTTTGCTCTTTCAAGAGTGTGCTGCTTCTGGTGGATCAGCTTGTAGGGGTCTTGATGCTGACCCTGTTTATTTGCTTCAGAGTCCATCTGTCTGAGGAGTAGTGCATGGGGTTGTGGTTTTGCTGGGTGGAGCAGTGCTGAGATTCAGTTTGTTTGATGCCTCTTCTTTGCATTCTGTGCTTAGTCTGGAGCTTTTTTTGGCTTCTCTGCAGGTTTCTTCTCGCTGTTCAGCCTTTTAGCTCCAGCTGAATCTGCCTTGAGCTTTCCCTGCTCAGCTGGGCTGCTTTCTCCCATCGGTTCTGTGCAATTTCTGCTGCCTCTTGCTTCTGCTGCCCTTCAAGAATTTGTTTCATAATCTCGTCTTCCTCTGTTTGGCTTAATTGCCTCTCTGTTTTGGTTCCAGCAATTTTGGTTATTGCTGATTTGAACCTCTCCTCTTTAATGAGGTGGCCTTTTTGTTAGGTTTTTTTGCTTCAGAATGTATTCTTTCTTCTCTGTCTCCAGAGGGCCTTGCCCTCCTTTTCTCTTTTCAATACAAATTTACCAATTAGCAAAAAACAATCACTACGTCAAAAGACCCAAAAAACGATAGTCATAGACTGTCGTTTTTTAAAAAAACCACAGCTAAAGCTGTCGTTTTTTGTGTGTCGATTTGGAGTGTAGCTTTTCGAAAACGACAGTCCTCATATGTGGTTTTTTTTTTGAAAAAACCACAGCCCAGCACTGTGGAAAATATAGTTTCGAATACGACATTCGTAGTCTGTCGTTTTTTGTGTCACGATTTGGAGTGTAGCGTTTGGGAAACTACAGTCCTCATATGTGGTTTTTATTTTAAAAAACCACAGCCCAGTGCTGTGGAAAATTTAGTTTCTAATACGACATTCATAGTCTGTCGTTTTTTTTAACTAAACTTTTGTTCATTTTGAGGTAAAATGACAGTCAACGGCTGTGGTTTTTTTTATTTTTCCTGAAAAAAAATAAAATATTTCAAATGTTAAACCTATTTAGTATCAATAACAATCCATTTAAGCAATTCAAATCATATCCATCAACCATCTAAAAGTCAAACATCCACATATTAGTCATCCAAACAATACCCAAATAACAATATATATAATTTCATTTATCAAAAGCACATGTAGCCATATCATATCCAAGTATCAACCAAAACAATAGGCCAACAAAATCCATCATCCAACATTTACTCAAACTTATACCCTCAAAACATTTATCTAAAAGTAAAAATAGAAAACTAATAAAGTATGGTCCTAATTATAGGCCAATCAAGCACATCTCCTAGCATGACATCTGCTAACTTCCGTTCCCCGTCGAACAAGTCAACATTCCCATCAACAATCTCATCTAACACAATCCTATAGAAACCTGCCTCCGGTAACTCCGTACCCTGTAGTCTTCCATAAGCAATTATGTTTTTCTTTGTCATGTGCTGCAACTTACACAAAGATGGGCCTCTTGTGTGTGTGATTGTTTGGTCCAAGTGTGCAGCTAGACTCTGAGAACTTTGGCTCCCCTGCATACATCATTAGGAACACATTGATTTTTATTTTATCAATGTAGACATTTCATTACGTTTAAGGAATCTACTATATATTAATACCTGAGAAGAGCTTCCACGTTCGGTAGAAGGCCGCATTTGTGTATTTGCTTGAGATAGGGACGCAAACATCGCCTCCATGTCACGCCTTAGATCCCTAGACTCCACTTGCAGTAGTCGTCTCTCCAAATTATCCACTTGAGATTGTAGGATAACTTGCGATTCTTGTTCCTTTTGTAATGCTTTCTTGTAAGGATCTGAATACTTGATGGAGGTCTTTGAAACTCCGTCGCCCATGCCTTTTACACGTCCACGATTATCACGACCAAGAATCTGTGTAAAAAAAAAAAAATCAATGTCAATCCATGTTCATGATAGTACAACCTTTTTTTCTCCATGCACAAGCAGTAGAAACTAAGGACTAGAAAAAGAGTCTTCACACTTGTTATTCGTCCCCTTCCTCAGTCAACAATCTTAATTTCATATCCAGCCATCTTGTTCACCATACAAAAAGTTTGAGAGAGTCCTGAAAGCCTTTCAAGGATTGAGAATTCAGTTGCTGCCATCAAGAAAAAAAATGTTGAAGGCACTAGTACGTATCAGTACTAATTGTTGTGGTGATGGCGATCCAAATCGACTGTGCACCTGCGAGAAATCTCGATGAGAGCCTTCCGACTCCGCCGGCATATACAGTTCTACACAGTTCGACATATACATATTTTGGGTGTGAAGGACACAAAAGTCATGTCAACACAGTTCTACATATACATTTTTTGGCCCTTTAATGGACATGTTCGACGTTTAAGCAGTAAAGCTGCAATTACAGATTTCATCAGTGTTGTTGTTTGGAGTTTGGACACACAAACACACAAATGTAAATACTCAGTTAGGCTACATAGCTCAGATAAAAGCACAGACAGGATTTCAATGAGAACCTGTGTTGAGAAATTAACAGATATGATTGAAAGAAAAAAAGGGTTTTAAAGTTAGATCCATGACGAATTTGTATCCGGATCTATGCTGAAGACATTGGTTCTCTGTATCTGAGCTCTGGATACAGACTCGTCCACAGCAAGTTTATGTACATGTGGGCATAATTTAAATCAATTAGGACCTCTTGTATGCTCCAAATTAGGTTCTGAATTATCCTGCATCAGTTCGGGATTTGGGTGCAGAAATTTGATTTCTTCTTGATATTGATCCGGGCAATGGTTGAAATGAATGCAGAGATGGATATCTTGCATCAAAAAGTTATCTGGATCCAAACTGAATTTGACATTCTTAATCAGTATGCATTGCTCTGTTCCTTGCCGCTTGATCAGGACTTGAATTGCCTCTTTGAATGAGATACTGTTTTCTTCATTTGGCTATTATCTTGCAGCAAGGGAGTGGTATTCCAACCTACAACAACCTGGGATCAATCCCAGCTGGTTATCCTTACGAAAATGAGATATTTTGTCACTGAACTATGAATGATGGTCGGTGAATAAGATGCTTTTGGCCAACGTTCTAACAATATATTTTGACAGCCTTATCCATATGATGTGCGTGGTTCAAGGGGATGCAATCAATTCAAGAAGTGACCTGTCATGCAAATTGTCAGCACAAATCTGAACTGAATTGGACACAAAGAAACTGCAGAAATCTGAACACAATTCCACACAAAATCCTGCAGAAATTTGTACAAATCTGTACATGATTTGAACATAAAAACCTGCACAAATCTGAACCTTATATAGACATAAAAATCTGCAGAAATCTGCACATTATATGGACATAAAAACCTGTAGAAAACTGATTATAACACAGCCATTAACATTCTGAAACACACCTGATATAATCAATTGAAATCAGTATAAAAAAAAAATGCAACTTTCAAGTCATAACTTTTGAGAAAATAAAGTGCAGATTTGCATGCATTCCAATATCAGTTTATTCACTTGCCTGCACAAACACAACTGGTCCAATGGTAATGAGAATTATCTTTGGAAAATTTTGAAAGGGCTACACTTTCAAAATTTTATGAGGAAGCATGTGAATTTATACAAGTTAATAACCAAATTATGGTCCTAATTATAATGTCAATCCATGTTCGTGATAGTATGTTTTCGTCACTATATTTGATGGTTAATAAAATCACGTATGAGAAATGTAATTACACCACATACCAAGGCTACCGCGTCATGATCTAAATCTTTGTTTGCAATTGAAGGGTTATCCTCATACAAGCTAGCAACTCTTTCCTGCAAAAATAAATTTTTTTATAGAAAAAAAGAGAGATACATTAACTCACATCTGAATTTCTGATTTCAAATTATCTGCCAAATAAGATGCAACATTAATATGTCATTACAATATGGCAAACAATACCAGCAACAGTGCTATGATCAGTATTGAAAGAATAAGTAGAGTCTTTAACAATAGAGAAGGTCTCTATCACATTCTTCATTTTTCATTGTAACTTTTCATCTTTTCCTTTCTTCATTTTTTTTTTAAATTACCTTTCATATCACATTCCTATAATGGTTTCATGACTGATGGGTTTTTTCTTTTAAATTTTCAGCATGTAACTGATCTCTCTGGAAGAGAAACAATGGTTCGCATTACTGGTATAAGAATGTATTTAATCTGTAATATTATTGTATTGCACATATTGTTTTTGTCCATAGAATACTTGTAATCTGTGTTACTGGCAATAGAATTGCATGTATAGGAAACTGCATATCTAGTATGAGGCTTTTGAGACTTAGTCCCTAATTTGTAGTTGTTTGTCTTCATGATGCATTAAACAAATTCAAGATATCTAAAGGTTTGTAGCTTTGTATGGTATGATGCGATTTGATATGGTATATCTGAAAAACAGTTGACAGTTAGAACTTTTGGCTTTGTTGACCTAAATTTATGGTGTGTTGCATTTGATGTCAGATAAAAATAGTTTGAGAATGTACTTGTACCTGTTCTCAAATCTGAATTTGGCCTGGACCTTAACCCAAATTGTGATGCAAATGTTATATACTTAATACTACAAATAACATTTTGTATTGTCTTTGGGTATTGAATCCTATAGGCTGGGAAGTGTACCTGGACCCTCATAAAACATGCATTCAAATATTTTTCCCTAAATTGGTTCCTCATATTTGGGCATTGTTTGAGATCCTTTTCATCCCTACTTGATGCGATTGTCTTCTCCATGACTGTGTGTGTGAGAAGAAATGATGATCCTAACCAGCAAACAAAGAAGGCACCAAAGCAGCAGCATAGCAGGAAGAGGAAGGAGCAAGGAGTGGCCGAAACAGAGAAGGTATCTCTTGCTCAGCAGAATGGAGCAGGTTGCAGCAGAGGAGGAAGGCGCAGAACTGCCCCTACAAGCAAAGCAGAGCAAGGAGAGCAGCACTACAAGCAAGCAAAAGCAGCAGAATAGAACAGAGCAGCATCAACTCCTGGTAAATTCCGAGAAACTCTGAAAAAAACCAGGCAGCAGCAGTAGGAGCTCCAAGCTACACTCCAACCAGGAAAACTACAGCAGCTTAAAAGAAGAAAATCCCAACAGGGCAGCAGGGGACAAAAAACCAGACACTCCACAGCAGCAAAAGCCAAAGGATGCATTACTGCACTTCATGAAAGCAACCAAACCAAAGCCCTGCAGCTAGAAGAGAATTGACGCATCCAAGAAACGCTGCAATGCCCAGCCAACAGACGAGGAGGAAAAGCAAAGAGCAGTGCCACACTTCCACCAAATCAGGGCTAGATGTGCACTCAGATTTTTGAGGGCCATTCACATTATGTGATGCAAGTAACATTTATTCCAAAAGACACTAACAATTTTCTGTAGCACAGAAAGCTGAGTTTAAATTTTCATTAGCTGTGAACATGGTTGGGGTGTCTTTTCAAAGCTTTCAACTACTTTGTTTGGTAAGTTAGGAGTTGTGACAGGTTTAGAGCATAACTAAACTAATAGATTTCCTACAGCTTCATCTTGGCCATTTGAGGAAAAAAAAAGGTTGTTTGTGATCTTTTCAATTTTGATGCTTGAGATCAGGAACCAAGTGGAACTCCTGAGCTAAGAATGACTAGCCAATATAAATTTAACATTGTTTTGTATTCAGTTGAAGAAGTGGATGAAATTTGGATTTTCTCAAATGATACAAAAAGATTCTTCTATTCAATCAGCATTACCTAGAGAGTACATTACCTAGAGAGTACAGTTAATATGAAACTAACTTTCCGTAAGGTAAAAAAAAAAAAAAAAAATCTTCTATTTAATCTGCATTACTTAGAGAGTACACTTAATATTGACACTAACTTTCCATAGAACTTCAACAAAAAACACTTTCCTAAAAAATCATCCTTTTTTTCAAGGGACTTGAAGCCCACGCACATGTCCCTAACCAGTTGAAGTAGGCTTTTACAATCCCAATGCTCTTCTCTGTTAAACCCGAGTGACCCAACGATCAGCACATTACCAACTTAAGTTTTGAACTTCCAGGACCCAGGCATAGGGAGGGACACACAGCAGCAAAATACCAGAAGGCCCCCAATGAAACAGAAAAAAGGTGTTTGATAATATAACAAACTGTCATTTTAGCACTTGAGACCTTTTAATCTTAGCTAGCTGAAGTGATCAATTGCTGTGGTACTAGTAAAATTCAAGCATAGCGTACAGCCTGTGAATCCATTGTGGCTTCCTATTGCTGTCATTGTCATCATTATAATCAATGTCCTTCAATTTACTAATGTCAATGCACTGTTGTTACTTAAGGCACACTGTGTTGCTTTTACAGGGACCAGATGGGTGATGCTATTGATGAGCTGGTTGTAAACACCAAAAAGCTAATCAAAGTAACACCAAAAGAGATTGATAAGTGGAGAAGATGAAGAGATTTCTGGAATACAATGTGACTCTTGAATTTTATTTTATTTTTTTAGCTTAAATATGATGTAACTATTAATGATTAGGTGCTGGTTAGTGAATGATGTATGTATACTTCAATACAAGCATGGAGACATTGTTAACTCCGGGGGCATAATGTAGAGGGTAGTTTTGCTAGCCTTTTAACTGTATTTGTTTTCTGCCTCTGTAGTGTGGCATGATTTTGATAGTTTATGTTTAAACGCTATGAAATGTTTATGCTACTAAAAATGTTTGAAGTGCATAATATCAATTCATCATAAGGTTTTGCATTTCAGAAGAAAAAACTACTTCTCACCACATAATCACATCTAGCAGAACCATTCTTTGGAGTATGAGTAGCAAGCCACATTTGAGTCCGAGTGATCTCAACTCCAGGATTTTGTTGCCTCTAAAAAAGAAGGGAGCAAACATCCTCATTACAAAATTAGTTAAATGGAAAAAACTAAAAAATAAAAAGCACAGTGCTTACCAAGTTTTCTGCAACTCTAGCTTGGCCCATTCTACCGGAGGTATGTGGGCTTTTCAATGCTTTTCTTGCTTCCTTTCCATGGTTCCTCTTAGCTATTGACGCTTCCATCGAACACACGTCAACGAACTTCTCCCAGTCTTCTTTCTTTACCTTTTTGGGTGGGTTATTTTTTCTTTCAACATCTGTTTGATATTTATCGTAAAAATCCCTACGTAACTTCGACTTCCAATTCCTCCAATGTGCATTTGCCTTTTTTAGCACATATGCTTTGTTCTCAATTGGGACTTCAAACATATTCTGTTTAACAGACAATTAATAGATTAGTCATATGTTAGAGAAAAAAAAAAAACCAACTATATAAATGGGTACTCACACTGACAATCTCCCACACATGCTCCTTCACTGAAATTGGCACTTGTGACCAGTTATCAATACAAGGTGATATGTTGGACTTGACAACCTTCCCTATGGCCGAAGATAGCTTAGCTGCATTAGGACCAATGGCTTGGCCACATAGGCTAAATGTAACACGGGGAAGATGATTCCCTATAAATGTCATTTTAAGTTAGTCATATTACATAAATTAGTGAATATTAAAAAATTAATGTCGCAGT
The DNA here is from genome assembly GCA_028538565.1 of Umbellularia californica. Lineage (NCBI taxonomy): Eukaryota > Viridiplantae > Streptophyta > Magnoliopsida > Laurales > Lauraceae > Umbellularia > Umbellularia californica. Next base: position 34,736,939 of record JAPQWN010000004.1, read on the forward strand.
ACATACTCCCATTGGATGAACATCCCTGTAAATTAGATGTTGGACTTGCCACCGTTGATCTGTCATGCGACATAGTGCTTGAAAACACATGAACTGCATTAGAAAATTCATGACATTATAAATATATCGGCATGCGCAATAAAGCTGAATTTGATTCATAGGCATTAAAAGATAACATGCAAATGTTGCTAATAGACATTTGTATGCTAGCATGAATGTTGGTATTAAAAAGCTTGTCATACATGAATTTACGACTTAGATCCCCTCGTCATCAACTATAGCATCTTGCAATGTTGTGCTTAAGCTACTTCCATTAGTTCTAGCCTGGAAGACTAAGGGATCTTCAAAAGAGTCAACGTCTTGATTCAATTTCTTTGGAACATCCAAGACAACATGCCAATCATCTGCTGGCCTACTATGATCTTTACAATAAAACACTTGAGTGCCTTGAGAAGCTAGAATAAAAGGCTCATCATCTTCCTTTGAATTTCTTTGCAACCTTCTCAAGTTGACATATATCAAGTTAGTTGCTGGATCAACATAGTAGCCATGTTTGTCTTCTATACGCACCCAATCACAATAGAATACCACTTGTTTAAAGTCATGGTAATCTAGTTCCAGAATTTGTTTGATAACTCCATAGTAAGCGGCCTCTTCATGCACAAGGTTTGTGTCCCCGACGCTTGACCTGAAAGGGGTTAAAGCCTTCATTGAGACCCCACTATTCTGTGTTGTTTTATTCATTTCCGCATCCAAAGTATGAAATACATATCCATTTATTGCATATGCATTATATGAAATGGCTTCAAATGATGGTCCATCAGCAAGCCTTTTCATAACATTGTTAACTCCGTTTCTTAATTCTTGTCTAAGCCAAGGAATGTATTCAATTGCTTTTTCTGTTCGCATAGCGCCTCTTCGATTCTGAACAATGGGCCTTAGGCTTTGAATGTATTCATCATATTTCCTGATTAGAATTAACCAACACGAGTTAGATTGTCGGTCTCAATTATTCAATATTTTCATAACGTACATTTTAAGATCTTGTAATTTTACTTACCTCTCCCACTCCGCATTCTCAATATAATGTTTCAACACCCATTTACGAGCTTGCTGGTATTGTACAAAAGTAAGATTGTAGACCTTCCCATTTTTATCAATAGGGTAGGCACATTCACCATCCTCATCCATCCATTTCCCAAGTCCTTGCTTATGGCTTCTTTCTATACTATCTGGCATATAATTCATGGCATACAACATGGATTCCTCCATTAAGTAACACTCTGTAATGCAACCCTCTGGATATGTTTGATTCACCACATAACGTTTATATGTCTTCATCTTCCTGATACAAGTTGGCTAAATTAGATACCAATGCTAATTTGTAATAAATTAGTTAATTAGGAAAGAACTCAAATTAACAAAAATGTTATAATTACCGCTCAAAAGGATACATCCATCGATATCTAACAGGTCCGCAAAACATCACCTCCTCTGCCAAGTGCACGACTAGGTGTATCATTGAAACGAAAAATGACGGAGGGAAGTATTTCTCAAACACACAAAGTGCTACCACAATACGTTCTTGCATCTTTAAGAGTTCTTCACGGTTGATAACCTTTGAGCATAGGACATTAAAGAATATTGATAAGTCTCGAATTGCAGAACGTAATGGCTTATGTGACTCAAAAGCGTGCATAAGCAACACTGGTAATAACTGTTGCAAAAGGATGTGATAATCATGCGACTTAAGATTTTTTAGCTCCTTCTCCTCCAAGCTAACATTGTGTCTCCAACATGCACTATATCCGATTGGAACCTTTAAATGATATAATGTTTTACATATCAAGTCTTTCTCCAATCGAGATAAAGTGAAAGGAGCATCTGGAAATATCCTCTTGCCATTTTTTTCAATCGGCCACAACTTCTTTTTAATCCCAAGCTCTTGCAAGTCTTCTCGGGCTTTAAGATTATCCTTAGACTTGCCCTTTGTGTTCATGATGGTTGCAAATAGGTTTTCTGCCACATTCTTTTCCACGTGCATTACATCCAAATTGTGGCGAATAAATAAATCCTGCAAAATTAAAAAAATAAATTATGCTAATATTTTAGTTAACTAAATCAAATTGTATTAATTGACATAATTTGTTAGAGCGCACCTTCCAATAAGGCAAGTCAAACAAAATAGATCTCTTTGACCATGGAGTGTTCTCATTCACCTCTGGACGTTTTCTCTTCCTCAAAGCACCTGGTTCTTTTCCGAATTTAGTATGTATAGTTTCCATTTTTCTTAACAATTCTGAACCATTCATACGTTTAGGATTCTTCTCGTGTTCTTCACTCCCATCAAATTGGGATTTTTGACTCCTAAAAGGATGTCCCATATCTTGTAGCCACTTTCTATGCCCCATGTAACAAAACTTTTTCCCATTATTTAGCCACAATGATTTTGTTCCTTCACTACACACAGGACATGCATACTTTCCTGCAGTCTTACAACCCGACAAATGGCCATATGCTGGAAAATCATGTATAGCCCATAACAAAATTGCTTTCATTGAGAATCTATTTTTATTGGACGAGTCATATGTTATGGCTCCTGTGGACCACAAATCATTCAACTCATCCATTAATGGTTGCAAGTAGACATCGATGTCATGTCCTGGGCCATACGGCCCGGGAATCAATAATGTTAACATAGTGAATTCCTTCCGCATGCATAAAGATGGGGGAAGATTGTATGGAACAACCATAACGGGCCAACAACTATAGGAGTTATTTTTATTCCCAAATGGATTAAATCCATCCGTCGCAAGTCCAAGACGAACATTACGTGCCTCACTTGCAAAGTCGGGCCATTTACGGTCAACTTGTTTCCAAGATGATGAATCCACTGGATGGCGCATGATCGATTCATCTGATACTAAGTTGGCATTCGCATGCCATCTCATGCTCTCCGCAATCCAGGGTACACTATACAGTCTTTGCAATCTTGGTGTCAATGGAAAGTATCTTAGTTTTTTCCAAGGCAGAGGTTTTTTTCTTGGTTTATCTGAAGTCTCTGGTTGCCATCGGCTTTCACCACATGTAGGACAACTGTCCTTATCTTCATGCTCTCTCCAATAAAGTATGCAATCATTACGGCATGCATGGATAATCTTATAATCCATACGCAAAGACTTGATCATTTTCTTTGCATTGTAGGTGGTATCCGGCAAAGTGTTTTCGAGTGGCAAAATATTTTTTATCAGTTTCAGCAACGCTGTGAAACTCTGATTAGACCATTGAAATGTAGCCTTCAAGCTTAACAAATCCACCGTCGCAGACAACTTTGTATGTTGAATTTGACACGAAGGATACAATGGTTTTATCGCATCCTCCATCAACTTCTTGTACCGAATATCATCCGTTGAATAATCTTGAGATTCAACAAATTCTTCATTAGGAGCTTCATGAGAGCATGGAGATGTATTACCTCCCATATGAGCTTGAGATTCAATCTCATCATGAAAATGTTCAAATACATCATTGACCATATCAACCATTCTTGGAAACGTATCACTCATTCTTTCCATGCTACCGCCCTCTACGTTCATGCAATTTTTTGGATGGATTTCTCCATGATGAATCCATGTTGTGTAACTTGTATCTATACCATAACAAATTAAATGATCATAAATATCTCCTAATGTTTTCTTCCCTCCTTTCAAATTACGACATTTGACACAAGGGCAACAATACCAATCATCACCCCCTAATTTCTCTTTATGAGCTTCTATGAATGCAAAAAATGAATTAACCCCTTCTAAGTATTCAATCGAATGTCTTGGTGCCATCATCCACGCCTTGCTTTGAGACATTTTCTGAAATATAAAATTTATAGAATATGACCCACATAATATGTTAGAATATGTGTTGGAATATGTATGTATGTATCAAAATTGAGGTTTAATAAAAAAGAATGAGAAAGAAAAAGAAGAAGATAACTTCAAGCGAGGAATTGATTATGGCATGGCAGACACTTTATGATCAAATCAATCCCATTTGATTAACATTCTAGAAACCTCAATATCATTCTCATAATTAAAATGGCAGTGTATATTATTCACACATGAATATGGATACTAATTTCTTCACATATAAAAAATACCACACTTCCTCATCAACCATTTGAAAAATTAATTCATAGTAAAACTAATAATCAAGGCCATTTCTAATTTTCTATGAACGAAGATCTAAAAAAAGAACTATAATTATTAACATGTTGAGAAAAAAAATATAAATAATTACAATCATTATTTTAATAAATCTTAGATCTAGAAACACCTTATAAACCCTTTTTTTAAAAATAAACTTCATATGTAGATTCAAAGAAAATCTGATTTAGCTATATGAAGATTTAACTGCAACACTATTGTGGTATATTTGATTGTGTCTTTTATAAATGATAGCCATGTTCAGAATGGGGTCGGTGTCCCCTACTACATTAACTAGTAACTATGTGTACTCTCATTCCATTTTATAATGGAATTCTCTCCATTGGGCACCTGGTTGGGCCCAGCTTATGATCCACTTGAGTGGACCAACTCCTTAATAGTCACCGATTCTAGATTTGGTATCCATCCAAATGGATTGGACCGTTATATCGACTCGCACAAGTTTTGGGCGGTGAAGACTTATTGGCCATTGATCAAGTGATTAGGATGATGGCTCAAACCTCTATCACCATTTTTTTTAGGGGTGGTGGCTTGGGCTTATGAGTCCCCAAGTCCCATCTTCAAGTGGAGCCCGCAAGAAAGTGTGCGAACTGGTGCTCAACAGAGGTGACCCTTTTATAATATATACCTTGTTGTGGGGTATTAACCTGTATTCCAACTTCTTGTGGGACAGGCTTGAGCCAAGGGATTAGTCCTGTTGAGTCAAATGCATAGCTGACCCCTTTTCATATTTAGTACGAAAAGGTCATAAATTGAGCAGCACTGCCTAGTGGGACCATTCTGGAGTATAACAAAATGTAGCTGGGAAACTTAATAGTAACAATAATACTGCAAGGGAAAAGACACTGTTCTTTGGATTGGAGTCTTTTTATGAGTTCGCTGGATGGTTGGTTAGTTGCTGTAAGTTCTCCACTAGTTAATTTCTTCTGCCTCTACTTCGTTTTACCTGATTTCTTTTTTTGTTTTTGTTTTCTAAACATTTGTTTTACCAGTTTATCATAACTGGGTGGTAATCCCAAATGGTTTTAGACACTAAACTTTCACTGTAGTAAGCATAAACCATGCATCCAATGCCAGGAAGTTACAGGAATTCAACGCATTAGACATTACAAAAAAAGGGGGTTCCACCAAAGTAATTAAATTATACAATCGATTGCTTCCCTGGGAGTCTTGAATCCCACTCCTGCCAGCTCTTGTCATATTGAAAACATCAGATACCCCAACATGCAACAAGAATGGAGTTACCACTTGCATCATCCTATTTAACATTTCACAGTTAATCATTTCAAGTGTTTGTTTCTTGTTACAAGTGGGTAGGACAAACTGTCCCACTTTCATGGCTTTTTCCTCCCTCTTTCATGGAAAAAATGTTAAATAAATGTGCCTTAATTCTTTTCTAATAAACCTAAAAAAATTTAGAAACCATATAAACAAATTAAGTACTATAGTCTCTCTATATATATGATTACGTTAACAAAATCAAGGAGTAAAAACAGGGCTCTGAGGTGAGTTGGGAATGGAAGATGGCTAATCATAAGTTCATAACACTAGCTTGAAATTTTAAATCTAAAACTTGACTCCAATTGTAAACAAAAGATAAGCAATTCATAAATGTGAATTATCTCATTTTGGCCCTAGGAAACCTGGATCACTAGCATGAAACAAATCTTGGCCAAAATGAATTGCAAACCATAATCAAGTGATCAAGATAACCCTCATCTTATATCTAGATACATCACCTTCTCTTTTCTATACAGGCAAACCACATCACTCTTTGTTCATTTTTATTGAACATTTTCATCATACCCAAATTTTCACCAAGCATTTTTGGCTAGCCATTAACTCCAAGAATTAAAACTCATAGCTCACAAGTGATATGAAATTAGACCGTAAGAAAATGGTCCAACTCTACCTCTTTAAACTTTGATTATGAACATCTCAGTGCAACCTCCGAGCTATTTGTATCACATAAGTAGAACCTGACAAATCTATAGCATAAATTGAACCTACATTTAGATGCAGGGAAACAAATATTTTGGTACACGAACCAAAAGTCCTTGTCACAGGCTACAACTCTAGTAAAGTTTTTGTTTTCTTCTTATTTTTTTTCAAATTGAGGGGAACATTTTCAGCCCATCTAAGCAACAAATTACAATGAACCTCCCAACCAAGTAAAGTGAAGGTTTGTCCTGTAGAGACTCAAAATGAAATCGATTAATAAAATGTGTGCATTACATAAGACTGGTCAGAGTTCAAGGCAGGCATGGAGGTCACCTATAATAACCTTAATCTGCTCGACAAACTCTACAACAACAACAAATACTACTACTACTACTATCTTTGATGCCGTGGGGCTGTAGGGATCCATCGCAATAGGTCTATCATAGCTGATTGAACATATTTAATGTTTTGGCATTTCCAATGAACAGAATCAATAAACACCAACACAGAACAGATGTAGGGAATTCTGATTCTGTTTACAATTAGTAAGGTTAAATTGGGTTGAGTAGAAACCCACCCCAGAATTCGAAATTGACATCTGATTGGATGGATTACCTTACCCCTAAACAAGAAACAAAAAAATTTGGGAGACGGACAAATTCATCTCACCCAAATGTCCAACTTTAACAAAAACGGAAAAAAAAAATCTATACAAAGAGATCAAAATCATTCAGTTCAAATTGAAAAGTCATAGCATGCAGGTTCATTGGATTCAAAGATTCTAAAAAAACAAAACAGATTCAAAGAAACCCTAATTTATTACAAGAAACATAGAATGAGAAATCAAATCAATGGGAATGAAATCGAACTCACGTTGAGATGAAGCAGACCCAGAAATCCGCCTTCCGCAGAAGATGAAGATGTTTGATGCTCAGGGTAGGCTGTGAGATGGGCGATGGAGATGTTTGATGCACAGAGGAGGCGTGGAGAGAGGAATGGTGTGATGGGAGGTTCTGTGCAGACACTTTTCCAGTATTGGTTTCCGCCTTTCCCAGGCCTCTTCCCCTTTCCAGACTTCTTAGAACTGGATTTCATACATCAACATGTATTAGAGAAACAAACGCACAAAAAGACTAACATATCTCCCTTTTGTTACCCGTTCTTACCATTAAAAAACCTTTCGCTGCTTCAAGAACGCCTTCTCCGTCTGATTCACCAAATATTTCAAGATAAGAAACAACACCCAAAAAAGAAATGCTGAGGAAAAGGAAGAAATTAACATACCTGTGAATCATCATGAAGGCGAGATGAAGGAGAAGAAGAAGAAAGGGTGGGAAGTGCTGCCAATGCAGGGAAGAAAGAAACGAGATAGATGAGGATGAGGAGAAGAACGAAAAGATGAGAAGTGGTGACAATGTCCGGAGCGTAATCGGCGAGTCGAGAGAGTTCAGACCTGCAGAGGGTGCTTGAGAGAAAGAGGAAAAAGAGAGCAGAGGGCGGGAGATAAAGAGGGGGAAAGGGCGGGAGAGGAATAGAGAGCGGGGGAGGGAAAAGGGCGTGGGACTTTTTTTTCGATGAAAACAATGACAAAGGGTAGCTGTGGTTTTTAAAAAAACATGCGTCCAAAAATACCACAGCCCAAATCAGCGGTCTTACCTACCATATTTGTGTCGTTTTTAACCACTTTTGACGTAGTGAATGTTGATGTAAAAAAAATGGAAACACAATACCTGGTTAGGTTCATTAGGCCCTGTTAAAAAAGAAAAAGAGGACTAGTGAATCCAATACCTGCGCCACAGTTCCATGGCTGTGACGTCCTTTTTGCCAGATTGGTACAAGATGATGATGGCTATGTAGTCTGGAAACTTGCTGTTCTCATGGACCTTGAACATGAGGTTGTGTCCTAGATACCGACATGAAATCGTATAAAACACAAGGTAAAGGCATAACATATTACATATATCTATATCAGATTGATAAGCTGCTAATATTTCTTTTGTTCATGTGCCATTACATGTTGACTATAACATGTGGAATATCTTCAAGGTGGCAGGGAGAGATTCACTTGTGGTTCTTGTGTGCCCTCCAAATCTTTGTTTCTTTTATTGTCTTCGTACATTATGAATATTGCCATTGATTTTTTTTTCATTTTAAATTATTAAAGAAAGAAACTCATAATCTTTCAAAAGTTGGGGCTTTTCCTATTTTCATTGGAAATATTTCTATGTACGTTTGTTTCTAGTTATGACAACAGGAAGGATGCAAATGAGTGCACAGGAACGTGATGCTTCAATATCTGATTCAACGATTGAGCCAGAGGCACATAGCGTTGGTAAGATCAATACTATTAGTTATATATTTTATAAAATTATTAAATTTCATGTATTTTTTTATTAATGATTTTCTTTTTCCTTTTAGCTTTGACCTACAACGTCACCTCCACTAGAAGAGGACGTGGGAGATCAAAAAATATCTCCCTCACCAAGCTTATTAAGGATACGGGTCAAAAGCTAAAGATTGAAATCCCTGAAGGGCTGTCTAGACCGGTTGGCAAGTATGCAAAACAATTTAAGACTGAAGTTGGCATAATTTGTCGAACGTATGCTCCTCTTGCATGTTCCACCTGGCCAACGGTTAAACAGGAACATAGGCAAATATTTTATGATCGCATTTTGGTAATTCAGTCCTCAAAATTTTTATTTTTGCTTTTATTTTGCATACTATGTTGTTTGAAAGTTGGATGCAAAATCAAGTAATCTTTCTTGTAAAATATACCTAACAAACTTATTATGAATGCATCTTATTTGTAGGACAAATTTGATATAGATCGTCATGATCCACATTTGAAAAAAACTGTTAACAGTTATTTGGCAACAACATTCAAAAACTATAGGAACAGATTGCACTCTCATTATAAGAGGGCTGGCAATCACAAGGTGGCATGCCAGAAACCTTATAAAGGTGTGTCACAAGAAGATTGAGAGCTGTGCTGCAATAGGTTTTGTTCAGAAGAGTTTCAGGTGAAATTTATTTTTAAGTGTATTACCTACATAGAAATGATTTTTTTTTAGAAAATCTTGACGGCATTTCTAATTCATTAACTTGGATGCAGAAAGTTAGTAGAAAGAATTCTGAAAACCGACAACTACTTAAAGTGAACCATTGTGCGGGTTCAAAATCATTTATCGAATATCTTCATGAGACGGTATTAGTAATTCTAATATTTTAATAATTATCGATTTTTTAATTTTTTTTTTAAATTTAATATTGTGTTCGAATTTATGCAGCGTGATGCTCCAATTGGTAGGATAGAATTATGGCACAAGACACACTATAGTCAAGAGAAGGGTTGGTCTACTCCCGAGTGTCAGCTACTCTATGTAAGGACACTTTTTTTTAAATTTCATCTAATTAATTATTTCTTTTGTTCTTCAGTTTTTCTATATATGTCTAAATATTTATGTGAATTTTTTTCTTTTTTAGGATGAAATGATTACACTCCAGTCGAAGCCTACAAATGAGGATTCTCCCCCATTGACAGATGATGAGATATGCAAACGAGTGTTGGGTACGAGGCCTGGATATGTCCGAGGTCTTGGGCATGGCGTTGTGGCTCCTCCATCCTCTTCAACAGGCCTTCACAATAATCAACAGGTGGAAGAGCTTACTAAGAAGGCCACGGTAGCTGAAAGACAAGCTCAAGAGTTGGCTGAACAGTTACAGCGGATGGAAGCTGAGATGGAGGCTCAGAGGCAACAAATGGAGGCTCAGATGGAGGTTCAGATGGCGGGTCAAAAACAACAGATGGAGGCTCAGATGAAGGTTCAGATGGCGGGTAAAAAACAGCAGATGGAGGCTTAGATGGATGAAATGAGGTCCTGGCAAAAGAATATGGAGGCTATGATGCAATCTATAATGGCACAAAAGATGGGCACTCCTTCATGGTAAAACATTTATTCATTGCTTCTATACATCATCAGGTGCATGTTTAGTTCAAATAGAAGGCAAATAAAAATGAATAAAATTTCATCTTAAATTTTGAGATATCAGGTGCTTCATTTTCTTAAGTTGCAGTTACCATGTTGAATCTCTATTCACAAATGTCACGTACCCAAAAGGCATATACAGTGAAGAAATGTTTAAAATGAGAAATAAGTAAAATTTGGTTTTTTCCATACCCCATATACATCAAGGGTCATGATTTGAATGATATGGATTGATGTACATCAATACATGTGGTGACTTTGTGCATACGCTACAATCAACATGAACAAATAAGATTTCAACTTGAGATCTCAAATTTCAGTTTTAACATCTATCTTGTTTTATAGATTTTAACATCTATCTTGTTTTATTTATTATAGATCAAAATGGGAGATGAAGAGAAAATAAGAACAAGAAACATTTTTTGGACCGGTTTGGATGGCGCAGATCAATTTGAGGATGCTATATTTTATCGTGGAAATTGTTCGTTGTCTCCATGATACATATCGAAGACCGCCTTTCAATTATTGTTTCTATGTTATATTGAGACCAACTATTATATAGATTTATGTTTACCAGAATTGTATCAATATCTTCAGTAATAATTTGTGATGAGGACAACTGTTTCATTGCACTCAAACTCAATAAATTAATTTAGTTTATATTTTTACATCGATGGAGTGTTATTTTCATCCCTGAATTACTACTTAGATCGATGTATATGATTGTGATGAACTAAGGATGACTTTGCATTAAAGATTTGTGAATGGATGGATTGTGAATGGATGATGAGATTATAATTGTATTGATTGGGTATCAAAACAGGAAAAATATATATATTTTTTGAAAATATTAAAAAATATATATTTTTAAAAAATTATTATTTGCGGCGCTTTTATTATGTAGCAAATAATCAAATGTAACAAGATGAAGATTATTTACGACACCACAAAAGCGTTGCAAAAAAAAAATTATTTGCAACTATATAGGAGCGTCACCCTTAATAATTTATTAACGACTTTTTTGAATCGTCACAAACATAAATTATTGGTGATGCAATTTTGCCGTTGCAAATAAATCATTATCTGCAACGCTTATAATACGTCGCAATTGATGCGTAATTAGCAACGCTTTGAAACCGTCACAAATACTTCTCCATTTGCCACGCTGCAGTCTATAGTGTTGCTAATCTTTCTGCAACCCCATTATTTGCGACCCCTTTGTCACGCTTAGTTTTTTGCGTCGCAATTACTTATTGCGACGCATTTTATGTTATCTGCGATGCTTTTTTCGCGTCGCAAAAAAGCCAATTTGTTGTAGTGAGTATCCCCAAGGACTTGCCTCATGTATTTTAGAAACCGAAGCTAATCGGGAGTCATACATTATTTGGTATGAGATACCTAGATAATAATGAATGAAGGGGATCATGGATAGTTAGTCTTAATTCTAATTTTGACCAACTTTGATCCCCACCAATCTAGGTGGTATTCACACTCCCCAAACAGGCATACCCCAGAGGATTGGGATTCCGATGTATTCTAAATTTTGTGGTTATGAGGATTCCCACATAAATTTGGTAGAATACTAAACCCAATGTCATTTAAATTCATTAATTGAATGTATGGTTATGTGCTACAGTATTTCAAGCATGAATTCGACTACTTTCAATCCATTTGCGACCATCCTCAACCAGAATAAGTTGGTGGGATCCAATTATGTAGACTGGAAACGGAATCTAGATATTGTCCTAACAACTTCAGGATAGAAATATGTCCTTACCAAAACCCCCCTTGATGAACCTGGCCCAGATGCATCAGAAGCAGAAAAGGAACTTTACACCAAATGAGCCAAAGACGATGAGATGCCCCGATGTTACATTCAGGCATCCATGTCTAGTGTTTTGCAACACTAACATCAATCATATAAGACTGCATACGATAGTATATCGAACTTAAAGGAGATGTTTGCGGAACAGTGCAGGCCTGCTAGGCAGGCAGCCATGAGGGTGCTCATTAGTACCAAGATGGCTGAATGTACATCAGTACAGGAACACATGTTAAAAATGATGGACTCATTGAATGAGTTTGATGTACTAGGAGCTACGATTGATGCAGAATCGCAGATCGATATAATCCTTGAGTCACTACCAGAGTCATTCAACAATTTCAAAGTTAATTATAATATGAGTAAAATGAATCGGACTTTGGCTATGCTGTCTAGTCAGCTAGTAGTGACTGAAGGGATTTTGAAAAAGAAACCAACTGCCCTGATGACAGAAAAGTCAGATCCCAAGTCCAAGCCGAAAGGCAAGGCGCGGAAAGGCAAAAAGAAATCAGTTCCGAAGGGTCCTAAGGTGGGAGAATGGTCCTACTGGTGGGGTGGCCAAGGCTAAGGGTTGAGGGACAAAAGGAAAGTGTTTCCATTGTGGTAAGAGAGGACATTGGAAAATGAATTGTCCAGAATAATTGTCTAAGAAGAAGACCTCAGGTATGATTGAGTCACTTACTTCTGAAGTTAGTTTTGCAACAGGTACTTCAGAATCTTGGTGTGTGGACTCTAGGGCAACTAATCACATATGTAATACGTTGCAGGGGTTCAGGAAAACCAGGAGGCTAATTGTTGGAGAAATCATTGTCAACCTAGAATCTCACGCTAAGGCGGAGGCTGTTTCAGTGGGAGTCACTACTTTATGTTTCTCAAATAATAAATTGGTTTTGTTAGATACATTATATGTATCGTCTTTAAGGTGGAATCTAATTTCAGTTTCTAGTTTGGTGAATAAAAGTTATTCTATTACTTTTGGTACTGAAGTTGTCATAAAGAGGAATGGTACTTTTATATGTTCTCGCAAGGTAACCAATGGGCTTTATTTGTTAACTCCCAAGATGTATGAGATACACGATACTGAAACAATTAATAGACTATCATTAAAGAGAAAGTCACCTTCATCTAATCCAACAAAACTTTGGCACTTGAGGCTAGGTCATATAAACTTAAACAGGATTGAAAGGCTAGTGAAAGATGATATCTTACCTTCATTGGTGGTAGAACCAATGCCTGTCTGGAAGATAAAATGACCAAAAGACCCTTTTCATCTAAGGGCAATAGGGTCAAAGATTTATTGGAATTAGTGCATACTGATGTGTGTGGACCCATTAATGTCAGGTCCAGAGGAGGATATGAGTACTCCATCACTTTCACAGATGATTACTCAAGATATGAATACATATACCTTATGCACCGCAAGTCCAAAGCTTTTGAAAAGTTCAAAGAGTTTCGAGCGGAAGCGGAAAAGCAACTGGGTAAAAGTATCAAGACTCTTCTTCGATCAGATCGATGATGGGAATATCTCTCTGCTGATTTTATGGGATACTTATCAGAAAATGGGATTCTATCACAGTTGTCTGCTCTTGGCATGCCTCAACAGAATAGAGTAGCAGAAAGAAGGAACCGGACTCTTTTAGATATGATTAGGTCTATGCTGAGTTTCTCAGGATTACCCATATCCTTTTGGGGATACGCTTTGGATACTGAAATGTATATACTAAACCCCGTACCATCTAATCTGTACCTAAGACTCCCCAGGAGTTGTAGTCCGGGCAAAAGCCTAGTCTACAACATTTACACATTTGGGGTTGTCCAGCACACGTACTGAAGGTTAAGACGGATAATTTGGAAGCGAAGTCGGAAGTATGCACGTTTGTAGGATATCCTAAAGGAACTAAAGGTTGGTTATTCTATAATCCCAGAGAGCAGAAAGTGCTGGTCAGCACCAATGCAGTTTTTCTGGAGGAAGATTATATGATGGACCGGAAATCTTTAGAAAATGTGATCTTGAAAGAGATTCAAGAGCAATCAATTCCAAATCCAAATATGACCGAACTTGAGGAAGAACCGCCCATACCAGACCCAGTAGTTACACCATTGCCCCGTCGTAGTGGTGTTGGAAGTAGGTGGGCCTCGTGGATAGATATTCAAAACTTTTGACCCACTTAACTCAGGGATCAAGTATCCATAAGGCAAAAAAAAACCCAATCCAGGATGCATAACCCTCAATCTCATGATCACATACAATAAGTAAAACTATCTAAAAGATAGAACAGAAACGAACAAGCATCCATTAAAATCCACAACATACAAGGAAGCAGATTTTACCTTAGGAGCTCGGTTGCGCTCTGATGGAGAAGTTGATAACTTTCGTTGATATAGAACTTCTCTGCAAACTGAGATTAGAATCTTCAACACCTCTTGGCCTTCCACACTATGACCCGAATCAGATTTCTCCTCTCAAGAAGATTGGTGGAATCTTCAAGAGAAAACCCAACTCGAAACCCTAAGGAACTAGAAGAAGAAGAGAGAAGACAGCAGTGCAACTGTTGCACAAAAGGGGATGGACGTTTTCCACTATGATAATGTTATGGATGTCCAAGAGGAGGGGGGGGGGGGGGGGGGGGGGGGGATTCCCTTTTATAATCTCTCAAAGCTCCTCTTGTCTTAATTGAAATAAAAGTCTTACTTCCACAACAATTAGCAAGAACACTATTACCACTATTAGAAGTCCTACTTCAAATAGAAATAGTAATTTCCTAATTCCTTCCTTTTAGAGTTCGAATAGGATTAGTATCTTTCTAATAACTTGGGCTAGCGTGGGGACCACTAGGGATTCCATAGAAAGCTGGCTCCAACTGGAACACGCGACCCCACATCTCATGTGCAATCCGGGCCCACAGTTAATTGCAAATAACACCACTATATAAATGCAATTGCATTCCAGTCTTAGGAATAAATTACAATGAAGACCCTAAACTTCCCAATTACCACAAGTAGGCACCTCTATCAATATCCATGGATCAATTGGAATAAATCTATCTCTTCCAATCTTAGTTTCACATCTTATTATCCTTGAGACCCAATTAATCACTATGATCATCAGTACCATCCAATTAACTTTTAATCGAGATGGGTGCGCACTTACTAATGACAAACCCATTAATTGGCACAAGGGGATAATAGAGATAGATTTCATCTTGATCATTCAATGTTCCCACAGTCCTACTACCACATACCCAAGACACCGAGGTGTTGACCTATAGTTGGCCTCACTCATTGGTGACTCAAAGCAAATGAATAGATAGAGACTTGAGTTCATCAATGTCTCAGGATTGAGAGCCTATTGCTAGGAAATTATGAGAGCATACCTTATTATTGAGACGGAATTCCATACGGTGCTTCTCACGGCCCTTCAATACATCCAATGTACCAGCACATTGATCCAGAATCTTCCATTCTGATGATCGAGATAAATCACACTATCTCATAGTGATCAAAGTGCTGCAACCTTATCAGATGAGATGGCCAATCTCATCACTGGTTGTGAATATATTTTAAGTATAAGATTTGTGACATATATCTCCCGTATGTGGATCTCATCCATATACATATATCACATCTAATATACTAATGGGACCAAGTTCAACTCATGAACCATTATGTCATGTATATTGGTCATGTGCATGAAGTAATAAAATAACATTCATCTTATGAAAGTAAATCGTGATTTTATTGATTAATCAATTTATTACATCAACTGATGGATTGAGTCCATACAATCTAACAAGTGGGAGGATTGTCAGGACCCCAGACGGGTTCTCGGTCTTTGGAAGAGTCTTACGAGACAATCCCGGGAAAAACAGAAACAAAATCCCTGTAACTATGATGAAGCAATATATGACATAGTTTCGGGACGTTGGTTAGATGCAATTGATGGCCCCTCGGATTTCCGTCCTCTTCTTCCGCCTCGGGGGCTGCCTGGGTCTCGACGGAGGAGGGAAACGCAGGTATCAACTTTTTTGTACAGGTATGCCAGATTTACTATTCTACCTGGAATTTGGAATTGTGATGATCCGGAGATTCACCTTCACAAGTAGAAAGGAAATCGATCATTCTTTCTAACTTTTCAAATTGCATAAATATTTAAGAAAAGAGATAAGTTTGTTTTTTAGAATGCCGTAAGAGGTGTTTTTTTTTTGTTTGCTGTGAAAGGCGATTTTGCCGTGAAAGGCGATTTTACAAATCTCATCAAATATGAAAGACAAGAATTGTGATTTTTGTTTGTCTCTTTAAAAAATACAAATTACAATAGAAAATAAAAAAAAAGGGATCTAACTTCTTAGGAAATTGTGGGGACACGTTCAGATCGATGGTCGCAAGTCATGTATGGACTTCGCCATCATCCTTTAAATGAGAACGCTTGATACTTCGATTCTTCGGCTTGGCTCCAACCTCAGTTTTTTAAAGTACAAGGACCAAGAGGAGATCCTATATCCAATGAAAAACCGAGTAAATGGGCTGAAAAGCAGCGTTTAGGCCATGTTGTAAAAGAATAGAACCTTGGGGGGGTGGCCCCCCAAGGGACTTTGATCACCTTGTAGTGTTTATTGCTGTAGAGCAGGAGGACTTCCTCAGGATTTCTCCATGCAAGTGTGCAGACTTCAAGTAGATAGTTGATCATTTTTCGGTAGGTGTAAAAGTGTAAAAGTGTCTCTCTCTTTGGAATGGACCTCCTTTTATAGGCTTTTGGTAGCCATGAGGTGTTTATGGGCATTGATGGCCATGATGAGAGAAATGATGGTATTGATGAAAGGAGTTACAAGTTTTATTGCTTGATTTTGTAACTCCTATTTCTTGGCTTGTGATTAGCCGATGAAGGATAATGGGCATTTAATCGCCTTTAATCTTCATGATGAGGGGAGTTTCATGGGTTTAATGCCATGATTACTTGGATTTGTAACTCCCGAATGCTTGAATCTAATTGGGCCGTCCAAAATAATGAGCTAATGACCGCATTAAGTTGTCATAAACGGGTAAATTAACGACATTAAGTGGTCGCAGGGCATGTGAAGAGTCGCGGGCCGCGCCGCGTCTGTTGGAATTCTTCTTGTGATCATTGCAGGTGGATCCACACGTCATTTGATGTCAAATTGCGGTGCAATTTCAAACATTGATTGATGTTGGTGGGCCGGTGACATTTGTCTTGTCGATTTCAAGATCGGTCGGACAGAAAGTGTACTTTCTTGGTCAGCCGGTTGGCGATCTTGGAGTGATCAATGATGACTTCATGCTCTTGACGGCGGATCCGAGATGTCGGTGAAGATTAGTCATTTTCAAGCATCAAAAATTGGATTTTTAGAAAATCACAGAGGCAGGAACAATCGAAACGCGAAAACGATCAGAAATTGGGCCATCCGGCGAAAATCCGGCGACCCGGATTTCCAGGGTCGCCGGCAACCATGCACCCAAGGTCATCGGTGACCATGGGCCAAGGTCGCCGGCGACCATGTGGTTTTTGCCCCTTTGGTCGCTTAGTGTATTTTTCGACCGTTTTTCCTTCTGTTTCGTTCCATTTTTCTTCTGTATTTTTCTTGACATTTTTCCTCAATTATTGACTTGATTTTCTTGGAGAAAACTTGATGAGAACCCGCGCAAAACCGGAGCACAGAGTTTCCCATTTTTCGGGAAAGCCGAAGACTTTGTAGTCGATTTTCCGTCAAGAGTCGAAACTAGGTCAAACGATGTCGGAATGACACGAAAATTGAGGTGAAGCTTCTTGAGTAGTGGATAGGACCAACCATGGGCTTTTATTTGAGTTTTGAAGCCACTTGGGGTCCCGTCGATGCTTGACTTGATTTTGCTATGGGGAAAATGCCGAGCTCTAATATGTGGTCAAACGATGTCCGATTGACCTGAAATTTGACAGGGAGCCTATTGGAGTCATGCAGAGATGATCCCTTAGCTCTGATTTGGATGTCATGGTTCAAGGGTGCTCCGTCGCCGATGGGCTTGATTTTTTTTCGGAGCGTCGAAACCTGGTCAAACGTTGTCAGAATGACCTGAAATTCAACGTGCAGCCCTTTGGAAACATGTTGAAGCCACTCATATACTTAATTTGATGAGTGATGGCCTCTGTGGTTCTCACCGCCGGGAGGCCTGATTTTGTTGCTCGAGCGTTGATGGAGAGTCAAACGTTGTCGGTTTGATTTGAAATTTGGCAAAGAGCCCTTTGGAGGTATTTTGGAACCATCCATAGGCTCTGATCGAAGTTTTGGTGTCTTCGATGATATCGCCGTCGGGAGCGCTTGTTTAGCTATCGGAGAAGTGAAATTAGCTCAAACGATGTCAGAATGGCCCGAAACTTCAGGTGTACCCCTCTTTTGGCTGTCTTGAAGGATCTCGCAATTTTTGTCTGATTCTGACAAGATCTGATGCTTGAAGTAGCTTCGCCTATTTGTAGCAGGATTCAGCTTCATGTAGCTTCTTGATGTTGAGGAGACATAGTGACTTTTTTTTGTGTCAACAAATGCCCCCTCGAGGTACAGCGACGAGTAGCTTTTTGGAGTCGATGTGCCTCGTTGAGAAACTTAAAGGAGAGCTTCTGACTTGACCAAGAGTCTTGAGCATTTTTTTTTTTTTTTGAATGCCCTTTGAGTTTCCAGGGGAATTTTATGGTAATGAGAAGGATCACGTACCATCTCAAAGCAAAGTTTTGAAAATGACATGGGGGATTTGGATTTTGGGTTTTGGGATTTTGGTTTTTGACCTTTTGACCTAACAAGCTGTATGTGGCGGGTTAGGGGGTCAGAGTTTGATTTTTGATTTTGACCTTGTGACCCAACAAGTTGTATGTGGCAAGTTGGGAGGTCAGATTTGGTTTTTTGTTTTTGGTTTTGGTTTGCTTTTGATTTTGATTTTGGTTTTGGTCTTGTGACCTAACAGGCTGTATGTGGCGAGCTAGGGGACCAGGGTTTGGTTTTTTGTGGAATTTCAAGAGTTTGGCTTAATTTGGTTCATGAGGTTGGATGGTTTGCTTTTTGGAAACTCATGAGGCTTTCTTTCTTTCTTTCTTTTTTGAATGGTCCAATCAACTCAAAAGAGGCATATGACATTTTTTTTTTTTTGCATGCTCTTGGTAAGAGGGATGTTTTGACTAAAAGCCACTTTTAGTGCCTAGGTGGTTAAACCTGGCTCATATGGTGTCATTTTTGTAAAGAATATCTAAAAATATCTCTTTTGTGTAGAGAATATCTAAAAATATCCTTACTTGGAGAGAATCTCTCAAGTTTCCTTGTTTTTGGGAGAGACTTTCTCAACGTATCTTTCTTTTGGGAAAGTAGCTAAATTTTAGCACTTATCTCCTTTCTTTTCTCCTTGTTTCCTCTTTTGATTTCCTCTCTTCTATAAAAGCAAAGGGGGATTGGATCTTTGGCTCCATTGCTTCTTTTTTTGCAAGAATCTCCAAGGGTGCTCTAAGATCAAGAAGTGCTTTTTCTTCTCCAAGGATCTCCAAGCTTTTTCTTCTTCTTCTCCATGGCTTCAAGTAAGTTTTCTTCCTCTACAAGAAATTCCAATGTAGAAGTAGCTTCTTTCTTTCTTTGCTTTCTTTTTCTCTTCTCTTTTTATCCTTTTTTTTTCAAGCACGTTTTCTCTTTCTTTTTTTTCGTGCAATTTTTCTTTTTCTCATTTTTTTCCTCACGGCTTTTTTTTTTCTTTTTTTTTTTGTTTTTTTTTCACCGTGTTTCTTTTTTTCTTTCTCACGGTTTTTTTCCTCTTTTTTTTCTTTTTTTTTTTTCACACGGTGATTTTTCTTTTTTTTTTTTACTATTTTTTTTTCTTCTATTTTTTTTTTGCAGTGTTTTTTTTCTTTGGTTGGTTGTACGGACCTGGCCGTACTGCCACGTGGTAGTGGGCCACGGCCTGTGGGCCTGAAAAAAAAATTGTTGAGATTTCTTTCTCTCTCTTTTTTCCTTTCCTTCTTTGTTTACTCACCATGATAATGAGGTTATGCAATTTCAAGATGTTCATGCATTTTTTTTTGATGCATCAAGATAGAAGGCTAGAGTCTGTAGGTCAAGCCAATATGATTTTTGACTTGGACAAAGTTTGATTAGTTTTGACCAAATTGGGTTGGAATTGGTAAAACTTTGGTTAAGGTTTTCCTAGCATCTAATGCATGATGATATTCTTTGATGCATGATTTTTGGTAAATTGACTTGGAAACATGATGATGCATACCTAAAAATCTTTTGCAAGTATTGGGATTTGGAGCTCGCAACGATGTTGAGCTCTTTCTTGGTCTTGCTGGATTTTGAGGAATTTTGTACTCAAAGCAATGTTGAGCTTTTTTCCAAATTTTGCTGAAATTTGGTGAGATTGGCTCATTCTCGTAGCAATGTTTGAGTTCGAACCTTCTTTGAGAATTTTCCGCTGACTATGAGCTTGCAGCAATGTTGAGCTCATCTTCAGGCTTCTTGTCTTTTTGGGGTGTTTCCCTTTTCTTCGGAATTGTCCTAGAACCATGTCAAAATTTCGCTAGAATACTTTTTCGCAAAATTCTGTCATTTTGATGATGATTGATCTTTGTTTTTCTTTCCATCTTTTGCAGGTAGTTCTTCCAGAACGAACAAGGGTAAGGGGCATGTTACTGACGCACCTCGTCGGTCTGCCAGATCTTCTAATGCGGCCGTTCAGCAGGCCTGGGAGAAGGACCAGTTTGTCGAAAAGAACTTGGAAAAATGTGATTCCCTCAATCGTGATGAGATGAGACAGCGATTGATTGCTGTCGCGACCCCGGACCGGGTTTGGGGTCCAATCCGGGATCAGGACTAATGTGATGTGAATGGACATGCGATCATATGGAGTGATGACAATAAATAAAGATATATTTATGATCAAGCGTACACGAGTTAATAAAAGAACACACATTACCCATGCATGTGATTTCCCACAGGTGTCCGCGGTGAGGATTTTCCAACACACATAACCATATTGTATAATTGCGGAAGCGTATAGTAAATCATGCATGTATTTCATTTCCAAAATGACAAGACTGATTACATTTGAATAACAAGTATCAAAATGAGCAATGTTCGATAGCGTAACCCAAAAGTACTGTTAGAGTTTAAACATATATCATTTAATTACAATTCCCAAAAATAGAGGCCAATAAAGGCCAATATAGACAAAACAATATCCACCAGAAAACTATCCAACCACCCCCAAAATGTTTCGCATCTCGACAACCCAATGTTTACATAACATCATCAGCACGCCACTCAACTAGTGGTTGCGGTTCTCCGACCGCCTCCTCTGGCTCCTCCTCGGGGAACCAACAACGGGACCTAAGTACCAAAGCAAAGGGTCAGACACGACGGTCTGGTAGGTAGATGAAAAGATATAGACATACGGTAATAAAAAGATTTCCCTTGGAAAACATTTAAACCTGTTCATAATCATTTTCATAAAAAGATAATCATTTATTCAAACTTGTATACAATGTAAACAATGAAGGTACCAAGGAAACAGGAACAAACAAAATGGCATCCACAAGAAGCTAAATCCTCTATCACCGCAGTGACAAGAGTATCGGGTGTTGACCTCGGTCACCGAAGTGAGGAGGTGCAACCAATTTACATATACATATACAATAATACGGGACGGGACCACGGTAGCAAACCGGGTATCGGGAATCTTGGTAGCAAACTGGATATCGGGAACCACGGGAGCGAGCCGGGTATCGGGACGGGACCACGGTTAATAAACCGGGTATCAGGATCCATGCTGCAGCTGGCGGGACGGGAAGGGATCTCCAAGTCGGTAGATCAGACCGACAAGGTCATCCAAGCTTAGTGGTGCCGACTCATAGGTCAAATTACATAAATCGAGACATGTATAAAACAAATTCAATGCAAGACTATAAGCGGGCAAGACGGGGTGCTCAAGAGTACATCTATCATATCATATCGGGCATGCATCTCAGGACTAATAAAAAGGGCGCAAGTATAAATCCAACGCTTTCGGAATTGATAAATCACAATTCATACATTTCTGGAATAAACAGTTGAAATAGACTTTCAAAATATCGGGGTTTAAAACTAATTCAAGATGCATGGGGATTTCAAAGTGAATAGGGATCCCGAATGCCTATTTAATAAGAAACTTGGTACTCCCTGAATTTGAAGACATTCCGGTTCCTTATGCACTTTGAGATTTCCCAAAACTTCAACGAATTCCCTGTGATTATGGTCTCTTCCTCGGATGGATTTCAAACAATAGTTATAAGTACTCTCTTCGCAATAGGGACGCCAACTAACCTCTCTCAATACTTAAGACCTTTCATTCTTTGCTCCCAAACAATCCCAGGAAAACAGTACACATCGCTCGAGCGGACCTGGAGTTCGCTTGAGCGACATGCTCTCTGGAACGGCCTTCTGGGAAGGTTCACTCGAACGGACCAAGGGTCGCTCGAACGGACCTGCCCAGTTCAGGATGGCATGAGCGAACAATTCGTGCACTCGAGCTGTAACGCCCCACCTTTCACACATGCATGATATTGTCCGCTTTAGCTCATGGGCTACTTGACCAGAGGACCTGGCCCAAGCGCATCCAATCTTGCCTCACGGTTTTGCTTCTGATGGGCCTCAACCGATCAAAAGGCCTCATGCAAAGTAAGGGTGTAAGCTCTACATATAACCCCATTCACTTTCCTCCCTATAGTCGATGTGGGACTCCGGGGCGTCACAATCCACCCCCTTTAAGGCTACACGTCCCTGTGCAGTAGCCTGCCAGTCTCTGTAGCCTGTCAGCCCTCTTGGCCCGCCCACATGGAGACCCGCCCACTTGCACAAGGCCACGGCAGGAGACCCACACTCGAACTAGTCGAGAGTCAGCTCTGATACCATTCTGTCACGTCCCCCGAACCCGATTAAGAATAACCCGGATTCGGAGAGTGAATTTTTAGGACTAATTAAAAATTTTGTCCTTTCGGCCCACGGATCGTAAGTCCGCTGTGAGGATATTACATTTCAAACCTCATATAAGTCTAGGCATATGAATATCAGTCAATGAATAATAACTTCTTATTAAATTAAAAGTTGCAAGAATGAATAATTAAAAACTACTGAAGGAGTTAAAGTAATTTATTACATTGGCCAATCCCAATAAACAAGGCCAATAAAAATAAAACCAAGTCAATGAAAGAAAGGTCCAACGAGAGAAATAAATAAAGGAATATATCTAATGAAGTCCATGTGAATCTCTCTCGTGCCGGGAGTGATGACGCCACTCTACGTCATCAACACGCCACTCGCGTTCCTCCTCGACTGGTTGGAGATCCTCTGAGATCTCCTCATTGGCCTGCTCCTCATAGTAGTAGTAACCACCTGAGGCGTCTGCACACCAAGGAATAGAGTCAACGACATGTTGAGCAATAGATAAGCATAGCATAATAAATATGACATGCATCAAATATAGAGTAATAACAAGTACACATAATATGAACACAAGGAAATCGAGTCTAGGCATAAAGCAAGAATAACGATCGATAGAAATAATAATAGGAATCCTAACAACCATTTAACAATAACCACTATCATGCAATGCAAGACAAGAACAAGAGGGAGACTCCGAGGATGTCCAATGCCACCTCCCGGGGTACCAGTAACAATCCCAATCTGAACTACTGATACCAAAGTCCGGCTCCAGTAGGATCCTAGCTCCCGGTCCTGGGAATAGCAGCACGGTCCAATGCCCGCTCCCAGCTATTCAACGCCATGGACGCCGTCCAAAGCCGACTGCCCATCCCGACAACCGAGTAACCGGTTCGTCAATAAACCCCAATCTGCAGATGGCCATGATATGCAAACAATAATAAAGTGGTTTTGATACAAGGACAAACAAGACAAGCAAGTCTGGCTAGTTCAATGTACAAGACACGATCATAGGGATTATCTCATTCAAGACAATACCATACAAGCAAACCACGTAGTAATCCCTTTCATTGCTAGCCAGTCATGTTCATCAATACAAGATAAGGTTCCTACGGTACACTCTAAGTCAGGTCCAAGCCTAAATTCTATAAGAATTTATGTTTCATAATTAGTTAGGTATTTTATGTCAAGAGAGTGTACAAGGAATACAACGACGGATACAAGTCACAGGTCAAAGGAATATTACAATCCAGTCCTAGGTAAATGGTGTCATCCCTGCAGCTCACATGTTCTAACGGAGTACGTGTGGAAATGGATCAACGATGCTTTTAGGGAAATTCCTTGGTGTACAATCATGTTAAGCATCTAATGAAACAATT
Organism: Umbellularia californica; assembly: GCA_028538565.1. Taxonomy (NCBI): domain Eukaryota; kingdom Viridiplantae; phylum Streptophyta; class Magnoliopsida; order Laurales; family Lauraceae; genus Umbellularia; species Umbellularia californica. Next base: position 34,761,221 of record JAPQWN010000004.1, read on the forward strand.
TCATACGCATTCGGTTAAATCATGTGCAATACACGAATACCTAGACAACCCATCGAAACACACCAAGCCACATGCTACGATTTTAACCCCATTAATGGTCAAATGAGTGTGAGTGCATGGTTTCCAACATCTAAGGCCCAAACCTAAGTTATTAGTCTCATTTACAATAAAACATGAGCTGATACAATAATCTGAATATTTGCATCATTTCCCGACCACCGATCGTGATGAAACTAAAACCATCGGATTCTGCATCGCGAGAGCTTTCCAACGGTATATTACATGTAGAATTCCAACGGTCGGATTAAAAGTTATACATTGCTGAAGTTCGCATGTGCTGTCAAAAAAAGGCAGTCCGATCGATCGGACAAAAGGTCCGATCAATCGGTCTGAAATCAGCCACAGTTAAGTAACAGTGCCAATCGATCGGACTGCAAGTTAAGAAAGAGATTACAGAGTTTGTCGCTAAGTATATGACTTGTCAGCAGATTAAGGCAGAACACAAGAAGCCCCCTGGTTTGCTTCACCCGTTGGAGATTCCAAAGTGGAAATGGGAGCACATCACCATGGATTTTGTATCGGGATTGCCAAACACTAGGAAGGGCAATGATGTTATTTGGGTGATTGTGGATAGATTGACTAAATTTTCTGCCATTCAAGAATGGTCAGTTTATGAACAAGATGACGGTGTTGTACAGGGACAATATAGTCAAGCTACATGGAGTGCCTAAGTCCATAGTATCCGATCGAGATCCTAAGTTTGTCTCCCGGTTCTGGTCTACTTTTCAGTCATCTATGGATACTCAGTTGAAAGTCAGTACAGCTTACCACCCTCAGACAGATGGACAGTCAGAGCGTACTATTCAGACGTTGGAAGATCTCCTTAGGGCATGTGTATTAGATTTAAAAGAGAGTTGGGATGAGAGTTTGCCTCTGTGTGAGTTTGCCTACAATAACAATTATCATTCAAGTATTGGTATGGCACCATTTGAGGCATTGTATGGACGGAGATGCAGAACTCCGGCCTGTTGGAGGAAGTCAGAGTTCGGAGTTTTCATGGCCCCTCAGAGATTGCTGATTCTAGTGAGAAAGTTCGGATTGTTCAGATGAGAATGAAGGAATCATGGGATCGTCAGAAGAGCTATGCAGATAAGAGACGGAGACCTTTGGAATTCCAAGTTGGGGATATGGTGTTCTTGAAAGTCTCTCCGATGAGAGGTGTTGTTAGATTCGGGCAGAAGGGGAAGCTTGCCAAGAGGTTTGTGGGACCGTTTGAGATCAAGAGTAGGATTGGAGACGTGGCATATCGTTTGGTGCTACCGCCAGAGTTAGCCGGTGTGCACGACGTTTTCCATGTTTCGATGCTTCAGAAGTATATTCCAGATTCCACTCACGTGTTGCAGCATGAGCCACTTCAGTTACAGGCAGATGCAACCTATGTGGAGCGTCCGGCACAGATCATCGACACAAAGGAGGTAGTGTTGCGTACCAAGACCATCCAGTGGGTTAAGGTACAGTGGGAGCATCATAGTGCGGAGGAGGCTACGTGGGAGCTGAAGGACCAGATGCAGAAGGCGTATCCTTATCTCTTTCCTGATGAGGTATGTTTAGGCATTTGGGGGACCAAATGTTCTTTTTAGATGTAAGAGTTGTAAGGTCTGCGACCTTACTGGGTCGGTTGGGCCCAATAGTAGGCCCATTGACCTATTTATTTAGCTATTATTATAATTACTGGTACCCGGGAGGTGGCATTGGACATCCTCGAAGTGTCCTTCTTGTTCTTGTCTTGTATTGCATGATAGTGGTTATTGTTAAATGGTTGTTAGGATTCCTATTATTATTTCTATCGATCATTATTCTTGCTTTATGCCTAGACTCGCTTTCCTTGTGTTCATATGATGTGTACTTGTCATTACTTTATATTTGATGCATGTCATGTTTATTATGCTATGCTTATCTATATTGCTCTACATGTCGTTGACTCTATTCCTTGGTGTACAGACACCTCAGGTGGTTACTACTACTATGAGGAGCAGGCCGATGGGGAGATCCCAGAGGATCTCCAACCAGTCGAGGAGGAACGCGAGTGGCGTGTTGATGACGTAGAGTGGCGTCATCACTCCCGGCACGAGAGAGATTCACATGGACTTCATTAGATATATTCCTTTATTTATTTCTCTCGTTGGACCTTTCTTTCATTGACTTGGTTTTATTTTTATTGGCCTTGTTTATTGGGATTGGCCAATGTAATAAATTACTTTAACTCCTTCAGTAGTTTTTAATTATTCATTCTTGCAACTTTTAATTTAATAAGAAGTTATTATTCATTGACTGATATTCCATATGCCTAGACTTATATGAGGTTTGAAATGTAATATCCTCACAGCGGACTTACGATCCGTGGGCCGAAAGGACAAAATTTTTAATTAGTCCTAAAAATTCACTCTCCGGATCCGGTTTATTCTTAATCGGGTTCGGGGGACATGACATGAGCCAACCATTCTCTGGAATGAGCTCTGAGAGGGTTCGCTCGAGCGATATAAGGTTCGCTCGAGCGAACTGTCCACTGGAATGGTTTGGAACCCTTTCTGGACACTTCGCTCGAGCGACTCTCCAGTTCGCTCGAGCGAACGGTCCAGAAACTGGTTCTGGGATAGTCCTGCTCCTCCTCCTTTCCAATTCTTACCACTCCCTTGAGCTCCATTTCTTCTATCAAATTTGGGCATCCAAAACCCCTTTCAATCCCTATCAAAACTCCTCACAATATTCATCAAAATTCCATCCATTCATCTCCATTCTCTTTCCCACATTCAATCACAAAAGAAGAGATAATAACCACAACCACTTGGATTCATTAAAGCCTTAAACAAGAGATAAAACAAGTGCTATAACCACATCTCAAGATAATAAAGAGCCAACTAACCATTTTCAAGAGCATTTATTTCACATTAAATGCAAGAAAACAAATCATTAATGGAGATACAAATCAACTATGCATGTCATGACAACATTCCAAAGCTCAAACATCTAATCATTCCACTTGCCTCAAGGTATCTAACAAGAAATCCAAGCTTCTAATCACTTTTCCAAGTCAAGGACACAATCTACACAAAAACCCCCAAATACAAACCCTAAAATGGGTCAAACAAGGAATAGGAAGAAGAAACCTTCAATAAAGAGGATAGAGCTTCTCTAGAGCTAGGAAAACACAATGATACAAGATTGAGAAGGAAAACTTACTAGGAAGCTCCTCAAATGAGCAAGACTATCTCAAAGAAGGCCTTAGAGTGGAGGTTCCCCTTGAAAGATTATATCAATGGAGAGCACTAGAGGAGAGGAAGAAGATGATGATTTCCATTTCTGCTATTGGTGCAAGCTTGGAGGAGCTTTGGTGGTGGATGAGCAAGAGGAAGAAGAAGAAGAGGAAAAAGCCCTAGCTTTTGTGTTTGTCCTGGAAAAAAAGAAGAAGAAGAAGGTGGGTTCTATATAAAGCAAATGGGAGTGGGCTCCACCAATGGGAATCTCTAAGGGCTGAAATCATTAATTTCGGGACCTCGAACGAAATCGACGAAGAAGAGAAAAGTGATCGCCGAAATATCTAGTTTCCAAAAAGTATATGTTTCGCGGGTTTCGTGGATATCAAGTTTTGGGTACAGATTTCCTGTAAAAAGACTGTTTTGCCCTCAATGCAAGAAAATCGGGTTTCGGGGTTCTGGACGGTTACGGGTTCAACATGAAAGTTATAGGGATTATCGGGACGAGTGAAAAGGGATCAAAACAACAATTATAGAAATCTCAAGAATCCCCCAAGTAACGCAAAACTAACAAAAAGGAACCCCAAAGGGTCCCACTAACACAAGACACTTAAAATTTCCCAAAGCTATAACAAGAACTATACTAATCCAACTTAGTAATTCTATCAAACACGCTTGGCACTAACATGCGACTTAATTAGTACTAATCGAGATCACTCGGGTCGGGGTCTTACAAACGCTCTCAAAGATGAGGAATTCTACAAGATCATGGTAAGCAGCCGTCCTTGGGTTACGGACGATCAGAGCATTGTGCCCAAGCCTACCTTCTTCTTCGGTGATGCAGTCCCCGACGACTTGACATACCAAAGGAGATGTTTTCAGTTCTCTTACACAGCAGATGGTGAGGAGAGAACTATTTCTACCCGGTCGACCTTCGATCGGACAATCTCAATCATGATCCTTTCTCCTACGTGCCCTAAGAGGGAAGATCCCCCGAGGTGGGTGAAGAGGACCAGTGTGATCAAGACCGGCGCTTTTGTTGGCAGCCCTTCCGGTTTTGCAGAGAAGTCGCCTGTCCATATGGACATGTTGACGCCAGCCAGTGGCTACCAAGGTTCTGATCATCCATCGGTCGATTTGAGACCGGTGGGCCTTGGCATTTTTCGGGGTGACTGCAGCAATTGGGTGAAGCCTTTTCAACTTCGTGGCCGTTTCAGTGCTGACTCGAGCTGGAAATCATGGACTGATCACACAATGAAGATTGGCGAGGCCATTATGAAGGAGGCCGAGATTTTTGATGCGGTTCGCGCTTTTCGACAAACCATTTTTTTCTCCGATGAGGCTTTCATGGCCATGCTGGAGTCATTCCTTCCACAAACCAATACCTTCATTGTGACGAATGGTGAGATTGGTTTTTCTTTAAAGGAACTGAGCGCCACCACCGGGTTGCCTATCCTCGGCAAAATCTATGAGGAGTTTATGCCTATCGACAACGTTCTTGAGGAGCAGTCTGAGGAGTTTTGGCTCGTATACTTTCAGCTCGTCGCCTTCTATGATTTTTTGAAGGAGAAGGAGGGCTCGAAAGTCAGGTACGACAGTTGGAAGAGTTGCAGCTCCAACTTTTTGACAACGAAGAGACTTCTGATGGCATAGCCCAGGATGCTAGGGCTAAAACATCAAGTTTGAAGAAGATTTCCGCCATGCGAGAAGAGTTGAGGAAGTTCTTCGCAAGCACAGATGCCATTTGTCTTGACATTGCGTTGCGGAGAGATCTCGCTGTTTACCTCACTTATTAGCTGGGTGAGGCTGTTTTTGCTGGAGGAGATGGAACGTAAATCAGGCCGCATTGTATTTTTCCGGCTTGTCAGATGGCGTTTAGATAACGGCTGGCTTTGGTACCTGCTCTTTACTCTTACTTGTGTACTGAACTACAGGCTGCTGCTTTCCTGGTTCTGCTTGGGCTCCCTATGAACAGGGTATTTTTAGCCCACATCTTCTATTCGTGGTACGTATACCATTGTCCTAGCTTTCATCGGTTAGGAGTTGCATAGGACGAAGATCCTTTTATGATTCGTTTGGCTAGAGGGATAGTCGTTTCCGAATCTCTTTTGTTTGCCCATTTGAGGATCCGACGGTTCAGGGAGTTCGAGATTGGGCAGTCTTCAGTGAAGCTTTCTTCGGGTTTGCGGAGGAAGGCTTTTGACTTTGGTGTCTCCCGTGATTCGACCAGGGCAAGGTTGGAGAGACACTATGCTTTGACAAACGCGGAGAAGAGATGGTTTTTCAACATACGGGTTAGTACAATGGTGTACCGCAGACATCTTTTTGTCGATATCCAGCCGTATGTCCCTTCGCGTTTTGAATTGCAGCTCGGCTTCTCTCAAGGCGTTGTTGGAGCGCCTTCGAGCATGGTGAAGTGTTTTGGAGGTTTGCAGGATGGGAGAAATGCATGGGCTTTTTATAGCGCAGAAGACACTACCGCCATGATTTCTTATCCTGAGCTGCCCACTTTCCGGACTTCTGGCTTCACGAAGTGGTTCGTGGAGAGCTTCTCAGTATACCGGGGGCTTTCCAAGAAGGAGCTCGATGTCAAGCAATCTCCTGGGAAAGGTCTTGGTAGATCAGATGGTGTCCGTCTAGAGGAAGTTTTGGCCTTCCTTTCTGGTGAGAAGCACAAGATAGACTTTCTTAATGAGCAAGACGTCATCAGATCAGGAGCTGCACAATGGATTCCTGGTGAGGTCTTGAGACAGCTAGAAGAGGAGGAGGCCGAGATCGACGCTTGGATGCAAGCAAAGCGCACGAAGGCTTCCATGGAGTCTACTGAGAAAAGTAGGCCATCCAGTGAGGACTCTAGTGAGAGGCCTGATGTTGATAGTGAGGCAAGATCGTCGAGCAGGCTGACCCGCAGAAGCAAGAGGAAGAGAGGACAGCGCCGTAATAAGAGACGGCATGAAAGTCCTTCTGATTTGAAGTTCCTCTCACCATTGCTGAGGAGGTGTCTGGGGATGCTGATGAGCTTCCGGAGAAGAGGAGCCTAGAAGAGGAGACAGCTAGTATGATTCTCCTTCTTTCTTTTATCACTTCTTTTCTCGTATGAGCGATTTTTATTTTGATCCGCTGTTTTCTTTCTTTTAGCAGAGGACGATGACTTCGTGATGCCTGAGGTTCCAGCCACTGAGGCGATGATGGATCCGGTCGTGGCATCTGAAGAAGACCCTGGAGTGGTTCTAGAACCTTCACCTGGTATAATTTCTTTGGCTTCTTTTTTTTTTCTTTTTGTTTGTGCTGTCATTTGCCAACATGTAGCCTTTGTTTTCTTGTTAGCTGACTTGCCAGGGGATTTTGATGATTTCGAGCCATCCATGGATACACTTTTGACGATGCTTCGGATGAGCTCAGAGAGGCAGAGAGTATTCCGCCGGTCGTCGAAGAAGGTATTTTGTAATAATAATCTTAATATTGATTTTTGACAAGATCATATTCGTACCTTTTTGTCTTTCCCTTGACAGATTGTGGAGCAACAGGAGAAGTTCGTCCGTCTTCCTTAGAGCCAGAACAGGGGATACCTGCAGCCGATCCAGGAGTAGGGGCTTCTTCTACTTTCAACGAGTCAGCTTCTTCGATTGGAAAGAGTTTATTGATTACTCTTCCAATGGGGCATGACATAGGCAGTCGGGCACCGGAGCACGGCGAATCCTCGTCTGTGCCGCACCTTCAGTATACAAAGAAGGTGTTGAAGACTGTTTTGAGCTCATGGGTTAGACTCTCTCTTCGGGTCACTTGGAAGCTGGCTTTGGCATGATCAAGCACGTCCAGGACATTCTTGCTAATAGCGAAGAAGTCGGTCTGGACATTGCAAGTGCCAAGGATTTTGTGGATGAAGTCATCGCTTAAGGGAACAAGTTGACTGAGACCAAGGGTTTCCCAAATGGTGACTTCTTTGATGAAATGTTTATGAAGCCTTCCAGCAAAGTCAAAGCTGAGCTGACTGAGATCACTTGGACTCGGAAGCAATTCGTACGAGAGAAGAACATTACCGAGTTAGCCATCATGGGGCTAAAGCAAGACCTGGACCGCCTTGATAAGGAGGTTGTCAAGGCTAGGCAGCGTCTTGAGCTTTTGGAGGAAGAAGCTGCTGCCAAATGGACTGCCATTGTGGAGGCTCGTGACAAAGAGGGGACTCTCATTCGTCAGGTTGAGGAAGCTTAAAGTAATTTTCGGAGGAAGACTCAGGAGTATGAGCAGTGGCAGGTCCTCTGGGAAGAACTTCCTCGGGCTGCAGATGGGTCGCAGCGTTCGGCCGCGTTTTATGGGAACATTTTGAAGAAGCGTGGCCTGAGAACTTTGGAGGCTAAGGCCAAGGGTCTGCTTGAGGAGTTGAATCTTTAGTTGAAACCCATGTTGGACTGAGCTCCTGAGTTGCAACAAACTCTTTTTTTCTTCTACTTTTTTTTGGTACCTCCGTATATAAACATTTTTGGTACTATATTTTTTGTATCCCCTTCTTTTCACTTAAATCATTTTTTGATGAAAACAAATTTAAGCAAAAGCTGATGGGAATGTTTGTTTGAGAATTTGATCAAAAGGTTGTCATTTTGTGAAAATCTTTTGTCAAAGGGTTGTTTTGGGCATGAAAGCCAATTTTTGTGGCGAAAGCCTGGTTTTTGATGGCTTGAAAACCGAATTTTGGAATGGCATGGAAGCCGAATTTTGTGGTATAAGAGCCAAAATTTGTTTGCGGCATGAATGCCAAAATTTGAAATGGCATTAAAGCCAAAAATTTTGAGATGGCATGAAAGCCAAATTTTGGAATGGCATAGAAGCCGAATATTATTTTGTGGCAACGAAGCCAAATTTGTTTGTGGCATGGGAGCCGAAATTTTAAGATGGCATGAATGCCGAATTTTGTGGCGTAAAAGCCAAAATTTGTTTGTAGCATGAGAGCCAAAAAATTTTTGTGGCATGAGAGCCAAAGTTTGTGGCATGGAAGCCAAAGTTTTTGTTTATGGCATGGAAGCCAAGGTTTTTTTTTTTTTTTTTTTTTTTTTTTTGATGGCATGAAAGCCGAAGTGTTTGAATTGGCATGAGAGCCGGGTTTTGTGGCATAAAAGCCAATTTTGTTTTGAGGCATGGAAACCAAAATTTTGGAATGGCATGGAAGCCGAATTTTGTTTTGCTGTTGTTTTTTTTTTTTTTTTTTTTTTGTTTTGGCATGGGAGCCAGATTTTTGAAAACCAAGTTTGTTTTGTTGGCATGAAAGCCGATTTTGGCGTTTATAGCTGGATTTTTTTTTGTTTTGGCATTTATAGCCAGGTTTTAGCATTTATAGCCGGGTTTTGGCATTTATAGCCGATTTCGGCGTTTATATCCGGGTTTTGGTTTTCAAAATGCTGGTATCGACCAAATGTCGCCTCCCCACTGAATGGACTTGCAAGTATCGATGGAATGTAGCTTCCTTGCTCATTCGGTTTTGCGAGTATCGATGCAATGTCGCTTCCTTGCAGGATGGGTTTGCGAGTGTCGATGGAATGTCGCTTCCTCGCGGATTGGGGTGCAATTATCGACTAAGCGTTGCTTCCCTGATTTTCCAAAAAATTTTCGTTTTGCGGGTACTGACTTGGTGTCGTTTCCCGGAGATTTTTGAAATTTGAGGTTTTCTCGAACCATTTGAAAGTTGGGTTGTGGATATCAATTGGATTATTGCGTCTCCACGATTTTGAGGTTTTGCAAGTATCGAATGGGGTTCGTGATGGACCCGAAAAAGGGGGGAATCTTCCGTCCTCTCCCTCCGCACCCCGGGGGCTGACCTGGGACTCGGTGGAGGAGGGAAGATCTCGGGCATCAACATTTTTGTACGGGTATGCCAGATTTACTTTCTACTTGAAATTTGGAATAGTGATAATCCGGAGATTCACCTTCACAAGTGGAAAGGAAATCAATCCTTTTTTCTAACTTTTCAAATTGCATAAATATTAAGAAAAGAGACAAGTTTTTAGAATGACGTAAGAGGCGTTTTTGTTTGTTTGCCGTGAAAGGCGATTTTACTAAACTCATCAAATATGAAAGACAAGAATTGTGATTTCTTTTTGTCTCTTTAAGAAATACAAACAACAATAGAAAAGGAAGAAAAGGGATTTAACTTCTCAGGAGATTGTGGGGACACGTTGAGATCGACGGTCGCAAGTCATGTATGGGCTTCGCCATCGTCCTTCAAATGAGAACATGTGATGCTTTGATTCTTTGGCTTGGCTCCTAACCTCGGTTTTTTAAAGGACAAGGATCAGGAGAAGGTCCTATATCCAATGAAAAACCAAGTAAACGGGCTGAAAAGCCGCATTTAGGCCATGTTGGAGAAGGAGGTGACCTTGGGGGGGGGTGGCCCCCCAAGGAACGTTGATCACCTTGTGGTGCTTCAGGGAGCAAAGTAGTAGGACTTTGTCTCTCTCTTAGATTTTCTGGTTTTTCAGAGCTTGCACTTGGGATCTATTTCATCATGCTTTCTTCTTGGAATGAACCTCCTTTTATAGGCTTTTGATAGCCATGAGGTGTTTATTGGCATTGATGGCCATGATGAAAGAATTGATGAGGAGTTACAACTTGATTTTGTAACTCCTTTTTCAAGGCTTGTGATTGGCCGATGAAGGTAGTGGGCATTTAATCACCTTTATGCTTCATGATGATGGGAGTTTCATGGGTTTAATGCCATGATTGCTTGGATTTGTAACTCCCAAATGCTCGGTTCTGATTGGGCCGTCCAAAATAATGAGTTAATGACATCTTTAATGGGTCAATTAACGACATTAAGTGGTTGCCAAGGCATGTGAAGAGTCGCGGGCCGTGCTGCGCCTTTTGAGATTCTTCTTGCGATCATCACGGGTGGATCCACGCATTATTTGATGTCGGATTGCGATGCAATTTCAGACATTGATTGATGTTGGCGGGCCGGTGACATCTGTCTTGTCGATTCCACGATCAGTCGGATAGAAAGTGCACTTTCTTGGTCAGCCGGTTGGCGATCTTGAGGCGATCGGTGATGATTTCATGCTTTTGACGGCGGATCCGAGATGTCGAAGAAGATCAGTGGTTTTGAAGCACCAAACATTGCATTTTCCGAAAATCACAGAGGCCGGAACACCCGAAACGCGAAAAGAATCGGAAAACGGACACTTTGAAGCAAAATCCGGCGACCCGGATTTCCAGGGTCGCCGAGCGACCATGCACCCAGGGTCGCCGGCGACCATAGGGCTTCGGCCCGTTTGGTCGCCGAGCGTCATTTTCGGCCGTTTTTTCGTCTTTTTCGTTCCTTTTTTCTTCTGTATTTTTCTTGACATTTTTCCTCAATTATTGACTTGATTTTCTTGGAGAAATCTTGACGAGAACCCTCGCAAAATCGGAGCACTAAGTTTCATATTTTTCGGGAAAGCCGAAGACTTTGTAGCCAATTTTCCGTCAAGCGTCGAAACTAGGTCAAACGATGTCGGAATGACCTGAAAATTGAGGTGAAGCTTCTTGAGCAGTGGATAGGACCAACCATGGGCTTTATTTGAGTTTTGAAGCCGTTTGGGGTCCCATCGATGTTTCACTTGATTTTGCTACGGGGAAAATGCCGAGCTTTGATATGTGGTCAAACGATGTCCGATTGACCTGAAATTTGACGGGGAGCCTATTGGAGTCATTTTGAGACGTTCCATGTGCTCTGTTTTGGATGTCATGGTCCCGGGTTGCTCTGCTGCCGGTAGGCTTGATTTTCTCTCGGAGCATCGAAACCTGGTCAAACATTGTCGGAATGACCTGAAATTTGACGTGTAGCCTTTTGGAAGCATGTTGAAGCCACTCATGTATTTTGTTTGATGAGTGATGGCTTCGGTGGTTGCCGCCGCCGGGAGGCTTGATTTTGCTGCTCGAGCATTGATGGAGGGTCAAACGTTGTCGGTTTGACTTGAAATTTGGCATGGAGCCCTTCGGAGACATTCTGGAGTCATTCGTAGGCTTTGATCAAAGTTTTGGTGTCTTTGATGATGTTGCCGCCGGGAGCGCTTGTTTAGCTGTCGGAGCGGTGAAGTTGGGCCAAACGATGTCGGAATGACCCGAAACCTCAGGTGTACCCCTCTTTTAGCTGTCTTGAAGTAGCCTTGCCTATTTTTAGCAGGATGCAGCTTCAGGAGGCTTCTTGATGTTGAGGAGACATATTGACTTTTTTGGTGTCAACAAATGCCTCCTCGAGGTACAGCGACGAGTAGCTTTTTGGAGTCGATGTGCCTCGAAGAGAAACTTGGAGGAAAGATTCCAACTTGACCAAGAGTCTTGAGCAAAATTTTTTTTTTTTTTTTTTTGAATAGCCTTCTGAGTTTCCGGGGGAATTTTATGGTAGTGAGAGAGATCACACACCATCTCAAGGCAAAGTTTTAAAAATGACATGGGGTATTTGGATTTTAGGTTTTGGATTTTGGTTTTTGACCTTGTGACCTAACAAGCTGTGTGTGGCATGTTAGGGGGTCGGGGTTTGATTTTGGTTTCGACCTTGTGACCCAACCAGCTGTATGTGGTAGGTTGGGGGGTCTGGTTTGGTTTGGTTTGGATTTTGATTTTTGGTTTTGGTCTTGTGACCTAACAAGCTGTATGTGGCGAGCTAGGGGACCGGAATTTGGTTTTGTGAAATGTCAATTTCAAGATTTTGGCTCAATTTGGTTCATGAGGTTGGATGATGGTTTGGTTTTTGGAAACTCATGAGACTTTCTTTTCTCTTTTTTTTTGAATGGTCCCATCAACTCAAAAGAGGCATGGGACTTTTTTTTTTCTTTTTTTTGCTCTTGGTAAGAGGAATACTTGGACTAAAAGCCAATTTTAGTGCCTAGGTGGTCAAACCTGGCTCATATGGGCTAACCCATGGGACCTTAGGCTTTGGAGATGGCCTAGATCTCATATGGTGTCATATTTGTAAAAAATATCTAAAAATATCTCTTTTTTGTAGAGAATATCTAAAATTATCTTTACTTAGAGAGAATTTCTCAAGTTTTCTTTTTGTGGAAAGATTCTCTCAAAATATCTTTCTCTTTGGGAAAGTAGCTAAATTTTAGCACTTACCTCCTTTCTTTCTCTTTGTTTCCACTTTTGGCTTGCTCTCTTCTATAAAAGCAAAGAGGGTTGGTGCTTTTGCTCCATTACTTTCTTTTTGCAAGAAATCTTCAAGAGTGCTCCCCAAGACAAGAAGTGATTTCTCTTCTTCAAGGATCTCCAAGCTTTTCTTCTTCTTCTCCATCAATGGCTTCAAGTAAGTTTTCTTCCTCATCAAGAATCTCCATTGTAGAAGTAGCTTCTTCATCATTTTTTTTCTTCTTTTTCTTTTCTTTTCTTTCTTCTTCTCTTTTTTTTTCTTTCTTTTCTTTTCTTTTCATGCACGTTTTTCTTTCTTTTTTTTTTTCGTGCTTCTCTTTTTTTTTCTTTCTTTCTTTTTTTCTCTCTTTTTTTTTTTTTCTTTTCACGGTTTTCTCTTCTTCTTTTTTTCCTTTTTTTCTTGGGTACCTCCATGTATAAACAATCATGTTTTTTTGATGAAAACAATTTTGAGCAAAAGTTTGATGGGAATGTTTGTTTAAGGATTTGATCAAAAGGTTGTCATTTTGTGAAAATCTTTTGTCAAAGGGTTGTTTTGGGCATGAAAGCCAATTTTGTGGCGGAAAGCCTTGTTTTTGATGGTTTGAAAACCAAAATTTGGATGGCGAGAAAGCCTAATTTTGTGGCGTAAGAGCCAAAATTTGTTTTGCGGCATAGGAGCCAAAATTTTTGGATGGCGTGAAAGCCGAATTTTAGAATGGCATAGAAGCCGAATTTTGTTTTGTTTGTCTTGGCATTTATAGCCGAATTTTGGCATTTATAGCCAGATCTAGGCATTTATAGCCGATTTTTTTTTTGTTTTGTTTTGGCATTTATAGCTGAATTTTGAGATGGCATGAGAGCCAAAAATTTTGTTTGTGGCATGAGAGCCGATTTTGAGATGGCATGAAAGCCGATTTTGGCGTTTATAGCCGAAAAAATTTTGTTTTTGGCATTTATAGCCGAATTTTGGCATTTATAGCCGGATTTGGCGTTTATAGCCGAGTTTTGGTGTTTATAGCCAGATTTTGGCGTTTATAGCCAGATTTTGGCGTTTATAGCCGAGTTTTTTGAAAACCAAGTTTTGTTTTATTGGCATGAAAGCCGATTTTGGAGTTTATAGCCGAAAAAATTTTTGTTTTTGGTATTTATAGCCGAATTTTGGCATTTATAGCCGGATTTTGGCGTTTATAGCCGAGTTTTGGTTTTCAAAATGCAGGTATCGACTAAATGTTGCCTCCCCACTGAATGGTCTTGCAAGTATCGATGGAATGTCGCTTCCTTGCTCATTCGGTTTTGCGAGTATTGATGGAATGTCACTTCCTCGGGGTAAGGTTTTGCCAGTGTCGATGGAATGTCGCTTCCTCGCGAATTGGGGTGCAAATATCGACTAAGCGTCGCTTCCCTGCTTTTCCCAAAACTTTTGGTTTTGCGGGTACTGACTTGATGTCGTTTCTCCGCGATTTTTGAAATTTGAGGTTTTCTCGAACCATTTGAAATTTGGGTTGTGGATAGCAACTGGTATGTTGCATCTCCATGATTTTTGAAATTTGGGTTGTGGATATCAACTGGTTTGTTGCTTCTCCACGATTTTTGAAATTTGCAAGTATCGAATGGGGTTCGCTTCCTTGCGACTTTTGGGTTTTGGAAGTATCGAATGGGGTTCGCATCCTTCCGATTTTTGGGTTTTGCGAGTATCGACCGAATGTCGCTTCCCTGCGGTTTCTAAAGACCAAAATTTTTGTTTAAAGACACGAAGGTCATAAATTTTGACTTAATTCATTTTGGTTGTAAAAGCCGAGGCAGTCTAGGGTGAAAATTCCTAAGTCTCGATTTTTGTTTCAAACCGTGAATTTTGGGTTCAAGGATCGAAAATTTTGGTCAAGTCTGGGAAGAGGCTCCTAAACTTGGATTGATTTTTCTTTTGAACAATGAAACGATGAAAGTAAGCATTGTTTTGAGAGATAGTTTTTTTTGGAAACTTCAACATAAAGATGAAAATTTCAAAAGGGGTGGGTTTGATGAGCAACTACCTTGGAAATACGCTTTAGCCATGTAGATATTGCTCTGACCCATTTGAGGAAGTCTTCAAGGGTAGTACCGCTTCAAGAACTTGTCATTGATGGGTAGCATACATCTGTCTCCTTCCATGTTTAGAAGAGCGTATGCACCGTTGGAGAAGACTTTGTCGATGACGAAGGGTCCCTCCCATTTTGGTTCGAATTTGCCTTTGGATTTATGGGCAAAGACTATGGGTCTTTTTACTGCAAGAACCAAGTCACCCTTTTCGTAGGCGCGTTGCCTGACCTTTTTGTCGAAAGATCCCGCCATGCGTGCTTGGTACAACTCAATGATTTGTAAAGCTTCGAGTCGTCTTTCATCGAGATTATCCAGCTCTTGGAGTCTCAATTTGACATTGCTTTCTTGCGTCATGTCATTTTACAAAGATACCCTTAAGGAAGGAATTTGTACTTCCAAAGGGACAACAGCTTCGCATCCATAGACCAAAGAGAATGGTGTGCTATGGGTTGGTGCTCGAACGGTGGTTCGATAGGCCCACAAATCTTCTAGTAGTTTGTCGCCCTAGTCTCTTTTGTGACTAGAGACCATTTTCTTGAGAATTTTGCAGAGTGTCTTGTTGAAGGCTTCTGCTAGTCCGTTCGCTGCTGGATTATATGGAGTCGAAGGACAACTTTGGATTTTGTACTTGTCGCAAACCTATAGAATCTGTGATCCCGGAATTGTGGTCCGTTATCATGGACGAATCTTTTAGGTATGCCGAAGCAACAAATAATGTTGGTGCGCAAGAACTGAAGGACTGATGAAGTCTTCATTTCACTGAGCGCGAATGCTTTTGACCACTTGGAGAAATAATCCGTAGCGGCGAAGATGAAGCGATGACCTTTGCTTGATGGGGGAGAAATAGGACCTATGATGTCCATTCCCCAGGCTTCGAAAGGCCATGAGATTGCTGTTGGATGTAGCCATTCTGGAGGCATGTGGACATAATCTCCGTGAATCTGACATTTTTAGCAGCGCTCGGCAAATTGCATTGCATCAGCTACCATGGTAGGCCAATAGTAACCTAGCCTTTTTATCTGGTTGTAGAGCTTAGGGCCAGCCTGATGGGCTCCACAAAGACCAGCATGTACTTCTTTGAGAGTTTCCTCAGCCTCTTGTTGTGATAAGCAGCGTAGGAGTACTCCGTTGAAGGATTTTCTGTAAAGTGCTTTTGAAAGTATATCCAAATGAAAGTTTGGAGCTCGTCTTTGGATGCTTACCCGCTCTTTTGGATCTTCAAGTAGTATTCTTAACAAGATATAATCAAGGAACGGATCTCTTCAGTCGCCAATCGGAGGTTTGAGGATGGACATCCGACTTCCAACCACTTGGTGGCATTCAGCAACTGCTTGGTGTGTGTTGAGAGGAGGGAGAATCCTTCTTTGACACACTGTGACTTGCATGTTTTCACCTTCTTGGATTGCCACGGATGTGGCAAGTCCAGCCAAGGCATCTGCACGGATGTTTTCACCTCTGAGGATGTGGGAGATATGGCAGATGTTGAATTTTTGTTGAAGCGACTGCGCCTTATTGTAGTAAGGTAGCAAATCAGGCTTCCTGACTTCATATTTCTGGTTGACGACCAGTTGAGAGTCTCCAAAAGCTTCCAGTGTGGTGATGCCGGATTCGAGGGCGAGTTCCAATCCTAAAATCAGGGCTTGGTACTCAGCTGCATTGTTTGAACATGGTTCCAGTAGCGAAAAGGCGTGTGGAATCATATATTTGTCAGGACCGACAAAGAGGATGTCAATTCCAGATATTTGCTTTCCCTTTCCATTTGTCCTGGTTGCACCGTCAAAGTACATGTCCCAGGAAGCATTTGATAAGGAAGTTTCTACATTGTAGACAAATTCGTCTGGGAGATCATCCCTGAGTGGAGAATCTTTAGGCAATGGATGCTCTGCGAGGAAATCTGCCAGAGCTTGTCCTTTGATTGCTTTTTGTGGTACATACCTAATATCAAACTGTGATAGAAGGATGGACCATTTTGCCAGTCGGGCATTGAGAGAACCTGCTTTTGTGACAAGGACCTTTAAGAGGTTGATCCTCGAAATCAGGTAGACTGTGTTCGACAGCAGATAGTGACGCAGCTTTTGTACAGCGAACATTACTGCAAGGCATTCTTTTTCGACTGGGGAGTAGCGATGCTCTGCACCTACCATCATGCGGCTAAGGTAATATAGAACAGCTTCTTTTTCGTCGTCGTTTTCTTGTGCGAGCAGAGCACCCAAAGAGTGGTCCAGAGCTCTTGTGTACAAGATAAATGGTTTTCCAGTTGTGGGGGCAGCCAGCACTGGACGTTTGATGAGGTATGCTTTGATGTCTTGAAATGCACTTTCACATTCAACATCCCAGACACAGTCCACGCCTTTCTTCATCAAGCGAGAGAATGGATGGCATTTCCCTGATAGATTGGAGATGAACCGTCGAATGTAGGCCAGCCTTCCTTGAAGATGGCATTTCCAGGATAGCCTTGACTTTGGTAGGGTCAAGTTCTATTCCAGCTTTCCGTACTATGAATCCGAGAAACTTACCCGATGAGACACCGAAGAAGCACTTTAGTGGATTCATCCGCAATTTGTGTTTGCGAAGTCGGAGGAAGACTTCTCGAAGATCATTGAGATGGCCTTCTTTTCTTCTGCTTTTTATGGCGAGGTCGTCAACATAGCATTCGACCGTCTTGTGCTTCATATCTTGGAATATTTTCATCATAGCCCTCTGATATGTCGCACCTGCATTTTTCAGGCCAAACGGCATAACAGTGTAGCAACACAGGCCAAGCGACTTTGCAGCCATGGTGTCAACTGTCTCATAGGAGCAGTAGGATCATACCCCAACCCATATGAAGACTTGCCTTTTTGAAGGTGGATTTTCCAATCTTCTGATTGACTTTTGGTCAGGGTGGGTTCCAATGGTGTAAGAATACCACGGCCACCTCCGAAACCAGTCGGGTTTTGAGCATCGTAGCCCATTTTCTTCATGATAGCTTGTGCCATTGGACTATACAGGGATAGCTGAGGCATACCTTCGTTATGGAAAGGTTCAAGCAGAGAGTTCAGTGGAGATGCTCCCGACCTATGGAAGAAGATTGTTTTTTCTTCTGGCGAAGTTGCCGGGATAACAAAGGAGGCAGACGTAGGATCTTCTATGCCTGCAAGTGTCTCCAATGGAGTGAGAGTGAGCTGATCTTGCTAAGTATCAGCTTGGCTCGATGCTGTGTCATCTTCTGACTCTGACTCTGAGTCTGTGTCATACATAATAAACACAAAGGAGACAGTGAACTTGCCCCCAGTCTTTTGTTTTGTCTTCTTTGCTTTGGTAGTGATTACCAAAGGCTTTGGAGATTTGAAGGAGACGACGAAAGGAGCTTGACTGCTTACTTCGAGTTTGGTGGAGGGTTTGTTTACCTCCAATGATTGCTGAGGAGCCTTGCCTTTATCTTTCTGGAGACTGTCGACAAAGCGAATTGTTTTTTCCTCCTATTCTTCTTTTCCATCTTTATACATTGAGCATCTGCAAAATGGACATCTCTGCCTTTGAAGGGTTTTTTGTCTGCAAATACTCGATGTATCAGGCCATCGTCGCCAACGAACTTGATGCACTGATGTAGAGTTGAAGAGACGACACCATTCTCATGTATCCAGGGCCGTCCAAGGAGTATATTGTAGCATGAAGGGGTCCTTATTGCATACACAGTGACTTCAGAAATAAGATCACCGATTTGCAATTTGAACGTGATTTTGTCGATAGGCCTTTGAGCGCTGCCGTCATATCCGAAGATGGATACGGACGTGTGACTCAGTTTGCTAACTGGGATGCCTAGCTCTTCGAGTGCCGAAGTAGAAATGAGGTTGAGTGCAGAACCTGGATCGATCTGAACTCTGTGTATTGGCATTTCTTTGAGGTACCCCGTAAAGTACAAGGGTCGGTTGTGCTTTGTTTCGCCTAGGAGGAGGTCATCCTTATCGAAGGCAATTGTTGCACTTGCTGCTTTTTGTACCGAGAAGCATTCATTGCTTGATCCCTCAGTTTTCTTCTTTTCTCCCTTCGAGGGAGTATTTTATTTTTTGACCCTATAGTCCATTTCAATTTGTAGGACTTGTGGGGCATGTTTGTCGACATCCACATTCAGCCTTTGTAATTCTGAAATGAGACTATCACGAGTTTGTGGAGACATTTGTAATAAGTCAAGGATGTGCAGACGTGCAGGTATGTGTTTGAAGTGCTCCATCAAGTCGTACTTGAAAGCCTCCTTCGGGCCCGCATTTTCATTATTGTTGCCACTTGGGGCGCTTACAACTTGCTTTCCCGAAGGATTTACATAAGAAAAAGAGGGTTGATTGTAATTTTTGTGGTAATCCCGGCCAGAACGGGTACCTATACCAACTTCAAGAGCCCCTAGAGAAGGGTCTTCTTTTGGAAGATCGTTCTCAGGATCAAGGGGTTAATCCTTTGCTGAAGACGTCTCTGTAACAACATTGATGTCTTCAGTAATTGTGTTGCACGGAGCAATTTTCGGGAACAAGTCCTGAACAGCAGCCGGCAACTTTTCTTTATTAGCCCAGACATCGCCCGTGAGATAGGGTATCTGGGACCAATTGACTGAGTTTTCATTGAAGAGGATTTCATTGGCAAAAGTTTCTTCAAGATGATCAATCGGGAGAGGCTTGAGTTCTGATGTCACAGCTTCAGGAGACGAGGGTTGAGAGGATGTTATCTCAGTGGAAGTCACCTGAGAGGATGTAGCTCCGGAAGATACACTACCGGTTGGGGAGTACGTGTCTTCGGAAGCTTCAGAGGCACTGTCGTCCTGAGCTATTGCATTGCAGGCTATCCTGACAAGAGATGCCCCCAGTGTAGACTGTTGGGAATCAGATTCATCCTCGAATGTGAGAGGATCATCGATCCAACTGTTTTCTCCATTTTCAGGAGTTAAGGGAGAAAGTTCCCGCTGATTTTCAGGGACTTCCGGCTCTGGATTATGACGAAGATTGATGCGATCCTACTCCTGCTCTATGGCAAGATGTTGCAAGATTCTTGTATATTCTTCGAGATCAGGCATGGGAGCCAAATCTTCTTCGTCATTTGCCCCTTGAGGTTCACCCATGTTGGGTTCCACTGAAGCATTTGCTGGTGCTGGATTGACAGCATTTTCTTGAACAGGGTCCTGGTCTTCTTCATTATCATACCAAGATCCTTGTGGCTGTAATGGGTTATACCAGATTACTGGCATAAGATGAGACTCGGGAATCCATTTCTCGTCGGAGAGGTATTCTCCTGTTTCAAGGGTTTCTTCCCACTCATCGATATCACTGGCAGTGTCACTGGACTTGTATCCATTCATGGAGAATCCAACTACCGAGTTGCAAGAGTATGATACCCCCTGCAAATTTTCAATTTTGTATAGAGGTGGCATGAAATCATCAAGAGTCAATTTTCTTACCGCCTTGGAGGTTTTGGGAAGAGATTCTTTCGTCGTCCCTAGTGAAGCAGTGGAAGAAGTTTCTGCTTTTTCAAGGACTTCTCGTTTTGGTTGAGACTTCTGCTGCCGTTTGAGCTTGCGGAGCTGTCTCTTGGTTTGCCTTCGCTGCTGAGCGGTCGGCTTTATTTTGACGATCTCCCAATTTCCATCATCTAGGAGATCGGGATGCACCCATATAGGTTCTCCATCTGGTGTTGGATAGGGAACCAATTCTTGGGATGCTTGAGCCATTTTTATCACCTTGAATGAAGTAGTGATCTTCTCCTTCGGTGACTTTGAAGTTTGCCGACATGACACCATGTTGACAGAGGCGGGGCCATAGTTTTTATCAAAGGTTATGACTCCGTTTTTTCACATCTCATTGATCTTCTCTCTCACAACGAACATTGATTGAGAGGATGTGAGATCATCTGATGGTATGGACAGTATCGGGGATCATTGGTTTTGCCAACATCTCCCGGTCTTTTGGGCTCTGGCAAAATGAGTTTGCCATTTGCTAGGAGAGCCTCAAAGATTTCTTCAACATCTTCATCGAACGGATATTTCTTTTCTACACGTTCTTTGAAGGCATCAGAGAGTTCAGGCCTTTTATCTGCAGTTTTGTTTACAGGTTTCTTTGGCTGCTGAGGAGCTGACTTAGTCTGCACATTGAGAACCTCCTTTTTCTTTGGTTTTGAGGTTGTAACAGCAAGCGGCTCTTTCTTTGATGATTTCTGACTGTTGAGGTCTTTGATCACCATTTCAGCTTCCATGGAGGCTTCGAGGAGTTCCCCCAGGTTCTTTGATTTATTGCCGATAATCATGGAGTCTCTTCCAAAACAAGAAGTCCTTGAAAAAGCAGAAACTTCTTCCACTGCTTCACTAGGGACGATGGAAGAATCTCTTCCCAAAACCTCCAAGGCGGTAAGAAAATTCACTCTTGATGATTTCATGCCACCTCTATACAAAATTGAAAATGTGCAGGGGGCATCATACTCTTGCAACTCGGTAGTTGGATTCTCCATGAATGGATAGGAGTCCAGTGATACTGCCAGTGATATAGATGAGTGGGAAGAATCCTTTGAAACAGGAGAATACCTCTCCGAAGAGGAATGGATTCCCGAGTCTCATCTTATGCCAGTAATCGGGTATAACCCATTACAGCCACAAGGATTTTGGTCTGATGATGAAGAAGACCAGGGCCCTGTTCAAGAAAACGCTGTTGATCTAGCACCAGCAAATGCTTTAGTGGAACCCAAGATGGGCGAACCACAAGGAGCAAATGACGAAGAAGATTTGGCTCCCATGCCTGATCTTGAAGAATATGCAAGAATCTTGCAACATCTTGCCATAGAGCAGGAGCAGGATTGCATCAATCTTTGTCATGACCCAGAACCGGAAATCCCTAAAAATCAGCGGGAACTTTCTCCCTTAACTCCTGAAAATGGAGAAAACTGTTGGATCAATGATCCTCTCACATCCGAGGATGAGTCCGATTCCCAACAGTCTACACTGGGGGCATCTCCTGTCGGGATAACCTGCAATGCAATAGCTCAGGACGACAGTGCCTCTGAAGCTTCCGAAGACACGTACTCCCCAACCGGTAGCGTATCTTCCGGAGCTACATCCTCTCAGGTGACTTCCACTGAGATAACATCCTCTTAACCTTCGTCTCCTGAAGCTGTGACATCAGAACTCAAGCCTCTCCCGATTGATCATCTAGAACAAACTTCTGCCAATGAAATCTTCTTCAATGAAAACTCAGTCAATTGGTCCCAGATACCCGATCTCACGGGCAATGTCTGGGCTAATAAAGAAAAGTTGCCAGCTACTGTTCAGGACTTGTTCCCGGAAATTGCTCCGTGCAACACAATCACTGAAGACACCAATGCTGTTACAGAGACGTCCTCAACAAAGGATCAATCTCTTGATCCTGAGAACGGTCTTCCAAAAGAAGACCCTCCTCTAGAGGCTCTTGAAGTTGGTAGAGGTACCTGTTCTGGCCGGGATTACCACAAAAATTACAATCAACCCTCTTCTTCTTATGTAAATCCTTCGAGAAAGCAAGATATAAGCGCCACAAGTGGCAATAATAATGAAAATGCAGGCCCGAAGGAGGCTTTCAAGTACGACTTGATTGAGCACTTCAAACACATACCTGCACGTCTGCACATCCTTGACTTATTACGAATGTCTCCACAAACTCGTGATAGTCTCATTTCAGAATTACAAAGGCTGAATGTGGATGTCGACAAACATGCCCCACAAGTCCTACAAATTGAAATGGACTATAGGGTCAAAAAATCAAATACTCCCTCGAAGGGAGAAAAGAAGAAAACTGAGGGATCAAGCAATGAATGCCTCTAGGTACAAAAAGCAGCAAGTGCAACAATTGCCTTCGACAAGGATGACCTCCTCCTAGGCGAAACAAAGCACAACCGTCCCTTGTACTTTATAGGGTACGTCAAAGAAATGTCAGTACACAGAGTTCAGATCGATCCAGGTTCTACACTCAACCTCATCTCTACTTCGGCACTCGAAGAGTTGGGCATCCCACCTAGCAAACTGAGTCACACGTCCGTATCCATCTTCGGATATGACGGCAGCGCTCAAAGGCCTATCGACAAAATCAGGTTCAAATTGCAAATCGGTGATCTTATTTCTGAAGTCACTGTGTATGCAATAAGGACCCCTTCATTCTACAATATTCTCCTTGGACGGCCCTGGATACATGAGAATGGTGTCGTCCCTTCAACTCTACATCAGTGCATCAAGTTCGTTGGCGACGATGGCCTGATACATCGAGTATTTGCAAACAAAAAATCCTTCAAAGGCAGAGATGTCCATTTTGCAGATACGCAAATGTATAAAGATGGAAAAGAAGAACAGGAGGAAAAAACAATTCGCTTTGTCGACAGTCTCCAGAAAGATAAAGGCAAGGCTCCTCAGCAATCATCGGAGGTAAACAAACCCTCCACCAAACTCGAAGTAAGCGGTCAAGCTCCCTTCGTCGTCTCCTTCAAATCTTCAGAGCCTTTGGTAATCATTACCAAAGAAAAGAAGACAAAACAAAAGACTGGGGGCAAGTTCACTGTCTCCTTTGTGTCTATTATGCATGACACAGACTCAGAGTCAGAGTCAGAAGATGACACAGCATCGAGCCAAGCTGATACTCAGCAAGATCAGCTCACTCTCACTCCATTGGAGACACTTGCAGGCATAGAAGATCCTACGTCTGCCTCCTTTGTTATCCTAGCAACTTCGCCAGAAGAAAAAACAATCTTCTTCCACAGGTCAGGAGCATCTCCACTGAACTCTCTGTTTGAACCTTTCCAAAATGAAGGTATGCCTCAGCTATCCCTGTATAGTCCAATGGCACAAGCTATCAAGAAGAAAATGGGCTACGATGCTCAAAACTCGACTGGTTTCGGAGGTGGCCGTGGTATTCTTACACCATTGGAACCCAGCCTGACCAAAAGTCAATCAGAAGATTGGAAAATCCACCTTCAAAAAGGCAAGTCTTCATATGGGTTGGGGTATGATCCTACCGCTCCTATGAGACAGTTGACACCATGGCTGCAAAGTCGCTTTACCGACCAAGCCTCAACATCTCATGAAGACATCGATATCCCTGGATATCTCTTTGAGGAGTTACTCGTCAAAAATCCTGAAAGCTCCTCCAATTGGTATAATTTCTTTGATAATAAAGAGGAATTGCCCGATGACACAGACGAGCGGTTCTCTATCCCAGAAGAATCATTGTCTCCAAAAGAAGTACTCTACTTCAACCCAATTCCAGCAAATGATTGGGACCATCTCATTGCAAGCCTTGAGAAGGATAGCATTGAGAAGGATACTGATCAAGAAGATTCATTGACAGAAACAGAGCCTGAGTCTGAAAATTTCTCTGGCACTCTAGAAGGTCTTGTTGAGTTGGAAGCTCCGAAAATACTGTGGAGGAACCACCTTCAAACCTTCCAACAGAAGACCCTGTTCAAAAGATAGACTTGGGAACACCTGATAACCCACATCCTGTAGTCATAAGCAAGAATATAAAGGATGATGAGTTACCCGAGTATATCTCTTTTCTTCGTGAGTTCGTTGATTGCTTTGCATGGTCTTATGCCGAAATGACTGGCTTGGATCCCAAAGTAGCAGTCCACAAGCTCAACTTGCAAAAAGAAATCAAGCCTATCAAACAAGGCCAAAGGAGATTCCATCCCGACGTGATGGACAAAATGGAACAAGAAGTTCAGAAACTCAAAAACGTTGGCTTCATCCGCGAGGAACGGCATCCTGAATGGTTGGCCAACATCGTCCCCGTGACAAAGAAAAATGGGCAGATAAGAGTCTGTATTGACTACAGAGACCTGAATAGTGCATGTCCTAAAGATGAATTCCCGCTCCCCATACCAGAGGTGATGATTGACAACACCTATGGGTTCGAGCGAATGACGTTCATGGATGGATTCTCTGGCTACAACCAGATAAAGATGCATCCTGAAGATGAAAGGCATATATCATTTCGGACACCATTCGGCGTGTATTGCTACACTGTTATGCCGTTTGGCCTGAAAAATGCAGGTGCGACATATTAGAGGGCTATGATGAAAATATTCCAAGATATGCAGCACAAGACGGTCGAATGCTATGTTGACGACCTCGCCATAAAAAGCAGAAGAAAAGAAGACCATCTCAATGATCTTCGAGAAGTCTTCCTCCGACTTCGCAAACACAAATTGCGGATGAATCCACTAAAGTGCTTCTTCGGTGTCTCATCGGGTAAGTTTCTCAGATTCATAGTACGGAAAGCTGGAATAGAGCTTGACCCCACCAAAGTCAAGGCTATCCTGGAAATGCCATCTCCCAGAACCCTAAGAGAATTAAAAGGGCTTCAAGGAAGGCTGGCCTACATTCGACGGTTCATCTCCAATCTATCAGGGAAATGCCGTCCATTCTCTCGCCTGATGAAGAAAGGCGTGGACTTTGTCTGGGATACTGAATGTGAAAGTGTATTTCAAGACATCAAAGCATACCTCATCAAACCTCCAGTGCTGGCTGCCCCCACAACTGGAAAACCATTTATCTTGTACACAAGAGCTCTCGACCACTCTTTGGGTGCTCTGCTCGCACAAGAAAACGACGACGGAAAAGAAGCTGCTCTATATTACCTTAGCCGCATGATGGTAGGTGCAGAGCATCGCTACTCCCCAGTAAAAAAAGAATGCCTTGCAGTAATGTTCGCTGTACAAAAGCTGCGTCACTATCTGCTGTCGAACACAGTCTACCTGATTTCAAGGATCAACCTCCTAAAGGTCCTTGTCACAAAAGCAGGTTCTCTCAATGCCCGACTGGCAAAATGGTCCATCCTTCTATCACAGTTTGATATTAGGTATGTACCACAAAAAGCAATCAAAGGACAAGCTCTGGCAGATTTCCTCGTAGAGCATCCATTGCCTAAAGATTCTCCACTCAGGGATGATCTCCCAGACGAATTTGTCTACAATGTGGAAACTTCATTGTCAAACACTTCCTGGGACATGTACTTTGACGGTGCAACCAGGACAAATGAAAAAGGAAAGCAAATATCGGGAATCGGCATCCTCTTTGTCAGCCTCGACAAATACATGATTCCACATGCCTTCTCGCTACTGGAACCATTTTCAAACAATGCAGCTGAGTACCAAGCCCTGATTGTTGGATTGGAACTCGCCCTCGAAACCGGCATCACCATGATGGAAGCTTTTGGAGACTCTCAACTGGTCGTCAGCCAGATGAATAAAAAATATGAAGGCAGGAAGCTTGATTTACTGCCTTACTATAATAAGGCGCAGTCGCTTCGACAAAAATTCAACATCTGCCACATCACCCACATCCTCAGAGGTGAAAACATCCGTGCAGATGCCCTGGCCGGACTCGCCGCATCCATGGCAATCCAAGAAGGGGAAAACATACAAGTCACAGTGTGTCAAAGAAGGATTCTCCCTCCTCTCAACACACACCAAGCAGTTGCTGAATGCCACCAAGTGGTTGGAAGTCGGATATCCATCCTCAAACCTCCGATTGGCGACTGGAGAGATCCGTTCATTGATTACATCATGTTCGGAATCCTACCTGAAGATCCAAAAGAACGGGTAAGCATCCAAAGACGAGCCCCAAACTTTCATTTGGATATACCTTCAAAAGTACTTTACAGAAAATCCTTCAACGGAGTACTCCTACGCTGCTTATCACAACAAGAGGCTGATGAAACTCTCAAAGATGTACATACTGGTCTTTGTGGAGCCCATCAGGCTGGCCCTAAGCTCTACAACCAGATAAAAAGGCTAGGTTACTATTGGCCTACCATGGTAGCTGATGCAATGCAATTTGCCAAGCGCTGCCAAAAATGCCAGATTCACGGAGATTATGTCCACATGCCTCCAGAATGGCTACATCCAACAACAATCTCATGGCCTTTCGAAGTCTGGGGAATGGACATCATAGGTCCTATTTCTCCCCCATCAAGCAAAGGTCATCGCTTCATCTTCGCCGCTACGAATTATTTCTCCAAGTGGTCAGAAGCATTTGCGCTCAGCGAAATGAAGACTTCATCAGTCCTTCAGTTCTTGCGCACCAACATTATTTGTCGCTTCGGCATACTTAAAAGATTCGTCCATGATAACGGACCACAATTCCGGGATCACAGATTCTATAGGTTCTGCGACAAGTACAAAATCCAAAGTTGCCCTTCGACTCCATATAATCCAGCAGCGAACGGACTAGCAGAAGCCTTCAACAAGACACTCTGCAAAATTCTCAAGAAAATGGTCTCTAGTCACAAAAGAGACTAGGGCGACAAACTAGTAGAAGCTTTGTGGGCCTATCGAACCACCGTTCGAGGACCAACCCATAGCACACCATTCTCTTTGGTCAATGGATGCGAAGCTGTTGTCCCTTTGGAAGTACAAATTCCTTCCTTAAGGGTATCTTTGCAAAATGACATGACGCAAGAAAGCAATGTCAAATTGAGACTCCAAGAGCTGGATAATCTCGATGAAAGACGACTCGAAGCTTTACAAAACATTGAGTTGTACCAAGCACGCATGACAGGATCTTTCGACAAAAAGGTCAGGCAACGCGCCTACCAAAAGGGTGACTTGGTTCTTGCAGAAAAAAGACCCATAGTCTTTGCCCACAAATCCAAAGGCAAATTCGAACCAAAATGGGAGGGACCTTTCATCATCGACAAAGTCTTCTCCAACGGTGCATACGCTCTTCTAAACATGGAAGGAGACAGATGTACGCTACCCATCAATGACAAGTTCTTGAAGCGGTACTACCCTTGAAGACTTCCTCAAACGGGTCAGAGCAATATCTACACGGCTAAAGCGTATTTCCAAGGTACTTGCTCGTCAAATCCACCCCTTTTGAAATTTTCATCTTTATGTTGAAATTTCCAAAAAAAAAAACAATCTCTCAAAACAATGCTTACTTTCATCATTTCATTGTTAAAAAAAAAATCATCAAATCCAAAAATCCAAGTTTAGGTGCCTCTTCCCATACTTGACTAAAATTTTCGATCCCTGAACCCAAAATTCATGGTTTGAAACAAAAATCGGGACTTAGGAATTTTCACCCTAGACCGCCTCGGCTTTTACAACCAAAATGGTTTTAAGTCAAAATTTATGACCTTCGTGTCTTTAAACAAAAATTTTGGTTTTTAGAAACCGCGGGGAAGCGACATTCAGTCAATACTCGCAAAACCCAAAAAACCGGAAGCATACGAACCCCATTCGATACTTCCAAAACCCAAAAATCGCAAGGAAGCGAACCCCATTCGATACTTGCAAATTTCAAAAATCGTGGAGAAGCAACAAACCAGTTGATATCCACAACCCAAATTTCAAAAATCGTGGAGAAGCAACAAACCAGTTGATATCCACAACCCAAATTTCAAAAAAATCGTGGAGAAGCAACAAACCAGTTGATATCCACAACCCAAATTTCAAAAATCTTGGAGATGCAACATACCAGTTGCTATCCACAACCCAAATTTCAAATGGTTCGAGAAAACCTAAAATCTCAAAAATCGTGGAGAAACGACATCAAGTCAGTACCCGCAAAACCAAAAGTTTTGGGAAATGTAGGGAAGCGACGCTTAGTCGATATTTGCACCCCAATTCGGGAGGAAGCGACATTCCATCGATACTCGCAAAAGCTAACCCGCGAGGAAGTGACATTCCACAATACTCGCAAAACCGAATGAGCAAGAAAGCGACATTCCATCGATACTTGCAAGACCATTCAGCGGGAAGGCGACATTTAGTCGATACCTGCATTTTGAAAACCAAATCCGGCTATAAATGCCAAAAAGCGGCTATAAACGCCAAATTCGGCTATAAATGCCAAAACAAAAAAAAACCGGCTATAAACGCCAAATCCGGCTATAAATGCCAAAATTCAGCTATAAATGCCAAAAACAAAATTTTTTGGCTATAAACGCCAAAATCCGGCTATAAACGCCAAAATCTGGCTATAAATGCCAAAATTCGGCTATAAATGCCAAAACAAAAATTTTTCGGCTATAAACACTAAAATCGGCTTTCATGCCAATAAAACAAAACTTGGTTTTCAAAAAACTCGGCTATAAATGCCAAAATCCGGCTATAAACGCCAAAATCCGGCTATAAATGCCAAAATTCGGCTATAAATGCCAAAACAAAAAATTTTCGGCTATAAACGCCAAAATCGGCTTTCATGCCATCTCAAAATCGGCTCTCATGCCACAAAAAAAAAAAATTTGGCTCTCATGCCATCTCAAAACTCGGCTATAAACGCCAAAAGTCGGCTATAAATGCCAAAAAAAAAACAAAAAAAAAATTTCGGCTATAAACGCCAAAAAATCGACTATAAACGCCAAAATCTGGCTATAAATGCCAAAATTCGGCTATAAATGCCAAGACAAACAAAACAAAATTCGGCTTCTATGCCATTCCAAAATTCGGCTTCTATGCCATTCTAAAATTCGGCTTTCACGCCATCCAAAAATTTTGGCTCCCATGCCGCAAAACAAATTTTGGCTCTTACGCCACAAAATTAGGCTTTCACGCCATCCAAAATTTGGTTTTCAAGCTGTAAAAAAAAACCAGGTTTTTCGCCACAAAATTGGCTTTCATGCCCAAAATAACCCTTTGACAAAAGGTTTTCACAAAATGACAATCTTTTGATCAAATTCTTAAACAAACATTCCCATCAATCTTTTGCTCAAAATTGTTTTCATCAAAAAATGATTTAAGTGAAAGGAAGGGGATACAAAATATAGTACCAAAGTTGTTTATACATGGAGGTACCAAAAAAAAAAAGAAGAAAAAAAGAGTCTGTTACAACTCAGGAGCTCAATCCGACATAGTCTTCAACCAAAGGTTCAACTCCTTAAGCAGACCCATGGCCTTACCTTCCAAAGTTTTTAGGCCACGCTCCTTCAAAATGTCCCCATAAAACGCGGCCGAATGCCGTGACCCATCTGCAGCACAAGGAAGTTCTTCCCAGAGGACCTGCCACTGCTCATGCTCCTGAGTCTTCCTCCGGACATTACCTTCAGCTTCCTCAACCTGGCGAATGAGAGTCCCCTCCTTGTCACGAGCCTCCACAATGGCGGTCCATTTGGCAGCAGCCTCTTCCTCTAAAAGATCAAGACGTTGCCTAGCCTCAACGACCTCCTTATCAAGGCGGTCCAAGTCTTGCTTCAGCCCCATGATGGATAACTCGGTAACGTTCTTCTCCCGAACGATCTGCCTCCGAGTCTTCGTGACCTCCGTCAGCTCAGCTTTGACTTTGCTGGAAGGTTTTAAGAACATCTCATCAAAGAAGTCACCATCTGGGAAACTCTTGGTTTCAGTCCATTTGTTCCCCAAGGTGATGATCTCCTCAACAAAATCCTTGGCACTTGCAATGTCCAGACCGACTTCTTTGCTATCAGCGAGGATGTCCTGCACATGCTTGATCATGCCAAAGCCAGCTTTCAAATGACCTGAAGAAAGAGTCTCAACCCATAAGCTAAAGACAGTCTTCAACACCTTCCTAGCATACTGAAGGTGCGGTGCAGATGAGGATTCGCCATGCTCTGGTGCCCGACTGCCCACGTCATGCTCCATTGGAAGAGTAATCAATAAACTCTTTCCAACGGAACAAGCTGACTCATTGAAAGTGGAAGAAGCCCCTACTTCTGCATCAGCCGCAGGTATCCCCTGTTCTGGCTCTGAGGAAGACGGAGGAATCTCTCCTGCTGCTTCACAATCTGTCAAAAAAAAAAAGAAAAAAGAAGAAAAAGACAAAAAGGTATGAATATAATCTTGTCAAAAATATATCAAGATTATTATTGCAAAGATACCTGCTTCGACGACCGGCGGTGTACTCTCTGCCTCTTTGAGCTCATCCGAAGCATTGTCAAAAGTTGCGCCTATAGATGGCTCGAAATCGTCGGAATCCTCAGGCAAGTCAGCTACATGTTAGCGAATGAAAGCGAAAGAAGACAAAAAAGCAAAAGCCAAAGCAAATCATACCAGGTGAAGGTTCTGGAACCACTCCAGAGTCCCTGGGCTTTTCCTCAGATGCTACGACTGGATCCGTCATCGCCTCATCGGCAGGAACCTCAGGTGTCACCAGGTCATCATCCTCTGCTAAATAAAGAAGCAGCGGATCAAAACAAAATCTTTCACAAAAAAAAAGGGGAAGGAAGAAACAAAAGGAAAGAAAGGGGATCATACCAGCTATCTCCTCTTCTCTGCTTCTCTTCTCCGGAGGCTCGTCAGCATCCTCAGACACCTCCTCAGCAAAGGTGAGAGGAACTTCAAGATCAGAAGGACTATCATGCCGTCTCATGTTACGGCGTTGTCCTCTCCTCCTCTTGCCTCGGCGGGTCAATCTGCTCGACGATCCTGCCACACGATCAACATCAGGCCTCTCACAAGAGTCCTCACTGGATGGGCTACTTTTCTCAGTAGACTCCATGAAAGCCTTCGTATGCTCTGCCTGTATCATAGCATCGATCTCGGCCTCCTCCTCTTCCAGCTGCCTCAAGACCTCACCAGGAATCCCTTGTGCAGCTCCTGATCTGATGATGTCCTGCCCGATGAGAAAGCCTATCTTGTGCTTCTTGTAGACACCTCATTTGGCCCCCCTATGATAGCCCTAAACACCTGTCATATATAATGGTGCCCCCATTTCACCCATGATTGAATGGTTAATGGCATAATTAAGATTAATTAATGACGATGAAGATGCTTGTTGAAAATTTTATGCTTAGTTCGACGACCTTTAGAAATTCGTGAGAGAAAAGGCCGAATCGCGTTGAGATTTCGAATCCAACCCACCACTCATACAAAGAATAGGCTACAACACTATCCAAGTCCCGTCCAGACTACATAGGACACACTCAAGTTGATCCCAAAGATATTACACTTAGTTTACCAAAGTACGATGCAATTAGTATGATTTAAACAGTTAGAATCTTTGATCCAGATATCCCTACTATTTCCTGAACTCTAATCACTATGACATATGGACCAAAAGATTCTACGTTCCGAGAGCTTTCCGTCGATATATAGAACGTCCAAATCCGATGAACTAATCAAAAGATACGGCCGTCGGAAGATTACCATGCGAACACCCCACCAGGCACATACTTGGGCGCCCATGTCCCAGAGTTGTACTTGGGCGCCCACACAGGTACGCCCAGGTCCCTGGTTGCCCTAGGGAAGCACTTAGGTGCACATTTAATCACATCCTACTTTACCTTTCATAGTTTTGACCCGATCTCAATCTAAGAAATGAACCGGAACCAAACCTCGAGCCCGTTTGACCAAGACATGACATGGGCGCACCCACCTGGAACCAACTTAGGCGCCACCCCATGTGCGCCCAAGTCCCAAGATGCCTTAAAAATGCACTTTGATGCATACTTAGGTACGATTGACTCTACCCTTCGCAGTTTCGATTCGGTTTAGACCCGAAAACAACCCGGAACCGGACCCTAGACCCAATAGGCTTCAAAGTTAGACATGGGCGCCACCATGTGGGCGCCCAAGTCATGGGACCCACTTGGGCGCACCTCCATGTGCGCCCAAGTCTCCGAGAGCCCTAATCTCACCTTGGTTTGCGTGAAACCCTTGGAAACTCGTGCAAGAAGTAGCCCTAACTCTTCCTCCACGTCAAAATCACTATAAAGAGACCTCACATACTACTTTTGCAAGGGAGGCTACCAAAAAGAGAGAAAAAGTAGAGTAAAAGAGAGAGAAAAAGAGAGAGGTCACAAAGGAGATCTCTAGATCTAGAAGAAAGGAGAAAGAAGATTGCTTTGGTTCTCCAAGATCAGTTATGGAGAAAGCCTCCCAAAGCCATGAACTTGCGCAAGAACTTCGACATAGGACTTAAGAGCACGATTCGAACCGGTATTTCTAGATTTCTTTTGTTTATTTGCATTCCACCATCATTTTTGTTTAGAAACATGCTTAGGATCATGCACACATTGTAGATCTGTATTGATAGTACTATGTTACAGTAGATCTAATATTCAGTATTCTTTCCTCATTAGGAACATGCTTAGAATCATCCATAGCTTGTAGATCTGCATTATTTTCATCACTCTGAACTCGCGATTAGAATAGATCTTGCATCCATATCGTTTTCACTAGGAAAATCCGAATCTGAAAGGAAAAGTGTTAAAAAACAAGAGAAGAGTACTTGGGCACCACTGTGTGTGCGCCCAAGTCCCAAGAGTGGGATTTTGACCCGAGTCTCATCCCGCTTGCAATTTCTCTCTCAAATCCGGATTTCTATTCATATAAGTTAGTATTAGTACCTTCGAACTTGTGACTTCGTATTCAAAATCGCGCGAAAAGCATTGAAAAAGAAACAAAAGAGGAAGAAAAAAATAGAAAAGCACTTGGGCGCCCATACAGGTGCGCCCAAGTCCAAAATTGGAGATTTGACTCCCGTTTTCCATTTCGCGCGTATTTTGCTTCGGAAATCCGAGTCCATCTTCGTATAAGTTGATATCAAAGCATTCAGACTTGTTAAAAGTATTGAAAGAATCGAAAAGGGACCAAACATATCATTGAAAAGAAGAAAAAGTACAGGAAGGTACTTGGGAGCAACCGTAGGTGCGCCCAAGTCCAAAAGTAGGCTTTTGGTCCCTATTTGTTCGATTCATGTGCATTTTGCTTCTTGAATTCGAGTCAATCCTCATATAAGTTGATATCAAGGCATTTGGATTTATTAAGAGTATTGAAAGAATCGAAAAGGGACCAAACATATCATTGAAAAGAAGAAAAAAGTACAGGAAGGTACTTGGGAGCAACCGTAGGTGCGCCCAAGTCCCTGCAAAGGGATTCACCCTCGAATCCTTGTGCTTGCATTATTATTTTCAAGTCTGGAAGCTTTGACATGAATAATTCATAGTATTACCTTACACTTAGTCTCGAATTGTTAGAAATCATATCGGGACATCGACAGAAGTCTGAAATACATCACAACCCGCAGGGGGAACACTTGGGCGCCACTGTGTGTGCGCCTAAGTCCCGCAGAGACACTTGGGCGCCCCTGTAGGTGCGCCCAAGTCCTTGGATTATTTTCCAACCCGCATTTGCTGCATTTTGCGTCTCATCTAACATGATGTTCCATATTTGTGATGATTTCAATTGATTGCTGAACTTCTAGACTTCGAATCTTCAAATTATCATACTTAGGTTGCATTGTTTGCATAAAATACCAAAAACATCATAAAGTCATAGAACTCTTCCCTTCTCATCTTGCTCTTTAGTAATTAGAGAAGAGAACAAAAAATATTAAAAGAAATAGAAAAATATATAAAAAGAAAAAAAAGTAGACATTAATTAAGTAGAAAAACCCTAGATTGTTCTTTAGGATAGCTCGCATTGCTTTTGCATAAAAAACCAAACACCAAAAAAATCACAAAATCATAAAACACTTCTCCTCTCATCTTGCTCTCTAGTAATTAGAGAAGAGAACAAAAAGAAATTAAAAGAAGTAGTAGAATTATAGAGTTAGACATTAACTAGGTAATCCTAGGTTAGTCCATTAATGCTTGAGTGAATTAATAAACTTAATCAACCCTTATCAATTAATTCGAAGCAATTAATTAAAACACTCAATTAAAATCCACATACTTAATTAATTAATTAAATCCCTAAAACTTATTAACAACTCCTAATGAAACCCCTAATTAAATAAAACTTTAATCAACAAGTCCCAATTAAAATCTCGATTAACAAACCTAATCAATAAGCTTTAATTTATT
This sequence comes from Umbellularia californica, assembly GCA_028538565.1. Classification (NCBI taxonomy): domain Eukaryota; kingdom Viridiplantae; phylum Streptophyta; class Magnoliopsida; order Laurales; family Lauraceae; genus Umbellularia; species Umbellularia californica. The sequence continues at coordinate 34,795,392 of JAPQWN010000004.1, forward strand.
AAAAGAAATTAACTTAAAGACATCCTAGAAGATAACAAACTACTAGACCGACACTTGGGAGCAACCACAAGTGCGCCCAAGTCACCCTTGACACTTAGGAGCAACCACAAGTGCTCCCAAGTCACCCTTGACACTTAGGAGCAAACACAAGTGCGCCCAAGTCACCCCAGACACTTAGGAGCAAACACAAGTGCGCCCAAGTCACCCCAGACACTTAGGAGCAACCACAGGTGCGCCCAAGTCACCCTTGACACTTAGGAGCAAACACAAGTGCTCCCAAGTCACCCTTGACACTTAGGAGCAAACACAAGTGCGCCCAAGTCACCCCAGACAGTTACGAGCAACCACAAGTGCGCCCAAGTCACCCTTGACACTTAGGAGCAACCACAAGTGCTCCCAAGTCACCCTTGACACTTAGGAGCAAACACAAGTGCGCCAAAGTCACCCCAGAAACTTAGGAGCAACCACAGGTGCGCCCAAGTCACCCTTGACACTTAGGAGCAAACACAAGTGCGCCCAAGTCACCCCAGACACTTAGGAGCAACCACAGGTGCGCCCAAGTCACCCTCGACACTTAGGAGCAACCAGAAGTGCGCCCAAGTCATCTCAGACACTTAGGAGCAACCACAGGTGCGCCCAAGTCATCCCAGACACTTAGGAGCAACCACTGGTGCCCCCAAGTCATATTTAGTTTGGGAATCACCGAATCCCTATTAATTTCAAACTTTGACCCATATCAACACACTAGAACACCCTTACGATTTGAAACAACTATAGCCAGTAGCCTAGATTAACCTAAAAGATTAAACCGACTTAAGCCACAAAAACATCCACATAAGTACCAATCCCTTGACACTTAGCCTCCCATAATCATTAAGAAATCTAATTAATTGAAACCTAATTTAATTCCAATTGACACAACACAATAAAACCACAGTTAATTTAAAGAACATCAAACGATAAACACTTAATCTCAAATCAACCCATAAAGAAGAAAAGAAACACGCAAACCAGACACTTGGGAGCAACCACAGTTGCGCCCAAGTCACCTTGGAAACATAGGCGCCACCACAGGTGCGCCCAAGTCATCCAGGGACTTAGGCGCCACCACAGGTGCGCCCAAGTCCCATCCTAGTCCCAAGGCCACCACATCCCAACTCACTTCCAATCTCGATTAAAATTAACATCTTAGAACATTTTCAGAACCAATAACAACCTTTAAATCAAAACCTCGATCAACTTAGACTCGTCCGGCACTTCAAACCGAGCCAAAGTAACCAAAAGAATTTCAAATTCCAACTTGGGCGCCACTACTGGTGCGCCCAAGTGCACAGGAATACCTAGGCGCACACACAGGTGCGCCCAAGTCCTCTGTCACATCCAAGTTGAGAACCTTGGTTTCGTTTCGAATCCCGGACTTAAGCCTATTAAAATTAATTGACCCAAAGTTAAAGCCAACATCGGAACAGAAGCCTACATTAATTAGAATCCCGCGGAACTCCAAAACCAAGCCCATACCATCGAAACCAGCCGAATCACAAAGAGCAGCCACTTGGGCGCCACCAAAGGTGCGCCCAAGTCACCAAGAGGACCTAGACGCCACCACAGGTGCGCCCAAGTCCTCCCATCCCCCGTTTCACTAGTTTCAACAGCCTTTTAATCATTTAAACTGAAACCTAGAATTCCAGAACCTTTGGCACACTAAAACAGAACCTTAAAACACTCTTAACTCATCCCTAAATAACTCTTAATCAAACCACAACCTAAAACAAACCAAATCAAATTAATAAGGTGTTTAGGCATAGAAGCTATCAAATTTAGACAATTTAAACCCTAGCATTAGATCGGGTTTCCTCATTAGATAGATTAGAGCATTAGGCTTCGTCCCATCACTTTTCCTGTTCCGTTAAGGGACCGGGAGAGCTGATGTGGGCGGTTTAGGACCTTAGGTTAGGGTTAATCCGATGATCAGTAATAAAGCATTAATCACGTAAATCCAAGTAGAAATCCCCTAGTTAGGCCCTTCTAGCCCCAATATCAAAAATCTATAAAAAACTATAAAACCAATAAAATAAACCCAAAAATATTTTTCCTTTATTTCTTCCTCCACCTCAGGTGCCAGATATTTAATTGAACTTAATGATAAAAGGGAAAGAAGAACTGATTTCTGAAATTGAATAAATGAGAATGACGAGATGAGATGAATGATTTCGCACACACTTTTAAAACAATCACGGCCCATCGGCCACTCTAAAACAAATATCGGCCCATTGGCCACCTTTAGTCAATTACGGCCCATCGGCCTTTCACCTTTATCACTCGTGTATCGCACACGAAAAACATAGAAATCACAAGTCAAAGTCTCATTTGCATCATTGTTTTGGTTTGCAAAGTTAGCCTTTAAACCCTATTTTGCCAAGGGATTTGAAAGGGGTACCCGGGAACGGGGCCGATCGTCTTCTTAAATATTTGGCACCTCCCCCCTTTTATTTTCTTTATCTTAATTGTTTTACTTTACTTGGATATACTATGATTTTGCTATGTGAGGATTAATCTTTATTTGGACTTTAACGTGTAACCCTGAATTGACCCTGTATTAAAGAGACCCAAAAAGACCCAAATTAATGTGACAAGACAACCGTCATGTGTTGCCGGCAGCACATTAGACGAGAGGAAGGACCCACCTATTTATTTTCTCCCATTTTTCTTCGGCTTTCGTCGAAGGACAGTGTTACGGCCGTTACCGTAGCTGGCGATCATGATCCGTCGATTTTGAGGGTAGTCGGAATCCTCATTTTCGATGTAAAAATTTAAATAGCACATGCATAGATGAATGGAGATCTTCCCAAGCCCAATTGGTTGGCGCGAGGGGGTCGAAAATTCACATCCGACAGCCTGGTGATCATGATGGGACCTCTTTTGTTGTCTTGTCACGAATTTGGGTCTTTTTGCAGTTCTATTGTAGGACACGAACATCCAATCAATGATCAGATGTTCGTGTCCCATTCAGTTTAGGGTTATTATAAGTTTAGTCCCAAATTAAACCTAAGGTTCGAATGAACCGTCCATTAAGCTTTCCGCCATTACATCATAAGAGACAAACCTACACCAACACTCACTACCAAAGAACATAAAACGTGCTTTTCTCATCCCCCCTTCTCTCTACTCTCATCTAAATATTTTTTCACAAATGGAGGGTTACACGTTCGGAATGTCCGATCTACAACCCCTCTCTCCCCCACTGTTGACTCGCACTACTGGCGGATCACACCAAACACCACAAAATATGGAATTATCAAGGATACTAGATGGGTCCTTAGTGTAAGACCCCGACCCGAGTGACCTCGATTAGTGCTAATTATGTTGCGTATTAGTGCTAAGCTCGATTAGTGATTTTGACTAAGCTTGGACTAGAATAGCTCTTTTATGGTTTTGGGAGAGTTTTAGTGCTTTGTGTGGGTGGGACCCTTTGGGGGTTCCCTTTTTGGATAATTTTACTATTGTGTGGGGGATTGTTCGTATTCCAGTGATTTGCATTTATATTCTGTTTTACTCGTCTTGTTAATCCCTACAACTTTCATGTTGATCCCGTACCCGTTCGGAACCCCGAAACCCGATTTTCTTGCATTGAGGGCAAAACAGTCATTATACATGAAATCTGTACCCAAAACTTGATATCCCCAAAGCTTGCGAAACATATACTTTTTGGAAACTAGATTTTTCGACGATCACTTTTCTCTTCTTCGTCGATTTCGTCCGAGGTCCCGAGATTAGTGCTTTCAGCCTCCAAAGATTTCCTAGAGATGGGACCCACACCCACTTGTGTATAAGAAGAACCCTCTTCTTCCATTTCCTCTTTTCCAGCACAAGAGAAACCTAGGGTTTTCTTTCTCTCTTTTCTTCTTCTTCTTGCTTCTACATTGCCCAAATCCCCACCAACCTTGCATCTTTTGAGGAATGGAGATCACCACCCTTTCCCTCTCCTTGCAAGCTTCTCTTTGATACCATTTGTGGAAGGATCTACTCAACTCAAGACCCTCATTGATCCCACCTTGTCCATTTGGAGAACCTACAAGTAAGCTTCCTCCCTAATATCTTAGATCCATGTTCTTCTAGTCTTGGGAGAGTCCTATCTTCATTGTTGTGAGTTCTTCTTCTTGTTTCTTGATTTGACCCATTTTAGGGTTTGGATTTGGGGGTTTTTGTGTAGATAGCATTCTTGCTTGGAGGAAGAGATAATAGCTTGATTTATTGCATAGAGAACCTTGAGGCAAGTGGATTGAATGGATAGTTTAGCTTTCAATGATTTTTATGACAAATGTGTTTGAATCATTACTTCATTAATGCTTTGTTTTAATTGCATTCAATGATGTTAAATGCTTTGAATGAGGTTGGTAAGCCTCTTTATTGTCTTGAAACATGATTTCTAGCTTTTGGTTTCATCTATTGTCTTTAAATCATGGATTGTAGTTTTGAGTTCATCTTGTGTACAATGCCTAAGTGAAATTTTGTGATAATGGATGTTTCCTTCTCTTAGTGATTGTATGAATGTAAAATGGAGAAATTGGTTGATGGTTGAGTAGTGATTGAAAGGAGTTGAGAGCCTCCCATTATGTTGTAGGAAAGAGGCTCAAAATGGGTTTTGTGAGAAGGAAAGAATGGAAGAGCAGAACCGTCCCGAACTCAGTTCTGGACAGTTCGCTCGAGCGAACTTGACACTTCGCTCGAGCGAACCGCCCAGGAAAGGGTTCGTGCCATTCCAGAGAGCTGTTCGCTCGTGCGAACCTAGTGTCCGCTCGAGCGAACCCTTCCAGCAGCCATCCAGTGAGTGGTTGGGTCGAGCGCACAAATCGTTCGCTCGTGCCATCCTGAACTGGGCAGGTCCGCTCGAGCGAACTGTATTGTCCGCTCGAGCGAACCCTCCCAGAAACCATTTCCAGAGGCTCATCCGCTCGAGCGAACTGCAATGTCCGCTCGAGCGATGGTTGCTGTTGCACAAGGGATGTGTTTGGAGCTATAGTGAAACATTTTCCCGGTTTGTGAAAGGTCCTTTGGGAGCCTTGTTGTGTCAAGAGAACTTTAGGGTGACGTATGGAGCCCAGATGAGAACGAAACCATTATCACAAGCATTTCATGGAAGTTTGGAAACCTTCAAGTGTATAAGGCGCCGGAATGCCCTTAAATTCAAAGAGTACCAAGTTTTATCAAATAGACATTCGGGATCCCTATGCCCTTGAATCGACTTCGAACCTTGATACTCATCCCGGTATTTCGAAAGCTTATTTCACTCTTTTATATCCGAAATTTACGAGTTATGATTTATGAACCTCGAAAGCACGGAACCGTAATTGTAGCCTTGTGCTAGCCCCGATGCGCATGACCCGATACTGAAATGATGATTGTGCCTTGAGCACCCCGTCTTGCCCGCTTTTAGCCTTGCACTGGATTTGTTTTATACTCGTCTCGATTTATGTGATTTGTCCTATGAGTCGGCACCACTAAGCTTGGATAACCTTGTCGGTCTGATCTACCGACTTGGAGATCCCTTCCCGTCCCGCCAGCTGCAGCTTGGATCCCGATACCCGGTTTATTAACTGTGGTCCCGTCCCGATACCCGGCTCGCTCCCGTGGTTCCCGATATCCGGTTCGCTACCGTGATTCCCGATACCCGGTTTGCCACCGCGGTCCCGTCCCGTATTATTGTATATGTATATGTAACTTGGTTGCACCTCCTCACTTCAGTGACCGAGGTTAACACCCGATACTCACATCACTTCGGTGATAGAGGATTTAGCTTCTTGTGGATGCCATCTTGATTGTTCCCCGATTTCCTTGGTTACCTTACATGTTTTATTACTGCATATGTGTTTCGATGAAATGATTCATTTACTTTTGAAAGCCATTGTTTAAACAGGTTTGAATGTTTTCCAAACTAAAGGTTTTTATTATTAATGTTCACATCTTTTCATCTACCTGCCAGACCGTCGTGTCTGACCCTTTGCTTTGGTACTCAGGTCCCGTTGTTGGTTTCCCCGAGGAGGAGCCAGAGGAGGCGGTCGGAGAACCGCAACCACTAGTTGAGTGGCGTGCTGACGATGTTATGTAAACATCGGGCTGCAGAGTTGCGAAATATTTTGGGGGATTGTTCGGATAGTATTCTGTTGGTTATTGTTTTGTTTATATCGGCCCTTATTGGCCTCTTTTTTTTTTTGGGAACTGTAATTAACCGATCTTCTGATTAAACTTGAATATGTGCTTTTGGGTTATGCTTTAGGACATTGCTCTGATACTCGTATTCAAATGTAATCAGCCTTGATATTTTGGGAATGAAATACATGCATGATTTACCATACGCTTCCGCAATTATACTAAATGGTTATGTGTGTTGGAATATCCTCACCGCGGACACCTGTGGGAAATCACGTGCACGGGCAAGGAGTGTTCTTTTGTAACCCGTGTACGCTTGATTATAAACACACCTTTAATTATTGTTATCATTCCATATGATCACATCATCATTGGCTTCATCACAATTAGTCCCGATCCCGGATTTGGTTCCCGAGCCCGGTCCGGGGTCGCGACACTTAGTGTCTTCAAGTCATGACCCACAACAGATAAGATGGTCTCTTTTTGAAGGAGGCCCCATCCCGGTCAATACCATTACAATGGGCAGGACTCATTCTAACATATCTACCCCATCTCACTCGTCAGGGGAGAACCAATTCTCCTCACATTCAGGAGTAACTTACACAGACCTAGTCAGCCCCACTGGCCAAGTTATAAGATATAGGGTCCACGACAATGTCTCGTCAAGAGATCACTCTCTCCGCGCTGACAACCCTGTTGTCTCACAGGTTATACCCTACTCTTCCCTAATCAGTCAGACCGAGCCAATCACGTCTTCTATCCCACAATATGGGATGCCTACTGATGCACCTATCACTACCCCGGCTAGAGCTATCGTACCATCCCAGACTCTCACGATAAACGAGAATCTATATCGACAGCCGAGTCATGGCTTAGTAAACCCGGGTCTGTTGGCGACATCCAACACCTCGCACCAAAACCCTTTGGCTCATATGGGAACGCCAGATGTCTGTCTACCAGCAACGTGATGCAGCTCAACCTCAATTTCAAGTAATGACTCCTCCGCCAATCAATCAAACGAATTACAACCCTGTGACGGCTAACAACGATATATTATATCCCCCGCCGATTCAATATGAGAGGACCTCTCCTGTTTATCAAAATCAGACCCCCTTAACCTACCAAGTGCCTAATTCAAATCAGGGTCCCCCAATCCAAAACAGCCAGGTTATCAATCCCTCAGGCGTTAGAAATTCTTATCAAACATACCCAGGAAACGAGCCACGCTATCAACAGGCATATCAATCGTTCGCATTAAGTCCGATGATTGATCAACACAGAGGACAATCAGTTGGTTATGGAGGAACTCAGTTGAACCAAAACTATCATCTTATTCAACAACCATATCCCCGAGAGCAATTCCAAGAGCCGGCCTATGCCCCGACCCCACTAGGACCTCAAGGAGGATACCAACCACAGACAATCCAATACCTAGATCCTTTAGCATTTAAAGAATTGCAGAAAAACGTAGAAGAACTTAAAAGTGAAATTAAGAAGAAGTCCTTGAGCTCGACTGGAAGAAAGCTAGGTTTCTATGATTTTACCAAAAAAGAAGAAAAGGAGAGGTCACCCTTCCCTATCAGAGCACCTAAATTCATACCCTATGATGGGGCAACCGACCCTCAACACCATTTGGTTTCATTCTGCAACAAGTGTCGTGCCATCGCTGACAATGACTCTATGCTCATAAACTATTTTCAAGAATCTCTAACAGGGGATGCATTAACTTGGTATACGTCTGTACCTTCCCACGAAATTAATACATTCGAGGATGTAATAGAGAAGTTCCTAGCACGATACCAGCACTTGACTAAGAACAAACCCCTTTGGCATGACTTAGCGAACCTCAAACAAAAGAATAACGAGGATTACGAGGAATTCGCGGTGAGATGGCAAAATCAATTTACGCGATCAGATTGCAATATGCAAGAAGAGGAACAAGTGAGAATGGCCATATCAAACATGAAAGATCCAATGAGGGCTTTAATGACGATCGGGGAAGTAGTTAGCTGGAGTGGCTTGTACCGTAGATTGTCTAGGATGAAACAAAACTCGGACGAAGGAGTGTTAAACACCATTATTGACCATAAGAAAAACACGCGTAGGATAGGCACAACCACCCAACCAGAAAGCCGTGCAACCCCTGAGGTAAGCTCAAATTAAGAAGAGGTTTACCGACCGTACCAAGAACATAATAGTGTCAGCTTTAACCAACACCAAAATCAAGGGCAAAATGGCAATCCCAATTTCCAGGGTGGTAACCCGAATTTTCAAAGGAACAACCAGAATTATCAGCGGAACAATCAAAACTTCCGAAACCCTCCTAGAAACAATCAAGGTTATGACCCACCGCCAGGGAACCAAGGACCCCCGGTGAATCAAAATCAGAACCCTGACCACAAGCAATCGGTTCCGAATTCAACTGTTCTGCCACCAAACCAGAACGCGAATCCTCAACCCAACTACGGTACAGTTCCCTTCAATTACAATAGAGACAACAATGGCAACCAAAATAATGCAAACAATGGAAATAAAAGGAGATTCGGACCCAAGAGGACAAGCTACCCATCCCTGCCACAACCTTGGACTGATGTCTTCTGGTCTCTTCTAAACCAGAACGCCCTCCGACTCCCACCAGAACGACCGCAGGCGTGGTCAGAACACCTGGACAAAGCCAATTTTTGTGCCTACCATAGGATGCTGGGGCATGACCTCACCCAATGCTATACGGTTAGAGATCTGATTTACGACCTTAATGATGAAGGTAGGATTGATTGGAACAATATTAGGCCGATAGGCACAAGCGACCCACGGAATACACCTCCTAATCAAAACGCTACCGTTAATCCAACACAGAATATTCCAAACATGCAGATTTATACAAACCCGCTACCTCAACATGGGCCATCAACCTCTGGACAAACCTCGCAAACTCAATTGATAAACATCGCCATGATAGAACACCAATACATTGATATCGCGGCCCAAGGGAGCATAAATCATAGTCAACCATGCCATGATGATTTCTTTGAAGAAGAAGACTATAGAAAATACATCACGCCATGGGACGGAAAGATGAAGTTCAAAATCTATAACTCCGGAATGGACGCGATTGTCGATTCTCCTGACCTTTACAAAGTAAATTTTGATGAACTAAATGACCAAGGACCACCGATCCTCGCGAACTCTGGATTAGATCCTCACCCGGATGCAAATGCATCTCAAGCTCATCTCCGATCTGGTCGAATTCGTCCTTCCCGATTACCCCCTCATCCGATCACTCGAGATCCAGACTCGCAGAACCCCAACACTCAAGTTGAGGAAGTAGTCGATGAAAGAGCCCATATTTCGATAGAAATGGGAATAGAAGATGATCTCTTAGGACACCTCACGAAAATCCCAGCTAAGGTATCCGTCCTCGACTTAATTAAAACCTCACCCAAACGTCAGCAACAATTACTTGAGGCTATTACGCGCTTGCAAGTCCCGGTAAACATAACTCCCGAAGAGCTGAGAACTACCATCGCAACCTTAGCCCTGGGAACCCCTTTTCCTGCCCTTAAGTTTACCGAAGAAGAACTAAAAGAGATACCGCCTGAAGCGAGGACGTCTCCCCTACATCTAACGATCAAGATAGCAGGGAAGGAAATATCAGGAGCTTTGGTTGACACTGGCGCATCATTAAACATATGCCCATTGAAAACCTACAAAGCTTTAGGGCTCACAGAAAAAAGACTTGACTCCGGCCCCCATGGTGGTGACCGGTTATGATGGGAGTAAGAAAACAGTATGTGGAAAAGTTATGTTATTAGTACAAGCGGGTCCGATTTCGATGCCAGAAGAATTTTATATCATGGACATCCCCACCACTTTCAATTTAATTTTAGGACGCCGATGGTTGAATCATATGGACGCCGTCATGTCAAGCAGGCATCAATGTGTCAAATTCCCCCATTTAGGCAAGATCATAAAAATGATGGGGGACCCACCTGTGATCGAACCGGAAGAACTCCAAATACTCCCGACCTTACAACCCGCTCCCATGACGCCAGAGGTCAAGATTCATGGATACAGAGTTGACCCTCTCATCTCCTTAATGGATATGGACCCCATGCAAAATATGTTTCATGAATTTTCCCCCCTTCAAAATCCAACAACAAACAATCGGAATCAAGCGCCAGGATGGACTCTGATGAGGAAGATGGGATATCAACCCGGATTTGGACTAGGAAAAGACGGGGAAGGTGCTATCAACCCCTACATACCAGATCCTAGAGTAAAAGCAGAAGGATTAGGATACGATGCGCATAGTAATATGAGAGGTAAGCAAGAGGACTGGACCTTAGATGAACACTTTATAAGACACGATAAAACTCTAGATCCCAATGCATCACCAACTAGAGAGGGACGTGACAATTTGGATCCGAACGATAAAGGTAAGACCGTTCTAGTAGAAGATTGGGAAGACTCCGTGTCGTCCGAAAGTGAGATTTACGAGCAAATCTTTGATACTTGGAGAGAGTTCCATTCACCAGAAGAAGTGGATGATGCAGATTGCACCGTCAATCTAAGATTCCAGACCCTATCGTGTAACATGTTGACTATAAACAAATCAACTCGTTTACCCAAAAAAAAACGCCGATTGCCGAACTCAGAGAAAGTCGCGAAACATGGGAAATTGAAGACCCTACCCGCGAGGAAGTGGTATATTGGCCCGTTGCCTGGCACCATTGGCGAGAAGACCCCTCTCAAGAAGACCATGAAGTTTGGGAAGCAGATGACCAAAACGACCATGAAGTGGTATACCGCCCCACTACCTGGCTACGCCAACGGGGAGGATCCTCCTTGGTAGATAGCCCATCTTCAAACTAACCTGTACCATATCATTTCAAAAATCCAAAAAAATTAGAAAACCCCAAAAACCCCAAAAAATTAGAAAATAGAAAACCCAAAAACATAGGAACCGTAGGAGTAGAAGAATTTAGTCCTCATCAAAACACAGGCGATCCAAGGAGATGGAAGTTACCTTCGGTAGAGCGGTCCCGACTAAAGGAGATTATGACCAACATCGATAAGTTAGGCTGTGAGTCTCTGTCGATCATTCCGGAGCCTAAACCCTTAGTGCAACCTACAAACGCCAATGATGGAATGGGTGTTTACGAACTAGTGGACGCCGAAGAAGGGGATGACGAAATTTCTGAAGAATTCGGGAGAGTAATCAAGAAATTTGATGAAGAGACGCAAGCGGCTGCCAAAAAGACAAAGGAAATAAACCTAGGGACGGATGAGAGACCCAAACAAGTCCAAATCAGTGCATGCCTAGAACCTAACGAAGAAAGTAAAATCCTTGAGATCCTAAGAGAGTATCAGGACGTGTTCGCGTCAGATTATAATGATATGCCCGGTCTTGCACCCGATCTGGTGGAGCACCGAATTCCGCTAGAGGGAAATGCTAAACCTATCAAACAAAAGTTGAGAAAGATGCTTCCCGACGCTGCCCTGAAAGTGAAGGAGGAGGTTGACAAGCTCCACCAAGCTAAATTCATCAGGGTCGTATTATTCCCTCAATGGGTCGCCAACATAGTTCCGGTAAAGAAGAAAGACGGACGCGTCCGAGTTTGTATCGACTTTCGAAATTTGAACAAGGCATCTCCTAAAGACAATTTCCCTTTGCCTCACATTGACTTGCTTGTTGATAATACTGAAGGGCACGCCATGCTATCATTCATGGATGGTTACTCAGGGTACAATCAAATCAAGCTGTCACCAAAAGATCAGGAGAAGACATCATTTACTACACCCTGGGGGACCTACTGCTACGTTGTGATGCCTTTTGGTTTGAAAAATGCCGGTGCCACTTATCAGAGAGCCATGATGGCGATATTCCACGACATGATACACGATTGTGTAGAGGTGTACGTAGATGACATTCTAATCAAATCCGAAACCCGTGAGGATCATATCGTAACCCTTAGGAGAGTCCTTCAACGATCTAGGGACACCCAACTGAAGATGAATCCGAAGAAATGTGTTTTTGGAGTATCCTCTGGCAAACTCCTGGGCTTCATGGTAAGTAACCGGGGAATCGAAGTTGATCCTTCTAAGATAAAGGCCATCCTTGAAATGCCGCCCCCGAAGAATCTCAAAGAATTGAGAGGCCTCATAGGACGACTACAGTTCATCAGGAGATTCATTTCACAGCACTCCCAAAAATGCGAGCCGTTTTACAAATTGCTAAAAGGAGGTGTAAGGTACCACTGGGATGACGACTGCCAGAAGGCATTCGAAGATCTGAAGAAATATTTGTTGAGTCCTCCCGTCCTGAAGCCCCCTATCAGAAACAAGCCTCTCATTTTATATGTGTCAGCGACAGAATCTGCGATAGGTGTCGTCCTGGGGAACATGATGAAATTGGTCGAAAGGAGAACGCTATTTATTACTTGAGCAAATCTCTATTACCCTACGAAAGGAAATACTCCCCAATGGAAAGGACTTGCTTAGCCGTAGTTTGGGCGGCTCAAAAATTGAGACACTACTTTCTGGCCCATCAGATCAAACTCCTAGCAAGGATGGATCCTTTAAAATACATTTTCGAGAAGCCAGTCACTTCGGGAAGATTCACGCGATGGCAAATGCTCCTGGTCGAATTTGACATAACCTACGTTACACAAAAGTCCATAAAAGGACAGGCGATCGCTGACCATCTAGCACACCTCCCCCTGCCTCAGTACGAGCCAGTTAGAACTGATTTCCCTGACGAGAGCATTTTGTTTACATATGTTGAAGAGGTTAAAGATGATGATTCATGGACTATGTACTTTGATGGAGCTTTGAACCAAAATGGAAAAGGAGTCGGGATAGTGCTATTATCCTCGGAAGGGGTTGTCATACCAAAGGCCTACAAGATCGGATTTCCAGCAACCAACAATGTGATGGAATATGAAGCTTTGCTAGCGGGGCTAAGAGAGGCCCAGGCTCTAGGTGTCATGAAGCTGAGAGTCTTCGGTGATTCCAAAGTTGTTATTTCCCAAATAGCCGGAGAATGGAAGGTCAATGCCCCCAAGCTTGCACATTACCACGCAAAGGCAAAAGAATTGATGTCTGGTTTCAAGGAAGTTTCCTTCCTCTACATTCCTCGAGCCTTGAACCGCTTAGCCGATTCATTAGCAATTTTAGCTTCCATTATAGAAATCCCCGACAACAAAGATTCCGAAGAATTCTTGATTAGAAGGCTAGCTTCACCGTCCGTCAAACCGATAGATCTAACCAAAGGGAACCTTGCTGAAGCTCTGCAGAAAATTTTGAAGGAAAAGAGTAAAAGAGTCAAGGCCAAAGAGTCCGACCAAGAAGAGAATACCAAGCCGGTAGAAGGGGTCCTAGCTCGTATACAACATGATGATGACCTAGTAGACGATCACCCGTGGTACTACGATATCTGGAATTATTTACATGATGGCTACATCCCTGAATATGCCAGCCGATCAGATAAAAAAGCATTGAAAGAAATGGTTCAAAGATATGTCATAGTCACGGGACTACTGTACCGCCAATCTTTCAGTGGAGTTCTCCTACGATGTGTGACTGTAGAAGAAGGGCAAGAAATAATCGAAGAGGCACATTCAGGAGAGTGTGGAGGACACGTCAATGGCCAAATGTTAGCTAAGAAGATCATCCGTTTAGGTTTTTATTGGCCATCCTTAGAGTCGGATTCAGTTCATTACGTTAGGAGATGCAAAGAGTGTCAGTTACATGCCGACCTAATTCATGCCCCTGCATCATCCCTTCACCCCACCACAGCTCCATGGCCTTTCTCGACCTGGGCTTTTGATATCATAGGACCCTTGGCCCCTACTCTAGAAAACACACAAAATAAGGCATTCATATTGACAGCCACAGAATATTACACTAAATGGGCAGAAGCAGAAGCATATGTTAATATTAAGGCTACTTCTGTGGTCAAATTCATTAAAACGAATGTAATAGCCAGGTTTGGCATCCCTAAAGTATTCATAACAGACAATGGACCCCAGTTTATATCCCAACAAATGAATGAGTTGTGCACAAAATATGACATTGAATTGCATCATTCCACCCCATATTACCCCCAAGCAAATGGTCAAGCCGAAGCAACCAACAAGACTTTACTGAAGATCATCAAAAAGACTGTGCAAACCAGCAAAGGTAGTGATTGGCCAGACCGTTTGGTTAAAGCATTGTGGGCATACCGGACTTCCATAAGGACTCCTACAGGAGAAACCCCATACTCTTTGACCTACGGAATGGAAGCAGTCCTTCCCCTCGAAGTCCTTCACCCGTCACTACGCATCCAGCTAGATGAAGATATGACAGAAGACCAGAGGAGAGAAGCATTACTACTTCAGCTAGACCTACTCGACGAGAAAAGAATGAAGGCAGCAGAACATGCACAAGTATATCGGAAAAGAATCGCCAGAGCCTACGATAAACATGTCAAAGAGCGGAAATTCAAAGTTGGCGACTTCGTCTTGAAGCGCATCGCTCCATCACAGCTTCCGCATCCTAAAGGTAAGTTACGACCCAATTGGGAAGGCCCTTATGTAGTTAAAGAAGCATATTCTGGTAATGCATATAGACTAGTAAATGCAGAAGGGGAAGAGCTCCCCGATCCATGGAACGCTATGTACCTGAAAAGGTACACAGTATGACCCTCCCCTACTTCTCACGGAGTATGACCCTCCTTGCTCCTTAGCATAGTTGTAGAAATCCCGTAGAAAGACAGAAGAGATGCACTCTAATCAAACTTGGAACTCGAACACACACCAGCACTTGAAAATACACAAAATGGCGAGTCTACCCCACACAGATTCAGCACGGTTAAGGCCACCCAATGTGAAGGTTTGTAGGTGAGATTGCCCATGTCATGAAAGCTTCTTCACCGTTTGCAAAAAAAAATAAAAAAAAAAAAAAAAAAAAAAAAGAAAAGATCTTTGTGACTAGTCTGGGTCCGTAGCCTTTTTAACTCGAGCCAGTAAGCTCGTAGGGGTATTTAAATACCTAGTGCCCTAAAGCCACCTGGTTTGGGAGTCACTGGCCGAATGCTCGTTACATGGGTTAATTAGAAAGCTTAAGGGATCCAGACATTGCACAGTCATATGGTTAAAAAAAAAAAAAGTCTAGTTAGGGGTCTTGGAAACAATAAAGGTTTTGTGACTAGCTCGGGTTTGTAGCCTTTTTAGCTCGAGCCAGTAAGCCCGTAGGGGTATGTACATATCTAGTGCCCTAAAGCCACCTGGTTTGGGAGTCATTGGCCGAATGCTCGTTACATGGGTTAATTAGAAAGCTTAAAGGACCCGAGCATTGTACAGTCACAATGGAACCAAAAAAAAATATATATATATATATATATATATATATATATATCTTAGGCTTGCTAGACTGACATGGGCACTCATCAGGTGAACTAAGCAGAAGGTAGTTGAAAACCACAACACTAAGGTAGCACGGTGACTCACCACCCTACACACAAACATTACTCACAAATGAGCCCTAGATGCGGTCAGATGCTCTCCAAAGTTCAACCGAAAAGACTAAGCAGCTACAAAAGGGGCCCGTGAGGGCTCGACCTCCAAAGGACAGTTAGGGGAGACCGCGTTGCCACTTAGGTAACAATCATGGATCGAGAAGCTAATCTCCGTTCACACTCTCACCCACGGCTAGAATAGACACTAGTCTTATGCTGGGGCATTTTTTTTTATTTACATAAATACACATGAACAAATGCTTAGCTCACATGGCTTCCCAACTTGGGTCCTCATCGCATACACAATTGCCACGAGCACTCACTAAGTCGCACACACATTTGTCTCATGCATGCTTTTACTACTAATGACTCTTAGTCGGATGCAGGAAACAATATATCCCCTAAGGTATGAATTCAACCTTGTTATCCTCAAAGCTTGAGTGCCAAAATGGCCCCCTGACATTTTTACCGAGAAAGGAAATGCCACCTTAGCCAAACTATGCAGGGGGCCTAAAATATGTTAAACTAACAAGTTTGTTTTGAGACCTTGCAGGGAAACCAACCCCGACTACATTCATAACATCCCACAAGCTGGGGCATTTATTTATCATTTACGGGTACTATTTTGTGCACAATTCCTCATGACTCGAAAAGATCAAAGTTATGATAAACAAACTGGGAAAATATGAATTATATCTGTTATGATATCCAATGATGAATTTGATTATAAATGTATGCTATGCACGCCCTTTATGACATCGCATATGATTGTAATATTGAAAGTGCAATTATCTTGAACCTCTGCCTTTTTACTTATAGCTAACAATGTGAATGCCTTAAAACATGGAACTGTTTAGGTCACAAATGTCACATACTCAGGCACTCCTTGTTGTTTGATAACCTAATTCTATGTTACTTACTAAGTCTACATTGATGAGAGATTGTGCTTATTCTCTTTTTGTTATATGAAATCTCGCTTCATTAACTCTAAACTACTAATGATTCTTCCTACGAGATCCGTGCTCAAAACACAAATTTCGAGATATTTTAGAAAATTTCGGCAGCACTTCCCCTTGTTTTTTGGACCCCGGAAAATTTCGAGATACGTAAGGATCTATTACCTGTGAGAAGAACACTTCGTATATTCCCCCAGCACCCCACAATGACTCCTCGTCAATCAACCACATTCCCATAGCACTTCTAAGACACCAAACACACTATCTCGACTATACATTCATGGTATACATACGCACAACATACACATACATATCAGCTCCCACCATTCACCGAAGATAGGGTGTAACAGCATAAATACAGGACCAGGACATATGAATACAATATAGAACAGGGATACACAAGGAATGCGTCCCTAGGAGATCAATCAGAGAACAATAGCCTTATGGAGCAGCTCCATTATGACGAGCCGACGAAGTGAATAAGGATGGACCAGGGGCACTCCCCGGGTCTCCCGATGGACCCTCTACCGACTCAACTGTCATCAAGGTCCTCTTATAAGCAAGCCTCGTCTTCATCCTGCACATTTGGGGAGAAAAGAAAGCACATATGAGAAATGGCAAGTAAGAAACACACAAGTGGCGAGGTAAAATTTGAAAGATCTCACAGTGGATACTATGCAAAGCAACCAAGCTGAACCCAAGAGAGACATTAAAATAGGGAAGCATTGACCAAACGGTCCCAAGGTAAACCAACCCAAGAACAAAAGTGAAACTGATAGCCAAGACTAAAAATAATAATAAAAATAAAAATATAATATGACAAGTGAAGCAAATCCCCACTCAAACCAAGACACCACCACCATGACCCTTGTCCCATCATGATCAGAACCACCACTCTATTCATCACCATCGTATCATCCCTACGCATGCATCAGTCGCTAAAACCTCTCACTTCGTCCCGATTAATCGAGACAACCAACGGGTTCAGTCCCACCAACGGATCTTTTCGGACCTCACCGAATCACATAAAACCCCCAAACCTTGCTCACATTACCCAAACTCATTGCCCAGGTTGGTTACTAAACAGCCACCTGTGGGGGGACTAAGAATCAGGATTTTCATTCCACAGCTAAGATGAGCTCCATCTACCATTTCAAATTCAAAACTCTACTGAACTCCACATTTACTACTTCTACAGAACGCACATGGCCACAACCAAGCCCAAAACTCCATTCTACAGCCAGTAAAAGAAAAAAAAAAAAACACACACACAGAGGGAAGAAAAAAAACAGTCAAGAAGATGAGACCCACATACCTGGCCTTTTCTCCCTGCGGTTCTCTCTCTTCACTTCACCATTGCTGCCAGCTCCCTCACCCGTCCCTCACCTGCAACAATGGCAGCAGCAACACATTTAAGAAAAAAAAAAAGGGGAAGAAAAGAGAAAAGAAACAAAGAAGAAGAACGAACGAACGAACAAAAAAAAAAAAAAAAAAACGTACCTGGGCCAGGGGCTGGGCCCCCCCTTCCTCTTCTCCCTTCTCTCCCTTCGTTCTCTCTTCCTCTCCTCACTCAACCTACTCCTTCACTCTCAGTTTTCACCTGCAAACAACAGCAACAAGCGTATGAAAAATGAAAAAGAAAAAAAGAAGAAAGAAAAAGAAGGAGATGGGACCCATGTACCTGGGCCACTCAACGGCGAACTCCCCCTCTTTTCCCTTTTCTCTGTTCTTCCTCAGCCTACTCGGCCTTCACCTGCAAACGGCACCAGCAGGCGCACAAAAAAAAAAAAAATATATATATATATATATATAAAAAGAAGAAGAAGAAGAAGAAGAAGATGAAGTCCACATACCTGGTCAGGGGCGAGCTTCCCCTTTCTCTCCACCCTATTCTTCCTCCACGCCTCTGCTGCCTCTCCCCTTTTTTTTTTTTTT
The DNA here is from genome assembly GCA_028538565.1 of Umbellularia californica. Taxonomy (NCBI): domain Eukaryota; kingdom Viridiplantae; phylum Streptophyta; class Magnoliopsida; order Laurales; family Lauraceae; genus Umbellularia; species Umbellularia californica. Next base: position 34,813,929 of record JAPQWN010000004.1, read on the forward strand.
ATTCGTTTCTCACCTGCAACAATGGCAGCCACAGCAGAGTTCAAAACAAAAAAATAGAAAATGAAGAGAGAAGAGAGAATAGAAGAAAGGAAAAGAAAGAACTACATACCTTGAACTCCTTTTCCTCCTCCCCTCAATCTCCTTGCTGCATCCAAGATCTCCACCTGCAACAATGGCAGGAAGTAAAAAAAAAAAAAAAAAAAAAGAGAGAAGAAGAGAAAGAAAGAGAGAACAGAAAATGGAAAGGAAGGTTGAGAACCACTTACCTGAACGTCGGCGAGCCTGCGCCCTACTGCTCCGTCCCCCTATTTCACCCACTCGTCCCTGCCTCACCTGGAACAGCAAAAGCAAGAAAGAAAGAAACGAAGGAAAGGAAGAGAGGGAAAGAGCGAATGAAAAAGGAAAGAAAAGAGGGGGAAAGCCCCCAACACGTGTAGCCAGCAGCGCCCAAGGCTGGGTGCTGAATGGCCCAGCCTCCTTATCAGATGGGGGCCCCTCTCTAAGGGCGACCCACCTCAAAATGGCCCATTCCTTCGCCCAGTAATAATAATAAAAAAAAGGGGGGAAAATGAACTGAAATAAAAAAAAAAAAAAAAAAAACTAAAAAAAAAAGGGGGTTCAGAGATCAAACCTAACATTAAATTAAACATCAAGAGGAATGAAAATTAAAACATAACTCAACCACATATTAAATTCAAGTCAATTTTTATTAATAATAACAATCCAACCTTGACAAAAATTGACTTCACTTGAGTACCAACCTCTACGCTAGACGAAGCTCAGGATTATCGGCGGCGCATCGATGGCCCATCTCTACCTACGAAGAACAACAGTGCAAACAACATGCAAAGGTCGGTTGACTCGAAATACATTATGGATTCACCATAGGTATCATATATTAATAGTTCATGCATCCAAATCCCTGCATTCATCCACATATTCCACGTCATCATATCCCAGCTAAAATACACACACGCATAAAACAAAAAAAATATATAAATAAATAAATCTAAATCAACTTTTATTGAACTCCGATAAGAGTCATTAAATAATAATTATAGCAATGAACTACATCAATTGAATCCTAAACATTGACTAAAATAGAGGTCACGACCCGTGCTCCTAATACCCTAGATGGGTCTATCACTAACTGAGATGGTCCTAATGACCTGACCTCTCGTATAAACAAAAAAAAAAAAAAAAAAAACCTAGACTAGGGTAATGATTTCCGTCTTCTATAGGGGGTGAACCATGCCGTTAAAAATAGGAAAACGAGCCAACCGCGCCTCCATTCCTAAGATGTGGGTCTCAAGCCGCCCCTTCACTTCCTCGAAAGTGTTTAAAGGGTCGCGAAGAGCATCACCAATCTCCCGAAGCAACCTAAAATCGTCCAGATGAGCGGTGTACACTAGATGGATAAGCGCTGAAAGAGTGGTGTTTTGCATTTCGAAATACTTTCTATAGCGCCTTGGGACAGCAGATTCGGCTTCATGTGGGCAGGACATTGTCATGCGCTCTAACTGATCCATCCGCCTATGTATTGCGTTAAATTCCTCGATAGGAGCTCTTTCACTGGTAGTCTTCATACCCTCCCAGACTTCAAGCATCGCCTGAAGGTCCATCATGCTCCACAAAAGGGGCTGGAGTACGTCATTAATGAAAGCTGGCAAGTCTCCCAGAAGTCCATCGTAGCCGCACAACCTGTTAAGAGCGGTCCTCCCTACAACGCACAAATCTCTGTACAATCCGCATATCTTCTTGTATTTCATCACCAGCAAATCGTACTTCCCACGCTTGGCTTCGACGAGTTGTTGATCCAACACCTCCTCAAACTGGAACACGCAATCGTAGGTGGCAGGCATGGATGACCCGTGCTGGAGATAGAACTCAATTCATTCCTCGGAGTCATAGTAACCTATCCTTCCATCCCCCGAGGACCAATACTCGTCCCCGGTGAGTAGGGCTTGCAGGCGGGAGTACCTCCAGCACCATCAATCACGAACGAGAACATTGGAGCGCCAGCCATTGGAATAGAATGAGACCTATAAACACATACACGAGGCATTAAAAGTGAAATTATATCAAACTTTTCTAAATCCGTGCTAAATACTCTTAGAAGTACTGTGGGATTATTCTAACCCGTTTTAAGAGCCAAGAGTCCAAATTGCATACAACATCTAAACACAAATAAGAAAAAAGAAAGGGGGTGACACAATGATAACAAAGGAAACATCATAAGATCAAAATAAGAATAATGAAAGAGTGATGAACTAAAACAGAGGATGAGGACTAAACAAGTATAAATAAATTATAAAAAAAATAAAAAATAATAATAAATAATAATAAAAAAAAGCACACACACTTGGGCGCACCTAGGGTGGCGCCCAAGTCCACTTCAGCGACTTCATCGCCAATGGGGCCCGGTTCAACCTAAAATTATCCATCACAACCCCTGAAATCCGTGGGGTAAATCACCAATGGTACTGTTCTGTCACTTTCAGACCATTAGAAAAAACAAAAAAAAAACATGCCTCCTTGTCAAAGTAACTCTAAATTAAACACTCATGCAAAGCAACATCTTTGTTTCTTTTGAAAAAAAAACAGAGAGAGAGAAGAAGAGAAGGAAAATTAAAGATGATACAACCCAAACAAATATATAAATATATATAAATCTAAATTTTAAGTTTGCATCATGCCAAAAGAGAGAACAAAATAAACTAGAACATATATTGCATGAACTAGAACCAACAAAGATGAAAGAGTGATTACTTGGGAGCAAGAGAGAGATCAAAGACCCTTGAATTCGGAATTTGGAAGAGTAGGAAGTGTGATAAAACCCAAAGGCAGCCATTCCTTATATAGATTAGTGTCTTAATTTTAAAAGAAGACGGACTGGCACTTGGGCGCACTCCTAGTGGCGCCCAAGTCCTTCTACCTCCCAAACTTTGTAAGAGTGCCACTTGGGCGCACTCCCAGTGGCGCCCAAGTCCCTTCACTTCCCAATTTCACTACACGATCAATACCTCGCGTAACCGCATCATAGAATCCTAAACCAAGTAGGAGAGACCACTTGGGCGCACATAGAGGTGCGCTCAAGTACCCAGAAACACATGGGCGCCCCTCCATGTGCGCCCAACTTTTTTTTAACCCGGGGAGCCGCGTGATGCAAGGATTTGAGGCCATAACGACTCTCTAATGATTGGTGACTAAAACAAGCAAAAATTACATTTAACAAACAATGATTAAAAGAGAGTAATAAAAGGAACTAAGCGGCGAAAACCCGCTCACCGAACATCACCGCTTCGCAGGGAAAATCATCATACACTTTAATCCCATCACACATACATTATGCATTGCATCCCATGTCATCTCCATCAATGAAACTAGAAGTGTTACCTTTACAAGTTATGAAACTGAGCACTAACAAAAAATGCAGAATCTTTTAGTGTTTGTTCGATGCAGGTTTCTAAAGCAGAAATGAGAGCACCAAAGGTGATTTAAGCAGACTATTAGAGATGAATGGCATGAACTTTCAGCAAATGAACACTGAAAGAAAGCAGTAATGACCTCTACCAACGGATTTACAAAAAGCTCTTGAGGTAAGTATCCCTAACCATGATTTTCATGATTTTACCTCACGTCTAGAAATTGAGTCACCGTAGGCCTCCCTTAAGCGCTTATGATCGGCATGGCGACCATAATATTGTGATATCACGACTTGTGGTGTTTGCTGACTCAAGTCTTGACGTTGGAGGATGGAATCCGTGTAACTTGAAACTCTCCATGATAAGCATGAAATGATGATCGAATCTATCCCGGGTTCTCATCTAAGCTGGGTGAAGACCAAGATCCCTAGAGAGTGACAGTTATTCCGGTGAACATCTTCCATTGATTTAGCTTTTTCTATGCATACCTGAGTTTCGAAAATAAAATCTCTTTGTAAAATATAAATATGCATCTCATCCTCACATACACTTCACGCCATTGCTTGAACTATGTTTATGATTGCCTTCAAGATCCCCATTATTGTTAGTTAATTTTAACTATGCCTTGAGTATTCAACTGTGGATGAAAGTTAAAAGACATTATGTATGACAAAATTGAATTGAACTCTATTACAAGAACAAATGAAACTCTAATAGTGACTTAGCCAATCGAAAGACCAACTTCTGATTCAGACCACCGGGGCACAGTTCCCACCATCACCTTAAATTAAGCAACCGGGGCACAGTTCCCAACCCGCCACGTGGCAATACCACGGGCACCGAGGCACAGATCTCGGATTTCCAATCAAATCAGTAGGCACGTAACTTCTTGTTTTTTTTTCTTTTTCCCCTGAATCAGAATTGATCCTAGAAAAGTGAACCTCACCCTTAGAACGAGTTCGTAATTGCATACATCCGTAGGTGGCCACTCCCGTGAGCTCAAAGGCTCCCGTGAGTCATGAGTGTCGTGTCTACTTTCTTTGGAGTACAACTCTCCACGTGTTGTTCTCCAAAGAGGGGCATACTGTAGACACCTCATTTGGCCCCCCTATGATAGTCCTAAACACATGTCATATATAATGGTGCCCCCATTTCACCCATGATTGAATGGTTAATGGCATAATTAAGATTAATTAATGACGATGAAGATGCTTGTTGAAAATTTTATGCTTAGTTCGACGACCTTTAGAAATTCGTGAGAGAAAAGGCCGAATCGCGTTGAGATTTCGAATCCAACCCACCACTCATACAAAGAATAGGCTACAACACTACCCAAGTCCCATCCAGACTACATAGGACACACTCAAGTTGATCCCAAAGATATTACACTTAGTTTACCAAAGTACGATGCAATTAGTATGATTTAAACAATTAGAATCTTTGATCCAGATATCCCTACTATTTCCTGAACTCTAATCACTATGACATATGGACCAAAAGATTCTACGTTCCGAGAGCTTTCCGTCGATATATAGAACGTCCAAATCCGATGAACTAATCAAAAGATACGGCCGTCGGAAGATTACCATGCGAACACCCCACCAGGCACATACCTGGGCGCCCATGTCCCAGAGTTGTACTTGGGCGCCCACACAGGTGCGCCCAGGTCCCTGGTTGCCCTAGGGAAGCACTTAGGTGCACATTTAATCACATCCTACTTTGCCTTTCATAGTTTTGACCCGATCTCAATCTAAGAAATGAACCGGAACCAAACCTCGAGCCCGTTTGACCAAGACGCACAGGTGCGCCCAAGTCCTGGAACCAACTTGGGCGCCACCCCATGTGCGTCCAAGTCCCAAGATGCCTTAAAAATGCACTTTGATGCATACTTAGGTACGATTGACTCTACCCTTCGCAGTTTCGACTCGGTTTAGACCCGAAAACAACCCGGAACCGGACCCTAGACCCAATAGGCTTCAAAGTTAGACATGGGCGCCACCATGTGGGCGCCCAAGTCATGGGACCCACTTGGGCGCACCTCCATGTGCGCCCAAGTCTCCGAGAGCCCTAATCTCACCTTGGTTTGCGTGAAACCCTTGGAAACTCGTGCAAGAAGTAGCCCTAACTCTTCCTCCACGTCAAAATCACTATAAAGAGACCTCACATACTACTTTTGCAAGGGAGGCTACCAAAAAGAGAGAAAAAGTAGAGTAAAAGAGAGAGAAAAAGAGAGAGGTCACAAAGGAGATCTCTAGATCTAGAAGAAAGGAGAAAGAAGATTGCTTTGGTTCTCCAAGATCAGTTATGGAGAAAGCCTCCCAAAGCCATGAACTTGCGCAAGAACTTCGACATAGGACTTAAGAGCACGATTCGAACCGGTATTTCTAGATTTCTTTTGTTTATTTGCATTCCACCATCATTTTTGTTTAGAAACATGCTTAGGATCATGCACACATTGTAGATCTGCATTGATAGTACTATGTTACAGTAGATCTAATATTCAGTATTCTTTCCTCATTAGGAACATGCTTAGGATCATCCATAGCTTGTAGATCTGCATTATTTTCATCATTCTGAACTCGCAATTAGAATAGATCTTGCATCCATATCGTTTTCACTAGGAAAATCCGAATCTGAAAGGAAAAGTGTTAAAAAACAAGAGAAGAGTACTTGGGCGCCACTGTGTGTGCGCCCAAGTCCCAAGAGTGGGATTTTGACCCTAGTCTCATCCCGCTTGCAATTTCTCTCTCAAATCCGGATTTCTATTCATATAAGTTAGTATTAGTACCTTCGGACTTGTGACTTCGTATTCAAAATCGCGCGAAAAGCATTGAAAAAGAAACAAAAGAGGAAGAAAAAAATAGAAAAGCACTTGGGCGCCCATACAGGTGCGCCCAAGTCCAAAATTGGAGATTTGACTCCCGTTTTCCATTTCGCGCGCATTTTTCTTCGGAAATCCGAGTACATCTTCGTATAAGTTGATATCAAAGCATTCAGACTTGTTAAAAGTATTGAAAGAATCGAAAAGGGACCAAACATATCATTGAAAAGAAGAAAAAGTACAGGAAGGTACTTGGGAGCAACCGTAGGTGCGCCCAAGTCCAAAAGTAGGCTTTTGGTCCCTATTTGTTCGATTCATGTGCATTTTGCTTCTTGAATTCGAGTCAATCCTCATATAAGTTGATATCAAGGCATTTGGATTTATTAAGAGTATTGAAAGAATCGAAAAGGGACCAAACATATCATTGAAAAGAAGAAAAAAGTACAGGAAGGTACTTGGGAGCAACCGTAGGTGCGCCCAAGTCCCTGCAAAGGGATTCACCCTCGAATCCTTGTGCTTGCATTATTATTTTCAAGTCTGGAAGCTTTGA